>CM034393.1:9275381-10627881 GCA_019925095.2 Dendrolimus kikuchii | reverse complement strand
GGTGTGTGTGGCTAAGGGGTGTCGAAAGGTGGGCTGCAGGTTCACCGAAGCTACTTCCGACGTTAGGCCATTTATCACTTCCACCCCTGGAGCTTGAGTCTTAGCTCTAGCGATCTCCACTCCGTGCCGGCTGGCTAAGGCAAGCACGGACGCGGGGGCCTTGCCTTGACCCCCGGAGTCAGTTATGAGGTGTCGCTACTCACCTAAGGCTTCGCCACAAAGCCCCCCTGCGGGTCTAATATAATTATTATTATATCTTTTGACTACGGCGATTTTCTTTTATTTTAATATAAATTTATTACTTTTATTCGTGTGGATGTCACTGAATTCCTCCTGAACAGTTGGACCAATTGTAATGATTTTTTTTGTTTATTTTTATCCCTGGCTGGTTTGCATTTACACTTGGATCGGATAGATGGATCAGGAATCGGGTTCTAGATTTTCATTTTTTCAGAGCAGGACAACGTCTACTGAGCCCGCTAGTTTTAATATAAATTTGATTAGTATATAGTTCATTTCAAGTCTCTAGATTATTTTCACTTTTAGATCTATTTGGTAATAAAGAGGTTTAAGTTTTAAATTTAAATTTGATCGATTAACGCGACACACTTTCTGGTAAACTGAGGCCAACTTTATACTTAAAAGAAAAAAGATAGAAAGAAATACAAAGAAGATAAATGTGTTTTGCAACCTGTAGTCGTGACTGTGAATAGTGGCGCGAATCGTAAGAAGCATGTCATGGCCATAAGAGTCGGTGTTATACATATGTTACAATATGCGTGAGTAGCTTTGCTGGGATCGTGGTCGGCTCCAGTTTAATTAATCTGGATTTGATGAGGGATTAAGTTTGCGCGAGACGCGTGACGGATCGAGAGCTCTACGCGTCCTCCGCTCCGTCTGCTGTGGTTTAAAACGGATTTGCCTCTCATTCCACATCCACTGCCTCCACACAATTTGTATACACATTCAACAACTCCAATTTCACTCACTACTTACTTGTTACACACTATTCATTACTTACTGCTATCTTTCTTACGTATTACCATATTACCATGGAAGAAGAAATAGATGTTTTCCATGATATTACTATATTAATTACTTACTAAATAATCACATATTATTAAATTAATATGTAGCAGACAGGCAGCCGGCCCATTTGATGGAAAGCGGTTACCATCGCCTATGGACATTTGCAACACCAAAGTTGCTACAAATGTGCTGCTGCTCTCTTAAGGGAAACTGGAACCTGGTCACTAATGCCGGAACACAACTCAAAGTTGTTATGGCGGCATGCTCTAAGGGGTGGTCATCAAGAAAACCTGGCTGTGGGTTGTTTATTTTATAAAAGTTAAAATAACCATTTAAATGAAATAAAATTCTGTCCTGCAATAAATTTATAAACCGAACATTTTTGGAATGGATAGACGACACTGCAATCAGGTTCTAGATTTTTATTTTTTCAGGGGCGAGCTAGTATGACAATTAACAATACATGTTTAAAATACCACACCATAGTATACCGTTCCCGTTGTCTAAGACGAACTGGCGCATGGCGGGTGAATGAATCGATCGACTTCTTAGTTAATATGATTTCTTTTTTATTGTTAAGTTGGTAAACAGGCAGACGGTCCAGCTAATAGAAAGTAATTACCATCGCCTATAGACGTCTGCAACACCAGGAGTGAAACTTAACGCGTTGCCAGCCTTTAAGATTATCCGTATTTATCCGTACAGGAACGGAGAAAGAATACAATTTCCTGCGGCCGGGCAGCCTATCATAAGACGCGACAAAACAACCCACAGCCTGGTGGTGGAGTATTTGCCCGTCTGGATGGCTACCACCCCTGGTCGAGAGTAGGTATGCCGCCATAACAATTTTGAGTTGTGTCCGGCATTAGTGGCCAGGTTCCAGGATTCCTTTACAGAGCGACAGCATATTGGTAGCACTTGGGTGGTACAAATGTGCATAGACGACGGTAACCGCTTTCCATCAAGTGGGCCGTCTGCCTGTCTATTGAACTCATGCAATAAAAAAAATGGGATAAAGAGAGTGAGATAGGGAGATACAGGGGTCAGACAGGATGAATGGGATAGAAAGGATGGAATATGGGATATGGGGAGGGAGAAGTGGGCCATCGGAACACTCACTCAAGCACAAAACACGATTAGCTCAATGGTAACCATTTAACGTCTTTAATTACTACTATTTGACGACTAAAATAATTGATATTTATTGTATAAAATATAGAAAATTAACCTAACAAGACGTAAGGCTATTTATTAATCGAACACAAATTAAAAGAATAATACAAAATTACATTTCAAATAACCTTGTTTATGCTGCTTACTTAGTAACAACGATAAATATACATTCAGCCTAATAAGATGTAGTAGGTAATGGATCTACTGCGTTATTACTATCATAAAAATCTCTCCACGGACCGTTCATTGGAGCCTTAAAAAGATTTCCCGTTATCTTATAAACATTCAACCTTGCTAATTTAATTTCAGCTCATGATAATATAAACTGACATAAAATGTTTTACTAGACGATATAAAACCAAAGTTAAATCTGTATTTGAGTACGGACAAGTTCAATTTGATTGAATACGCAAGTTGAATGGAAATTGGCACTTAAAATTATATTGACACTCGAAGAGTGCCAAATGTCGGATAATGTATGTTACAATGAAAGAAAACTAAGGATGATAATCGCCCAGCAAGATCACTCGCGGTTTTCCTAGTGCTATAATGTAGGTATTTTCAAAAAGGGCGTAAACAGATTCTTCAAATCCTAACGAGATAAGCATCGCATCGGCTCTCATAGTGTTTGCAAATGTCCATGGGCCGCTGTAATAGTTTTCTTATTTACAAATAAAAAAAAACCTAATTTGAAAGCTCCTAAATCCCACAGAACTATTTGGTGCCATAGGATTATTTTCCTTCCGTTTTATTATTCAAATTATTATTTGTAGACCAAAAACAAATTCTAAAACGATGTTCAATTGAAAGAGCGGAAAGTAAAATACCTTATGGTAATAACAATAATTTTAATGACTATTTAAACAATAATAAATACGCTGTTTGACTTGTACATTACTACGTTTGTAGATACTAAATCTAGGTTGTTTGGTGTTGTGTACGGTGATAAAGATATCTCAGTTGATTGGACTTTCGATTATCCTATTAAAATAAGTTCGCAAGTGTACTGTAGTGTTTAATGTATGTGTAATTGTAAGATAGTCATTAAAGATCATTCATAGTGAACAGACGTTTCAATCAATCTCCCACTGAAACACGCCACATTATATGGCGACCCTGCCACGGGCAGAATGCGCGCGCGTGCGAGTTTCCTTAATTAAAATTCGATATATATTAACCTATATATAATACATACAAAAAAATCTATCTCGAATTTGGCTGAATTACAATATGGGTACAACATACACGAAACAGGAGGACAAAGAGATTATTCTAGCGCAATCGGAAGGAAGCAAAATTTAAGAACCACAACAAAATATCAATACCATATTAATGGGTATAATTCTTTCAATTATTGGAACAGGAGCAATTTACACATTATATAGATGTTATACGAGACGACAGGAGAAATATATCAACCAGCAAACTAATAAAGGTTTTTTGCGGCGACTAGCAGAGAGGATGTCAAAGAAGGAGGCCACGTGCAACAACGAAGTATAGAAGAAAGTGCGTATAGTGTTCAGTGGTATAAACCTGTAATGTAAAAGTGAAAAAAAAAGAAAGGAAGAGAAAAAAAAATATACGTGAGTGATTTAGTTTAAGAAATAGGTATAACTTACTGCAGCTATATAGAAACATTTTATTAATTATAAAAACAAAATAGGTATATGGATGAATTAATTATTATATTAAAATATGAATATGAAAATATTAGAAAATTAGGTCCTAAAAGGAGAGAGGAAGAGTTAGGTAAGAAAAAATTTGAAAAGGTAGACATTTTGTATGATGAATATAATTTAATTTTGAAAAATTTAAGTTCAAGGGCAAAGTTATCCCAAGTAGTATCGATTTGTGAAGAAATAGATTTCCCCTGATTTATGACAAAATTATTAATTACAAAGTTACAGTAGAGAAATATGGAATCACTGGCTCTCATTTTGGTGTTTTTCGTATAATATAACTGTACCTACAGAAACAAGTACACGCCATATGAATTAGTTTTTGGAAAAAAATGCAATTTGCCTAATAGTTTAACGAACGGTATTGTGGAACCACTTTATAATCAGGATGATTATGCCCTTGAACTTAAATATAGATTACAGTTAGCATCGAAAGAAGCGAAACAAAATTTAATTATCAGCAGAATGAAAAGAAAAGAAACATATGACAAAAAATGTAATCCTGTTAAATACAAACAAGGCAATTTAATTTTAATAAAAAATGAAGTAGGTAAAAAGTTAGAAAAGTTATATAAAGGACCTTATTTTGTTACGAGCGAAAATGAACCGAATGTGGTAATACGCAAAGGATTAGGATTATAGACAGTTCTTAAAAATCGAACAAAACTATATGTAACTTAGGATAAGAATGTTTAATTTCAGATCTGGCACCAGGTAACAGGTACAAGTATATAACTTAGTATTAAGAAAAACATTTATGTCTTATTAATATATTTTTTAAATTGTATTTTTGTGTATTCTTTTGCGTTTACATTGAAATTGTAATGTTTTATTGTCATTTATTTTGTTTATTTACTTTAAAAAAATTAATTTTAGATTAACCAAAAACAAGAATATTGCTCTTCTTTTTTTTCAAAATCTCCCCGGAAATGTACCGTAGTGTTTAATATATGTGTAATTGTAAGATAGTCATTAAAGATCATCCATAGTGAACAGACGTTTCAATCAATCTCTCTCTCACAAGCTTTCTTTGTGAGAGTGGAAAAACTGGTGGGTACCGGGTGCCTTGGTCTTTTAAATATTGAAGAAAACTCCGTTATTTGCAATTTATTTAATATATTTTAGGTAATTTTTCAGTACAGATTTTTTCTAGAGCACTTTTTTCATATTTCCAAACATTAATGTCACATCAAACTTTAAATATCATACTTGTTTATTTCTTTATCTCGCTAGTCATGGCGAGATAAATGATTAAATATTCGTTTTACTACAGAAGAAGCTTGGTTTGGTCTGATTCGGAATGAAACACACGTATTTTATCTACTGAGCTGTCATGACTTTACATAAAAAGTAGTGACACTATGAAATTTTGGTAACAACTAAGAAAGTAAGGAAGAAAATGGGGAAAAGTAAGAATATGCGTTAAGTTCCACAACATGAAACAAAATCCATTACATTAATGTTAAAGAAGAGGAACAATACGTCACTGTCAGAAGTGGAGAGTGGGGCCGGGAAGTGATTTCAAAGGCGGAATGCCCGCAACGTGCCACGAATCCAGATTACATCCACGTGAACTACATTCATATTTCCGTGAATTAGTGGACGTGACTGCTTCATCAACTCAAAACTTTATTATCGAATTTTAATAAGAACCCAATTCGACAGCATTTTATTCTATTAGGTACCTAAAATAATTGAATTAATTAATTTTTAGACCGTTAATAAACAACTCTATGTTATTCAGGTATATATGACTGACATGAAATATAATTTCAATTTGGAATTATGTTTAATAACCGTTTATTTTTATCATTTGAAAACGAAAGGCAAAGAGAATAGAGGAAATGGCAAACAAAAATCGTACTTGGTCATTAAGATCACGATATCACTCTTGATATCATACTCTCATACTTATATCTCTCTCCGCATAGCATACTCTCATCCGCGCAATTTTCGTAAAAAGGGGTACAAAGTTTTTGTTTCACGTATTAATATAATCAGGCCTTTTTTGTCGCTTCTTTTTTGGGGGCACGCTAATTCTCGAAAATTGTAAATCCATCATTTTGTTGTTGTTGTTCCATTGTTTACAGTTTTTATGGCAATTTTATATTTTAGAAATTTCCTTTAATCCAAATAAAGCCCTGAATATAATAATATCAATAAATAAATACGATAAAATCTCAAAGATAAAGTTATTTACTTTTTATAAGTAGACGTGCTTTAAAACATGGCATGCTGGATTCATTATTTTGATTACAGCTCTTAGGTCCCGTTTGTTCGATGTCAAACTACGCTTTCACAGAACATCGACGTTATATGGTTAGCTTTGAGCTAATCGTGTATCGTGCGATAAGTGAGAGTTCCTCCTCCCCCATCTCATGTTCCCTATCCTATCCCTCTATTCATTTCTATTCTATATCCCATTCCTCTTGGCTAATTCCTCTATCTCGTCCCCTATTCCATCCCTCTTATCCCACCCTCGCCCTCCGTGGTTGAGCGGTCTAAGGCTGAGCCGGGCGAACTCACTGGAACCCAGAGGCTCCGGGTTCGTTTCCTGGTGCGGTGAATTTCGGAAACGATCTTTCTGTTATTTACTATGGTCTGGGTGTCTCAGGTCGGCCCCAGAGTGGTCCATCGTATATTACCCATAACACAAGCGTAACTTGCTTAGTTTGGGAATATACAATGTGTGTGTTTGTCTGCCGATTAGTATTATTATTATTATCCTTAAAGCTGGCAATACGTTGGCTGTTCACGCTGCACGCTGTTGGTGTTCGTCTATAGGCGACGGTAACCACATTCAACGAGCTATGCTGTCTGCCTATTTGTAAAAACCTTGTTTAAACAATATCTCATAATCTATATGTATTTACACGATTTGTAGGGATCAAATAAAACGATGTTCTTAACACATCTACCCATTAAATGTATTCTGCGACAATTTTTGCTCGTAGAATTCATAAATAATTCCGCTTCATCTGGCCCTAACATCAAAAATTAATGCGTTCCACGTGGCAGGCTTTACAGGAAAAATATGTTCATTACAGTCGCGAATATTTCATATACATTTATAATATAATACGCGAAGTCCTTTTAAACAATAACGACTCGAAAAAGTTTATTCTTTATACCATAGAAAAATAATTAACCCAAAAAAACGAATGTTATTTTTTATAATGCTACTGTTTCAACTGGTTTAATGTTATGGTTATTAACGAATCACGCAGATTTAGCGATGGATTTAAGAGGGGGGTTTCCCGTAATGCGATATTGTTATTAATTGTAAATGACGTTAAATATTAAGAGAAAACATATGTATATACACTAATGTAGATATTCGTTAATAACATTATTTTAACGCTATGTTAATTATAATGAGCAAAAATTCAGTTGAAGTCACAAGATCTTCACTCTCTTCTGTAGGCAATCGACATCTGATTCTTTAGGAGTGTATGTAGGGATGTAAAATCATAAAAAACATTGACGTTTATGAATGACAAACCTATATCAATGTTTGGCTATCCATTAAAACATATTGAGTAATGAACTTTGATAATTTATTTTTAGGTATTGAATTTGAAATCATCAATTTTAATAAACTGGATAGCGGTAAATGGGTGTATTCTTTCGTTGTAATATACTAGTCTATTTTTTATTTGTTCTAGTATTTCATTTGCATACCACCGTCATACATTTTCGATTTTTTACACGCAATTTACAGTGCGACTTGTCCGGAAGAAATCGATCTAAAGCTATAAGGCCGCCCTTTGTTCCTGCCTTTACATAAAATGCTATAAATTTATTTTATGTGTATGGTGTGAACTGATCAGGAACGAGTTTTCTATCAATCTATCTACAAAAAAGTCACCGAAGTTGCCACATCTAGCGAAGTATTTTAACTTTTCAAAATAATATAATCTAAAATGGATTGCATTATTATTTTGTGCCGTGCAGGAACGGAAAAAGAATTCAATTTCCTGCGACCGGGCGGCCAGTCGTAAGAGGCGATTAAACAACCCATACTCAGATGGTAGAGTATTTGCCCATCTGAATGGCTACCACCCCTGGTCTAGAGTGGGTATGCCGCCATAACAACCTTCAGTTGTGTTCCGGCATTGTTGCCAGGTTCCACTCTCTAGCACATTGGAAGCACCTTTAGTGTAACAAATGTCCATAGGCGATGGATGGTAACCGCTTTCCATCAGATGGGCCGTCTGCCCGTCTACTGAACTCTTGCAATAATAAAAAAAACTAACTTCACTGTGAAACATCGTTCATAAAGAACTACTTATTTATCGATGTGTAATCCGATTTCAATAACTATGTAAAATTATCGATATCTTGGAACGATTTTTTGAAATATCGATGTATCGGCATCCCTACGCGTGTGAGCGTTGCGGCGACGACGCAACAGCGATTGCGATGGTTCCCCTCGTACGTGACGGTGAATAACTCAGGGCTGTAATGCCGGCAACTTCGTTCGCTCACAGCTCTCCGAGGAGAATTTTATGTACATTATTATAACGGTTTACGTACCTAACAGCCCGGGCTCCAAGCTACCGTGAAACTCAATCCTAAATGTCTTTATAACCTACGCTGAGAGGATGCTGTTTCTGCTTTTCCTGTTAAATAACTCGTTTACTATGTTCCAGATTATTCCCCGAGATATTTTGCTCGTTCACTTTGATATTGGACGGTAATGACCCAATGTATGATAAAGTAACTTGGAGAATAATAAGGCCATTAAATAACTACATTACATATACTGCAACATTATTGGTAATTAGTACAGATTTTGGAGTTAAATATCTCTCAGCAAAAGCTTATTCTAGTATATCTAGTAATAATATCAGCTCTAAAACGTCTCACCACTATTATCCATGCAGGAACGGAGAAAGAATACAAATTCCTGCGGCCGGGCGGCCTGTCGTAAGAGGCGACCAAACAACCCACAGCCAGGTGGTAGGGCATTTGCCCGACTGGATGGCTACCACCCCTGGTCTAAAGTATGTCGCCATAACAACCTTGAGTTCTGTTCCGGCATTAGTGACCAGGTTCCAGTCTCCCTTAAGAGAGCAGCAGTGCATTTGTAGCACCTTTGGTGTTGCAAATGTCCATAGGCGATGGTAACCGCTTTCCATCAAGTGGGCCGTCTGCCTGTCTGCTGAATTCCTGCAATAAAAAATTAAAATAAAATAAAATACCAGGTTTGGCCCGCCCCATTTCAGCCCATAATCGTCGTCACTATTGAGCTCAAGTTACTTAGTCCATTTTCATATACTTTTTCTGAGTTAACTTGTACATACCTATTGTTACAATTACCACATGCTGACTCTAAAGAAAAACATGGCGATGAAACCTATTCCTCAAAATGACTGATAACCGATGTATAAAACCCAGCAATCTGCTTACGACTAGCGTGGCAGGTGTAGGTACCGCGCAATCTCCTGAAACAGCTCGAGCCTAATAGTGCGATATTTATGTGCTAATATTATTAATACATCCTTAGCCTAATTATAACTTCTATATTTACGTAAAAGCAAACTCTGTAAGAAAATTTGATTAATTATTTAGAACAGCCCAGTAATAAAACGCAAGCGGTGATTAAAATGTTTAATATTCAAAGCATGGAGCGACCGCCAGCTGTTTGATTATCTTCGATGGCGCACAAAAGAAAAATTTCTATTCCTTAGATGCAGCCAAGCGACGGCTGAAACTAAATTGCAGAAAAACCTTTTATTATCTACTAGCTTTCCTTTCCGACCAACCGAGTCGCGCCTCCGATTTTCTCATGATTCTGACAACAACAATCTGTAATTTGCGACATAATTAGGAAGGAACGTTTGTACATTCTTTTGAGAATTCCGATATTCGTTCATTTTGGTATAATGTACTGTTGTACTACACGAGTTCAAATTAAATACGATGTCAAAATATCCCGTGCTAGAACTATATAGACAGCCACACGGTTTTATCCTCGTATCCATATTCTGTAGAAACTGTTCCGCTTTCCGGGATAAAAACGAACCCATTTTCATCTCCATTATCGGAAGTATAATACATAATATAGACAGTATCCGGTAAATCCTACCTTAATTTATTAATTCCAAAAACGTAAAACCCAGCCGTTTCTGAGAAAAATCATACCTACTTATATAGACGGTCAAGCTTCCGTATTAACCAAAATGGATACGGAACTTTAAAATAATAATAGTTCCAGTAAATGCGGTACCGAGGATATCTAAACAAAGTTTAATGAAGTCGGAAATAATGTATTTACTTTTGAACAATCTGTGCTCGCCACTTCGCTCGCGGAGGGCGAAAAAACTTTAAAATATCGTCTGAACCGTATAAGACATTTAAAAGATACATACAATTTAATATAAAATTTCTTTTTAATCCTGTAATTTTTTATTGAAACTTATTCGAGGCAAACAGAAAATGTTTGAAAAAACGTTTGTTTGTGATTAGACATCGTATTCATTTATATTTTGGCATTTATTTACAAA
Organism: Dendrolimus kikuchii; assembly: GCA_019925095.2. Lineage (NCBI taxonomy): Eukaryota > Metazoa > Arthropoda > Insecta > Lepidoptera > Lasiocampidae > Dendrolimus > Dendrolimus kikuchii. The sequence continues at coordinate 10,617,491 of CM034393.1, read as the reverse complement.
TCACAGACAGTCAGTGCAATTTTTATAATAATATTTAGTTTAAATCATCTTTGTCATAAACTCATTTTTAATGTTTTTGGCATCGATAAATTCTAATTATTAGTAAATATTCATTTTCCGAGACACCGTGTGTACATTTTTCACTGATCGATAGCAAATTTTGTGTAATAAAATATGTCTTATGTTTTATCCTGGGAATTCCACGGGACTTTTCTCGGGAGCGGTTTTTAATTTTTTCGGGTGTACAAAACTTAGCTTATTCCAATAAAGTTTTCACTAGAACGATGTCTTACATTCTCTTTTAAATTTTGCAGTACTTTGTGTCCCGGGAATCCCGCGGGAATTTCGAGTCAAGCGTGGACGAAGTCGCGGGAATGTCCTAGTATAATATAGAATTCAAATATACAATTAATATCAAAAGCCATGAGGACGTAAACAAGAAACATTCAAAGAAAGTAACTTTTAACACATTTATAATATTAGTAGTGATTTCTGGATTTTAATATCTCCATGATCTCTTTAGATAGCTTTATGAATTTTAATTAATAGCCTTTCATATTATTCCAGGTCAGTCTGAGGTAAATAAAGTTAATTAATTCCTGGATGCCCGTTATAAGTTAATTCAACAAGCAGTTATAAGCGGGTGCAGGCAGTCAAGCAGCCTCGGGTTATAATTTAAACTATTTTAATTAATGTAAGGGCGCCGGAAACAAATAAGTCTTTTTATCAGAATGTTTAAGCTTTTCCTTTTATCCTGAGCAAATTTCAGATCGGTTTTTTATGGTCACTTTGTGTTTTACAACGTAACATGCTACCTTTTTTTGTCAACGCTGGGGGAATGCATTTGCGCATATCCTCAGGCCCTGGAGGAGGCCACCAAGGAGTATGTGGGACTCCCGGCTGCCGGTATTGCACACAAGCTTCACATTAGAGCTTGCAAGCTTGCTTACTTCCAGCGTCCCTCCGCATCATGATGAGGCGCCACGGGATCGTAACCATGAGTATGACTGCCATGACACCTCGATGCAAGCCGATAAGGAGGGGTGTCCCTGGGACTAGAACACCCCACGGCACTGGGTGTGACTCCCCGGGACGGTCCCCCGACGCCCAGTCGCCGTCTGCGACAGAGGTCCGCCTGATCATCCTCCTCCCGTATTCTTTCGGCAGCCTCATTCTGGGACATAACGTCCTCGATTTTTTTTATTTTTTTTATTACAGGAGTTCAGCAGACAGGCAGACGACCCACTTGATGGAAAGCGGTTACCATCGCCTATGGACATTTGCAACACCAAAGGTACTACAAATGCGCTGCTGCTCTCTTAAAGGAGACTGGAACCTGGTCACTAATGCCGGAACACAACTCAAGGTTGTTATGGCGACATACTTTAAACCAGGGGTGGTAGCCATCCAGTCGGGCAAATGCCCTACCACCTGGCTGTGGGTTGTTTTGTCGCCTCTTACAACAGGCCGCCCGGCCGCAGGAAATTGTATTCTTTCTCCGTTCCTGCACAGATAAGATGTAACATGCTACCTACTATGTTCATTTCACATGTAGTGCTTAGAAACAAAATTAGTTGATATACAAATCCCTGAACGGTGAATAAATATTGAAACCAAGTTGATACACAAATAAAAGATATTTTATTTTTTAAATTTTAAACTTACATTCCAGAAAAGATCACAAATATACTGAATAGAAATTACATAGGGAACTTCAATGCAGCTTTTAGTAGAAAAAGGATAAAGCATATTTTTTAAATTGTCAAATAAATAAATAATCGGCAAACAAACACATATATTTTATATCCCCAAAATAAGCAAGATACGCTTGTGTAATGGGGAATATACTCTGGGACCGATCCCAGACACACAGGCCATAGTAAGTAAGGAAGAAAATTCGTTTTCAAAATTTACCATATCAGAAATCAAAGCCGGAGCCTTATGCGTCTTTATCTCATATCTTTATCCCACCCCCGTACCCCATCCTTACTATCCCATCCACTTTATCCCTTCCTAAAGGCTGACAATATGTTGCCTTCATACTAGGTGTTGTAAACGTCTACTTATAGGCGACGGTAACCATCCAGTACGTGGGCCGTCTGCCTGTATGCCATCTTCAAAATAATAATAAAAAATGCGTGTATGTGTGTGTGCGCAGTCCACACGCAGTAGAAGTGAAACAAAGTGTGACAAGGGATGGGAGAGATTCTAAATTTCGTGACGTCACGTTTGATATATTATATCGTTATAATATAATTAAGGTTTAAAATACAAAATTTGACGTATTAACGAATAACTTCAAAACATTTCCAACTCTATCTGTATGAGCGTAATATTTAAATTATTAAATATAATGTATATTACATCTCATGCTGTCGCAGACTTAGTCCTATAAATTTATTTGTTTATCTCTTTTAATGTCGCTTTTTCACTTCATCGAGTTTCAAATCACGATTCTAAAGAAGTTTCACTTCAAAAACAAAATCAGAGTCAGTCGGGTCCCCTTAAAACACCTTCTGTGTCGTGTTTACAATTATAATTATAACAGGATGTTTAATAGGTTGGTTAGAAGGGGCGGTAATGCCGACAGCGTCTTAAGGAAGTGGCACTTAGATTCGTCTTTATCCGCCACAAACCGCTCGTAGCCGGCTCACCGCTCCGCAACAATCCATCTTCCTGCCCAGATCAATTAAACCCGAGCCACGTTTGTAATGTGCCAGATACGATGTCTAATGCAATCTTCATGACGAGCTATCTTATACTTGAATTTATTATTTATAAGATATCATTCGGAATTCAAAAGCGATTGTAATGGAAAGCTAAGTAATTATTTACGAGCATAATTTTTAGCGAAACATTATCAAGTCTATAAATACAATTTTCAAAATAAAATTGAGTTTGATTTCAATTTTTATTTTATTTCTTTAGCCATTGCAATAGAATTAAATATTAGGTAAATTTGTATGTACGTAAGTTATGTTAATCGAGAATATTATTTTAAATAAATTTGTCGAATAAAAACTAATGGCAGGGATGTTTTCTATGCAAACGTAAATCCTAAAATTTGTATACAATTTTAGTTATAATAAAACGCGACCAATCAATTTTTTCGTAGCAAACTGGTAGTTGTGAAATTCGAAACCTTCCAGTGCATCAAACGCTTTACAACCTTAATTAGCCTTAACTAACATTTTAATCTATAATATTATAACATTCTAAAACTGCTGTGTCTGTACATTGAAGTTGTGTAAAAAAACAATTGGAATGGACTATATAATCGATGGAAAACACGGTGCATTTTTTTAAAGATTTCTTGTTTGCTTGTTCGGGATTCACGTAAAAAATACTGGGTCGATTTCGTTACGGTTCTCACTGATCGACAGATAATTTTTGGACTTAAAATCTACGCTACTTTTTATCCCGGGAATCTCGCGGGAAGTTTCCCAGGCGCGGTTTGAAGTTGTTCAGGTGCATATAAAATTCCAGCACAGTTTTCACTAAAACATTACATTACATTTTTTTTAAATACTGCGACACTTTGTATCGCGAGAATCCCGCGGGAATTTTCCCGGGTATAGTACAAATTAGTTAGATTGCATAAATATTAGCTGATTTCCATATGATTTCACTCGAACGATAGCTTAAGTCCTTTTTTAAATGATGCTATACTTTATTTTCCGGGGATGGCGCGGGAATTTTCGCGGGAGTGTTTTAAAATGGGTATTTATTATACATAAAAGTTAGCGGATTCGGAGCGTTTCTTGACACGTTCGTTGCGTGCCGGAACGACTCCGTCTTGAGCAAATCTCCTGAGCACATCATTGTCCGCAATCAGGTTTTTTTTCATCATTCATTTTTGGCCAACATATCTCTGATTAATGCTTAATATTGTTATCAACTAAGCACTTAAAACTGAACAATTATTATGAAGATACAGGATTAAAAAAAAAACTCCGGTTGCGATCAATGATGATGCACATGAGATATTCAATACTCGATATCAAAATTGGAATACAAATCAAAATTAACCAATTACCGTACTAGCTATTTATCACAAAACATTTAATATTCTATACAAAAACGAAACTAATGCATGTAGAATGTAAATACGAGAGTGCAGTAAACGAGATCTTGGTGGTAAATACTCGCCTGTTGGTGGCATCAAACGACATAAATAATTCGAAGTAACTTATGTGCGCCATGTCGCACTGTACCGAGACAAAAACACTCCTGAAATGGAGCTTTGATTTTAAATTCTAATTTTATGAATCGTCTAGTTTGCATATCACAACGTATTTGGTCAAAATATTCGAAGCAAAACAATATTATTTATTACCGTTTATGTTTGTGCATTTTGCTGTTGTGATGCTTAGATCCTGAGGCCTTCAGAGACTGTAAAGAGCTTTCCAAGTGTATTATCAACTCCTCAGGTAATTAAAGTAAGGGCTGGTGTCTAGAATAAGATCTCTATATGGTAATCAAGGCTTCTTATTCCTAGAAGTTGGTTATCATCATCCTAGTGTTTTTTTCTTCTCCCCTGCCACTATCTTATGTATTGTAAGGGTATTTTAGTTTTTGTCTGCGGACAATATCTCACAAGGTCAAGCTAACATTTCTTGGGACTAACGCTTGTACTAAAGCATGCCCGAGGCGGCATAGCTTGACATCGGGCTTCAAGAATTTCATAATATCCATAGTTTTTGAATATATAAATACTTTCAATGAAAGTTGTTGCAACGTCGAGTAACTTTTGAAGAAGTATTTTGGTTAATTTTCTTTTATCAGTAATTTTCTTTTGATCTTGAAGAACCTTAATTAACTTAGGTTACATTTTCTTTATTGTACCAAATTAACGTTATCAACAAATCGCAATCGATTGCTAGAGGTATCCCTCGCTAAGATTGCGCCGCAATGTGTAAAATGTATTACAGTTGTAGTGTTTGATTATATAATTTCTTGCTGACAATGGTGTTTAAAACGAATGTGGGACAAATAAACAGAGCTTGGACGAGTCGTGTCTTACAAAACGTAATTCCCTTGGATTACTTTCAGCAAGTTGCGTAACTAATGAAGTAACTTGTGACACGGGTCGGGCTCTGGGATCGACGTAATCAAATTAATGAGAAAACTTCACTTCAATTTAGGGATTCCTACCTCAATCTTTAGGATATTTGGCAGCGGTCAAGTAGGACACTTAACCGCGACCAAACACCCCAATGGCCACGTTGATCCCACTTAAAAATACTCGCGTTCTCTCCACCGCATAACATCTAAACACGAGAACCACATAAGAACTTGACGCATAAGTAGGGTACACATATTATCATCAAATGAAGATCGAGGAGTACGAGTATACGTAAAAATAAAACTAGTTGAAATTAACTTATTTCTCTTGTCCTTTACTCATTGAATATCTTGCTAGTTACTATATTCCTTAGATTTTTGGCAAGGATGTTGAAGTTGATTATCATCCCAGTTTCTTAAAAAATAGGCCAAGTGTTTCGCAGGTTTCGCAGAGATGACCACTGAATTTCATTGATAGTGAATTTTAAACTCTGCCGGCTTGATTTATCATAATATTTGATTTTATCATTCAAAGTTAGAAGAGGGACACATTCTATTAGATACATTTGGTTATTATTGAAAGCATACAAAGAATGTGAAGACATTTTAGTGTATGTTACATAGTATTCATAGTTTGTTAACATAAACACAAACACTTAGTCTCATACATCTACACACACACACACACACACACACATAGGACATTCATAAATCCAGATATAGGTACACAACACATAAAAAATATTTGTATAAGTATTATTGTAATAAAAGCTATCTCTGAATGTTTAAGTTAATTGAGAGCACAAGTATACATTAATAATTAATAGAAGGTCCCCCAAAAAAATTTTGTATGTACTTTTGGAACAAAACAAACAATTTATTTATTTATGTAATTTTATTTTCAAAGCGATTATAATCCCATCTGTTGATTAATGATTTTAATGAAAAGTAAATAAAGAACATTAGTATAGTTTTTTTTTAAGATCTCACTAACTATGTCCTACATTGTCGGCCTAATTCGTCAACCTGCTAGGCCCATTTATACAGTTCACAGAAGGAAGAAAAAAAAATATTATGTTATATTCTACATATTAAAATTCTGAAAATTGCATTTGTTAATAGCTGGATATCTTATGTATATATAGATCAAAAAAATAATTAAAACAATTAGCAGTTTTTCGTCGTCAATTTCTAATTTGCTTAGGGACATCAGGGTTTAGACTGAATATAATTATGGAATTTAAATTTGTCAAATTTATAATAAAAATATTTCAAGATGTAGTAAAACCAAATTCATTATTTAAATTGAACAATCGTTCTTCTTTAACTAAGAATCATTGTTTTATTGGATTGGATGCTTGTTTTAGACGTCTCAATATGTTAGAAGGTCCCAAATCGAAAGTGTTTAAAAACATTTTTCCGCCTACTTTGACCCTTTCATCATTTACTTTAAGATGATAAACAAAGTTATTAGATCTCTTTGTTGTCTTTTTGGTTTATCGACTTCATAGCCCTATTATGTAGTATTTACCTAATCGTTGACTACGATTTTCTTTTCACCCCAAGACCCGAAAAAGAATTTAAAATAGCTTTTCTTAAATCTTTATTTATTGTTTCACCCTTTAAAGTACTATACTTCCCAATCAGAGTTATGAATGTCAAAGAGGCAAGTGAGGTGTGTAAGAATAAGCCTAAATGGCACTCTGTTGTTCGTGCCTACCCCGCAAGGGAACTGGCGTGAAGTTATGTATGTATGTATGTATGTACTTCCCAATCTTAAAGGAGCATCTCGGTTAAATAAAACATCTTTCCTTTGCTTTATTGTAAGTCCAACAGCCTTCTATCTTCTCTCTCCTATATTTTACCCTTTTCTCTTCTTTGTTTTCCAAAATCCATTTCTTTGTATCAACTTCAAAACATATCTTCCGTTTCTTACTTTTGTTTATTGTAGTAGAGGATTCTAAGTTAGATTCTAAGAATAAGGCACAAATTTCTTGTCTGTATCAATATCATAGAATATTGCAGGGTTAAGTACATTATAAACAGTTTCAAACAGAGGTATATTTTGTATAGGCTGAAATGCATATTACCCATTAATAAAATCTGGGGCGTTAGAAATTGTTTGAAATAGGTTTAGGCCTTCTTCATAAGATATTGTGTCTAATCTGATATATCTGAACTGTTTATGTTTTCAAAGCTCAAAATATTAGCTGCTTGTACCATTTTACAAATTGAAATAGAACCGTCTATTTCAATTTGTAATGGTACTATAATTGAATTCTCTTTTGTAATGGGACTATTATAAACAGAGCTTATGGAGCTAGGGTACGTACGAACCAGGAGAAGACATTGTATCCGTGTTTTCTGTGATCAAACTACATTTTGGAAAATCAGTCAGCTATATATGATTGATATTTCCATTTGTCTCATAATAAATTTTGTTTAAACTGTCATCTGTTGTGTCTCGCGCAATCTCTCTTTATTTTGGATATTCTTACTGAACGTCTACTAAAGCGTGCAGTATTTTATTTGGTTAAATGTTTAACTTCGAAACATTTTCTAACCTTTCCAGTAATTTACAAGGCTTATCGATCAAATTTACCCTTTTTCCCAGGGACATCCTGAAAACAACTGGACATTTGGGCTAAAATTTTCCGTAGGTCACTCAGGTATATAAGTTATCTTAAAATACCAATAAAAAGGCTATGTACGCATAAATTTTAGCCCATCAAAAGTTATTTCATTTTCATAGAGAAGTGGGGAAGGGGCTAGGAGGGTCTTGACCTTACTACCAGTTATTTCTTTGCATTTTCTGAGAACATTTCCCATAATAATGTATATTTTTTACGCCATCAGAAAGTAGAGGGTTCAACGAACAAAAAACCTAGAGACTTTTTGAAAAATCTTATATTTTGACGCAAGAATTTTCGATTGAAAATTAGGGTGGTTTTTCGATATTAAGTCAAAATAAGGTGAAAAAATAAATATTTTAAATCAAAAAAAATTACAGTGTTTTTGGGACATAAAAAGGTAAGGTTTCCCCCAAATTTCGTGTTTTTTTCAAAGATAAAAAACCGAAAACTTGGTTATTTTAATTTTTCACATAAATTTTGAAGTTATGTGAAAAAAGTGTAAATACAAAAGTTGTAGATGATCTTTTTATTACCAACTTTGCTGTTTAACTTTTTTCCATAGGATTTGTACTTTTGCCGGAAATTGAGATAAACCATTTTTTACCCTTAAAAAGTCACCCCCTTCCACTTCCCGACCTCAGATCGTCCGTAAATTATTTTTCTTTTCATTTTTGTTATATTATCTTTTTTTCCGATGGGTTTCATCCTACTATTATTATTTTTTATTTCAAAAATTGTCGACCCTGGTCTATAACGAAACTAAACGACTTCAAGCTAAAAAAAGCAAAACATAAATATTTAATAGACTTCTTTCTACAACATCTTGAAGTTGGTGCCAAGGAAAACATAAAAAAACAACAACAAATTTGCAAAATATAGTAATTTTTATGATTTATTTCTCAACGACATCAAGATGTTAAATATTTATTTTTTGCTTTTTAGTTCGAAGTCGGTTTTGTTTTTACTTTTTAGTCGCGCAAATACTTGAATAACTTTAGAAATAATATATTAAACGCCTGTATAAATTCTACTGACACGCGTATACATGTTTGTCATCTTACACGTTGGTGTAGACGCTCTTCAATAAGGGTTTCTATCGATTACCCTGGTATCGATTCATCAGATCTTGACATGACTATGGGACGAATTTGACAGTATATACCCTTTAGATTAAAAAAAAAGTGAAAATCGGTCCACAATTGTCTTAGAAATGGAGTAAGAAACACAAAAAACATACATCCGAACTGAGAACCTTTTCCTTTTGGAAGTCGGTTAAAAAATTGATTTCGACAAGATTAGTTGAATAGTTTTTGAGAAATGATGTGTTTTCGATTAAACACTTTTTTCTAGTTCCTTGGCCAAATGACAAAAATAATTAATCTTTAGCAACTTGCATATCTGTTCATCATGCGTGGGCTTTGTAGCTTATTTTATTTAAAATAGCATTTGAATTATGACATATTTCTTAAATACACATAAAAAAATTAAATATTTGCCTCAAACCTCTGTACTTCTTAGAAAATGGAAACTAATAAAAAATGTAACATCTTTTTAAAGTTCCATGATAGAATTCTTGTAAAATGAGTTTTCATAATCGTATCTAATTGAATTCTAGAATTGGAATTCCGCTGCACTGGCACAACTTCTAATCATAAATTCAACTGTTATAGCATTTAGCAAAGTTTCCTGTCGGCCACAGAAATTGGCTTTATGTCAATTTTCCTAGTTTTTTCTCACACCAACTTTAATAACGAATAGTTACAGTTAAAGTGTAGGCATTTGGCTGTGTTAAAGTGCATTTAGCTGGGTTACGTTTATGAGCTTTGCTTGCGTAATAATGCGCTATTATAGTTAAAACAAAACGTTTTCTTGGTTCCTCGCCAGTCAACAACATTGTATTAAAAGTGTGCTGTAATATTTATAGAACTAGAACTAGCTTTAGTTTTTTTTTTTGTATGCCTAGTTCTTTTTCTTTTTAGGGTTTTGTAGCCATTTTAGCTAAAATGGAATCCTATGTCCGGGTGTCCGTCTTTCTATGTTCAATAATATTTTACAAAATGACGTAGTAAAATCGTGAAAAACATAAAAGATTGGAAGTGGCCGCCCTAGATAATATCTACTTAGTCGTGTGGAGTATCGTTAGTCAAATCTTGAAAAAATGTTTCTTAATGACTTTTTTGACGAATTAAATAGGTGGTGACATATTGGCACCTTAAGTCGTAAAATTTGTGAACCTCTTCAAGCTTATCATCATTTGGAGCTTCATCATCATCATCTTAAGCGACAACTTATTACTTAATAAGATAATTTCTGCCCACTGATAATAGGGTCTTTACTCGCCAGTTTTCAAATTAACTCACTACATAACTAATGCAAATGTAAATCAGGCATTAGACCTATAAATAAGGAAATAACAGTTTACGTAGGAGCAATCTAGATATCAGATTAGTAGCGTGAAGAAATAAGAGTCATCTTTAGGTTGACACTGTGAAGGAAGACGTGGTGAAATCATCATTTAGAGATGACAGATGTGTCAAAACCATCAATCCGTATAGAAGAGTCGTTGCTGATATACCTACCGCACATTCTTAAAAAATTAAGAAAGCCCGAGCCCAGCGAGCGGTAAGGAGTTTGAGTGCTAATATTGATGTTACGAATTAATTTATACTATAAATATCTTATTAGCGAAAACGTAAATAAATAAAATTCGCTTCTGTGAATATTATATTGACTTGCCTCAGGAAAATTTTCTTACAAGTGACAAACAATACAATAAAATGATATTACATATAAATTTAAATTACGAAAAATCATTCTAAAAAGTTCCAACAATTATTATGTTTTATTTACCTTGTTATAGGTAGTCAAATTTTCCTTAAAGGTAAAAGACTTTCCAGAGATTGCAAAAAATTGGATTTAGAAAAACTTTTTTAAGCCCCGAGAGAGTAGATGATCACACGAAAACATGTATATACATCCGCGCGCAAGCCGGTACCTACGTTAAAGCGGGCATTGAAGTGTGAAATTCAAAAATCAACTAACATTTTCTAACCCAGTGAATCACTCATCCCTCACTGGTCTTTTGCTCGAGACGTGTTTACTTTTCACTGAAGTGATTTCCCTTTAGATAAATTCATCGTGTTGATTCGACATTGTTTACACGGAAATCCTTTTAGGACGCTTCAACTTTGTTTATTCATTTTAATAAAGAATGTGAATAAATAAATTTAATCTTAATTGATTCCTTTTCGAACAAAAAACCATTAGCAAGTATGATGTGGTAGCAAACCTAATCATCTCTGAGTTAGCACCAACCGTCTGCTTTTCGATATTTTAGTTGAAGGCATGGTGCACACATCTATCGAAATTTCATCTCATCATCTATCGATAATATTGGTGCGCATGTCGGCCTTCAAGACGTCTACCTAACATTTCATGGGCCTACACCTTACACCGGGGCTTATCGGAGGCATGCTTGATATTAGTTCTCCTCATAAGTAGTCGGTCTTCATAAAACGTGGCCATAGCAGCGCAGGCGATTCTCTTGCAGTTTGTGCTATATCACGGACATGAAGACTGCCGCGGTTATGTCATGTTCTCAATGCGATCTTTCCGTGTGCCTCTCCAAATTTTATCTAGTGCCAATAATCTCCAAGTAAAACTACTATGACATACAAAAATAGTGATACAGACGCAGCCAGCCGTACATAATTACAATACCTAATGATGAAATTAAAAAAGGTACTGTTTTGGTCATTTAACAACAATACCTAAAATTAGGCTGCGAAATAATGTCTATTCAGCTTGAATATGCCTTATAATGATATTATAGCACGTCATCATTCAAGACCGACATAAAAAGACGCCATTATTCATGTAACTAACAGATGTTTATAGTTTATGTTTATGCAGAAATATTACCCTTTTTAAGGTTATAGCGATAGTTCGCGTATGACCATAATGTTCCACGTCGAGCTGTTATTTCCATTAAACGCTTATCTTCAAGATTCATGGCAAGACCCGACAAAAATGAGGGTCGTTAAAGAAATTGAATACCCTTTACTCATGCTTAAAGTTTGAAATACCTATTCGCGTCTAGTTTTATGTATACATTTATAGTAACTATGAAGACTTCTTGAGTTCTGCACCCAATTGCAAAATTGAAATTTTTAGACTCGTATCATGCCCATCCATCTATCTATGTTAGTCATTTACTCGTAGATTAAGAACTTCTATAAAATGTTGTGACTTTGGTAGCCCGCTATAATATAAGCTAGCCAGCGACTAAGTACGTTCTCTTGAAAGAAAAGCAAAACTTCATCTTTCTATTTTCAGGATTCCGTAGCTATTTTGGCAAAAGCGGAACTCTTATGTTTTGTCGTATCCATCAACATCTATGATAATAATATTTTTTCTTAGAAACTATTGTGACAGGTATAGCCTAACGGTCTCATTCATAGAAAGTTAGAGTAAGTTTGAACACTTCTTTATGGTTCTTGGAGAAACGTTCAAACTTAATCTAACACTCTATGAATAAGACCAAAAGTATATGGCTCCAGACAATGATGTAATAAAGGCGCGCAACAATTTAAGATTCGGGGTGGTGGACATACATGTAACTAAAGGTTGAAAACTTTTTAAAGGTATAAGAGTCATGCGAGATATCGTTAGTCAGATTTTAAAAAATCATGACGATATTCTTATTGTACATACTCCCTATAATAATAATAATATTTATTACGAAGTGAGGACATATTGACTTTCAAATTCGTAAAAAATTGTGTCCCTAATGTTTGCAATTAACACTACTTCATTTTAAAACTACGTTTTAACGGTGTTAAGCGCGGTAATTGATTTGATTTTGGTTATTCCGACGTTTCGTACACCTTTCAGTGGCCGTGATGTAACAATATTAGTTGACACTTGACATCTTTGTCTTCCGTGATCACGGCCACTGAAAAGTGGCCGAAACGTCGGAATAACCAAAATCAAATACATTACCGCGCTTAAAACCATTAAAACGTAGTTTTATTATGTATACAAGTTGCGAAAATTTAAGAAAATACTACTTCATTTCATAAAAAACCTCATTACATCATAACAATATATCTTAAATCACACGTCACTCGCCTTACGTACGTCTAACATAAAATTTATTTCTCTCTAAAATCCTAATATAATAAAAAAGCTTTGAAATCACAAAATATAAAACTAGAATTGAAAAGCAAGTTTCATTTAGTAGAATCACCTAACTTTGAAACTATTTTATTAATGGCTTTTTTTTTAATTTAGTTTGGAAAGCGTTTAACAGTTTTTGAGATATGCGGTATTTTTAATGCAGTGGACCTTCGGTAATCTGACAAATGTTTTGCAGGGCGGTGTCGGATTCCCACATTGCCGGATTATAGAGTACTGCTACACACACTGCTACAGACCCTACTCCGGTTTTTTTTAAGAGTACCTTGTAATCCGACAAATTACAAATCACACTGACAAGATTCTATCTGAACTACAAATCATAATGCACATGTATAAAATACATATTTGGAATTTACAAATTAAACAGCACAATAGAAAGCTTACGTTTTATTATAAACTTAACATCATTAATGCTAAACTTACAAAAAATAATATCTATTATTTATGATACCAAATGGTAATAAATTTTATGTGAGTGTTAGACATGTCTTACAGAGGGTGCCGGATTAAGCAGGGGCCGGATTACCGGAGGTCCACTGTACGTTATAAAATTCCGTAACCAAATGTCAAAAACAATAGACGTTTGTCACCTTTACAAAACCCATTACAGTTTGTAGACTACCTCGAACATGTCCATTTTGTTTAGTATTAATTACCGAAGCAGAACAGCGTGTAGGCGTTACTGCGTAACTAACAACTATTAACTATCACCTACACGTGGCAATCGGATTATTTTTGGCCTCAGATAATATAACAAGTAAACCAAGTTTGTATTTATATAATATTCTGAATATCGCACTGAGAACTTGTCTGCGCTGCACTACGTGAAAGTTTTAGAAATTATATGAATATGCAGAGCCTTCGAATTCTAAACTACACTTTGTCACTGCGTAAGGAGAATTGCCGTGACTATTATAGTTAGTGCCTGTATTACTTGTATTCAAATCAAATAAACTGACACACGGACTTCTCAACTGAACAAAATGTTAAAATCGTAAAGTATCTGGCAGCTAAAATGAATTTATAGGAGAACATCTGTTCCATCCCACTTCTGATGACGAAGATGGTATTGATATTCTCCTATAACATATATTCGTTGTATTCTCACAAACTCTATCAATAGTTAAAGCTTTCCACGTGGCCTCGTCGCTTAATCTTCAGATCTGTCATTGAAAACTGTTCCATTTTTAAGAATCATAAAGAAGCTTTCAAATTTACTCTAACTCAAAATGAATAAGAGCGATAAGCATTATTTTGTAATTTTATAATGCCTCATTTACACGAATGAAGTTGAATAACCAGTTTATCGTGTTTGGTAGAGGAAATTTTCGACAACAATTACGAAAATATATTTTAATATCCCAGAATACAAGATAGTTTTCGTGAGACACAAATACAATGTTAATGCAAATGAAGCAGCTGCTTTTCTAGCTACAAAAACCAACATTATGACATTCCAGATTTTTGCTTAGGCTGATCAATTTATGTTATACTGTGAAGATAACTTGTTTTATGTATATATGTAACTAGCGGTTCCGGTAGACGTTATTCTGTCCTGAAAAAATAAAAATCTAGAACTTGATACCAGATCCACCTACCAGTTCTAATTGTGAATCTTCCCATCCCCTGACTTCACTCAAAGACTAGTTTTTTACACCTTAGGGTACATTATTGAAGTTTTAGTAGGGAAACCTAATTTTTATATAGCTTATATTAATTATTCTGAGATAATGTGATTCTAATGGTGAAAGAATTTTTGAAAGCGGTCTAGTAATTTTTGAGTTTATTTGTTACAAACATACAAAAATTCAAAAATACAAATCTTCGCTCTTTATAATATTAGTATAGATAGTGAAAATAAATCTTGGATATTGGAAATAATAATGTAGTAGAGCACATTATGTGAAAATATCTCCAGGCGACAGAGAAAATGAGAAAATGCCTCGTTTGTCCCGCGTGAATGTTATTTATTTCCAAGCGATATCAAACGTCATTTGATTGATAGTGTCCCAAATAGACCTTGGCAATGTTAGGCGAATGTTTTTGCTATAGCATAATAAATATATTTATAAGATTTATATGAATACATGACTTATGTTTCCAATTTATTAATTTCCGTTAGTATAACTGGGAGCATTAAAACAGAACCTCCTTTGTTTCAAAAACAATATTTTTGTACTAGCACTATGGTTTCAGTTGAAATACTAGTAAAATACTTAACTAAGTAAAGAGGCACTTTTGATTTTAAACCACGTATTACTTCAGGATGTCCTTATGTTTTGTGATAAATATTATTAAATGTAATTATAAAAATAATAAACCCGCATAGGGGCTTTGTGGCGAAGGCTTAGGTGAGTAGCGACACCTCGGACCTGACTCCGTAGGCCAAGGCAAGGCCTCCACCTCCGTGCTTGCCTTAGCCAGCCGGCACGGAGTGGAGGTCGCTAGAGCTAAGACTCAAGCTCCAGGGGTGGAAGTGATAAATGGTATAACGTCAAAAGTAGCTTCGGTGAACCTGCAGCCCACCTATCCACACCCCTTAGCCACTAACACCCATGTTGCCCCTCGCCAATCTTGTACGGCAATTTTAGGGGCACATGCAGTGAGTGGCGAGTCACCATCTGCCCATTTTTCTATGTTCCCCGAACATTGCGACAGGCAGACGCTATAGTCCCCATACCTTGAATCCCTAGTTTCACTAGCAGTTCATCCTAATAGCACGGTACATTTTGTTCTCATTCCCTACAATAGTCCTACACTGACCGGGGCTTGTGCTTGGGTGCATTTTTATATGATGTAGACAGGGATAATCGCCGGTCAGTGTCACGCTACAATTAGATTAAATTTGTAAAGGGGCCTCTACGTGTTGACCTTTTTTTTTGAGGCGGAGTAAATGCATTTCGCACACTACCGGGTCCTTTACTAGGAATTAGACCAAAGCAACGAGAGGTCACACCACGAATGGGCACCATAGTCAAATCGCCGGCATGTGTGGTGACTCAAAAACTCAATACTCGACTAAAACCACCCTCCTTCCATGTGCCCCGCGCTTATGGCAGGAAGAGCGTGAGACTTAGAACGTAGTTACGCCCACGCTGATCCTAGCGCATCAGTGCTTGAGAATGCCCCGGGAAAGGCAAACTCACTTCGTCAACAGAGGTGAAGACTCCTCTGCTCCCTAGAGGCTAGAGGGCCCCTGCAGCGGTATTACGGGAGGAGATCTTGCGTATATCTGCGCCTCTGGCGTCAGTACCCGCGATATGCATACGCACCTCTCTCCCTTTCTCGTTCCACGGCCTCCTTTTGAGACATGACAGTCTCGCAGAAATTGGCCGCACCAACCCAATGATCGTCGCTATGCAGCATGGCTTGCACCAAACTGCCAACGAACCGATCGGATCTACGAGGGTCTCGAGTTCTTATCTCTGCGGTGCCTATGCTGCGCACTCGAGCAGCGTATGAAACGCAGTGTCTAATGCGCCACATTGGCGACACTGAGGGAAAGGCAGACAGCCCGCGATATGATTCAGATACTTATCGAAGCACCCATGCCCGGTAAGTATCTGCCTTCCCATAGCCCCACGCAAGCCCTCCAAAAACCAGGGTCCATTTTTATGGCCCGAGGTCTTGAAAGACATGCAACTGTATGTCATAACATTTAATTTTGTACTTTTTCACAATTATTTTGTGATCCAGATGAAATAAAGATCTATTAACGTGTAAAGTATATTTGTATTGTTATTACTAAATAACCTGTAGTGGAACACTTACAAGCTAATAGATGGTACTGTGCAATAATTGATGTCACAAACGTTTCCCGAAACATACAAAGAATATATACAAATTTTCAACTATAACAAGTTGGGCCTAGGCCTGCGAGGAACAACAATAGTCTCGCTGAAAGATCTTCCTTTGAGACGGAGGAGCATTCCGTATCGCTCCTCCAGACTTCCACCCATTAGGGTCATCACTTCAAATTAGGCATAGTGGATCCTAGAGATCGATAATAGCAATATATATCTCGAAAATAACTTTTCAGTATTTACTTGGCTTAGTGTATTAGTGGCGGTATCAATCGTAGACACGCCCATTACTTATATATAACAAAACTTTTAACGTTACTAATTTAGACCCAAATGAAAGGAGTAATAAGTAGATACCTAAACAGACATCAACCTAACATCACAAAATGTAAGCACATGTTCCAAGCGAGAAGAACAATTTACGATTATCACAACAGCCGCAAAGATATGGTATGGTCTGCTGATAGTATGAATAATTTAAATTAAATTTAAACCACGAGGCACACCTAATTGGATATATGACATGTGTTACTACAAATCCTAAACCAGTGTTCATAACTATAAAAAAGCAGGCGTCAAAATACCTTACCCATACTTTTAAAAATATCGTCATAAAAATAATTTTAATTACTGTATAAACGATTAATATTTGCTTTACTCGCTAAAGTTGCGACGTCACAACTTACTACATTCGTACACACTCTAGAAGACTGAGGCGTTTTGTAACATGATAAAAAGCATCACAGTTTGTCAACTAACTAACCCTATTCCTATATTGTAGTTATTTATTACACAAGTTTGTTAATTAAATATAGAAAATGAAGTCATTAGAGCAATGTAATTGATGCCTCCATCTTGTTTATAATCGTTATAAACTTAATAATAACAGCCCATAAATTTCCCACTGCTGAGCTCGGGTTACCGATTATACGGGAATGGACAGTACATCCGACACGCTTGTCCAAGGCGACTTGGCAGATTTAACACATCGGTTATCTCGATGTGCAGATTGCATCACGATGTTTTCCTTCACCATTGTTAGCACGTAATAATTGTAACAATATATATTAGGTCAGAAAACTGCCTAAGTCGTGCATGCGATCCGGCCAGGATCGAACCCGCGTCCTTAGACCAGGAGCAGGTGGATGCGCAATGCCATTAGGCGGTGCGTATCTTCACGGACGGTAGCTTAATTGACGGGCATGTCGGAGCCTCATTATCCGTATGGAATAATGAAGCCGAGACCAATTGCCGGAAGATTAAGCTAGCGCCCTATTGCACGGTGTATCAGGCAGAGATGCTGGCGATACGCGAGGCTACGGCATTAGTCCGGAAGCGCCCGGAAGAGAGCTTTGGCATTTACAATGACTCCAGATCGGCATTGCAAGCGCTGTGCAACTGGAGCTCCGTTAATCCCCTAGTACATGAAATAAGGGACAACATCCTGCAGTGCATGTCGCAAGGCAAAAGAGTAGAGTTATTCTGGGTCTTCACCCAGAATAACTCTACTCATTTGCCTTGCGACAAGTGGGCCTTCGCCCACGTCGATATATAGGAAAATGAGCGGTTGGACGAGTTGGCGAAAGCGGCGGCACTTTCATTGAAGGTGAGGCCGCTTTACGACAAGTGTCCGGTTTCATTCGTTAAACGGCAGTTCCACATGGGAACGGTTGACGAATGGAACCGGAAATACTGTGAAGAGTCAACTGCGTCCGTTACGAAACTCTTTTTCCCGGATGTCGCGCGGGCATATAAGGTAGTTAGGCAGGTCGGCCTCACTGACCTGCACACCCAGCTATTCACAGGGCACGGGGGATTCTCTGAGTACCTGAACCGTTTCGGGTGCAAGGAGAGTCCCTCGTGCATCTGTGACGATGAAGAGATAGAAGATGTTTCGCATCTTATCTTTAGGTGTCCTGTTTATTCCCGGGAGAGGTATGATGTAGAATCAAAAATCGGTATTGATGTCAGTTTTAAAAATATGAGCGACTTGATGTCAAAGAAGTATTTTGAAGAGTTTTTAAAGTACTGTGTACAAATAGTAAAAAGTGTGGTAAATAAAAATAAAACAAGCACATAAGCGTACATTGTTACATATATTTGATAATATATTAGAAAAAATTTACAAGATAAGTATAGCTATAAAAAGTAGCTCTAAGGAATTTGACATAGCTTGTTAGTAAACAAACAAAAATAGCAATTAACATATAATAGAAATAAGTGATATTATACATAGTAAAAGTAAACTGTAAAATAGAAAGCATGCAACAAATAAGGAAATATTATATAATGTAAGAAGTAGAAAATAAGAAACACGTAATAATAAAAGTTTAGTATAAATAAAACTGTATAACAAATAGCATAAGCCTCTGTATAAGATTGTATGTAGAAGTAAGGACCTTTGTAATACTTTTACCTAATAAAGAGATGAAACAAAAAAGATAAAATAAAAAAAAAGATAAAAAAGACAAATAAACAATAAAAACAAAAATACACATACATAGAAAATAAACATATAGTGAACAGCCCGGACAATCTAGTTAGTCCGGAGAGAGGGGAACAACAAAAAAAACCGCGCCCTTCGAGTTTGAGCCGCGTGCGCTAACCATTACGCTACTACGACTATTCGTTGTCCTTATAACCTTAAATAAAAATCCATGACAATGTAATTACTGCTAATCAGAGTAATAAAACTTCATCAAAGTAAAAGGAGAGCACGTTTAAATACCTTTAATACACCGAATACCTACCCCTATAATAGTTAAGTACTCAAAGCTACTTAGCTTAGCATGTGTTGGTGAATTTTGAACATGCCTAGTAAGTGCACTAGTGTGTCTAAACCGACAGTAAGCCAGTATGTAACATGCTTAGATAACATCAAATATGTATACAAGATGGGAAGAGCATATAGGTTATTCCGTTGTCTACGAGCAAGTTGATCTACAAACATTTACGTCATTCAATATTTTAGTTTATTTATGAACTAGTTTCACAAAAATGGAAAAAATATACCCTGCGCGTCATCAAAAAAAAAATGAGTAGATTTTTTAGATCAATTTACTATAGAAGTCACAGATAGCTCTGAATCCGAAGATTCAACTATCGAAATTATATAGGTAAATGTAATCTTTGTATAAATTAACTATATTCAAGCTAGCCTTCCATGTTTTTGTACAATAATTGAATAAAAAACCTAGTTAAAAAGGTATCACTCTTGATCGAACGATGGAAAAGTCAATGTACTGTATTGCCAAGGCAAATGAAATGGCCTCATAGGCAGTAATTTTATTTTACTTACACAAAAACTTAATTCGGTTTAGTAACATATACTTAATAATAACAAATAAACTAAGACCATGTATTATATAGTGTACTTAATTGCTCAGCAAAACATAGAGGTGAGTTGAAGCCAACCTGATTTGAAATAATACAACGAATGACGTATTATTTAAGACAACGTAAGTATTTGTTACTGAATTGAAAGACGCGATTGCAGTGCCATCTATTCTGCTACTCTGTATTCTACGGAAACGACTTCATTTATCGGGATAAAATGTATCCTAAGTGTTAACTCGAGTTATAAGCCAGCACTGTGTCGAGTTTCATTTATATACGTTCACCAGTTTCCAAAAAAAGATATGATCACAGCGCCATCTTTTTCGCTATTTTCGTCTAACTCGCGGAAAGGACGTCATTTCTCGGGTTAAAATGTATCCTAAGTTACGCCCCGTGATATAAGTTAGCTCTATTTCGAATTTCATTTAAATTCGTTCAGTAGTTATCACGTGATGCACTGACAGGCAGACAAAAATTCTAAAAATTGTATTTTCGGAATATGCTGGTTTGAATTAGCCACCTGCTTTTTTTTGACATTTTTAAACGCATGTACAAAACTCGAACCATTTACAGATTTATTAGTAGTACCTATAGATAGAAGATAGATAGTATAGAAGTAAAGATATAAATAACAGTAAAGATTATCAAATAGATGTTAGTTACTAAAAACCGCTTGAATGGTTTATGGCCGGTTCCTGTATCTTAACTGTTCATTTACTTTCCCTACCGTCGGTTGATTTTGACAGTAGATGTATGGAGCTTATGTCAAATTTTAACCAACAATAAGGCAAATAACGGTTGGTAAGATATAGGAACCGGGCCTTAGGCGTTAGCAAATATACAGACAGGCAGACACGGAAGGAACTTTGTTTTGTATTACGTAAAGATGCCATGTCAAGTTTTTGGAGGAATCTTAAACTTAAATGGTTCCATGGATTCTTTTGAGTCGTTTCGAAACTTATTCGAGACAAACTTTCAAACGGACTGTTTTCACTTAAATATTGGAAATTGTTCTGAAGTCACAAAAAGCAGCCCAGATTATATTTATTACTACCTATAAATAACTTACAGCTTCCGGACAAATATCACTGTTATGTACAGATCCAGTAGTTTTCGAGAAAAATGACTGTGTCATACATAGACTGATGGATACACATGACGATTTGATAAGGGTTCCGTTTTTTTTTTACGTTAAAGCAAGTAATTCTCCTTGAGTCGTAGGCATTACCCATTTTTGTATGTCGTGACCTTTTCCCGCTACTTTTTCTTGAACTATTTTCCCCATGGGTAGCGCTCAGCGGCAATATGCAGTGCTTCGTATACGGAGTCGTTGTATGTAAAGAAATATTAATGGAGTTAAAAAGTGAACGATAGATGTATTGAGTGTTTTAGAGAAGTACGATTGTGTAACAATCTCATCAACTATTTAGTAATAATAGGTATTATTACTTGGCCACACACTTCTTAATTTTGGGTCAGCCTAAGTCCTACGATTTACCTGAGGCTGTGGTGATAGTATTATAATTAGTATTATAATTATTATATCCTCTTTATACAATCAATATATTAACGATGGGTAACTGGAATGTTACTTTACTCACACTACACAAAGGTAAATATTTAAAAATCCGAAAGTAATTTCCCCAAGAGCAGTTGAGATATTCCGGGTCGGCACTGCTCCGGATGTGATAAAATCTTTCCAAAGTAAAGCTTTTAACCACTCGAGTTACAATTACACTCGTGTGCTCCTAAAATTCACACAGCTCTCGCATTTCTCTAGATGAACTCCAATCGAACAAAAGTTTACCCAGCGTATGTAAATATGGTACGTGCATGCAATAGTAGTTCTAGTTCATATTTTACTTGTAAAAGTGGGCATTAATGCTTTTCTAATTAATGAAACCTCCAATTGAAAAATATATATATACTTATTTATGAATAAAAATACTTACCTAATGTTTATTCTAAAGTCCCTATGCTAGGCTCGGGGGGCGAGCAAGAACAGTGTGCCCGCTACTCTTTATATACTTAGTCTGGCCATAAATACTGTTACAATTAAAAAGAAACAAAATATTACATTTGAATTTGGAATCTGTGATTTTTATATGATTGTTCGTTGTGTTTTCTCATTTTGGCGCCAACACATTGTACAACATTTTGCGATATTAAAATGGAGTGGGGCGATAAAGAGAACCGAATCGCTGTGATTGCATTACACAAAGTAGGTATGAAGCCAAATGCAATTTTTAAAACTCTCCATACGCTTGGTATTAGTCAAAAGTTTGTGCTATTAATAGGTACAATGAGACCTCCTCTGTTTGTGACAGAAAAAGATCTGGCCGTCCACGTAGTGTTCGTATGAAAACGGTGGTCAAAGCAGTAAGGGAAAGAATTCAATGAAATCCTGTCCGAAAGCAACAGATTTTATCTCGGGAGATGAAGATATCACCTAGAACCACGTCGCATATTTTAAAAGATGACTTAGTACTTGCAGCCTATAAGAGACGCATTGTTCATTTCTTAACTCATAATTTAAAAAAGAATAGGTTGGTAAAATCGGAACAACTACTGAAGCGGTACGAAAAGGGAGGTCACAGAAATTTTTAATATATTAAATACTTTAATATCAACTAATTAATGTATCAGTATAGAGTTAGACATTTACGACCAAATTTTATAGATGAGAAAATTTTTACAATTGAGCAACAATCCGTTTAATGTATGAACGATTATGAAGAGTATCTGAGGGGCTAATCGTTCGATTACCTACATCCGAGCGTATTCCGCAGTGTCTGGACTAAACTAGCGACGTATCTGACAAATTCCTCGTGGTTTCTTTTGACATAAATATCAACATTGGATTGGTGTAATCTCTAATCATGACACGCTTCTCTTTATAAAATCATTTATTTTATCCCTTTTCATCAATCCCAAGCCATCTGAATTATGCTGATCTATTATTCAATGAGTTATAAATCATTCCTTTGGACTAACTTTGAGTTTGAAGCTCACGATTTACCACTCGCATTATGTACAAAGTCTACAGTCGCCGTAAGTCACAAAGCTTACGCTGCCACCCGCAGCTGCAACTATAAAGCAAGTGAGATATACTTTATCCGCTTTATAATTCTTAATCCTTTCGTATGATGCTTGGATAACGAAGTCGGTCGGCTGCTAGCGAGACTTGTTATCAACACTATGTTGAATAAAGAAAGTAGCATAGCTGGGCATTAACTTGTTAATCCGTTAATCATTAATTAACGAAGTTAACATTTCGAGTAACGGATTAACTTTTAAGTTAACTTAAAAATATGTTAACGAACTCGTTAACTTCCGTTAAATTTCCCAAAGTCCGTTAATCATTAATCCAGCAACAAATCTTTAAAGAGCAAAGCTCAAAATCTCGTCAAAATGTGGCTAGATATAAAGTTGAAAGACTCGTTAAATGATGCGTCATTCCTCGGGGAACAGATATTCGCAAATCTGTTTATTAAATATAATACTGCTTTACCCTCAAGCGCTGCAGTTGAACGTCTTTTCTCCACGGGCAAGGATATACTACAGCCGAAACGAGCCTCGTTTTCAGACGGAGAACTTCAGCATATTAATGTTCATGAAGGGGAATATTATACCAGATGACTAAAATGACAGATAAATTGGACGGGTTAGTATCGTTTCGCCTATGATGTACGTGGGCTATGTAGCAATTCGTCTAAATAGCAATTGGTCATTATATTACTATCAAATCGTCTTAAAATTAGTTCGTCTAATTAGTGTTTCGTCCAGAACGCAACTAGTTTATCTTAATAAAATAAATTTTAAACCTTAATCCAAATGAATGGAACACTAATAATTATACCCGTCTTTTTTTTGTTTCTAACCTGTTAACTTCCAGAACCAAGTTTTTATAAGATGCAATTTTTATTACGTGTTAGCGGATTAACGATTAACGTTAAGTTTTCTTAAATGTAACGCTTTCTTTTAACGAAGTTAACTTTTCAGTAATGGATTAGCGATTAACGAATTTAATTATTTGATTAACGGTGCCCAGCTATGGAAAGTAGGTATATAATATAATTGGACTCAGGGCCGTCTTAAACATATCGGATGCTGGGTTGCTAAAATCAGAAGATTTAGCAAAGACCTGCTACATGAGCCCTAATAATATTGATAATAACATACTTTGTTCATAAATTAAATTGAAAGAAAATTGCTTCACGTTTAAACAAACAGCCCCTTACACAGAATAATTACCCATTAGTGGTGTAATTGTCGCAAAACTACATTAAATTTGTTTCAAAACAAAGATCGTTTAAATCGCATAACATGTGTAGAGTAAGAATCCACTCGGTAAGTTTGGAGGCCACAGTCACATAAACTGAAACTCTAAGCGTTCGTAAACAAGTCTTAACAAAGTTTTGCGGTTCAGTTCTATTGTCTCGGTGGTGTTGCGTACATTTCCATTGCCAACTAATGAGATAAAACGAAATAATCATTAAAAGCAATTTTGGTTTGTAATCCTATTCGGGAATTCTATTTTTCTGAAACAACAAACTATACATACATTATTGACAAACCCATCTCACCATTAACAGAACTTTAAGAACTTTTAATATTATATTTATTGTGTAGCTATACAGTGATAGTAAAATTATCATTGTATAACAAAAAATATTATGAGTTCCTAATATTTTGAATAAATTGATTGGATGCCAATCTTTGGTTTGGTGCCAAAAATGATAAAGTTTCGCCTGTATGCAAAACAATTATATCAACACGGGACAATTTAAATGTTGTATCTGGAAAAACTAGTTAGCAACACATCACTGCATAATAGAATCCTTTTCATAAAAATGAGTCATTGCGCAGTCTTTTGAAACCGAGCTGCTGAAGAGGTTAAAAAGTTTGGCGCAGACTAGAAATTTATTGCGTCGTACAGTTACCTATTTTATGTTTACGTCATCCAAATATAAACAACCATGAACAAACCTTGTTTACATTTAAATAAATGCCGATTAACAGTATTTCAGCAACGTAAGTGTGCATCTCTATGAGTGATTTAAGTAATGTGGTATTTGATTCAAAGTACAAATGAGCAAACCATTACTGGGCAACACATGAGTGTTACAGTGAATACAAACTGTATAGGTAGGACATGCAATAAAAATGCTCTAATTATAAAATAAATAAATTCATACTTCATTTATTTTAAGCTATACAAATTTACACAATTGTTTCCTCTGATAATGGTTTACTCTTAATCTTTAATCGGAGATCTAACACAACAATTTTCTTGAAAAGTTGTACTAAGTCCAGTCTAACGTGTGATTTTATTTGATTCAATCGTCCTCCTCCGGCTCCTGCTATGAGTTTTGCCAATCTTTCTGAAGGACATTCTACAGCTACTGAACATATAATTTTATCCTCCTCTTCATTCTCTTCATAATATTCCAACTGGATTGATAGTTTATAAGGAATTTCTTGTGATAGGAAATCTAAGAATTTTGCTCTGACTGCTGTCTCTATTAATGATTCTGGTGTCTGATCGGTCCATTCATCTGGTGAGTAATGGAAGTTACCTGTTCTCGCATTCCCTATAAGATATTGCTGAAAAATAAAATATTTCTTATTCTAAGTTATAATTATTGTTAATTGTATGTTAATGACAGTATTTTTAACATGAGATGAACAAAATCAATTTTACCACACTCTTATTTTTTATAGAAAAAGATTGTATAGCCTTTCATGTGGCTTCAGTCAAAAATTATTCAATGTTTTTGAGATAGATTTTAAAATCTATCCAACAATCTGCGTTAACAAGTATTCTGTTTATCCTCATTATTAAAACCACATAGGTACTTATAAACCAATTTTCATAATATGCTAAATGCCAAGACCATGAAGGGGGTAAACTTTCAATTCCCTTAATACAAACTTTCACTATGGAAAATACTAAAGCATTTACAGGACAAAAATCCAAAGCTCACATAAACAAAGCCTCATAAAATATTATTGTTTCTATTGCATAAGAGATATTCCAACACCAAAGAATATAAAAGCTGCAATATAGAAACCTAAAAAAATTATTTTCCATTTTATTAATCACAGCCTTCTTGTTTTCTGAGTGTTGTAAGATACAAAGTGATTTTTCTAAGGATATTTAGTTATTATGTTGTTATTTATTGCATAAACAATAATGAACAATTAAGACATATATACCTTAATGTCTTGGACACCATCCCCTTTCGAGGCAGAGACCAGAAAAACATCAGAGAAGTGGCTGTATCCTTTTTCTCCTTTGGGCGGGTCATTTCCTTTTTGGGCGCCAGGCATTGGCAAGCCAGCAATTACACCATTTGTTAAATTCCTAATTATGCCTAATAACTGCTTCTTGTTTTTTACTTTATCTACCTAAAATAGAATATCAAAAAGGAAATATTTTAAATGTCAGTTAAGTGATTTTTTTAGGCTACTAGACAAACTTTTGCCTACTTTATCCAAAATCAGTTGCAACTAGACTATAATTTGTGAATTTTCTAAAATTATTAACTGACGTTTTGTCTACTTTCAAGTTGCAATAATGATTACTGAACAGTGGGTGAATTATTTGGTAATAAACTTATTTTTTTTAAATAATATTTATAAGTTAAGAGGCTTCTTCAATACAGATGAGAACCAGTAATCATGCAATAGGTGAAAATCAACTTCAGTGACGTGAACCATCTTACCAGTATGAGTTACACTTTCGCCGCAATGGACACTATTGTAGATTGTTTAATTCTGAGTAAATCGCGACAAAACCCTATGTGATAGCATAAAATGCGGCTGAGTTATGGAAAAACAAAAAATATCTTGATTTACGTGTATTTTATTTTGTTTTTTTCCAGGGGAAATCCGCTTGAGGACAAACCGCCGCGGGGGAAGCGCGGTGAGGCGTGTGGGATTCGCCTCGTCAGGGCCTAGCACTTCCGCAGGAATGTTATTGCCACATCTCGGTTAGGGATAGCTACTAAAACTCCTGGCTTATCCTCGTTGCATTCCATGTCTGGGCTATAGGCTCGCTCACGCATTCACCTCTAGCCCGGACGGACGGTAGCCGGCCCGTTCAAGGGCTGGCCCCTCAATTGTAAGCTGGAGAACTGGGTTTCTCCGATTACCTCGGGACTCGCTACGAGGTGAGAGCGGGCGCACGGGTCGGTTCGCATCCCTCCTCTCCGGCCTTTTGTATACGAGGGCCCGATTCTCCCACAGGTCCCCCGCACGGCGGCAGCCTAAGGCGTTGGCTCCTCGCGCCAAAGCCGGCGGCGGCGACGGAGGGTCGTGAATGACGACTTCCAATGTGTATTTTATTATATGGAAAATCTTTTCAAGCTCAGGGAAAGTACTTAAAATTAATATTAAGGGCTGTAACTGTCAAGAATATTTTTTTCCGACATATACAATAAATTTCGGGTGGGGACCAAAAAAATTCGAAAAAAAAATAATCTTAACACATACATTAATTTTAAAGTTAATTTGTTTGACTATTTATTTCTTCCTCTGCATAGCCTTAGATAAAAATTAAATAAATTTAAGATAAAAGTATGATATATTTATGCAGAGTTCAGTAAATACATTTTTTTACCTAAAAAATAGCAGGTGATTATGAGCCTGGAGAAGTTTGCCAGTAAAAAATTCACCATTTGTACTCTGTGGCACATGCAATGAGATCATCAATTGGTTATTGTGATTTTCCTTTTCCTTCATTCCTTTTCAGCATGTATTACTTGTAGCAATTTAAATGTTAGGCCAGAAAGATTTAAGTTGCACTGCTCTTTGCCATTATTTTAATCCACTGCAATGAAATAGGACTTACCTTAATAATGACAACTTACCTTATTTAATATAAGAAAGCTAGGAATAGCATCCATTATGTTTAACATTGATACTATGTCCTGATGAATTTTATCTCTTGTAAATTTATTTGAAACATCATGAACCACACCAACAACATTTGCACATCTTAAACTCTTATGACATGCTTTCATCATTGATTCAGGTAAATTATACCTGAAATTAAATAGTGTTTGAAAATAGAGATGAATAAAATGAAAATGTATAATAATGTTTAATTTTATTACAGAACAAATACATTTTGTTTCAGTGTAAATTTTCTTTAGAATTTTGCTTACTTCTTTTGTTCCTTTACAGTTACTACACCTGGTGTATCTAAGAATATTATCTGTGTGTCATTATAATAACACATGGCTCTTATTAACTTTGTTGTTGTGTGGACTTTGTTGGAAGCTGCACATATCTGAATATAAGAGAAATATAAATATATTTAGATTCAGTTTTAAATTCATAATGCAACATTAGATATCTGATGCATGAATTTTAAGATCTGGGTTGGCAGAGTGGGGAGGGGTTTAGTATACTGACCCTTTCTAAAATCCCTAAAGTCCTGAGTGCTTGAATTAGTTTTCTTTTTGGTAAACATAAGTGGCGGTGGAAGGTCCTGAACCAGGGATTTGAACAGTGAGTTAGATTAGGTTAGGTTAGCTTGCTGTTGGACCCCTTCTCACCTTGAGTGAAACCGAGGCAGCCGGAGAGACCCAGGTTTCAAAGTTTTGTGAGTTCCAGATTTCAAAGTTCAAATGGCCAGGAAATAGAGTTTCATTGTTTTTCCCGCATGCATATCTAATAGGAAGGAATAAAGTCGGACAGTCCCTGTCTTTATGTTAAGAGGAGCTCTTTAAGCCAACACCATCTAATGCATCTCTGGTTTCGGAAGTCCTGATATATGGCTATGTGATGGAACATAGGTGTGGTTAGTTGGTAGGTCGGAGCATGCCTACGGGAGTCCAACACTATCCTACTGCTATCCCCGAGCAGTGGGCTTCCTATGATGGATTACACCTCAAAAAAAAGTTGTGTTAGCTTCAGGCCAAAGCTATGGACCTGCAGGCAACCAGATCCCACGCACATAAATGCAGAGAGGGGGGATAGCAACGATCTGTGCGCTCCCAACTGTCAACTCGAGGTGAAACCTAAAGAAGCCAGAGAGCCGCACTTCTCCAGCTTACAAATGAAGACTAGCCCGCCAAGGGGTCACCCGTTGTCCGTCCAAGCAAAGGGACAGTCAAGGATCAGCCAGGAGTTTTAGCATTCCTAAAGATGCTAGTGTCACCCCCTATAATGCAAATCCCACACGCCCCACTGTGCTGGTTAATCCTCAAGTGGATTCCCCCTGGTAAAAACAAGCTTGAGACCAAAGGGCCGCTGCAGCAGCCAGCAAGTGCCAAATCAAATTGATAACCATTTACTATTTGTATGTATGTAATATGTCAATAAATTGGTATGGTCATGATACTGATGTTTAATCACATTGCAGAATACATCCATAATTAATAATATAATTTTCATCTATATTGGCCATCAATTTGAAGGTTTTCATTCCATTTGTCTTATAGTAAGCACATGTTCCCCTATAATGGGAGGCCCGAGACCAGCAGTGGGACATTTATGGGCTCGTATTATTAAGCACATGTCGTTGTTTTTCTTTTTTCAAAAACTTGTGCAGTTTTTTGGTCATTTTGTTTCTTTTTACGTTGAGTTCTAGCGTTCTTTCTTTCGGACTTGTTAGATTCGCCTTCTTTGGACCTGATATAAGTGCAATATTAGTGAAAAATAAGTGAGGTTGCGTTTACCACAAAATTAATATTTCAAGAACTCCAGACCGTGGGATTGCAGAAGGTGTAACTATCAAAACTACTTAAATTTCATGAATTTTCATGCAAATGTAAATAAAAACAAATTGTTTTGTTTACATTCACCAAGATTCACTTTCAAGATTAGGTTATGTTGTATATTACTACTAATAATCTGTAAAGCTTAATTACATACCTTTCTTTCTGTAATATTGTTAATTAATGTACTTTTCCCAGAATTAGGTGCTCCAATTATAGCCACATTTACTATTTTCCCAAAACTTTTTTTATTTGCATGTTCCGGTTGCGATGACAAATATGCAACTCGAAACAAACTTTGTATTCTAAACGATATATTTATCTTAAGAGAAACAAAAGTAGACATTTTAAACTTAGCAGTCATCTGATTAGAATTATCTCACTAACTTAATTATATGAAAAATTACATTTTATAATGTATACTTATTTTTTTTTATTTTATGTTTAAGGCTTGGCAACTAGGCCTTTAAGCCAGGCGCAGTTGTATTGTAGGCTACAATCCCCACCATTCAACGGAGTTCTTGTGAAAACTCCAAAGGCCACATTTGACTATAAAGTTCACATTTCTCACAAAACACATAATTACTACTCAAAAACTATCAATATCCTACAACTATTGTTCATTTTAGAGTAATTTTACACATTTTTAGAAAATAAAACTGCACAGCACAACATCTCCTTTCAGTTCCCGCCAAAAACTCCTATAATGTATACTCGATACTAGAGTTCAAAATAGCAGGTGGTTTTTTTTATGTTTAAGGCTTGGCAACTAGGCCTTTAAGCCAGGCACCATTGTATTGTTGGCTGCAATCGACACCACTCAATAGAGTTCTTGTGAAAACTCGAAAGGCCACATTTGGCTATATAGTTCATATTTCTCGCAAAAACACTACAATTACTACTCAAATACTATAAATATCCTACAACTATTGTTCATTTTAGAGTGACGGGTCGTTGCAATAATAAAATACCCGTTCATTTTCAAAGTATATAATTTTGTATATGATATTTACACAGCCGAACGTATTAATATAAAATATATATTCAGATTTAAAGGGATTCAGTTCTGTACATTTTCGTGACAAATTTTCTTTTTGTGTCTAATGTGACAACACAGGTGTCAATTATAAAAACATGCAATCTTGCCTGCCAGGCAGTAGGCGAACAGGTTTGTTTCACCACACCACCCCCCCCCACGGAGACAAAAAGAAGAACTTAAAAAAAAACTAATTATTACAATAGTAAAAAAAACTTAATAACTAACAGGCACAGCAACAGGTGAAGGGCCTACGAACCAAATGGTAACTTGAACGTGACTGTTCTACCAGACCGAGTTGTGTAGGGTTTCTTGTTGTCTGTGGTGTTCTGTTGTTGGGTGGGAGGTGAAGGTGGAGATGGAGATGCGACTGTGACCGAAAATGGAGAGTCGTCAACCACTTGGTACGCGGGTTTGACACGGTCCATGCTAACAACCGCATTCCTGTCTCCGATGGCGATTGTTAAAGTTTTGTGCTTCCGGCTAAGAACCCTGTATGGACCTTTATACGGAGGCTGGAGACTATGGCGAACTGTGTCGTCGCGCAACCAAACATGAGAAGCATTGTTTATGTCCTTGAAAATGAAAGTAGACTTCTGCCCATAACGTGAGCCAGGAACAGGCTTCAGCTGTGCCATGTGGCGGCGAAGCTGGGATACGAAGGCGGAAGCGTCCACAGTTGAGTTGGGAGTCTGCGAGGGAGCAAGAAATTCTCCGGGTAGGCACAGGGGTTCCCCGTACACTAACTCGGCGGAAGAAGCTTGTAGGTCCTCCTTTAGCGCAGAAAGCATGCCGAGGAGCACTATGGGTAATGATAAAACCCAGGACTCTTGGCGGCACATGATTGCGGCTTTAAGTTGCCGATGCATGCGCTCAACAAGGCCATTCGCACACGGGTGATAACTCGTGGTACGAACGCGCTTGATAGAGCATAATTGCAGTAAAGCTCGAAAAAGAGCAGATTCGAACTGGCGGCCTTGATCGGTGGTAATAATTTGAGGCACGCCATAGCGAGCTATCCACTCCCTGAAGAAGGTCTCGGCCACCTCCTCAGCTGTGATTCCAACCATAGGCCAGGCTTCAGGCCACCTGGTGAACCTATCGACAGCAGTAAGGCAGTATTGAAAGCCCTTGCTATGTGGAAGGGGGCCAACTATATCCACATGGACATGGCGGAAACGCTGAGTGGGTGTGGTAAAGGTACCAACCGGAGTAGAAATATGGCGGGTAACCTTGCAGCGTTGGCAATCGAGGCAAGAACGCGTCCACTCTCGACAGTTCTTGTTTATCGACGGCCAAACATAGCGGTCAGTAACCAGTTTTGTGGTCGCTCGTATGCCCGGATGGCTTAAATTGTGAAGCCTATTGAAAATAGCACGGCGCAAGTCACGAGGGATATATTATATGTATGATCGGCAGGATGGATGGGCTGGGCGTTTATATTTTAATAAAAACATCAGAAAGAAACGTGACTCGTTTAATGGCTGAATGTGAAGAGTGTTGCCAGTAATACACTTGTAAAACTACCTAACATCTCCCCTTTTAAAAGAAAGACTTAGATTTCAAAGCAAGGTAAGTAAAACATATTTATTTTTGAACTTGACTAAATGACTTGGTATCCAAGCTGTGAAATCTTTACAATATTGTCTATGACTTTGACACTTCTTATACTGACATTGACATTAACAGTTTACACTGACAGTATTGACACTTGATTGTAAATACTAAACAACAACATTATTTATTTTAATGAAAATACAAACTTATTCTAATTTTCTTAGAATCTAGGACTAATCTAATTTACATTATCATAAAAGTATTTAGGAGGTTTGATAATACGTCCTGAACGTGTTGTTTTAGGTAATTGACTAACATTTGTTTCTTTTTCAGGTGCGACTGAATCAGTGACCGAAGTTACAGGTTTAATAATATGTTCGCGGTTTCTACGGAATGTTCCTTCCGGAGACTGAATAATGTAACTACGAGGCTCATTTCCTACCTGCGTTATTCTACCTGGAACCCATGAACCCTGAGGCTTGTGTTTGAAATATATGTTATCACCTACTTGCAAATCTGACAAACTTTTAGTGTTTTTATTATAATAAAGTGTTGAATATCTCTTTTGTTTTTCAATATTATTAGTTAATTTAGTCATATCAACTAATGAAGGTGTTAATTGAGTGTCTGTGACTGGTATTTTAGTGCGTAAACATCTAGACATACAAAGTTGTGACGGAGAATAACCACTTTGTTTGGGTGTATTTCTATACATAAGTAATGCAATATAAGAGTCTGTATTGTCTGCTTTACATTTATTTAAAATGTGTTTGACTGTGCCAATGGTTCTTTCTATCATACCATTTGAGCGACTCAAATATGGACTAGACTTTATAAGTTTAATATTCCAATCTTTAGCAAACATTTCAAAATCTTTAGAATTGAATGGAGGACCATTGTCAGTAATCATAATTTCAGGTATGCCATGTCTTGAAAAAATTGACTTTAATTGAGTTATGACTGAAATTGCATTTGAGCTATTATTCAATAAAGCTAACTCAACATATTTTGAGAAATAATCAACTACAATTAAGTATTTTTTACCATCAAAATCAAAGAGATCTATTCCTACTTTATTCCACGGCAAAAGTTTATAGTTATGATGAATAATAGGCTGTTTAGAATTATTTCTACGATATGTAAGACATATATGACACTGGTTTATATATTTTTCAATATCATTGTTCATTTGAGGCCAAAAAACTGTAGATTTTGCTAGACGTATAGAACTATTTATACCCTGGTGACCTTCATGAACTAATTTTAAAATATATTCTCTCATGCTTTCAGGAATGACTATCTTATCACACATTAGTAATATGTTATTAAGCACATGTAGTTTATCTTTAAGTGAAAAATAAGGTTTAATTGACTGATTAACAGACTTTTTATGTTCAGGCCAACCATTTTGACAATAATAAACAATTTTAGATAACATTGAGTCATTAGTTATTGACTCTTGAAGTTCTTGAAGCTTCCCTTGACTTATTGTCAAATCAGACATAATGAGATTAATGTGTAAATCAATATCACTGTCTAAATCTAACAATGTATTATCTGGTAGGGGTGCTCTAGACAATGTATCTGCAATATATAGATATTTGCCTGACTTATATATAACATTCAGATCATATGGCTGTAATCTAAGCATTATTCTTTGTAGTCTTGGTGGAGTATCTTGTAAAGCTTTTTTAAACATAGTTATGAGTGGCTTGTGATCTGTTTCAACAGTAATTTTTCTACCATATACATATTGGTGGAATTTCATGCAACCAAACAGAATAGATAACATTTCTTTTTCTATTTGTGCATAATTTTGTTGACATTTAGTTAATGAGGCTGAGGCATAGGCTATTGGCTGTTTTTCATGTAATAGGACAGCGCCCATAGCATCCTTCGATGCATCTACTGATAATGTAATATTTTTATCAGGATCATAATATGCTAACACCGGAGTATTAGTTATGAGTGACTTGATTTTGTTAAATTCAGCATCATGTTGCTCTGACCAAATCCATGTATTATTTTTTGACAAAAGTGACCTAAGAAGACTATTTTCATTTGACAAATTAGGTATGAAAGGACTAAGATAATTAACCATACCCATAAATCTTTGTAATTCATTAATGCAAGTCGGAGTTGGCATCTCACAAATTGCTTTTACTTTAGAGGGGTCGACTTTGACTCCTTCTTGACTAAAGATATGTCCTAAGTACTTGACTTCTGTACAACAAATTGAAGACTTTTCTTTGTTGAATTTTATGTTTAATTCACGCGCTCTGTCTAAGACTTTTTGAAGACTTTGATTATGTTCTTGTAAGGTTTTCCCATAAATTAGAAAATCATCCATCATTATTTTGACATTATTTATATCACTAAACTGTTTAACCATTTCACGATGAAAAATCTCAGGTGCTGCATTAATACCAAATGGAAGACGTGTGAATCTGTACCTTCCAAAAGGAGTTATGAATGTACAAAGCTTAGAAGTAGCCTCTGTGAGACTCAACATCCAGTAACCTTTATTAGCGTCTAAGGTTGAAAAATATTTTGCACCTGCGAGATCTGACTTTATCTCGTCTATTGTAGGAAATTGGTAATGAGACCTTAAAATTGCCTGATTAAGTTTACGAGGGTCTATGCATAACCTTAATGAACCATCTTTTTTGGTAGTTAAGACTAAAGAACTTACCCATTCAGTCGGTTCTTCTACATGACAAATTATACCATCCTTTTCTAAATAATCAAGTTCTTTTTTCAATCTATTTTTTAATTGAAATGGAATTCGTCTGCACGCATCGATAGACGGTTTACAGTCTGGCTTTAATTTTAATTCACATCTGAAATCTTTAAGACACCCTAATCCTATAAAAAGATCATTATACGAATCTAAAATTTCTTTACATGTATGGGTTGGAACAAAATTAACTTTATATAGCCTCTTTATTAAATTCAGTTCTTTGCAACTGTCTCTGCCTAAGACATTTGGAGTATTAAGATCCACAATATGAAAATCAATGTTATAATTTCTTGAGTCATTATTTACTAGTAAAGTGCATTGACCTACTGTTGGTATAATTTCTCCACTATATGATGATAATTTATGTATACTCTTTGTTATAGTATCTAAGGGAAATCCTAATTTATGAAATGTTTTTAAATTTAATAAATTTGTATCGGCTCCTGTATCTAAAAGAAAAGTAACATTATGACTATTAATTATTAAATTCACCTGCCATGACTCTTTGTTTACATTATTGACATGAATTGAGCCCAACATATACAACTTATTATCTGGATTCGTGTTGGAAGTATGACATTCAGTTTCGACAAGATTGACATTTTTATTCTTACATGCTATAGCAAAATGATTGTATTTACCACAATTTTTACATTTGACACCTATGGCTGGACATTTATATCTGTGTACTTGCATACACCTGCCACATTTTTTACCTACTTGATGACTTGATTGTTGTCTGGAACTAGATGATTGTCTGCTCCGACTTGACTGATTTATTCCCTGTGAAGTTCTGGTCAGCTGCCTCTGTCTATTATGATTGGAAATGGACCGAACTTGCCCTATGAATGAAGATTCTTCTAATGTTTTTGCTTGTTGCCTTGTGGTTTCCATTTGCTTTGCTAATTGGACTGCTTGGTCAAGCGTCTCTGGCTTCTGTATAAGGATTTTCTCTTTTATGTACTGGTTTTTTGGATGGAGATTCCAACTAAATATGTCTCTAATAAGGTCATCTTCCAGTGTATTGAAATTACATTGCCTGCCAATATTTTTTAAATCTGTTGCATATTCATCAATTGTTTCTTCTAAATTTTGCCTTCTGTTAAATAATTTATGTCGTTCCATTGTTACATTAATTTGTGGTATGAAGTGATTACTAAATTTATTAGCCAACTCTTCGAATGATATGTTGTCGATATCAATATTAAAAGAGTAGAAAATCACCAACGCGTCTGGGCCAATGTGGTGTAACAAAATGGCGACTTTTCTTTGTTCGCTTTCGTCTTCTAAGTTGTTTGCTCTAAGATATATTTTAAGTTGGGTATACCAATTTTTCCACTCCAACGGCATGTTCGAATTGTGAAGGTCAAGTGGACTAAGTCCAACTCCAAATATAGTTGAAGACTTCGACTTACTTTGTGTACGTCCGACATGTTGTACGTGTGCCTCATCCTTGTCCATATTTTAAGTTTTCTTATAGCTTTTTGACTTCTTGTTCTGGTTCTTAGCTTCTGTTCTTCTGACACCATATTATATGTATGATCGGCAGGATGGATGGGCTGGGCGTTTATATTTTAATAAAAACATCAGAAAGAAACGTGACTCGTTTAATGGCTGAATGTGAAGAGAGTGTTGCCAGTAATACACTTGTAAAACTACCTAACAGGATAAAAGGACGAGCCTTACCTCTTGAGGTGTCGCATATTATTGCGAACTTTGTACCAGGACTGCTAACCTTAGCTAACTTGAGACTGGAACCTTCAGTCAACAACTTGGCTAACTCTTCATCAGACTCCTGTGACTTGGCTAAAGTGTCATATTCCTCCTCCAATGTTATAGCTTCAACGCGAGACATTGCATCCGCAACCACATTATCCTGACCTTTAATATGTAAAATGTCAGTGGTAAATTGAGAGATGAATGAAAGTTGGTTTAGCTGTGGAGGAGGTAATTTTTCGCGCCTCTGAAGGAAGGCATATATTAAGGGCTTATGATAAGTGTAGATCGTCACATGCTGTGCCTCCAAAACATGTCGAAAATGCTGAACAGCCTCGTACACCGCAAGAAGCTCACGGTAATACGCAGGCCACGTTGTCTGGCGAGGGGTAAGTTTCTTGCTAAAGAAAGCAAGAGGCTGCCAGACATCTCCAACACGTTGTTGGAGACAAGCACCGACATGGCTACAAGATGCATCTGTGAATAAGCCTAATTTTGCAGTGGGATCTGGATGGGCTAAAAGAGTGATATTGACAAGATGGTCTTTGCAGTTCTGGAAAGCCTGAATAGTGTCAGTAGTCCAAGGAACTGGTTTGGGACCCTTTAACTGAGAATCAGCCAGCATGTTGATCAAAGGGGCTTGTAGCTCAGCAGCCTTCGGGATAAAACGGCGGTAAAAATTTAGCATGCCGAGGAACCTGCGCAAGCCCTCAACCGTCTTCGGTAGGGGAAACTCCCGCAAAGCTTGAATCCTTTCAGCTGGTGGTCGAATGCCATCTTTAGAGATCCAATGCCCAAGAAATTTAACTTCATCAGCGCCAAAAACACATTTAGATGAATTGATAACTACCCCATAATCTGACAGGCGTTTGAAGAGAACGCGAAGGTGTTCAGCGTGATCCTGGGAATTATGGGAGAACACCAAAATGTCATCAACGTATGAGAAACAAAAATTTAAACCACGCACAACCTCGTCTATAAACCTTTGAAAGGTCTGCCCAGCATTTCGAAGTCCAAATGTCATATACGGGAACTCAAATAACCCGAATGGAGTGGTGATGGCCGTTTTGCAGATGTCATCCGGATGAACGGGGATTTGCTGGTATGCTTTGACCAGATCTAACACCGAGAAGATGGTAGAACCAGCCAAGTCTTGGCCAAAGTCACCTATGTGACGGACAGGATAAGAGTCTGGGATAGTGCGGGCATTTAAAGCACGATAATCCCCACAGGGTCTCCACCCATTCTCGCCCTTCTTTGCCAGGTGCAAAGGCGAGGACCAAGGGCTTTTGGACGGTCGTGCTGTACCGCAGGCCAGCATGTCCTCGAATTCCTTCTTCGCAACCTGAAGTTTTTGTGCCGCGAGGCGGCGAGGGCGGCACGCAAGAGGTGGACCATCTGTGGTGAGGATGTGGTGTACGGTTGTGTGTTTGACAACCCTATTAACACCAGGGGGTCGTGTAATATCGGAGAATTCTTTCAGGAGATCTAAATAAGTGGAATTGCCGCTTATTATAGTTTTAATGCTTGTTTGCGGAGTGTCCGCGACGATAGCAGTGACAGACAAACGTGTGGTGCCAGCTAACAGACGCTGGTTGCGGCAATCTGGCAGTAAATTAAAATATGCCAAAAAGTCAGAGCCGATTATTGGCGTGTTTACGTCGGCTACCACGAAATTCCACCTGAAATCCCGGCGTAACCCTAAATTTAAACAAAGAGATACAGAACCGTATGTTTTTATGGGACTTCCGTTAGCCGCGGAAACATCAAAATTGGAAGAAGCTATATGTCTTCCTTTGAGTAGAGTACGCGGGTAACAACTAATGTCGGAACCAGTGTCAATCAGAAATCGACTGTTGGTCCCAGACAAATCAGTCACAAATAAACGACGGCCAGGTGCAGCACAATCAGTCGCCGTCACTACTGATTGTGAATCGCGTTTAAATTTTGATTGTGATTATATTTGCAGGGCAGAACGCATTTATGAGCCTTGTCCTTAAACTTCTTATGATACCAGCATATGCGGTTACTAGAGTTGGAAGAAGAGCGCAGTTTGTTGTTCACACGGGAACGAGAATTATGACGCGACTGGAGGACAATTTTGTCAAATATTTTGGTTAGGGTATCTACTTGTTTCTTCATTACCTCAAGATCCGATGGGTTTGTGTACGAGTAAGAGGCAGGCGCCGCAATCGAAGGGGAAGAAACGATAGGAAGCGGTTCTGCGATCGGAACGTACCCCGGAACGCGTGACGTACTTTTTGACAATTGATCCTGTAGATCCTTCACCTGTTGCAGCATGGTTTCTATAGAAGACATAGTGAAGGATTATATGTACAACCGAAATACAAAACAGGATAAAAACAAAAAATACACACTTGAGAATGAAACAAAGGCTAAACTTTTACAGAGAGTGTCATCAGATTAACGGAAATTAAGTTTAGGGGTATACATACGCCTTAGATATAGACACTAGACCTGTTATTTGGGCTAGGAAACTAGTTTTTAGGGTCCACCAACAAGTTTTGAATGAATAATGGGAAAAATAAAAATACGTTTGATAAACAAGGTTATGTCACTTTTGTTGAAAAAAAAGTTGTGATTTGTGTTTAGGATTACATTTACACTTGATATATAAACACTAAAACTGTTTTTTAATTTAGTAAACAAGTTTTTAATTAGTTATTATAATTTTAAAGTTCATAATAATAAATCACAGTACTGTCACTTTTTTTTACTTTATGACGACAATAGGCATAAGAAAGAAAAAAAATGTTAACTATTCGATACGTCAATAATATCGATTTTTAAATATGAAAATCATTTGATACGTCAATGAAATCGATTTTTAAATACTAAAATTGTTTTTTTTAAATTATATATTGTGAGTTTGAATTAGTAGTATTTTCTAAACCATTTATTTTTATTAAAAAAAATCGATGTATAATTTGCTATAGGTTAGATAATTAGCTATCGATGTATAATTTGCTAGAGTTAGGGATATCCTTACAGTTTTATTATAGCCACTAAGGTTGTGATCAAAAGTCGCGACCAGTGACTAAAACGGTGAGTTGGTTAGGTTGGGTTAGTCTTTAGACCAAAGCGCACGAGCCGAGCGAGCGAAGCGAGCGTGCCGCGGCAGCGGCCGGCGAGTGCCAGAACCGACTGGTCACCATTTATTTATTGATAACTATTTAAATTATGGTTACAAATCGGTTGTGACTTTTGCTGACCACTGTCATGCCACACTCGCTTTGCTCGCTCGGCTTGTGGGCTTTAGTCTGCGTTTTTAGACTGTTTTAAATCTTTTTACATTGACCACTACTTTTCTTCTACATTTCTCGTCTTTAGAAATAAGAAATAACTACACCATTTTGAAAAAAATTAGTCATGTTTACAAAAAAAATCATATCTCAAAAACTACATGTCTCCTAGACATGGGGGTTGTAGAAGGGAGAAGTACTCCTCCCCTCCTCCCCCCTCCGTCCCCCAACTACTTAAAATTCAGTGACCACTATTGTAAAGTTTAACCATGAAATTAAAATAAATTGAAACAAAATAGATGAACAAAACCTTATACGTAAAAACGGTATGTGATCGCCCTTATTTTTGAACAATCGGAAAATCGTTGAAATCACCGTCGAAATTATCCGCTGAGGACCGTGGATGTTATGCTGGAGCAATTCCAATCTAGATGGCCTCGCCTGAAGATAGAGTCGGCGCTGCGGGTTGTGAGTGCCCGCTGAAGCAGTCTCAGACGTCCGCGCCCGGGGATCGCTCGGCTTGAAACTCCAGCCCAAACAATTTGAGTAGTGGGCAACGACGAACGTACAATCCTAATTTATATATGTTGCAAATTTTGTTGATCACGTCGGGGTCACCATTAATGACGGGTCGTTGCAATAATAAACTACCCGTTCATTTTCAAAGTATATAATTTTGTATATGATATTTACACAGCCGAACGTATTAATATAAAATATATATTCGGATTTAAAGGGATTCAGTTCTGTACATTTTCGTGACAAATTTTCTTTTTGTGTCTAATGTGACAACACAGGTGTCAATTATAAAAACATGCAATCTTGCCTGCCAGGCAGTAGGCGAACAGGTTTGTTTCGCCACAAGAGTAATTTTACACATTTTTAGAAAATAAAACTGCACAGCACAACATCCCCTTTCAGTTCCCGCCAAAAACTCCAATCACAGGTAGAAAAGCTTCTTGGGTCTCAATTAGTCATAGATAAAATCATGACAAAACTTTTTTTTTATAACGCAGGGGCGCAGAGGGAATACATTTAGTACCATACTGAATCCAGTTGTGTAGTAGTTGGGAACTCCAGGGGAAGCCCCCCAGAGCGGGTGCGAAGACTGGTAGTACTGGAGTTCCCAACTACTCCGCTAAACCTAACGAGCGTCCGATACCCGCGCTTGTGTGGAAGAACATGACATCAAGAGCGGGGCTACTCCCTGATCAATCACGCAACAAGCTTTGATCACCCCGATAGGTAGGGCGACCAACTTCACCTATAAGGGGTTTGATTCACCGCATCCCCAACTGCGAGCGGACCCCTACGATGGAATCACATGAGATTTTGCGCATATCGTTATTTTCTTTTTTATTACAAATTGAATATTTTTGAGGTCGAATTAGTGGTTAGATTTAAGATAGAAAAGAAGTAATAACATTTTGTTTTAAGTTTATAGTCTAGTAATAAAGACTTGTCGAAGATCAGTTTGTTTTTATTATTTTTATTTATTTATCTATTAACTCAATGTTGTTATGGCGGCATACTCTACACCAGGGGTAGTAGCCATCAAGACGGGAAAATACCTGCCTACCTACCTACCCCCTGGCTGTGAAACGTTTTGTCACCTTTTAGGACAGGCCGCCCGGCTACAAGAAATTGTATCCTTTCACAGTTCCTGCACGAAGCAAGATAGCTTATATGAGGTAATCCGTACATCAAAATTTAAAATTCTAAAATCAGAAAGTTCAAAATATAAACGTAGATGTATTCTAGACTACGTTCCATCTGTAGGGATGCAAGTATCAAAAGCAAAAACATCGATGTATCGAAACATCGAACATAGATGTTTTATTTTAAATTATTAATGATCTATCAAATAGTAAAATTTTGTATATTATCTATTGTTTATAACAATATTATCTATTGCTATTGAATAGGTAAGTCTTTAGAATAAGGAAAATGTAGAGCAGGGGCAATAAAATTATATTTAACGAGTTTCATGGAAGTTGTGGTTGTGGTGTCTAATAGTCGATGTAATTTGGTTTTTTTGTTTTTTCGTGAAAAATATCCTTAAAACTCTATAGCTCTTGATCCAGAAGTTATAACTTAACTCAAAGATCACGCCTTCGTGCTTTGTGAGTGAGTAGTTCCGAGGAGCTGCTCACTTACAGTGATTCACAGTGAACAAATTGAACTTATTCGCCTCTGTGAAGTATGAGTTACCGATGTGAAGTTCATCGTATAAGATAACATCGATACATCGATTTTTTGCAATAGTGAACATCGATGGCAAACATCGATGTTTTTTTACTGAAATATCGATGGTTCAGAGACATCGATGTATCGTTTACACCCCTATCCATCTGAGACTCACACGGACCATATTCGCGACCGCGATTTTTCTTGTTCCGCCTGCTTGCCGGCAAGTAATATCACAATCGTAAACTCGAGTGGAACGGTTATTCGATTCATCTTTTGACTCTTGACTTGACATCTCATTTGTGCCTTGTTTGTAAAAGTAAACCTAAACTTACTTAGTTCATTTACAATTTTCAATTTTCACAAAGTAAATTTAGTATATAGACTTTTTAGTTATTTACTTGATTTACTTCTGAGTAACTTTGAAAAATAAAGAAGATAAAGTGCTAGTATAAAATCGCCGGCATGATTTTGTATAGGCGAGTAACTATTCGTGTTCTCAATTTATAACAAATGAAACAATTATTCATAGCTATTCTATAAATAATTGTTTCATTTGTTTTTTGAGAAATATTTTATTTTACAGAAATGTCAGAGATAAAGTATAAAAATCAAATTTTGGCTGCAATAGATCATTTGCGCTCAAGAAAATCGCGACCCGATATACATAGAATTTGCAAGTTTATGTTAAAGTGCTACAAAGTTGCTCCTAAAGACACAAAATCTGATCTCAAACGTTGTTTGAAGGAGAAAAGTATATTCAAAGTAGATTATAAAGATAATGTAAGCTATAGGAACGCGGCGAAGTGGCGAAAGAAGTCAAAGAAAAATAACAGTAAGTAATTTATTCAATACTTTCCTGTTAGTGTTTAAATATTAGTTACTCAAGTTTTTCACACAACTACACATGTAAGCTGTAGTGTGGGTTTAAAAGTATCTTAGGTATGTCTAATTTCTAAAATAACTATATATCAAGTTTCAAGAAGAGAGAACCAACAAACATTCCAACTCACTAACTTACCAGTGGCCAATGAGTCTTAGAAATTCAAGTGTAATTCATTTTTAAAATATTTAATAGTAGGGGAGGCCAAGCAGGGATTTTGGGATTTACTCGAGTGTGGCAGAATAACATAAGAGAAGAAACCTTGCACCCTATTGTGTACCCCCAACATA
Organism: Dendrolimus kikuchii; assembly: GCA_019925095.2. Taxonomy (NCBI): domain Eukaryota; kingdom Metazoa; phylum Arthropoda; class Insecta; order Lepidoptera; family Lasiocampidae; genus Dendrolimus; species Dendrolimus kikuchii. The sequence continues at coordinate 10,574,056 of CM034393.1, read as the reverse complement.
TATGAACCCTTCATATAGGGTGGGGGTATTTTTTATTCTTCAAAATTTTCTTTCGAACCGTCAGATTGAGGAAATTCCTCCACATATTGTCAGATTATGGGTCAGCTTGACAAGGACGTCAAGCTGAACCGTCTGTATATTAATCTGATGCGCTCGAGTATTTTAATGTTCATTTTGTTTTTGCATTTTCAAAAATCAGCCATCGCTTTTTGGTCACATCCAAATCGTTAGTTTCTTGAATAGAAGTTCCTTTAGGGTTTACTTAACATCCCTTTTGACTATCTGATGCGCTTGAGTATTTCTGTGCAACTCTTTTTTTTTAACCTGTACACACTCCCCATCGGTGAATGTACATACATACATACATACATAACTTCACGCCAGTTCCCTTGCGGGGTAGGCACGGACAACAGAGTGCCATTTAGGCTTATTCTTACACACCTCACTTGCCTCTTTGACATTCATAACTCTTGTCATGCAAGCTCGTCTGTTCTTAAGGCTCCTGACATCACCTTCTGCTAGTACACGATCAATTTGATCATGGAAGGTGTGTCGTGGCCTTCCACGACTTCTGCATCCATCCACTTTTGCATTGTATATCTGTTTAGTCATTCTTTCATCATGCATTCTTTCCACATGCCCGAACCACCGGAGCATTCCTTTCCTTACCTTCACCCCGACACTCTCTTTCAGACCAACTCTCTTTCTTACTTCGGTATTACGAACGCGGTCCGCGAGCATCACTCCGCAGATTTTGCGCAGTGCTCGCATCTCAACCGCGTGTACTCTACTTTCATGCTATCTCTTCCATACCCAACTCTCGCATCCATACGTAAGCGTAGGTACCAGCACCGCATTGTGTATGGCGAGCTGGGCCTTCTGGCTGAGGTTCTTAGCGCCTAGAAGTTTACCTAACGCTCCATTCATACTATTCCCCAAATTCACTCTTCTTTCTATATGAGCGGTGTACCTTCCATCCCTGCTAAAAGCACATCCAAGATATACAAACTCATTCACTTGCTCTAGCATAACATCATCGACCATTATCCTTGCATTTGTTCTGGTTTCTTCTCTTTCAAACACCATAACCTTTGTTTGTCTTTTACTCTTTAGTTTTAACATCTAATCTTCACAATCCAAAAGGTCCCCGTGACACTCGAGTAACTTCACATTTAGCATCTTGGGCTCCCCTACAATTCTTTGGTGATAATCACTACATGACTCTTTGACCATAAATTATTTTATACTTTTTTTATTTGTAACTGCTATATAGTAAAATGTGTTCCTGTACTTTCTCTTCATATAAATGCTATGCTCAACTTCAGACCCCTCCCTGCTTAAAAAACCTTAAAGAGAAATGAAATTTTCTTCACATATTACTGTATAGATAGATATATTTGATACTTACTAACTGAATAATAAAACAAAATTATAAATAATACTAGAGTTTACCCTGCGGCTGCGCCGCGGGTCAACCTCTAGTGCGTGTCTCTTGTTTAAAGAGCAAGTAGTACAGGTTACATTGTATTATTTTTTTATGTATTTGCCCCCGAAAGATTCACTTCATTTTATATCGCAAACTATACCACCCCCATCTATATGTAAACTACATAAATGACAAAACTTGACAAAAATGACAAAATAGATAACATGGACCAAGTGGACCCAGTGGACCCAGTGGAACAACTGGACCCAGTGGAGCCAGTGGACAAAGTGGACCCAGTGGACCAAGTGGACTCAGTGGGTCCAGTGGACCCGGTGGGTCCAGTGGACCCAGTGAGTCCAGTGGACCAAGTAGACCCAGTGGTTAAAGTGGACCCAGTGGACCCAGTGGGCCTAGTGGACCCAGTAGTCTAAGTGGACCCAGTGGACCCTGTAGGCTAAGTGTTCCAAATGAACCCAGTGGACCAAGTGGACCAAGTGGACCCAGTGGACCAAGTGGACACAGTTGACCAAGGGGACCAGGTGGACATAGTGGTCCAAGTGGACCTAGTGGACCAAGTGGACTCAGTGGACCTAGTGGACCCAGTAGACCCAGTGGACGAAATGGACAAAGTCACAAAACCAATTCTAGTTTCCGGGATAAACTTTACACAAATGTATCCCATTATCCTGAAAAAAAGTATCCCTTGGCCACTCTCGGTATTCAAATTATATATGTACCGAGTTTCAGCCAAATCGGTCCAATAGTCTTTCCATAAAAGGATAACAAACAAAAAGACAAATATATTTTTATCCTGGAAACTATCCCATTTTTCGGGATAAAAAATATCCTATGTTCATTCTCGGCATCGAAAATATATATATACTGAGTTTCAGCCAAACCGGTTCAGTAGTTTTTCCGTGAAAACGGAACAGACAGACAGACAGACAGTTACTTTCGCATTTATAATATTAATAGGGATATTAAATATTAATAGGGTTCCCCTATCCCTTAATTTTTATTATATCTATAAACTTGAGAAATGATTAGTTTTTCACTCACACTTTCATTTTAGTTTTATTTTTGTGATATAAAGTATGGCCAAAATGACCAAATTGGCCTAAATGGCCCAAAATTACCGAATTGACTGAAATGGCCAAAATGACCAAAAAGGCCATAATGACCGATATGGCCAAAATGATCAAAAAGGCCAAAATTACCGACATGGCCAAAAAGGCCAAAATGACCAAAAAGGCCAAAATGACCAACATGGCGAAAATTACCGAAATGACCAAAAAGGCCAAATGACCGAAATGGCCAAAATGACCAAAATGGCCAAAATAACCGAAATGGCTAAAATGAACAAAATGACTAAAATGGCCAAAATGACCAAAATTGCCAAAATAAATAAAATGGCCTAAATGGCCAAAATGACCGAAAAGGCCAAAATGAAAAATATCCCGTGTCCACCCTCGGTATTTAATTCACATACGTACCGAATTTCAGCCAAATCGGCCCATTAGTTTTTCTGTAAAAGCATAACAAATAAACAGACAAATATGTTTTTATCCCGGAAACTATACCATTTTCCGGGATAAAAAGTATCCTATGTTCATTCTCGGCATCGAAAACTCAGTATATATATAATATACTGAGTTTCAGCCAAATCGGTCCAGTAGTTTTTCCCTGGAAACGGAACAGACAGAGTTACTTTCGCATTTATAATATTAATAGGGATTTTATGAATATACTGTGTCCGCCACATGGTTCACAGAGCATTTGCACTTTATATTCATACTAGAGTTTACCCCCCGGGCTACGCCGGGGGTCAACCTCTAGTGGTGTTTGCACTCGGAAGTTTAATTTCATTTTATATCGCAAACCATCCCATCTCCGGGCATGAAAAGTATTTATATCCATTTTCGGTAGTAAAACTACATTTAAACAAAATTACAGCAAAACCGATCCTTTCCAAGTAGTTTTCCGTGAAAACTTAACGGAAAGACATATCGACTTACTATCGTATTTTTTATAGATGATGAATGTTTATATCTATGAAATTGAGAAATGATTGGTCTTATCCAAACTTTCAACCTTCATTTCAAATCGTCCTAGCTATATTTATCTATCCTCCATCTATGACAACTACATAAAGGACAATAAGGACAAAAAGAACAAATCGGACAAAACAGACAAATCGGACAAATCAGACAAATCGGACAAAACGGACAAATCGGACAAAAAGAACAACTCGGACAAATTGGACAACTCGGATAAATCGGACAAATTGGACAACTCGGACAAATTGAACAACTCGGACAACTCGAACAACTCGGACAAATTGGACAACTCGGACAATTCGGACAAATTGGACAACTGCGACAACTCGGACAAATCGGACAACTCGGACAAATTGGACAACTCGGACAAATTGGACAACTCGGACAAATTGAACAACTCGGACAACTCGAACAACTCGGACAAATTGGACAACTCGGAGCATTCGGATAAATTGGACAAATCGGACAACTCGGATAAATCGGAAAAACTCGGACAACTCTGATAAATCGGACAACTCCGACAAATTGGACAACTCGGACAATTCGGACAAATCGGACAACTCGGACAATTCGGACAAATTGGACAACTCGGACAAATCGAACAACTCGGACAACTCGGACAAATTGGACAACTCGGACAAATTGAACAACTCGGACAATTCGGACATCTCGGACAAATTGGACAAATCGGACAACTCGGGCAAATTGGACAACTCGGACAGAGAGGACAAATCGGATAACTCCGACAAATCGAACAACTCGGATAATGCGGACATCTCGGAAAAATTGGACAAATCGGACAACTCGGACAAATCGGACCATTCGGACATAAAGGACGAATCGGACAAAAAAGACAAATCGGATAACTCGGACAAATCGGACAAATTGGACAAAGATGACCAAAATGACGAAAATGGAAAATCACAAAAAAGACCTATCCCACTTTTTGGGGTAACCTTTACATAAATCTGTCCCAAAATCTATCCCATTATCCGGGATAAAAGGTATCCCTTGTCCACCTTCGGTATTAAAATTACATGTATACCGAATTTCAACTAAATCGGTCCAGTACTTTTCCTGTAAAAGCATTACAAACAGAAAGACAAATATATTTTTATCCCGGAAACTATCCCATTTTTCGGGATAAAAAGTATCCTATGTTCATTCTCGGCATCGAAAATATATATATACTGAGTTTCAGCCAAATCAGTCCAGTAGTTTTTACGTGAAAACGGAACAGACAGACAGACAGAGTTACTTTCGCATTTATAATATTAATAGGGATAAGGATCTACCTGAACCTTGTAAGATATCAAAATGAAACATATCATTGACATCTGCGCAGGACTTTGTAATTCCATACATAAATAAAATTTAAAATAATACAATAGGGATGTGAATACACATTACAATAAATTTGAATATATTTACATACAAAAGAACAGGCGTTAAAATAACATCTTACTTTTAAAATATCATTATCAAAATAATTTTAATACTTTCCAAACAATAATTAATGCATTATTTGACTCCTTTTACTTGTACATACTTATAACTATGTAAATAGTTATGGTCATACAAAATCTATGAAGCTATAACGTTCTGTAAACTAAAAGGTATCTTAGTTGATTTGACTTTGCACATTCCACTATTCTGTTATAATCCCTTTAAAATTTTCTTTACAATCCATTTCAAGCCTACTCAAGATAAACTTTCAAATGGAAATGTAGACATAAATTCTTAAAAATACTCTAATTCATTAATAGGACTCATATAAATAGCAGTTTTCATTAAAGTTTTAGCCTTTATTTTGTAATCATAGATATTTCAGAATTGTTGATGTAATGTAATTTTACTGTATAATTCGAATATATGTATCTATATAAAGGAGATAAATATTTTTTTTATTTTAGCAATGGCATCTTCAATAGCAACAAGTGAACGGCGTATAATAACATCTGCAATTGCAACTCTAATTTATCAAGACCAAAGTTACCTTGAGAATGGCATTGCATTTGAAGATCTTGTACGGGCAGCTGCCTCTCAAGAATCAAAATATACAAAGAAACAACTTGAAGCTATTGTTAATAAGGAACTATCATCAGGTAGCTTAGTTAAGCTACAAAATGGAAATTTAGCGTTAGGACCTGCAGACCACGATGGGGACAGTTCTGATAGTTTTAAATTTGAATACAACGTGGACTCCAATACAAAGGTCAGATCTAATTTGCCAATATTATAAAGAAAAAGAATACTAGGAATGACAATTACCCAATAAAAAATGTAACTGCAAAAGCTTCAACTTTTCAGAAAGCACCACAAATCTTTCTTCTCTTGCATTTTAATATATTGAAAATGGTGAGGCAACATAATCACTTTCCCTGGCACATGCTAGTGTGTTAATAAGTTCATTTATAATTAATAAAAAGTTTTTAGTAATAAGTTATTACTTGAAAGTCTTGTATTTTTTATATCATCAAAATGTAAAAGAAGAATTACATCCTCCCACTGGATGTTTTCTTTTTATTAGCCGATTGTCATTCTTTAAGCATTTTTACCCTACTTCTAGCCAAAATCAATCATTTATCATACAATTTTTGTACCTTAGCTAAAAAAAATATTTTTTATGCTTCAGATGACATCATCAGCCAACTCTTCCTGTAGATCGTCTCCACAGAGAATGAGGGGGAGACCTAGAAAACGCGGTGGTGGTGTAAGTAGCGGTCCTAGCAGCAGTAATAGTCGCAATGCCACTGTACGTGTAGGCGAAAGGCGGAAAATGGCAAAGAAAGTATTTGATCCTTCTGATAACAATGTGCCAAGTAAACGTAAAAGAGGCAGACCAGTTGGATCTTTGAACAAAAGTACTATTAAAAAAAGACTGATGATTGCTTCATATTTAAAAGATAATGATGGTACACAAGTATCTGAAGATCAAGGGTCACTAGATGGCAGTGGGGATGAGATAGATCAAGAAGAATCATTGCCACATGAACCAGGTGGAGTGTGCTCAGTGTGCCTCATACAAAAACCGAGAGGCTCCAATGATAGGCTTGTTGAATGCAGGGATTGCAATAATAAAGCCCATCTAAGTTGCTTACAATCAGGTTCAGGGATTTTGAAACCTAGACCAGATAATACATGGCAATGTCCCCATTGCAAAACTTGTGTAGTCTGCTGTGAAACTAATGATGCCGTAAGTAAATCTATATAATATTAACTCATTAGCACCAATTTTAATGAATATGATATAATGTTACTACAGGCCATTTTATATTTTTCATTTCGTATCCTGGAAAATAGGGAGGCCCGTGTCTAGCAGTGGAATGTTTAGGAGCAGATATTACATACATGTTTTCAACAATTTGTAATGATACTTTTTTTTGTTTTAGGGTATTCTTACAGTATGCAGTATATGCTCTGATGCATACCATGCTGTGTGCCACACCCCTCGAATACCAGAACGGTTGAAAGCTTGGGATCAATGGGAATGTAACAATTGTCTCGAATCAAGACCCAGTATTGTTGGGTCACCTGCCATTATACCAAGAACTATTGAATACAAGTCTCAGAGTCCGCCTTCGGTGGACCCATTTCTGAAACCTCACGAATTAGACAGAGCACCATCAAAAATGTCTGATGAAGTACCTATAGATCCAAATATACCAGACGTTAGTAACTGGACAACTGATGATGTCTTTGAATATTTTTCTAAGCACCATCCAGAAGGCGCGTTTATTTTGAAAGAACAGGTATAAAAGCAATTTGACTTTTCTTTTAGACCTTTCTACCACAAAAACTATTGTGTTGACACAAAAATGAACAATGCATACTACTACAGTTGTGAAACTATAGAAGTACCTGTAGTCCTGGCAGACGTCTTGTCCTGAAAAAATAAAAATGCAGAAAGCGATTTCAGCTTCACCTACCGATTCTAATTGTGAATCTCAACCTTTGGAGACCCACCCACTCAAACACAAAAATTTCATCAAAATCGGTTCAAAGGTTTAGGAGTTCAGTGACATCACAATAACATTAAAATTTTACATATAAAGATGTGTTTTTTCCTTTCTAGTCTCTTAAGTAAATTATTAAAGTCTATAAATGCCCCACTGCTGGATGGGCTTCCATATTTTTAGAACAATGGATTAGTCTGGTCGACAAATTGAAAAACGTGAAAAATAGATACAAAGCCCCTAAATATGAGTGATAACTCATTGGATTCGGAATGAACTTCTAGAAAAATAAATTTTAAGGATTTTGCCGCAAGTGAAAAATTGCGATTGTTATTAACAAAAAAAGATGAAAAAAGGGCATTTCCTTTTTCTTTTAATATTTATGGAATTTAAAAAAAAAGATTTCTAAGAGGAAATTTTCAATAAAAAGTCGCGACTCCCGGAACTCTTATCTCCATTATTTGTAAATTTTATCTAACGCCGAAATTAGGGCTCCGCTCGGCCGTTATGCCATGACGATCCGCAGCTAAAGGTTACTTTCCATCCATTTTTACTAGCGTAAGTTTCGCTTTATATTCATATTTTGCTGGGACTTGTATTTGCTGGGATAAAAACAATCTTATGTTTATTTCCAGTTACTAAAGTACTAAATACTAAACATAATGATAATCACTTGAATTGAAGTCCATGAAGAAAGAATGTACAAACTTTCTCATTTATATATTAGTTTGAAATGAAACTAACTCAACTTTACATATTGCAGGAGTTCGATGGTTTAGCCATCAGTATGGCGCGTCGAGCCGACATAGTCAAAGGTCTGGGTCTTCAGTTGGGTCCGGCGCTTGCTCTTTATAGGATCATAGTGAAGTTACAAACAAGAAGAGATGATTGGACAATGTGTTGGGGTTAGCTTTTATAACATAAGTATAATAATAGTATCCTTAAGGACTTTTATGAAAACTTGTCTATCTATAGATTGTACATTATGTATCAAAGAATTATATATTAGGTATAGATATAGACTGTATGTTTTCAATTTTGAAAATAAAAATGATTTATATTTGAATAGTACTTATTTATTTAAAATTATTAAAAAGAAACATGTTATAAACAATAAACTGAAAACAAGTAATTTTCAACGGTTTGAAAACAATGTATTTTTTTTGAGTATTTAATAAAGTAGCCATTTAACATTCAAAATGTTAAATATTTATAATAATGATATTCGGAGGGTATCTGTTTTCGAGACCACATAAACATTATCAATAGGGAACTGAGTGCTTATTGCGATATTTTACTACTCGATCACATTCCAGTTTTGCAATTTTGTATGTCTCGAATTATGTTATCCTTCACGATCATGAGTCATTTTTATACCAAAGTGCGTTAATTTGAAAATGATCGACTAGTAAAAAACTAGCACACCGTTTCCGTTAGCTATGTTGATGTATACAAAATAATACCCAATATTGAAGGTATCCAACAAAGTGTGATTGATAACTATTATAGGTATGAATATTGAAATGTTTATCGTTTTTTGAGCTAATATTTTTTTCCGCCAGCAGTGTTAGACTAACGATATAATACGGACTGCAGAGTTTCGTCCTTAAACTATATAGATTGAATATACATTTTCAAAATTCTAATGATACTGATTTAGATTTAATCGTAAATCTGCATGGAAATTCCTTTAAGTACATTTTGCTACTCCTCATAGTTTCTGATTTGGCAATCTAGATACACTTGAAAAATTCACCTGTAACATAGCTTGGCGTCGTAAAACATAGTACATGTGTGAAAATGGTCTCACTATAAAAGATACCAAAGATTGAATGAAGGATATAGGTCTTCAAAATGACGAAGAATGCAATAGAGATTAACACTAACGGCCTTACTTATAATAATCTCGTTAAGAAACGATTAGTCATCTCTTAAGTAAGAGAATCAGAATTAGACCCTAATCAATTAATATCTTTTTTTTTACTTATAAACGTGTATTACCTGTTGTTTACCTAAGAGGAGCACAGATAAACGAAATTTGAATGATTAACGTAGGTTGTACCCAAAATAATCAACTAAAGAGGAGTTTATGGGTAAGATTTTCACTAATAAGTTGCTGAGCAGTTTCTTTAAATTTAAGAAACGATTATAAGTAAGGCCCTAAGATGTCTTAGCTAAACATATTGGAGAAGTTTTAACAGATTTACTTTTAAATAACAATAACATAACTATTGCGATGCAGTAAACATTGTTATTATAAATAAATTGACCTTGAGTACATTACACAGAAAATGTTCTTTATCAAAGTTTTGTTTCAAAAATATATTAATTTAATTATAATAAATTGAAATAACAACATAAAAACAGACAATGTTAACGAATTATACCTATAATATTAACTTATATATGTAATGAAATCTTATCATACGGATTCAAAGGAATATTCTCCATAATAATTACAATCATGAATATTTATACAACAACAAAAAATATAACAAGTAACATGATATATATATATATATATATATATATATATATATATATATATATATATATATATATATATATATATATATATATATATATATATATATATATATATATATATATATATATTAATTGCAGGTTCTATATTTTTACTCTTAGAGGAATAATATCTAATAAACGGGCCTTACGTAAACAAACGTGTCAAATAAAGAGAATCACTTTTTACAAACTTGTGTGCATGACCTTTGTAATATGCACAATGCACATGGCTGCATCTTTGTAGGTAATAAAAATGTTTAAAATGAAAGTTGATCTTTCAAGTTAAAAATGAAGCAGACAAGTCTTCATTAACTTAATGCTTAAAGATTCCATTAAACTAATGTTTTTCATCATTAATGTTGGTCATAGTGTTTCATAAATGATAAAAATATATTGAATATTACCGTTGCTGCATTTATATACAACACTCTGTAGTGTGTTGGTAAAAAGTAGAAATTTATAAATTGTACTGGAGGCCAGAATGCACAGTCCCCCTGTAATAGAATATATCTAAGATCAGTTAAGACCAGGAACCAATAAAATATTAAAATTTTTAGATTAAAACTGAAAATTGCTGCCAGGTGGTAGGGCGTTTGCCTGACTGCATGGCTACCACCGCTGGTCTAAAGTGTGTCGCCATAACAACCTTGAGTTGTGTTCCGGCATTAGTGACCAGGTTCCAGTCTCCCTTAAGAGAGCAGCAGCGCATTTGTAGCACCTTTGGTGTTACAAATGTCCGTAGGCGATGGTAACCGCTTTCCATTAAGTGAGCCGTCTGCTGAACTCCTGCAAAAAAAAATCAAAATAAAAAATTAATAAAACACTTAAACAGGTTTGCACCAAATCTAGTGGATCAAATTGTGGCTGTCATGCAATTATTTCATTAACACATTTACTTAAACAAGGTGGAGCCTTAAGAATAATAGAGTTTAAAGGATAAGAGCGCATAGCCTTTTTGACTGTACATCTTTTGTAGCAAGATAGGAATCTCATGTGTATCATCCAAATTATATTATCATCATTAGCCCAGTGTTAATTCTTTCTTCACAGGTAGTTTTTCTGACCTGTCACAAGTACCATGTGCTAATGGTGAAGAAAAAATGTAGGGGAATTTACATACAGACATTACAGGAGGTGTGAAATCCACTTTAGACAAGCATGATGGGTCATCATCATCATCCTAGCGTTAAATCCCGGTTGCGTTTGGAGCGTTCACTCCGACGCCCAGGGTCCGCTTTCCTACTACTTTTTCTACTCCACTACTGCTACTTTTCGCGCGGTCTTCAGCATCCTCCGTTTTGAGACCATTGGTACGCGTGTCATCCTTCACAACATCAAGCCAACGTTTCTTGGGCCTTCCCCTTCGACCGGGACCTGGCGGAAGCGGCATGGCGAGACATTTGTTCCCCACATAATTAGCCGGTCTTCGTAAAAGTGGCACTTGCAGTTTGTCTGCTATGTCATGGACATGAAGACTGCCACGGATGCGGGAATTCCTGACGCGGTCTTTCCGCGTCACAAGCATGATGGGTATATTGAGTTATTATAAACATATTATGAACCCAGCAGTGAGATAGTTATGAACTGACAAAATGAGGGATTATATTCTTAGAATGTTAATATCACCCTGGATGACGATGTACAATTTTCTTATAATGTATACCAGGTTTTTTCTTGCAAAATAAATTTTACTGAAATTGTGTCTTTAGATGTTGAATATAAAACATTTTCTACTGTAATGTCTAAATTTTAATGTGGTTTAAGTTGCCTAAGACATATAAACATCATTAAATAATGTAATTAATTGCAAAGATCTGGTTTGTAATTTACAAAAATGATCTAAGGAAAAACAATGTATAGATTGTTTCATATTGAAAAATTCAAGACTTATTTACTTTTCAAGACTTTACTTCCGTGGGGCATTAAATTTAAGATTTCCTCATGTAGGCACATTTCAAACAATTTTTGACATTGTATTGGCATTGGTAGCAAAATAAATTAAAATTAAATCATACCAAGCAAAATAAATTAAAAATTATATCATACCAAATAAACATATTTGAACTTAGTTTTTAGTTCTTCAGTGCATGTTTCCATTGATTTGTTTTCTAAAATTCCCATTCCATAAAAGAAGCACACTATTGTACCTGGTGATGCAATAGTTTGGTCACACATTATTTTCTGCAATACTGTTTTAATATTTGTTTTGGGAAGCAATTTATCCAAATATATGTAATAATAATGGTGTAATGGTCCTAATAATGATCCAATAAAGCACATCCGCCCTGGAATAGTTCAAAAATATAATACATCCATAGCTGGGCATTAACTCGTTAATCCGTCAATCGTTAATTAACGAAGTTAACATTTCAAGGAACACATTAACTTTTAAGTTAACTTAAAAATATGTTAATGGACTCATTAGCTTCCGTTAAATTTCCCGAAGTCCGTTAATCGTTAATCCAGCACAATCACAATCACAACCTGTTTATTAAATATACTACTGCTATACCCTCAAGTGCTGCAGTTGAATGACTTTTCTTCACAGGCAAGGATATATATACTACAGCCGAAACGAGCTTCGCTTTCAGACGAGAACTTCAACATATTAATATTCATGAAGGGGAATATTCATATTATGCTAGATGACTAAATTGACAGATAAATTGGATGGGTTAGTATAGTTTCGTCTAAAATGTAAGTGATCTATGTAGCAATTCATCGAAATAACAATTGGTCATTATATCCATCCATATATTATTACTATCATCATATCATATCGTCATGAAATTAGTTCGTCTAATTAGTGTTTCGTACAGAACGCAATCAGTCTATCTTAATAATATAAATTCTAAACCTTAATCCAACTGAATCAAAAACATTGTTTGTCAACATGCCTATATTAAACATTCTAATAATTATACATCTTTTATTTGTTTCTAACCTGGTAAAGTTCCAGAACCAACAGTTTTTATAAGAAGATGCAATTTTTATAATGTGTTAATGGATTAATGATTAAAATTAACTTGCGTTAAATTGTCTGAAATGTAACACTAACTTTTAACAAAGTTAACTTTATCAGTAACGGATTAGTGATTAACGAAGTTACCTATTCGATTAACGGTGCCCAGCTATGAATACATCTACATATCTTACTAAATATCATATTAAGTAAAATGAGTTGAGAGAGTTTTGATAATTTTACATTTATACAAGAAAACTAGTTATCTTAGACTGATTTTCATAAAGTATGCTAAGTATGTAAATGTATTTGCTATTATGCTATATCATAACAGAAATAAACATAGAATACTCTTATCCTGGCAGCCACAGAGTACATTGTACATATCTGACCATTCCCAGTTTCCTGGGATATTAAATCTCCTTAGTGTTTCTTTAGCCGACTATTATCCATAAAATTATAAACATGCTGTGTCTGTATATTGAAACTATTTAAAGAAAACAACTGGAATACACTATATATATATATTTATCTGTGTTCGTTCCAGATTCACATATAAACTACTGGGCCAATTTTGATGCAGTTTTTGCTGATAAACAGCAATATCTTAAAATCTGTGCTACTTTTACCCTGGGAATCATGGATATGGAACTTGGTAATTTTTCTCGGAATGATTGAAAATGACCAGATTGAAAAAAAGTCTAATACTAATGCGATTTTTTACACTGATCAACAGCAAATTTTATGTAATAAAATTGTGTGATATTTTTACCTGGGAATTTTCACGAGTGGTTTGTAATTTTTCGGGTTCATAAAAATTATTGTATCGACACAGTTTTCACAAAAACAAAAAATAGCTTACATTCTTTTCTAATGTTGCGGTATTTTGTGTCCCGAATATCCCATGGGAATTTCAAATCAAGCGTGGATGAAGTCGCGGGCAGATCCTAGTAATCAAAATAAAATACCTGCACGCGCCCAATCATACCGTTCTGATATAAGTTTTGACTGAAATTCGAATTCTTGTTGAACCAAATCACCAATAGCCATACATCCACCTGAAGTAATACTATTCGTAAGTAATAAGTTTTTCTTGAATAAAAAATGAACACCACGACGAAATATGGACTCTGTTTTTATTTGTTGTCGAGCGGAATTTGTGTGTAACATTTTTTTAATGCACCGAAGGCCGATCATTTTTTCTGTTGAAAGTAATATATTGGGTAATATTTATTGGTACAGTACAGTAAATAATAGCATTATATAATTTAATATGCTTTTTACTCAAAGTTTTGCGAAATAATAGACTATATCTGAGCAACGTATACCAGTAGTATTCACACAATAATTATTTAAATTAATTCAAAATAAGTTATTTTTAAAACAACTTCTTATCCTGACTAATTGAAAATTGCGCCAGCGCCAAAGCAAAGTTGTGTACTGATTGCTGTGTATTTTTCTATTCTAATGTGTCAGACGCTGTCAGTTGTCGATCTGTTAATCTTGCTTTTTGAATTTGCCAAAATGGCAGGCAAAGAACTTATATAAATCTATTTTATTTTAACGTAACCCCGCAAATACTTAGCCGTCGGAAAAAGCTACACAATACCTGCTTTCGGGGTCTAAACCCGTTTGGTAATTTGCCAAACGTCTGGTGGATGTCTCACGTGATTAAAAGACTGATCTATACCTCAGGTAACGCATTATCGTTGTTGGTCAGCGAATTAATTTCACACGACAAATATTCATGAAATAGTACAAGGCAATTTTTTGTATATATTATTTGCTTTGAAGAATGAAGCCATAAAAAGCCAATGAAAAATAAAGTTTCACCGACAAAGTCAATTTGACAATTAAAAAAGGTAAAAAAAACGAACGAAAACAAAGAAATGGCCCAACAAACTGAAAATTTAGATTTTTCTGGGTTATTCAAATTAGATGTATTGATACACCTTGATATCGTAACTTACAGTTTTTATGAAGTTGGTCATAAAAAGTTTTTTGTATTTTCGAGTGACAAAGAGTTGTTTTTCATTTACGTAAATCCGCAGTCTGAAAGATTTGAGAAAAACTACGATTGGGACTTTTTAGATAATCCTATTTATTGTGTGTGTTTTGAACCAAGTGGTACGTGGGTGCTTATTATTAGTGAGCAGAAAGTGTTACTAGTGCCGTTTCTCCCTTTATTCATACCTCAAAGTACGTTCGACCATAAATGGTCGCTTTCAAGGGTTACAGTTTTGCCTTTAGGAAGTATATCTCGACCTACGGCAGTGGTATGTTGGTTAACGAAAGAGTCAGAAAATGTTATTATTATTGGCTCGAAGGTAATTCTTTTTTGATACTTCACAATTAATACTTTTATTATTAGTAAATATAATGTTTAATTCAAACATGTACATTATTTTTCAGACAGGGTCTGTCACATTTTATTCTCTCGAATCACAGAGCATTGTTGGTGAATGCAAAGTTGTAGGGGAAATAACAGACCTGCAAATATGTTTTGATGACTCACTAGATTTACTAGCTCTTTTGGTAAGCAAATTAGAGTTAATAGTCATTTATTATAAGTGCATTATTCAAGAAATATAAAACACAGTACTTGAATAAATCTTAACAGCATAAGATTCGATGTGAATGTGGTAAGAATTGTTATTGGTTATGTCATCATCAGCCAATCTATGGTCTCCCCTGGTTTGTATTACATAGTTACATTACTTTCTAGTCATGACTGTGTCCAGTTTACTGAGCTGGAAAATATTCTAGCATGCATACTGAGCTCCACTCTAGGATTTGATTGCTAAATTGGCCTTAAAACAGAAATGACCAGCTCAGTGCTTCTTGAACTTGCATATTTTACCATCTAGTTTAGTTATCTTTGTCCTCCTTATATCCTTAATACCAATTTTATCCATAAGACTAGCAACATAGCTCAGTGACTTGAGACTTGTGATCTAATTGTTCATTCAGTGCCCAAGTCTTGGCACTGTAGGAGTCATCACTAGACTAGACTTGTTTACAAGTCCTGGCACTGTTATCAAAATGACATTGCCAAACACAAGTTGTGCTTGCATACTTGGGTTCTTTTTAAAGATAGATAGATATATTCATATAAAACCATAAAAGTACTGCTAAATTCAATTAGCTTAGCTGCCTTTATAAAATTACATATTTGAGTTAAAATTGTGTTATCTTCTTGTCATTAGATAACAAGTAGTAAATCTCAGCAATGGAAGTTGGTGCTTGAACACAGATCATTTGGCTACAATTGGCTACAACAGACAAGAGCTCAAAATGACAGGGACAAGAAAGATAGTTTCATGTCTTACATTAGACAATTATCAAAGGATAAGATAACATTCTTCATTCAAGGAGGATCTAAAGGTGAGACATCTACTAATATTAATTATTTAATTATTCAGCTTACAGCACTACCATATTATTTCAATGTCAGTAGTCTTTTTTTAATGATGCTGCATTAAACACTAAGAAAATAGGTTGCCCTGGTGAAGACATTTATCCGTGCAGGAACGGAGAAAGAATACAGTTTCCTGCGGCCGGGCGGCCTGTCGTAAGAGGCAACAGAACAACCCACAGCCAGGTAGGGCATTTGCCCGACTGGATGGCTCCATAACAACCTTGAGTTGTGTTCCGGCGTTCGTGGCCAGGTTCCAGTCCCCTTAAGAGAGTGGCAGCGCATTTGTAGCACTTTTGGTGTTGCAAATGTCCATAGGCGATGGTAACCACTTTTCATCAGGCGGGCCGTCTGCCTGTCTGCTGAACTCCTGCAATAAAAAAATAAAAAAAAGACATTCCCGCAGTCCTAACTTCGCAACAATGCTGGGATGAACCCATTTGCAGAGGACTAAATACAGAACTTAAGTTTAAATAACCATGGCAGGGTGCATTCACATTCTTGTTGCTCCCTGTAAGAAGTCTGGGTTTTGGCTCCAAGCTATTTCATCCCCAAAAACCAGTCCACTAATTTATAATATATCCTTTTCTTTAGCAGTAAACTCGCACCTGAGGTCTATGTGCATCTGTGGGACAAAGGTAGTTGATCCAGGATATCACAGTCTTTCCTGCCTCCTTAGTGCCGGTAGATGGCCACGCTGCCGTGAATGACGTCTTATATAGGGCGCTTGCTATGGCTAATGTACCGGCTCTTTTAGAGCCAAATGACTCTAATTCTCTGGTGAAGTAGCAAACCTCTGGTATCGGATGTGACCTGCATGGACACATTGGCTGCTTCCCATTTACCAAACTCCTATATCGGTCGGTTTGGTGGCAGAAACAGATGAGGCACTCAAGTGATGCATGCAAACCTCAGTGAGAGTTATATATTTGTGCCGTTTGCTGTTGAAATCCTTGGACTGTGGGGTCCTGAGGCCATGAACCTCCACAGATATATTTCAAAACAACTTATTGACTCTTTGGGAGATCAGATAGCTAATTCCTACTTCAGAAGACTTTAGGAACCTCACCCATTGACTTTAATGACCTAAGTTTAGTATTTTACTTATAGTTTTAAGGGATTATAGATAGAATACAATATAAGTTAAGTTTCCTTCATTACTACTTGATAGTTATAATGTATTCCTAAAAATTAAATTACGAATTTCATAAAAAATCATTTTAATTACCTGGTAATAGAGCATTCATGAGTTTATTAAAGTCCAGCAACACTTAGAAACAATAGTTTTCAATAAAGTAAATTAATTTAAAATGCTCCGGTGGTTCGGGCATGTGGAAAGAATGCATGATGAAAGAATGACTAAACAGATATATAATGCAAAAGTGGATGGATGCAGAAGTCGTGGAAGGCCACGACACACCTTCCATGATCAAATTGATTGTGTACTAGCAGAAGGTGATGTCAGGAGCCTTAAGAACAGACGAGTGTGCATGACAAGAGTTATGAATGTCAAAGAAGCATGTGAAGTGTGTAAGAATAAGCCTAAATGGCGTTCTGTTGTTCGTGCCTACCCCGCAAGGGAAGTGGCGTGAAGTTATGTATGTATGTATGTAATTTAAAATGAATGCATACCTCTCCAAGCATTTCAGTAAATTATTCAAATATAATAATAACTTCTACACACAACACGCGCACGCACGCACACACACGCACGCACATAACGCACGCACACAACGCACACACACACACACACACACACAACGCACACACACACACACACACACACACACACACAACACACACACCACACACACACACACAGACACACACACACCACTTATGAATATAATAGGCATTTACAGGCTTGTATTGTTTACAGCTCTTCTTAATCTACTGTGGAGTGATTTTATAGGAACATGTATTTTTTTTTGGAACTAGAAATTATTAAAAGTGTAAAATAAACTTAACTATAAAATAATAATTGTTATTAGGGTTAATTGTTATTACATGCAAGAATATTAATTTCAGAGTTTTTATGATATAATTTTTATGTAAGTAATTTATTCACTAGTGATCTTTTAGATATTGTAATAGTGGACTAAATTCTCTTGGTTCTGTATAGTTTAATGTAAGTATGTATATTTGATAATTATTTCATTTACAGATGATAACAAATCTCAAACAGTTGAGTATGTCTTGAAACCAACAGAATATTTGCCTGTCTATAGAAAAGGTTCTAATAACTGGGCATTGACAGCTCAGTATGTTAATGGGAGACATTTTTTGACTGCATTTGAATTAAATGAAGGAACTCTTATTGTAAGTTAATCAAGTTGTCTGTTTTGTAAGTCTTCAATGTATTTTTTTATAATATTTCATGACTGATGTACATAGTTCAAAATAATTTTAATAGGATTGGGGCATAGTTTAATTGTTTGTGCATGTTTTAATTATCATATAACTAATTTGTTTAAATCTATATACAAAATTACCA
Source organism: Dendrolimus kikuchii (assembly GCA_019925095.2). NCBI lineage: Eukaryota > Metazoa > Arthropoda > Insecta > Lepidoptera > Lasiocampidae > Dendrolimus > Dendrolimus kikuchii. The sequence continues at coordinate 10,555,220 of CM034393.1, read as the reverse complement.
GTTTTGTAACTATTAATATAATCTCGAATATTCAATGATGTTATTATGAAGTCCTTTAAAAAAAAATCTAACTAAACACACACTTAATATTTATAACAAATACATTTTATTCTGATACTTTCCAGCATTGAATGTTCAGATATGTGTAGTATGTGATTAAAATTATATATATATATATATATATATATATATATATATATATATATATATATATATATATATATATATATATATACATACATACATATATATATACATATATACCTTTTAAACATTCAGTTTGATTGAGGATATTAATTATATAGACAATCTTTATTATGTTTTCAGCTTGAGGGTCCAGAAGAAGATGCTCCATCAAGAACATTAAGGCCAAACATAAAAAAAGATGGATTATACCTTCAAGGTCTATGGTCACAAAGATTAATATATCTAGTCAGGAAAAATGAGTTAGAAATTCACAGTACTAACTTTTCCATTATACAGGTATATGTCAGTAACATGCCGTGTCTGTACATTTCATGTATTGAAAACAACTGAAATACACTATATAAATGAGTGAGAACAAGATGCATTTTTTTTTAATTTTTTGTCTATTTGTTTGGGATTCATGTAAAAACTACTGGGCCGATTTCAGTGCAGTTTTCGCTGATCGAGCGAAAATTTTTAGACCTAAATTCTGCGCTACTTATTATCCCGGGGATCCCACGGAAAATTTTCTGGGAATTATTTAAAATGGCCAAATAAAAAAATATCGAATTCTAATGTGATTTTTTTCACTGATCAACAGCAGATTTTATGTAATAAAATGTGTAATAATTTTTATCCCGGGAATCCTGCGGTAATTGTCCTAGGAGTGTTTTAAAGTGGTAATCTTCGGAATTCATGTATTTTCATACTAAAAAATCCATTTCCCTGCTGAAAATACCTTTTGATTTTAGATACTGGCAAAATAACTGTAATCTATGTCACCTGTCAAATGTGGACGAAGTCTCGGGCAAATCCTAGAGTACTTATAAGAATGCAAGTTAGTTTTAGATTGATACATATTTTATGTACTTATCGTTTTTAAGAGTGAAGCATTGCTGGGTGGGAGTAAAGATTATTCGGAAATATGGTCTGCGGAATTAATAGGCGACGTCCGTCGGGCGCACCTGATGTCGGCAAAGGAGCCGCCGGCCCCGGCGGGCGGGTGGCGGGAACCCACCTTCTTATGCGACCTGCAATTGCCGAGGTTCAGTTTGGAGCCCTGTCTCGTAGTCACTACTTGCGGGGCCTATATACTCAACACTGTGTGAGTAAATAATTTAAATTACAGATAGGATAATTTGCAGATTGATCTCGTGTCTTTTTTCTGTTTCTCTATGTGAGACATTTATACCGGTGTGAACATAAAATATGGGTGAAACAAAAACAGTTTAGGTTCTATTGTTTCTACAAGACCTACAAGTCATGAGTGTAGTGGGTAGTTGACCATCTTACGACCCAAACAGTATTCTATATTTATTGCAATTTAAAAATAAAAAACAGTATTTTAGTCATATATTTGATTGTGTACAGTGATAATAAGATACATCCAATATAGTGTTATCTATTATTTTTGTACAGTATAAAAGTATATATCCACATAACAACATTAACTTATATTTAGTGAGTTATCTCGATATTTCATTAAAATAGTGCTATCTATAATTAATAATAAGTGCAGTGCAGTTTTAGTGAAACTTATGATCTCATGATTTATTGTTTTTCGAGGCAATTCTTAAAATTTCAAAAGGTTTTTTTATAAAGTTTATTTACATTTGACTAAAGTATGTAGGTGCCATTTTGTTGAATAACTTTTTGCCATCTTGTAGGTAGGGACGTGATCCCATTGCTATAAAAATTTTGGGGCTTCTGATCAAAAAACTGCGACAAGTGGTTTTGGCAGTCCTCTCGTGATGTTAACCTGCCTAGGAATTCTGCAGAGACCGAAACAGGTGAAAATCTGAAGGTGCAAGGTCAGGACTATACGGCGGATGCATTAACACCTCCCAGCCAAACTCTCGTAATTTTTGCTGAGTGGCTAAAGGTGTGTGAGGTCTAGCGTTATCATGGTGGAAAACCACACCCCTTCTGTTGATTAAGTCCGGCCGCTTTCTCTGAACTTGTTGCTTTAATCTCATCAGTTGTTCGCAATACAGTTCAGAATCGATTGTCCTGCCTGGCGGTAACAGCTCATAATGAATAATGCCGATCCAATCCCACCATACACACAGCATCACCTTGTTGTGAGTTAACCCGGGTTTCACCACAGTCTGTGAAGCCTGACCGGCCTTTGACCACGATCTTTTTCGCACGTTCTTGTCGTACGTGATCCACTTTTCATCACCAGTTATCAGCTTCTTCAAAAATGGTTCGGTTTCATTACGTCGTAATAAAGAATCACAAATGAGTACACGGTTCATTAGGTTTCTTTCAGTGAGCTCATGAGGCACCCAAATATCGAGCTTTTTTGTGTACCCAGCTTTTTCAAATGCGCCAAAACCGTTTTGTGGTCAATTCCCAGTTCTCCAGGTACATCGTAACTACTAATATGCCGATCTTGCTCCACTTTTTCAAAAATGGCATCAATTTTGTCCGTAACAAGGCGACCAGAGCGACGTGCATCTTTGATATCAAAATTTCCGGATTGAAAACGCTTAAACCAAATTTGCGCTACTCTCACAGATACTGCATTAGGTTCATAAACATCACAAATTTTTTTCGCGGCTTGTGTTGCATTTTTACCTTTTTTGTAGTAAAATTTTAAAATGTATCGAATTTCTTCATTGGATTCACTCATTTTAATAATAAGAAAAACAAATGAAAATCACACATTTTCCTAAATTGAATTTGAAACTTCTTTAAAATTAAAACTTTTTAATGATACCAAAACCAGCCAGATACAAATTCTATAGCCAAAGAAATCTTATTACAAGTTCATACATACTATATGCGAAAAGACTTTTTCCCCAACCTATTATAAACATTCATCATCTATAAAAAATCCGTTGGTAACTCGATATGTCTTTCCGTTAAGTTTTCACGGAAAACTACTAGGAATACTGGATCGGTTTTGCTGTAATTTTGTTTAAATGTAGTTTTAATACCGAAAATGGACATAAATACTTTTCATGCCCGGAGATGGGATAGTTTGCGATATAAAATGAAATTAAACTTCCGAGTGCAAATAGCACTAACATAAAAATTAAGTACAATGTAACCTGTATTAACAACTCCTGCTCTTTAAACAAGAAGTACGCACCAGAGGTTGACCCGCGGCGTAGCCGCGGGGTAAACTCTAGTCTAATATATTTAACCTTTAAAACACGAAATTTGAACTATTAATGAAAATCTTCAAAATATTTGCAACTCTACCTGTATGAGCCCAATGTTTAATTTTTTTTAAATAATTTAAGTAGAAAAAAAGGAATTACAGAACTGCTGTTTTGATTTCATAATTTTTTATGTAAAATTGCAAAATATGTGTTGTCACACTAGGGAGGGGGAGTTTCGCGTATGTGACAAGGACAGGGGAGGGATCAAAGAAATTATGAAATTCGTGTGACGTAAAACGTGGTTGGCCCCTAACATAGTCATGAATCTTGTTTGTATATTTAGTGCCGACCCATGCGAATGGCTTGTGGGGATGATAATGCGCGGCGGCGCTGGCGCGGAGCAGTGCGCAGCTCGCGTGGGCGCGCCCGTGCCGCAATTGCTACGAGCGGCGGCTGATATGCTCATGTCGAGGGGCTGTAAGATACCAGCAGCGCAATATCTGTACACCCTTTCGCAGGTCAGTGTTGTCTTCTACTAGCGAGCGATATTTGCAACTCCATGACAGAGTGCAAAGTACAAGAGTGGCTATTTCATCCTGCCCAGCTCCTCCAGGAAGACCTCCAGCTTCTCAACGTCGCCGATGACCTCTGAAGTTGTTGTTCTGTATTTACTCTAATATAAATTTTATTTTATTTAATATTCTTCAATAAGTCTACGAGGTAGGCAACGCATCTGTTGAAATAAACCTCGTCATTTCAACAAGAACCTTTTTCATAGGGTCTTTTATATTTAAATTATATTATAATATAGTAGTGTCTTAGCGTCAGTTGTTATTAGGTATCCAAGTATCCGCTATGCGTGTATGATTGTCAAGAATAAAACTCTGCTGGTATTCACAATATGTGCTGTATTATTTCCCGGTCCATAACCAACAGGTTATGGCCCCAGCACGGATCACACGCAGACAATAAATACGCATAAAGAAAGCCAAAATATAATATTTGAAGTTTCGCGTCGAAATTACTAGGCACGAAACAATGGCTAGCATCAGTCGTTACTAAGTATCCAAGTATCCTCTATGCGTGTATGATTGTCAAGAATAAAACTGCTGGTATTCACAATATGTGCTGTAGGTATTATTTCCCGGTCCATAACCAACAGCATCGCCTCCCTTATTGTTGCAGATGCCCATGGGCGTCTTAGACGGTAGCCACTTGCTATCAAGTGGATCCATTTGCCAGATTGCCTACAAGCAAACATAAAAAAAGTTTATAAAATTGCGCACTTCTACCAGTAGAATATAGCTCTACTAAATAATTAATTGTAATACCTTCATTTGTATCTTACTTATATATGCAATAATAGTGAAGATCCCTAAGACGAAAAAATAGGTAGACAGAGCCCCGAGCTTTCAGAGTCAAGCCGGCTAGACGAAGCTGATTTTAGAATAAGAAGAAGATCGCGCTGCAGTGAGTTACGAGAACTTAGTATTGAACAATCAAATTAGTAAGGATAGCGGTGAAAGTTTCCAATGGATACATTACTATTAACTTAACACGTCAACAACGTATATACGTTATACATTTGACGTTTATCTTCATACTTTTATTCTTTGTTTGGTCTCAGGTAGATCTCTACTATTTCGCTGAACATTCAAGGTCTGTGCCCCGAACTTAATGTAACAAAAATGCAAAATTTGAAATATCATGAAATTTTATTAGATTTCATAATAATTTTTCAGAGTCAACCAGATGGTTGGTTAGCCCGTCTAGGGGTATTTGGTCGTCTCCAAGAGCTGTCACTGTATAAGCAAACCAACAATATCGGCAGCTTGGGCAATGCAGCGATCACTATCAAACTTTTAGCTGTATTACTTAAAATGGCAACAAATGATGAAGAAAAATTTGATACGTATGTAAACCTATAAATGTTTGTAATATAATATGTGTTTACTACTTTATATTTTTTGGTGTACTGAGTAATTTTGGTATTTTCAAAAACTGAGATGAGCATAGATTAAGTAGGCGTACCATAAAAAGCTATATAAATTCATTATGCACCAACACTTTATTTATCATTGGTAAATTTCCCTTAATAACCTTCTCTTTTCTCTGTTCATCTCAGCTTTATTCGACATAAAACACTTTATATCATATTCACACAATATAAACAATACAAAAAGCTTAGTTACAGATTGTGTGTCTGTAACTTAAAAATGTATGGTTTTTTTATTATTGCTGGCATACGTTTATACGTGGTAGGGCCGGGCTGGAATCGTTATCTTGATTTCAGGTATTAGGGCCGGCACGATCGGTGTGATACTACGCTCTCACAAAATATCGACGTGAAATAGTTCGTGTTTCGTGCGATATGTGAGAGTTCCGATGGCCCACTTCCTTCCCCCCCTATCCCATCTTCCCTGCCCTGATCACTCTATTTCAATCCAATCCACTGTATCTTATTCCTCCTGTCTGATCCCATTATCCCATGTCCCAATCCTAACCCATTATATTACCTCTGTCTTGACTAATGATAGAGGAGCTTGGGTCGAAAAAAAACCCCATTATTATCATCCCATCCTAAAGGCTGCCAACGCTTTGGCTTCGCCCCTAGTGTTGCGAACGTCAGTAGGCGACTGTTACGACTGTCTATTTTCTAGCTTCGGAATAAAAAAATATTATGAATGCATTGTTTTCAGGGATCTCAAGTTCACAGCTCTAAGTCCAACGGAACTGTTAGAGTTGTCATCTTTTACGGTTGCCGTTGGCTTATGGGATTTAGTGCCAGTATTCAACGTGTGCAGGGGATTCTCACATTTATTACTGACAGCAATAAAATCAAGGAATGATATGTGTCGCGGTGCCATGAATTGTCTGTTGAAACAGAGATGCTTAGTTCCTTTGTTGTTAGAAGAAAATGGTCAGTGGCTCTTTGACTATATTACTGGCAATTGTGACAAGTTTGACATGTTAGTTTTGAAGGTAAGTTGCGTATTTATTTTAATTTTATGACCATTGTAATATACTTTAAATTATTTTATGTACATTTTAGTTACCAATGGTAATTTTAAAAACGCAGGAAAAAAGTCGCAACACGCACTGACTAATGGCCGGTTTCTAACATACTATTCATTCACTTACCTTACCGCTGATTGAATTTTAACATTATCTGTATGGAGCTTATGTCAAATTTTAGCCGAAAATATGGCAAATGAAAATGAAAATCCGTGCATGTTCCAATTATTAATAAATGTGATTGCTGTTTTAAAATATTAATATGATGCTAAATTTTAACATATTCATCAATGTTATATTGTCGTACCTATTTGCTAATGTAAATAATTGATTAATACTACATGCGAGAATATGTAGTTTCATTATCATGTGCTGACAAAGAATAAACGCTTCCTTAAAATAACTGAAGTGTAGAACTCGCTAGTCCGCTTTCTACAAGAATGTCGGGTATACGAAATATATTCTGATAATACATTTTTTTTGCAGCGACTATGTTTATGGTTGAATCCAATGCAAGACCAACTGAGACCAGTAATGCGTGATATGAAGCAAAGCATCACTTCTGTATTTGTGAGTTTATTTGTTTTTATATAGTTCTTGGTATATTTGTCATCAAAGTGATCTCTTTCAAACAGCTTAAAAGTAGGGATGGGCCGAATGTGGTTTGAACCGAATACGAACTTCGGCCGAACATTCGGTTAATACAAAAAATACTTCTACTTCAGTTTGATTTCGCCACGCTTTCTGAAGAGTAACTCATCGTGACCTGTTGACAAGGTTCACTTGATAACACCGAATTTTTGACTTTTTTACACCATAACCTGCCTTTAGTAAATTTTAAGTATGAGTAGCTGGATAAAAGAATAGATTTTTACACCTTTGATTGAAAAAAAATCACCATTTCATAACTCTAAATTCATAATGTTTAATTCGTAAAAAGTGATTCCATTCAAAATTAAAGTTATAATTGCTGATGTACCTTAGACGTATTTTTTAAAAATTCCTGGTCTAGAGTATGCCGCCATAACAATCTTGAGTTGTATTCCGGCATTAGTGGCCAGATTCAAATCTCCCTTTAGAGAGCGGCTACACAGTCTGTAGACGATGGTAACCGCTTTGCATTACGTAGCTCGTCTGTCTCTGCTGAACTCGTGCAATAAAAAAAATATAATTTTATAAAAATTGAGTTAAGTATATCAAATATAAAAATAAAATTGTAATTTTATAAAAATTGAATTAAGTATATCAAAACACCTTTATCAAGGGTCTCCATGCATTTGGAGGAATATCACGGCATTCTATCTCTTATATATATCTAGTATAATCATAATCGGACCACCAATTCCTTACAAATACATTAAAAGCTAAAAAAAACTAAAAAAGTCCCGCTCCTGTAAAAAATGCAAAACTGGTAATTATGTAGATGTTCTACCAAATGAGCGAAATGATTATGGTTATAACTGAATAATAATTGTAGAGTATCGATTATTTTAATGAAGAACTAGGATGGTGACAAATGTTGTAATGAATTCTAACATAGAATAAGATACATATGACCTTAGATCATATAAACGTCTAGATGACGCATCAATTGCACAAAAACGGCCCAAAAACAGTGCACCAAAATTGGTGCACTGGCTTCAGTGGCTTCCCACGCCTGTTAGTGTCGTTTCGATTTCTTTACTGGTTAGAGCTCTCGCAAAAAAAAAAATAATTATGCCGGCCTGCGCTATTAAAATGTGTCGGAACTATTTTAAAACGGGAAAGGATAAGGATGAGATGTCATTTAATCGGAAAACTTAACACTTTTCTCATGACTTCTTTGGAAAAACGTGAAATTTAATTTCGACATTTTCAAGGTTATCGAATTGATTGATGTTGTCAGGTGAGAAGTGTGACTTATTTTCCAAAATTTGGGGACTTTTGTTACGATTTTTTATTTATTTATGAAATATGAATAATTGAAAAAATCTATAGAAAACAGACATGTAATGTTTGTGTGTCCGGTTTTCTTAAACTAGTTTATATTACGTTTTAGACTTCCTACGGATCCAATTGTAGCTTATTGTTGGACAAAGAGATGGATTTTGAATCATTTTCGGAGATATTTTTACACTATGTTTTTTATATTTTCTTATCAACGGCACAATTGTATTGAAATAAAGTACCTAAAATAATTATATATGATCGTGACCGATAAGATGTAAGTTGTGTGAACGATAATTAGAAAATTTAAGAATACTTAACCATCATATAAAATTATTTCTAATCTAACCTTAGCGCTTTGGACAATATAAACTTTTTAATGTAACCTTATGACGTTTGACATAGAATTGACAGAATGCGTGCTGCAAATATCGTTAAAGAGGATGTAAAAAAAACTGAATATCGTTTAAAGCAGATGCTTCGGTCGGAGTTATCTGTACTAATATTATAAAGAGGTAAAGTTTGTAAGTTTGTGACGTTGTATGGGGTAATCTCGGAATCTACTAAACCGATTTTAAAAATTATTTTACTGTTGGAAAGCTACGTTAACAGGGAGTGTCATAGGCTATAGAACATGACGCTTTATACCACCGGAGCGGGACAGACCACGGGTGAATCCGCGCCGGGCCGCTAGTAATATTATAGATAATTCTTTATTGTCATAATTAAGATATTAATTTTGTCTATATTCTGTTAGCTGCATCTCCATTAATTCCTAATAAAAAAATAATTTAATATATTAATATGATAAAAAACAAATTTTAGTTCAGAAAATAATCAAACTTAACCTGGTTGGAAAAAAAAACTTTTCGATATGAATATTTTTATTTCTATAATAGCCCTTTTCAAGTGGTTTAGTTGCTCTTAAGTCCCTGCATTAAACTATCCCGTGTACCTACCCCGTAGTTCCTACTACTGATATAAACTTTGGATTATACATAAAGCCTACTACCCAATATGAACCTATCGACTCGTTCCAAGTCTACTATTACAAATGATTTCACTGACTTTTAGCGCAGGATAATCTTTGGGTTATAAATAGTCATCTAATAACCTTCGTGAACGTGATGTATAACACAAAAATAATTTGCCATCATGAATAGTTTTTTTTTTTAAATTATTATATTAGTATTGGTAATTAACAGACTTATAAATATGTACTAATATCTGTACAGACATTTTATTGCGAATTAAAATTACTACATGTGCTATGAATGTGTTATGAATTTATTTGTGCATGTATTTTTTATGGTTCGTTCCAAGACACACAACTTTTGTTGCTAATACTTTATTTTAAAAAAAACTGAAACCTCTGAGTAATATTAAATTATAACACATAAAGAGATTAAATCATAACGATCATTTAAACTTTTCACTTATATAAAAAATATTTAATTATAAAAAATGGGGTAATATTTTTTTTCTGATATCCCGAAAACACAGAGTTAACTTAGCAACGCTTCGCGTTTTTGATGCCGTTTTTGGCGATGTTGTTTGTTAGCAATGCTCTCTCTAGACATGTTATATCTCAATGCATATGACTTAAGTTTTCTTTTATCGTATTAGATTATTAAATTAAAAAAAACAAAATAATATCTGAATGTCAAATCGATTGTGAATAAGTGTTCTCTTGTAAAGCATTCTAACATTATTTACCTACATATAAAAGTTAAAATAACATCTTCTTCTCTTACTTCTTGTCACAATAGATTATTTTTTTAAACTGTTTAAACAATAAAATTGATGTGTTATTTCACTCCTTTTACTTTTACCAACTAATGACGTCATAAGTTAATATGCTATATATACAAGGCTGTAAGTTTTTGTGAGTTATACAAGTAACGTGTGAGTAAGTGAGTTGACTGTCCACTACACTATTGCGTGTTTGTCTTGAAAATTTTAATTGTTAAGTGCACAAGAACTCCCTCGTTGCGTCAGACAAATACCTTCAATTCGGCTGGCGCTTTTGTTTGAGATAATACTAAAAGTTGAATATTCATGTTTACTTGGTACTAGCTATATATCCTATAAATATTATAAACGTGAAAGTTTGTAAGAATGTATAGATGTATGGATGCATAGATGTATGGATGTATAGTTGTATGGATGTATAGATGTGTGGATGTATGTTTGATGAAACTACAGTAATATAGCTTACACATCAGAATAACACATAGGCTATAATTTATAAAGATAACGATTTTCCATCACCAGGCGGGCGAAACCGCGGGGGCAGCTAGTACTGCAATATTTAAAAAGAAGAAATTATTAACTATATATTATATATATTTTCCAGACTACAAGAATGCTTAACTTAATATCTACCTTTATCCAAATCGCGTGCGAGATTGAAAATCGTGAACCATGTTCGGACATCCATACCGAAATTGCTCAAGAACCTGACACTTGGAAGACTAGTTTTGCCCCTAGGCGAGCCCTGAGTTGTGGTCTCGCCCATTGGGCAGTGGTGGATGATGGAAATGCTAAGATCATGATGGTCAATACTCCAGTTAATACGGAATTAATAGGAAGAGTTATAGATGTGGCGTGTGGTAGACATCATACACTGGTACTCACTGAGAACGGGGTAAGTATTAATACCTCTTTATACTTGGTACAATTAAATGTTTGTGGGGGCAGTATTTTTTTTATTGCATAAGTTCAGTAAACAGGCAAACGGCCCATCTGATGGAAAGCGGTTACCATCGCCTATATACATTTGTAACTCCAAAGGTGCTACCAATGTGCTATTTCTCTTTAAAGGGCGACTGGAACCTGACCATTGATGCTGGAACACAACCCAAGGTTGTTATCGCGGCATACTGTAGACCAGGGGTGGTAACCGTTCACACGGACAAATACCCGACCACCTGATTCCAAGTTATTTTGTTGCCACTTACGGCAGGGATTGTATTCTTTCTCCATTCCTGCACAGATAAAAGTTTCACTTAAGTGCTACACTATACTATTTCCATTTCTTTATTTTCTCGATGACAGTTCTAATTTGATAGTTGTAGTGTTGTGACCAAATAAGTAATGATATCGATCGCATATATTTATTATGTTTTGAACAAAGACAACAAAAATATTCAAATATATTTTTTCAAGCTGGGAACACTCAATGGTCCACCGCCATTTTGTGTTTGTTTTAATCTGTCACTCGCAACAAGACGGTCGTGCTATATAGTCACTACGTTTCTGTTCGCTGAATTTTTTCACATTATCGATACGTTACGTTGGTATTTTGTGTTCCTCCGTGTTGATTGCTGCCCAGCTGTCAAATATTACAATGCCTAATGGATCTGTTCTAAAAAGGCAGCCGAGAGAACTGGTGATCAAGGTTCGTAATTACTTTGAAGCAGAGTATCAAAATGGTGGCCTGCTATTGCCACTGTCGCAAGTGCGAGAGCGTGTTGCGGCCGCATTAGGAATTAGTGGACATACTGTTTCAAAAATTACTACCGAAGCTTACGGTACAAGCGGCATGCAGGAAAATAAGCTTCGTACGCTGAAGAAAAAACGCCAACCACGTCGTGTGACATCGGTTGACAACTTCGACGCTGACGCTATTGACGCTATGAAGCCAAAAAGATACCAGATTGGTCAAATGTTATTTTCACTGACGATACTTGGTTAAATGCAAACTATACAGTATCTAAGAACTGGACTGACAACACCGCCGCTTCAACTAGTTCAGTGCCAATGGGAAAAGGTGAACGCCTTATCATACGCCATGCAGGGTCTACGAAAGGATTCGTGTCAGATGCTTTACTAGCCTTTAAAACCAAGAAAACAGTGGACTACCACGAAGTAATGAACGCGGAGATTTACGAAGGATGCTTTAAAGAAATGGTGCAATCTCTGGAAGAACCGTCGATAATTATTATGGACAACGCTACATATCACTTCAGACAAATTGATAAAATGCAGACGAAGGCCAATAAAAAACAAGAGATAATTGGAGACAAAGCTCCAACGTCATGGCGAGAATGTGGGTAATACTTTATTAAAAGTACAATTAGTGAATATTTTAAAATCGAAAAAAATTCTCCCTAAAAGATATATCACCGACGAAACAGCTGCCGAACGTGATCATTGGGTTCATCGACTTCCGCCGTATCATTGTCAGTACAATGCTATAGAACTAATATGGGCACAAATCAAAGGACACGCCGCTCGAAACAATACCCATCCCCCTTTTACGGCAAACAAGATGTTAGATTTATTAAAAAATGCATGTGCGGAAGTAACCGCCGAACACTGGGAAAAATTGTGAGAAGAACCCAAAACATTGTAGCGTCGGATTGGGAAATTCATGTGGCATTCGATAATATAGAAGTACAGGAACTTATAATAAATGTTGGGGAGAGCTCTTCGAGTGACAGTGACGATTCATCAGATTTTGATTAAAATAAATAAATAAAGCATCTTGTAATGAAATGTAATATCTAATATATAAAATTCTCGTGTCACAGTTTTCGTTGCCATACTCCTCCGAAACGGCTTGACCGATTTTGATGAAATTTTTTGTGCTTATCCGGTATCTATGAGAATCGGCCAACATCTATTTTTCATCCCCCTAAATGTTAGGGGTAGTCCACCCCAAATTTTTTATTTTTATTTTTTAGACAAAAATTTTAATTTATATTTTTTTATGATACAACATACAAAAATACATACAACCCTAAATTTTCACCCCTCTACGATCAACCCCTATTTTTTATTTGTTAATTATAAACTTTAATTTTTTGGTAAGATTTTTAATCTTATTTTGTCATGACTTAGAATTAAAAAAATATATTACTCTTTTAGATTCACAATTAGAACCGGTAGGTGGCGCTGAGATCGGGTTCTAGAATCCTCTTAATCACCGGGAGCGATTTTGTTTCTGTGTGTTTGAGTGGGTACCCGGATGGATTAGATTCGCAATTAAAACCGGTAGGTGGCGCTGAGATCGGGTTCTAGAATTTTATTATTTAAAGGCAGGACAACGTCTACCGGGGCCGCTAGTTATTTAATAAATTTGTACAAAATTATCCGGCAATAGTTTAATTTCTTACACTTTGTAAAAAAATATCGGGTCTGTTATCGTGTTACGTTTATCGATAGCTCCATCCCTATCAGTTTCTCCGACTCTGCTATGACCTTGTACGTGCGTAAGCGTCATATTTTTATTTAATAATGTATACATAATGTAAAAAAGTCGTTCGTTCAAGTTTCCACAGGAGCTGTCATCGGGAAAATAAAGAAATGGAAATAGTATAGTAGCACTAAATAGTGAAACAATTTTTAAAAATTGTGTAACTTGAAGGTCCACAATGACCTCTATCTTATCTGGAGTTTTTTTTTTTTTTTTTTTTTTAACTTTTTAGTTTATGAATAAACATGTTCACGTAGAACATGTCTATTCAGTCGAGATTTGAACATTTGATTAAAAAATTACAGGTAGAATATAGATGATTGATGGTTCCTATTGTTATTCCTTTTGACAATCATCTTTTGATCAAATAAAGACAAAAAAGTTAAAAATCAACATTTTATAATTCATATTTAATGTGATTTTTGATATTGTTTTTGTTTGAATAATTTTGGGTTAGGTTAGCTTAGGTTAGATAGGACAATAAGAAGCAGGCTATTCAGAATTTGTAGGTCTCGGTCCGACATGCTCAGTTGTGGGTAAACATGTAAAAAAATCCGTGAATATTATGTAATATCTACTTATAAAATATTTTTATTGTTATATTCAATATACAAATTTGTATCTTCTCCAAAAACATATTCATGTACAACTAGGTGTATTCCGCTGGTGACAACTCGTTCGGGCAGTTGGGCGTGGGCAGGGCGTGGAAGGCCGGCGCGGGGGAAGCAGCCAAAGCCGGAGGTGCTCTGTTACATGTACCCCACAAGTGGGCCGCGCCTCTAAAGGTCCTAGCTGCCGGACACTACCATTCCGCCGCGTTGGACCACGCGGGCCGACTCTACATGTGGGGGTGAGATACACTCATTAATTTAATACTAAACTGACTGACATAAAATACATAACTAAAAAGATTACTTCACGCTTTATACATTTTAATAAACTCGTGACTTTATCTTTATCTACTACTTTATCTACTATTTTTTCAAAGCTACCCTCACATGAAATTAATAAAAGTAAATTTTAGGGTTGAATGGTAAAGGGAATTGTAATTTCTTTTGAGAAATACACGTCTTAAACCATAATACGACACATAACGTTTCGAATTTTTAAAATCAAAATAATGTAAGCCGCCAGAATAATATATATTATATTTATTTGTAAAAACATGCATGTTAACATGACAAACTTCAGTTCATTGCAAAAGTTTAAGATAATGTTACATCTGGACAGTGATGTAGTATTATTATAGTCCAGGATCTATCGACCATTTTTGCTATTGATTACTATCAAGCTAATTTTCCATTTGTAGCTTCATTTTAATTAGACGCCCAACTTTTTCTCTTACAAACATTTTCGATTGTGGTAGCTAACAAGGGTAGCAGGAATAAAATATGTCGATTTGATGATTCTCAAAAATGTATTACTAATGGGGGGGTTTTTTTTTTGTTATATCTCAAGATAATTATCTGAATTATTCGAAAAAATATTTTCGTTTGTACTCGTATAGACCTCGATTAATTTATTAGCGATTTTTTACAAACGAGAAGTTTTTGGGTATACAGTAGACAAACGCAAAAACTTCTCGTACCTATAGGTTATAATTACCAAATGTAATACAGCTTAATAGTAATACCCTAACATCAAATAAATTAACTACACACTTTATTAGTAACTGACTACAGGTTACTCCACAGATGTTAAAAAATAATAAGTTTGTATATTCTAGTGACAGGTTTTTTAAATCAAATTTGTACTGTGATGAGAAAAGTATTTTTATGAATAATTTTCAGATGGGGCGTGCATGGTCAATTGGGACTTGGCAACATTGACGACCAATGGACTCCAAGGCTCGTCACCAAGTTTCAAGGCAGAAAAGTATGCACTTACTAGTTAATTTTATGATGATACAGTAACTACAAGAAACTATATTGTTACATGTTTTATTCGTTGTCTAATACTAATAAAATTGAAGTGTTTGTCTGTGATTTCATAATAAATGGCAAAAAATTTATAAGTAAAAATCTTGAATAATAAATAACCGTGTTTAGATTTTTTGTATCCCAGCCTATCTGGAAGTTTAAGCTCTGAACGGTTCAAACGGATTTAATGATTAAAAAAAAAATGGAATTTAAATCTTATTACGATATCCGGCGGGGGTGGGTCAGCTAATATTAATACAAATATTTCTTCCGTAAATACGATGTTACGGTTGATTTATCTCTATCTATACCTAGAATTTTTATCTATGTGTAAATTTTCAAATATAAAATTTCAGATAGACAAAAAAAATTAAATACATATTGTCACGTCTAGTTTTCATTGGGGTAGCCAGAGACAATGGATCTCCACCTGCTACGACCCTGAAAAACAGTTTTCGCTTCATAAACTTTAATTAATCTCTTCATACATACACGTCTATTTAAAGAGCTTTTTACATGACTTTTCTACATAATATCTACAATGTTATTATCGTACACTTATCAATACCTGTTTTTGTTCAAATTTGAACATTTATTTTTAAATCAGAAACAGAAAATACAATTAGGAATTGGTATATACGTTTTTTTAGGTACTGAGTGTCGGTTGTGGCGCGTGTCATACAGTGATGTTGATGTTGAACGGGGAGGTGTTCGGCTGCGGCGCGGGCGTGTTCGGCCAACTGGGCAGCGGGGGAAGGGAGAAGTCTTCCCTCCCCATTCGCATATTGCTGCCGGACCCCATCGAGACGATAGCCGTTGGATATTTCCACACTGTTAGTATCCTGTTAGCAGGTAGTCCTATTCACATTTAGATTCAAATCGTCACCATATAAATGTTTGTGTGTAGTTTTTGTATATAATAACATTATAAAGAGGAAATATTGGTCTTTTTGTATGTTTGTAATGAATAAATTCAAAAACTATTGGACCGATTTTAAAAATTCTTTCACCATTAGAATGCTACATTATCCCTGAGTAACAATAGGCTATATTTAAACATTTATCCCAAAATTTAAAAAAATATGTCCACTCGTGCGACGAGCCGGGACCAGTTGTTTAGTAAGCTAAATAAATAAATAAAAATATTTTTATGACACCAAAATTTCGTACAACGTGCATCTTAAAATTAACTGTGACAGATATGCAATGTTTATATAACAAATGTAGTAGATTAATTGTACATAAATAACACAAAAATTAACAACACTACATAAAAACAACAGAAGCCTACAAGCCTTATTAATATACAATAATACACAATAAGTGAAAACAGTTACTAACATCACAAGAAATAATACCTCTTGTAAGAATACATCATAATCAATTTAGTGTGTAAGAACCAATAACAAATAAATTGTACTTAGATTATAATAAGGGTCTAGCACAGAAATAAATATAGAAAAAATAAAGAGGTGTCTTTGTTCATTTTTTCTGGTTCTCGAATATCATAGAAATAATTGTATAGTTACAAGGTCAATTACTTAACAATACTTTTTATCGCAAAAATACAACTAGAACGGATTGAAATACGGGGTGAAAGTTTGTATGGGAGACCAATAATTTCTCAAGTTTATAGATATAAAAATTCATCATCTATAAAAAAGCGATAATAAATCGGTCCATCTGTTAGCTTTCACGAAAAATCTACTAGATCGGTTTTACTGTAGTTTTGGACATACGTAGTTTTCATACCGGAAATGGGCATAGATACTTTTCATGTTGGGAGATGGGATAGTTTGCGTTATAAAATGAAGTGAATCTTCCGGGGGCAAAGAGTACTAACATAAGAATTTAATACAATATAACCTGTATTAATGTTTGATATTTAAAGAAGAGGCACGCAGCAGAGTTTGGCAACTAAAAACTAGTTATGTTATTATAGAATGTTGTATTTGAACGTAATTCGTGTGCGGTTGTGCAGTTGGCGCTGTCTAATAGGTGCCAGGTGTGGTGGTGGGGCGCGAGCCCGCAGCAGATCCGCGCGGGCGCGGCGCGGCGCGCGCACGACTCGCCCGCGGACGCCGCGCCCGCGCCGCCGCCCCCCGCGCACGACACGCACCTGGCGCCGCAGTTGCTCGACACCGCCGACGTGAGCGGCAGAGTTGTACAGGTACGCTCGAACATTTGCAAATTCGTTATTTATGATACTAGTGCGGTAATTTGTTTCATACGAGTAGACACAAGTAAGCCCGAGATAAAGTCGACTTTATAAAAAAGAAACAACAGCACGTATGTCATATAACGCTTTTTTGCGACGAAACAGTATAATAGGTTATGAAACAAGCATAAATATCATTCTGAAAAACGCAAAAATCTTTGACGTTTTGTAATATGAAAATGGCGCGCATTTGCATATGGCGCCACGTACGCGCGGTGACAATTAGAACAAAATATTTCGTCTTAATTTCTCTATAATATTAAAGTAAAACAAATGTATTGATCAAAAGGTCTTCTAAGGAGGTTCGATTATTCAACTCATATAGTTTCGTAATGTGAAACTCCTTAGTGAATTGTTACTTTTTTTTCACCTACTTGTTTCACCGCACTGCGCAGTGCGGTAAAATAGGTACTTAGGTGAGAATATTTACCGCACGTTTCATTGTGTGGTGCGTAATTTTAACTTTCGAACAATGTATACAGGTTTCGTAAATGCACTTTTTAAACGAATGTATTGAAAAAGATTTGTTGAAATGAAAACAGGCACGCTGGACATTTTGGGATGGGGGAAAAAGCACTGAACTTGCTAACCGTCACGCACATGTACAAAGTTTTCACTTCTGAATTGCAGTCCTACGACTAACAGTTTCTTATTGCAATACTGGTATGTACCACCGATACTTCGTTCGCAATGACATGACGACGACGTATTTGTTAGTGAATTGTAATAGTGACACCAAAAAGACGCCGCAGCGCCTCGTTTTTGGCTATATTCGTTTACCCTTCGAAAATGACTTTATATTGGAAAAAGTATCCTAATTGTTAACCGGGATATAAGCTAACTCTGTGTAGAGTTTCGTTTAAATCTGTTCTGTAGTTTTCAAGTGTAGTCTAACAGACAATCATATATATCGACAAAAGTCCTAAAAGTTGTATTTTCAGAATCTGCTTTTATTTTTAGATTCATTGTATTAAATCGATCCCTCTTCAGATTTATTGTGTTATAGATATCGATAATTTCAATACTACGGAATCGCACATTTTGCCCTGCACTGTTAACAAAGTTGAATGTATAAAACTTACTTTTTGCAAGAGATCCATTCAAAGTTCGTAATGTGAATAAACGTAATACACGAAACAAAGATATAGGTCTCGTAACATACAAATACTTCTATTAGACAAAAATATGTATTTTATTAGGTGTTTGAAGGTTTTTCGTGAAATTAGAAAGGATGTAAAAGGCACTCTTAAGCAGACGCATATATTATTTTGTTTATTACAAATCCACATGTTTCACTTTTCTAATCCATCTTAAGGATGTCTGGAATAAATTGTTTGTAGTCATAAGACCAACCTATTGATTTCTTACGGTTTTATTCATATTGAGTTAGAGTAAGTTTGTAGGTTCTTTAAGAACCTCAAAGAAGTGTACAAACTTATTTAACTCAATATTAATGAGCCTATATAACATTTTCAACTGTATTTTAACACTGTGCGATAAAGTATATTCTGTTCTCTTCTATTTTAGTTGGCTGCTGGCTGGCATCACTCCTTCCTGCTCAACAACATGGGCATAATATATTCTTGGGGTCTAAACTTCGATGGCCAATTAGGTAGTGGCGATAGAAAACAAATACAAACACCGACAGAAGTGAAAATCCGCACTGACACCCAACCGGATACTGTGAAGAATAGCTCTTCAAAAACTCCAGAAGTAGAAACGAAGGAGTTGAAAACGAAGGCACTGATCGCCTGCGGTGGAGATTTCACCATTTATATCGATGACGATGGGAGGATATACACAACGGGGAATTCCCATATTGAGGTAAGGGATGAGAATTAAACCAGTGAGTTTTAATAAAATTAACCCTTCTATCTATAAATGTATTCATTTTCATTGTTAGATATAACTATTATAGGTTAAAAACTTTTTGTTCTTATTTCATAAATGCGAGCGTACTTCTACAGTACGAGCAAAACTTAAATGCGTTCTTGAAGTTCGTACATGCCATTTCAAAGAACACGAATATAAGGTTTACAAACGAAGTTGAGAGAGGAGAGTATTGCGCTCTCGTTCGGCCGCTATCCTAACTCGCATACCATCTTCGCACAAAATACCGTAAGGTGTAATAAACTTTATCGTATGACTGGACCTGCGCAAACTCATAAAACGAACTTCACTCGACACGCATTATTGTTTTGCGCTAATTTTGGATTGGTCGAGTCCATCAAAATCACAATTTAAAAAGAATTATGTAAATCAACTGCTTATTTCATAGTTCATATTTTAAATAAATTACATAATATCATTTAAGAATATTCAAAAATGAGAAACCCAGTATTTAATTCGCTAAAGAATGATTTGGCAATAGAAATATATATAGAACTAGAGTTCACCCCGCGGCTGAGCCGCGGGTCAACCTCTAGTGCGTGTCTCTTGTTTAAAGATCAAGTAGTACAGGTTACATTGTATTCAATTTTTATGTATTTGCCCCCGAAAGATTCACTTCATTTTATATCGCAAACTACACCACCCCCGTCTATATGTAAACTACATAAATGACAAAACTTGAGAAAAATGACAAAATAGATAACATGGGCCAAGTGGACCCAGTGGACCAACTGGACCCAGTGGATCCAGTGGACAAAGTGGACCCAACGGATCTAGTGGACCAAGTAGACCCAGTGGATCCAGTGGGTCCAGTGGACCCAGTTGGCTAAGTGTTCCAAATGGACCCAGTAAACTCAGTGGAGCAAGTGGACCCAGTGGACCAACTGGATCCAGTGGACAAAGTGGACCCAACGGACCTAGTGGACCCAGTGAGTCCAGTGGATCAAGTAGACCCAGTGGGCCCAGTAGTCTAAGTGGACCCAGTTGACCCAGTAGGCTGTGTTCCAAATGGACCCAGTGGACCCAGTAAACTCAGTGAACCCAGTGGGTCCAGTGGACCCAGTGAGTCCAGTGGACCAAGTAGACCCAGTGGTTCAAGTGTACCCAGTTGACCCAGTAGGCTAAGTGTTCCAAATGGACCCAGTGAACCAAGTGGACCCAGTTGACCAAGGGGACCGAGTGGACGCAGTGGTCCAAGTGGACCCAGTGGATCCAGTAGACCCAGTGGACGAAATGGACAAAATCACAAAACCTGTCCTAGTTTCCGGTATAAACTTTACATAAATCTATCCCAATATCCGGAATGAAAAGCATCCCTTGGCCACCCTCGGTATTCAAATTACATATGTACCGAGTATCAGCCAAATCGGTCTAATAGTCTTTCCATAAAAGGATAAACAGAGAGACAAATATACTTTTATCCCGGAAACTATCCCATTTTCCGGGATAAAAAGTATCCTATGTTCATTCTCGGCATCGAAAATATACATATATATATATACTGAGTTTCAGCCAAATCGGTCCAGTAGTTTTTACCTGAAAACGGAACAGACAGACAGACAAGAGTTACTTTCGCATTTATAATATTAATAGGGATTTCAGAGCTTTTTCAAAGTAATGTCTCTTACTGGTACTGTAATTTCTATTATTTTTGTTCCATATTTAGAACTAGTAAGTTATGATTTTATAATAAATTGGAAAATAATGTTTAACATGTATATTATATAACATTAGTTAAAGTGATTAACAGTTCTATTTTATTTCAGACAAATAATGAAAAGGAAAAAGGTACTAATCGTATAATAATGATGAAAACTACAAAACGCGTCATTAAAATACCAGCCAATCGGAACAACAATAAGTTTCTATTCCAACCTATCGATAGAATCGATATAATGTTCCCATTCGATATCGGAGATTTAGAAAGGAAACCTATTGAACCTCGCTCAAACCCTCTTACATCCATGGAAGACTTTCAAAAGCAATCGTGGGCTGATGAAGTTATTTTACGTTTAAAACCTTGGATAAATGAAGATAATTTAGCAAGCAATCACAATATGGCTGCTAAACTCGCCTATCATAATGGAATGTATTCAGAATGTTTACGTTTGCTTTTACAGAGTTTGAAATCGGAACCATGCATTGAAAATGTTTATTTTTCTCATACAATATTGGCAAATCCGGAAAGCGGCAAAGACAGAAAATCATCTATGAATAAAGACGACATGAAAATAATGATTAGTAACATTATGTCGAAACGAATTAAGGAAATATCTTTATCGATTCTCAATGACGAATCATATCCTGCAACTATTCCTACTACATATCAATCACTGCCTTGTTGTTGTGATGAAAGTAAATATCTAACAAAAGGAAGTGAAATATCGATTTTAGCAACAACGAATATTGATATTTCAGTTAAAGCAGCAGAAATAATTGATAAATGTGTTAGCAATTTTCCAATCGATTCTGAGTTGTGGGAGTCATGTTTTCGTCAGTCCAAAAATTTTTATTTGGAAAACGGTTTATTAATGGTTGAATTAGAGAAAGTGTTACGTAAATACATGGAGTCTCATGCAACAACAATGGCGGCAGCTATTATGTGTTCTAATGATTGTGTGCAATATAGTGAAGTTCTTTCGCCTAATTTTTATTTAAATATGTGTAGTCAGGTTTTAGATACTTGGGGTTGATGTTTTAAAAGTAGTTCCGTCTGTGACCCATATGTAGAATGGAAAAATACCAAGACTGGCAATTTGGACATTACATGTCAACACATTAAAGTGACGTGACCACTGTTGATGTATCATGTATTTGCCCTGATCATTAGTTACATTAATATCTTGACAAATATAATAATTTGTATATTCCAAAATAAGCTAAATATGCTTGTATTATGGTTAATATACAACGGAAAATTTAGATCTAACCCCAGACTCAATGACCAGAGTAGAAATGGAACTCTTAGACTGTTAGGATAAAGGTGGTCAATGGGTTATCAATATATTGCAGTTTCCTATATTACCCAAGACTATATAAACACTTTAGTTTTATTTTAACTTGTAGATTATACTCGAATATACTCAATTTTTAGATGTTGTTTTTTAAACATATAATAATTGTAATAAAAAATTTACCTTTGACTAATTGTGCTGATATTATTGTTAGAATGTTAAGTTTTTGACAGCTTTTTATTGTCGAATTTATTTTACCATAATTAATACTATTACTGTTTTTATTTAATTAAAGCAAGCCATATGAGTGTAAAGAATTGTGGCTTTTTAATGTGTAGCTAATGCTATTTTTTATTATAGCTCGGATACCTCACATTTGAGGAATTTCATTTCTAGGACTATTTTTAATAATAAATTCTCTTCTCATGGTGTTTGCTCTTTATAGTCATCATTTGTTATAGTTAATAACGAGCCTAACATAGATTTTAAGTGCTTGTTAATATTTTGTTTCCTAGGACTATTTTTATAGATGAAGTTTAATTTAGCTCTCTTTGATATTGTTATTTTTACCTTATGGTTGTTAGTTTGTTGAATTTCTAGTCAGTAGATCGTTATTTTAGTTTTTTTTTACCTTGATATAATCACAATTAATACTCGATGAATAAATTATGAACAATTATAAAATGTAGTATTATTTTTAGTATGTATTATAAATAAATGACTGATACATTTCGAGAATTTAGTAAATTAATATAGCTTATAACATTGACTAATGAAACAGAAGTATAGAATACAAAAAGCACGTTACACAATATGTTTCTTAAATCGTTTTCTTATTTTCAAAATACGGAATTGCACTCTTTGTGTATCTTTCCAAATGTTCATACCCAAGCATAATCAACCAAATTGTTGGTCTTTAACAGATACCTTATAATGAGGTTATTGATATTTGTGTAGGGGGTAGTGAATAAAAGCTTCTGTACAGTACGACTGATAAGTCGTAGCCCGTGTGAACGTAGGCTTTCCAGACTCGCGAAAGTACAGGTGATTCTACTCGAGAATGATAGCGACACGACCAATGGATGTGCGACTAAGACAGAATACCTCGTGGTTCGATCCTAGTATTGCTGAATAAGCAAAAACAACGAAAGGAGATGTGCAATGTCGTGTTGTTTAATCGATTATTATTGAAATCGAGTATAATTATTAAGAAATATAGATACATTTATTTTCTACGTTCTAACAAGGTTTGAATTTTCTCTAAGTAGAGTATTAAAATTAATATTAATTTCGTTTTTTAAGTTAAAAAGTAACAGTTTGTGTCATTATATATCGAATAGATAAAAACTCAATGAACAATGAAAACGTTTAATTTGTTTTCATCATATTATCAATCTATTTCGTTAATGACTTTTATACATTTAATTAATTCTATTTAAAATAATCGATTATAAAATTTAATCGAATATGTAAACGATTGTTTTTTACATCCCTAGCTAAGACGCTTTAGTTCGTAAAGTATTTTTGCGCAACCACAGCGCTAACTTCAGAAGGGCTACGACTCATCGGCCGTACTGGAGTGATCAACGACAACAGTTTGTTTTTAATATTTCACTCCGGAATCCCACAAAGAATATTGAGTAAAAAATACCCTGATTTTAAAAACTATTCAAAGAATATTGTTCAAACCAATTTCCGGTAAAAGCTTGTTAATTTTTACACAATTTCCACTCTAACGTTTAAACGTTAAAGGGAAACAAACTTTATACGACTTTGAAAGCAAATAAGACGCTGATGTCTAAACTAATTAATTACCGGCATTATGATGATTTAATATATGTACGCGAAAACCAAAATATCTAAATTCAGTAATTGGTTACCTTACAAACACGTAAAATAAAACAACAAGTTCTATACATAACTGTATTTGTAAAGCTATTTACAAAAACAAAATAAATACACCAATGTACATGACATTTACTTTCAGTAAATGCTGGATACAGTTTTAGGTCAACAAAAAACGGAATGAAATTGTCGCTGAAAAAAAATATCTGAAATAAATACTTTACAAATAAACATCACATACAAGCGACAGTACACATTTGAACTCAATCTTGCTTATAGATTAAAACTGGTGGCACCTTTCTAGACTAATTCCTTTCATTGTTAAAACGTCTAAACAATTACTAAGGACGCTTTTAAATTATTTTTTTATTTTATATGATGTTTCAGTCACTTTTCAGTAGCCATTATGGCGTAATGTCAGTTATTTTCACCTGGGTAGATTTATTTTAGTTTGTGGTTACTTTATTTAGTAAGGTAAGAGTCTACTGTTATCACTGCTTCTCAATGTTATAGCTTAGAAAAAACCATAAACCACGTTTTGTTAAATTGTGTTTTAAAACTTACATTCTTTTGTTCTTCATGGAAAGGTTTTATAAGCGAGCTAGGTAGTTCATATTCAAATATAGAATATACTGCCAATGACAGTTGGCTATATAACCGCTAATGGCGATTTCTACCATATAACCTTTGGATGACGTAAATTGAAGTATAGGAACAACGGAAATATATATTTATTTGTTTTATTTGTATATTTCTTAATAATACAAATCTATATCCAGTCCACCTATGATAAACTCCCTAATTTCCAAAAATGACATTAACCCTATTTAATAAGTGCATTCTCACATTTTGAAAATAATATCAAAGAACGACACTGTAATTGTCAGTAAATATAACTTGAGCAAATTAAGAATGCATGTTTAAATGTAAAGATGATGACAAGAATAGTAAATTGATAGTAGTGGATAATTTTTATTACATAATGATTTAATTTAATAACGTAAAATTAAATATATAACTCGCCTCGGACTTATTGCTGTGTAACAGATCTAGGATAAGCTTACTTTAAATGCAGTTTTAGTGAAAAACACGACATTACGCTTGCAAAGGTTAGTACACACTTGCACTTTTTGTGTAATAGTACAATTGAGTCTTTTGAAAAGTGCCACCTGTGTTAAATCTAGATAAATTCATCGTCAACATACATTCAAATGAGTGATTTTAAATTAAACGATGACGCGCGGTAACATATTCAGGAAAACTGATCTATTTCCGAGGGGCTCCAACAGTTGAACCCATTGTCGAGGTATTATGATCAGTAAATTTCTTATACTCTCACTATTATCGACAAGAGTAAATAAACTATATATAATAATAGTAAAATCGTAATTACAATTGCCATAAAAAAAATCGAAATATGTTTAATTCGATATTTCATATTTATTCTCAACACATTTTGTCAGTCGTCATCACAGAACGCCAATTATGTTAAGTAGTAATAGTCCTGAAACAAACTAAATACTTGAATTTTTCGAATTATAAACATAAATATTATAATGTTAATTTATATTATATATTAATTAAAGGACTTAAGTTGCTTTTAATATATGTAAACTACAGAACATAATATATTAGCTTCATTTATAACAGTTTTTCTTTATTTATATCCACAAAAACGACTTATTATACATAGGGTAAAGTATTCCACTGTTGGCACATCAATCCAATGCATTCAAGATATAAAACGTCTTAATAATTTTATTTTGTACCCATATAATAATACTACTGTTATCATTGTTAGTCCATAAATTAAAATTATTAAAGTTTTTTTAAGCATTGAATAAAATAGTAAGATGGCAATCATTGTACTGGGGTGCCAACAATAGTACAGTTCCCCTATCTCAGAAACAGCCTCAACTCTTGAAAGCTATAGGAAATAGATCAACCTCACTCGAGAGTAGTGAAATCAGATTCATACAAGATTCCTTATATCGGAACAACATTCGCCTAACTTAAACCCCGATGGTTCAGTGGGTTTCAATTATTTTATAATTCTAAACTCTATAATTAGAAGTTGATCGGTTTGCCACTGTACGCCGCCAGGTTCGCCTCGCGCAATGCCTCTGCACATGTCTGGAATAAACGTTAGAAAACATAAAGACTATGTTCCACATGACACTCACAACGACCATGTCTACAACCGCGATTTTTTCCGTCCCACTTATTTGCGGGCGTTACAATCATAAACTCTAGTGGAACGGATTATGGAGCGTTTATGTCAATAACGACGAAATACACAAATGTCATTGGTTGATGTGAAAATCGCGCCCTTTTGAATGTCAAGAGATGAGAGAATTAATGCTCTGTGATCAACGCCCTCTTCGACCCATCTCTTGATATGGGTCATTGTGTGATCGACAATCATGACGTCATTAGTGACGTTTTCGCCATGACCATAACGATCGCGGTCGCTAAGTGAAACGGTTGACGGAGCACTTTCTGCGTTGTGAACTACTAGAGGAACGCGCCCAAACAATCATAAAATGTAGACAACATTATTCTAAAATAGACACAATTTATGATTTTTATAAATGTCACTATGTATAATATTATAATGTATTTTACAGTTACACGACTCTCTGTAGCACGAATAAACCCATAAGTTTGTTGTGCTGCAGTTGCATATGTTTTATGTATACGAAAGTAAGCATATTGGAAAAAAAAGAAATACTTTGTATATAAATTGTTACCCTTATAAACTCTCTTTTATAATAATATTCATTGTCTTTTGTTTCTTTTGTAATAATAAGCACAATTGTTCCAAATTATATCGGAATGAGACACAGGTGCTACTCCTTAATCTGACATTAGATAGTTCATTTTTGTCTTTCAATTTAGACGAATCAAGCAAAGTGATCCATGTAAACAAACTTGAATCATTCAATGTCATTGAACACAAGTCATGACATTTCAGTTCTGTAACTCAACCAAACTAATTCAATTTGGTTGATCCATCTAATATCAGTATTAAGTCACATTGACCATTATGTCGTTACTATGTATGTCGCATATTAATTGTTGTCATTACTTTTTCTAGCATTAATGGAACTGCGTGCCATTGCTGTTTCAAAAACAGAGTCAAGGAACAACAAACGAAATAACATTTTATCCGTGCAGGAACGGAGAAAGAATACAATTTCCTGCGGCCGGGCGGCCTGTCGTAAGAGGCGACCAAACAACCCACAGCCAGGTGGTAGGGGGCATTTGCCCGACTGGATGGCTACCACCCCTGGTCTAAAGTATGTCGCCATAACAACCTTGAGTTGTGTTCCGACATTAGTGACCAAGTTCCAGTTTCCCTTAAGAGAGCAGCAGTGCATTTGTAGCACCTTTGGTGTTCCAAATGTCCATAGGCGATGGTAACCGCTTTCCATCAAGTGGGCCGTCTGCCTGTCTGCTGCACTCCTGCAATAAAAAAAAAAAATAACAAAGGTATGACTAGTATTAATGGGATTCTTTAGCTTAATACTTACCGGATGCGCGTGACACACTCGCGCGACGTCTTCCGCTGCTGCTCCATACTCTTGCGCCAACACAGCCTCGTTGATGAGCTCACCGCCACCCTAAATAATTATATATACATTTTTAATCTCTCTTTTTGTTTGTTTTGTTTATCTATCTACATCCGTGCAGGAACGGAGAAAGAATACAATTTCCTGCGGCCTGGCGGCCTGTCGTAAGAGGCGACTAAATAACCCACAGCCAGGTGGTAGGGCATTTGCCCGACTGGATGGCTACCACCCCTAGTCTAAAGTATGTCGCCATAACAACCTTGTGTTGTGTTCCGGCATTAGTGACCAGGTTCCAGTCTCCTTTAAGAGAGCAGCAGCGCATTTGTAGCACCTTTGGTGTTCCAAATGTCCATAGGCGATGGCAACCGTTTTCCATCAAGTGGGCCGTCTGCCTGTCTGCAGAACTCCTGCAATAAAAAAAAAAAAAATAAAAAAAAAAAAAAATCTATGATTTATGAATTATTTATGAAATGGTGATGTATCAAATAGATGCGACTCACGGGCCCGATGATGTGCGTGCCGAGGATGACGTCGGTGGCCTTGTCGGAGAGCACCTTCACGAACCCGTCGGTCTCGCCGTTGGTCTTCGCGCGCGAGTTCGCCAGGAACGGGAACTTGCCCACCTTGTACGCTTTGCCCTGCGCAAACACCACGATCACGTCATCTATAATATTGTAATATTCTAAACATGTCGTGTCCGTACATTGAAGCTATTAAAAAAAAAACAACTTGAATACACTCTATAAACGATGGAGAACACGATGCAATCTTTTTAGATTTCTTGTCCGTTTCTTCGGGACTCACGGAAAAACAATTGGACAAATTCTTAGATTTCAAATCTGCACTATTTTTAGGAACTTTTCAACACGGAAAAGTTCCTAATCCTAGAACAGAATTATTTAAAAGGCCCAGATTGATAAAAAGTTTCGAATTCCAATGCCGTTTTTTTCACTGGTCGCTAGCAAATTTTACGTTATAAAATATTTGATATTTTTTATCCCGGGAACCAAAATTATTTTCAGCGGTTTTAGAATCGATTTTTAGAAATCTAGAATGGGACGAAATGGGAATAAACATAAATGGGCAAAGATTAAATCATCTGAGATTTGCAGATGACATAGTGATATTTTCAGAATGCGCCAAATCATTAAGAAAAATGATCCACGAACTATCAAAAGAAAGTGCAAAAGCAGGCGTTACTATGAACACGAAAAAGACAAAGATAATGACCAATTCTGAACATTATTATATTGAAGTAGGTGGAGAAGAAATAGAATATGTCAAGGAATATGTGTATTTGGGACAGTTGTTGTCATTTAAAGACTGCATGACTAAAGAGATAGAACGAAGGTTAGCAAATACTTGGAAAAGATACTGTTCCATGCGAGAAATTATGAAAAATACAGACCTAAATATAACACATAAAATAATTTTTTTAAATCTCTGTCTACTTCCAATTTTAACATATGGATGTCAGACTTGGTCACTCACAGAAAAAGAACTTAGTAAAGTTAAAGTTTGTCAGAACAGCATCGAAAAAAGTGCAATAGGAGTCAAGTTGAAAGACAAAATTAACTTATCGACAATCAATAAATTTACTAAGTTCAAAAACGCATCAAAAATAATAAAACAATTGAAATGGGACTGGGCCGGACACATAATGAGAGACAATAAAAATAAATGGACACGAAAAATAACTGAGTGGTACCCCAGAGACGGTAAAAGAAGAGGAAGACAATACAAGAGGTGGGAGGACGATTTTAAACAAACAGCAGGAACACTGTGGTCCAGAACCTGCAAAGACAAGGTAAAATGGGCAGCAAACAGCTTGAGGGAGGCCTTTGTCGAAGGACAAGCTGAGAAGGAGGCAAAACACGATACCAATTAGTGGATTAGGTTTTTCTTATTTGTTTTTCAGCAATAAAGGCTATTTTTATTTTATTTTTATCCCGGGAACCCCGTGGGTATTTTCCCGGAAGCGATTTGAAGTTGTTCGGGTGAATAAAAATTAGCTTATTCCGATACACTTTTCACTTACACTATAACTTATATTCCTTTTTAAATGCTGCGGTATACTGTCTCCCAGGAATTCCCAGTCAAGCATGGACGAAGTCACGAGCATATCTTATGTTTTATTTAAAACTACGATTTAACGGTTATCAGCATCAATACTTGACATCTTTGTCAATTCTTAGTTGCGAAACTGGCAAACAGGCAGACGACCCAGCTCATGGAAATTGTCTCCGCCTGTAGATGTTCTGCAACAGCAGGGTCGAAGGCAACGCGTTGCCAGCATTTAGGATGGGACAAGTGGATGAAGTAGAAGGATCAGACAGGAGGGGAAAGTGGGCCATCGGATCTCTCACTCACGCACGAAACAGAAGCTAACCGTTTCACTCCGCTAATCTGTGAGAGCATAGTATCACACAGATCGAGCCGGCCTAAAGAGCTGTGATGACTCCAGAATGGCTCTATCAATTATAAGAGTGTCTTCCGTGATCATGGCTACAGAAGTGGCCAAAACGTCGAAATAAAAATCAAATAAAATACCGCGCTTAAAACCGTTAAAACATAGTTTTACTTATAGTACTAGTCACGAAAACTCAAGAAAACATTTTATTTTTTTAAAAAGCACCAGGGAAAATATAATTATCCTTTAGGTTTAGATTATAATTAACATTGTTAACTATATGAATAGAGTGCTGCTGACCTCTTTCTTCAAATCCTCCTCGGTCTTGCCAACCCACCCTACTTCGGGTGACGTGTAAATTACTGATGGAATGGCGTCGTAATTAAAGTGGACCGGCATACCCTGCAAAGAAACATGAATTATATTTTAATTAAAAATACAGCAAATAGAAATTACAGTTAACAATACAATAGGCTTTCCGATTGTTCTTAGTTATAATTTCGAGAAAACCTTCTGGCCTTTAAAGGGATATGTGGTATATCAAAATACTTTAACGAGTTAAGTCAATTTGCTCTGGCTACTAAATATTGAGGTCCATATTATGATGAGTAACAAAAACGTGTCTTCTTTATCAATTAATAAAAAAAATATTTATGAACTCTCGGTTTTTATATATTTAGACATTCACATTGTTAATTGATTTATTCACTTTAT
The DNA here is from genome assembly GCA_019925095.2 of Dendrolimus kikuchii. Lineage (NCBI taxonomy): Eukaryota > Metazoa > Arthropoda > Insecta > Lepidoptera > Lasiocampidae > Dendrolimus > Dendrolimus kikuchii. Next base: position 10,524,261 of record CM034393.1, on the reverse strand, counting down.
AAGATAAAAAATAATAATTATCGAGAACACAATATATTGCTATGTATGATGATTTTGGATAAATCAGATAAAAATAAATAAATCAGATAGCCATTCAAAATGACTATACATTATATTAGTCAAATATTATTCATAATTATAAAATGAGTTCGATACAAAATATGGAGAAAACATTACCTTAATGCCTTCCACACATACGATGCCTTCGTCCTCTGCTTTATGCGCCAACATGGGGCCGTGAATGACGTCACCAATAGCATAGATTCTGAGAAAGTTTTCAAGTCAATTAACAATATGACTGAATGAATGACTATCTCCGATTATAGAGCTTTCCCGCGACTTTTATTTTATTTTATTTAATCGATTTAATGTTTAAGTATCCCATTTTTCGGGATAAAACTATTTATTTAAGAACATTTACTATATATACAAGTAGTAACATGGTGATTTTATAAATCTCTCTCTGATCAAAAATAGTTTTACCTTTTTTTTAAGTCAGCTAGTAATTAATGGAAAGGGGAGTTTGTAATTCTAAGCACATTTTTGGCTAAGATTGTAGACTGCGAAATAGAGGAAGCAGTAGAGTGTAGAAAATGAATTCTGAACTGAAAATAAGAGAAACAAAAATGTAGTACCCTGGTACGGTGGTCTGGAATTTGTTGTTGACGGGCACTCGGCCGCGGTCGTCGAGCGCGATGCCCACCTTGTCCAGGCCCAGGCCCTTGGTGTAGGGCCGCCGCCCGATCGAGATCAACACCACGTCGCAATCCAACTGGACATAACCAGAACAGTTCAATGTATATGCCGATTTTTAATTACCTGGACTAAAATGACACCTGCGATCGACATTTTTCTAATGTTGCAAGCTTGGAGCAACTCACCACTATGAATTGTTGGTTCAAATCTCAGAACTCACTTATGAATCAAAAAACAAATCAATCATAGCTGTCATTTTAGGCCAGGTAATTAAAAATTAATAGATATGGATTGGGTAACAGCGCCACATCATCCCACTGCACAAGTATGTTGACTCACTGTTTTTTTTGTTGGAAATATTTATTTAGGGCAGGGTTATCCAAATATGGCCCACAAGTGACAACAATCCGACCCGCGATAGATAACGGCTTATTGTTGCATTAATAAGTTAGATAAAAAAACACAAAATGATCTATACTATAATAACATTACAAATGAGAACATTTGGATGGATGTTTGTATTGTGATTCCCATCGCTGTGAACCATGTTGTGAATAAAACACAAGTTCGAGCACGACCGACTTTTATTAGTAACTACCTTCATTATTCTATACATTAATATACCAAAATTTGTTGCTTAATCACGCCAGAACGGCTGAATGGATTTAAATGAAATTTGGTACAGAAATAAATTATAATTAATTATTAAAAGCACACAGGATACTGTTTATCGCGGAAAAATCTGTTTCTCTTGGGACAACATTATCGCGAGCGAAGCCGGGGGCAATAAATACTTTTAATATAATTATTGAATAACTTGATTTTATTTACTTGGTAAGTAAAGCTGACAGGAACCAAAACCATGGAATAATACTCTACTAGGAAAGGCAATTGCCCACATGGCAAAAAGGAAAACTTAAAGCAGCCAGTTATGTTGAATCGCTTACTGAAATTGATGTGTATCTATATATGCTAGTAGGTGTTTATGACAGAGTATTAAGTTCCATTTTGTTTTGATACTTGTCATGTCTCTGGTCATTCTTTTCACTCTTTGATGTTTACCCAAATTAAATATAATCACCATACATCTATTTTTTTCTACAAATTATGAGTTAAAATTAGTTTGAAACTTACAGTCTCCTTATTACCGCCCTTTGCAGCTTCGACGTCGACTTTGACCATGCCACCTTCTTTCTTAACAGCAGTCACTTTAGTGCCAAGTTTAAACTGCAGGCCTTGTTTTGCGAGAATTTTCTGTAAAGTTTTTCCAACTTCGCCATCGATTCCAACACCTGGGAACATTGTTTTATGAATGTTTATATATCGCCGACGTGAAGTGAATATTAATATATGTCAACATTAAAAGCAAGTCAATTATGGTATCATAAATGTTCTTAAGAATTAAATGTGGTACTAGGAACTAAAACAACCTTAAATCCCTTAATGGACAATGAACAGTTTGGTGGGGGCGTTTAGGGGAGGCCTATGTTGGTGGACAACTTGAGGAATAAAAGGTTGTCGGAAAAATTGTGTCCGTTATTTATTAACATATCAAAATGTCTATTGTAATTTTGTCTTCAACATTAAAAGCTTTTTATAATAAATAAAAAGTATTTGAACTTTATATTTTACTAATATTTGAAATTGAAGTGTCTGTTTATAACATCGAAATAACAGCTTTTTATTAAATGCATATGAAAGTATATATGGTACTTATGTAAAAAAAATCGAACAGACGAGTGTGCATAACAAGAGTTATGAATGTCAAAGAAGCAAGTGAGGTGTGTTAGAATGGGCCTAAATGGCGCTCTGTTGTTCGTGCCTACCCCGCAAGGGAACTGGCGTGAAGTTATGTATGTATGTATGTATAAAAAAAATATCAATTATTAACATTTTGGTCCGTCCGCTAATCTCTGAAACAGCTGGACCGATTTTGACAAGACTTTTAGTGGTAGATAGCTGTCATTACAATAAGTTACTTACGTTACGTTTTCTTTAAAAAAATTAGGGTTCCGCGAAAAAAACTCCACGAGGACTATGTCGCGGGCAAAGTTAGTATAAAAATATATTTACGCATTTTTAATTATCAAAACTTAGATAGCATTCTATCCTGATTTTTTTAGTATATTTTATTTTTTTAAGCAAGTTATATTCGCCTGGAAGAAACTACATTTAGTATAAGACATTGTATATTTAATTTAATTTAAGCACTCCACAGGAACAGTTGTTGGCAAGCTTAATAAATTTAAAAAAAATTTAATTGGGACTAAATGTAGTAAAAGTAAGGAAAGCTGGTTACAGACATGAAAGACAACTGGAATTGAAAGCTAGGGTACAATTGTAATAAAGTATCAAATAATATGAACTAATAATGATATAAATTTACCTCCAATACTAGTAAGGAATTCAATGGCAGTAACATCAGCGCCTAGCCTTTGATATACAGAACCCAATTCCAACCCAATAACTCCAGCACCAATGACCAACATCTTTTTGGGCACAGATTCCAGTGACAAAGCTCCCGTTGATGTGATGATTTGTTTCTCGTCAAACTAGAAGTAATCACAATAAACCATTGACACAAATGTAAGAATCTGTTTGTTTTCACGTCAGTTTAATTACCCTTTATAGAGTTGGGCATAATTTTTATGCAATTTGGTGTACTGGTGTTTAAAAGGACTGGAGATGAACACAGGACTCATTCTATCCTGAAAAATTTCAGTTTCAGGTTGCTAGTAAATAGTATAGCAAGATTGATAGAGTATTATTTTAAAACTTTTTCATGTATGTGTTTGCCACTGTTGGACTCAAACGTTTTTAACTGAACTGAGATATCCGTGCAAGAACGGAGAAAGAATACAATTTCCTTCGGACGGGCGGCCTGTCGAAAAAAGCGACAAAACAACCCACAACCAGATGGTAGGGCATTTGCCCGACTGGGTGGCTACCACCCCTGGTCTAAAGTATGTCGCCATAATAACCTTGAGTTGTGTTCCGGCATTAGTAACCAGGTTCCAGTCTCCCTTAAGAGAGCAGCAACGTATTTGTAGCACCTTTGGTGTTGCAAATGTCCATAAGCGACGGTAACCGCTTTCTATCAAATGGGATGTCTGCCTGTCTGCTGAACTCCTGCAATAAATAAAAAATGTACATCTATGATATATATCTAAGGCAGATTGATTGCTTCAGATCAATTCTCTACATGCAGGTTTATAAGTATACTTCACTGTCAGCACTTGGTAACTATATGCATATTAGGTCAGAAAAAACTACCTAAACAATGTACACTTCCTCACCAGGATTCAGATCCACTGATGCTAACTTACTTTAGCCACTAAGTTATTATTTGTCATAGATTTTAATGATGAAAATCTCCCATGACTATGCTTTATTCAAGCCTTTATTATTTTGAAACATGTTTACTTATATAATTTCTTTTATTGGTGGTGGACAACAGATGAGCTGGTAATTCACCTGATATGATAATTAAGTGGTTATTGTGACTTATAAATCTTTGCAACAATGTGGTGTCACACCGAATAATTTTATAACCCATTTTTAAAAACTCATATCATAGGTCAGTGGGAAAATCTCAACTGGGAACTCTTTCCAGATTCATAATGTGATCACTACAATCATTCTTGAGAACATTTGCATCAGATTTAGTAATAAAATATTTAACTTACAGTTACACCAGGGAATGGTGTGACTTCTGATCCAGTTGCAATTAAAATATTCTTTGTATTGACAGTTTCAACACCCTTTTCACCTGTGACTTCCACTTTATTAGGTGCTACAATTGTGCCCGTTCCACGGACTAGCTGAACCTAAAACACAATCCAAATTAGTTTATCTCAAGTTTTTTTAGACAATTATAGTTATTAAATTTTAAGAATGGTTATAATTTCAGTCCATACATGTTTCATTGCTGGCCTCGGGCCACTATGTGATTTAGTGGAAAAGATTGTGCACTGGCCACTGTTGTTGTTCAAAATAAAATGGCATGTTTCATACATTGACATTCTCAATCTTTGCCTTCCCTATCAACATGTAGTAATTTGTACAATGTGTGATTACTTTGGATATCTTGAGTTGTTATCGCTTTTAGGCTAGGATTTGCACACACATGGTTTTAATGGCATGCACGATTCTTACAATTCTTAGCAAGGAAGCTACCACAAATTGTAATATGATTGCAAAGCTAGAAAAATATTACAAGTTAAACTGGTCTTATAATCTAATTAGAAAAACAAGCTAAGTTTTGGTAAAGGAAAGTGCAATAATATTAAACTTATAAATACAATCTATTCTCAGCATGAAACAAGTAATTCAATTCATAATTTTACCTTATTCTTTTGGAAGAGCATAGCAATACCACCAGTCAATGCTTTGACAGCATTAGCTTTATAATCCATCATGGCTTTGAAATTGAATTTAACTTCACCAGTCTCAATGCCCCTGTGTTTGAAATCATGTTTTGCCATGTGGTACAAGTGAGAGTTGTGTAAAAGTGCCTTTGAAGGAATACAGCCAACATTTAGGCAGGTGCCACCAAGTGTGGGGTCCTTTTCTACTGAGACTACCTGAAAGAGAAAAACTTTTAATAATTTGGTTATTCTGCACCAGATATGAATGTGAGAGTAAGTTTGTCTGTAACCTCTTCATTGACTTGTATATGAATTACTTTGATTAATTATGGTTTAAAATACACTCTAACAACCATGCATGTCTTCATTAAAATTCCAAAAACCGCTGCACAAAGTTTAAACAAACTGAAATAGATGAATAATAAGCAAATACATAGCAGATTAGCGTAGAAAAACTCATTTTATTTTATTTTTGAATTTGATGTGCGAGTTTTCAAATAATTGTTAGTCCTCTTCAATGAAGCCTTATATGCCAAATATTAGCTAGTTAGTTGTTTATAAACTTAACATGTTTCAAGTGGTTTATTAATTATCAATTGTCTAGGTTCCTCTCTCGCTGGTATGAGGTTCTTGAAGTAATTAGTGCACTGTTAGAATTACATGAGCTTTATTTCAACCACACTACAGGTATTAGACGCGACAAAGGAATCAATGTAAGATTTATTGATGATGTGAGACTACATCATTGACTGCTCTCCTCGTAGCAGAGCCGAACTGGTTAGGCTCTATTTGACACTCACAACAACTGAGACATTTTCTATCATCACACAAAATGTCAAAACCAAATTGATTTTGTGTGAGAATACTGGCTTTTCAGTAACAATTTTAATGAGCCAAATAGGTTATTTTAGTTGTTGTTTAAAGTATAACTAAAATTATTTTTATGGTATACTGTTGAAACTAATAGGACATTTTGACACCTGCTCTCTTATAAATATGAGTACTATTTTATAATTTATTGTAAAATGTGTCAAAAATCCAATTGCATTTATTATAATATAATATAATATAATAATTATAAGACAGCTACTTTATATAATATGCTATAAAATAATAATAAAGTATTTAATACCTTCATGCCTAGTTGTGCAGCTTTGATGGCTGCAACATAGCCGCCAGGGCCCGATCCAATGACCACCAGATCTGCTTCATGAGTGGTGGCATAATGTCTTGTGGCAATTCTTATTCCTCCACTCTAAAAATAAATATAACTAAATTATGTAGTACTTTATTAAGAATACGACACACCTTCCGTGATCAAATTGATAGTGTACTAACAAAAGGTGATGTCAGGAGCCTTAAGAACAGACAAGTGTGCATGACAAGAGTTATAAATGTCAAAGAAGCAAGTGAGGTGTGTAAGAATAAGCCTGAATGGCGCTCTGTTGTTCGTGCCTACCCCGCAAGGGAACTGGCGTGAACTTATGTATGTATGTATGTGTGTTTATTAAGAATAATTATCTTTGTTTACTCTTATTTGAAGGGTGCCATATTGTGACATTTGACGGCCTCTGTGGTTGTGCGGGATAAGCCTTTGCTGGCTTACCTCACTGCAACATAGAGGCTCCAAGTTCGATTCCTGGTATAGTAAATTACGGAAAACGTATTTTCTCCGTTATTTACTATGGTCTGGGTGTCTGGGATCGGCCCTAGAGCAATCCGTTGTATATTACCTATAACACTAGTGTAACTTGCTTAACTTGTGGATATACGATATGTGTTTGTCTGCCGGTTATTATTATTATTATTGTAGTGCTGAGGGAAAACAGCAAAATAGGGTTTATTCTATACACATGACACAAAGGAAAAAGCACTACAAATGTTGGACGACAGTCAAATGTTGAGGAAGAGTAGAAGTTCCAATGGCAACATTGGCACTAATTCAAAAATTCATGATTGTAATAAAACGTGGAAGCAAAATATTTGAGTAGTGCAGTTTCAAAACCCACAAAATGACTTTTGGACCTTTTCGGTATTATTACCAAAAGAAAGTTAAGTAAGAAACATGTTAATTTTCATAAGTCATTAAAATGCACAGTAGATTCAATCTAAAAGTAATGTTCTTGCAAATACCGTTAAAGTAACTAATGTTATAATCAAAGTCCTCTAAAATGGAATCAACCAATAACAGTGCTACATTTGAAACATGTGACTTACAAAACAGTATGAAAATTTTGGTTGTTTTGATGAATCACTTGTGGGTTTTAATTCAAATTCATTTAAAAATGCAGAAAAAGTAGTGAGATTCATTAAAAAAAAATGTGAACCCAAATATGCTCAGAAACATTCACACAATTCACAATTTTAGTAACCCAAACATGAGTACCAAAAACAGGAAGTAAAATCTTACCTAAAACTTACGTAAAAAAATTGTGAGTGTTTTATACAATATGAAGTAAGTACTTCATTGCTTATGATGTGTACCTGCTTAGATTTACTAAGTTTAAGGGGTTGCCCTTAAACTTAGTAAATCTACTCCATTAAAATTTTGTCACTGTTGAGTCGCAAAATTTTAATAGAGTAACTGATTTAATTCAAAAGTGTTTTAGTCAGGAATTAAGGAATTTGCCTCTACTGTTAATAATAGTCAATTTTCTATATCAATGTAGTATTTCATAAATACTACATTGATATAGAAAATTAACTTCCCATACTAGGCATGGAAATGATTTATCTGACCATGATTTCGAGGATGTGACCGCACATGTTTAATATTAAATTACTTTCACTCTTTTTAGCTGACTTCAAAAATGTGGAGGTTCTCAATTTTTCATGAATTTTTTTATGAATGCCATGACTTTTTGTTTCTGAACCCATTTTGATCTTTCTGTTTGAGTTGGATTGAGTATAGCTTTAAGTAGTTTTGTATATTTCGTTGTTATTGGATACCATACACATAACATAATAGTGGAAAATAAAAAAATTCTAGCAAAAAAGAAACTGGCTTTAAGAGTAACTAAAAGGCAAAAAATAATAAATATTTCTCATCTTGAAATTTTGGAAAAATATAATATTATTTTATGTTTTACTCCACATCAGTATCAAGATGTTAAACTATGAATTTTTTGGTTTTTGTTTACTTTTAAAGTCTATTTCTTTTTGTCAGATTTTTTTTTATTATTTTTCATTTGTTTATTTTTATACTTAAATACTCTTATCTAAAATTTATTGCATAACCCTGTCCATCGAACAATAAAGTGTTCGTTGTAAAACCTTTTACAGTTACAGTTGATTTTCAAAATCTGCTACAATGACAGGTGGGTGCAAATTCCTCTATTACAGATTTTAATTTTCGCTTTTATTGAAAATGCTTGTAAAAATTTAATGTTTTCCACACTTTTCAATTATCAAATCTGTGTTATAGCATATATTAACCACACAATATTTAAAAATATAATTTTGTGTAAAATTTTGTTAGTACATTTTAGCAGGTTTTGAAATTACACCCCTCATTTCGTCCTGCCTAGCAAGTACTACCACCACTAGGATATAGTTATGATCTGTCTCCATATTCTATCTAATCTACTTTACATTCATTTTGAATCAATCAATAAAGATTGACTGAAAAATGAATAACATGATTTCCTACAATTATTTACACCATATTATGGTGGTGAGAGAACACTATATTAGGATATAAATAAGTCGATATAATTCATAAAACCTGTGAATCTATTTTACACGAAGATGGTGGGTCAAAATTTCTAGTTCCATAAAGATGTAGAGGCCCTAGACCAACCAACAGGAAGATCATCCAATAAACATAAAATAATTTAATAAAGAGCTAGAACAGTGTTATTTGTTGCAGTTTTACAACATTTTAATAACTTTACACTGAATCATCTCTAAATAATTATACATTGATAGACAGTTTACAAGCTCAACAGTCTGATTTTTTAATTCAAGCTAATTTAAACTGAATAGGCCAATTTTGTGACATTTAGTAGACAGTTGTAAGTAAATTAGTAAATTCTATTTTATATTGGTACAATGTTAGCAATTAGGATTACTTTAAATTAAAAATAGGTCCTTATTGTGTATGGTGTTAGTAAATATAAGAAATAACAATCATTGCTTTGAAATTAATCAGATTTTGAACCGGCTACTCTGATAAGAGAATATTACACTGACAGACGGTCACATGTATGAAGGTCAGTGTGGGATATTGCATAGTCCAATATTATTATCGACCTAAATAGTACTTTAGATTAAGCAATAATTTTTAGCGTACAAAAATTGACCTCTTCTCAACGGAGATTTTTCTTACTGATAAAATTCAGAGCAATACAAGTTACAAGGGACATTGCATAACATATGACAAAACTTTAGAGAACTGTTTTAATCATGGTTACTAAGGAAAAATTATACTTACCCTATAAGATGTTGAGGCAAGCTTTAGAAATTTATAACCCATCCTTGTTATTCAACACTTATTTAGATTGTCGAGTGCTGAAATTAGGATTTCTGAGCCCTAGCGGTATTCTAACCAAATAGATGTCAAAAATTATATTTATACTCAAATTCAAATTAAATGTCAGAGCAGTAATAGTAGAATTTGCCACAAAGGCAGACAAAAGAATCTTAATCCATACAGCCAATTCTAATGTATGTTTAAGTCTGGGTATCCTCCTAACGCTCAGGTTTTGCAACGATTTTTTTAATTAAACGCCCTAAGTCCCTAAAATGGTTTCCATGGCGAAGACCCAAGACTTGGAATTTTAAAAATTGTACCTTCCAGTAATCTGACACGTATGATTTTTTTCTTGTATCGGATAAACGAGAAGGAAAAAAGGACAAAAATTGATCACCTTTCGGTAGGCTTTTGGGTCAAAAGCACTAGACTTAAAACAGCAAACTTCTTACAACATCAATTTTTTTAACTACCTTCAAAAATATAAAAAAATAAAATTAAACTTAAAAACCAATTTAAAAATACATATTAAAAATATATAAAACTTGACTTCCACCGCCAGCGAGGCCTAGGGTCCAGGCTACCGGTGGGTAGGGCAAAAGACAGGAACTTCCTCACAATGTTTGCGGTGCAGCGGCCGTGCTTAAGAGTACCGCCTTCTGTATCTGGCCCTTCACACATTTATTAAGCGAGAGCCTCTTTAGCTGTCGGTCGAGGTTCTATTAGACCGTTAACGGACACCACTATCGGTTAATTATTAAATTATTATTAAAATTCAAAGAAGCAAGTGAGGTGTGTAAGAATAAGCCTAAGTGTCGCTCTGTTGTTCGTGCCTACCCCGCAAGGGAACTGGCGTGAAGTTATGTATGTATGTATGTATGTAAAATTCAAACAATCTTAAATTAAATTTATTAAATTATTTATATTTATTTATTAAATTAAATTAAATTTTCTGCGTGCAATGGAACACAAACCAACTTGACTGATAATTTCTTTTATTTTCCTTCCACCCATTTTACTATTATATAAAATTACTAGCGGCCCCGGCAGTCGTTGTCCTGCTCAGAAAAAATAAAATCTAGGACCTGATCCCAGCGCCACCTACCGGTTCCAATTGCGGATTTAAACCATCCGGGGACCCACTCAAACACACAAAAAGAAAATCATCAAAATCGGTCCAGGTGATTAGGAGGATTCTAGAACCCGATCTCAGCGCCACCTACCGGTTCCAACGGGATGAAAAGTGTCCTATGTCCGTCTCCTGGTTCTAAGCTACCTCCCCACCAATTTTCAGCCAAATCGGTACAGCCGTTCTTGAGTTATAAATAGTGTAACTAACACGACTTTCTTTTATACATATAGATTAGAGCTAGGCATGTTTGCTGAAAAGTTTCTTGCGCCGCTTCTTCTCTTCAAGCCATAACATGTTGCGAAGAGGTGGTAAATTAGATTAGGCTCCCATAGAGTAAATAATAACCATAAACAAAATTTAAACTATATAATTAAAATGAACAAGTTGGCGGTAGGCTAAATAAAACTTTAACAATTCGTTGACACTTGACATCTTTGTATTCCGTGATCACGGCGACTGAAAAGCGGCCGAAACGTCGGAATAACAAAAATCTAATAAATTACCGCGCTTAAAACCGTTAAAACGTAGTTTTATTATGTATACAAGTCGCGAAAACTTAAGAAAATATAATTTTAAATTATGCTGATTAAAATCTATTTTTTTTTGTTATGAAACGAGCCCATTTCATAAGTTGAGAAACAAAATGAAATAAACAATTCAATTAATTATGAGGACCTAAAAATTTAAAAATCTAAAAGCCTAATTCCTTTTCATAAATAATGCTATTATTTGTTACTATCAACATTTACATTGTTTTTTAATAACATGAACAAGAAGCTAGCTTCTTGAACATGAACATTATAGTTTTAATACATGGCAGCACCGAAATGCGCGCGCTGCGAGAAAACGGAAGTTTTGTTTATCAATCAAATCGGGTCGACGGTGGAGTATAGTGTTTGTCTGTTTGGTTAGTGTTTTATTTGATCGAATGCAATATTATTTCTTACGTAAACCGACTTTTACGAAGCTTTTAATCAGATTTTCAAAGTATATTTGATTAAACCGAGAACTATTTCAACAAGTTAGTGAAAACCTAAATAACTCTACACGAAGTGTTAAGTGATTTCTACAGGGGTAAGATATCTTTTTACTATGTAAAGTCACATGTTTTAAGTATTATTAAAATGCTAGTAATTTTATAATTGTAAAAATAATTATAATTATCTTTTAAGTATATATGTATCTCTTTTGACTTTGTATATACACTAAGATATATAGTACCTATTCCTCGCTTATTTACACGAGTTTCATAATTTTAAATTGGTTTAGTATATGATTATTACATTTTTTTAAATATCAATTTAAATGCGCAATATTATATACCACACTACTATTACAGTGCCGAGATTGTACGAACAATCCTTTAATTTTAATTGATTTATCTTTTATATAATTTTATGGGTATTCAAATAAAATTTTGCACCAAATTTCCTATCTATGTACTTAAAACAACTTTATAAAATACTTTAGTTAATGATTGTAATTAACGACATTCATAATACGGCAATACGATACTTGACGTAATAATTTGATAAATACATCATAAAGGAACTAGTTGTCATTGTTCAAGCGATACATTAACATAACATGCGATTCGAATAAACTAGAAGTTACGCGATGTTCGCTGAAAGCGAAAGCTCGCGGTAGCTCAGGTAACAAGGCGAATTCGTATATTCAAGCCTGACGGAGAATTATGAGGATAACGGGTCCTTTGAGGATGTCACTAATTGGAAAAACTATCACATGTCGCAATTTGGCAAATGCCTGCTCATTTGCGAAATTGCGTCATGTGATAGTTTTTCCCCGGATCTTAGCTTCTTCTTCCTCCTAGTCGTTTCCTCACTACAGTGAACAATTGCTCTCTTCGACCGAGATCGGTTCTTAGCTCGGTGGACGGCCGAATTTATTGACATGTCCTGCCGGCCAGCAGTCTGGTCAATCCACCTATTTGGAGATGTACCGCAAGGTTTCTTGTCTTCAACTTTCCCAGTGACTGCAAGTGTCTCCATATTGTTTGGGTTCTTTCGGGCTATGTGGCCAAAATACACTTAAGTATACGTTGTGGGCATACTGCTGATGGAGATGAATGGGGCTCTAGCTTGGAGTCAGATGATTGAAAGAACCAGTGGTAGTTTTATTTGTTGCCTGATAGTCAGGGCTTCGAGTCATTATCTTACTATATAGTCTCAGGCTGTGAGCTAAGCAAAAATCGCTCCCTTTCCGACAAAAAAAAGACAGTCCGTTACCCAACAATAAAAACCGGTGAAATTTTCTACTGCGGAACTCTTATAGTTTTTGTCTAATGCCTACTTTATATTGTAATTAGATAGAAGTGTTGTTTTAGCGTTCTATCACGCTATCGCTAGGTTTATCATGGTGACGATATCATACTTAGGTATATATAACTACTATACCTACCAAACCTTACGACACAAAACAAAGTTGCTACTGGCTAAAGTTAGTTTTCATCAGCGATCGAAGTTACACACGAGAGACAAGACCCTGTAAGGACAGACCCTTAACGACTTTTATTACAAAGGCAGGTGCAACATCGTGTCGTCCACCGGGCGTTAGTTTATAAAAAAAGGGAAGTGAGATTAAGGAGTGGCGGGATTTTTGAAATGCTTTGCGTGTACACGATCTCTATGTATACGCCTCAATATCATGTTGTTTTGAGGTCAGCACGTGAAGCTGCATGCCAGCATTCCAGCTAAAGAATTCGAATCAATAGGGCCCGCTCGGTTAAGATTGAAACTTTGATATCTCTCTCATTTTTTAGGTTTTTAGGGGGTTCGAGCTTGATTTATGATTGTTATTTTATTTTTAATTGATATTTTGAGCTTTTTTATTACTCTAAGATCACAGAATCAATGATGTTGCGCGGTTAAAAATAGTATTTAAATCGCGATTAGAACGATGTCCAATAAGGTCGTTAGGAAGATACTACAATACAAACGGTTTTCCCTCATATTCTTGCGAATTGTTAGATTTTTATATCTCAATACATTGATGCTTATACGCTGTATATGATCAATACCATGGGTACTGAATTGTACGTAGAGTTCTTTCTACCTAAAAGTAAATTTCACTTTCTTTAGCGTAATAATAGAAATGCTATTGCATATATTTTTTTTAATAAAAATGACTATGAACTATATTTGACCAAGAACTCAAAGTAGAATATATTATAATATCCATAACATGTCCCTTTGCTTACTTACGTCTCGCAATAAACATGGGTGTTAATTAGTGTCGAATATCTACGTCTTGTCTCTGCATTCCTCAACTTTGGTTCTCAAAAGATTTTCACACGGATACATGACATACGTAAGGGTTGTTTTGTACTCATTTTAATTATAAAACTCGCTGTTGTTCTATCTGTTTAAAAAACAATAAGTTACTATAAAGTACGTACGTAGCTACGTTTACTACTAAAAATAGAATGTTACCATCGCGCGGTCCTAATAAGGAGCGGTGATTTTAAAAACACCTTAACAATTCTCGTAAGCAAATTACGCAAACCATCCAATACAACAATGTACTATTTTTGTTACCGTTTAATCTTTTTTTAGTTATTTTAATACCTACTTGATATAGCAAATGTTACAATTGATATTATTTTGGATACGCTGAGTTAATGATCTATCGTCTAATGTTCGTTAAGTCTCTAGATATACCTAAGCACCTACCTTCCACGTAGTTCATTCATATTCGCTATTATAAGATTACTCATATAGAGGTATGAATATGATATGTTTATCACCTATCAAGTATCATAGCAAGAGTAAAATGTTATTTATTATGTCATATATAATGCTAAGATAAGTCAGTGATACGATATCCAGTAATATAATAAAACGGAATTCATGAATCAATATTGTTTACTTCGACATCGCAGTCGCGGTTACTTACTTACATTGGTAGACATGGAATATGAAGAAGAATTATGTTCGCAAGTCGCATAAATACATTAAGAGTTTATTCTTTTTGTGTTTGGATATTTGCTAAAAGTACCAACACAACAAAATTTTCTTCGAGAAACAAATTAGAAAAGTTAACTGCGACTAGTTTTTATGAGACAGCTAAGTTGGGTAACGCATCATTTAGACAGGCGAATAAGGGCAAAACGTCTTTTCATTTCGATAAGAAAAATAAACTGTACATATTATGTTAAGAATGTTGTTTTTCCTTGAGCTAGTTTAATAAATTAACCTTTACGAGGTTTGCAATTTAAATAAGATTAGAAATACGTTACACAGTCGACATAATTTTAATTGCTTTTATGATTAAGCAAAATTCTTATAAGTCTTCTGCTTCTATATGTTTAAATTCTCGACCACATCGCCAGTCATTTTACGCCATGAGGCCTACCAGCCTTCACAACAATCCATCTCATATTTTAAATCCGTTCCACATCATAAGCCTATTAAACATCTGGCCTGCATGCTTAGCTATGTCTACCTGCGCAGTGGACGTGTAAGTTAATCCAGTTAGGTGGCCGTGACACGTTGCCCGGCTTCTGTATTGAGGCATTTACTTATTATTGCCTGTTTAGTATCCGAGTTTCCGTCCTCGCGATGTGTGAGGCTAGGACACGCAGGCCCGCACCGGCCATACAAGAGAAGCTCGCCATTTATGAAAACGGTATTCAAATCACTCGCCCACGCCATATATTAATCATCGTCGGCTCCTAATTAGGTTTCATTTACAATTATCAATGTCCGTGGATATCGTAACCTGATTCTTTCGTGACGTTACCATATCGTTTAGGCAGAGTAGTGTTTCACCACGGCTAGTTGTCATTTGGGACACGTACTACGTACTAATAGTTCGGTTTAAACAAAAGCACATGCTCGACACTTTCACGCTGCGTGATTGCGATATCCGATCCCTGGTGACATACTGCACCAATGGACGCACGCGCTGTCATTGGTCACCTTGGGTAACGTCCTTCCGAGTGTTTACTAGAGCCCATTACTCGTGTTTATTATGTTGACCCATAAGAAGCGTTTATTTTAACTTGCATCGATGTAATTCTTCTTTAATTGGAACAACCACAAATCCATGCTTTTTAAAAGCCAACATAAGTTACTCATAAGAATAAACTTCTAATGAAAATGACTATATTTTAAAACCAGATTCTTATCTGATACACTTATTCAGATAATAATTGTATTGTCTATTATTATTAATGAAAGTGAGTATTCTAGTTGACTAGTTCCATTTCTTCATTTCACCTTTTCTGTATAAAATTCATTCCTCGCTCTTAATGTAATATTATGGTGTTTGTAGCTTTTATATTTACATTGTTTATCTCATTCTCAGACCTCAGACAATAAAGTGTTCATCTCACGTCCAACAAGTTGCTAAGAATAAAAAGAAAACGCGAGATTAGACCCGCTTTGTAGACTACCGTCAGTAGGTGACCGCTGTTTTATCTTTGAAACCGTTTATCATTCAAAACAAGCACGTGTTTGTATGAACTGTATTATCATACGAATGTTTCTTTCTCGACGCATGAACAAAGTGTACAGTGACTTCTTAGGGCTGTTTGCTGTTTACGCTTAGGATGATGTCATAGAGCAACAGTCAAGTAAGTAAGTAGAATCATTTTCAACGTACCCAAGTGTTTCCCATGCGCGGAATTGAAATAAATCTATTTAAAAACACTTATTCTAAATTTAAACGCCAATCTATTTGTGGATACAACACTAACTGGTGTTGTAGATGCTGTTTGTATAAAAGTAGAACGTTATTGTAAGACTTGTAAGATCATGTTCTTGTTAAAACGGAATTATTCATAGGTTTCAGTATGTTAATTCTGACACAAGGAATGCGGACAGAGAGACCACAGTTAGATTTTTGTGCATTGCATAATAAAGCTTGGTGTGCATTGTGGATGCATTATGTATGCCGCATGAAACGTATTTGGCGCGGGAGTTGGCATAAAAGCGATAGGTTCAATCACAATGCAACACTCCATCATGGGTGGTAACTACTTGCTTAGTTACTTTGTTAAAATAAATAAAATAAAATACTTGCTTTGGTAAAATAATTATTTGAATTAAAAACAATATCGGCTTTCATTCAGGGCACTATTTTAAACTACCTTTACTACGGGTTACGGGGTTACCTACTTTCCTTAAATCAAATAGTATAAAAATCAATACGTAGACCAAAATATTTGTCTATCAGTAGCTTAATAGCTATTAAGGTTTATGTTTTACTAGTTTTCCCCGCGGCTACGCCACGTGAGGAACCCTAAGTAGTAGCTCTATGCTCTCTCTCTCTACACTACATTTATACTTTATTCAAGTATTTTACCTAAAACTTTACTGTTTCTTGTTCCTAAGTTCGCTACAATAACAAAGAAACTGAGATAGTCTACACAACTGCGCAGCGAAACAGGCGAGTCGCAGCAAACCTGATTTAAGTTTAAATACAATGAATGAGACGTTGTTTATGACAACGTAGGTATTTGTTAGCGAATTGAAAAAAACGCGATTGCACCACTATCTATTTTGCTAATCCGTTTATTCCATGGAAATTACGTAATTTGTCCGGATAAAATGTATCCTAAGTGTGAACTCAGGTTATAAGCCAGCACTATGTCAAGTTTCAATCATATACGTTCAATAGTTTCCAAAATATTAGATGCGATCGCAGTGCCTTTTTTTTGCTATTTCCGTCTATCACATGAAGACGACGTTATTTATCGGGATAAAATGTATCCTAAGTTACACACTGTGATATAAGTTATCTTCGTTTGGAATTTCATTTAAATCCATAAAGTAGTTTTTACGTGATGCTCTAACAGACAGACAGATAAAAATTCTAAAAGTTGCATTTTCGGAATCTCCAGGTCCGAATTATCCCCCCTGATTTTTCACACTTTTAAACACAATGTACAAACTTGAACCATTTAAAGATTTATTATAGTATAGATAAATAAAGATAGTTATACAAAATATGGGATTACTAAAGTAGAGGATCTAGATTTATTACTTTATCTCGCCGATATAGTAAAAAGAGTTTCCTCTTTGTTAAAATAACAATGGACGGTAAAAGTCGACACCTATTAATTGTAAAAGTCTAATGATCATAGGGTGTAGCAATTATATATGACGCAATAGGTACGTAGATAGTTTCTTTATATTAATAACTTCTGTACTCTTACAATTTGTGGTGATATTTAAAGGATCAGGTCGTGATTTGCACCTTAAACAGTTCTTGTTTACGTAACTTGAGCAATATTATTGGAGTTTGAGTATAGCGGTAGTAAGGGGCATAGCACGAACTTGTTGTAAGGAAACAATCTTATTGTAGGCCAGTTTATTAGTAAAACAACATTTCATGTTTGTGAATATCGAAACGATGAAATCTAGGAATAACCGGTGTAGTTGAAATTACATTCATATTCGATTAAAAATTATGAAAATAATAACATATTTAAATCGGGTCGAATAAATTCATGTATCGAAGTCATAGTGATTACTTGATGTCATTGATATTCAGTAATAAACTTTTCATAAAGCTCAATTCAAAACACCGTTGATCTTTAAACGTAGGGCTTTATCTGGGATTATATTAAAGATTTAGGCCTTTTCCCCACAAAGTACATTGATATCGTTTCACGTAGATATGGCGATGGGTATAAGACATTATTTGAGATGCGTCATTATTAACGACATTAATTTTGACAGATAACGGTTGTGTATACACTAATGTGGCTGTGCATTAACGACGTTATTTTATAACGCTTCAAATATGACGCATTAGGCCATAGCCTAGATCTTTAACTCTAACCCAGATGAAGCCCCAGCATCTGTAAAAGGTAATATTATGAAATATGCCAATTTCCACAAATAAAGCATCTTCACAAGAAAGTGACATTGGCGGTTTACGACACGGCCATTAGTACGCATTTGTCGTAATTTCTTATGAGAGCGTAGCGAACCTGCTATCCAAGTCAATAGTTTCGCTTTTAGTATTTCAAAAAAACCTGTTCATTGTTCATTTTAATCCGAGCAAGTCCTTTTAAGATTACATTATTGCAATTTTGACGAACGAATCAAGTTATTTATAAGATAAATTGCTTGTGCTTATAAGTCAGGGCTAGTTTAATATTATACAAAATGTTTTATTTTTATTTTAACAGTGCCGACGAAACTTCGATTACGTTGCCATGGTGACGATATATTTGTTAGTGAATTCCGAAGGCAGCGCCAAAAAACTCGTGACCGCAGTGCCGCCTTTTTGGTTATATTCTTGTATTCCCCGGAAACGACGATTTCTTACAGGACAAAAACTAACTCTGTGTTGAGTTTCAGTTAAATCCGTTCAATAGTTATCACGTGATGCTCTAATCGACAGACAGATAAAAAATCTAAAAGTTGTACTTTTGAAATCTTCTGCCCCCAAACCGCCGCCCGCCTGATCTTTTCTCTTTTTTAAATTCATTCTACTAGCCATACTCGTGTTGGTGTGGATATGGTATAAAGTCCAATAGTCACAAAAACTTCATAGAGTGCGTCTCACGAAAAAAGTCCCACGGCGAAAATGGAACTATTTATACAGAGCAGCCCAGCCACGTTGTTATGTTCTTCGTTATCAAGTGTTTTAATGTAAATCTTACATTATACAATTATTCTATTTGCTAATACCATTAATTACATCGGAATCTTTCTAAAATTATAAAATCCCTTGAAAAAAAATAGAGTAAAATAATCTTTCTAACATTCCATTACACGACCGTAGTGCGTCTGCTGGCGTTGTTTCGTGAGACACCGTCTACTTAAATATCAAATTCAAAAAATGACATGCACAGTGTCACTTTTCTAGATCACGTGGTATATTTCATGAGTCCATATAGATTATGGTTTAATGGATAGTCCTGCTATGTTTTGAAACATTATCGAATTATTCATTTATGGATGGATGATTAAGGATTATGATAAATAGCTAAGAGCAGCTTAATGATATTGCTGAATGGCGATGATAGTATTCATTTTTATAGTGAAGAATTAATTTATATGCTTAACAAATATGAATATCTTAGTCGGAATGAGTTATAAATATAGTAGTACTAGAGTTTACCACGCGGCTCCGCCGCGAGTCAAACTCTATTGCGTACCTCTTGTTTTAAGAGCAGGCATTATACAGGATATATTGTATTGTATTTTTATGTTGGTGCTATTTGCCCTCGGAAGATTTACTTCATTTTATATCGCAAACTAACTCATCTACCGGATAAAAAGTATCTATGTCCATTTTCGGTATTCAGACAGACAGATCGAGTGAAAGTCGCATTTTTTTTAAAGATTATGAATTTTTATATCTATAAGCTTGATAAATGATTGTAAACTACAGAAACGACCAAAACTACCAAACGTACTAAAATTGCCGAAACTACCACGTCCACCAACCAAAACTACCACAACTACCTAAACTACCACAATTACCAAATCTACCAATCAAAACTACCACAACTACCAAAACCACCACAACTAACAAAACTACCACAACTACTAAAACTACCACCACTACCAAAACTACCACAACTATCAAAACTACCGCAACTACCAAAACAACCTAATACACCAAATCGACTAACCAAAACTACCAAAACTACCACAACTATCAAAACTACCACAACTACCAAAATAACCGAATCTGCCAAATCTACCAGTCAAACTACCATAACTACAAAATCTACAAACCAAAACTACCACAACTACCAAAACTACCATAACTACCAAATCTACAAACCAAAACTACCACAACTACCAATACTATCAAAACTACCACAACTATCGAAACTACCAAATCTACAAACCAAAACTACCACAACTACCAAATCTACCGAAACTACCAAAACTACCACAATTACCAAATCTACCAATCAAAACCACCAAAACTACCAAAACTACCACAACTATCAAAACTACCACAACTACCAAAATAACCGAATCTACCAACCAAAACAAACAAACTACCAAATCTACAAACCAAAACTACCACAACTACCAATACTACCACTACTACCAAAACTACCACAACTATCGAAACTACCAAATCTACAAACCAAAACTACCACAACTACCAAATCTACCGAAACGACCAAAACTACCACAATTACCAAATCTACCAATCAAAACTACCACAACTACCAAAACTACCACAACTATCAACACTACCGCAACTACCAAAACAACCGAATCTACCAACCAAAACTACCATAACTACCAAATCTACAAATCAAAACTACCACTACTACCAAAACTACCACAACTGCCGAAACTACCAAATCTACAAACCAAAACTACCAAAACTATCACAACTACCAAATCTACAAAACAAAACTACCAATACTACTACAGCTACCAAAACTACCACAACTACCAAAACTACCACAACTACCAAAACTACCACAACTATCAAAACAACCGAAACTACCAAAACTACCAGCATAAACTACCGAAAATAGCAAAACTACCACAACTACCAAAACATCCAAAACTACCAAAACTACCTAAACGACCAAATTGACCAAAATAAACAAAATGACGAAAATGGCAAACCACAAATAAAAAACCTATCCTAGTTTTCGGGATAAAGTTTACATAAATTTATCCCAAAATCTATTCCAGTATCCGGGATGAAAAGTATCCCTTGGCCACCCTCGGTATTCAAATTACATATGTACCGAGTATCAGCCAAATCGGCCCAATAGTCTTTCCATAAAAGGATAACAAACAGAGAGACAAATATACTTTTATCCCGGAAACTATCCCATTTTCCGGGATGAAAAGTATCCTATGTTCATTCTCGGCATCGAAAATATATATATACTGAGTTTCAGCCAAATCGGCCCAGTAGTTTTTACGTGAAAACGGAACAGACAGACAGACAGACAGACAGACAGACAGACAGACAGACAGACAGACAGACAGACAGACAGACAGACAGACAGAGTTACTTTCGCATTTATAATATTAATAGGGATTAAAAGGTTCCTTCTGATATATAGCTGTATAATATTGTTTACATGTCGTTAGTCTAAATTCGCAAGCAATTTATGTTTTACCGGTTTCTTTATGAATGTTTAGAATGGAAATCAATGCTAGTTCCATCTGGACATTAGACACTTTCAGAATAACATTTTCATTTTCTAATTAGCACGTAGACTTATATTTGTAATAAATAACAAATTACACACAATTTAAAAGTACAATACAATTTAATCGTCTGTGACGTCTATATTAATATATATTGAAAATGATTTTGTTTAGATGTTTATACTGTTTGTTACATCTTTACTGCTTTAGGAATGTACCGATTGTTGTGATTTTTTTTTATATTTTCGAAATCGACGATGAAAATGATCTATATTTATTCTGGATAAGGGGTAATTTAAGCAGGATATAGATCCGAAAACGCTAGGAAAGCTTAATAAGCCAATAACATATTTTATACCGATAAATAACTCTTCATGGAATATGTTCTAGTTTTATACCAGCGATGTATGGTATGTAAAGCTCTACTATGTGAAGTACGTATTATAGTTGTTATTGTTCTTGTATGTCTTTCTTTATTATTATATATTATTTTATCAAACCCTAGGCAGCAGCTTTATTTTACTTACACAAAAACTTAATTCGGTTTTTTACATATAATAATAACAAAGAAACTCAGTCATTATAGTCTAGACAACTGTCCAGCAAAATATAGAGGTGAGTCAAAGCGAACCTGATTTGAAGTAATACAACGAATGACATCTCGTTTATAACAACATATGTATTTATTAGTGAATTGAAAAATGCGATTGCAGCGCTATCTATTTAGCTAATCCGTCTATTCTATGGAAACGACATGATTTATCGGGATAAAAAGTACCATAAGAGTTGATGCGGGATATAAACCAGCTTTGTGTCAACTTTCATTAATATAAGTTCAGTAGTTTTCAAAAAGGATGTGATCGCAGCTCTATCTTTTTTAATGTTTTCGTCTATTCCGCGGAAACGACATCATTTATCGGGATAGAAAGTATCCTAAGTTACGCCCCGGGATATAAGCTAGCTCTATGTCGTAATGCTCTAACAGACAGAAAAAACTTCTAAAAGTTGTATTTTCGGAATCTGCTGGTCCGAATTAGCCCGCCTGATTTTTTTCACATTTTTAAATGCTTTGTCAACAAACTCGAACCATTTACAGATTATATGGATTAATGCATGACTGATTTGAGACTACGCCGCATTGTGAAGGGTTCTTGAGGAGCGACGTTCGTCCACATTTTTGTCATTGGCTACGAAAACCTAAAAAGCATTCAACCAAAAACATCTTAAAATTATTCAACGGATTTTGTTCAAACTAATTAAGCTTTATAATTTTGAATATTTTCTGATTTTGTAATCTCATTCATAAGGTGAAGGGGGACACTTTTTATGACTTAGAAAGCGACTTCGCCATGTATTATTGGCCCAAAGAAATGCCTAACACTTTTAAGATTATTTATACAGACACACTGATTCTTGAGAAAATTGGCTGTGACGTATGTATGTATAGACCGCCATAACGAATTTATAAGACTTTTTTTTGCCAAAATGGCTATGGAGCTTTAAATTGAAGACTTCAAATTTGTGTTTGCGTTTTGTTGTCAAAATTAAATCTAAAAGGCACACGCCACATGATGAGTCGTGTCATGGAAGTAAAGCCACTTGGATAGAAAGTATTCATCATCTTCATAATGTGGAAATTTGACAGACCGGAAAGTCATTTGTTGTGATTTGGGTTTTTGTATTGTACGCAACTTTTTTTAGAGTTTAGAGTTTTTTAGTGTTTGCTTGTAGCCAAACTACACCTGACGGTAAATGGTTACGGACGACCATGAGCATCTGAAACATTAAGACAGTCGATGCGGTGCCTACCTCGTTGAGACTATAAATATTAGTTTACGTCCTTTTAAGAGCCTTAATTATATTGTAGCGTCCTGGAATAACCGCGGGAGAGTTCATTCCATAGCTTGCATACGTACAACAAAAAGGATTAAAGAATAACTATATTATTTTACGTATTATTGTCATTGAAGTCGATGCATCCATCGAAAGCGAAAGTGCAATCAAGTAGGCGCTGTCGTTGACATAGCGTGCAGACAACTAGAACTGGGCACCGGCCACTCATGGACCGCTTTAAAACACAAAGGAAGTGTACGCTTCCGTTTGCAGTTTTGTCTACTAAAACGAGTTGCTTCTCTTTTAACATTGACGATAAATCAATTCTTGTGTTTTCTTTTTCTTTGTTTATTAAGTAGAATGTTTCTTTTTTCAATATTTATTGCATAATTCAGAATGAAGTTATACTTTATTTATAACTATAATATTGCAAAAAGGAAATTAGGACCGAATTGCTTGCACTGGATGGAAATGCTAATTTTCTTGTATGATTGTTGACCAATTATTCTAATTGGTTCTTAGGTAGAGATATGTATTTAGTAAAAAGAAATATTTAAAATTGAAAATATGTCTATAATAAAAAATACAATATTTGACAGATGAGTAATTGACGTGAAACCTGATGCCGTGAGTTGTGAAATATATCCCGGTTTCACCCACTTATGCTAACGTTCCCATATGAAGAGGACCTTTTGAAACCAGTGTTTCTTTTTAAATAAGCTTGCATTGTTTTCGTAAGTATTTGTGAAGTGACGGGTAGGAGACACTTAAATTTGAGAGCCGCGAGCGAGGTGGCAAGCACTTGAGCACGATTTTTTTGGTAATATATTTTTTTTCCTCTCTGAAGTTAATAATAATAATAATAAAGGCCTTGAAAGGCTCTCGCTTGGTATCTGGTTGAAGGGTTGGATGCAGAAGGCAGCTCTGTTGGACACGGCCCGTATTGTGAGGAGATTCCTGTGTCTGGAGCCTTAACCACCGGTAGCCTGGACCCTAGGCCCCACTGCCGGAGAAGATCAGTTTTTTATATTTTTTTTATAAATAAATTTGTATTTTTTATAAGAAAAATTTATAAAATTTGGAAATAAAATATATATGTAAATAATAATCGGCAGACGAACACACATATTGTATATCCCCAAATTAAGCAAGTTACGCTTGTGTTATGGGTAATATATAACGTACTACTCTGGGGCCGATCCCAGACACCCAGACCATAGTAAATAACGGAGAAAATACGTTTCCCAAATTTACTATACCAGGAATTGAACCCGGAGCCTCTGCGTTGCAGTGAGGTAGGCCGGCAAAGGCTTAGCCCGCTCAATCACAGAGGCCGTCAAAGTTATTCCGTTATAATGCTTAGATGTTTAAAGTTGGGATATTAATATATGATATGGGCCATTTGGTGTTATGTGAAAAAATGTGATTGCGAGATGGGCGGGCGGGCGGCAAGTAGGGCGAGACGCGAAAAGCTCCGTCTGCCAAGCGGGGTCAACGCACTTTGAGCCCTGCCCATGAACGCACGGCGAACTACAAATGGCCTAGGGATGCCCACACCTATTGGTATCGACACTGCTTTTCTGAAATCCATATTTCTAAAGTATACCTTATTTGATCACCTAGAATTAGACATACATATTATTACGCCTGTTTTCCATAGCGGTAGACAGGGACAGAATCTCTGCACACAACTTTCCCTTCATTTAATTTCATTAAACCTTTTCATACTTACACGTATTTGGAGTGCATTTTCATACTGCTATCATACACGTTTTATACCTCCGTTCTCTCTAAATAATATTGTACACGATTGATTTAAGCATAATGATTATAAAGTTCCACTTATTCATTACATGTAAAGAAATGAAATATTACATATCTATTAAAAATTGTGTACAATATCATTTTCAGAGGAGAGCATCGTCAGAAGGCTGACTGTATCATGAGGTTGAATGTCAATTTTTGGCGTATTTATAGAAAAGTCTTAAGTTTGGTAATGAAAATACATCCCATTTTCTATTTCAATAAACCTTATTGCTTTTCATTGTCTCTTATCAAAGAAAATAAAATATATGTCCCATAGACTTGTATGCATGAGTTGTCGAAAATGTTTTCCTGCTTCGGTAACACAGATTTTCCTTCTTGTCTCTGTTCACGAACAGAAATTATTTTCTTATTTTCACAAATACTCTAAAATAGTCGATTTGTTAAAATGACACTCATTGATAACTTGCTTTCACAGTTATTACATGGAACCTTATGATCCAAGAATTACTTACCACGACGATTTCGTTTTGAAATAAAAAGTTCTTTATGTCTAATTATTCAGCTTTTTGATTTCAGGAAATTATATG
Organism: Dendrolimus kikuchii; assembly: GCA_019925095.2. NCBI lineage: Eukaryota > Metazoa > Arthropoda > Insecta > Lepidoptera > Lasiocampidae > Dendrolimus > Dendrolimus kikuchii. The sequence goes on along the minus strand of CM034393.1, from coordinate 10,498,291 downwards.
TGAGGAGTAGATAACAATAATGTTGTAGATTTAAAAGATCGATTATAATTATTTCAAATATAAAATAAAATCTTATATTAAATGTGTAAATTTAGTACTAGATTCTATTTCAATTAAAATTATGTCCTTAAAATGTTTTGGTATAGTGAAATTTTCTTTATTACTTAACTGATTCGTTATAGTGTTGATTGTGGAGTGAAACGAGAAATAGTCCCTACTTAGGATATGTGGTCTATTAACTGACTATGAGTCCGGCGGTAAATTGCGAAACAAAGTCACTTGGTTTCTAGTCAAATTTACTTACTTATCTGAACATTTCAAGAGGTTTATTATGTAAACACTTGAATATGAGTTTCTGAAGGTTTTGATAAAGTGCTGGGAGCGGTCAAGGTGTTGAAAACATTGTATTTGAAGAATAAATATCAGTTACAGATCGTTGTCGTATATTGTGCTCAATACTTCAGAATTTATTGACATTTTAGATGAAATCTAGTAGGGAAGATGTTGGCAAGATTGAAAGTAGTCATTGCTTTTGGCATTTGATATTAGACATGGATTATATGAAGCAAATGGCTTCTATACATATACGCCCACGTACGAGTGATCAATGTCACCGTTAGGTGCCTGTCTAGTTGAGACTTTCAATATAAAGTAGGAACAGCGGGTTTTTCATTAAAAATGGAATATACTTTGGTTTCAATTAATTTTCAAATTCTCAACCAACCAGACATGTCGAAAGCTGTATCAGCCATCTAAATATACGCTTTGGATGCAATAAAGAATAGTTTAAAAATAATAATGATGAAATGATCAATGATTTCTTTAAAAAAATTAAAACAAGTTTTTCAAAACTTGTTTTATTTTATTCTACGTACGAGTGTAAAGTACCTATTATTATTATCACCCAAATTCCTGCAATTATTACCTATGATAATTGTTTTTATAAGCTCATATATTTTAATCACTCCAACTATACAAATATTTCGAATTTCCAAACTAAGCAAGTTATGCTTGTGTACTTTTATGTCTACGTTTAAAATATTGTATTGGAGAATATAGTTTCAAATTTTATATTTATCGGTGGTAGGTATTTATTATTTATCAGTTTATTTATATCTTATCAATTCGAGTACCTGCCTCTATAACGTACACATTGAAAAAAACTTATTAATTAATGATCTGCATTTTTATATCGTCTCTGTTCAAAAGATATAATATTGATAAAGTATACGGTGTTTATTTCTGTTATTTTTCTCACATCTGTCTAATTGTTTAACTCTTTTTCGTTTTATAATTGGACGAATATTTTTTATTATATATTTTTTATTAACATGCGGTATATCTGTGTGTCATTGTAGTTTGGTGAAAGTATCCCTTTGACCAAATATGGGGTCGTCCCCTAATTTTTCAACCCTTTTCTAGTCACACCCTAGTTAATTTTAAACATTATACACTATAATCTGTGACGATGTATTATATTTCATAGACAAACTGTTTCAATTGCATTAAACAGAATTACGTATAGACGTTGTGTTATCATTATATTCAGAGACGGAGTCCATTTTTAATTTAGTCACTTCTACTAGTAAACAAAGAAGTTCTATTTAGTTTTATTGGTTTAATTAAGCTTATGAATTCAAGCCACGCGTCCGTCTCCTTGGTCGAATCATTTGACCTCACCCAATGAGGCACACGGGAAAATTATATTGAAGTCATAACTGTCATCAAGTCTAATAACTGATTCGTGTGCCCGCATGAGGAAACGACTCATTGATTGAATTTCACATTCAGAGGGATCATTCATTCTGCACTCGACCGCGTCATCACTAAGGGATTGAATACCTAGCGCACCATACGAGCTGCGTTGGTCTAGTTATTTGTGTAAGGTCACTTTAGTGAATAAATTGCTGACGCTGTTATTGTTTGTTTTGAAACATACAGAATTGCTTTAATTGGCTCAGGATTTGTTACAGTTATATCTTTTGATTGAATATTACCCTCATTAATTTTTATCGTTTACCTTTTAGTTTCGCCCATAATGCCCACCCACTACTTTTTGATAACTAATGGCTGCCTACTCACTCTTACTTTCCATTTATAATTTATGAGTTATAAAAACATTTTTTAAAGCACATCTCTCAAGTCACTTATACAAAGATACATACATACATAACTTCACGCCAGTTCCCTTGCGGGGTAGGCACGAACAACAGAGCGCCATTCAGTCTTATTCTTACACACCTCACTTGCTTCTTTGACATTCATAACTCTTGTCATGCACGCTCGTCTGTTCTTAAGGCCCCTGACATCACCTTCTGCTAGTACACGATCAATTTGATCATGGAAGGTGTGTCGTGGCCTTCCACGACTTCTGCATCCATCCACTTTTGCATTGTATATCTGTTTAGTCATTCTTTCATCATGCATTCTTTCCACATGCCCGAACCACCGGAGCATTCCTTTCCTTACCTTCACCCCGACACTCTCTTTCAGACCAACTCTCTTTCTTACTTACTTATACAAAGATTTTTGTACTAATTATGCCTAAAATGTTCTTGATGCCAAGTAGAAGGATCAAACTCAACAAAGCGCAAAGTCCATGCTTCATGAGTGAATTTACAAAAGTTATGTTACATTTTATTTTTAATGGACCACGTTATTGGTGTATTTGGTGCAGATAAAAATTTATGAGAAAATGACATCCTGTGCTCTTATCTGCATGTAACATAATGAGCCATTATTTTAATGTTTTTAAAAACTTTTATAAGCATACTGGCTCTGGCTTCGGCGGCCCCAAAATTATATATACTTTAATTGTATCGCATCAAAATAAGATATGATATTTGGGGTACTTGTACTTAATTTGATATTGTTCTAAAAATTAACGCCTGTAAACATACTCACAATTTCCTCTTAATAATTTAAGATAAATATTCAACTAAAGCGATATAAACGAAAGTTTTAGTTATAAGACTATAAATTATGTAACAGATGACTCCCAGGGGTAAGCGTGCTCAGAAGGCTAACTGCATTAACACACTGTATGGCAATCCTAAATCGCTAGGCGAAATATGAACCAGCCTTCTAGAAGATCACGGGTAATATTAAAAACTTAGAAACAGCTTTGTAGAAACTATGCCGAAGGCGATATCATAGTAGAAGTTTGGCCTTAATTAAAATAAATACACAAAACAAAAAACTGATACGATGTTGTAATTAAAAAATCGATAAATTTCTTGTTACACTACTTCCAGTGTTGTAGTTATAATTGTTTCGATATACTTTATCACTCATTAAGACTTCCGTTATGAGAAATAAATTGGTTTTTCAGTGTTTTTCAAAACCTGTTTGCTTATGACATGAATATTAATAAGATTAAACACGTCTTACAATTTATGTATTGCGTTAATTAAAAATACTGGACAAATTTGCTTCCTAGAAGATTATTAAAACAAAGGCTTCTATTTTACAGTAGAATTTAATGAAATATGTTGTGTTGTCAGTGCTTAATACTAACTTTATTTTATACATGGTGTGTTTATTTTTAACTATAAATTCTGTACATTACATTGAAGCAATAACTACCTCCTATTTCGCTATATACAACGGGTAACTATAGTGTATTTTTACGTCAAAGCGAACAAGCTATTATTCTTTTGTCTGCAAGGTTAAACAGAATAGATATTGTTCTTATAGGAAATATAACTACCGAAACAATAGTGTTTGGAAAATGTATTGTTTGTTAGTTTGTTTATTGATTTCTTCGGTCTCTTAGTTTCAGTGACCCATAAATAAGATATCCAAATTTAATATTATAAATGTGATAAAAGCTCTCTCTGTTTTCATAACTAAATACCTGTTCCGATCTTACGGAAGTCTGGTTAGATATTTTTTAGAATGTATAAATGATTAAATACAAATTTCAATTTCTCAAAATGTTGATACTACTATGAAAGCGGAAAATTAATTTTTCTTCATGTCTGAAGTTCCGAAGGCGAATAATATAATCATTGAATATACAGGTACGAAATTATGTTTAGCTGATCATATTTTTATCTTATAAATAAAAGTTTGTATGTTTGTCCTCGATGTACCCATAAACCATTGATCAGATTATGATGAAACTTTGTTAGAGTGTTTTTAGGACGCTCGCGAGGGTTTCTGGCCCAAAAATCTATCTTTATAGATAAAATTTTTCAGTTCGTCTGTATGTCACTGAACTCTTTCTAAAGCATTGGACCGATCTTGTTGATTTTTTTGTGTGTGTTCAAGTTAATTCTGGGATGGTTTAGATTCACAAATGGACCCGCTAGGTGACGCTTCCAGGTCCTCCTAAACGGTGCAACCGATTTTGATGAATTTATTTGTGGGTGTTCAATTGGATTCGAGAATGGTTTATATTAATAATTGGTCCCGGTAGGTGGCACTGCAATCGGTTTCTAGATTTTTATTTTTTAAAGACAGGACAACATTTGCTGGGTACAGCTAGAAATAAATAAAACTCAACAATAAGATTAAAGAGTTGAGCATTGCAGGAATACATCACATAGTCTACCAAAGCTGAATAAGACAGTCATATATTCCTACATAGTTACTACATACTACAAACGTTACGTAAACCCCTTAAGCGTCGCCCAAGACAACTAAGGATAGAAATTCGCAAGTTTTCCTGTTTGCTTCAAAGGCATTTCACGCCTTGAAAAGTTGCAAGCTCGTTTCTGCAACTGAGTGTTTTAATTTTTTAACGTTGCGAATTTTTAACTCAACGTTAAGTTGTTAGGAAACCTAATTTCCAATTAATGAGCTTATAACGTAATTTCCTTTGTAAAGGTCAAATATATCAGATTAACTACGTAAACTTTCTAGTCGACAGCCTTAAGACGGCGAATGACGTCAATTGTTTCAGCGAAGACGACCTCGCTGAAGCTCTATGGATGTAATGGCTAAAAATATCCATAGGTCAAAGTTTAGATAATGATACGAACATTTTGATATCTTTATAAACATGTATTCGATTACAAAAAAAGTTACCTAATCATTCATTTTGACACTTTACATTTACTATAACACCATTACCCAGATATGAAATTGAAGTGAGTGATTACATCGCAGCCATTTTTATCTATACTCTAATATTTTTAATCCATTTCTAAACATTCTTGTGTTATCAGTAGGTACCTCTAAATTAAGATAATGCCCCAAATATGTGTATGTTTTCGTTGGTCGTTTATGAGCCAACAAAATGAATGTGTAAATTAAAGCACACTTGGGATTTTTCCATATTTGATAAGTGATCTTATTCCCAACGTGGTTTGACCTTCAGGGCATCGGGCGTATGCGGTTGGTTTAATACGTGTGGCTGGAGCTTGTTCAGTAGATATCCTTTTCAAGGGCAAATTGCCTCGCACCCGCCTCAACACAGCAACTAAAATTTTATCGTCTAATTCAAGGTTTATTATTGGAGCCTTACCTTATGACAGCAAACAACCTACTAAAAGACGTTTGTTTATAATTTCGATACGTGGAAACGCAGATGCCTCTATACCTAGTGGTTTCAAAGCACACACTCGACTTTTCTATTGGTGTAAATATTTACTTTTATTGAATTTTATGACGTCTGCAAGGCTGTTTTAAGTACAGTGTGTAGTTATTTCGTGTTTTGTCGTGTTCTGACTCCGGTGCAAACTAATATTTCCCGGATTGTTGCAATTCGTGGTTCGTGCAAACGACCGACGCTAACATATAATTGTAATTCAAAATTAATGAGTTACTTCATATTTCAATGGAGTGAAAGTGTGGCCGATCATATTTTAATATAATTGTGACATATAAATTATGAAATTAAAGGTACTCACTGACATGTTTGTATTATTTGTCGATTAATTTCTACAAGCTGTTCAAGAAAATTTACGATCCATCGTATAACTTTTAACAAAAAGACTAATAAAATATTATGGCAAATATAATTAAAAGTAAAAAGAATTTCATTACAATGCAGGGTGATAAAGACAAGGTACTCAGTCATCGTGACAAGAACTGCGACAAAAGAAAATAACTTTTATAAACATAACCCACATACTGAAGCATAAGTTTCGATGAAAAATACGAATATGCAAATATGTATAATATACTTGTTTGATTTAATGCTCTTATCAACGAAAGCATTAACTTGTATTAATGAATTTTTACAACAATACAATTTCTAGAACTTGTTGAACCTATATGACGCAAGAGCAAGGCAGAACTAAATTGAACTACAATGAATACAATTCATTGCTTGCCATAACAGTTCGGACTATAGAAATTTTTTTTATAGCTTTACGCGAGTGTCCGAAAATAAAATTGTTTTCAGTTTAGTAGTTTAGTTCAGAGATAGGGAGTATTAAAACCTAAACACCCGTTCACAAACTATGCGCGTCTTAAAAGTATCCTTTAATTGTTTTTAACATACCTAATTATCGATAAAAGTTAATTAAAAAATATTGGATAATCTAAAACAACACATATTTACATAAAGAGAGTCGAAAACTAATAGTATCAATCCGTATAAAGAATTACTTCCAGAGCATCTTAAGGATTTATTCTACACATATAATAAAATTGTAGAGGTCGAATTTTTGTACAATGAAAAAAAAATGCTAAAAGCCGAGTCAGGGGGCTGTAAGAAGTGAAATAGAACTAATTCAGATTTTTTTCAAATTTTTGTTTCTCTGTTTGTACCGGCTAATCTCCGAAACGACTGGACCAATTTAAATGAAATTTAGTATGGTGGTAGCTTATATCCCTGGTCAACATATAGGATACTTTTGATCCCGAAAAATTAAAGAGTTCCCGTGGGATAGTTAAAAAACCGCACCACGCGGACGAAGTCGCGGGTATCAGCTAGTTTTTAATATTGTAACTGTTTTACTGTACCTAACTAATATTCAACATATTGTAAAAAGCCCAGCAAGGTTTTTTACAATATGTTGAATGTTAACTCTAACACACTAGTTTTCGACTAGAATATTTTATTGTTGTTGAAATTGATTTCGCGATATTATTTACAACACTGGCAAATTCAATGTAAATGATAGCCACTGTTTGACAATGATACTAAAATTCAAGTTTATCTTGTTTATATGTATTAACAAAGATTAATGTTTAGAATATGCATGAGGATTACTATATTTGTTATGATAAATAAGCTTCAATGTCTATGGGTTGCGCTAGTGCTGTCTCCGATTTTCGTCATTTTATATTATGTAAATGCCACCTATGTTACGTTACAAGACATACAAGTCTTGCTACAATATTTGACCTCAAACAGTTATGTTTAATGACGCTGCTTTCTTGATTCTTTATCTATCATATATGCATAATATACTTAGTCCATTGCATTTTAAAGCCTTATTGACATTAGTAGGTCAGTATGAATAATCTTAGTACTTATTCTAAGTACCGAATTTGGTTTAAACAAAGAATATAAACGATATCTTAAATTTGTGTATTTCTTAGTTATTTGTTTACAGTTTCATTACTGTACCAGCCGTTAAAGCAATATCTATAAAACTTTAACGGTTATCTGCAAATCTATGATTCGTCGATATTGCTTCATGGTTAAACATCCACTGATAGTTTGATAGTTTCGACAGACGATAATCAAATGTAACCATTCAAATCCGGATCAGTTTTATACATTGATTTCTCTTACACTTTGCTTTTATTATATTTTTGTTTACATGTTTTATTTATTAGAAATTCATTAAGTGTTATTTAAGTTATTCAAATAAACTTTCATTTAGGTGTTCGATACGTGGTTTGTATGCAAAAGTGTGATAAAAAGTTTTATGTAATACCATTTCTTTATTGTATCTTGTTTCATAGCTACATATTAAAATTCCAAAATGTCTCTGCAAAAATCCACGTTGCTAATGATAGCGAAATGAATTTTAAAGTAGGTAATTCCTCTGTTTCCATTCGCGTTGAATATCTCTGAAACGGGGGCATACCGTGAGATAACGAGCAGGAATGAGTGGCGAAACATTATAAAGGTCGAGTTGGAATTGTATTTTCGCTAAAAATTTCCTTCATGTAAGCTCTACCGTGTTGCTAGGAAGGAAGCGAGGCCTCCGCGCCCGGTGTAGTTATTAACCTGAGATCAGGGTAGTGTTGCCAGGTCCAACTTGTTTTAGGGTAAGAAGATTTGTTTTACCAGAAGGTAAAACAAATCGAGATTTAGGATTGAAGATTGAGACAAATAGTAAAACATGTATTTTTTAAATTAAGGTTTAATTACTTAAATTTCTAATAATTTAATTTTGTTACAATAATATCGTTACATGAAGTGGTGAGTCACTGTCTGCCCATTTCTCCATGTTCCCTGAACATTGCGACGGGCAGACGCCGTAGTCACCATATTCCCAGACCCCTAGTATCACTAGCAGTTCACCCCAATGGCCCGGTACATTTTGTCCTCATTTCCCACAATAGTCCTACACTGGCCAGAGCTTGTCCTTGGGTGCATTATTATATGGTGTAAACAGTGAGTGTCACGCCAGTGTTACGCCAGTGTCACGCCACATTTACATTAAATTTGTCAAGGGGCCTCTACGTGTTGGCCTTCCCATGGCCCCACTACTATTGATACGTGTCTAAGAATAATGCTTAGTAATAAATGTATTGATTTATCGGGACAGTTAGTATCCTGATTAGGTACAAATCAGGACGCGTCTCTGGACCTGAAAATCGGGATGTCCTGCGCAAATCTGGGACACCTGGCAACGCTAGATCAGGGGACCTAGTGATCACGCCGCATTGCCACACTACGCAAACCAGGTCATAACCATAAAACAATACGAGAACAACATGTACACGTACAAAATTACTATACGTTTCGAACGTTATTTCTTTTACCTTACTAATTCGTTTTTTACGACTTAGTGCGTACAATTCATTTAATTTATCAAGAACACTTGTTACATTTTTAAAACCGAGAGTAGTAAACATGGTTTATGTGCGTTTTCATTTAGCTGACGAAATATATTGCTAAAGTGTTGTTAATTGCATTATATGACGTAAACGTAAGTTAAAAGCATATTATAAAAGTGAAAAAAGTCAGTTTTTAGTTCATGTATAAGTGTTAACTTACATGAAAATGAGTTTACTTGGTTAAAACTTTAATACTAGGTACAAGTTTTTCCAAAAGTTTAGACTCATGCATCAATATCCGTAAAATTGTATGTAAAATTAATAATCAAGACAATTCGCTAATTAAAGTGTATAAGGTCATATATCTTTAAGAAACCCATACCTATATCTTGATGTTTAAACAATAGCAGTTTAGGATGAAGTCATGTTTATTTCAAAACTTTTATAGCATAGTAGGATATGCCCGCGACATCGTCCATGATTGACTCGATATTTGCGGGATTCCCAGGACGTTAAGTACTGCAGCATTTAAAAAAGAATGTAAACTATCGTTTTAATAAGAATTGTGTCGGAATAAGCTACTTTTTGTGCACCCGAACAACCACAAAACTCACCCGGGAATTCTCGCAGCATTTCCGCGATAAAAAAATCACACAATTTATTACATAAAATTTGCGGTTGATTAGTAAAAAAATCACTTTGGAAATCGATTTTTTTTAAATTGGCCATTTTACATAATTCCCAGAAAACATCCGGCGGGATTCCCATGATAAAGAGTAGCGCAGAGTTTAAGTCTTAAGAATTTGCTGTCGATCAGCTAAAACCGAATCGAAATCGGCCCAGTAGTTTTTACGTGAATCCCGAATAAACAGACAAGGAATCTAAAAAACATTCATCGTATTCTCCATCGTTTATATAGTGTATACCAGTTGTGTTTTTAATAGTTTCAATGTACAGACAAGGCATTTTTAGAATTTTATAATACTATAGATTAGACGAATTACCAAAATATCCTGGCTATAATCTTTTGATGCCTTAAACTTATTACCTTAAATAGTGTTTTAGTTCAGTTTAACACTTTTTAAAAATAGGTAGATTTTATACAATCTAATGAAACGTTTGCACAACATCTTGTTTCTTAAATATAAAACAGTGACATGACATATGATTGAAGTCAATCCATTGAAAACTAATTATACAAGAAGATTATAGGTAACAGTCACAATAGCATTTGTCCACTCCACAGAAGTGAACTTTTGCATTGCAACCAGTCATTGGGGTATTTTTCTCTTTAACTTTGAGGTATTTTTGCAATCGATCGTGAGGCTAAAGAAGGTTTAAGTGTAGAATATAAAATGTATTGAGAAAAAATTACTTCGAAGTAGAAAAAATTTATATAATATCGATTCTAAATGTTTCACAACTGGCCTCGGGCGTCCTAATTTTTTTAAGACAATGAATTTATAATTATGATGTTATTTGTTATTCTGTGTTAATTATCTTGTTTTTTCTATTTCAGTTTTATCAGTAAGCGTTTTGAGTGGTGCCGGCGGCGTGGGCTTGGTTCCCACGCTGGTGTCCGAGTCACCCCTGAGAGTGGAGGTGGAGATGGTGCAGGAGGGTGAGGCCGGGCCTGGCGGCGATGGCCTCATAGCGCCGCGCCGCCTCCCCAACCCGTGTCTTGAGAGTCCGCAGCGGATGGATTTGCATAGGGAATTGCTCTTCAATCAGAGGATGTGAGTAACGTGATGCACACATATTTTTTTTAAATTTATACCTTATATACCGCAACCATTGGGGGCTGATGTGATATTATCTTTATACATATACGAGGGTGACACTGAAAGTTCTTAGAAAATCAAAAACTGAGCAAACTAGCAAGTTATTATTTTTATTATATCTTTTCAAAATAGTTTCCGTTCACATCAATATATCGCTGCATTCGATAGAACCACCGAGAAAAGCACTTTGCCCACTCATCCTTAGGGGTCTCTTCGATGGCCTTCTGGAACGCAGCCACTGCTTTCTTGGCGTCCATAAAATGTTTTCCTCGAAGTTTTTATTTTATTTTCGGGAATAAATAAAAATCGCAAGGTGCGAGGTCGGGGCTAAATGGCGGGTGACCCAGCAATTCCACGTCTGACGACGCCAAATAGTCGATCGTTCGCCCGGCGGTGTGCGAGGAGGCGTTGTCGTGGTGAAGGAGGATCCCACTGCGAGGTCGTTTCTCTCAAACTTTTTCCAAGACAAGTGGCAAACATTTCTTAGTATACCACTCTGCAGTAACTGACTTTTGATCTTCTAAAACAATTGTCGCATAATGACCGGTCCTTCCGAAGAATGAGGCCACCATATTTTTTCCTACACTTCGACCTCTCTTTAATTTAGTTGCCAACTTCTCGGAAGGAAACACCCACTGAGCAGATTGTCTTTTGGTTTCCGGATCATAGCAATAAATCCAGCTTTCGTCACCCGTAAGTATGTCGAACACAGCTTTTGAGTCACCTCTGTTAAATCTTTGTATCATTTCACGGCACCAATCAACACGACGAAGTTTTTGGGCCTCAGTCAAATAATGAGGTATACACCGGGCACAAAGCTTCCTAACGGCTAAATGTTTGTGGAGGATTTTGTGCACTTGAGTCATACCGATGCCTAAACTTGTCCGAATCTGCTGATAGGTTACTCTTGGATCAGTCTCTATCATACACCGCACAACACTGATGTTATCTTCAGTCGTCGCCGTAGAAGGCCGTCCCTCACGCAGAGCATCATTGAGATTGGAGCGACCACGTTTAAACTTATTAAACCAGTTATAAACAGTGGCCCGAGAAGGGGCTTCATCGTGAAAGGCCAATCGAAGTCTGTCATAACATTCTTGTTGACTTAAATGACATCGAAAGTCATAAAAAATCATAGTACGAAAATTTTCTCGCGTTAAATTCATACTGGCGTGACACAGACAAATTTCAATTTGCCGCCAAATCGTAAAACAAAAGACAAATGAATGAAATTAGTACTCAATAATATTAGCAAAGAGTTCTATTTTTAAAATTGAAACTTATTTTTTTATTATATTCTTTAAAAGTGGCCCGTTCTAAAAACTATCAGTGTAGCCCTCGTATAAAATTGTTCTGTGCGTGTGATTTGAGTGAAGTCTTCCAAAACGGCTGGGCAGATTTCGATGACATTTTTTGAGTGTGTTCAGGTGGACTCGAGAATGGTTTAAATTCACAATTGGACCTGGTAGGTGGTGCTGCGGTTTCTAAATTTTATTTCGTCGGTGCAGGACAACGTCTGCCGGGAGAACTAGAGTAATATATAAATATTATGAAATGTTTCTCCACATATTTACACACAGCTTTTATGTTTAGACATGTGTAATTTTTATACACAGGACTATGTATAATAATATTATAATTAATGTGTAAAGAGCGGAATATATCTACATAATTATTATGTGCATTGAATTTAAATAAATCAAGAAAATATTGGATTGAAGCCTTTAGATGTCTCGGAAATATAATAAGTGTGTGATAGCATCTTTGCAAGATAGTCAAGTAACATCGACGTCGACCACACACTGGTGAAATTAGGGGTATATAATTCCAGTTATAGAAGCTCTTATTCAAGATCGAATATTAAATTTATCAAACTATCACTGTAGCAATAGATTAAAAGAATAATACAATAAATGTATTTAATTGTTCACTTTATTTTATGACTATATTTAAATAATATCAGTTATTTTTTAGTTTAATAATACTGTAGTTTTCGTAATATTATATTATAAGAAAAAAAACTCAACTTGTATTATATAATTGAGCCTTCGACCTACGATTTCTTAAGACTTTCAAGTACTCTCGTATCTGCCGTTGTCACCTAGCCTTTGTTCTTAGTAATTGAAAAGAGTTCCACTTAATAGGCACTTTGTCTACAATAGCCACAATGGCTTTTGCTCTCTCGATGATAAGGTTTTGTGACAAGAGAAAATTGATATCAACCCCTAAGTACTTAGTTGAAATATCCATAGTCTAACATACGTAAATAGATATAAACCTGAAAATAAATTCGTTTGATTGGTTTTTGTTTTTTTATTCTTCTTCTTGGTTTCGGAATGAATGAATAGGTTGTTGCGATATATGGTATACATGTACCTATGTACCTTACTTTTATCCCAGAAAATTGAATAATTCGTATTAAAAAAAATATGACATTTCAAAACCAATAAAATAACGGCTTTATAGTGCGCAATAACTGATTTTGTAATTAAACCGTCAACTGTGTAGCCACATGTTACTAAAAAAGTCGTCTTAATTATGTACAAAATTAATAGAACGTATAAAGATATTAATAAGTGTAGCAACCGAGAGTATTAATGAGTAAATCATTAATTAACATAATTCTGCACTGATTTCAATTCAGCCTTGAGATTATAGATTAGAATTTCATATTGACACTGACAAAGCTGGAATTTAATCTCTTCGCGAAATGCCTTTTGTTACGAAATTAGTAATATTTTAGATATATATTACAACATTACCTATCATACATTGAATGTCCTTGAATAGAGATAAATAAATTTATAATTCTTTGAATCATAAAAATAAAAACGGATAAAGAGAAGAAAACTAAGGTAGGATCTATATGAATGTACTCTGTGGATAGGAGCCCCTTTTAAAGTTTTTTTTCTTTACTTTTGTAGGACATGACGCGAAAGCTTTTTCTTTAACACATTGTATTCTCATTCCAGATGAAAACTTCACAGATGGATCTCATTCTTGCCAGTTACATTCCCTTAAGCCTTATTGGCAATATTCCAGCGATGTTAAATATTAACACTCAACAAAGTGTTTAAAATTTAAAATCGCCTAGAGCAGTGGCATAAATTCTAATCTAATACAATTATTAAAAAATCTGAATGTATCTTAAAATAAGTTACATTGAATGCTCTTTAAAGAGGCTTAAAGCTTTTAAACTCCATGGCAGCTTCTCAACAATAATAATCGGCAAAAATTCGCTCTTACTAGGGGGCTGCATGTTTATGCTATTTGAGTGACTCTCCTGTTTTCTATAAGGTTCTGAATTTCGTAAAAAACTCAAGTGGTTGTCAATTCGTTTTCGCCGGAATACGGACATTCTTTCATTGCTTTATAGTATTTTATTCATCCCTATTACTCCACAGTACCTTAAAGAACGCTTCGAATTTATTTCTTGCTCTCACAATTTACACTCTTCCAGTCAACATTATTACTCCTATTCATAATACAACGTTTTTCAATAATTCTTTCACGGTTAAGGCTGTCCAACTTTTGAATACATTACCTGTTGCTGTCAGATACACAAAATCTCTAATAACATTTAAGAACATGGTCAGGAAATACTATCTGCAATATAATGATATGTAATTTTATATAATTAATATTATATGGCATACAGCTATATATTTATTATGTTTAAATAGTTGCATTTTATCACTATATCTTGTATATGTATATAACTGATGTGTATATTTGTATATATAGTATAGTTATACATTTATTATTGAAATGTAAGTAATCGTACAATAATTATGTATACCACCATCGTCATTCGTAATCAGTAATATTCTTGCCACGGGTTGTCTGGAAGAGATCGATTTTTAGCGATAAAATCACCTTTGTACACAATTAGAATAATACTAGTTCGAAGTTTTCTGTAATGATGTACATTAAAGTGTTATCTATCTATATATCTATCTGTTTCCGCCGCCGCATTCTCTGATCTTATCAAATTCAGTAAAAAGGATGTGGTGAATATGTCTAGATAAGTCATCTCAGACCTTCTCCCCACCGCCTTAGAAATAAAGTCATTCCATTAGGGTTCAGGATTACTTTGAAATGATTTTTTTAAATAAGTATGCAAACTTTTTAGATTAAATTATATAAATATGGAGAGACTGGCTCTTAATCTCAAAAAAAAGGAAAATTTAAAAATAGAACTGCAGTAAAACAAATGAATATAGCCGGGAAAAGAAAATTTACTCGTAGTATCAGATTTGCGTGTTATTTATAGCAAAGTTTTAAATTGATTCTCATTGATTTTTTATTCTTTTGTCAATTGAATTATTGTTACCAGCAGAATTGTTGGGTTAGTTTTTTAACTCATCGAGAGTTTTTGAACCATAATATGGATACTTCGTCCGAACAAGCGGCTCAAATTGTAGCATTGGTGCGGGAGGGCTTGGATCAACGAACGATTGGTAGAAATTTAAATTTAAACCAGTCTACGGTTTCTAGAATATACAGAAGGTTTGTGGAGACAGGTTCTTACAGAAGGAGACGTGGTACAGGCAGGACTCGAGCAACCACCGGTCGTGATGACCGATTTATTGTTACAACTTCCCTGCGAAATCGTTTCCTCACGTCTGTTAACATCAAAACAGAGCTTAATGAAGTGCGTGGAGTAAACGTGAGTGCACGAACAATAAGAAGAAGGTTAAAGGAAGCGGATATCACCCCTTTTAGACCAGCAAATGGTCCAAAGTTGTCTGTAGCTCACAGACAAGCTCGCTTAAGATTTGCGCGTGATCACCTGAATTGGACAGAAGAGCAATGGACCTCCGTATTGTTCACGGACGAGTGTAGGACATGTTTATATGGTGCAGATGGTCGCAGAAGAGTCTATCGTCGACGTGGGGAGCGATATGCTCAAAGTTGCATTGAGGAGCGTGTTCCTTTTGGAGGCGGTTCGTGTATGGTCTGGGGTGGCATATCGATGAACGGGCGAACAGAACTTGTGTTCATAGACATGGTCCGTCAAAACGGTAATAGAGGGGGTTTGACTGCACATCGCTACATAACAGAGATCTTAGAAGATCACGTGGTGCCTTACATGGGATTCATAGGCGAAAATTTTACTTTAATGCAGGATAATGCCCGGCCGCACGCTGCTGCACAAGTTCGACAATATTGCGAAGAGGTTGGGATACGTACAATGAATTGGCCAGCACGCAGCCCGGATCTTAATCCCATTGAGCATGTTTGGGACAATTTAAAAAGAGCTGTATATGCGAGAAACCCTTTGCCCACGACAGTGGCAGCACTAAGAACAGCACTTTCAGAAGAATGGGACAATATTCCGCAAGATCTTTTAATAACCCTAATAAAATCTATGCGGAACCGATTAGAATCCGTAATAAGGGCACGTGGAGGTAATACACCTTATTAAAACATAAATAAACCCTTGCATAAAGTTTGTGTCTATTGTTAAAACCAATTTTTTAATTAAACCAATTTTCCTTAAATTTCTGTTTTTTCTTCAAAAAAAGTCTTAAGGTCCTTTCCAGTACACAAACTTAAACTTAAGGATATGACCCTACGCTGTTTTAAAGTTCACGAACCAATCTAGAGGTTTCAATTTAAATCTGTATAGAAAGTTTGCATACTTGGTTAAAATATTTATTTCAAAGTCGTCTATTACTTTGATGCAGTTTATGAGTCTCTAAAGAAGTTTCACTTCAAAAATAGCTGCCAGTCAGTTTGCTATATAGCCACAAACTCCTTTGAAAAGCATATAGCTGAAAGTAAATCAACGGACTGAATGACAGACAATCGGACGGAAATGACGAAACTACAAAGCTTCTGATTCCACCGTCTGGTTAGAAAAACCTTAAGAATGGAAAATCTAAAAAGTTTAAAAGGTATATCATGTTTGAATATATAGATAATCAAGCTTTTCTTGCGGTTTCGTTCGAGTTCTGATTTTGGTGGAAATTGTATTTTTACTGGGTTGAAATTTTTGTTCCCTCCGGTCGTTAAAGTGTATATTATCTAAAATTCATAAATACTGATATAAGAATTTTAGTAATGTAATTAAATAGTATCTAATGTAATTAAATAAACTGTAGCATAAATTCGTAGACGTATAATAACTATAGTGCTATGTTGACCTGTTGCTTTACCCATTTCCACGTAAATGCAATTGTCGGAGCCATCTCGTCCTGTTATTTCCGTGCCCGGCTGGCAGCGCTGTGACGGAAGGAAGTAATTCCCAACTTGCTAACGGGAATTCAATTCTATAACGATGGACTGGAGTACCTAAACAAATACATAACCATCATAAAGTACTTTTGGTATTCAATCTTCACTTTATGATTATGAAAACTTATTTGATGCAATGAAAAAATTAACGGTTTCCGCATAGCGCTAACATTCTTTAATAATGACATTGACGTGTAATATTGATAAGATATCACGTTTTTGCGTTTACGTAGTCTTTAATATCAATATATAAGAATTTTACACGCGGTTCCAGTGCCGTGTCCTTATAATATGTATCCTGCAAAACGATCCTATTTTTCAGAAAAAAAATCTTATTCGTCTCCGTTATCAATAGCTCTCTTTCATTCACGTTTCCCAGTCATTTGGCGTCGGCACAGTAGTTTTTATCCTTCTCTATTTTGGCATATATCTTCTATCGCACCACAAATCTGCTATTATCCTTCACACAATCCATGTATCGCATTTTTGGCTTACCTTTACTCTTGTATCCAGTTTAAGACTTCATCGAAGGTGTATACGAGTACACCAGGCTTATTCCCAGGACAAGTGAAGAAGGAATAAATAAATATAGATATATTGACAGAAAGCCACTTTGCCATGTATATATATATATATATATACTAGCTGTCCCGGCAGACGTTGTTCTGCCCTGAAGAAATAAAATTTAGAACCCGATTGCAGCGCCACCTACCGGATCCAAATATAACCTATCCTATCTTTCAAGTCGGATCAAACTGCACACGGTGTGCAAATTTGATTGAAATCGGTCAAGTAGTTTAGGAGTCCATTGAGGACAAACATTGTGACACGAGATTTATATATATTAAGATATATATTTCATAGTATGTTAGTATATATAAGGCACAAAATTTTAAGTTGCTTCTCCACGTAGTTTACTCGTAGCTTCATTAGTGGTTTCGGTAAATGGCTTATCCCTATTAATATTATAAATGCGAAAGTAACTCTGTCTGTCTGTTCCGTTTTCACGGAAAAACTACTAGACCGATTTGGCTGAAACTCAGTATATATATATATATTTTCGATGCCGAGGATGAACATAGGATACTTTTTATCCCGAAAAATGGGATAGTTTCCGGGATAACAATATATTTGTCTGTTTGTTTGTTACGCTTTTACGGAAAAACTACTGGAACGATTTGGCTTAAAATCGGTATATATGTAATCTTCATACCGAGGGTGGACAAAGGATATTTTTCATCCCGGATAATGAGATAGATTTTGGGATATATTTATGTAAAGGTTATCCCAAAAGTGGGATAGGTTTTGGTTGGTTTTGTGATTTGCCTTTTTCTGTTTTTGCTCTTTTTATGTTTTTTGCTCTTTTTGTCCTTTTTGCTCTTTTTGATATTTTTGTCCATTTTGCTCTTGCTCTTTTTGCTCTTTTTTGCCCTTTTTGTCCATTTTGCTCTTTTTCTGTTTTTGCTCTTTTTGTCCATTTTGCTCTTTTGTTCTTTTTGATCTTTTGGTCCATTTTGCTCTTTTTGAACTTTTTGACCATTTTGCTCTTTTTTGTCCTTTTTATCCATTTTACTCTTTTTGCTCTTTTTATGTTTTTGCTCTTTTTGTCCTGTTTGTCCATTTTGCTCTTTTTGTCCATTTTGATCTTTTTTTCTCCTTTGCTCCTTTTGCTCGTTTTGTCCTTTTAGCTCTTTTTGTCCTTTTTGATTTATTGTCCTTTTGCTGTTTTTGTCCTTTTTGTCATTTTTGTAGTTTTTATTGACGGGGGATAGATAAATAAAACTAGGACGGCTTGCAATAGAGGATGAAAGTTTGGATGAGACCAATCATTTCTCAAGTTCATAGATATAAAAATTCATCGTCTATAAAAATGCGATAGTAACTCGATATGTCTTTCTGTTAAGTTTTCGGAAAACACAGGGAATACTGGATTGTTTTTATTGTAATTTTGTTTAAATGTAGTTTTAATGCCGAAAATGGACATATTTTATAATAGAGTTTACCCCGCGGCTGCGCTGCGGGTCAACCTCTAGTATGGTTATATAGGTATATATATATATGTGTGTGTGTAAATAAAATTGCCTAGATTTCTATATAGGAATTTGTAGAGATGTAAATGCAGGAAAATGTACCTACTACGAGGCAGGGCGTAATTAGCTCGATTAAACGTTGCGTCGAGTAGGCGGTAAATGGAACAGCAGCTCGATGCATGCACTTTCTGCAAATTCAGAAAATGCCCCAAAAAAAATAATGCGCTTGCAAAAATATGCGACTCTAGCAATTCTTTTTTTTTATTTCTCTATTCTAAAAGTAAACTAAAATATAATCTAAAGCAATTATATAATGTAACGTTTTAATTTTATTGGAACTATTTGTAACCTATATAAAAAAAACTCTAAATCCTAAAGCGCTCTTCTTTGATATTTAATAGTATAGACGACATCCTAACAGCTATACAGGTTTTCTTTTACGTGTACGGTATAAATTAATTAGTTATAAACTGTTTATACAATAGCACGACTTTGTTAAATATTTTTTATGTTCAAAGGAAGTTAGATATCGATAATGATCAATATTAATTATAAATATGCGCTAGACGCAATTATGCACTCAAGTTACGACACAGATGTGCAGCTGAACAAATAAAACAATGCATTAACTTTAGACGTCACAGACATACCAAATGCTAACGAAATTGGTTCACATATGCAGGTACTGTGCGTGGGAAAGCCCCAAGAGATTATTCAACGCAATACAATCCACATAGTTCAAAGTTAACGTAAGATAGTTAATATAAAATAAAAACTTTAAGATGTTCAATTATGTGCTACTATGTTCGTGTGTTAGGTACATAATACATTATATCGTAACTTTATCAATATTTATGTGATATTGACGTTTTATGATATAAAAATAAATATTACTAACACTACTAACATTATTTTAGAAGATAATTGTAACTAACACACTAACGAAATATGGACCCCGGTCTGAATTAAAGTCTATATTATTATTATTATTATAGCTGCCCATTTTTTAATATATGTTTATTGTCTAAGTTTATGATAAACAATTAAAAAAAATCATTCAGTCGCTCCCTCAATTATTATTTACTTCTGTATTGTACTTTCAATGACATGGATGTATATTGGATACTATTATCCCGTAAGATTGGTTATTTTCTTTAAGTACCTTTGTAATAATAATAATCGGCAGACAAACACACATATTGTATATCCCCAAATTAAGCAAGTTACGCTTGTATTATGGGTAATATACAACGGACTACTCTGGGGCCGATCCCAGACACCCAGACCATAGTGAATAACGGAGAAAATACGTTTCCGAAATTTACTATACCAGGAATCGAACCCGGAGCCTCTGCGTTACAGTGAGGTAGGCCGGCAAAAGGCTTAGCCCACTCAACCACAGAGGCCGTCGAGGCCGTAATGAATTCGAAGGTCTCATTTTTCCCTTCGTTCACTCATCCCAAGTGAAGTTAAAAGTACTCAATATCATGAAATTTGCTAGATGTCTACTTTTGATAACAGGTACTATTGCGGAATACTTTTTATTCCTGAAAATGATAGTTTTCTTAGATCCAAAATACGCGTGGTTGTTGTATGAATGTGACAGTGTGTTTGATGGTCTGCCTGTTGGGTTCCTACCTCCCCCCACTTAAAGACGACGGCAGGTATATCCGTCGCGGTTATCTAAGGTGGATTAGCTGGTTTAAATGATCGGTGATCTGTAAGAGAGGTTTGCTCACTATGCTCTACTGTATAATCAGCTCGTGATAACTGTAAAAAAATGCATTTTAATTCACAAAACCGTGTAAGTGGTGGGTGCTGCTATCTGACAAAAGCTCGTATAAAATAAGAGTTAAGTAAAAAAAGATTTGCACCACCTATATGTGTCATCGGTATGATACGCCAATGCCTTAGCTAGCTACTAGGTACCTTGACCAATAATGTATGAAGTTTTGTGTGTACAGGTACTTCAGAAGCCGAAGATGAATATAGTATAGGAATTACATTGCAGAAATTTCGGAAATTTCTGTGAGATGCGGAAATAAAATTTGTCCCGACAGACTCTATTTATTAATACTACATTGCAATTATGTTACCGAATATGACCGACACGCTTGTAGTTTATTTAATATCATTTATATTCAAAGTGTAAACAAATTATATAATTTAACTAGTATATGCCCGCGACTTCCTCCACGCTTGACTTGAAAGTCTCGCGGGATTCCCGAAATACAAAGTACTGCAGCATTTAAAACATAAAGTGAGCTATCGTGTTAGTGGAAACTGTGTCGGAATAAGCTAATTTTTATGCATCCGAACAATTTTCGATTCTCGTGATAAGAAATACCACACATTTTATTACATTAAATTTGCTATCGATACGTAAAAAAGTCACATTGAAATTCGATTTTTTTTTATGTGTGACCACATTTGAAATAATTCTCAGAAAAGTTCCCGTGGGATTCCCAGGATAAAAAATAACGGAAAATTTAAGTCTAAAAACTTGCTATCGATCAGCGAAAACCGCATTGAAATCGGGCCAGTAGTTTTTACGTGAATCCCGAACAAACCGACAATCAGACAAGAAATCTAAATAAAACTGCATCGTGTTCTCCATTGTTTATAGTCTATTCCAGTTGTTTTGTTTAATAGCTTCATTGTAGAGACACGGCATGTTGATAATGTTATAATATTATAGAATAATTATCTGCTACGGATTATCTAAATTTGATATCAGTCATAGCATATAAATTACCTTATAAGGAGATGTGAATAAAAGTGTGTTTTAAAATGTCAGAAGCCGATAAGATAATAAGTAACGTAGCCATGTGTGTAGTGAGTGATTGACTGATAGCTTTGTTTTCATAACTGTATTTCTTTGTTTTCATAACTGTATTTCTTTGGAGTAATATATCTGGTCTATGTATTGTAAATAGTTTTCACAAGGTTATGGTTAAGTAAAAAATATACGACGAAGAACCAAATAACAATAATAATTGACAAACAAACATACACACTGTATATACATCTTTAAGCTAAGCATGTACAGTGTTCAAATCTGAGGTCAATCCCGGACACACAGACCATAGTAAATAACGGAAAGTTTGTATTAATCGAATTCTGCAAGAATATAAATCTCGGTAAATTATACTATTTCCGGCCTCCACGAATATTAATGCTGGTCTTTATTATGATTTCAGAGGAAAAAATGTTCTTAATCAAAAGAGCGAGCTAGAAAAGGCACTCTCGAAGCATAAAGAAAAGCAGATTTTGAATCAAGTAAAGGAGCACAGAGAAACACCAGGTAAATCTTTGTTTTTCGGAGAAATAAATATAAAGTGACATTACATACCAATAAATTTAACGCTTATAACACGAATTCAGTAATTTTATTCTGGAATCAGTACCTCCACATTGTTTTTCTGAATTATGACTCTTTTATACGAATATATAGTTATAAATAGAACATTGGGTTAGTTTACATCCCTATTAATATTATAAATGAGAAAGTAACTGCCGGGCTTACGCTTTCACGGAAAAGCTATTGGACCGATTTGGCTGAAACTCGGTGTGTGTATATACATAAATATCTATATCTTCGATGCCGAGGATGAACATAGGATACTTTTATCCCGAAAAATGGGATAGTTTCCGGGATAAAAATATATTTGTCTCTCTATTAATCTATTTGTTATGCCTTTACGGAAAAACTATTGGACTGATTTGGCTGAGATTCGGTATACATATATGTAATTTTAATACCAAGGGTGGACAAGGGATACTTTTTATCCCGTATAATGGGATAGATTTAGGTAAAGGTTCTCCCAAAAATAGGATAGATTTTGTTTTTTTTGTGATTTGCCATTTTTGTCATTTTGGTTATTTTGGTAATTTTTGTAATTTTAATCTTTTTATGTAGTTTATAGATAGATAGATGGGGGATAGATAAATAAAACTAGAACGGGTTGAAATAGAGGATGAAACTTTGTATGAGAGACCAATCATTTCTCAAGTTTATAAATTATCATAAAAATTATTATCTATAAAAAATGCGATAGTTACTGGATCTGCCTGTCTGTTATGCTTTCACGGAAAAACTACTGGGAGTACTCGATCGATTTTGCTATAATTTTGTTTGAATGTAGTTTTAATATCGAAAATGGACATAAATACTTTTCATGTCGAGAGATGGGATCGTTTGAGATATAAAATAAAGTTATTGTTCCGGGGGAAAATAGCACTAACATAAAAATTTAATACAATGTAACTTGTATTAACGCCTGCTCTTTAAACAAGAGGTACGCCCTAGGTTATAAGTAGCTAGTATTTGTATATTTGTTACTTTGAATATAAATAGGTTTTTATGAACTGATTTTTAAATTTTGGGTGAATTTTCGTCTCACAAAATACAAGTTATTGTGGTATACGGAGTGAAGGTTAGTCAAACGGATCCGCGAGGTCTATAAAATAAACAAGGTCAAAGCAATGAGTTTTATTCATAACCGATAAATATTTGTGTCGTATCGTCATTTGAGCTCATGATGACGGGCGGCACGGCCGTCGCGGCGTACTTCGCCAAACTGCATGCTGTTGTTTTTTGTACGGATATTTGGATGCGAGGTTATCCGGTGCAGTTGTATACCGACGCCGCAGGTGCATACTGCGGCCATTCACCTCACAAGCAAATATTGTGACCACATTCCATTTGCGGTCGAACAGAATAATTTTAATTCTATAATTCTCATCAACCCTGATTAATGATGTGTTACGAATATTGTATAATTGACGAGCATTGATACATAGCATAAAGTTCCACTTTTTTTGATATTTGTCATATTCACTCCCAAGAAAATTCTCGTGGGAATCCTGCGATATATAGTACCGCAGATTTTAAGTCTGGGAATTTGATATCGATCAGCGAAAACCACATCGAAATTGGCCCAGTAGTTTTTACGTAAACCCCGAACAAACAAAAAATCTATTAAACAAAAGCATATCATGTTTACAATTTTATAAAATTAGTGATAAGGTATTGTTAATTTGTAAAAAAGATCCATCTTTTTATTATTTTAATGTGGCATTCGGCATCTTAAAAAAGTCATGTGACCGAAAATATCGTATTCAAATCTACCCGAACCTAGGTTGCTGAATACAAATTCATTTGAAAAATTTTGAAGTTTTAACCTCTTCCACCCTATCTATAGCTCAAGTTTTGAATGTAAGACACCGACTTTTAAGCACATACATATATAACTTTACGCCAGTTCCCTTGCGGGATAGTAGTTTTAACCTCAACAATTTTTTTAGAAAGTTCCACCCTATAGCTCAAATTTTGAATGTAAGACACCGACTTTTAAGCACATACATACATAACTTTACGCCAGTTCCCTTGCGGGATAGGCACGAACAACAGAGCGCCATTCAGGCTTATTCTTACACCTCACTTGCTTCTTTGACATTCATAACTCTTGTCATGCACGCTCGTCTGTTCTTAAGGCTCCTGACATTTTAAGCGCATAATTATCCCAAATTCATCATCATCCTTCTAGAACAAAATCCCGGTTGCATTCTGAGCATCCGTTTCAGAGGCCGAGGTCCGCTTTATTATTTTATCCACCACGTATGGTTTATGACATTTACTTATTGTGGGACTACGGCACATTAGTAAATAACGGAGAAAACTCATTTCCGAAATTTACCATACAAGGAATCGAACCCGGCGCCTCTGCGTTGCAGGGAGGTAAGCCGGCAAAGGCTTGCCCGCTCAATCACAGAAGCCGTCAGTTGTGGTCGTTTGATGTGGTTATATGATGAATTTAAAATGAGTTTAAAAATAATATTTTCAAATTGTTTTATTTAAACAAAAGTTACAAAACCCGTACGAGTTTCCATCTATAGCCGCTTTAGAAGAATTGTTTAGTGAAATTGATGACACGTATCTAGATATACCGGTAGGTAGATTTAAGATATAGCATAAAGTTTCACTTTATTTTGATGCTTGTCAAAATCGTAATACGAATCTGTGAAAGGGGCAGCTTTAGACCATACACCTGAAAGGAAATTAGACGTACATACCTCTATGAAGAATTATCTAGGTATATTTAAATGAGTTTAGAACAAATAACAACAGTTTTCTATTAGCTTATGCAGTGTGTACGGATATAATATGATGTCGATGACCAGCGTTGAAAGTGAAATTTCATCAAACCATTTCCCGTCTATCCAAGTTGTCTCGCGTGGGAGAAATTATTGCTACAGATAAAAGCTCGGAATTACGCTACTGAATACTAACTTCAGTTGTATAGTGGTAGTAAATATTCAACAGTCTGGTATTCTAAAGTTAATTTTAACTGATTTTAATTAATGTACTAATTTATTTGTTTGTAACTATAAGGAAGAGTTCTTAAATCTATTTATTATATCGTCGGCGTCAGTGTAGGACCATGTAACTAAATTTTTCGGTGATATAATTTTTTTTGTCAAAATTATTACATGTAAATGACATGTATAAATATATATAACAATTTTGACGAAAAAAATAATGTCACCAAAAAATGGCCCTGCATTGACGCCGACTATATTTAATTTATAATTTTATTATATTAAGTATATTTTTATTTAATATACTTATTACATTGTATACACTTAAATTTACAATTTTAATATCATAAATTAAAGTAAATTAATACATTAATATTTGAATTAGTTCTAGTTCTGTTTTGGTTCATTTATTTATCTTTTAATCGTGGTAGTTTTGCTAGCTTATTATTAATGTGCAGTTTGTTACAGTAGGGCAGCGAACAGCTAAATCAAACTCATTTACTTTTTATTATCTTACAAAACGTCGCAGTCTTATAGTTTTTGTACGAGCGTAGGTACATGCTTATGACGTCAAGAAAGTCAAATAGCGCATTAATGACTGTTTAAACAACAGTTACAATTATTTCTACTATGACATTTTAAAAATATGATGATATTATTTTAACGCTTATATGTAAATAATATTAGAATTTATTATCGCGCGACTTCGTCCGCGTAGTGCGGTTTTTTAACTATCCGACGGGAACTGTTTAATTTTTCGGGATCAAAAGTATCCTATATGTTGTACCAGTACCAGTAATATAAGCTACCACCATACAGAATTTCATTTAAATCGGTCCAGTCGTTTCGGAGAAACAAAAAATTTGAAAAAAATCTAATTTAGTTCTATTTCACTTCTTACGTCCCCATGACTCGGTTTGTAGCATTTTTTTCATTGTACAGAAATTCGACGTCTACAATTTTATTATATGTATAGATGTGTCTGCATCCCTATTGTCTAATAGAAATGCGGACAAATCAAGGAAATCTGCACGTTGAGACCATCCTTTGACAAATGAAAATGAATCTATTTATTTCAACATGGAATCTTACAGATTACTTATTGAAAGTCATAAATCTATTATCGCTTCCAAAGCAATTTTAGTTGGTGGAAGTATAACGGCGCTATAGATAGCGGTGGCAGCACATTGGTACAAATATTCATAGGCGATGGTAACTGCTTCCCATCAGGTGAATCGTCTGCCTGTCTGCTGCACTCGTGTAATAAAATAAAAGCAATAATGTCCAGCTGGAGTTAGAGCTGACTGAAATCTTGCATAAAACGAAAAAACCGGTTCAAGATGTAACTTTATATTCTTTTCCAAGCCAATTACAAGACATGTAATTACGATTGAGGGCCAATACAATAATGCTATCATTCGATTGTTTTTGGGCAGCATTCTATGATTCAAAATTTAAATAAACTAGGGGTCGCTCAGTGGTTGAAATTCGACCATAATTAATTTAAATTATAAGTTTGAACATTATTAAGGGTCTGTTGTCAAAGACTATTATACTTCTATAATCACAGATTTCGCAAAGGCTACACTGTTAATTTGACTTTACCAATAAACAAAAGAGAATATATGCGTGTGTGTATCAAATACATGGTAATAGTGTGTGTAATTTTTATTTTATGGATTTAATGTATTTTTATGCATAATTTAAAAAATATATTAACATTCTGCGCTCCTTCTCTGTATAAACTATAATTGTGCGAAATTTTATACTCCTCCGTAAGCGCAATTTTCGTAAAAAGGGGTACAAAGTTTTTGCTATGTTTTTGCTTCACGTATTATTAAAAGATTATATTTCTTAACAACTAAAGGGATAGTTAAGGTCAGTCGTTACAATCCCGCAAAGCATGGTGTGTACCATACCTATATCATCCATTTCTCCGAAATGGGGGATGTCCATACTCAGCAGCGGGACTTTTAATCAACGGCATTGTCGATAACCGTTAGCATTTATCGCGCTTCTAACATTTTACTGTTTCACTCAAACGCGATTGTCAGTGCAACTTCCTAAAATTCTTTTATCTACTGCCAGTCAGTTTCCTTTCCGTTTGGTTGCGATAACAATTTGTTTCGAAGTTGGATATTTTACATTAATTACGAGAAATGTAAACCAACTCAATAGAGTTTCGCTTTTCAACTCCGATCTTGTTATGATTATGTTTTTTAAATATGGCTTTGCACGGTTTGTTTAAATAACCAGCGTTAAATATTCATGAATATTTAAGTTTTAGAATAATCTTAGAGTAAAAAGACACAAGACAAAAGGTAGACCCATAAACGTGTCAAATACTTTCTTGTGGCACATTGAAAATTATATTTCATCCAATAGTTGAAAATAAAACACACATAGTACATGTGTAAAAAACCATACAAATAGATATATTATAACTATGATTAATTTTAAATAAAAATTATACGTTATTTTAAAAATAAAACTGAGGAGTGAAAAATCACTGCAAGTTTAAAGGGCGCTCTACATTCTCACGAGAACTTCTTGAGAACGTCGCGAGAAAAGTTTACTAGAACCGTTCCACATTCTGGTTTCTTGCCTTTGTTCGTATATTCGCGATGTGTTCTTGAGAATATAGAGTGCCGATATGGCAAAAACTCCTTATCAGTCCTATACACCAGTTTTTTCTTCCATGGCTTTTGCGGTTAGCGTTGAGCCAACGATAAATCTAGATTATGAACTTGATTCAACGTATTCGATATTATATATTTTCTTTCCTGTTTTTTTGGAATGTAAAAAATTTACATTGTGATATGCACGGCAAAGTGTTTTAGACATGATTTTTCGTAAATATTAAAACGAGGAAACTTATATAAATTCAAATAGACAGCAAAAGAGAAGGAATTTGGAAAAGGAGAGAGAGATTCAGAGAAAGATACACCAGTTTAAGGAGCTTATGTTTTATTTTTCAGAATTAGAACGAGCGATAGCCGAGCGTGCTCGTCGGTTAGAGCAGGCTGAACAAAGTAACGAAGAAAACGAGTCTGGAACGAATCCCACTTTACAGGAGGTGCGCGCGCGCCTCCGGCACACGGCGCCCGCGCCCTCACCCGCGGCTTCCGCGCATTGAGCCCTCACTTTATGGATGATTTATACCAGAGAGTGGCGGGCGCGCGCCGTGCGATCTGTGCATCTGCATCGATGTGCAAGCCGACTGGCCGAAACTCGACCAGTACGCGTGCGCCGCAAGGGGTATATCATGAATTGCTCTATCAATGGCCGGCTCCTATATTTTACTATTCATCCCTTGTTCCACCATCAGTTGAATTTTGACATTACTTGTATGGAGCTTTTGTCAAATTTTCACTAATGGTAGGCAAATGAACGGTCGGTTGGATATAGGAACCGGCCATAAGGGGCTACCTAAATGGAGTTCACGATTCGCTCACGCATTATCACATTTTTGAAGATATAAATTGACTGAATTTACTTACAACAAATATGTATTCACGAATCTCAACAGTGATAATACGCACCTAATTAAATAAATCAGAATTGTTAAAATGATAGCTTGCACACCATTAAATCTATGGGAAGGTTATACTGAACTATATATTTTTAAGCATAACACCTCTATCTCAGTATACTTTTTTATGCAAGAAATAATTCATTTGTATATATAACAATCAATTCTTGTAAAAAAAAAAATCTTGTTTGCATCAAAATTATTTTTTGTGAAACATCTGTAATATTATATTTGAGATTTGTGTAATACACATTTGTCGTAAGTAATGACGATTTATATCTTCAAAAACGTGATAATGCGTGAGTAAGATAGTGACTCTATTTATAATTTGATTTTTAAATACCCGGACTAAAATGACAGCTGCCATCGACATTTTTATGTTGCAATCTTGGAGCATAGTGTTGTAGTATGGCTCATTCATAAGTGAGTTGTGTGAGTTAAATCAACAACTCACCACTGTGAGATGAATTTTACAGAATTTCTATAGGAACAAATTGAACTCACACAACTTACTTATGAATGAGCCGTACTACAACACTATGCTCCAAGCTTGAAACAAAAAATAAAGTCAATCGCAGCTGTCTTTTTAGTGTAGGTAATTAAAATATCAGAGTATCGGTAGTTCTTTCAATGCTTTTTAGGTTTTAAATCTGGTCCTCAAACGTAGGACGGTTTGCGCCCCGCACTGTCTGACCATAAATCATCCCTTATTATTGTTGATTCCTTTTATTCCAAAATCGTTCAAAGTCCTAAATCCCTTTTTATTCGAGCAAAAACATTAATACCAAAAAGGCAAATATTAAAGAAAAATATCATTATAACCATTTCAAACTGTTTGATTAGTAGCTTAGGTAGAGAAATTCGTAATATCCTTCCTTCTTGTACAATCATCTAATTTATGTACCTACTATGTCATTTATACTACCTACATCAGTTTGAGTTAACGATGAATATAATATTCAAATCTAAGGATATGGTATATTTCGAGCGACGAATTTCATAATAAACATGTGTTTCTTGATTCGTTGATTTCCTAGAACCGGAATGTGTTTTCTTCCGATTCGTTTAATAATTGGTTGTAGTATATGAGGAAACTAACGCCATCTATCAGGTATTAGTCAAACTAAATACAATCTTTGCTAGTTTCGTAGAACAGATGTTTTTAAGGGTTTCCGATTAATATTATAATTGAAATTGATGGCGTTGTGATTTTAATTTACGTTAATCTAGAATCTGGAGTTAAGTGTATAATTTTGAAACATATTTAATATATATGTATTATTTAAAAATTAATGGCTGAATTTTAGCACAACCTCCTATGGATAATAATAATGACGTGTTGAAGGTTACTGCAAAATCTATAAAAACGTGTTAGTCCAGTATTTAAATGAGATTTGTAATGTATCAAAATTTTATACAAATTAACACAAGACCTTCGCTAAATATGTTCTTAATTTTTATTCAAAACTTATTAATGTATTAAATTCGGATTTGTTAATCACACCGCAATCTAGTTGAAGCAGATGATGCTTGAAATCATTTAAATGGATTCCACTAGTTTAGACTACGTAATCATGGTACGCAATGCTATGTAGTATTCATTAATAAATAATTTTAAATATTCATGATTAGTAAATTTATAATATATTAAGCAATGAAGATTTAACAGTATTTTTTTCTTATAAATAGACATATCTGACCATAAACCAGTCTACATTGAGTAATATCATAAAATGGTCTGATTTGCAACTTACGCATGCATTATACTGTCAATTGACAGAAACATGCATCAGGTAGTTAACTAACTTTCGGCAACTTTTATTAGACAATTTTTGTGTGCTTAATAAAATATGTAGACAATTAAGTGACATATAAACAAGATAAGGGGTTTGGAACTATATAAGCAGGTTTTGGAAAATTGTAAATGTTTGATAATGGCTAGTGTGAGTGATATGCTTTGAATGCCAAAGCTTGTATGATTAATGTAATTGATTAATTTTATGTATATAATTATACAATATGATTTAATTATAGTTACTTTATAATATCTATTCATCGAAAATAAGTCACTTTAAGTGTCACAAAATAATCGAAAACGTATGAATTTGAATTTAGTTTTTATAAGTGTATAGTTTCGATAATGTTATGTTATTGTTGTTAATTATTCCTTACAATAAGTACCTGTATATTTTCTATTCTTATTTGTTTTTAATTATAAGTTGTTCTAAATGACCGATTATTTCATAAAATACGTAATTTGTAAACCTTGATTGACTGAGAAATCGACTACATGTATTATTATTAAGTGTAATGTCGACTTCAATACTAAAAAGGAAAATATTTTTCTAAACTTTATAAAGTCACATAAAAATTCACATTAAGAACATCCGACACGACATGCGCTTTAACTAAAGGTGAATGTGATCTATGAATCTACTTGTAATTATTTTTCTACACTTTCAAATGAATTTAAAAGTAACACAAAACGCAAATTGGGCAGCAATTTTATCTCTTATCAAATTACTTTGGCATATATCACATGACAAAGACAAGTATGAAATTGGTAGAGTTTCACTACAGGATGTGTGAAACTTCAAAATGGATAATAATAATAAATATGAGAAAAGAAATCATTGCAGAATATAACATAAGCAAGGCCGACAAGTAATAATAGATAATATGTCCTGAATGTATTTATAGTGTAGCAAATTACGCGGTAAATAAATAAATGTTAGTAATTATTTATTTTACTTCAAATTACTGTTAAAAATTTAGTGTGGATTCACTAATCACAACACCTAGTTGAAGATATGTACGTTGGATCCTCTTAAGATTCATTTGTAAACTTTTAATGTTCTCGTTGTAGAGATTCACGAGTTCACGATAGGTTTTTAGAGTTATAACATGTTACAGACACAGAACAAATAAATTTAATACTAGAAAAATATATATTAATTTAAAAACTTATCGGAATTCCTTGAATCTTATAAAATAACTCTTGCTATGATATTAATATTTTAGAGACACCAATAACTATATATTTAATCATACTGTAACTATTTTATAACAATAAATTATAGAAATAGACATTGAAAAACAATTAATAATATAACATTATATTCATATTTAATTGTCATAGTAGAAGAGTCTTATGAATCATATAGGAAAGAGTGAATTCTATGTAGCAAATATAATTATGTCGTCGTCGCAAGGATCCGACTGACTTCCTATTTGACACAGATGGTGCTTTTTTGTATGTATAGTAGGGACATACAAGAAGAATACTGGGACTCACGATCAAGTAGTATAAAACATAAGCAAGCACCTAAATTCTACACGAGGCCATTAATCATTTTTCTCTCACTTTCGACTTTTTATTTTTAAAATATTTTTTTAGACCTAATATTAAAAAAAAAATATTGTAATAAGTGCTTTTAATATTTTTATTGATTCGGTTTGAAATAATTGTTTTAAATAATAAATCATCTGAGGCGAGAGAATAGTGCCGCCATTATATCATGGAACATCTTTTCAGTTACGCTTTTCACTATTGAGTAATTGTCAATATTCTTCTTCCAGAATTGAAGTATGGTAAAACCAATTTTATAAAATCTTGGTGGTGAACAGAGAGATTTAATTATTTATCGTCTTATTATTTAAACTACTTTAAGCTAAATTCGAAGAATGGATCTTTTTCTGTATGAATTCCTGTAAAAAACTTAGCAGAATTTTGGAAAGATGTTGACTTCAATCCTCTTTGAAATTTATAAAAGACATATAATATATAATACTATCACATTAGTAATTAAGAGATAACTGTCTTTGTCAATGTGAATTTCTTGTATGCCGCGCCATCTATGTTCAGTAGGAAGTAAATCGTATCGCCTTAAGATGATTTCACAATAAATAATGTAAAACTAGTACCTACACCCTAAAAGGCCTTTCTAGTACCAAAAAAGCAATATTTAAATGAATTAACTAATTTTTCTAAATATTTTCCTGCACTATAAAGAAGCCTTATACAATTTTTCAAATAATACGCACCACAAATAGTTGACCATATATTTAAAGTGTTCATAAAAGTGATAGAAAAATATTTTTGTATATTTTAACGTCTGTAGATTTGGACTTTCAAAGTTTAATAGAGTGTAGATAACCCCGGATACAATATATTTCTATAGAGTCTAAGTTATATAAGGATATATGATGAAGTAAGCATTAGATATTTTCTATAATAAGATATTTAAATCGTAACATTCTCAGCTATTGCTTTTTATTTGGAATTATTTTAAAAACTTCATAAATTTTATAATGAAATTTTTGGGACAAAAACTATTATTGGCTAAATATGCCATTGTTGCATCTAATGGTTAGCAGTCAGTAAATTTATTTACGACATTAAGACTTGGATATTTTTATTTTATAGCCGTAAAATTATTGTTATCATTGTATGGCTACAAAACAAAAAACATTAAGATTAAGTAATGTTTTGAATAATTTAATAGGATGTCAACAATTGGATAGTTTCCATTATGAAAAGATTTCTGTTTTTCTATCTTAATTTTATGTGGTTACAAAACATTACCTTAGATTGTGTAAATTAATTAAGCACTCTAATTCTAATCTCTGTTGGTCTCTTCGTTGACAAACCATGAAGAATCACTCAGCTTTATGTTGAGATTAGAAAATATAATATTTCAAATTTTGAAAAAAATACGGAATTAACATCTTTCTAGACTTAACTCTGACATGGAAGAAAAATAATACAAATCAAAATCGCTCAGTTAAAACGCAATTCTTAAAAGACTCTAAATAATATTAAACATATTTTAGATTAAATCTGTTAAAAATAGAAAGTATAAGTTTTATTATGTTGTTATTAAAAAGAAAATAATTTTATTTAGGAAAATAACATTAGGTACTATGTAATTGTTAACAATTTGAAAACAAAAAGAACATAAACTTGCTCTAAAAGGGAGCATGTGTTTTCAGTATAATGCTCTGGTCTGCGGTCTAAACAAACATTTAGATCAGCGCTTATCTTCCGTTGAGCTCTTACATTAGTGCAAAGTATAAAACTAGAATCTTAATCAATATTTGTACACACACATACACACATAGTACACAGTGTGAATTTTTCAAGTACCAGTATTTCTAATATTTTTCTCCCATGACTGTCATTAATATTATAAACAAATCTTTTTAAAATGTAAAAATAAAGACAATGATGTCGCAATTGCTTTGATTGAATCTCTGCTTATTAATATTTTTAAAGCAATTAGGGACACTGAAATAATCAGAGTTCATTTTTATGTTACAGTGTTGCCATCTTGCTACAATACTGTGAAATATAACATCATTTTAAGGCTAATAGATGGCACTAACATAAGCAGCGGCTTATCGAAAAGATAAAATATATACTTTTGGTCCTTATTTTATTATGATATCGTAACTACTTTTAATTCAAATTGTATTATTTAATCCTCACTTGTGCCTAAAATTGTTGCTTGTTAGAGTATATGTGTACTCGTTGGCTTGTATTCCGAGATAAATTTAAGTTTGAACTCGTGTTGTCATTTCAAATTTTAGATTTTCTTGCTCCAGCACTTTAGCTGTATCTTCTATTCCTATTCACATACATACCAACACAGTGTTCTAGTATTGTTTTATTAATTATACATTTTGTTTCCTGAATGATACTTATTGTTTAAGTGGGTACTAAAATTATCACCTTTATTATCTATAATCAAATCGTTACGTAATTTGAGAAAGAGAATTTGAATCTAATTTATACCTTTTTATTCTCTAGACGTGACCGAATGTGAAATCAAATTCGAAATTATTTTTATTTTTGTTATATTTTTAGGTACTAGCCAAATATTCGAGGCTATGGAATTCCGCCATTTTGAATCGTATGTAATTAGTTTTTAAAAGGCTTATTATTGTAAAATATTGTCCTACGCAACAAATGAACAAAATTATCGACTTGTGTCTTTCACTTGTTATTCCTCACTTTCATTTATTTTTGTTGATGTTTTCTTGATTTATACTGTAACTTAGTACAAAATGGCGCCTTCACGCGAAGGATTTATTATATTTAAGCTTCCGAAGCTGTAATGTGGCCATTAAGTTCGATATTAATGTGACAAAAAGTAATATGTTTAAGTAATTGACTCTTTATAACAGAGGTTTAACGATGAAAATGTATCAGAATTCAATGATTTGCATAGTCAAATAAAATGTTTTAGAATACATGTGTATTTTCATTTCTTTGCTTATTTGTTATATATATAAACACTAGAGTTCCAAAATCAATCATGATGGAACTATTAAAAAAAAAACTATACCTATGCAGATGAAATTGACAAAAATATGTATTTATAAGCCATTACCGACGCGTAGTGAAATCGCATAAAAGAAAATAAAAATTTAAGGTAGCTACCGTAGATGTAATTAAGGGTAAAACAAATTGAGTGTACCCACATAGCCGCTACTTAATAGACCCATCTTTAAATATAAAGTTTGTTATATTAAGTATATATCATATTAAGTACCCACAATTAATAAAATAGCAACTTGTAATTATTATTGTAAATTATGCTACTGCAATTTAATCAATTGCAAGTAGTAAACCAACAACCGTTAACTACAACTTAATTTAACTTTTATTCAATTAGAATTTCATACAAGCTAATAATTATTTATTTCATAAAAACTTAATGCAACATACCGGAATACAAGACAGCATGTTAATCGTTTGTCGAACATTATTACTACCAATTATAATAACGCACTAATTTGAATATAAAGCGAGGGAAACTCGTATAGTTGTTGATGCATGAAACGCTTTCGATTTCTTAGGGCTAGGGAACACCGCGGAGCAATGGGAAGAAAAGAGCGCATCTACGGTCAGTTGGCAATCGGACTCCACCCACAGCTAACGCAGTTGAGCATGTGGAAAGCGCGCATATAACCGCTTCAGTGACCATTCATTATGTATTACAAAAACGTCTTAGTGGTTCTCGTTGCGTTTTCCCTATTGACTGCCTTCACATGTGCTAAAAAGTCTAAGAAATCCAAACCACCAAGAGTTGACGAGAGCTTTCAGCCTGATGTCGTCGCTTATTCGTCTTTCGGTTTCAACGACGTAGGGACAAATGATGGTTTCGTACCAAGTTCGCCGGATTACAGTAGCTTTGTGACAGGTATAGATCCAGAAACCACAACAAGATTATATGGACCTGCTTTTCCCACCGCTTTAGACTCGACTGGATTCAGCAGCAATTACGCTTCTAACCTCTTTAATATTGAAACACAAGAAACTGATGAGAATGTTAATCAGAATCCCGGTATGTTACACTATCTACATAATTCCGTAAATTTGTTCAGTGAACCAAGTTTAGATTTGAACGATGATCAAAGTAAAAACAAACGTAATGAAGATTTCTCTGCATCTAACACTGATGAACGAAAACATCCCGTTTATGGCACTAAATTGAACCACAAGACAACAAATAAACAATATCCCAAACAACTTAACAATACCGAGCATGATGTTTTTACTTCTTCATACACAAACCCATCGGATGACAAATTTTTCAGTTTTAGTGATGTTTCATCGACCTATGAAAGTAAACCTACGCATAGTGAAACAAATGTAAGTTATGTACCCAATTTTGACGTTTATTCTCAAGATTATCCTACAATAGAAGCTCCAAACTACACGAAAAGTATAAACATTTACGGGTCAGAAAATTTTCCTACAGTAGTCGATTTTACAAACACGAATCAATTTGAGTCCACAGGGGTAGATATAGCTTCCCCTTCAATGGCTAAGCCCCTGAATACAAGATTCAACAATATTTATAAAAATCAAAACGACGACAGCTTTACCAACTCTTTTAACCATAATACTCATAAAATAAAATTTCATAATTTTATACATACCAAAAATAACTATGAAAAAACTACGAAGCCAAGCATTTACCTTGGTGATACAAACTCTCAAGACTATTCCATAAGTCCAATAAAAAATTATACATCGGTAACTAAACTAGCATCAGAAAACAAAATGAAACAAAAGAAGCCATGGTCATCGGCTAACATTACAAATTATTACAAAAACTGGAAAGACTTATCATTAAAAGGTTATCAATATTCTACAAACAATAGCCACATGACGTTCAAATATAACACCGATAATTATAAAAAAGATTCTGACAATGAAGATGAAGTCAAAGCTGCTAGCAGCAACTTAGTTGATTTTACAAATTATCGGCTTCCTGAACCTGATTTTGCAAAGTTTAACATAAAGCGTGAACCTGATTTCACCAAAATAAAACCTGTCGTTGAAGAAGAAGAGTATTCAATTGATAAACCAATTAAAGAAAGAATAAAGCAAAATGAATATAATGACCGATTTCAAAGCTTTTTTAGCACACTTCCAACTACTACATCATCGTATTGGGGAAATTCATTTCAATCACCAGAATATTTTTCAATTAAAAACCACCAAGCCAAACCGCAATTCACCGACGATATTGCTGATGAATTTGTAACAATACCAAGAGCTCCTCCTAGATCGAATTACAATAAATTACCTGACACTAAATTCAGCGAATGGTCCTACGGGTCTCAAAGGCCGCATAGACCTATCAAACCTAGTAAGGAATTGTTCACCAGATTTAAATCAGAAGAAGATTTACTAGGGTTACGAAATCACGATACTTCACACCCCTCGTATCTACCAACATTTTACCCCAACTTACATGACGACATGTCTGATGATAATAGCAATTACAAAAAATTAGTTGATAAATGGAAAGAATCTTACTTGAAAGCTAAATATAAGGATTCCGCTCTACGTGATTACGAAAACTATGCTGCTGAAACGAAAACGGTCCATGTGCCTATGCCTAGACCATATCCGGTAAGTTTATAAGGGTATCCACAAATTATATTAACTTAGTAGTAGACAAAAAAACATGAAAAAAGAATGCGGATCGGAAAATTAAACTAACGTTTCGCACTAATTTCCTCGAGCGCTCTGGGTTAGATGACGTGTGCACACATATCCGAGAGAAATCTTGGAACTAGATAGATACTGTCTTTCATTACTTATTAAATTGGTATTAATTTTTTACTATAGACGAGAATTAATTTGAAATTATTAACAACATTATTCTTAATGTTTCGTGATAATAGACTTGATATAAAAATTTGTAGTGTTAGGTGAAAATAAAAGTAATAGGTACAATGGTTGGGTTCATAATTGAAAATCATAAACCTATCAAATAGTTACGCTACATTAGTTTCTTATTGTTTTTAGCGAAAGCTATGCCTAGGTGCAAACGTTTACCATCGTTTCTCTATGTTCAATCAATCAATTTTCTGTTTTTCAAATAATACTTTTCTAAAGTTAGGTATCTATATATGATCATTTAAATCTATTGAAATTCTTAAGTAGCTATATTTGATAGGTGAATAACCACTTGTACGTTGGAATATTGAACCCGACATACGCTTATTGTTTTAGTAATTCATTTTCACTTTCTTTATGCTTATCATCGCTGCAATCGGAATGAGGCATTTCGATGTTATGATTACACGCATAACATAGGAAAGTTGCACGTACAAGGCAAGGACCCTTTGTTCATACTAATGTCAGCACAAAACATTTCACTGTAGCATTTTTTACTATTCGACACTTAAATAGTTAAGGCATGTGTAATGTGCATGATAAGCTACGAATGTAATATCTATCATCATTAACATTTTTGAGAAGTCAATAAAAATTACGACAATTGGCCGGCCTATTTTAATCGCTACATTTAGAAATATCCACATTTGAAGTGAAATATAAATATCAGGGATATTGTCAATAAAAACTTCAGGGTTACATTATTGACCAGTCCCAAAAATAACCTTGCAGATAGAGATTCCCCACCCAGTGATAGTGCCGGTGCCACAACCGTTTCCGGTTCGCGTTCCAGTCTCGAAGCCAGTTGCTGTGCCGGTAGTACAGGAGATCATGGTACCGATAGAGAAACCAGTACCTTACCCAGTTATCAAAAGAGTCCCTTACCCTATTGAGAAGCCAGTCCCAGTGCGCGTTGAAAAAGAGGTTAGTGGAAGCAAATAGAAGGCTTTTCAAAGAAACATTTATTCACAATATGTCAGACATGTTGGAATAATCTCGTTTTGCAACTCAAGTTTTGGTACCTCCTTTTTATAAATGAAATGTTTACGAATACAAATTAGTTACATTACTTTTATATACCTACAATCGAGAGTGTGTTAAAATTTCTATTAGCATCCTGCATATTCAATTCTGTCAAGAAACGCCTTAATAGTCTGGTTTCATTACGCATAGCATGTTTAGTTGCATGATCTTGTTCATGAGTATTAAATTGCACAAAGCAAATGTGTCATTGTAATATTTTCACTGGCGAATAGTTAACATTTTCCTCTTTTATAAAGCTTTAAATATTGTGATTAGTGAAATCTATAATTAATCATTTGATAATAGTGTTGTTCAATATTTCTTACAGATTAAAGTGCCTGTACCAAAACCCTACCCCGTTCATATGCCCTATGTTCGACCAGTTTTTCATCATACAAGGCCGCATGACGAAATGGAAGCAGATTTAGAGGAAAATGATTACTACCCACAAAGTAGTAAAAATAATTACAGGAAAAGACCATATGTGTAAGTGAAAATTCATGTTATACTAGACCATTTCTTTATTTTATTTTATTTACTTATTTATGAAATTTGCCAACAATGAATGTCAAAGAAGCAAGTAAGGTGTGTAAGAATAAGCCTGAATGGCGGTCTGTTGTACGTGCCTACCCCGCAAGGGAACTGGCGTGAACTTATGTATGTATGTATGCCAATAATCAGTTCAACAAGCTTTAATTATTATATTATACTTGCATACTCTAATTTTCCGGATTGGAAAGTTTGCTATTGTTCATCTTCGTCATCGATAGCACAAACATTATATAAAATTTCAATGTAATCTGAAATCGTTCATAGACTGTTTGCTTTTAGTATAAGTAGGAACATTTTACATGACAAAGGTGATCAATCAATGTCGATAACTCCTAAATAGAATAACTCGAGTCTACTACTAAATATTAGGTTACATTTTTTTCATGCGATTATTATTAACATTATGGAAATGGGACGTAAAATTAATTGTTGAACCATTTTAAAATCAGTCACGGTTTAGTACATTATGCATATCTGCTGTATTATGTTGACTATTTAGGCTTATGCAAAACCTGGTGCATAAGTGCAAGAATGCGTATCGGAAAAACACGAACGCTAAATAAAGTTTAAAGACTTTTAAGAAAATTCAAAGACTTTTGTTCTAAGATGATTTTTTATTATTACAGTTCACGTAATCGACCACGAAGGCCGTCACGTACAATTTACGAACGGAATAGGAGACGATCGCCTGAACGGCGTAGGCCAACACCCTCTAATTTAGACGAACAGCGACGAAGACCTGGCTCCGGAGAGATGACAAATAAATATCATGATTTAAATTCAGAATACGATAATGACAGAGATTATTATTGGCATTGTATACGTAATAGAAATTGTTGATGAAGAACATTACCTACATCCATTATTGTACATAGTTATTATCTAATAAAATTTTAAATTATAAGGTGCATATTCTAGAATGATATTCAAGCGATGAAAACTCAAATGGATAATGGGTATCTATCTAACATAGTCATTAAAAATACGGTAAATAAACAAATTCATTGGTATTGGTTCCGCATTCTACCTATAATCCCTCAAGACTATAAATAGAATACTGAGCATAGTTGCCATCTGACATTGGCAAAGTGCCAGGAAGGCTGACAACTTTATTTTGACTCGCTAAACGCTTTATGAATGATCGCCATTTATTATAATATGGTCTAATAAGTAAATCAGACGTTTTGAAAGATTTTATAGAGGCTCGATAAATTAGAACCTTAAGGGCTGCATATTTGGATGTCTAAAAGTGAAATGTCGCGCTACTCTATGATACCCCCTGCATTCAAAAACACTTTCTAATTTGGACCCATTATCAACTTTAGTGTCGATTTCTTTCTATTGTTCTAGGATATGTCTAGTAAGCATTTACTGTTAATACGACGAAATTGCGTGTTACGGTCGAATATTTCTAAAAACTTCCCTATTTCTTTTCTAATTTAAGGTAATAACGATAATAGTAATGATACAATTATTGCCCAATTAAGTCGTTGTTATTATACAATGACATGCATTTCAAAGACTGCAAACGTTAACTAGTACTTATTTGTAATGTTATAATTTGTTTTGTTTATTAGTTGTAATTTACTTTACCTTGCTGTTATTTTAATTAATATAAGTTGTCAATGTTGTTTGTATTAACGTTAGTATTATTATTAAGATTAATATAATTATATTAAAATTAAAATTGTATAGTAAAATGTATTAATATTTCTTTAATTTGTTACTATATACTATATATGTTACGGTAAATTGTGATTAATTTGAAAATTATTAATAATTACCTCAAGATTTGGTATATGTGAATATAAAATTGAAATTCATCACTTTTACACGTAAAAGTCCTGCATATCCTGCGCATCCCGCACGCAATTTATTACATTTATTATAAGTACTAAGGTTAAATTATTAATAATCACCGATAAATGTGATTAATTTCTTACTTTTACTTCGACTGTTGGTAATTATTAATAATTTTCTATTAATCACATTTATCGTAACGTATATATGTTATGTACTTATTTATGAAGTTTTAAAATAAAATTCAAGAAAGCGGTCGATAGTAGATGCTTCAAACGTAACCGGGATTTAACGCTAGGATGATTGTAACTATTTGCAAAAAAAAACAATTATTAATATACAACAGTGTATTTGATTGAAAATATTTTGACGCGTATATATTTATGAAGTTTGTTGAAGAGAGATGAGATCGGTCAGTTTCGCATGGATGAACGCTTTTACTAACGCTTCGATAAGCAGAATGCGTCTCACACATTATTACGAACTAAATAAATAATATTGTAGACCAAGAAATGAATAATTACTATTTTCCGTCATGTATTAAGTACTAAAACGTCGCATAATCACTCTATTGACATTTCAATTGATTTGGTTGATGTGGGTTAGGAGCATAATTATTTTATTATTTAAAAAGTTTTCATATAGAACAATCATAATATATATAATTAGTATTTTTCACACGCCTTTACTTACGTCGTTTTCGTATGCAGGTGAACTTTTCAAGTCGGTCTTCAGGGCCAAATCCTAAACTACGCTAAATGTCGAAGAACACTCAAAGTAGTCTTGACGCCGATTTTGCCGAAAACTAAAGTGGAATCATTTGATTTTTGAAAAATTACCAGTGTCAGGAATCGAATCGGCTGATTTTGAAAAATAAACACATTCTATATTATTGTAACAAATCATAGTGTAGCTTGTAAGGATCAATTTTTGTAAAGGAATCTCAAACGGAAAAGAAGGGTTGTTTGTTCCACTAATAATCTCCTGTTAATGGCACCTGCACACTCTTCAACTTTTTATTCCAACTCCTTCGCCATGCAGGCTGTTTTATTTTGGAACTCTTTGCCCGCTGACGTCAGAAAAGCTAAATCTTTTTCTATATTTAAAAAATCATTCAGAAATCATTAGGTATGTTAGTCCTACGCAATAATGTATGTGCTAGTTTACAATACTTTAGACTGTAATCTGCTGTCTATATATGTCATTTTTATTTATATATATTTTTTCTCTTTTCTTTGTTGCATAATAATTACAGATAATTTAAGAATTTCTTTTGAGTCATGTTGCCTGGAAGAGATCGATTTTAGCGATAAGGC
Source organism: Dendrolimus kikuchii (assembly GCA_019925095.2). NCBI lineage: Eukaryota > Metazoa > Arthropoda > Insecta > Lepidoptera > Lasiocampidae > Dendrolimus > Dendrolimus kikuchii. The sequence continues at coordinate 10,455,587 of CM034393.1, read as the reverse complement.
CGCGTTTTTTACCAGGTAGCTATTCTTGTTGTGCATTTTTGTATTTTTTGTTTTGATGAACAATAAAGTGTTGTCTATGTCTATTTTCCATACATTAATTAACTATGAAGTTGCGCCTGTCGTTTGACCGCACGTCATTTGAGCGTAATCCATGTTTACCCATTGACTGATCTGATTGATCGGGGTAAAATAACGTGCGTTTGTAATATTAATTTATACATGCGTATTAAAAATAGAATAATTTTATTCATTTATGTATTCGCGTTAGCAACGCGCTTCGTGCTGCAAACATCCGCAGGCAAAGATTGAAAATAATTTCCCTAGGTGGACCTGCCTGACCCTACTGCAAGCTATTAAAAAAAACTTGCTCTGCAAGATTGCAAGATATTTAAACGAAACAAGCAGGACAATATAAGATAAACTCTGATTTACCTAAACCTGTAACGGTCTCAGTGTAAATAAGACCGTAACACTTTAAATTCAATCGGTCCCGTTATTTAGAAGAAAGAAAGAAAGAAAAAATATTTATTCAGAACTACATACAAACCAAAACATACTTATAAATAAGACAATACAACTGTGAAATGAAGTTTTGAATCGGTCCTAACTCAGCATGATGCTGGTTGACTCAACCAGCGCTGGTCTTCTGCTAGGGCCGTTACAGTGACTCACGTATAGACAAAACAAAACAAACAAAAAACAAAGCAAATATCACGAGTAGGTACTATTGGAAACAAATATAAAAAATAATTTAAAAAAATCGGATATTCAGTATTCAAGACCAACAAATAAATCGACATACCTACAGATAAATGAACATTTTTAAAACGGTCGTTCATGGTGAGTGATGCCTATTAGGCATCTTATAAACAGGGGCGTAGCTACCGGCGTATCAGCCCTTTCAATGATACGGCTGATGCCTGATGCCCCCAGGCACAGGGGCCCCGAAAGTGTATAAGCAATAATTCCTACAATGTTATCTATAATCTTTTAAACATTAATAACATTTTTGAGAATAACTGCTGGGCCAACAGAAACAGCTATCATGTTGTTATTGTCTATAGAGGCAGAAAATCTAGAAAAACTGAAATCGTCTTCAGCTATGGATGATTTGATAATAAGCTTGCCGAAAACAAGGCTAGAACAGTGTATCTTTGATTTGAATTGTTTGTCTAATTTAGCTCCTAGGAGCATTAAGTATAAGTAATAACTTATAATCAATATATAATTATTTTAATTTAGTTCGAGTATTTTTTGATTCTTTTATAAAAAAACTTTACCCATCCTTTATGCCCCCTAACACATTTTGATACAGGGCCCGTCTAAGGCAAGCTCCGCCACTACTTATAAACTAATATAAATTAATTTTATTCCTTCGTAGATATACCAAGATAACAGGCTTTATTAATAAAAAAAATCTGTTCTAATACGACGCTGGTGATATCCGCCCAAAATAAAAAGCCTTTCCGAATTTATGAGATGCCTATTATACAAAATTACAATTTTACCGTTCTACCAAATAAACATTATTTTCAAAAAATAGCAATAATAACAAGTTTTGCGGTTTCTCTAACTAACAATAAGAAGGCGCTGAAATTTATAAGTATGTAAATATTTGGACTATGTTGAACGTTTGCATTGGCTTTAAGTCTGTAAAAACCCGTTTTCTATATGTCTATCTATTTAGACGAACATTTAATATGCTTCAAGTGCTAGTAAAGCTAAGCACGTTTTCCAAGTTTTACGAGCGCTTTGTTTGAAGCGTAGATAATGTCCTTACCTACAATGTAATAATAATCTGTAATATTATAAAATTCTAACCATGCCGTGTTTGTACATTGAAGGTATTAAAAAGAACAACTGGTATAGACTATATAAACGATGGAGAACACGATGTAATTTTTTTAGATTTCTTGTCTGTTTGTCTGTTTGTTCGGAATCACGTAAATACTGCTGGGCTTAATTTGATGCGGTTTTTGCTGGTCGACACTAAATTCCTAAACATAAAATCTGCACTACTTTTTATCCTGCGAAGCCCTCTGGATTTTTTCTGGGAATGATTTATATGGCCAGCTTAAAAAAAAGACATTGGAATTTGCAATGTGATTTATTACTGATCGATAGCAAATTATTATGTAATAGAATGTGTGATATTTTTGTCCCGGGAATTTTTCCAGGAGCGGTTTGTTGTTGGGTGCATAAAAATTAGCTTATTCCGACACAGTTTTCACTAAAACGATAGTTGCGGTATTTTGTGTCGCGGGAATTTCAAGTCAAGCGTGGACGAAGTCGCCGGCATATCCTAGTAGATAATATAATCTGTCTGGAAACATAATTGTGTTCTTTTGAAATTTTGAACATTGAACTTTCATAAATATTGAAAGTTCAATGTTCAAAATTTCAACACGCAATGTTAAACAACAACATATATACTACCCATCTTTGTACTATAAGTGAAATGCCTAAGATTAAAAAAAAAAACAAAAATTAAGTGCCAATACAGGATCTAATCATAAATGATCGTAATTAGAAAGTTTTTTTTTTATTGCAGTTCAGCAGACAGGCCCACTTGATGGAAAGCGGTTACCATCGCCTATACACATTTACAACACCAAAGGTGCTACAAATGCGCTGCTGCTCTTTTAAGGGAGCAGGGGCGGATTTAGAAATATGACGCCTGTAGGCTATTCAAATTTTACCGCCCCTACCGATAAATCGATACCCTAATTCACAATCATATTAATTAGATCATTTTTTTGTCAATGAAATTGTAACTTTATTTATGATTTGTGTACATATCGTGAGACGGGTATAGTCTTGAATTAGACCTCCTTTTTACTGTAGTTTGAAGATTGTGTAAGATATAATATATAAAAAATTTGGCCCCAAATTTACCGCCCCTCCAAAATCTGCCGCCCTAGGCTCCAGCCTACTCAGCCTATTGGTAAATCCACCACTGTAAGGGAGACTGGAACCTGGTCACTAATGGCGGAACACAACTCAAGATTGTTATGGCGACATACTTTAGACCATGGGTGGTAGCCATCCAGTTGGGCAAATGTCCTTTCACCTGGCTATGGGTTGTTTTGTCGCCTCTTACGACAGGCCGCCCGGCCGCAGGAAATTGTATTCTTTCTCCTTTCCTGCACGGATGAAATGTTTTGTTTCACCCGTGTTTGTTTGTTTGTCACTCTGAAAATCACTATCGAATGGGCTCCGAAAGGATTGAATGATTTCCGATGATAGAATAGAATAGTATATTCTATATTGCATACAATGTTAAATAATAAATTCATACATACAATCGTAATGATAAGTAGGTACTGTTTAACTCAGATCCCGACAAACACAAAATCCACCTGCATATCTGAAACAAAGCACTTTTATTACCTGTCGGCGTTTGAACTAATAACATTGAAATTATTTTATGGTCGTCTTCTTTTGTTTACATATTGGAATACGGCCTATTGTTGTATTGTAATCATTAGCTAGGTGTTACGGATTTAAAGTACAAGCTGATTCTAGGAAATTCGGTCACGCGGCCGGGCGGACATATTACATCTGTGCAGTATACAGCAATGGCCCGATTGAGGGAGGAGGCAGTCGAGTGAGAACCACGAGCTAAGCGAGACGTGTGTAGTACAATCGGGAATCTAATAAGTGGCCAACTTTGCGCGTTTTATTGAATTACGACCTTCTGCATTACGTTTGGACTTGCTGTTTTCGGTTATATTTGTACCTGTGTTATACTTGTGTGTATAGTTCTAATCAACTCTATAATAATTCCAACTGCATTTTAATTCGAGCCTCGCTTGTCGTAACAGTACAATGGGCAGTCTTATCGCTGGAAGCATTTTTTACAGAAAACCTTTGGATGGACAGAAACTTGGTACGGATGCGGGTATACGTAGGGGATGCGTATACATACAGTACGGAATCGGTATCTCAGCAGATACCCATTCCGTACCGATGACCTATTTCCTCCTCCTCCTATCCCATCTTACTTATCCCATTACCATATTTCTATCCCATATCCCATCCCCTCTATCCCACTCCAACTGTCTGATCTCTCTATCTCATGTCCCTATCTCACTATCGTTATCCCATCTTAAAGGCTGCCAACGCGTTGTCTGCATCTGGTGTTGCATACGTTCATAGGCGACAGTAACCACTTTCCATTAGCTGGGCCATCTGCCTGTTTGTCAGCTTTGCAATCTGTCACCTTCAATAGATGTAAAATAAACAAAATACTAATTTAATAGTAATACAATACACATGTAAAATAGACACAATAAGAAAAAATACAAAAGCCCAAAAAAGCATTAAGTTCGGGCAATACCGTTTGCCCGGAGCGAGGAAAAAATAAATAAAAAATGTATTATCTTCTATCTGTCTATGCTATAATAAATCTATAAATGGTTCAATTTTGTACAATGCTGTTAAAAATGTGAAAAATTCTATATTTTTACCTTAATCATCATCATCATTTCATCCATCAAACGCCCACTGATGGACATAGGCCTTCCAGAAAGAACGCCACAATTACCGGCCTAGCGGTGTTCTGTGGTTTTTAACCTTTGACTACGCGCCCCGCAAAAACTAATTTATGTGCTTCAAGTACATCTCAATGTTCAAAATTGCGTTAATGATGGGTTGTTTATGTGTCTGCGAAGTTCGGATTTGCCACCCGGGGTATGCGCTCCGGCTTGCCAGCTCCTAGATCCCGGGCTAGTATGGCGTTCTACCGAGGTAACGTAGCCAGCGTGTGTACATTACCCATAGACGACGATGACGCAACTTCAATATTCTACATACTTTTACAGGTAGAGTATTTATCTATATTATTACTAATTAACAATCGCCAACTCCTTTAGTAAAATTAGTACAATATTACTTTTATGCATAGATGTTGTTAAATATCTAAATGTTTTCGTCTGAAAAGGCAAAATAATTATGAAATAAGCTGACGAAAAATTAGAGCGAATTAGATTATGAGAAAGAACTTTTGATAATAACATTAATTACAAAACAGTTCATGGCCAGCGGTTGTTCATCACGACGGATTGTCTTTGTCTTTCGAAAATATTTGTCGTTTATTTTTAACAGGTCTAAATTCTTTCGATGTTATAATTCCCAGCTAGTTGATTACGTCGCCATAATCACAATAGCGGTTAAATAATCTTCTAATTGAAGCAGATGGCTATGTGGTTTTACTGGCTTTTTTTTCAATAATCACTGACTTATAAATGTGAAATTAACTCTGTTACTTTTTCACTTCTAATCGACTGAAAGGATCTTAATGAAATTTAGCAGAGATAGATTTATATTCTGGGGCATAGACTATCTGTTTCAAAAACAAGTAGCCTAATCCACAATTTTTTTATGTTCAGGACATGAAAAATCATTTTTAGGCTTTTGAAATACGTGTTTCAGCGTTATCCTTTAGCATATCTTTATTCCCAATAGCAACAATGAAATATGGGATAAAGATTTGTATGAGCTACTATACTCTACTCATCATTCTTATGAAAATTCACATTTAGAAATAGCACGTGGTTTAGCTTTACAGTCACTCGCGTTTTTACTTAATATATAAATTAAAAAATAAAGGCTAGTGAAGCCGCGGGTAATAGTTATACATATAAAAATATGAAAATTAATTTGTTCCTTTATTTAAGCTTTAAATATAAAAACATGATGACGATATATATTTACTATAATAGAGTATAACATAGAATTTTCTCAAACTCAAACCGTAGTGCGTACTTCATGGTAATAATACAGGTTACATTGTATTATATTTTTATGTCGGTGCTATTTGCCAGCGGAAGGTTTACTTAATTTTATATCGCAAACTATCCCATCTCCCGGGTTGAAAATATCTATGTCTATTTTCGGTATTCAAATAGACAGATCGAGTTACTGTCGCATTTATTTTACAGATTATGAATTTATATATATATATCTATAAAGTTGAGAAATGATTCATTTCCCATACAAACTTTAATCCTCTATTTCAACCTGTTGTAGTTTTATTTATATAAGTATATTCCTGGCTATCTCTCTGTAAACAATATAAACGACCATAACTACAAAAACTACCACAACTACCAAAACTACCACAACTACCAAAACACGCCATTTTACCACCGCATTGCTCGCCGGCGAGGGAGTTCATCCACACTTCCTTGATACCTGGCAGTTGTCCACTGTACGTGGCCCTCGCTCTTTTATGCCATACGTGAGTAACCAATGGAATGAGCTCCCTCCCACGGTTTTCCCCAGAACGCTACAATATCTGGCTCTTCAAAAAGGGCGTAAATAGATATTTAAAGTCTCAACGAGGTAGGCAACGCATCGGCTCCCTTAGTGTTGCCGATGTCCATGGGAGACGGTAACCATTTGCCATCAAGTGGACCTCTGTTTGCCAGTTTGCCTATAAGCAAACATAAAAAAAACAGCCAAAGCTACCACAACTACCAAAACAATCAAAACTATCAACAAAACATTCCAAAACTACCGAAACTACGGAAACAACAAAAACTACCTAAATTACCAAAATGACCAAAACTTCCACAAATACTAAAATTACTAACTAAAACTACCGAACCGACCAAAACTACCTAAACGACCAAATTGACCAAAATAAACAAAATGACGAAAATGGCAAACCACAAATAAAAAACCTATTTTTCGGGATGAAAATGGGGATCCTATGTTCATCATCGGCATCGAAAAAAACAATAATAAATATATATATATATATATATATATATATATATATATATATATATATATATATATATATATGTATATATATATATATATATATATATATATATATATATATATATATATATATATATATATATATATATACTGAGTTTCAACCAAATTGGTCCAGTAGTTTTTCCGTGAAAACGGAACAGACAGACAGAGTTACTTTCGCATTTATAATATTAATAGGGATTTATCTTGGTACTTGGTATAGTAATGTGGTATACAATAGCGAACAAAATTGCAATATTAAAGCTATTTGAATAGTTTAGTTAGTTACCTACTTGATTTTAGTACTGATGTTTACAAAATGCCAATATTGTGTGACGTCAGCGTCCACGATACGAAAAGGCGGCTAAAATTTTCCGTATCTGATTGCATTTTCGAAATATTTGTTTTGATGCCAAATAAACATTTATATCAAACTTATATCTTTACGGATATTTACTAAAACTATTAAAAAAGTAAATTGATTAAAACCATAAAGTAATATATTCGTATTGTCTATTGTATTTTAAAACTGATTTGTTTTCTACAGCAAATTATACTGTATTTCTAATCCAAATACAAGTGAGCGGAAAATACTCAAAGAAACTTTGGCAGCGATTATGATGAAAACTAAAGCGGCATCATTAGATTTTCCAAAAATCGATTAACCTAGTCAAGAATCGAATCGGCCGATTTTGAAAAACATAACACAGAGCTTGAAAGGAACAATTTCTGTGAAGGAATGTCAAACGTAACATTAAGGGAAATATTGATTTTTTAAATAACCGATTTATAACTTCAAATACTCATGACCTGTGCCTTGTACTCACTACCGTTTTAACTTTCATCAAAATTGGCCCCGAGACTGCTTTGAGTGTTTCTCTTCTATAGCTTCTAATTTGGCCATGAAGGCTTACTTGAAAAATGTATCCTGTATATGTATAACCTGCCGTTCTTTAAATACATACCTACTACATATATATCTACCTACCTATATACTATAATACATTTGTACGTGCCTAATAAATAAAATCCATTAACTTTTTGTATAATATTTTGTTTTCTTAATGATTCAAAGAATATTTAAGGACGATTTATGACATATATGATTAAGAACTATGATTACTGCAATTTAACTTATTAAGTACATATAGAGTCGTGAAGGTGCTCTTTTTGTACTTATACATACACATCTTATCATACTGTATCATGCACTAATTACGAAAGTAATTGCCGGCCGGCTTATGTCAGTGGTTAGCTAATTTTTGCTTGAGGTTTAATTCCTTATAATCTAAGCTATCAATCTAACTAAATAATTGGCTAACTGCCAATATTATATTTATTTTTGGTTATTACGTATTATTGTACAATCTGTTTGCGATGTTTTCCTTGATCGCTTCTTTTCGTACCTAATAAGAAAAACGTAATTTTTGTGGTTGTTAGACAAAATTTTCAGTCACTTTATTGTTCATCGAAAATATTTACAGAACCACATTTTCGACGCTGTCTATTTATTTTAAAGGGAATAATCCCGCGGAACTTCCGGGACATAAAGTACCGTAGCACTGAATAAGAACTATTGTTTTAGTATAAATTTTATCCGAATCATCTAACACAGTATAATCACAGATTGAAACAATATATCGATGTTGGTAGTCTGCAAAATTAGATGTAAGTTATACCTAGCTAAATAACAGCCCATAAAAATTCCGCTGTTGGACTTGGGCCTCCCATTTATGTTTATAGGGAAAAAGACCGCATACGGGTCACGTTTGTTCAAGGTGGCTTGATAGGTTTAAAACATCGATTATCTCGATGTGCAGGTAGCATCACCATGTTTGAAAACAGCCTAAGTGGTGCATGTTTTCCGGCCAGGCTTCGAATCTGAGCTATTTGTGTTTGGAACGCGAGTACCTACGCTAAACTCTAGTTGCCAGGGCTCATATACCTAATTAAATTTTTGAAATATAGGTGCATATCTAAATTCTTTAATTAAAAGTGTTGTTGTATTTCAGTCTGTAATTTCGTAATTTCCTTCCGAAATTCTATTTAAATAGTACAAATGCAAAATCGCTTACTATTTATGCAGTGTTATAATTGAATACCATGCAAAAACAAACCAAAACAAAACACACACGAAGAAATATAAAAATACTTTTCTATGAGGTGAAAACACTTTATGCTATATCCCGTCCAGTGAGCATTGTATAAAAGTAATGATTGTTGGATACAAAATAAAATGAATGAATGAATATGCTTTATTATGTTTTAAAATATACAGTTATAACTCGACTAAAATGTCTAGAAAATTAACTGCTTTTTTGCCTTCTAGTAATATTCTATTTTATCTGTAGTCAAGGTCAGTGAATCATAAACAAAGCGAATTTATCCATGTTATTTTAGGTTTAATGTTGATCCTAGTCTAAAATCCGCTAAAAATAACTAAATACGCATGTAGCAATACTAAGTTTCACGTGACCAGTCATTTTTACAGTTTACTAAGTATGTCTCGTGGAATTTAATGCAAAAATCTTTTCGTTATAATTCGATGATAGTTACCAAAGAACAGCCGACATGATAGGTTTGTAATGGTTAGTTTAACTTAATCAAATAATAATTCTGTTAAATATCACAAGGTGTTAAATGTCTTGCTTATAAAATTACAGTAATTATTATTAAAGTAAACATCATAGGCTATATTGACAAAATGCGTACATCGCGACTAAAGAAACATGATACTTACACGATGTTTGATGTCGTACTAATAATTACTAGTAAGTATCGAAATTACTTGACCTAATATTGGAGTTGCTAGAGTGTAGACAAATTTGTGAAAGTGGCGCCCCTATTATATTCTAATTTATTTTGCCACCCTGTACAGAAATAAAATTTTACAATTCAATAGGCGGTCTTATCGCTCTTAGCAATTTATACCAGACAACCTTTGGATGGACAAGAAGTTTGATAAGAACAGAGGTATGTTGCATTATTCTCACTTTACCGAATCGGTACCTTATCAATATATACATTATACATAGATACATATGATAAATATATAAACATATAGCAAATAAATAAATACATACATGATATAACATACATATATAAATAAAATAAGATAAATAAAATATTATACAATACATTTACATAAATAAATATAAAACGAGAAAAAAAGCTAATAAAGAGAATAACTGCTGCTGCATCCTTAAATTGAGCTATTTAGTGATAGGCAATGATACTTCACAAGTCTATTAAAAATAGGCAATGACTTGGCTAGTTTGACGGGTTGTCTGGAATAGATCGCTTCTTAGCGATAAGGCCGCCCATTGTGCACATTTAGAATATTTTTAGGCTATAAGATTTTCTGTGTTTTCTGTAATGGTGTACAATAAAGAGTTATCTATCTATCTACCTAGTTTGATATTAACAGGCTCTTTATTGGTTTTGCTAAAATGGGTGCTCTTTATTGATCCATGAGCCAGGGTCATGGAACTACGACGGCATTGGCGCATGATTGCCAACTATTATATTGGGTTTTATGTATTCCATTATATAGTCATTTAACCCAGTCGCAGCCTAGCTGTCACCTAGCAAAACCATTATGTATACAAATTGTCTTTGTCATAAATTAAGTGCAAAATGATTAGCTGTTCCAGTGCTTGGTCAATATAATATGGTTAATGTAGAAATTTACAACTAAATTATCGCAGTCAAATTTAGATAATTAGCCTTATGAATGAGCAACGGATGCACTGGTCACGGGGAAACCTTGAATTACCCCACCCGAGTCGAATTCACAACAATGCGCTCGCGCAATCGTAAAGCCAAACATGACACGATAACAAACGCAAGCTTTTATGGGTTTTGAACTGTGCAACCTCTTGCCGCGTACGTAGGTGTTACTAATCAGGGAAACCGTAAAACTTCTGCCCTTTTACGGGTAAGTAGAATTATATATGCTATAAAAGGACTCAAAGTGACAAGAGGGCTGGTGCTTACCTCGGACAACGAATTAGTATAGGTATATCAATCCAGCAATGAAACGTAGCCAACCTTTTGGGTACCTTACCCATAGTATTCTACTTTTAGTCTTGAGGAATTAGAGGTAGAATACAATTTAGTTAGATTTTTTTATTATTAAATTAGTTTATAATGTTTTCCTTTAATAAATATGTTGTTTTTTTATACCTGGAGCACAGCAGACAAGCTGACGGCCCACCTGATGCGGTTACCGTCGCCTCTGGATGTTTGCAACACCAGAGATGTCACTAACACGCGGTCCGTCTCGAAGAAATATTTTGAAAAACACAACGTAGCGCTGTGGGAAAACTTCAGCTGGGAATTAATTCCAAATTCCCAGCGTTAAAAAGGGGAATGTTCTAGAGGATCGATGCGTACATGGCGAATCAACTCAAGAAAGTGGGGATGAACGCTCAGCCGATGGCGAGCAGTGCGAAGGTAGAAAGAAGACGAAGGCACCTTTATGAAAAGTTCCTCGGAATACTCTCTGGTATACAGTTGGTACAATACACAAAGACGCCAGGTCTCTCTGAAGGCCAAGTGTATCTCTAGACCGTCTGTGAGTATCGGATCAACGACAACGTGAACGGCTCGACATTGAATACAGTCCAGGTGATTAAGCTGGTAAGCAGGTGCTCCAGTCCACATGTGTGAGCAGTACTCCATATGCAGCCTCACCTGAGTTTTATAAATCAAAAGGGGATGCCACGGCGTGAACTATTCCTTCGACCGGTTTAGCACTCCCGGCTTCTTGGAGGCAAGGCCTTGCCTTCAAGATGGCCCCTGAACTGCACATTGTTCGCGATGTCGACAACGACGATTTATGTATTAATTTTAATATTAATACATTGATGTTTTTTTTTACTTGTGCACCTGTTATAAAAAAGTGAGAACAAACTTTCAAATGTCTGACACAAAATATATGCAGAGTGTTTCCATTAAAAATGTTGAGAGAAGGCAGAGTGGGATCTATTTGTAAAGCGAGTTGAAATATTATTTATTATATATACTGCTAGTTTCCTGCAACTGCTTTATAAAATTGCGGCACAAATAGAAGCAATATTAATTCATAGTGACTATACCGTTTCGAAGCGTTTATTTCACTTTTGACGCCTATCAAGTTACATATTCCTTAACAGTAAAGCCCACACGAAACAAATGATATAATTGTCGTACTTTATTGTTGTGGGTGACGTAATAGTTATGTACTGTGAGTCATATAATATACAGCGCGTTCCATTAGCAGGTCACGACGCCCAAAATGCTCCGTTAGCCATTCCACAAAGCGACCGCGGTTGTGGTCGTGGCGAAAACGTCACAAATGACATCATAATTTTCGATCACACAACGCTCACAACGTCCCATGTCAACACGTGGGTCGAATAACCGTTCCGGTCGAATAACTTGGGTTTACGATTGTAACGCCGGCAAGCAAGTGGAACGGGAAAAATCGCGGTGGTGAATGTGGTCGTTGTGAGTCTCTAATGGAACATAACCACATAGTATTAAATCATCGACACTATACGTAAATAAATCAAAAGTAATCGATTTGAAAATAAAAAATATGTTATGTTAAATTTTTATACTTTGTTACAAAAATTGGTTATTTAATATTGTATGTAAATATGTTCATTGAAATGTGGATATATTTATTACACGATATAGTATTTTTAGTTTTATTTTTTTATATAGATAAGTTAAATTGATTAAAACTTATATTTAAATGAAGTCGATTTTTATAACAAAACGAGTCAACAGCGCATTAGAACATTACTAATTGATCCGTTATCGAGCAGTCTTTTGACAGCTTTTATAAAGTAAATGCTTGGAAAGGGTATTTTATAGATCATTGAAGCCAACAACCAAAGAGTACATTGCCAACATAAAAAAAATATATATGCTTCAATATTTGCCAGGTGGTAGGGCATTCGCCCGACTGGATGGCTACCACCCCTGGTCTAAAGTATGTTGCCATAACAACCTTGAGTTGTGTTCCGTCATTAGTGACCAGGTTCCTGTCTCCCTGAATAGAGCAGCAGCGCATTTGTAGCACCTTTGGTGTTGCAAATGTCCATAGGCGATGGTAACCGTTTTCTATCAATTGGGCCGTCTGCCTGTCTGCTGAACTCCTACAATAAAAAAATTTGTCATGGAATAAGCCATCCTTTTTATTTAAGAGGATAGAATATATCTAGTTAAGCCTATCGGAAAGAAAACCAAGCTATACGTCTTTGGAATAAGACGCAGGTGCCTTAGCTCCTTAGTTACAACGACACGCATCAAAGCCTCAGTGTTATCAGGAGGTTAGATATTTGTCATTACATGAAGGGTTGGCGTGTTGTTTGTATTCGCAGTAAAAGATACAGATGTGTAGGTTAATCATCTACATATAACGAACGCTTTATTCCTCGTTTAGGTCTAATTCATAGAAAACGAAGAAAAAAGGATGAGAATTGATAATAGTCAAAAATTGTGATAGTATAGTAAACTTGTGGTGAATATATAAATGATGTTGAGACCTCGAACCGTTTAGTCTTCGTCTGCAGTACCGGTGAACCGGTCGCGAGCTTGTTGACCTAAAGCAGCTCGCCTTTACATTACCGAACACAAATATCACGTAGGTAAGCAATATTGTAGCTATATTTTTTAGATTGATTATTTAATTACTCTTGTTATATAAATCGACCAAAATTTTAGTGTAAATTTTATTTTACGGAACTTAAAATAATTTCCAATAGGTATGCGGACAGTGTTAGCTTATCGTTATAATATTAAAAAAAAACTAGTTGTGTGCGGAACATAATTATAGCAAAGTGACTTTTTTATCGTAGTCGACCATAATATCAACTATAATATCAATTGAAAATCAAGTACATTTAATTACTATTGTAATCGAATGTATTCTGCAAATGTATCGAAAAGCGCATGTAGTTTTAAGTCTAAGATTTGGCGAATGTCAGTAAACGAGATTCAGGTCCCATTACAATTATTATTATTAGCAGCGATGAATAAAATTAAAAAACTTAAATACAATAAAATATGTAGAGGGAAAATAAATAGTAATTTTCATATTACTCATTGAAGATATGAAGCCGAGTCATTCTGTGAACATCTACTGAAAAGTGGTCCAAACTTCGAGAGTAAGATTGAATAATAAATAAGATTTATGTATGTCTATAAAGTATTTTTGACACGCTGAATCATGTTTAATTAAACACGAAAAGCAATTTGATTGGTGAAGAGAGACGACGTTCTTAAATCTGTTATAACGTTGTGATAATTTATAATTAATAAGGTTTATAAAAGGTTACTTACATAAGTACTTATCCATATTGATATATAATTGTTAAAGTGAATTTGTTTTGCTACCTGTATAATTAATTATTCGTTTGTTCCATCCGCTCAAATTTGTCATATGCGTACTTTCGACAATGACTATGTACCAGGTTAATTTTTATCTCGTCAAACATTATTAAAGTGTAGCGAAACTACATGGAAAGCTTTAGTTGTAAAAGAAATTAGGTTAGTGCTTGATAATACGCTCGCAACGAAGAGTTCCATACAGATAACAAACGTTATGTCTTCGTTATTTGGCTACGAAACTATATTTTCTTTAAGTTCTTCCACCTTGATCTTTCTCAGAGATTTCCCCTGATTAGAACAGATTTTATAGGAAACGGATTCCACGCATTTTTGAGGATTGGAAGTTAATGTCTCCTCCACCTTCAGACTTTAATAAAAAAACTATTAAGAAACATTATTGTGGTTTGTTCAAAATTATCCGATTTGACTCGTGACAGGAGTAATTGATTTTTTGGAAATCTAATTATAACACTTAGTTTTTGTCAACATCGGCCTCAAGTCTCCTCTGAGTGTTTGTCGCTATTTCGTATAGCTTAGGATTTGGCCTCAAGAAGGCCCACTTGAAAAATTGCTGTATATGAGAGATGGCGTATAGTGCGCATTTGGAACCAGTCCTCTTTTTCCTTATTATGTCATCTTGAGGCATATAAATGAATAATTTGTTTGAAGTTTGTATGGACTAACACTTAAGGAGTAAAACAAGCTGTTGATTGCTGAAAGAAATATCATACGAAAGATCCTGAGTTCGACACGGGCAAGCGATGGCAACTGGCGGATCCGAAATGCCGAAATCGAACAGCTGGTGGACGAGCCTAATAGGTGCGATCAAGACACATCGATTGCGCTCGTGAATCACGAGGTGAAAAGAGCCTATCTGGACAAATCAACGGGACGGTGACCAGTTGGTCGGCCCAGATATCGCTGGAGTGACGTAGTGGAGGCTGATCTGTGCGAGCTTCAAGCTATGACTGGCATGAAGTGCTGAACAGAAAGGAGCGGATTATTCTCGTTTCGGAGGCCTGGACTCATTTTGGGTCGTTGAGCCGCAGCATTTAGTTAGAAGTTTTAATGGTAGTACTTTCATATTGAGGCACTACCCAGTATTTACAAAATTGGGAATTGATTTAAAAATCAAAAACTTCTATCTAATTTATGAAAGATAAAACGGTTATTATTTTTGTGACACTGTTCCACCACTTCAAAAAGATTGAAAAAAATTATGAGTAGAAAAGATTGTAAAACACATATTCTAAAAAAAATGGTAATAGATGGTTTAAAAAAACTCGAGATAAAATATATTTTATTTTTAAACAATCGGCTTTTCATCTGGGAATTACAAATATTGTTTCATGCCTTTTGCTTCCAAGTATACTAAAAAAATTCGCTATGAGTGAAATTGTAATTTTACTATTGAAAAAAAAAATATAAACGATAAAATAGGTTTAAAAAAAACTTGAAATATACTTAAGATAAAAAGCTGAAAATTTGGGTGAATTATTTTTATTTGATACCAAAACGAATCTCATAGTAAAAGTAGAAAACGCGGCGGGGGCAGTTTTTACTTAGAAACCCTACTATACCTTTCATTTTTATATAGAAACTCGGTTATAGGCGGACGTGAGGATCTTATAAAGATTTCAATTTTACCAAAATGTCTGAAAAACAAAAAAAATGTGTAACGAATCGTATAACCAAGTCTCTAATGCAAGCACTGGGAAAACCCAACACAGTTTAATACTTTAGCGGGAAAAACTGTCATTTACCTGCCTAATGATTGTGTAAACAGCACCAGCGATCAGAAGTGTCTTTGTTTTGCATGAATCTAATGAATTCTCTAACTTATGTAGGTAGGTATATTCAATTGTTTTTACATGTATTAAGAACATTAACTTTTTCTGCTTTATTTTGGCACTCTATAACAAGAAATTCTTAAAATAAATACTTTGTTAGAGTTGAATGATTTCTTTTTGTTATAATACTTTAAAGATACCTTGTTGACGTAAAGCAATGAACCATTAATTTTTAGCTACAGATTACTTTAACAGTCAATTTGATGATTCTTAAAACACTCGTAACTAAAATGTACTTGGTTCGATTCCTGGTCGGGACACTTGGACCACTTATATAGTTTTCTGACTTAAAGTAGATTGCAATAGATAGACGTTGCAATTACCATGTGCTGACAGTGCAATACCGTCGGTTTCCTAAAGAAATGGGACACAGAGTTGAAACTTTATATGCTTGTGTTAAAATTATGATTGGACATAATAATATGGATATATACGTGTTTTTATGATCTGTGATATATACTTATGTAAATTTGTGTATATTGTTTATAGTTAAGTATTATTTAATAGATAATTTAGTTTTGAAAATTTATATGTAATATTTAGTTTATTTCTTCCGTCTTAATGTTATATTATTCCTTTAATAATAAACCTTATGTCATATTTTACAAACGGTAATTCCCATGATCATAAATACAAAACAAACACATTCAGACAAACTTACTTTCACGTTTATATAGCTGTAGGGATTTGTAATAGAGGCATAAAAATAGAGGTCTATTGGATCAATTTCCTTAGCAGTGGGGCCGGCATAATGAATAATTGATTAGGTACAATAAAATACCAGCTGACCTTGAGCTTGCAGCAAAAACAACTACCACTTAACGATAGGTTAGGTTAGTACATTCTCTTCCTTCGCACCTCGTGCTAAAATGTAAACAAAACGGAAGTATTGCGTATACTTAATTATAACTATATACAATTTTAGATAGATAAATAAAACTTTATTGCCAATTTATTATATATAGATAGAAGATAGATGTGCCCTTCATTCACAAAACTTTATTAGCATTCGTTACTTACAGCGTGATAATTTACAGTAGTTTCTTAATACTGTAATGAAAACATAAAAAATGTCATTGTTCTGTAATACATATAGTCTCGGTTCTCATGCAACCCGAATGCATAACAAGCCTGATTTGCGATGATAAGGAAGAGTAATAGGCAAAGACTCGTTGTTTCTCAATAATAAGATCACAAGATCATCTGCAAAAACGTGAGTCAGCTATTATTGTGAGCTTGAGAGATACTCTGCTTCACAATCTGTCATTACCATGTTACCACACCCGAACACAATTACAATGAGTTACCTTTATTGTAACGAAGACTTTATTTATTTTGTGTATTTGTAAACTTGGATATGCCCGCGACTTTGTCTACGCATTACTTGAAATTCCTTCGGGATTCCCGGATCACAAAGTACCGCAGCACGTAAAAAAGAATGTAACCTATCGTGTCAGTGAGCATTGTGTCGGAAGAAGATAATTTTTAAGCACCCGAACAATTTCAAACCGCTCGAGGGAAAATTCCCGCGGGATTCCCGGGATAAAAATATCAAATATTTTATACAGAAAAAATGTTATCGATCAGAGAAAAAATCACATTGAAAATCGAAATTTTATAATATTATAGATATATATGGTCGTGGTAGCTTAGTTACATTCCGGTGACATGAGTTCGAATTCAGACACGAAATTAGTAATTAGTTCTTTAGTCTATATATTATAGAAATAAAGAATGAATGAAAACTCTATTATTATTCACCATAGGCTCAAAGTATGAAACAATGGGCAGCCTTATCCCTCATAGCAATATTTTCCTGGCAACCCAGTGTCCAAGGAGAATGAAAAATGTAATGGTGGTGTACAAATGCGGACTAAACTAAATGTATAATGTGTGAAATCAATCAAACAGCTTTGACAAACCTGGACAGTATATCGACTATTTCCCTAAAATGGATCTAAGCCCAAGAATGGGACGTATATGGGCTGATAATTTACAACTACACCTGAAGTAATATTGTAGATAATTTCATTCGTTATGATATGTTTAGTGAAAACTTGAGTGATACGAATAAGTTTAGTACAATTTACATATTTTTTACATGGAATTTATGCGGCAAATTTTATATTTATGTCTAGAATTAACGATATGTCGGTTTTTGCATAAAATAAGTAATAGTGATGGTCAAAAGGAAGGATAAAAGATATGACGGAGTGACGGAGTTTAAGGCTCATTTGGAGTATTTAACTAACTCACAGAAATTAATCTTTAGTGTTATAAAATTCTAAACATGCCGTGTCTGTACATTGAAGTTATTTAAAGAAAAAAAAGCAACTATAACTATATTATAACTATGTAAACGATGGAGAACACGATGCAATTTGTTTTAGTTATCTTGTCTGTTTGTTCGGGATTCACGTAAAAACTACTGGGCCGATTTCGATGCGATTTTAGCTGATCGACAACAAATTCTTACACTTACAATTTAATATCAAACTAAAACTAACTTAAAACATATAATTAAATACTAAAAATAAATTAACTTATAAATTAAACTATACAATAAATTAAACTAAAAATAAACTATATATACAAACTAAAATTAAAGTATAAAATCTAGTTCTAGACCGCTCTCAGTCGGAAACGTGCCCAAAAGACTGGCCACATTGCCTCTCTGAATGGCAATGCTGATGCGCTGTGCGAGGTATAAACCAGTCTTTTGGTCACGTGAGACATCCACCAGACGTTTGACTATGTCCCGATAAAGCTTGTGCGCCTCAGGCCCCCATGGTCCCAGGGTCTCGACCCCAAAAGCCGCAAATATGTAGCCATTTCCGATGGCTGAGTATTTGCGGCGTTTTAGGGCCTCCTGTTGTGCAGCAGCTGTACCGGCAGACATGCTAGTAGCTGGAAGATGGGACGCTGCCAAAGTATCGACGCAAGACGCGTCCCATACTAAGGGGCGACCCATCTTCCAGGGCACCAATGACATACCATCGGGTCTCCTGCCATCGTCGCGGCACAGGCCGTTCGGTTCTAGGACGGCAGGTACCCCGGCGGTGACAAGAGCCCGACGGATTATGTCATTAAGTGTTGCATGACGTGAAATTCTGCCGGCACTCCTGCTACACGATAACCCATGGTGACCGAGGCGCTCGACCTTATCTCCGCACTGACAGCGGTGTGGAACAACACAGGCCGCCCCTAGGCGAATGCAAGCACTTATTCTAAACGCGTTATCGTCTAGAAAAGTGCCCAAATTCGCCGAGGGGAGTGCCTGCAGCCACAAGCCAGACTCCCAACGCGAGACAGCTAGGAGACGAGCACGCTCCGTCTCATGGGCACACGTATCCAAAAGATTTTTATGCACCAATGAGCAAAGCGGGCCGTCCCATAGCTTCTGTGACTTTAAATTTATGGGTAAATTTTGATATGGGCAGACCACAGACCAGGCATTTCTGGCCTCAGTCAAATACAGGACCTCAAAGTCACCAAGTGACGGATTTAATATTTCACCAATGAGGTCCTTTGTACTGTACACTGAGGACAGAAAGGCGGGTAAAGAAACTGCAGAAATTTTGCGTATACCCAAACCTCCATACCTTATTGGTAGGGAGGCTTGAGTCCATGTACGGTCATCAAAAGGAATGTTGAAAATCGATGAGAGCGAGTACCGAATAACATTATCCAAAGTTTTTAAAATATTTTGGTTTTGCCATATAGGACAGCATCTCAAAATATATATAAAATTTGGCGTAAAAATACAGTACCGAATAATATAATATGCGCTATGTAGACTTATACTTTTTAGGTTTTCTATCTTTGACTGGAAATTTTGAATTTTGTTACTAACGAAAGTAGAAAAAGACTCCTCAAAAACGGGGCACCCAAGGAGGCTGAGGCTATTTTTGTCAACAATTTTAAAATTTAGTCCCAAACTTTGAAAATCTGATATAATATTATGGATATTTGGCACCTTGTCACTGAAATATATCTCACATTTTGAATAATTTAGCTCTAAACCAATTTTATCAAACTCGTAAATTAAATATTGTATATCTTTTTTAAGAGTATCAATGTCTCCTCCAAGGGTGCCGTCGTCGAGGTACCATACGTTGAATTTAGAATTTAATTTTTCTATAATGGGATGAATGGCGAGTGAAAATATGGCCGGCCCAAGGGGGTCCCCCTGCTGGCAACCGGTTTCTGAAAAAACTTTATGATTTTGGTACATTAAAATTGATTTATCACAGTAGCATTGGTGGATAAAATTGAAAATTCTTGGGGACTTATCACGCACTTGAGCCAGCAAGGTGGCCCTGTTGACCGAGTTAAAAGCGTTTTTTACATCCACCTTCAGAAGAGCTTGGCAACAGTCTCTGGACGCAAAGGTTCGAAGTGAATGTACCGCCGCCTCGCAGCCGCCCTTTACGCCAAAGCCTAATTGGCGTGTTGCAAAATAGGATGAGCTTAAATCCGCTATCTCCCGACAGCATATCTTGGCGGCAAGGCGGCGGTATGTAGTACCGACTGCTATAGGGCGTATGCCTCCGTCTTTTTTATTTAGGGCACATAGATTGGCACCGTATAAAGTTGGAACAACGTCGTTATTTACTGCACCTGAAAGCATTAGGTTAATTAGGTCTGTTATGTCTTTCAGAAGAGTCTCGCCAGCTGTGCCTGTACTTCCTCCCAACAAATCCTTTAGGTGTTGGGGGGTCAAGCCATCAAGCCCACCGGCTGAACCACTTCTGAAAGACATAACAGATGTAAAAACCGATTTTGGTGCTGCAACTAGGCTTTCTTCCAGACATACTAAGCTGGAGCCTAGAGCTGCATCTGAATGTGGATGTTTTTCTTCTAAAGCCCGCAGAGTGGTCTCGTTATTGGGAGCAATGGTGTCGTTGGAAAACAGAATTCTAGCCGCCCCCTTGATGTCTCCATCAGAAAGTTTTGCTTCCACAAATCTATTGAGTCGGTATGTAGACTCCTTGTCAGTTTTTCTAATATTACTATTTGTACGAAGATCATCTAATTCTGGAAGATTTTGGCAGCGTTTTTTAATTTTAGTTGTGAGATTTCCAGATTCATTGTGCTTAATGTTTAAAATTTTATAAGGGAGCTGTAATAAATCCTCCCAGGCTCGTAAAGAATTTAAAGTTACAGTATTTCGAATAAATTTAGAAAAAATTTGGCATACCGAAATTCTAGCTCCTCGTGGGATTCTTTTTATAATTTGGACCGAATGTTTTAGTCTACTTAGGTTTTCCGAAAGGGTAAAAAGATTAATATTGGTAGAAAGAGGTTGTTGGGACGTGGCTGAGCTTGATAATACATCTTGTTCCCTGTGGGCTTTGCCGAAGTGAATTTTCAAACCTCTATTACCTTTGAAATAACGAGCCTGTGAGCATTTAGGACACTGAACTAGGTTCTCCAACGACGCCACATCAGGTTGGGACTGTGTCATAAAATGCAATACAATTCAATTAAAGATAAACAGAACTTACAAATAATCTATAAAACATGTTACTACAAGTAATATAATTAAAAAGTGTAAAGTAATACCTAAATTATAGTTCGCCTTAAAAAAATAAAAAAGAAGAACTAAGACTATAGAATTAAGAAAAAAAAAATTGTTAAAAATGGTGAGGGAGTTTCACAAAGTCTGTTTCCTGATTCAAAATGATCTTGAGAGTTGAAATTTAGGAGGTCCTTAGGCCAGGTGAATCTGGCATGCGATGAGTTGTGCATTGGTCGGGTTCGGAGACAAGTTTGCTTGCATCTTTTAGCCAAAATGATACATTCATCGAAACACTGGATTTTTCATATATTTGTTGAGGCGGAAATGTCTGGTACTAACATGAACAGAAACAGAGGTATATTCTCAGAATTTTTGTGATCCACTAGATACGTATGATAGTTTTTTGCATTGTTCACTGATTTGCAGAAAGTAATATTAAGCGAAATATATTTAATATTTGATAAATATTCAGGAAAATTTTTAAGACAGTTTTCAGTTTGACGTTCGGTAACATTAGATTTCATAAATATTTATTGACTTAAATTTAATTATAATGATTTAAAGATATGAATATTAATATATAACTCAATTATAAATTAAACTTCCTTAAAAATAAATAAATATATAAATAATAATCATCGTTATATTAGTTCGCTTCGGTAGAGCTGGGGGTTAGATTTCCTTGTTTTACTTCTGTAAATCTTATTGTGAGTCTATTGGCACGCATGTTATATCTGCAGTGCCGTAAATAGGGCGGTGCCACCGGTGACCAGGCACAGGGCGCGTAGACTCTGGGGGGCGCAAGAATGGCCAGACCAGGCAGGATTATTATTTTTTCGGTTTGCTCTTAATAATTTCCCGCTGCACCCCTAGTGCTCGATTCCAACACATACGTACCTACATGCCAGTATCATTAAAAACGTATGTTAAATTAGACAAAACATCGCGCTCATTGTTTTGGCAGCGCACGAGCGTATTTGTGTTCTAGTTCTATAAAAAAACGAATTTTCTTCCAAAATATTAGATAATTGGTCCACCAGCGCCAAGGTCCTTTATTTTATCACCCTGAATGAAATAAAGTAGGCCTATACATAGCATTGCTCTAATGAGGGTACCTATATTATCTAAAAATCCGTGCAGGAACGGAGAAAGAATACAATTTCCTGCGGCCGGGCGGCCTGTCGTAAGAGGCGACAAAACAACCCACAGCCAGGTGGTAGGGCATTTATTTGTCCGACTGGATGGCTACCACCCCTGGTCTAAAGTATGTCACCATAAAAACTTGAATTGTGTTTCGGCATTAGTGACCAGGTTCCAATCTTCCTTAAGAGAGCAGCAGCGCACTTGTAGCACCTTTGGGGTTACAAATGTCCATAGGCGATGGTAACCGCTTTCCATCAAGTGGGCCGTCTGCCTGTCTGCTGAACTCCTGCAATAAAAAAAAAAATAGGGTGCAATTATAGGGCGCATAAAAGGCTATTTACGGCAGTGTTATATCTGGACATGTCAAGCTAGCAATTCTTGAGCTCTTCTACTTCGACCTGGTGAGGCGGCATGAGTAGCCACGTTCCCCGCATGGTTACTATTAATTATTAAATAATCTATTAATAAAATTGAAGTGTCTGTATGTATTGTCATTCTAACAGCTTTTTACTAAATGCATATAAAAGTACTATCGGTATATACAGTACTTATATCAAAAATATTTTTTTTTTCTGTTCTGGCTAACCTCTAAAACGGCTGGACCGATTTTGACGGTACTTTCAATGGTAGATTAGCTGACGTTACAAGGAGTATATTAGGCTACATTTAAAATTAGGTTTTTGCGAAAGTAAAATCTTGTATTAGAAATGACTAGCGGTTGGAAATGAGGACAAACCTTCATGTATGGTCGGTTCATATACGTTACTATTCATTCATTTGCTTTATTTTTTAAGATTTTGGGGCTTCTAAGCATTCGGCATTGTTTTTGCCAGCGTCACAATTAGGTTAAAGACAACATCACCTGTTGTTTTTGCCATTCGCCATTTTTTATTTTATCTTACTATTACACGTGTTTATCTTGAAAACTGTTATCTATTACATATTTTTAGAATTTTTACATTATTTTACTAACAATCTATCATTTACAAATTTTTGAAAATGTCTAATTAATTATTTATATATTTTATATCCAAATTTATTTTTATCCTAATTCTTGTTACTTATTTATCTTAAAGAAACGTAACTTTTTGCCTCCACGTTCCTTCTGCGTACGACAAAGCTATAGAAGGCACTAACAGAGTCTGTGTTTCCCGCGAAAAGTACAGTCTGGGTGTATTCAAATGTCGTCTGAATCAGACATGTGCGCCGCATCCGCCACTTGCACACAGCGCATACGGTAGTAAGACTCTTTCTTTCTCTATCCTTTCACCTTCTCCCAATTATTTAGGGTCGGCGCAATATGTTAAAAAAACAACATCACCTGTTGTTTTTAACCTAATTGTGACGTTGGCAAAATGAAGTATTTATATGCTTTTATAGTGAAAAAACTTCGTCGATATTCCTAACGTTTTCGGTCACCTGCGTTACCATCGGTTGAATTTTGACATTACTTGTATGGAGCTTATGTTAAATTTGAACCGGTAACGGTTGGTAAGATATATGAACGGGCCATCAGTCATGTCAATTGTGGCCTCTATGACGTTTGGATTTTAATACCAATTTTCTGTTGGATATATAATCAGACACTTAAAAATTAATAAACATATATACATACATATATATATATATATATATATATATATATGTATGTATATATATATATATATATATATATATATATGTGTGTGTATAGGATATTTTTGATCCTGAAAAATTAAAGAGTTCCCGTGGGATAGTCAAAAAAACTTTAACTTACTACTTTTACTTTAACTTTACTTGAACAGCTTATTATAATACAACTTATGCACCTAATCAAGTATTGATACTCCCGGTATCATCATACAATAAAACAATTCATACATTAAAAAACAATTAGGCTATATATCATCACGCTAAGACCAATAGGACCGGAGCCCCAATGAAGAATGTTTTAAAATCGGAAGGGTTTTTTAACTTACTTTTTTTTAATTATTCCACGCGGACGAAGTCGCGGGCAGAAGCTAGTATATATATATATATATATATATATATATATATATATATATATATATATATATATATATATATATATATATGCTGGTAGGCCAATCATAGACGTATGCATGGAAAGAAACTTGCTTGTGTCGAACACACTATTCCATCATAAGGATATTCACACGTATACATGGAGAATGAATGATCAGAAAAGTATGATTGATCTGATTTTAATTGATAGTCGCCTCCGAAACACAATAATGGATACAAGAGCCTACAGAGGCCCCACTCTTGAAACGGACCACTACCTGGTGATAAGCCGGTTTGTGGGCCTTTTCAGGAAGTGGAGACACTGGCGAGTGCGTACCAATTTCGGGGAGCTTGAAAGAATAAAGTGTGAAAAATTGGAAGATGTTAGTGTAAGGAGTATGTATGCGCGCCTAGTCGAAGAAAGGCTTGCAAAAGCGGACTTCTCCGACTTAGATGTGGATAATGACTGGGATAGTATGAAGGAAAGTATAGTGGAAAGCGCAAAAGAAGCATGTGGATGCGCGAAGAGGCACATAACAACGAAAGGTGATGAATGGTGGGACGCGGATGTTAAATCCAGCGTAGAGAGAAAGAGAAAAGCCTGGCTGGATTATGTTGCTTCCTTGCAACAGAATGACAGTATGAAAGAGATGAAGAAAGAAATTTATCGCCTCTGCAAGAATGAAACCAAAGCTTTAGTGAAAGAGAAGCGTGAAAGAATAAAATTGAAAGAAGAAGAGAAGCTGACGGAGAACTTCGAGGCGAATACCAAACTCTTTTGGAGAGAGGTTAAGAAGTCTCGGGGTTGTTCGTCAGCTTCCAGAATGGAAAGAATAAAATCTAAAGCAGGGGACGTTCTTGCTAACCCACAAGAGGTATTAGCGCGATGGAGTGAATATTTTAGAGAAATGTATGATGATATCCCGGATGCTGGCACCACGACTGAGTCTGTGACCGACTCCGAGGAGTCAGCATCCGAGATCACTTTGGAAGAGATCGAATGGTCGATAAGAAGTCTGAAAAATGGAAAGGCAGTAGGAATCGATAGTGTGTCTGCTGAGATGATCAAATATGGTGGAACCTGCGTCCGGGACGCTTTCCTGTCCTTATGCAACTTGTGCTGGAGGACGGGAAAGGTTCCCAAGGACTGGAGGCGCGCTGTCATCGTGCCCTTGTATAAAGGCAAGGGGTCACGTATGGAGTGCGCCAGCTACAGGGCCATCAGTTTGATCAGCACAGCATCTAAAGTGTATGCGAAGATTATTGAAAAGAGAATGAGAGTTGTATCCGATGGATTACTGTGGGATGCACAAGGTGGTTTCAGAAATGGAAGGGGATGTATGGATCAAGTTTTCTCTCTCCGCAATATCGTAGAGAAGCAGCTGGCTATAGGCCGGAAGGTTTTCTGCGGTTTTGTGGATCTAGAGAAAGCATTTGACAGGGTTGTGCGGAAGGACCTTTGGGACATATTGCCCGGATATGGGATTAATGGCCAATTGATGCGTGGTGTGCAGTCCACTTACGAGGGCTGTATGGCATGCGTGCGAGTGGAAGGCAGCCTGTCGCCCTGGTTTGACGTCAATATTGGCGTCCGCCAGGGCTGCGTGCTGTCGGCTTTGCTGTTCATCCTATATCTGGACGATTGTCTCCAGAGAATAAGATTGATGGATGTTGGGGTGCGGATGAGTGATCTAGTTGTAAGCACCTTGCTTTATGCGGATGATGCCGTGCTTTTAGCCGAATCGCCATCAGAACTGCAAACACTAGTCACAATGATGAAAGATGACTGTCAGGCGAGAGGCTTACATTTGAATGCGAAGAAAACAAAGGTTATGGTGTTTGAAAGAGATAATGGTCGATGATGTTATGCTGGAGCAAGTGAATGAGTTTGTATATCTTGGATGTGCTTTTAGCAGGGATGGAAGGTACACCGCTGATATAGAAAGAAGAGTGAATTTGGGGAATAGTTTAAATGGAGCGTTAGGTAAACTTCTAGGCGCTAAGAATCTCAGCCAGAAGGCCCAGCTCGCCGTACACAACGCGGTGCTGGTACCTACGCTCACGTATGGAAGCGAGAGTTGGGTATGGAAGAAAGAGCATGAAAGTAGAGTAAACGCGGTCGAGATGCGAGCACTGCGCAAAATCTGCGGAGTGACGCTCGCGGACCGCGTTCGTAATACCGAAGTAAGAAAGAGAGTTGGTCTGAAAGAGAGTGTCGGGGTGAAGGTAAGGAAAGGAATGCTCCGGTGGTTCGGGCATGTGGAAAGAATGCATGATGAAAGAATGACTAAACAGATATACAATGCAAAAGTGGATGGATGCAGAAGTCGTGGAAGGCCACGACACACCTTCCATGATCAAATTGATCGTGTACTAGCAGAAGGTGATGTCAGGAGCCTTAAGAACAGACGAGCTTGCATGACAAGAGTTATGAATGTCAAAGAGGCAAGTGAGGTGTGTAAGAATAAGCCTAAATGGCACTCTGTTGTTCGTGCCTACCCCGCGAGGGAACTGGCGTGAAGTTATGTATGTATGTATGTATGTATATATATATATATACTTGTATGACTTTTGAGATTTTACAAATCGTATGCATTGTCCAGTTTATATATATTACTGACTTAATGGTTTCTTTGTTTTTAGAATCCTCACTTTAAAGGTATCGCGTTCAAACATTGACACAAATTATTTGTACTGCAAACAATTTATGCAGTGTATTGTTGCGCTCAAGTCTACTGTTCAGCTATAGGTTAATGACAAATTAGGTATACCTGTTATCCTTACAAGATCATTTTCGTATTTTACAAACAGGTTTTTTACAATAAATTATTACTACTACTATTTAATGATATTTAAATGTCTTAGACAACTGTAGCCCCGTCTAAACTTACATATTATAGTAAGAAATGTTTTATATTGATCATTTAAACACACAATCCAACAATTTATATTGTAAGAAAAAACAACGTATATGATACATTTACGATTTTCTGTACATAATATTTTAAAAAAATAATTGTATAAAATAAATAAAAAATACTAATTAAACTGTACGTACAATTATTCATTATTTTGAATTATATTTGTTACATATTTTACTTTATTAACGCTGTTCCCTATTGTTTCAGAGATATACTCAAATATGAGGGCATTAAGTTTCATTATTGCCCTAGCAGCTGCATCAATATGCAACGCAGCAACTCCTCAGTTGCGATTTGCATGGAAAATGGTCGATTTTACCTGGTCTTCGCCAGCCGAGAAGGAAAATGCGATTAAGGAAAATCTTTATGTACCTGAAAACAATTTACCTTTAGGAATGGTCAGGTGGAAAAACAAAGTTTTTGTAACTCTACCTAAATGGAAGAAAGGTGTGGCTTCCTCGTTGAATTACATTGATATAGACGGCCCGCAAGACCAGAAATTAAAGCCATATCCGTCGTTCAAGGATAATTTCGTTTCGGACACAGCATCGGCTCTTCCTTCAAACAGCTCGATCATCTCGGTGTTCAGACTATTTGTGGACGCTTGCGACAGGCTATGGGTCATGGATTCTGGTTTAGCTGATATACTTGGTGAGTAATTGTTATTGCTAAGTGTATTGTACGAAGGCCTTCTGCCTCTCTCGAGTAAACTTAGGTTCCGCATCAACATAACAAGTACTATATTCATAAGGCTCTGTAGCTGTAAAAAATCCTATATTATAATCGTTATATCCGACCATCATCTATTTGTTCATCAGCCTCTCAAATTCAAATTCATTTATTTGCTTAAAACATGGTACATACATAAATTGAGGTGACATTAGAATACTAGATTCACATGCTTTGCCTATGAGGCGTGTAAATTTTCTTTAAAATGTGTATTTGATAAAACACATTATCACAATTATTATTACAAAATTAACAAGAACAAAAAATGTATATATATACATTAATGTCAATCATATGCAATTTGTCAAAAAATACTCTAAAAATTCGTTAACTTAGTAAAAATATTTATCCAACAGCCATTTATGGAGTCTTTATTTGAAAAGATTTTTGGGCAGATATTTAAAATCCTCGGGAAGTTTGTTATAAACCTTTACCGACATGTAATTTGAATGTTTCTGTTGTGATAATTTGCAGTTGAGGAACAATAATCTATTGTCTGTTTTGCCCTAAGTTGCCGTGAGCGCAGTTCGTAATGTCTAGGGAACAATTCGGGATTTTCTTTTTCGAATATTTCAACTTGTTTGATATACATACAAGGCATAATTAGCAGCTGGAACTTTTTCAAAAGTGACCTGCATGGCTCTATATAGTGTGCGCTACTAAGTCCTCGTATACATTTCTTTTGACACCTAAATACTTTGTCTACGTCAGTCGAATTTCCCCTCATGAGCAAACTGTATTGAAGGACAGACGCAATATAACCGTGGTATGCTTGAAGAGCTGCTTCTTGGGAAACTCTGTGTATAATCACCATTTTTCTCATAATAATATAATTTCATATATACAAAAATCATGATAATTGATGAAATCAGCATCGTCCAAGTACACTTTAGTTTCCTGCCCTCTAAAACCTTCATTTTCCGGTATAAAAAAAAATCATTAGTTTATCACCATTATTGAGAATATAAATTCCAACTTTCATACTAATCAGTTTGTTTCCATGCCCGTGAAGAATAAAAAGACACGTAAACGTACAAAACACAAACAGTTTTATATTATATGTATACGTCTTAATTTTAATTAATTTATTCTCAACATTATCTTACGAAAATTCATATAGCAATAAAAGCTTATTAAATTTTTTCTCACAGACGTGATGAATATTCATTTTATTTTTTACTAATATAGAAAATCTCATTGGAACCAATTGTGGGAAAATTGACGTAAGATTAGTAGTACTAAACAAACACTATACAAAAGGAAAAGTCTTGGAAATAATTGACGTTTGTTTTAGTCATTATTAACTTGTGAATTTATTACTTTTAATAAAAAAATATATGAATACTTGTTCTCTAGCTCGGAAAGTGGAGTCAGTTGCGTGTCAACTGCGTGGTGAAACATTGGCAAATAAAAACGAAACAAGAATTTTATTACGACTAATGGCCGATTCCTATATCTTACCGACCGTTAATTTGTCTTACTATCAGTTAAAATTTGACATAAACTAGTAAAGTTAAAATTCAATGATGGTAAGGCAATTGAATAAATACTAAAATATATAAACCAACCACAAGTGTGATTTGCACTTGTTGTAAAAATATATTTCTAGCTGTTCGTAAGTGCTCCGAATAAAATATGTTATCTTCTAATCATTTGATTGTACTATAATAATATAAATATGTAACAATATTTTAATGATTATTTAAATAACAGTTTGATTATATGTATGTATAAATAATACATATATCAAGTAATCTTTTATAAAAACGTCATTTTTGCAGTCGTATGTAATTGCAGTTGGTATTATTTTACTAAAAAACTAATGCTATTTGAAGGTACACATATATATAAGGAAATATGTACGTTTATGAAATCTGCAAATTGTACTGTAATTTAAATAAGGATTTGAAGATCTACAACCACAAAAACAAAAAATCATCAA
The DNA here is from genome assembly GCA_019925095.2 of Dendrolimus kikuchii. Taxonomy (NCBI): domain Eukaryota; kingdom Metazoa; phylum Arthropoda; class Insecta; order Lepidoptera; family Lasiocampidae; genus Dendrolimus; species Dendrolimus kikuchii. The sequence goes on along the minus strand of CM034393.1, from coordinate 10,425,329 downwards.
GGCCAATAATTATCAACACTTTAAGTTAAATGTTTATGATAATATATCCATTAAAATACATTGTTATAATTTTGAATTATTTTATTAAAGAGGATTAAAGTATCTAGTTTTACTAACCGCTCTAACCCATTCAAACATAAATGTAAATAAATATTAAACTAGTAATAACGGTCAGGCGTTGATTAAGCTCAGTATTAGAACACTCAAGGACAAGCAGGTATTTGAGATGATAATTTGTAGCAACTTTAAAATATTTTCGAACTCGCTTAGCGCCACAGAACCGCACTTTACACTTTTTATTTATCGAACTTCACAATACGAGGTTTGCTCATGTCATCGTATATCTTTATACCGATATTCATACTGGATATTATTGGCATAATATTATTTCTGAAGTAAATACTTGTAAATCAAACGATGTTTCAGTGGACGCAGGAAGGGAATGACAATTTATTTACATATGATATTGTAATAAAATATGAACATAATTATTATCTGACTAACAGTATAATGATACCATAGTATTAAAGTTTCCTGTTGATATATCTCCAGCCAGTGCCATAAAGAGCCTTTTATGCGCCCTATGCGACCTTCTATAACTGCGCCCTTGTTTTTTTAGAAATTATACGTACCGTAGTTAGAGTAATGCTAGGTACTTTATTTCATTCAGGGTGATGAAATAAAGGACCTTGGCGTTGGTGGACCAATTATCTAATATTTTTGAAGAAAAACAATTTTTTTTTTTAATGAACTAGAATACAAATACGCTGCCCAAAAAAACGAGCGCGATGTTTTGTCTAATTTAACAGAAGTTTTTGATGATACTAACATGTAGGTTCGTATGTGTTGGAATCGAGCACTAGGGGCGCAGCGGGAACTTATCAGGAGCAAACAAAAAAAAATAATAGTCCTGCCTGGTCTGGCTATTCCTGCGCCCCCAGAGTCTACGCCCTGTGCCTGGGCACCGGTGGCACCGTCCTATTTACAGCACTGTCTCCAGCAATAGTGCAGTTTGTTTACCTTAACAAAATAGACAATGTATTGTTCTCCTGCCAATTTAATAGATAACCAACAGGAAAATCAAACTCCGAGACTAGTGCTTATACCGTTACTTGCTTTGGTATACACTTAACATCAACATACAATATTTCAGGGTCACCGCACCAAATCGCTGGACCATCGCTAGTTATCTTTGACTTGAATACTGATCAATTGCTTCACCGCTATTTCTTCAAATTGTCTGACATGAAAGAGGATTCGTTCTTTGCTAATGTTGTAAGTTACTATACTTATTTATTGTATTTAATCATTTATTTTATATGTGAATACCTTAACTAAATACTTTAAAAAAACTAAATTATAAAAAATAATAATATAAAGAATGTAACAAATCGCTGCCAGAGGGAAGCGTGCCCAGAAGGCTGGCTGCATTGCCACGCTGTATGGCGAAATACGAACCAGCCTTCTTATCACGGGTGGTATCAAAGAGTTTCTTACAAATTTCTTTGAAGAAACCCTTACCAAAATAATTTATTGAATAAATAAACTGTAGTATTTATTGTATTTTGTTTTTTATATTTTATTACTAGTTTCACAAATATTTTTTTATTTTAATGCTGCGGTTTTATCTGCGATAAAGTTAAACGTATAGGCTGTTTCACGCAAATGTGGCGATGGGTGTAATGTGAAATTTAAAATGCGACATTGCTAATGACGTTAAATATTGACAGATAACATAAGAATATACACTAATGTGGCGTTAATGACGTTATTTTTAACGCTTTAAATAAGACGCACTCGGCCATAGTCTAAATCTTTAATACTAACGCAGACAAAGGCCCAGCATAAGTAAAGGTTATTAATAAATGCAAGTAGTTGTTTGCAAGCGAATTCCCGCATATTAAGATTTCTCTTTAAAATACAATACTTGTATATACAAGTTTACAATATTAAGTTTTATGTTATTCAAGTTTATAAATAACTGTAATTTTTCTTAAAATTTTAAGTAAATAGTATAGATTCAGCTTCTACGTCAACCAGTCTGCCGCTGGCACTTAAATTCGGTGATTTAGCTTTTAGCTTCTTTAGATTTAGATTTCTATCCGTGCAGGAACGGAGAAAGAATACGATTTCCTGCGACCGGGCGGCCTGTCGTAAGAGGCGACAAAACAACCCACAGCGAGGTGGTAGGGTATTTGCCCGGCTGGATGGCTACCACCTCTGCCGCCATAACAACCTTGATTTGTGTTCCGGCATTAGTGACCAGGTTTCAGTCTCTCTTAAGAGAGAAGCAGCGCATTTGTAGCACTTTAGGTGTTGCAAATGTCCATAGGCGATGGTAACCGCTTTCCATGAAATGGGCCGTCTGCCTGTCTGCTGAACTCATGCAATAAAAAATAAAATAAAAGATTAACTGTATTCAGTCGGTACGAAGATATTTGTCAGAGCGTCATTATCTATGACATTTGAGTCCACTATGGAAACCGTCACTTCACATGGACTTACACTTGCTGAATTTATAATTTGGAGGTATTGTCATTTAAACTGTTAGATTAGGTATACGGTATATGTTCTATAATACGAGTGTGAAATAGCAAACAAAACTATTTATCTATATTAATAAATAAAATTAAAGTGTCTGTCTGTAGTTTCAAAATAAATGCCAGTACTTAATTACAAACTGCAATTTATACGATATCTGTCAGTATGCCATTGCCAACTGAAATTTTGTCTCGAATAGTCTGTGAATTTAATATTAAATTTTCGTGTATGATATCCATCAAGGTTCAGAATATATAAATATCCGCTTTCCATCAGGTGGACCGTCTACCTGTCTACTAAACTCATGCAATAAATAAATATATAATGTCCAAATCCCTCGCAAACGAAGAGGAGGGCACAACTAAATAATAAAATCAGCCAAATACATTCAGCTCAATAACGTTGAAGGGTTCCGTATGGGCAACGAACTACTATTAATGTTGTTATTTAACTATAGAGACTGTTAGGGGGCGTCCATTAATTACGTGAGACATTTTTGAGAATTTTTAAACCCCCCCATCGCCCTTTGGTGAGATTTCGTAAGATTTTCCTCAACTCCTTCTCCACTCCCCTAATCTCACGCGAGATTCTTCAAAATTTATGTTTTGGCTGTAAACGTGTCGGATTATTAAGGAAAAAAAAACAAAAACACAACTTGTTCTATTAATTTTATTGAAGACTAGCAAAGACTAGTATTTGTGAATATTACCGCAATTTAAAATCACAATCATAAAATTAAATATTAAACAAAAATTTAGAAAAGATTTGTTCTGATTCAGTCTATGGAGACTCGTGCACGGCCTCAAGAGTGACTACTGGAGCGAACATATCCAAGTGATTTTCAATAAAATCATTGCTCCTTCAACTTCGCTCTGAATTAGCCACTCTAAGCCGTTGTCGCTCGCGCCAGAAGCTCAGTAGCTCGTCTTGTGACAATCCGCGAGGGTCGCAATTTGCGCGTTTGTACAATAAGTGCATGATGGGCCCGCTCCCTTACCGAAAATATCACGTGATCTTAACCAAAATAAATTTTTACTCACAGTATTTTTTATATTTTGCAACGTAAAACTTGAAATAAGGATGCGAAAAGCAAGAATAGGCGCATAGAAAAGTGGTAAAATAAAATGTCTAAATGTATTATAATTAAATTACAGGTTGTAGATGTGGACAAAGATACATGTGACAACGCATTCGCTTATGTTCCGGATTTAGGAGCTTACGGGGTTGTAGTGTACAGTTTGAAGCAGGATGACTCCTGGCGAGTTTCGCATCATTACTTTCACTTCGAACCACTGGCTGGAGCGTACAACGTAGCAGGGATCAAATTTCAATGGACTGACGGCGTATTCGGACTGGCCCTATCGGAGCCCAGGGAGAATGGGTCAGTGAACACATTCACCGTTCTATTGGCATTATTGCATGTAATTTAAATGATCGTGTTTAACGAGGCTAAGGACAGTTACAAAAATGCGTGGTTAATTTTAAGATTCTTTACAAAAATAACACTTGACTGATTAATAGTCAATTCTAAATTGCTAAAGTATTTTCTTTTTTGTGCTGATTTGGTCTAAAGATATCACGTCAAATAGCAAAAGAAAAATGAGCTGTGGAGTCATCATCAAAAACATAGGAGCTTATCGGAGTTACGTTTATTACTGAGCTGATTGGCCGGATGTACATTTAATTTTGACTTTAGTCAAGTAGTTAGCTTGCGAAATTGACGAAGTTCTTATTATCATTTGAACAAAAGTTTACTATTTAAGTAATAAGTTTTCCATTAAGTAGATGTCTGTCCAAATGATAATAAGTACTTAGGCTGGTGTACATAGATTTTTAACTGATGGTTAAAATAAAATAATCTCTGTTTAGGCATATAGTTTTAGCAATTATTTTATTTTTACCATCGGTTAAATGTCTATGCACACCAGTCTTATTCTCAAATTAACTACTTAACTAATATAAATTTAAATTTGACGTTAGTCTAATTAGACAGATAATAATACTAATTTGTTTTAAACGTCAAAACATTGTTATAAATAGAAATATTCAAGGTTTAATTTATCATACTTTTAGAATTAAGAAAGACATTAACAAACAGATCATAAATTAGTAATATAAGATGCGAGAATTGGTGGAAAAGAAGTTTTTTGACCTTACTATTACAGTTAAATTTCCCGTTGGTAAAAATGTTTAAGAAACTTGTGTAAATTAATGAAAATTTTTGTAATAATTAAGTCCTTTTTCATTTTGAAGATTAATAAAAAAAATTCTACGCTTTCTTATTTTACGGGCTTATTAAATATTATGTAAAATATATATGCCCGACATTAATTTCAAAGACGAACTTTATGATTTTCAAAAAATAATTAACTCTGTAAATTAAAAATCACATGCTTATATATTTTAGTCACAAGGATAATAATGCAAGACAATCTAGTATTGTGCATAAATGCCAACATAAAATCTTCAACCTGACCTCAATAATAATAAAAGCTTGAACAATTCGAGGTCAAGTAACATTGGTTCCAATTAGTGTTTAGCATTGTATGCGATATTACGACACATAGGTGCATAATAGCCTATTTAATTTTAATTGGCAGATTCCGCACAATGTTCTTCCATGCGTTCTCCAGTACCAAGGAGTTTTGCGTATCTACCGAGCTCCTACGCAACTATACGCACATTGATAAAAGTGAAGCGTTCCATGACTTCAAGGTAAAAGTCACTTTCAAATGTTGGCCTATATCTTCTTTTAGCAATTTGTGAATATTGAACTCAGACGAATGAAAGCATAGACGGAACCTACGTAAACAAAAAAAAACGTCAAATGAAGTGAAGCATTTTTACAAACTTGTTTAGTGTCCACTTGACTTACTACTACTTACTATTCCACCTTTATCTATCTATGTATATTATAATAAATCTGTAAATGGTTCAAGTTTGTATAGTGCGTTTAAATTTGAAAAAATCTAAGAGGCTAATTCGGACCTGCAGATTTTGAATATACGATTTTTAGATTTTATGTCTGTCTGTCTGTTAGAGCATCACGTGAAAACTACTGAATGGTTTAAAATGAAACTCGATACAGAATAAACTCATACTGGGGCGTAACTTGGGATTTTTTTTATCCCAATAAATGATGTCGTTTCCATAAAATAGACGGATTAGCAAAATAGATGGTGCTGCAATGGCGTTTTTTCAATTCACTTACAAATACCTACGTTGTCATAAATAAAATGTCCTTCATTGTATTACTTCAAATCAGGTTGACTTTGACTCACCTCTATGTTTTGCTGGGCAGTTGTTTACACTATATGGACTTAGTTTCTTTGTTATTATTATACTTAAAAAATCGAATTCAGTATTTGTGTAAGTAAAATAAAGCTACTACCTAAGGTTTGAAAGGAAGATCTAGTCTTTATGGTGTTTTTTTTTATTGCAGTCTATCGACTTGCGACCCCTAGGTCCATGCGCCCGGGTGCCATACACCCCTCGCACCCCCGGGTAAATGTTAGTACCTACATAACATAGTGATCCAAATATGTAAGAAATATCATTTTTATTTTTGATCGGTTTTTGCAGTTACTTGGTGACAGAGGTGAAGGCACGCAGGCATCGGCCAGTTACTACGATCCAAAAACTCATGTCCTATTCTATACACAGGTACGCCACAACCAGTTTACTGATTATTTTGTATTCTGCATGCTGGTGACACTAACGTGTGGGTATCACTAGTAGGTACATAAGTTAAAAAAAAGTTGGAAATCCTGTTATTACATATATAATACTAGCAGGCCCGGCATACGTTGTCTTGCCTGAAAAAAACTAAAATCCAAATACAACACCGCCTACTGGGTCCAATTGTGAATCTAAAACATCCGGGTCTCGAACACACACAAAATATTTTATCAACATCGGTCCAGGGGTTTAGCAGGAGTTCAGTGACATACACACTAACATTAAAATTTTATATATAAAGACGAATGAATAAATATACTTTATTTTGTATTAGAAGATACACTTAACAGAAATAAAAATTTACAATACAATAGGCGGTTTTATAGGTCTAACCTATTGTTAAAAATTTGATTTCGTTTAAAAATGGACTAACATGACAGAAATTGAGAAATGAAATTTTGATTCCTTGAAACAAACTAAACGTCACTCCTAATCACAAAATAATAATTAATTAATATTGGACGTATTTCCAGAAATCTCTTAAATGCAAATATCCCTAACTAGCTTTTATCCACGGCTTCGCTCATGTTAATAAAGAATATGTACGTATTGAAGTGGACATGTTATAATTCTTAGAAATTAATAATATTGCTATTTTCGCCACTTAAACGCTTGTTAATTAAAGATCATCATCAATTTGTATTAAAGGATAACGGACCTTTTACTGACTTTGAGTACGGCAGTCGACTACAATATATTATGTGTAGTTATTATCATATAATAGCTTAGTTACTAAGGCCCCTTTCATTTGCCTTACTATCGGTTAAAATTTGATATAAGCTCCATACATCTAATTTCAAAATGCAACCGGTGGTAAAGCAAGTGAATGAATAGTACCTAAGATATAAGAAACCAGCCATAAGAAAACCGTGTCTTATTCTAACAACCGTCGTTCCTAACATTCTGAAAGTAAATAAATACGTTTACAACAACAGTAAGATTACGAGACATATATATGTAAACCCTGAAAATCTATGTTGAACAAACATAAAGAAGTGCAAATAAACGCCTAGTCGATGTCGCGCCGTGCGATGGTACTACAGGACAAAAGCACCACTCTGAACAGTTCCTGCGACTAATCCTATCTTACCTATATAATCGGTAGAAAAGTGACGTGAAATCATTCCGAATGTTAAGCATCTAGGCTACCTGTGAATCTAGAATATTCCACGGAACCCCTTCGATCCATCAAGAACCAAAAGGTTTTAGCTAGGCAACTAGCTTATATAAATAATTTATTTGATTTCCAGGTGAATCGGGACGGTGTTGGCTGCTGGAATGTAAATAAACCCTACACACCTGAAAACAATCCCCTCATCATCAGTGACCCTAAACTTTATGAGTTCCCCAACGATCTCAAGGTATAGCACCAGTTTTATTTTCTGAGTTATACATTTATTTTCATTAATCGGAATAATGTACACAATACACAACATAGGTAAAGACTTTAAAATAATTTTATGTTCTTTAAAAATATATCTGTAATAAAACTACGTTTTAACGGTTTTAAGCGCGGTAATTTATTTGATTTTTGTTATTCCGACGTTTCAAATTCAAAATATTTGTATAATATACTCCAGGATGCAGGGGTTTACAAGCTTGATTGTGAGTGTGGATTGTCATACATTGGGCAAACAAAGAGGAGCATAAAAACACGAGTAAAAGAACATATTGCTGACATGAAACACACAAGGTCTACGAAGTCTGCAATCAGTGAACACACGCTGGATAAACCCAACCACTACATCAGATTCGATAACTCACAAATCCTCGCGAAAGAGAATCGTTTCATACCTAGAATGATGCGTGAGGCTATTGAAATCAAAAAACACCCAAATTTCAATAGAGAAGATGGTTGGCAAGTACCACCTGTTTGGGATCCAATTATCAAAACTATTAAGACCCAAACCCAGCAAAAACCAGCTGCCAGACCTCAAGACACTGTGAGCTCTTTCTGCGTACAACGGAACACAAACCAACTTGACTGATAATTACTTTTATTTTTCCTTCCACCCATTTTAATATTATATAAAATTATTAGAGCTAGGCATGTTTGCTGAAGAGTTTCTTGCGCCGCTTCTTCTCTTCAAGCCATAACATGTTGCGAAGCGGTAGTAAATTAGATTAGGCTCCCATAGATTAAATAATAACCATAAACAAAATTAAAAATTAAATAATTAAAATTAATAAGTTGGCGGTAGGCTAAATAAAACTTTAACAATACTCGTTGACACTTGACATCTTTGTCTTCCGTGATCACGGCCACTGAAAAGTGGCCGAAACGTCGGAAAAACCAAAATCAAATAAAATTACCGCGCTTAAAACCGTTAAAACGTAGTTTTATTATCAAAATATTTGTATAATAAATTACATATTTTTTTCTTATCTTCATAGTCTAAAAAGGCGCAAATAGCAAAAAATAGCCTTAAAATTGTTATAGATGCCTCATTTTTCGTTATAGCAGATAATAGAGACTGTCGAATGTACTGATTCATCATCATAGAATATAATAGAATAGAATATTCTTTATTGCACACAAGAAAATAATACACATGAGTTATCATTACAAATTTTGGCATTTATGATTCTCATTTAACCTTAAGAATAAAAATAAAACACTACAATAAATATAATTATATCATATGAGCTTGAGATACATAATTGTATACTTCTTTCCAGGTGGATGCGGAAGGTACCCTCTGGTTACTAGTGGATAAGTTACCACGTTTCATCTACAGCAAGCTGGATCCCAATGAAATCAACTACAGCATATACAGCATCAGCACTACAGACGCAATAGCAGGGACCGCTTGCCAATAATTTAGTACTTAAAATTTAAAACTTCATAAGCCTTGAATATTTGAGGATATTACTTCTAGCGGCTGGCAATTTGGAAGAAAGAAGTATTGCATAGTTTCCTAAATATTTGTAAAATATTATTTGTATCCATAATTGGCCTATATTATAACACAAATTTCAGTTTATAATGTAAAGTTTTCTATTGCATTTTAGTATTAGGTAAAGACATCGAGGATAGGTTGACATGATGACAGGTTGTATTGCGTTTGGAACATTTCCTACAATTTCTTCTAAACTAAGCTTCTAAACATCTCACAGACTTATTTTTTTTTCTTGAGAGTTTGAAATGCTTTCTGCATACTCGATTGCCTCAGGTACAGGCATTGGTATCAGGTACTGGAATCGCGACTGCTAGGTACTCTGTACTTTAAACCATCCCGTTGTTCCTTCAGTCATCCTAATGCTGGCTTCTTACAGATCCGTAGCCCCTTCGGTGTTGCAGAAGGGATCGAACTGTCTCCAGTGAGCTCCGCTCATTTGTACATGAGAATAAAACTTGTGCGGATTATTTGGCTTATCTTATAAGAATCATTATTCCTGAGTTGTAAAAAATTATTTTCAGATGTTAAATATTTTACTTTCTTACGTTATAATACTTTATTTTCCTTGGTTGCCGGTGTCTTTATTGTATAACCTCACCTCATTTTTGTCTGGAATAATCACAGAAAAATTTTGCTACTGTTTCTTAAATAAAATAGAGCTTGGCATGGTCCGCTGTCCTTGGAAACATATTAAGTTGCAATCGTAAATATTCGTTATGAATTGCTCAATAACAGTACCTACAAATAAAGTACCTAGTATAGGATGTAGTTACGATTTTCTTTTGTTTCTGTGTTATTTGCATCATTTAATTAGCATTGCTAGAGAAACAAAAAAATTTAAAAATATCGAAATTAGTTCTATTTCACTTCTTACATCCTCCTGACTCGGTTTTTAGAATTTTTTTTTCATTGTACAGAAATTCGACTTCTACAATTTTATTATATGTATATGGATTAATTAAAAATACCATGTTATCTATGATGAATTTGTAATTTCAGTTTTAGTATTAAACAATTAGTTTCGGCCCCAGCTGTAAGTAAATATTTGTGATACAACAATTTTTTAACAGCCAATTGCGATACAGTCATTTCAGTTGTAATGAAGACTCATGTTAAAAACTTGCTTGGTTTCTTTATCCCGGTCTTATAACAAAATGTTTTGCGTGCACTACGTATTTATACTATTTGTCAATACTGGACTTAACTATGAAAGGATGAGTAGAAGCTTATGCGAGAAAACTTACAGGTGTTTGGCCGGACTAAAACAAATCGTATTTAGTCAATATTTTAAGGTGACGACGGTGACGTAGTAGGTGTCAGTTTATAAACATTGTTACAAGGAATTATCGATATAACCGAAGTTTCAAAATAATTGTAATACATTTCCAATAACTAATATTTTTATTCTTTTACGTTTTCATACTATTTAGATTTTGACGGCCTCTGTGGTTGAGCGGGCTAACGCTTTGCCGGCGTACCTCACTGCAACGCAGAGGTTCCGGGTTCGATTCCTGGTACAGTAAATTTCGGAAACGTATTTTCTCCGTTATTTACTATGGTCTGGGTGTCTGGGATCGGCCCCAGAGTAGTCCGTTGTATATTACTCATAACACAAGCGTAACTTGCTTAATTTGGGGATATACAATGAGTGTGTTTGTCTGCCGATTATTATTATTATTATTTTTTTTTTTTTGTATAATAATAAGTTTTATATAAATTCTAATTATATTTTCATAATTACATAGATATAAAGTGAGAAATATGTTTATTATCGATATTTATAATTTTTTGTTAGTTACGCCACTTAGTATTAAAATACACTGTGACGTTTAGCCTTATAGCATGGAAAATAGTATTCTTCTTTCATACTTATGGTATATTTTTTAAATTTAAAAGCTAGTTAGTTTTCTATAGACCATTTTATTTCAAATTCCTTAATATTTGAGTTTTAAGTAGTAGCGATTGTTTATCTTTGTTATATTATAATCTTTTTTAATGAAATAATATAAATAATTCTTAAATTCTATAAAATATTTTGTTGTGAAATAATTTTAAACTAATTAGTAATCGAAGTTCGTTAAATACTTACATCTTTGTCATGCTTATTTTTATATGTAAACTGATAACATTGTTTACTAATTTACATAGCGCGTATAATAAAATTAAAGCATATATTTTTTTATAATGAGTAAATACATAAACATTCAATGGGCCGTGATTTTATTCTAGCTATATTAATATGGTAGAAATATTTCCTAAATTTTAAATATTCATTATTTCTCATAAAATATTATTAACATAAGCAAATGTATTGTACCAGATCTCATGGTCGAATATTTTACTTTATGTAATTATTATAAAACATTTACGGACTTATTCATATTGGGTTACAGTAGCTTGGTTCTTAAAGAAGCTTTTAAACTTACTTTAACCCAATGTGAATAAGACCGTTGGTTTAATGTTAATATTACAATCTTCCACATAAGAAATATTGGATACATACGTCAGAATTTCTAATAGACAGCTAGTAATTAGTCTGTAATATAAGAAATAGCGTATAAAGGTTCATAATATTCTTTTAAGGAAATGAAATATTCTTGAGTTTTAATTATATTCCCTCTTCGTTTCTGCAATTTTATTTTAGTGGCGTACTTTCTTTATCTTATTGCTTCATAAACCGGAGCCTACAGTAATTATTACGACATAATTATGTTATATTTTTTAGATTTTTTAGTACTTAAAAGGAAAGGACAATCGCAGTTACTGCTGGTCTTAGGCATCTCTAAGTTTGCGCCATCGTTCGCCATCGATGGGATATTCACCCTCATTTCCTTGAACTCCCATGGTCAACTACGCAATGGTTCTCTAGAATGTTTGTCCCGGATACGTCAATGACCCTAGAGGAAACTTCCTGCCGAGGTTTTCCCTTTGAGCATGAGGTTCCATGAGATTGTTTAAGAAGGGCGTTATAAAAATCCTTAGAAGCTGACCACGCGTTGGCGACGCCCCTGGTGTTGCAAAAGTCCATAGGCGACGGTAACCACCTTCCATCAAGTGGGCCGCTTGCTTGTTTGCCTGCCACAGGCAATAAAAAGGAACTTTACCTTTATTCTTAATTAATATAAAATAATTATTATATAAAACACTCTTATTCGATTTTTTTAAGGAAAATTAATTGAATAACAAGTTTAATTTATAATAATGGCTTTGTTTCGAATTGCTAAATCTTTTTTTAACTTTTGAACTAAGCGAATTGGAAAATTGTAAAAAGACATATTTCCAGAAAAGTTGGCTTGAACACAAAATCCGTTACTTAATTCATCAGATTTAGGATTTGTAACCAAATGATATAAACAGAAGATGTTCGTTACTCTTATGCCTCTGCTACACTTACAGTAATACTAGCGTTAAAGACTGTCCACGTACGACTTATAGCGATAAAAAATAACGTATTAATGATTAGCGATTAGCTACCTTACTGAAGTTCACCATGACCACCCCCAACTTATTAGTTGATATATAACATCATTAAAAACGTTGCATCTCAAATAACGCATTAGAAACTTGGCTAAATCTGTGTTATCTCTTTATGAGGGAGTTAGTTAAAGCATTACGTCGCAGATGTAGCAAAGGCATCACGGAACTATTTACTGCATTTAAACATGTTCAGACTCCTTCTGGGATAATTTTATAGTTATTGACTAAGGCCTAATGCGTTTTATTTATAACGTTAAAAGTGACGCCGTTAATGAATAGTTACATTAGTGTAGTATATACGTACGTTATCGATCAATATGGTCATAAAAAAATAATGTAACATTAACTCAGATGAAGTCCCAGCATTAGTGAGTTAGTTAAAACATTACGGCGCAGATGTAGCTAAGGCATCCCGGAACTATTTACTGCGCTTAGACTAACAAGCACTGTCCACTTTTTATCCTTACATGAATTTCAATTCAATCAATTTCCCTTGCATCAAAATATTTATTTTTAACAGGTAAAATTTTATTATAAATCAGGATTTGCCCGCGACTTCATCTACGCTTGACTGGAAACTCCCGCGGGATTCCCGGGATAAAAAATCACACATTTTATAACATTAAATTTGCTATCGATCAGTAAAAAAATAATATTGGAATTAGATTTTTTTTAATCTGGTCATTTTAAATCATTCCCAGAAAAGATCCCGCGTGATTCTCAAGATAAAAAGTAGCGCAAAGTGTAAGTCTAAAAATTAGCTGTCGATCAGCGAAAACCGCATAGAAATCGGCCTAGTATTTTTTACGTGGATCCCGAACAAACAGACGAATAGACAAAACGACAAACAGACAAGAAATCTAACAAAAATTGCATCGTGTTGTCCGGTTTTTATATAGTCTATTCCAGTTGTTTTTTTTTATAGCTTCAATGTACAGACACGGCATGTTTAGAATTTTATAATATTGTTACGACCGACAAAAACAAATTCACACCTGCATTTTATTAACTTTCGGTGTTTAAAATTTGTGATTGGAAAAACAGCCCATTGCGTATTGTAATGTTTTATGGTAGTCATTAGCCAAGTGTGATTCTATGAAATACAGTAGAAAGCAATGCCCAATTGAGAGATGAGGCAGTCGGCGATAACCACAAGCGAAGCAAGACGTGTGTACCTTCGTTAATCTATTTAGTGACGGACTTTTCGCGTGTTATTGAATTGTGTATTACGTTTGGACTGGTTGTGTACAGTTATATTTGCACCTGTGTTATACGTGTTTGTATAGTTCTAATTCCAATGGCATTTTAATTCGAGTCCTGCAACTCGTAACAATATTATAGATTATTATGGTATAGATGTACCCATAACTTTGTATCGAAGTAACATCTTTCGCGTGTCGTGCAACGAACTATCAACCTTGTGTCAGTTGATGACTAGTTTACGAGTGACTTTTAACACATCGAGCGCCCAGAAATTGTCTCATTCACGAGCTAGATATCGAGTGGTAAGGACCCGTTCGCGCAATGGCAACAAAAAAGACTGAAAAAGTTGGCATCGTCGGAAGGTAAGCAACTGCGTTAACTCTTACTTAAAATTGTTAGCTGACATTTGTGTTGTAAATATTTACATCTACAAGCGAATGTATAGGGCCAAGGCTACCTGCGCCGCGCAGTCAATATTTGTAAGGTCGTGCCGGCTTTGAGTCGAAAAGGTCCTATAAAATTTATATTTTAGAGCCTAAGCCCATATTAAACAGATCAATTCTGTCTTTCAATTTTGATGAATCAACCAAACTTATCCATGTAAACATACACTTGACGTATTTAATGTCATTTGGCGTTTCGGTTCCGAGTCTCAAACGTGTTTTTGAACTTCTTTTGCTTATTTTTTTATTATTTAAGTATTTTTTTCATTGTATATTCCATTTATTTTTGTATTTTATAGACTTTATTATTGTATTTAAATATACCTTTGTTCTGACTTTCTTCTATCTAAAGTTTCATTGACTCTTTTGGGCTGATCGGACGAAGACGAATGAAGAAAGACGTTTGAGAGTAAGAAGACCTTTGTGCCTTTTAAAAACATTGATTAAATTTGGTTGATCAGTCTAATATGAGTATTACAAATTACTTTCAAAGAAATTTGGTTTGAATAAGAACCCTTAAATGGTTTGTGAGATTTGGAGTATTTTCCGTGGTTTTTGGGGTTCCGCGACCAAATTTCAAAAGCAATAGACAGACGTTTTTCACTTCTACATAACAAGTTACTGCATTATGTGTACCAGCCATGATATTTGCCTTTTTAATTATCTGTTACAGTACAGTCATTCAGGTTAAATGTTTAGGTATATACAAATGCATTTTAAGCCAGAATTCGATTTGCTATTTGGAAAACAGATTCAGTATATCAAATTACATTTAAAATATTCATTAAATACAAGGTTTTACTTCTTGTTCAAAATCCGTGTCCAATGACTGTTCACTGTATGGAAAGCAATCACAATATTTGTATCTTAAATTCCACGGTCATGTTGTGTAACTGATTCAAGTTCATGATCACAGATCACTATTGCAAATGTATTTAAGAAAAAGGAAATATATATATCACAATTAATATTCGTAATAAGTGATTTGGGTAACAGTGAATGCTATTTAACCTCTTTGCTCGTATGCTGTCTATGTTGGTCAAAAATTGGCAACTATACTTTAAGGAAGTGAAAATTTCATCACAAACTTATTTAAGGTATAGTGCTGAGTGTTCATTTTTCATATCTAATTACATAAATTTGTAAACGACTCACTGCTGGGCATGAGCCTCACCATTTCATGAAAGTGACGGTATACCCGTCATACTTATAGCGAATTAGCGAGTTTCACACGTTTTTGTTCACCGTCATCATGTGATGATTCTAACCACACTGTGACAATATGCATAATTGCATATTAGGTAAGAACAATTGTCTATGCAGCGCATACCTCATAAAGTGCGGGTACTATAACCGATATCAAGGAATTGAAAAATAAAAAGCCAGATTAATCAGCTGGGTTTAAACTTTAACCAGACTCTTACTAAAATTAAAATAGTTTTTTAAACAAATTCAGATAATGTTCTTGAGGCATCTTGAGGTTTTGGGAGAGTAATATAGGTACTTAAAAACACATTGTAATGTCAAAAAGCCAGATCAATTTGTCACCTGCCAGATCGAGAATATGATCCATAAGTGCGTGTGAACAGCACTATGCTTAGCTTAAGATGTTACGATTATTATATCTATATATAACTTAATATAATGAGGAGGGCTGAAAGTCACGTGACAAAAAGAATGTTAAACTTCAAGATAGATGGGTACAAATGTAGAGGTAGACCAAATAAAGATGGATGGATTGTGTGAAGGATGATATGATGATATGTGGTGTGATAGAAGGGGAATGGGATATGGTAAAAGAAAAGAGAGATATAACTTAATAGTAATTCGCAAAATACCTAAGTTATAAGACCAAACAAAAAAACTAAAAGAAATAGTAGTGTATAAATAAAAAGGTGTTCATTTTAGCACATAAGGAAAATCAAACTAAAATTAAGTTTCCTTAACTTGAATGAAGAATACCTAGAAACAACGTGTATTTTTCGCTCAGTATTAAATTCCGATTGTATTCTTCAGTTTTGCTACAGAGCCTAGGGTCCAATTATTTATTTTTTCTTCTCTCTTTACCACAATGTTCAGCGTGTTTTCTTGACTCTTTTGGTGTACACTGTGTTCCAGATTACAAAAGTCTTGTTGGCTATGCACAAAAATAGCTGCATATTCAAAACTTGCTGTGTCCGCTACTTCGTATACGCGGGACTTATATTGACATCTTCTGAACTATACAAGATATTGAAATGGAACAAAAATAAAATGTTCATTATAATCTGTAGAACCGTGGAGTCTATTCAAGACAACCTTTTAAACATACTGATAGACTGAAAATGTCCGTTTATGATTCATATTATATATACGACTAGCTGTCCCGGCAGACGTCGTCCTGCCCGGATAAGCTTCAATCGATATGCCGACAGCAGCGCCACCTACCGGGTCCAATTGTGAACCAACTCAGAAACCTTCTTTGGCTCATGCACAACAACTTTGCTAAAGATCATTACAAGATCAAATGTATAGTTTAACAACAAACATTCATTTTTCTATATCAAGATATAATTTTTTAATCAAATAAATTAAAAGAATATCGCAGAACGACATTAGTTTTACTATAATATTAAAAATAAAAAATTTAAAACATATATTAATTGTATTTATATATGTAGTATATGTTTTATAATTTTTACGGCCACAGTGCCGGTATATTCTAGAGACCATGAGAATGTTTTGCTAATCGGGACGAAGAAATAATGTTTCGTTAATTATGCCTATATCAGAAGTCAAATGTTAAATTAAACAGATAAATCGTTACACAATAGCGATAAAAAAGGCTATATCAATTATTTGGGAGGAGGACAGATAACAATTTTATAAACAAACGGGGTAATAAGACTTTGAACTTGAAATAATAACAAAGTAATATTGGTCTACGTCATTCTTTAAAAACTGTTGCTAAATGTTTACCAATTGTAACATGTTCCCTTCATCCACTTTTTATATTTCTTTTATTGCGAACCTGGTAGCTAAACCCAAGTAAAGAAAAGTGGTTACCGTCGCCTGTTGAGGCTTGCAACACCAGTAGTGAAGCTATCACGTCGCCATCCTTCAAGGTAGGATAGGGCGATGAGATAGAGGGGTCAGAAGGAAGAATGGAATGGAGGCGATGGGATTGGATTTGGTATAGGTGGATGGAGGGAAGATGGAATAAGGGGAGGGAGAAGAGGGCCATCGCAATACTCAGGACACGTTCCGTTAGTAGCTCACAACGCCCAAAGTGCTCCGTCAGCCGCTCCACATGGCGACCACGGTCGTTATTGTCGAGGCAAAAACGTCACTAATGACGTCATTATTTTAGATCACACAGCGCTCACAACAAATCATGTCAAGAGGTGGTTCGAAATGGGCGTTAATCACAAAGCATTAATTCTCTCTGTCGATTGACATCGAAAAAGGCACGATTTTCAAATCAACGAATGACATTTGTGTATTTCGTCATTTATTACATCAACGCTCCATAACCCGTTCCATTAGAGTTTATAATTGTAACGTTCCCAAGCAACTGGAACGGGAAAAATGGTGGTCGTGAACGTGGTCGTTGTGAGCCTTTTGTGGAGCGTAGCCTCACTCATCACACGATTAGAACATTGCCAATGCACACCGATCGAGACGGCCCCAAGAGGTGTAATCAAGTTAATAATTCAAGCATGACTCTACCACGTACAAAATCCATCCAAGACTAATTCTTTTTTGTTTCAGTGGCTTGATCGGCCGATCATGGGCTATGCTATTTGCATCGGTGGGCTATCAAGTGACGATATACGATATAATTCCAAAACAAGTATCAGATGCCCTCGAAGATATTGAAAAACAATTAAAAACCTTAGAAAATGATGGATTATTACGAGGAACTCTGAATGCAGAACAACAGTTTCAATGTATTAAAGGTAAGTTTAGTGAAGTCAGATTTCTTGTGTGTGAAGTTGTATCTAAAATTACTGTTAATATAAATAATTCCTGCAACATAAAAAAATAACATAAGGATCTAAGTAGTATTTAAATATTTCCTTGTCGCCTAAATACAGTAGTCAGTAGCCATATCATATTAGTGTTTGCAGCTCATTATTTGATTTTATATCGTACAGAAAAGCTGAAAGAGAATATCACATAGTGCAGTCTCTGATATATTTTTAATGGTGTTTACGAGACTCACACATAGATTCCAGCTTTGCATCTGCCTTTGGATATTTGATAAAAACTAAAATAGATTTTTCCACTACGGATGTAGAGTTCTGACAATGGATATTAACTTCTAAATATGAGTTTAAAATCTCATACTGTCCTTAGACCGTGTACTGTATTAAAAATTAAATATATGCAGTCTTATTACTTACAGTTAGGTACGTGCTAGAATAGTAACTGTATTTTGTTACGTTTGGAAGCTTGAAGTAGCGAAGTAAAAACCAAATTAACATCTCAAAGTCAAATAACAAACCATGTCTTATATTTGAAGAAAAGTAATAAATTGACTTCATTTAAACATAGGTACCATTATTCATACTTTCACGATACATTATTAGAAAGAACTATGTCTGTTCTTGCTTGAAATAACGTAACTCTGAAATACTTCCAAATCCTATATAACTATAATGATGCAAAAGTTCATTCTTTTTCTTATTTATTCATAATTAAAGGGTTTTGTCGCTTAAGCGACCATCCTGCCCTGTTAAAAACAACTACGTAATCTAACAAAACAAAATAATCACTGATTTCTTACATCTACTAGTATATATAGAACTCTGGCGTCATTCGAAGATGGGTCTGCCAGAATGCTATTAATTTGACCTACTAGCCTTAAATTGAGATCACAATTTTGTCTAAAAATGTCATTCTGGACACATTCCATCAATATATGATACAAATACAAATACAACTTGGGGAATTAATTCTGCGAACTAAGTATAAGAATTTGTTGCATGGAATGTGTCCAGATCTGAGTCTTAAGCTAGTTCATTCTTCTTTTGCTCTTTAACGTCATATTATTTAATGCCATTACAAACTTCTGGGTAAACACAGAAGCTCACATAGCGTTGGTTTACGTTTATTTATTATAAGGCTGTAATATTTGTACACACACACATATAGTTTTTATTATGTTTTTGATGTAGTACTTAATTAGACTGTAATTAATTTAGATACCTTAAAAGACAATTCAGCGGGTTGATTTGTTGATTGAAACTTGACTAATTATTACATTAAATATAGCACCCACACACACACACACACGCACACAATCGATGTGTATTGCATTGAACACTACCTATTTAGAGTTTTCTATGAAGAAACAATTTACGAAGAAAAACGTTGCTCATGAAGATAGTGAACTGGTGTTGTAATCACTTTTTTATATTAGCAACAAGACAACTAATTTACAGGTAAATTGGCTTCGAGACGTTTTTGCGTTTGTAGAAGTATTTGTATATTTACAGGACTTCTAAACTTGAAGTTTAAATTTCCTTGAAATTTGGTATTAAAAATTATGTTGAACATTAATATTTATTATTTTAACGTCATTAAATGTTATTAAGTTTCATTTTAAGTACCTGCCTATAAAAATATACAAAAAGTATTAGTTTGTTTATTTATTTGCTGACAGTACACTACTACAAACGCAAAAACGTCTCGAAGCTAATTTATCTATAGGTACATTAATTCAGTATAAAGTTTGTCTTAATTTTGGACAGAAAGAGCAACATTGAATTCAGACATCAAATATAAAAGAAACTTACATTCCCATATCACTATCATAGTAGGTAACAATTAATTTTCGGGTTCAAAAGATAACATTGTGCAACTATAAAACATTTTTAAAATGGAAAATGTTACGTATTGGTTTATCATACGCTATATTAAAATCTTTTATCACTAAGCAAATATTTTCTTACAGCCGAAACTACTATAAAAGATAACCACTTATGCAGTGTTCTATATCTTAATATTTACGGCCGGTTTCTATATCATACTGACCATTCATTTGCCTTAAGTACTATCGGTTAAAATTTGACATAAACTCCATCTAAGTAAGATTAAAATTCAACCAATGCTAATGTAAGTGAATAAAATGTAAGATATATGAACCGGTCGTATATAGTTATACCACAAACTGGTTACAATTTGACATAAACAAATTCAACTAATATTAATTTTCTAATAATAAAAATAAAAATAATTATTAATCAAGTGACTCCGGTACTTAAGCGTATAGAGTGCAGTGTGCATTTGCCAACTTTAGTTTTTAATTAATTATTTTCAACACATACTTAATATTTTATCCAATTTAATTGCAAGGTCTTTATAATGCCATCCTAATATCTATTAATAGCAAATATCGATCGACCTTAATGCCTAGGATTACTGCTTTAAAATGTTAGTTAAAACACCATGATCATGATATAAATGTACTTGTATGATTATTTTGGTCATCATGGCCTTATCTGGATTATTCTACGTCCAGGCTCTAATATGACAGGTCCCTTGACATGTTATATTTTTTCTTGTTACTTATACTACTACTAATTCTTTATTGTAAGGCGTGTTGAGATCCACAGCAATAATTCATTGCCAAAATTACATTGTCTTTTTTTAAATTTTTTTATTGCTGGAGTTCAGCAGACAGGCCGACGGCCCACTGGATGGGAAGCGGTTACCGTCGCCTATGAACATTTGCAACACCAAAGATGCTACAAATGCGCTGCTACTCTCTTAAGGGAGTCTGGAACTTGGTTACTAACGCCGGAACACAACTCAAAGTTGTTATGGCGGCATGCTCTAGACCAGGGGTGGTAGTCATCCAGTCGGGCAAAGCCCTACCACCTGGCTGTAGGTTGTTTAGTCGCCTCTTACGACAGGCAGCCCGGCCGCAGGAAATTGTATTCTTTCTCCGTTCCTGCACGGATATGTCTACTATGTAGCACTAGACAATGTAATTTTGATGAATTAATAAAAGTACTAAGGACCTTATAAGACATGTTGAAGGAACTGTCAAATTGGAGCCCGGGCTTAGAATACTACGGATGAGACCTAGACGACAGTAATCTCTCGTGTAATCCCATATGAACAATTAAATAATCTCTTCAGCGTATATATTTGACAAAAGATGGTAACAGTTGGAATTGATTGGAGTGTCGTAGAGTGAATCGCAATATGTTGAATTTTGCTTTGAATATACCTAAATATAAAACAAAGTAAAAAAACATTATGCTTTACTCGTAATTATATTATATTATATTAAAATAAATAACAATCAACTGATAAATAAACTGAATAATATATAATCATGTACTAATTTATGAGATAACAATTATTTATTGTACTGGAACTGGGAATCATCACGTGGAACAATACTCTGAATTTATCTCGATTATCAAAACAAAAGACCCTATGAATTTATACAGCGATAATTCCATTTGGAATGGATATCAATTTACAAATAATGATGATTATTATAGTGATACTTTTAGTAAACAGTTATAATAAGTCTATTAAGGCACCTATTGTTATTCATGATATTCAAACCTAAGCGCAAAATTTCCACGATTTATTATATAGTTTTATTATAACAAGTCCGAAATGGTTGGATGAACATCATAAGGTGCCGTCAGGCAGAATAGTTAGTTTTAGGTTAGTTTTTTCTAATGTTGATAAACACAGACATGTACAGTCGCGGAATGAATATGTTCGCCACCTAAAGTCCATTTCTGCTTGCACGAGTACAAAAAACAACATTGCCAACGTTTTAATAAATGTCACATTTATAAAATTTAGAACCGTGAAAAAAGAAAATTGCAATATTGACAATGATAGACGCTGTGATTAACAATAAGAAACAAAGAGAATATAATTACTACGCTAAACATAAGTATTAAAACCAATAAAAAAGTAAACATGTCTAAACAATCTTCTTAGACAAGATTGAAAATCAAACACTTTGATCTAAGTAATTTTAAACTTTATTGTCAAATAGTTAAACATAATTCTCTGTGAAACGGTCTGTTCTGTGATTAGTTTGAAAAGGTAACATGTGCTTGCGCAACTTTAAGTAAATCAATTTGAAATCTGGCGAAGTTTGTCATTCCACGATTGTACATAACATTATATGAACAATACTTTGAAGCAATTGTTATGTTTAGAACACAACGTTCAAACACTCTGGTACTGCAACAAGCGTTACAAATAACCTTATATTACTCCCTGAGCTTATAATAGCATCTTATTAAATATTTTAACATTATAATGTATTTATAAAAAATTATAATAGGATATATACATTTATTTTCAAGCTATTAAGCCAGTATTTCATAAGATTTATTTTCACTGTATTGCTTAATTTTAATCAGCAATGACTTTTAACCTAAATTCTATTTCAGGTACCACCGATTTAGCTACTGCTGTAAAAGGAGCTATATTTGTTCAAGAATGTGTTCCCGAGGATCTTGAACTTAAAAAAAAAGTTTTCCAAAATTTGGACAAAGTTGTCGATGATAACACTATTCTCTCTAGTTCGACCAGCACCACTCTACCGTCACTCTTTTCTGAAGGCTTAAAACATAAGTCACAGGTTAGTTTTAAAAAATATATTATTTTTATAATTGGATCGTTGGATTATTCTAGATGAGTATGCTTTTCCCTGAACATAGCGAAGAAATTGAATTCAAAAGGCCTGATGAAAATGGTCAAGTCAAATCTGTACCAAAATAAAATTTAAATCAATTCCCAAGGCCGTCGATAAACAGATAAACACTAAAAGCTTTCAGTATTTATTTCTAAATAAAGTATTATCGCTTACTTTCAGGTCATTGTTTCCCATCCAGTCAATCCTCCTTACTACGTGCCTCTTGTCGAAATCGTGCCAGCTCCATGGACCAAACCCGAAGTCGCCAAAAAGACTCGGGAGATCATGCAAGAGATCGGACAAGTGCCTGTTTCACTCTCCAGAGAAATTGAAGGATTCGTTCTTAATCGCATTCAGTGAGTAACTTCAGAGATACAATATTGAAAGCCTGATTATGAGGGACCTAGTTTTAACAAATTAACCGCGACTATGTTCACGCTGGATAGGTAATTTCGATTTCATTTACTTAGCTAGTATTTAAAATCAAAGGGTAATTTCACCAGGGCAACGGATTTTTTTTTGTATGAAAATACACGAATTAATAATTATTCCCGTAAAATCCCGGGATAGGCAATGTTAGTAAAGGCCTACATATCTAAATCTACTAAAAATAAACATAGAAACTGTCATATCAAGTAAGTCCTAGTATTACATGGTTTCGAAATTAGGAAATCCAAGAGAATATAAAAAGAACAAATAGATATTTCATAAAACATATTTTTCTTACTGAAACTATTTATTATATTTCATACGAGCACACGGTTTGTTTAATATCCTACAGGTACGCCATACTTAATGAGGTATGGCGACTCGTCGATGACAACGTGGTAGATGTTGCTGACGTCGACAAAGTCATATCAGAAGGCCTTGGCATGCGATATGCTTTCTTGGGTGCTTTGGAAACCGGTCTTTTAAATGCGGAAGGGATGGACAGCTACATAGAAAGGTATAATAATCTTTAGTAATGTTATAATCGTCATTATCAGCCTAGGTGTTCGTAGCTGGGCTTAAAATCCTTTCACACATATTTACCAAAACGCGGTCCTCACTTGAGAACCCGATTACCCCACTGGTTTTCGGGTCCCCGATAGACAGGACAGGCTCACTACTGAATGTAATAGCCAATAAACAATACTCTTCTGATGTTGGCACTCATGCAGAGGGCTAAATTGCTATTTGTTATAAGTTACTTACACAGATTTTTACGCTATATAAACTAATATATATATATATATATATATACATATATATATATATATTTTTGTTCGGAAAACAAACGGTTTATAACTGAGTAAATACTACTAAATGTCTATAACCATTTAAATGTTTCCACATGTAGATAGCTATAATGCTTGCTAGTGAATATTTTACGTTTTATAAATTAAATTAGGAAGAAGAAATTAAAAAAGAAAAAAGAAATATTTTAAAACTGACCTATTACATGAAACTTGTTAATTTTCAGACCAATGCTTTACCAGGGCCGTCTTAAGATTCTGTGGATTACTAATAAATAAATCTATATCATGTGTAACAGCTAAAAGATTATAGTTATTTGACACACGATTAAAATAAGAATTTGCCCTATAATTACTACATATCCGAGGAACAAACAATTGTATTGGATTTCGGAATCGTCTTGTTGGCACTTTTAAACATATTTTAGATAATAAATAAGGCGAGTCTATTTTAGACTGTGCAATTTTACTTAGCATCACTATATCTGCTATTTGCCTCCTTTTGTGCAATGGCAAAATATGGTGTCTGAGACATCTAGCTTCATAGTGATTATCACTAACCTTGCATTTAAACTCTAAAAATCTTAAAAACCTACGTTGTATGGATTCGATTCTATTAACATACACATCATACATTGGATTCCATGCCTGTGAGGCGTATTCTAGAAGACTACGCACCAAAGAACAATACAAAATCTTTAAGACCTTGACATTACTAAATTGTGAACTGACTCTCATGACAAAACCTAACGTCTTACTGGCTTTTTTTGCTATGTGGTCTATGTGTTTATCATACAGCAATTTCGAGTCATGTAGTACTCCGAGATCACGTATCTCATCAACTTCGGTAAGAATTATATTATTAATAGTGTAGAAATACTGGATGAAATTTGGTTTACGTGTAAAGGTAATTTTATAGCATTTAGATATGTTGAGATCTAGTTTGTTTAATGTGCAATATTGTTCAAATTGATGAAGGTCATGCTGTAAAAGATAGCAATCATTAATAGTGTTGATAGATCTAAAAATTTTCATGTCGTCAGCATATAAAAGAAAATTTGAAAATTTAAAACAGTTATTTATATCATTAATAAAAATCGTGAACAAAAGTGGTCCTAGCAGGGATCCTTGGGGTACTCCGGAAGGAATATTTACCCATCTTGATGAATATCCGTTGACAACAACAGCCTGCGACCTTTTATCAATATAAGAGGAGAACCATCTGAACAAGTTTCCGTGAATTCCAGCTTTTAGTAATTTTTGTAAAAGTAAATGGTGGTCAATGCGGTCAAAAGCTTTACTGTAGTCAGTAAAAACTGCATCCACCTGGCCACCTGAGTCCATATTTGAAGTAAGATAATCTACAAAAGTAATAAGATTTGATGTTGTTGAACGATTTTTCAAAAACCCATGCTGTTCCGGTAAGAAACCGGT
The DNA here is from genome assembly GCA_019925095.2 of Dendrolimus kikuchii. Lineage (NCBI taxonomy): Eukaryota > Metazoa > Arthropoda > Insecta > Lepidoptera > Lasiocampidae > Dendrolimus > Dendrolimus kikuchii. Next base: position 10,399,696 of record CM034393.1, on the reverse strand, counting down.
ATGGAGTGCAGAGTAAACGTTAGTGTACACGATTCTTTCCAAAACTTTAGCAAAAATGCATAACTTTGAAATAGGTCTATAATTTTTAATATCACTTTTATTTCCATTTTTATGTACTGGGGTAATAAATGCTGACTTCCAAATTGTTGGCATTGTACCCTCTGTTAAAGATTTCCGAAATAAATAAGTCAAAGGCATTGTTAATGCCTTTGCACACTTAACTATCAACAATGGAGCAATATTATCCGGACCAGCACCTTTATTTATATCGAGTGATTTCAAAAGCTTATGAACAGAAACAGGCTCAACTACAATTGTGTTGATAGAATTAATATAATAAGGATTTTCTAAGAAATGAATTGATGGAGAGGAATTCCCGTTTGATGGCGCCGATAAAAATGTTGATTGAAAATAAGTGCAAAAAAGATTACAAATACTTTCCCCTGTACGAGCACTTATTCCCTCATATGACATGGTCGCTGGAATAGAATTCGAAGAGAATTTTAATGATTTCACATATGACCACAATCTTTTAGGATTTTTAATAATAGATTCTTCAATGTTTGTGATGTATGATTTAAAACATTCTTTTTCTACTATTTTAGCACGTTTCCTCAGTAATGAAAAAGATTCATAGTCCGAAATGTTTCCATAAATACGATATTTTTTAAGATACTTATATTTCTCTTTTAGAATCTTTTTTAATGGAGCTGTGAACCATGGAGGATATGATGAACATTTAATACGTTTTCGAGGCACAAATTCATCTTTTAAATTATGCAAAGTTGAATAGAATAAATCAACAGAGGCTTCTAAAGATTTTTGTTTAAAAAGTTCTATCCAATTTATGTCTTCTAGTGCAGTATTAATGCTGTCGAAATCTGCAGCACTATATAGATATCTCATAATAGAAGTACTTGTAAGCTGTTTATAGCTACTGAAGATAAACTCTACATATAAAGATTTATGATGAGGATCATCTTTAACCAGTGGATCATCACAGGCGGAAACTGATATACTTTTGTTACAAAGAATGTAGTCTAAAATCCTATTATTTTGATTAGTTACAAGGTTAAATTGATTTAAATTGCATTCTGCTAAAGTATCAAAAAAAATGAATTTGGCAATCACCAGACAAATCTTTGGGTTGTAAAAAACCTTCGCGGTCAACCCAATTTACGTTACTTAAATTAAAATCACCCATAATGAGAAAATAATCATTCGGACACGAATTAACAATAGAAGATAAGTTCTCTGTAAAATTTGAAAGTTGCGTTGAAAAAGAATTACCTAAATTTTCGTTACATAGATATAAAGTACATAAATGGATCTTATGAGAATGGTGATCTTTCGTATTCCAATTAATTGTTACCCATAAGTCTTCTGCTGAGGACCTCCATTCAGTACGTTCTACTGCTAAGAATTCCCTACGGACTGCTAATAAAACTCCACCACCAAACTTTTCGTTAGTTACATTATAATTCCTATCCCTTCTCCAAACAATGTATCTGTCGTCAAACAACTCGGAATTACTAATGCTATCTAGTAACCACGACTCTGTGATCGATATAATATCATAATTGTTTAAATGAAGGTTTCGTTTAAATACATTCGTTTTGGTGCGCAGCCCTCTGGTATTTTGATAAAATATTTTAAGCATTGAGAACATTGTAATAAACAATATTATTACTCGGTAATAATTGGAAAATAGTTGTTAAATGCAAGTGAATAGTAAGCACACGACAGGATATATGTATATAAATCTTTAAGCAATAACTAACAATGTACCGTAGCAGTGGTGTAACAAAATATGCGTTAATTTTATAACAGTATAATACATTTAAGTCCAAACAGTAACTAAAGCGCAAGGTAAAAATTATTTTGTAGGTAATTAACAAATAGATTATGTCGTGTGCGTGCCAACAAGTTACTCCATGTGCGTTCGTGCAATTGAAAATGACATCTAAATACATCGCGCAATCGGGTGACAATTGCTCAAACGGTTTCAAATGTAAGGGCGATATTGTACTGTATAATGACACACGAATTGCCGAACAAACAACATTGGTACTACAAGCGGTTCTGAAAGTTTTCTTACGAACTAAATAAATATTTATAGGCCATATTGTTACAATTACTATACATTGATTATAATGAATACTTAAGATATTACAGTTACAAATTAAGATATTTTTAACAGATCGTTTTCGGATTTGATAAAAAATACCGGTGAAGTATCAGATTTTCTGGCCATTATTTTAGAATGACGCACCCATATATATTTGAAATTGTTCTCTTTCGCTAAGTTCTTTGCTTTATTTAAAAGATTCTTGTTACGCTGAGTCAGGTGATCGTTAACATAAATGGCTTGATTTCCGGGAAGACCTATATTGCCCAAGTTCAGGTTTTTACCTTTGCGAGACAAGGTAACAAACTCTTCTTTCTTGTACCTATTATTAAAGGCGACTATAATTGGTTTCTCGGTGTTAGGGATTCTGGTAGGAATTCTTGCAATGTAATTTATATCGTCATTATTTGTAACCACATTAATAAATTTACCGATATTTTTTACATAATCATACAGGTTTTCATTATTTTTAAATGGTATTCCTCGTATTTCAACGTTATTAGCACGTGCCCACTGATCCCTCTCATCAAGTTCTTGCTTCAACTTCGAAACTTCTGCATGAAGGTTTGGAATACCTTTGATGACCTGTTCAACCTTTTCTACACGCTGTTCGACGATCTTAACAGACTCAGAAAATTTACCAATCAGCTCATGTGCCATCTCCAATGAGTCACTAAGCCCACTAACCTCAGACTTAATAGTCTTGACATCTTCAAACAGCGTAGGCAGTGGTGCAAGTTGAAGAGCAATTGCACTAAGCTGACTTTGAATTTTGTCTAATTGATTGGGTTGGGGCGAAACAGTACCTGGAGTTGCGCATGGACTACATTTGCACTTAGAACACTTCCAGGCATTTTTTCTTTCACCTAGTTTCCGATAACCCGCTTCAGTGACACCAGAGCACTGGAAGTCGTAATGTTGCTTACAGACACTACATACAGGGCCTTCTGTAAACGGTGAACTACAACTTGCACACGTAAACATTGTGACTAAAAAGTTCAAGTTTGAGAAACACTGATTTCACTTTTATCAATATACAAGCGTTTGCTCGCGAGGACTGTCGAACGACGATTGTATATATGTATATATATATATAATATAATATAATATATTATATTATATAAACTATATTCGGATCTAATTATTGTAATAATTATATTAAAAAATGAACTGTTTCTTCGGGTTGAAATTTTACTTTTTTGTTAGGGCTCTGTGGACAGATGGCAAAATGGAAGCTTTATAATTTTTTATAACTCTACCCGTCCATCAATGCCATTGTACTTAATTACTATTAGAATAGCATGATGGAATTTGGAAGGAAACTGCCTTTTATGATATTATGCTATACAATGGTGTAGTGAATTTTAGGAAAAAAAATGGGGATGACCCACCATATATCTATCTAAGAAAGGAGTACACAAAAAATCTACGCTTATTAGAGAATGTGAGGTATTGTTACTCATTGTTAAAAATTATTATATAATCTTTTCAATTTATTTTCAGATACGGTGACACCATTTACAAAGTAAGCAACACGTTCGGAGCAGTTCCACGTATGACACAAAGCAAGACCAGAGAGACAATTTGCAAACAATTGGAAAAAATGGTACCAATGAATAGATTACAAGACCGTCGTGCTTGGCGCGATGCTTGCCTAACTCGTCTCTCCATCTTGAAGAAAGAAATGAACAAGAAATACCAGGCCTAAAGAAAACTAAACGTAAAATACTTGATACCAAAAGTATGCATATCAGATTTTTTATGAGTGATGACTAAAGAAGATCTTAATAATTGTTATTTCACAAGAATTACATTTATTTTGTAAATGGTTATTTGTTTGAAGGATATAATAATATATATTTGGCAGTTAAAATGTTTGATTATATTTTTTTTTTTGCGAAGCTGTTAAACATACAGACGGCCAAGCTAACGGAAAGTGTTTACCGTCACCTATAGACGTTTGCAACACCGGGAACGAAACCAACTCTTAACCAGCCTCTATGATAGGATAAACGGGATGGAATAGGAGGATGGGGTAGGAGGGATGAGGAAAGAGGTCAGACAGAAGGATTGTTTAAATCAGCCCTCTTGACCCCTTTTATATATCAAGATATGGGTAACTGGATCTAAGTCACTAACACAGACTCTATATAATACAAAAACTTACTTATTGTCTCATACATATCTATTGCTACTAGGTATTCTACTTAAATCAGACAGGAGGATTGGAATAGAGCGGATAAAATAATTAAATAGGGGAAGGGGAAAGCACGCCGGAACTCTCACTCATCGTAATGCGATTAGCTTACGGCTAACCGCTTCTCTCTAATATGCTGTGAGGGCGTGGTATCACACTGATCGAGCCGGCTCTAAGACCTCTATTCAATATAACGACTCCAACATGGTTTACAAACTCGACTATAATAGCTCGGGCTATCCAGACTTAACATGCAATTCCGACGGACGCGCCAGGCAGCAGACGGCAGCAGTAAACGACCGACAGAAAATAGTGTCGGGTTTCATTTGCCGTCGTATGGATTCCGAAGTTGCAGCAGACCTATAGTGTCGTTGCGAAATTACTAGCTTTAACGGACGTGATTTCGCTATACAATTCGATGATTATACTATGATTAATCAACTGTTGCAATTTTTATTCTCAGGAGTAGCAGACGATGACGACTTATTATTGTATTATTACTTAACGAGAAAACCTATTATGCCATTGTACTTAAACAGTGAAAGAAATCATGAATCTTTGATAAATAGACATTTGAATGATGATGAAGGAACTTAGGAGTTATTGCCGTATAAATAAAAATTAATATAGTTTTATAAGCTCTTTAATTTATAACGATCTTGCACCAAAACATCGCGAGACACAATTTTAGTGGAAGAAAAATTATTTTTGACATTATTCTTCATCCAACACATCCATAATTTCAATCTTCAACAACGGCAATACTGTGTTTGCGCGGATATTCCAAATGAAGTTGATTGTTGGAATCAGTTTCATAGAGATTAATACTGCAAATTAATGTCTGCCGCTGCCGCCTGCTACCTGCCGCGTCTGTCGGAATTGCACCGTAACAGGAATCCGATTTTAAAAAAAACGCTTAAAATTATTCCGTCATCCTTTTTTCCTGCATATAACGTCGCCGACTCCGTAAGGCGTCCGACTGCACACTTTAACAAAAACTGCTACATCTATTCAAACCGATGTCGGTCTGTCTGTTTATATCTGTATGTGTTACAGCTTATTGTCTCAGGCAGGTGCCTGAGACAATAAGCCTTATAGATATAAGGCTTTATATATGTAGTTTTGCATACATGTAGAAGTGTACTAAAATATCGTGTGAAAATTCCGAAAATATTTACTTACAAAATGATGATAAAAAATTATTATTCTAACGGCTATGGATTGTTTTGTCGCCTCTTAAGACAGACAGTCCGGCCTCAGGAATGAGTAGGTATTCTTTTCTGTCTCTAATAGTATTGGTACAATTACGACGATCTAGGGAAAAATTCTGAGGAATATGCATACTAATATAAATGTAGCTAGCAGGTTTGCCGTCTGTGACCTAACGCCAGTAAGCCGAACTAAGTCTATCAAAATATGACGTTTTGTCTAATACTATTTATTATTTTGCGGACGGTTGGTTCAACGAATGCCTTAAAATTTATACTCGTTATGATATAACGTTAGCAAAATGCGTTATAATATCGATCATTTTTGCGTGTCTCATACAGTAACCATTGGTACGTCACAACCAGCTTTTTGTTAGTATTGATACAAGTTATGAATGCTGACAATTGGTTGATTGAAAGCACTCGCAACCTAGAGATTAAATCAAGAAGAAAGTATTTTCGTTTGAATCGCAACTCCGATCGTCGATGTTTTTTAAATACGACGGATTTTATAACTCAATTTACGCGATCGTGCTGTTTATCGTTATAGACATAGCTGGGCACCGTTAAACAAATAGTTAACTTCTTTAATCGCTAATCCGTTACTGAAAAAGTTAACTTCGTTAAAAGTTAGTGCTACATTTCAGAAAATTTAACGCAAGTTAACGTTAATCGTTAATCCGTTAACACGTGATAAAAATGTATCTTCTTATAAAAACTGTTGGTTCTGGAAGTTAATAGGTTAGAAACAAAAAATAAGACGGGTGTACCTAATTATTAGTGTTTAATATAGGCATGTTGACAAACAATGTTTTTTCATTCATTTGTTTAGAATTTATTTTATTAAGATAGACTTGTTGCGTTCTGGACGAAACACTAATTGGACGAACTAACTTTAAGATGATTTGATAGCAATACCAATTGCTATTTAGACGAATTGCTGCATAGACCACTTACATCTTAGACGAAACGATACTAACCCGTCCAATTTATTTGTCAATTTAGTCACCTGGCATAATATGAATATTCCCCTTCATGAACATTAATATGTTGAAGTTCTCGTCTGAAAGCGAGGCTCCTTTCGGCTGTAGTATATCCTTGCCCGTGGCGAAAAGACGTGCAGCGCTTAAGGGTATAGCAGTATTATATTTAAGAAACAGATTTGTGAATATCTGTTCCCCGAAGAATGCCGTATCATTTAACGAGTCTTTGGAATTTATGTCTAACCACATTTTGACGAGACTTTGAGCTATGCTCTTTAAAGATTTGTTGCTGGATTAAAGATTAACGGACTTTCGGAATTTCAACGCAAGTTAACGGGTCCGTTAACATATTTTTAGGTTAACTTAAAAGTTAATCCGTTACTCGAAATGTTAACTTCGTTAATTAACGATTAACGGATTAACGAGTTAATGCCCAGCTATGGTTATAGATTTTCATTGTTCGCCCGAATTTCATAAACCTAACAATATTTCAATACGTTTTCTATTGATTTTGAGGAATTCTCTACTATATCTTCGGAATCCAAGATCTAATGGCAATGAAATTTATATGGAACTATCATAAAACTATACTGAATTTTACACAGAAGAATGATAAAAATCGGTTCAGAAACAAAAAAATTATAAATGAATTACCTCAAAAACTAAACATTTTAACATGATCTTAACGAATTCTATGCTATATCTTCAGAACCCAAGATACGACAGTAATAAAATTTATATAAGACCACTATGAAGGTACATTGAATCTAAGGCTAAGGCAAAAAAATCATCAAAATTGGTTCAGAATCAAAAAAGTTACAGATATCTATCACTACAATGTTTTCTACTTGCTGTTAAGGAATTTCTGCTATATTTACGCAAGTCAAAGTCCAATACGAATACAATTTATATGAAACTATTCTCAAGCTATACTGAATCGAATGCAAGAATAATGAACATCGTTGGTTCAGAAACAAAAAAATATAGCTAAAAATCAGCAAAAATTTCACCTTTCTGCCTAATTTCAACAAGTTTCTGCTATATCTTCGGAACCAAAAGGCCGATAACAATAAAATTTATATAACATCATTTCGAAGATTCTTTGAATTTAACGCAATAAGAATCATCAAAATTGGTTCAGAAACAACAAAATTATGGCTGAACATATAAAAAAAAATATAATTACACGACGAATTGATAACTCCTGCTTTATTCAGGCACAGTTGGCGCCACTAATCCTTTCATATCTTTAAAAGATATTAAAACCTTCAATCAACGACTTATTATTTAAAAACTATTTTTGATACTTAAATCCGTCAGGCCTAGGCATAATTAGCTCTTTTTCAAGTTCACGAAATTTACGATGTAACATAAATTGTCCCTTTCTCATTAATTTTTATTTATTTTATTGCTGGAGCACAGCAGGCAGGCTGACGGCCCAACTGTGTTGGAAAGTGGTTACTCGCGGTTACCGTCGCCTATGGAAATTAGCAATACCAGAGCTCCTGCCAATGTGCTGCCGGCCTTGAAGGAGAAACTGGAACCTGGCCACTGATGCCGGGAACACAATTCAAAGTTGTTATGACGGCATACTCTAGACCAGGGTGGTAGCCATCCAGTTGGGCAAATGCCCTACCACCTGGCTAGTCACGGATTTTAAGTATAAGTAAACCACCGATTTTAAATATATAGTATTTATTATAATAATTTTAGTAATAAAGCTTCACTTTTGGGTGAATTTTTATTGTTACAATAAATTGGTTTAATAATTATATTAAATCAAGCCATTACTAATATTTTGAACCTTTATGATTTGATGAGGTATATTGCATAGACAAGGTAGAAGTATACTGAAAGTGTGACCATAAATAGAAATTATTGTACTTTTAGTAGAATTTACTTTACTATAAGGCTCTTTGAAAAGAATGTTAAGGAACAGGAAGCAACGTTAAATAATTATTTGCATTTTAATCAATCAGCAGACATTGAAACATATATTGAAAAATTCCAATATCAGTTTTCAGTATAGTAGACTTTTTCGTAAGTGAGTATGCTTTATACACGCTCTGATACTCGGGGACAAATAATGACGTAAACCTACGGCAACTGTCGAATATCCACCAAAACCATTCTGGTGTTCCTTCTTTCATTTGAAACCAGGGTTTACAATAACTTAACTTTTTTTCTAACGGTAGAGGAGGAATGCTTTTATGCATGTCCCTTGGGCCTCGGGGGCTTTAAAACAAGAAAACTGTGGGGCAGAAGCCCAGCCCTAGAAAGGGGTTGGCACTGCACATACCTTCACTAAATAAGGAATTGTGAGGCGCTGACCGCCAAACTATTCACTAAATCTTCCACAGACCCTCCGTGTCTTGGTGAGGTGCCACGGGTCTTACTGTAGGTGTCTGTAAGTACACTTTCTTATCTTAGTGGCCGTGGTGGTGAGAGTGTCAACCAAAGTAGTCTCTGAGGGCTATCACTCGTATTCGTGCCGAACACCAATTGTAAAGTAATGTAGCTTGATATGAATATAAATATTCCTCATAATATCATATAGAAATAGCTTGTCATGTTTTAATTTATGAATTACATTTAAATCACCAAATTCAATGTATATTAGTTATGTACAAAACCCTGTACAGATTTTGTATAAAGAAACGTCTATTTTACAAGTATGTATTAATTACTAAGACCAGCCAGAAAGTATAGTGTGGCAGACGATACCTAATTAGATTATAAAACTAAAATATTCCCGAGACTTCCTCCAGGCAGGACTTGAAATTTCCGCGGCATTCCCGGGATATAAAGTACCGTAGCATTTAAAAAATGTTAACTATCGTTTTAGTGTTAATTGTGTCAGAATAAGCTATTATAATAACAACAAATCGCTATCGGAGAAATTCCTGCGGGATTCCCGGGATAAAAAATATCACACATTTTACTAAATGAAATTTGCTATCGATCAGTGAAAAAACTACTTTGGAATTCAATTTTGTTTAATCTGGCTATATTAAATCATTCCCAATTCCCCAGGATTTCAAATATAAAAAGTAGCGCAGATTTTAAGTCTAAGAATTAGTTGTCGATCGGTGAAAATCCCACCGAAATCGGCCCAGTAGCTTTTACGTGAATTCCTAACAAACATATAAATGAACAAACAGACAAGAAATCTAAAAAAATGCATCGAGTTGCTATTATTGTTGCTATACACATATTAATAATGTATATATTTGGATATATATAATATTAATATGTGTTATTGTCTATCTTTTTCTTTTTCTTAATTATAAGTATTGTGTAATATCTATGTATCCTATTAATTACATGTATTTGATTTGCACACCACCGTCATACACTCTCGATTCCTTTCCCATAATCCACAGCCCGAGTTGTCTGGAAGAGATCGCTCTAAATCGATAAGGCCGTCCTTTGTTCCTGCCTTGACACGATATGACTGTAAATGATTTACTTTATGTGTATGTGGTGAACAATAAAATATTTTCTATCTATCTATCTTTGTTTTACTTACACAAAGACTTAATTCGACTTTTTACATATAATTAACAAAGAAACTAAGTCTAAGTATTTTTTAGTTAATTAAAAAATACGATTGCAGTGCCATCTATTTAGATAATCCACCATATGGAAACGACATAATTTTTCGGAATAAAAAGTATTCTAAGTGTTGATTCGGGATATAAGTCTTTACTTTGTCGAGTTTCGTTCATATACGTTCAGTAGTTTCCAAAAAAGATGCGTTCGCAGCGCCATCTTTTTCGCTATTTTCGTCTATCCCACTAAAACGACGTCATTTATTGGTATAAAAAGTGTCCTAAATTATGGCCCGTGATATAAGTTAGCTTCGTTTCAAATTTTATTTAAATTCATTCAGTAATTTTCACGTGATCCTTTAACAGACAGAGACACAGATAGACAGACAGATAAAAATTTTGAAAATTGTGCATTCGGAATCTTCTAGACCGAATAAGGTCCCTTGTTTTTTTCACATTTTTAAACATATTGTACAAACTCGAAGTATTTACATATTTATTATAGTATAGAAAGATAATACTTAAAATGATTGTGGAGCACTATAAGTGTAGTGTAATATATTTTTTCAAATTGGTTATTTTAATTTTAGTAATAGTCACACTGATTATTTCACGAGCATCTGCGATCCTTCATTTACAAATTACAATTTATTTACATTTTACCTTCGTATTAGAATTCGATGAAAATAAATTTTACTAGGTGCTTTTTTAAACAATTACTTAAAATTAATAACAAGATAAATCTTTGAATGTGTTATGATTTAGAATTTTAAATTTATATAGCCTTTATGATCTCATGACAAAAGGCCTTGCAATACGCGTAGCTTATAAACAATTTTACAAATGTGTTGTTTTGATAGATAATGGATCCAAGAATGTGCAGAAAAATCAGTAGTAGTGAAAGTCTTCCAGACGTTGACAATGTGGAATATGAAGTATCAAACATCATTGCACCGCAAGAGAGTGATGAGAATTTCATGCTGGAAGGAAGTCCCGAACCGCAATCGGTGACATGGCTGGACGACGACCAGATTGATGAATTAGACTTAAATTTAGAACAAACCAATCTGTGCTTTCATAGAGTCGACAGTGCTGACATTATTTACAGGAGCAAGAAGAAAAAGTTTAAAATGGTAGGCAAGTATGTAATGGGTGATATATTGGGTGAGGGATCGTATGGCAAAGTGAAAGAGATGCTGGACTCAGAGTCATTGTGTAGGCGAGCAGTGAAGATACTAAAGAAGAGGAAGCTGAGAAGAATACCAAATGGGGAACAAAATGTACAGAGAGAGATACAATTATTACGAATACTTAGACATAAGAATGTAATAGAACTAGTTGATGTAATGTACAATGATGAGAAACAGAAAATGTACCTTGTTATGGAATTTTGTGTTGGAGTATTGCAGGTAATAAGTGTTACAAATTTTCACATTTATACACATGTGTCCAGCATAGTTATTTTTTCTGTACAAGATAGGGTATGAAATACACAAGTTTCATTATTAACTGTGTTATTTTGATGGTAAAAAGAGTAAGTTTGTAGGCTTCTTTAACCCAAAAGCTTGGATACTCTGTCTCTTATTGAGAACCTGGTATCAGGTTCAGGTTCAAACCTGAAATGACTTGTGTTGTAATTTTATCATCAAAATAAAGAGATTTTTTTCTTTCATACAAATCCTATATAAACAGAGTGAGACAACAATAATAATTTTAAACTTAAGCATGGATTTGTGCTATATAGGAGTAAACTGTGAACCAACAATGATAGCTGTCTGTAGAACACTGAAATTCATGATAAATCAGAATATCTCGGTTAAGAATCTTAAAGAAGCCTACAAACTTATTCTAACTAAATATGAATAAGACTTAAAATTTAGGTGTTAAAGGGAACCAGATAGTCCTGTTTATATTTCTGATGAGGTATACATCTAAAACACCTTTTTGATATTTATTCTGAATGTTATTGGGATCGGTCTCGGAGTTTGTGGTACATTACTTATACCATAAGCATTATTTGGTTAGCTTATATAGGAGTGTACAATGGGTATATGCTTACTGTAAAACATGGTATGGAGTAAAAATAGTATGTCGCTACAATATATTATTTAATTTTCAACAGTTTTTGGCGACTATAAGATTTTATACCCTATGGTTTTATTTTGGTTGATAAAGTGGTAGTAATCAAGATTTATTTTTAAGGTTTAAAAAATAGGCTCAGAGACGATGTAGATTTTGAGAACAGTTTATTTCAGATTTTTATAATTTTCTGTCAAAAGAAGCCAAAGCTTATGCATTATTTAACTAATTTTTCTTTTATATTGCTTGTCTATTATCATTAAAATTAAACACCAACTTTGTAAATATCTACTACAAAATAATAACAAATGTGTATTTTGAGTTTGTTGTTTGTTAGTTCCTACTTCAAAGCCTGGGAAATGGACCAATTCACATGAGTTTTGATATATAATTATATCTACTTGTAATAATATATTTACTGTGGAACACAGGATGTGCCTGCTACTCAGATAACCTGTACATGAATTTTAAATAATGGGTAGGCAGAGTGGGTATGGGGTAAGTATACTTACCCTTTCTGCAACTCCTATGGTCCAGATTCTAGAAATATTTATTTTTGGTAAACATCACATCACCTATCTTCTCACTATTATTATTGTGATGGGTAGTGAAAAGTCACAACCACTGACTAGGACAGGGAGATAGGTAAGGATAGCTCAGACCAAAGTGCAAAAGCTAAGTGAGTGCGCCACCGTAGTAGCCGACGAGTACCAGAACCGACTATAACCATTTGCTATTTATATTATATGCAAAATTAATAATTTCATCTTTACTGGCCGCCATTTTGAATATTTTTATGGCTACTCTTGTATTGTGTAACCATAAAAATATTACTCTTGAGTATGTGAATGTGTTCTGTTGTGTTTTTTATCTTCATTTTTTGACTACTTATGCTGTTTTTAGTTCTTTTCTGTTGATTACTGGCTCTCTTCTAGACTTTGAGAGGATTGTTAAACTTTGGACCTATGATATAACTATAACTGCAATATTAGTGAAAAAATAAGCGAGGTTATGTTAATTAAAAAAATAATAATTCAAGATCTCCAGACCATAGAGGTTTTATTAGGGGTAGGTATGGTCTCCCCCTCCACCACCTCGCTACCTAAAATTCATCTATCAAACATCTATAGATTTACCCAGGATGCTTTTCATATGTAATAGATTTGTAGTTTCCTAATCTTCATCCAACCATTAAACCCCAGTTGTATTTACAGTGTCCAATACAGATCCCAAGATCCACTTTTCTACTTTTTTGTGTGATTTTAGGCATTACTTATAGCTAGATAAATAAGGCATGCCAAAGCCCAAGTGTATTGAAGTGTTGACATACATATCATCCCTCCTAATGGCCAGACAACTTTCCTTGGATCAACCTACACCTCCCCAGGTTTGGGAGAGATGGCATAGTTAGAAGGCTATATGGATTTGAAATGTATATTTTATATTATGTATATATTTACCAATTAATTGTAATTACAAACTAAGATGTTATGTTGTATTTAATATTATAGAAATACATTATAATATCTATAGACCTCTATAAAAATATGACATACATGTATTTAAACATGCATGTTAACTGTATAGTTATCTAGCCTAGATATGAATATTAAGCATTAGTCAATTAGGGCTTCAAGGTTAAGTGTGCACTTAACAATTTAAATGCTACAAGATCACAGATATATCTATTTATACATGTACTGTAATGTGTTTGCAGTGTTGAACAAATATTTATAAGATTAACCAATCCTTTGTGTTCATAACAAATAAACACATCTAGTCTTCCTGTTATACATTTAGTTTAACATTTAAGTGTGATAGGAAGTTATTAATTTGGTTTTGATACTGTGCATTTGTACTTTAAATATTTTTGTATACTTTTGTCTTCTATTGCACTTGATGTTAATTAATTTTTTAAATTTATTTATTCAAACAAAATCATACATAATTTTTATATATCTTCATCTTAAAACCCAAAAGGGTTTGACGAAGATGCTAAAGAAATAAAGCTGTGATTTAGAATATAGTTTTGGTTTGTCTTTAATAACTTCATTTAATATAAATTTTCCAGGTGGTAGGGCATTTGCCCGACTAGATGGCTACCACCCCTGGTCTAAAGTATGTCGCCATAACAACCTTGAGTTGTGTTCCAGCATTAGTGACCAGGTTCCAGTATCCCTTAAGAGAGCAGCAGCGCATTTGTAGCACCTTTGGTGTTCCAAATGTCCATAGACGATGGTAACCGCTATCCATCAAGTGGGCCGTCTGCCTGTCTGCTGAACACCTGCAATAAAAAAAAAATACATTATCCATTTTAAGTTATTGATTTTACATAAATTAAGATAATAAAAATCTTCAACTTTCATCTTATAATCTAAGATGAATGAATTATATCGAATGGTTCTCAACTTTTTTAATATATATTTTTTATTTGCAAATACATTGTAGGTATATTTACAAGCTAGGCTTCTGTTATAGATTACTTATAAAATACAACTGATGTCAATCACCCAGACTAGTGTAAATAATGGAAGATTCATTTATAAACTTTATCCTGTTGGCATCAAACATGAGAGTGTTCCACTTAGAACAATGAGATTGCTATTTTAAAGAAGTCAACAATACAAAATCTTATAAAACCACAAAGATCAGAATGCTGACCTTGGGCTTCCCAATTTTTAAGAAACACAGTTAGAACAGTTAGAAACACATCACTCATCCCTGGTGGATTCACAGATGTGTTCTTACATTATCAGCATGTAATAATTCTAAAATATACACAATAGATTTAAAAAGTGTCTAAGCAGTGCACACTGTTTTGCCTGAATTCAACCCATGCCATTAGAATTATTCATTATTATAATATATTAAGAACTAAGCTACCACAACTTCATCAAAAACCTTTAATCTAATTCTTTACATTAGGATTTACTTGTCTGTTTTCACTTAATAGGATACTGCAGAATATATACTTTCTGTAGCTGCTTCTAATAAAATAAGACAGTTTTGAACATGAGCTTTTATTTGTTTTCATTATTTATGGTCTAGGTTAATAAGCTTGACACATAATGGCTTATAATAGCTACATATTATAAACCTATTAGCCTCAACTAAATATAGTAAATTATTAAAAAGTAAAATATTACCACTTATAAAAACCCTTTATCATAATGAGAGCAATGAATTCTAAATGAACTAAATGGTCTGTTGTGTGTTCTATTCAACTGATAAAGACACTAATGGAAAAACTCGTAGGCTTTTCTTCTCTACACTGTTGTACCCATCCGCCCGATCATGACATACGCGAGTGTGGTAATCGGCCATGCCAAGCCTGCCCTTTTAGATAATTGCAAATCATGCAGAACAAATTCATGCGCAGAGCCGTGGGTGCTCCCGTCTATATGCGTAACGTCGACCTCCACCGCGATCTGGAGCTTCCCTCCATCAAAAACTACAATACGTCGCTCTCACGTAAGTATTTCGATCTCGCGCCGCACCATCGAAATCCGCTCGTCGTGCCCGCGTCAGGGGACGCGGGCACGACGCGACGCCAGGAGACTTAGCCCCCCAATAGGATAGACTAGGCGTGTTGCTGGGAAGTTTCTTTCGCCGTTTCTTCTCTCCCAGCCATAACATGTTGCGAAACGGCAGTAAGATAGCGTAGCCGCCGCGAATCTCCGATCCCGGTCCGCCGAGATCCTTCCCCTCGGACTTTATAATATCCGTCGCCCGTTCTCAATTAGTGCATTGTGTCGCCCTATGGTGGGCATCATTAGATTCATCCCCCCTTCATGGCAACAGTCCAGCCGAGGTAAAACTCCCTAGGGAGCTCCCTGGAGCAAGTTGCCCCCCGGGCTCGAGCGCCTTCGCTTCGCGAGGCACTCGCCCCAAAAACCCCGGTAAAGTGGTAAGGTCTTCGGACCAACAACATAAAGTCAAGTCCAAAAAATAAACTGTTCTACAATTATAAATGTAAAATGTATTTATTATACAATATATATGCTTTCAATAAGGGGAACTAACATGGGGTATTTTTATTTGAGAAAGTTCTCCATAGGTTCAGAAATTTATAAAAGCTAATTTGTATGCAATGCCTAATCTAAAAGATATATTTTCATAAAATATAAAATAAAATTTTGTATGAAAAGTATCTTTTAAGCCTAAGTCTGGATCAATTGCGGACTGTCTGCTTTGGAAGGTCAGAATTTACTTTTGTACATTTTGGAATGATGTTCTTCTATGTGGTTTACAGTAGAGTGAAAAAGCGTTTTGCCCCCTCCAGGGGATCTTTGAAGTAAGGAACTTCATTCCTGATGGGGGGTCCCCCGACCACACAATTTAATTATTTTTTCTTTTCCATTTCGTCTTTATGAGGATGTATAAGTTTGTAAAAGTTGCTAGGAAATGTATATATTGATTTAACCTTTTTACAGGATGCTAGTAAATGTTGAGTCAAATTAATCATTAATAACATCTTCCCCAGGACATGCTGGAATCAAGTCCTGGTAAGAAATTTCCCCAACGGCAAGCTCATGATTACTTCACTCAGCTACTGGATGGCTTAGAGTACTTACATGGTCAAGGAGTAGTCCACAAGGATATCAAGCCTGGAAACCTGCTGCTTACTCTTGACCAAACACTCAAGATCACAGATTTTGGAGTGGCAGAGGTGAGGTTTTACATCTTTTATGCACTTTTTTTATGAAATGAAATGAAATATTTATTCTTGCATAAATGTAGTTGTATACAGATGTGATTCCTAGAAATAAATGCTTCAGTACATTTTATCAGTTTCACTGGTGTGCAAGTAAGCAGGATCTTAATCATGATAATTTAAATAAACCTATTTATTTTGTTAAGTACCTTTTATGCAACTTGAATAATATTTATTAGCTTTATTTATTAATTTTATAGATGTCTGTTTTTTTTTCCAATTATTATTTCAATCTGTGTATATCAATTATTTAACGTCTTTAATTAAAATATTATTATTAATTATGTATTGATATTATGTTTTAAATTTGTCATTAAGGCATTCATTTGTGGGATAATATGATTTGGCTATTAATAATTTCTTTAGTCTTGATTTAAATATATTTAATGATATTGTTTTTAACGGTTTTGGTAGTTTAGTAAATATTGCAGGTGCCATTTCATAAACACTTATCCAACAGTGCGTATTATATGTATTAATACAGAATACATTTGATTCTTTTATATGCACTACTTTCTTGTAAATCTGGTATTATATGCCGCTAAACAGAGTTGTAGTGGAATCGAGAAAAAAATAAAGATCAGCTATTGATGCCACGTGTGTAAAGGATTGTAATTTTTTTCAGTGTACCATATACATAGCCCTGGCGGTTATTATTAATCAGATTTTGAAAAGATACCTATTTCTGTTAAATATTTTTTATTTAAATCAAGAAGTGGCGTAACATTAGCTTCCAAAGCAGTGCTTGATTTACGTATAGGATTTTGAAGCCGGGTCCCAGGGCGGCATCATTTCACTGGCGGCAGTTTTTGGGATGCTAAAATTTTAGAGGCAAAAAATCTAAAGACAATTCATGCATAAAAATTAATTTAATTATAAAAAAGATGAACGGCTTGGCATGGCAATTACATAAGGGAACCGTTTCTGAAAAATTGTATACGAAATCTAAAATAGGACGACATTTGAAATGGGGTCTAGAGCGGCAGCCAGCCTAAATCCGCCAGTGTTCCAGTCTTTAAAATAGTATCCCTTCCCCTCTATCCATTGAACTATGAAGTGTCAACCTTGGAATGAATTTTAGATGGTAGAATTTAAAAATGAAAACGGGTTTATGCATTATACGTTGAGTAGGGTTTCATAGCCAAATAAGAAAAACAGTTCTTCTACAAAATTCTTCAATGTGTGTAAACCAACACGTATTTGGCCCTTTTTATTTAACTTTTGTTTCATTGAAGTCATTTCTTTACTTTTATAAATACTAATTAACACATTTCAGGCTTTAGATATGTTTTCTCCAGAAGACACATGTTATACCGGTCAGGGTTCACCTGCCTTCCAACCACCTGAAATAGCCAATGGTGCTGAACAGTTTTCCGGAGGGAAAGTAGATATATGGAGTAGTGGAGTCACATTGTAAGTTCACAATTTAATAATTTTCCTGAATTATTATTGCTTACTGAAGTAAACAATTGTAAAAATGTAAAGTTATAATATTTTCGAGATAAAACAATATGTGGCTTTATTGCTTAAAGCTATCTCTTCCAGGCGATGTAATTTATAGGATATTATTCTTAGCTAGTAATTATAAGCATATATTGTACATAATAATTAAATAAAAGATTGAAATCACATGAGTAGACCATAGAATACTGTATTTACATGTGCAGCCCTTGTAGGTCAATGTTTAAAGCGGAGTAGTAGGTTCCAGACAAGATTTATCACAACCTTGTTTCTTACGATTTATTCCTTAAATGTACACATGGTAATTGTAACAATATAGAAATATATAATAAGTCGGAGAATCTGCTTGGCGATACATTCTCGGTTGGCTAGTGTTAGCACTATCTACTAATTTACCATGTCAAATATCATGAAATAGACTCTGCTATTAAGATGTTTGGAAATCGTGACTCAATGTGAAAATGATTACCGATGACTCAAGCTTATTGAAATTTTAAATACAATGGAAATAGTAGTTTCACATTGACTTTTACAATTCGGTTATATGTAAATTGAATATAAATAGTCATGTAATGCTTTATAGTCGTAGCCTTGAGTAGAAGTATCTTTGTATTTGATCTCAACTCTAAAAAAAAATATTTGTGTCACACAAACGCCGTTTGTATTCAGTATTAGTATACCTCATGTCAAAGGAACACCATGGAAAAATAATAAATAATAGAATTTGCTGATGTCCTAAAACGTAACGATGAAAAAAATAAAACCGAATACACATGAAAAAGCTTTGTAATAAGTAATCTCTAACTAGTAGTATTTCTTGTATCGGGGCTTATTTAAACTTTTTAATGTTTCGTTTGGTCTAGACCAAACGAAACATTAAAAATTTTGAAGTTGACGAAACATTAAAAATGCGAGTATAGACTTGCATTAGATTGTGGGACATAGGTATTTCCTGAGAACAATTTATAATCTGTGTCAAATTTTAATAGTAATGGTACTCCTACGTAGCTCGTGATGACTGAGCATTAACTGATATAATATGCTAAACGTAGAATCGCAACAGATAGCAGCAATCTGTTGCTAAAAAAACTAATTATAAACCAATGAGGTATAAATGTTACTACGTATACGTACCTAGTCTTGCCATAAATATTGTAACAAAGAATCTATTTTTTTTCTATTGCAAATAATATTTATAAGTTTTACAGTGTGTTAGTTTAATACATAAATATAAAACAATTTAAAATATAAAAAGCTTATTCGAAGTGATCTCCGTTGACTGCAATACAGTCCTTTAAACGTTGATGCCAGTTATCAATAGAAGCACGCACTCTTTCCATGGGAAAATTCTTCACTGCCAATCGTATGGATTGTTTTAGGGACTCCAAATTATCATGGCGTTTAGAGCAAGCCCTACTCTCTAAAACTGACCATAAATGACAATCCAGCGGATTAAGATCGGGACTAGATGACGGCCAGTCTTCAGCTCTGATAAAGTCCGAAACGTTCGTTTCCAACCAAGACCGCGTGGACCGAGCTTTATGACCCGGCGCCGAGTCTTGCTGGAAAGACCATTCTTGGTTATTGAACATGGTGTTGTTAAGGGGCTTAACTACCTTCTCAAGAATAGTATCTTGATACACTTGTCCCGATGTTTTGATACCTTTTTCACAAAAACATGGCTCAGTCACTCCTTCATAGCTAACACCCCACCAAACCATCACTGAAGACAGACGATCGGACTAATGCCCACGTTACACTCTGTCGACTAATTGAGAAGCTTCCTTAGAGCTTTGAGCATAAATACGGTCATTTTGTTTGTTAAAATGTTGCTCAATTGTAAAAAATTTCTCATCCGTAAACAAAATTTTTCTGTGACCTCCCTTTGCGTACCGCTTCAGTAGTTGTTTCGATTTTACCACTCTATTCTTTTTTAAATTATGAGTTAAGAAATGACCAGTCCGTCTCTTATAGGCTGCAAGTCCTAAGTCATCTTTTAAAATACGCAACATGGATCTAGGTGATATCTTCATGTCTCGAGATAAAATCTTTTGCTTTCGGACAGGATTTCTTCGAATTCTTTCCCTTACTGCTTTGACCACCATTTTCGTACGAACACTACGTGGACGGCCAGATCTTTTTCTGTCACAAACAGAGGAGGTCTCATTGTACCTATTAATAGCCCGGTACATAAACATTTGACTAATACCAAGCGTATGGAGTTTTAAAAATTGCATTTGGCTCCATACCTACTTTGTGTAATGCAATCACAGCGATTCGGTTCTCTTTATCGCTCCACTCCATTTTAATATCGCAAAATGTTGTACAATGTATTGGCGCCAAAATGAGAAAACACAATGAACAATCATATAAAAATGACAGATTCCAAATTCAAATGTAATATTTTGTTTCTTTTTAATTGTAACAGTATTTATGGCCAGAGTAAGTATAACTCAATGCTATAAAGGGGCCTAATTTTAGTGTAAACTGTACTTCAGGTCGACGTGTCTAGAGATCATATTAAAATACAACTCACAAGGGAATTAATATTGATAGATATAACATGACGACGGGTCGCTATCCGTTCGAGGGTGACAACGTGTACCGATTGCTGGAAGCGATAGGGCGTTGTGAAGCCATACCTCCGCCTATTTCGCTGGGCACATCCCTTTGCACGTTGCTTACGCACATGCTGAACAGGGACCCAGCACTGAGGCCAACGGTACAAGAGATCAGACGGCATGCGTAAGTATCATAATTATGTAGAATAGAATAGAATAGAATAATCTTTATTGCACACAAGAAAATAATACACATGAGTTAACAATCATTTAGCTAGTACAATCGGCGGTCTTATCGCTAACAGCGATCTCTTCTAGACAACCTTCTGGAGATAATTTCACATTTCTAGTAGTGGATCGGTATTCAGTGCGCATAGTTTAAAGTATATGTGTATATCATAATTGATTTTGTACTCGTCGTAATTAATATAATTAATTCCTGTTTCAATTTAACCGTGTACATGTGTTATTTATAGTCTTACTCATTATAGTACATTTTGCGTTATAAAAATCAGCGCTGTGTTTACTTTACGTGGGAAGTGAAGTTAAAATAGTTTCATATAGAAAGCGTATTATTATTGATTAATGATACTGTGTAGTCTTCTTTAAATAATTTTAGTCAAATTTTTTTTGCGAAATATACAACTTTTTACAAACCTGCCTACATATGAACCATATTACATAAATATAAAGTATCAACAGATACAATAAAATTTTATTAGTGCACATGAAATACTAAGCAATAAAATTTTGTTATTTATAAACTGTTCATTTGTTTTTATTACTCTCGTCAACAAATTATCTGATATGAATTTTAATACGTTAGGTTTGCTGTCATCAGAGGAAAATAAGTTTGCTAAAATAAATGTATATCATGAAATGAATTATTTACATTTACGTTGTTTACTACATCGAATATGGTTGCTTATGGCTTTTATAATTTGTGGGTAAATAAATATTTAAATTAACAATACTACAAATTCCTGGAATTAAAATAACTACTTTCAAGTTTTATTAAAAGATTAGTAGTACTATTGTATTAGTAGGCAGTAGCTTTATTTTACTTACAAAAATCTTAATTCAGTAGTTTACATATAAGATAATAACAAAGAAACTAAGTCCATATAGTCTAGACAACTACGCAGCAACACATAAAGGCGAAGCGAAGCCCACCTGATATGAAGTAATACGACAAATGAAATATTGTTTATAACAACGTAGGTATTTGTTATTAAATTTAAAAAATGCGACTGCAGCGCCATCTATTTAGTTATCCCGCGGAAACGAAGTCAATTATCGGGATAAAAAGTATTCTAAGATACGCCCTGGCATATGAGCTTGCTCTGCGTCGAGTTTCATTTAACGTGATGCTAACAGACACACAGGCAAAAATTCAAAAAATTGCATTTTCGGTATCTCCTGGTCCGAATTATCTCCTCTGATTTCTTTCACATTTTTAAACGCATTTTACAAACTCGAAGCATTTACAGATATATTATGGTATCTGCTATTCTAAGTGTGTATTCTACAATAATTGAGTTTATCTCCTCAAATTAGAAGTTATTTATTATTAAATGTGGTGTTAAAAGATTCCACGACATTTTAATGTTATTATTATAATCAAAATCATCTGTTTGTTCACAAGTATACTATAAAATCCCTAGTAAGGAACGGCTACAGACTTGATCGCGTTTTACTTTCTTAAATTTATTCAATTGTTACGATCATTGAAGTACCTATGATAATTCTAATAGTTATCTTTGTTGTAACCAGATCCGATATTCTTATATTTTGACTATAGTGCATTCCAACTAGCTTATCATTATAAAGGGATTCATTTTGAATTGGCTGCTTTATCAAATATCTATGATCTTATGAATACTTATGATCTCGTTATATTTGCCTCATTGAGGCGAAAGAGTCGCAGCCGATATATTTTAAGAATTTTAAGAAAAGAGAATGACAATTATACTATGTAGCTATGAGAGTGGTATAATTTTTATAAGCAATGAACCGAGAAATTTTGTGTCCTGTTATGTCCTTGGTCCTGATCAAGTTGCAGCTATTCATTACAATGGAGATAAGAAGCTCTCCAAACGTACATGCATATATGAAGAGATTGATAAAAGCATATAAATCGAAGGCGTATTCGAATATTGTTATTTTACTATGGCCTGGGTGTCTGAGATCGGCTCCAAAGTGGTCTGTTGTATATTACCCATAACACAAGTGTAACTTGCTTAGCTTGGGAATATATATACAATGTGTGCGATAGTCTGTTGATAGATTAAATTAAATTACAAAAATGCATAGGTCCAATAGTTCTTGGTAAAATATATGTTATACTAGCTGCGCCCCGTGGTCTCACCCGCGTGGTGAAGGAATATCGTTACATTTTGGATAATTCACACTGTGTCTTTATAAATTATAGCCTATGTGTTATTCTGATGTGTAAGCTATATTATTGTAGTTTCATCAAAATCCATTCAGTAGTTTGGGCTTGAAAGAGTAACAAACATACATACATACATACATTCTTACAAACTTTCGTGTATATAATATTAGTAGGATCGATATATTATTACTTACAAACGATTTTCAGATGGGTTCAATCCCGGCCAGCGTTTGAAGCGGGTGACCGCATAGTGAGCCCGCGTTCGCGGCGTTCCGACGAGCTGCACAACTCCACTGTGATCCCGTACCTTGTTGAAAGGCATTATGCGTCTGCGCAGGAGTACTTCACCGAGAGAGACTTGAGGCATGGTGAGTTCATTCAAATTCCCTAACGTTTACCTATTACCATTGGACAGGCTGCTGTCACTTTATTTTGTGTTCCTGTTTGATCAGCGCCATTTGAGCGCTGATATGTCACCGTACACAACTAATAGTGTAAATAGTTGTAAATTTTCCAGAGAGAGGTGAAGTACGCGCAGTTGGCAACGTGCGCGCGCGCATATGCTCATTGAGTTAGGTTCGTTGCATGGTTGTTGATGCTAAAAATCCCATTATATGAGTAAATGAATTAATTGCTTTATTAATGTATTTGATTGATTTATAGATTCATATATACAGTGTGAAGTGCTAATAAAACATTACTAATACTTACGACAATTTGTAAATTAGCATTGAATTGAATGAGTAAAGAAATGTTGATATCAATAGGACAAGGTCACTAGGATACCAACGTAGTAAGATTATTGATATCAAAATGAAATATGTACTCTTTTATTTTATAATGTTTGATAATTCTACCAGTAGTATTTACGTAATAAAAAAGACGATCAAATTAATTTATTCATACCCACTATAAATACACACAACATATCAATTATTTGCAGTTGTGACTGTATGGCTAAGAAAGTAACTACATTTCATTGAAATGTAGTGATTTCAAATTATGATACTTAGGGAATCTTTTTGACTTATTGCGCACATTGTTACAATCGCGAAATGTTGACGGAGAAGGAAATTTCTTTAAGGATATCTGTATAACGAAGTTATTTATCTTTGAAACCGAAAATATCGTGAGGATATCTGCACATCGAGATTGTTTATGTCTGAAATCCGCCAGAACGTCATAAATAACCGTGGCTCGTACATATAATATATATAGTTCATTACTCCGATAAAAGGAGTCAAAGTTCCAAAAATGAGATAGGTTTATAACAAACAAAAAACTGAGTATATTCGCAACCTAAGCAAGGTACGCTTGTTTTATTATGTAACCGTGGCTCGTACATATAATATAGTTCATTACTCTGATAAAAGGCATCAAAGTTCCAACAATGAGATAGGTTTATAACAAATAAAAAACTGAGTATATTCGTAACCTAAGCAAGGTACGCTTATTTTATTTTGTAACCGTGGCTCGTACATATAATATAGTTCATTACTCTGATAAAAGGAGTCAAAGTTCCAATAATGAGATAGGTTTATAACAAATAAAAAACTGAGTATATTCGCAACCTAAGCAAGGTACGCTTGTTTTATTTTATATCATACAGCAATCAGTTCTAATTTTATGTACATGTGCAACTTAAGTGTACACAGCCCTCTTGTTTTCCCCTCTCGCTAGACACATAGCTTTGCTGCAAGAAAACTCTTGTAGCATTAAACTCGCCTTTGTATATCACCAGCATTGCATAACTAATTTGTGTATAATAAAAAAATGGCTAAAACGTTATATAGAATCAAACTTGAATATCCGTATCGCAGTAGCCAATTTTTAGGTGTATAAATTATGAAAAATCGTTTTTTTTTGTCAGAATTAGGTGACGGTGGTTCTCGTACGCTTTCAACGGCGGAACTGTCGGACGGCGAGTCGTCGCGTCGCAAGCACCGTTGGCACTCGTCGTGCGGCCGCCTGCCGTCTTGCAGGCTCACGTGATGCATTGAGAAACATGCATCGTAAACGCGGTATCTATTGCCAACATTTCTATGTTAAATGTCACCCGAACATCATATTAAAGCGTGTTAACTTATTTTAGTCACTCATTTTAATTTCATTAGTTTATTATTTCAGAACAGGGGTTTGCTCGTAAAAATATTCTTTAACAAATGTTGTCTCGGGGACAATCTTGTGCTCACCTTACATTTGACCTTGATACACATTTCAAGGACAATTGAAGTTCAACTTGATTTTATTTCAATAGAAACATCCATTATTCACTTCAGAAATGAAAAGACCAAACTATGTATTCGGATGTAAAATTTTCCACTCCTTTCATTTCTGAAGTTAAATCTAAGGTGAGCAATTGCTTCTAAAATATCTAACCACTTTTATCAAAGAATATTTTTTACGAAATGACCCCTGTTCTAAAATAATTAACTAGTGAAATTAAAATGACTTACCTGTATATCAGAAGTAATAAATATTTTTTGACATAAGTTTCCACTTTTTACCATTATCTTGTGTAAGTTTTTTTTAAAGATTCAAGATTATCGCAACAATGTGGGAATTTACGTCAGTGTCATAATGTAGCCGTGTCACTAATATTTTGTTTTAATCTTGTTATTGTAAAATGCGATGTGAATTTTATTATTTTGTGTTGACGGGGTTTAGTATGAAAATTTTCACCGGGAGCACAGCTGGTTTTCAGTTATGGTTTATGCGACGCTTTAAATGTCTTCTGTTTCCCGACGGAAACGTCACAATTTCCGAAACAAAAAGGCTTGCTATTGTAGCCTTTGTGTTTTAACCACCTGTATACTAAATTGCGTTAAAATCAGTTATTCTATCACCTTATTTTAGATCGTAAAGTTAATTATTTTGAAAAATTAACACATTTATTAGGTTTGACTTTGATCGAAATCTGTATATATTGAATGTATGATGTAGAATTCATACAATTATCGATTAAACGTATAAATAATTTACGAATTATTAAATCCATTGAAAATAGTTTCAAGCTCTGAAAACTTTCGGAAAGAGACGTATTACTTTGTTTGACCCTCCCAATATAGAAGACCATCTCCCACCTGCTGTGTGTCTGATACTTCAGTTAACAGTCCATGTTCTAGACTAGCCACGGATGACAGATTTGTTACCAGCACCTTCGTCTACTCAGAGTTGCATAAATAAGATGATTATAAATAATTTCACAGTTCAAGATATATTATTATAAATAATTAATGTACTCCTCGGTGTATATAGAAAGTAATAAACGAAAGCAATTTATCTAAACAGTCTGAAAATATTTTCTAACATGAACATAGGTATCGTCGGTAAAACAGTTCCGCTGTTTTATCTTACTTGTGTCGTATAATCTGGTAAACATAATTACCTTCATATGAAAGTGATATGATGTTCTAGATATAATTTAACCGAATACATCGACATTATAATCCATGTTTATCTGCAGGGTTTAGTAGAAATAATATTCATTATATTATGGTACAGGATAGATTCGATTATCTAAGCTGTATGGTTGGTAGTTAGAATTATAAGCAGAATTAAACATGCTATCAAGCTCATTGTCAATATTAATTCCCAGGTACAGGTTTTAAAATACAAAGTAAGATATACGTGTTCGGTGTCTGTTTTATTAGAAGTCTATGAAAAAACAAAAAAAGCCATTTAGCCTAATCTAATAGGTTGGGGAAAAAGTCTTTTCGCATATAGTAATGTATGAACTTGTAATAAGATCTCTTTGGCTATACCATTTGTATCTGGCTGGTTTTGGTATCATTAAAAAGTATTAATTTTAAAGAAGCAATTCCAAATTCAAATTAGGAAAATGTGTCATTTTCATTTGTTTTTCTTATTGTTAAAATGAGTGAATCTAATGAAGAAATTCGATACATTTTAAAATTTTACTACAAAAAAGGTAAAAATGCAACATAAGCCGCGAAAAAAATTTGTGATGTTTATGGATCTAATGCAGTATCTGTGAGAGTAGCGCAAATTTGGTTTAAGCGTTTTCAATCCGGAAATTTTGATATCAAAGATGCACGTCGCTCTGGTCGCCCTGTTACGGACAAAATTGATGCCATTTTTTTAAAAAGTGGAGCAAGATCGGCATATTAGTAGTTACGATGTAGCTGGAAAACTGGGAATTGACCACAAAACGGTTTTGGCGCATTTGAAAAAAGCTGGGTACACAAAAAAGCTCGATATTTGGGTGCCTCATGAGCTCACTGAAAGAAACCTAATGAACCGTGTACTCATTTGTGATTCTTTATTACGACGTAATGAAACCGAACTATTTTTGAAGAAGCTGATAACTGGTGATGAAAAGTGGATCACGTACGACAAGAACGAGCGAAAAAGATTGTGGTCAAAGGCCGGTCAGGCTTCACGGATTGTGGCGCAACCCGGGTTAACTCGCAACAAGGTGATGCTGTGTGTATGGTGGGATTGGAAGGGCATTATTCATTATGAGCTGTTACCGCCAGGCAGGAACATCGATTCTGAACTGTACTGCGAACAACTGATGAGATTAAAGCAAAAAGTTGAGAGAAAGCGGCCGGAATTAATCAACAGAAGGGGTGTGGTTTTTCACCATGATAACGCTAGATCTCACACATCTTTAGCCACTCAGCAAAAATTACGAGAGTTAGGCTGGAAGGTGTTAGTTAATGCATCCGCGGTATAGTCCTGACCTTGCTTGCATCTTCAGATTTTCACCTGTTTCGGTCTCTGCAGAATTCCTTAGGCAGTGTAAGGTTAACATCACGAGAGGACTGCCAAAACCACTTGTCGCAGTTTTTTGATCAGAAGCCCCAAAATTTTTATAGCAACGGGATTACGTCCCTACCTACAAGATGGCAAAAAGTTATCCAACAAAATGGCACCTACATACTTTAGTCAAATGTAAATAAACTTTATAAAAGAACCTTTTGAATTTTTATATAAAATGCGAAGAAACTTTTTCCCGAACCTAATATAATCTTGTTGTAGTCTTGCCAAAATTTATAGCATCTCCAAGTGGCTGTGCAGTACCTCATTTGCCTTGAAACGGTATATATTGCGGAGCTTACTGGTTCTAACTAAAAGCTGCCATAAAGAGTGGCACGGACTCTTTTTGATGCCGTTAATCATTTAGTACAAATTAAAATCGATCTAATGAAATTAATGTGAAAAAGATCCCGCGTTCGATGTTCCATGTTTCTTGTGCAGCAGAGAAGCATTTGTTAAAAAAAGAGAAAATATAAGGAAGATAGTTTTCCTGCTGATAAAAAAAAAATTATGGTAATAACTCCAATAAACTGAATTGTTTCCCGACAAATGAAACTTTAAAAGCGTTGTGTATATCTAAGTTTGTTCTTATTGCAAACACCAGGCTAAATAATGAAACTGATCTTAAATCTCGAAGAACTCTTTTGAAAAATACTTTATTTGTCGGCTTTATTTGTTTAAGCGTTGGCAAATTCAAAAGACTGTTTTGCATTGAATTGAACAGGCCCCGGGCTTCGCATTTTGTTCCCAGCATGGTGGTTATATTTCGTAAAAAATCTACTATTTACCCAGGTTTAGTTGTCTGGGATCAGTCTCAACATTTCTAATTATATACTTACTTTATTAAGTTGGTTTCACAATATATTCTTTCTATATATATATATATATTTATATATATATATATATATATATATATATATATATATATATTTATATATATATATATATATATATTTATATATATATATATATATATATATATATATATATATATATATATATATATATATATATATATATATATATATATATATATATATATATATATATATATATATATAGTATGAAATGCTACTCAAATGAGCAGACACAGATGTACACAGTGTTTTATACTTACTGGCTATGGTATACTTAATATTGTACTTCATAAGTTTTCACGACTATACATTATGAAAAACTACACTTTATTGGTTTTAAACGTATTTTTAACATGATTTTTCATTTTTAGTCTGATATTTCGACCAATTAGTAGCCGTGAGAATGATGAATTTAGAACGAGCGTGAAACTGGCACAAGCAAGGAAGGAGAAAATTAAGACTGACAATCGCCTAGTAAAAGTGTATCGCTGAAAAAGTCCCTCTAGAGAGGGGCACATGTTTTACTTCTGTTGCGTAGTGATAAAGAAAAATACCCCTAGACTTTTAATAAAAATGTTATTATTTATAAAACATTTTTTTAACCAGTTAACAATGTAAAAATTACAAAGGAACTTAAATGAAAATTAAATTTTTGGCTACTTTGGTCTAAAAAATTTGTTGTAAGGTAAGGTATATCGTTGTTGGAAGCCTATTAATTTATTCAAAACATTAAAAAATATTTTTTTGTAGCTGTATAATAATATTGTTATTGTATGGCTACATAAATAAAAAATACAGTAAAGAAAATAAGTCGTATTTTGTGAGAGAGATTGTATTTAAAAAATGTTGTCACGCGCGAAGTTTAATTCTAGTGCTGCCAGGCTAAATAACCTTAAAATTAGCATAATTATTTATATCTTGAACATACTATGTTGGGCCCAGCACAGGAAGCAAAAAATAAATAGATTACAAATCATTTTTATTTCTTTAACACCTGGATTGTCAGTTTTTAATTTTTTTAAGTTTAGTTTTAAGTCTAGTGACATTTTTCTTTATCAGAACGGAACAGAAAAAAAAACTTGCGGTGCCCTCTGGCAGCGGAGGAATTTAGGTGTTTTTCAGAGCAACATTTTATTGGACAATTATCAATTCTTTTCTTCGTCAATTTATTAATTGGATGTTTATGTAAACCGGAACTAAGATAATTACAATGTTCATAAAAACCTGTAAAATTATTTTTTTTATAATATGGTACATACCTAATAAATATTAAAGAGCTATAACTTTGATCTATTTTGCACATATAAATCACACAATTTTGGAATCTTTTTGTGTATTTAATTTAGTTTTAACGTAGTTATGGATTGGTTCCGGTTTGCGTAACTATATTCAATTGTTGCTATTTATTGTGTACATGCGAGAATGTTATGAATTACTTGTTTACTGTATGGTTGGATATAAATGTGTGTTACTTCATTATTTACTAGAATGGCAAAATGAAAGTTGTAGACCAACCAAAAATATTTCAGTTAGAAGTAAGTTTCAATTTAGAATCTCTGTGTTGAATATTTAGTAGAGAGGTTTGTTCACTGGCAACATTTTCAGTTGGCACTTATAACGTTTTCGATGATGTTCGTAAGTATTGGTCCGAATTTGATGCACGTAAATAATTATGGTTTGAACACTTCATATAGAAAACGGTATGTTAAAATTGATTATTGTAATTTGCATAACGTACACCTTTATGAGTTTTGTTTTTCAATTGAGTGAAGGCTATATATTATTGTCCGCAACGTTTTTAATTATTTCTTCTTCAGGTTTATACAACTGTTACGTGTAATTTAAGACTACTTTTTAACGATTTTAAACACTAATTTTATTTTATTCGACGGGCTCCGTGGTCTCTGAGCGTTGGTGCACCTAGGTCACAGGAAAGCAGAAATTTCTTTTCTTAACTGGATGATTTCTTAAACAAACTTTCCGTTATTTATTCTGGCCTGGGTGTCTAAGATCTGACCACATCCTCACATATCCCTAGACACATCGCATAAGGTAAAGGTAATTTTCTTATCTTATTAATAAACGAAACGATGTGCATAATCAATTCAAATAAAAAGTTTCCGAAATATTTATAAGTTCGAACAAATTACACTAGTTATTGCGATGTTATGTCTAGTCACGTGTACCTACTGAAAAGTGTTCAGAATGTCAAATGAAACATTAAACTCGTGGTTAGAATCATTAAAATTCAGTTTTATTTTATATAATTTACGATCATAATATATTGTAATGTAGTAAGTACCTGTTCAAATCGTCTATATCATATAG
Source organism: Dendrolimus kikuchii (assembly GCA_019925095.2). Taxonomy (NCBI): domain Eukaryota; kingdom Metazoa; phylum Arthropoda; class Insecta; order Lepidoptera; family Lasiocampidae; genus Dendrolimus; species Dendrolimus kikuchii. The sequence continues at coordinate 10,368,452 of CM034393.1, read as the reverse complement.
TAACTCAATATATTTGTAGTGTAATTAATAGATCTCAAATATTTATATGGCAATACTTACTACCTATATGTTTTTTTTGTTAGAAGGTATTTACATTTTAAGATCTTGCCAATTAAATGCATTGTTCAGGTTTTATAGGGGAACCTATAACACTGTTGGCAACATTTTACATTGTCTAGCACTCTATAATTGTATTGAACACATTAGGTCGTCTTAACATTTTTTATTTTTTAGCCATACAATGATAAATTTGTATGGTTACAAAATAAAAAATTATTACGATTTTTTTATATCTTGAATAAATTGAATGGATGCCAATCATCAGTTGGGATGCCAACAATGGTATAGTTTACCCTATATTGTGTTTGGAAGTTTTTAAATAATATTTTTCGAATAAACTAAATTTTAAATACAGTGTTATTTCTTCAATCCATTGTTCGGTGTTGATTAATTATGTGCGTTTTTAATCGTTTTTGCTAATGGCGTTAGATTACATTGACGGGAAAATATTAGCGTCGTAATAAAAAAAAGTTTAATATATCCTGTGTTGTTTTTAGGCTATCAAAAATATTTTACTGGCAAAATTAAATGTAATTTTTCGTTAAGTCAATAGATTCACTATTGTCAAATACAATTTAAGCATTAGAGCCATCTATAAAAAATATTAAAGTAGTTTTTGAGGGATTTAAAAACAACAGTTTCTGTTTAAATTTGAAAATTTTATTTATCATTTATATTATTTTTGGACTAACATCGATTTCAGAATAGCGTTCAAAGCATATCCAGGAATAGTTTTTTCTGCACTCTTATTTGTCATTTTTCTCTCTAGTTTGCGAACAAATAAAGCTGTGATATTTTATGTTGAAAACACTAATGATTTGGTTTTTTTTTAAATAAGACGTCTATATTTCCCGCAACAATGAACGCTGTTTATAGTAAACTACTAAATTTAAACTTAAAGTTGCATTATACACACTTTGATATTTATTTAATTTTAATAGTTCGTTTATTTAAATTTTTAAATAACAAATAAAATATGGTAAAATACTAATAAAAATTTAATTATAAATGTGTACGAAAGGGGGTAAATAAATTATCGACTTGGCAATGAAGAGGGCCCATTATATATCTTGAATTTCGTGTTTCCTTAAAATGTGTGTAATGAAGAAAAATTCAAACATTGCTATAGGACGGAATATCTCGTATAAGACACTATATTTCTGCAAAACTTTAATATATGGACCTCACTTTATTTTTATCTCAATTTATTTATATATAGGGTATAAATCCCTGTTTGTATATTTCGGACTGTTGTGTTTTAGAAATCGAAACTTGAAAGGCTATCGCGATTAAGTGAATTTGTTAACTTGACAGTGATTCAAAGTCTAAGTCTGGTGTGCACCGACTTTTAACCGAAGGTTAAAATAAAATAATCGCTAAAAATGTATGCATAAACAGTGATTATTTTATTTTAACCGCCGGTTAAATGTCGGTGCACACCAGCATAAGTAAGATAATTATCTAAGAAAAAACGATAATATATTAGACATATTATAAAAATACACTATTCACAAAGGTTAAAATCCTCTCGACAGAACAATTATATGGAGTTGTAAGTTTCTTTTTTGAAATATTTAAATTTTAAGTTCATCATCACACAAGTTCTTATCCGAAATATTAAAATTAACAAGTATAACATTAAAATAATAACAAAACGTGTATTAATTGTCAGAAATGTTTTAATTTTAACATTATGGTATAACATGCTAAAAATATGCTGCTAATAATATATTTTATAAAATAAAAAATAGTACAGTTTTAGAAGTCATTTTAAAAATTTAATTCACTTTTAGTGTGCAAATAAAGTGTAGTTGCCTGAAATAGCTCTGTCATGTTTACTCGTACCTAATGCTTAGTCAAGATCAACTTTCAAGCTTCGAAATAGTGTCCATTTAATTGTACTTACATCCAAATGTTAGGCATTCTTATGGTTAATTTATGTATTATTGTAATGCGAAACCACATAACATTCTGAATAACTAGCATTTGATAGTATGTGAGTTTTTTATAATTAATATTCGGAAATGCAATGTTTTACCTTGTTGATTTTTTTATATGGCTTGATTACGAAGACCTCTAAGCGAAGTATTTTTTATAATTAAGCACTTGACAGATTTTTAACGATTTCAGTAACTGTTTTTAATGGTTTCAATTAGAGAGAAACCGTTTTATTACATGCCTTTTACTTAAAAAATAAATAACGCTTTTAAAGTTACAGATAAAATACAAAGATGGGTTTAAAAAGTTAAACACCTAAGAGTTTTCTTACATTGAACCCACGAGTCTGGAGAGAGTGTTATGTGAGTTAATCTTAAATGTCTAGGTCATATTTTAGTGTAGTTTTTGGTGTTGATGTTATTGTGTCTGCGCTAAATTAATGTTCACACGACGTGTTATTTAGTTGTGCAATAACAGTATCTATTGATCTATGGAATGCTGTTGTAATTATAGTTAGTTAAAAAAGTTAATTAAGCCATATTTTAATGAGATTATTGCGCAGACGATCTCCTGCCGCCAAAGGCGTATTTTGCTATGATGTTTTAATTTTACTTCGTCCATTTAGTTGGTATAGTATAAAGTGAGGTCGTCCATGTTTACTGTTCAATGTGTGTTAACGCTTAACTAAAAAGGGAGTATGTTTAGTGCCTGAACTGAGAAAAGTCGTAAAAATGAAAAAAAGGAAGAGAATATTAATATATTGTAAATAAAAGTCAAAGTAACGGAAATATCTTGTTTCATTTTAATTTATTTTATAGCTTGAGTACATTTCGTTTTTGTAAACGTATAGTATTGTTGTCTATATGTATTTGACATTTGTCAGAACTGATGTGTAAAAGTACGTATCTGTTTCATATTTGTGTTCTTCATAATTTTGGAAATTCATATTATAAGATTTGGAATATTTATGTAGGTAGGTACTTTCTGATAGTTAGTTAATATGTCGATTTACCCTACATTTTATCTAAGCAAATGAAGCTGTTGCTTTGCCAATAGGTTTTTACAATGAAGCAAGCAGAACTGAACCTAAGAACCTGGGGGAAACAGCGCAGGTACTTTGTGTTAGGTAAAATTATGTAAATTCAACGGGACATATATCAGAAATTTACATTAGTTAAACCCCACTGAAATTAAGTTTTATACATGTTGTGGTTATTATTTCAAAGGATGTGATAATGCCTTCTGTCTCAGAGTACATAAACATGTTTTAATGCATGACAATCTATTGCAATACTTGCAACAACTCGGAAGGGTTTATGGTAGTAAAACAACAGCAACTGGTCTCAGTACCTTATAATCAGAGAACCTTACGGTTTTAACATATATTATGCACTCACTTTTTACACTCTACAAGCATTTACGAACACCTCGCCATCCCTCCAACAATTTTACAGTACAATAAAACTTAGCAATTGGCACAACCGATAGTGGATTGAAGTCATTGATAAGTATTTTTAATAAAGTGTTATGAATAAAAAGAATTTAACACCTTACTGTTTGGAGATTCCAGATAATATTTTATACAAGATATCATATAAAACATTATACTTAAAGTTTTACATGTAATAAAATAAACTGAACACAGTAAAAATCTATCGCGTCTGCCAACATGAAAATAACATGTAGTACCGTCTCTATACAATTGAGAAACCCTGAATTATAATCTACACAAGTACCACATCATGTTATTGTTATATAAAATGGAGGTAAATTATGGAGAACTAGTCTATACAAAACAGGCGCTAATCACAGAATAAATAAAAATATACCATTATTATTCAATTAAGGAAATGGCCGATCGTATCGTTAAGAAATAAGAGGGTACATGACAAAATCAATTATTAACTTTAAAAAATATACACGACAAGAACAACTATGTTACCCAATAACTAACACTATACTAATATTATAAAGAAGAAAGATTTGTATTTTTGTATGTTTGTAACAAATAAGCTCAAAAACTACTGGACCGATTTCAAAAATTCTTTCACCATTCGAAGCCTTTTTTTTTGAGGCGGGGGAAGTGCGTTTCGCACACTACCGGGTCCTTTACTAAGGATTAGATCAAAGCGACGAGAGGTGACACCCACGAATGGGCACACCAGAGTCAAATCGCCGGCTTGTGTGGAGACTCGAAGACTCAATACTCTACTAAAACCACCCTCCTCCCATGTGCCCCGCGCTTATGGCAGGAAGAGCGTGAGACTTAGAACGTAGTTACGCCCACGCTGATTCTAGCGCATCAGTACCATGCGAAGGCTACGTTATCCCTGATTAATAATAATAATAATCAACCCGCAGGGGGGCTTTGTGGCGAAGCCTTAGGTGAGTAGCGACACCTCGTACCTGACTCCGGGGGCTAAGGCAAGGCCCCCGCCTCCATACTTACCTTAGCTGGCCGGCACGGAGTGGATGGAGATCGCTAGAGCTAAGACTCAAGCTCCAGGGGTGGAAGTGATAAATGGCATCACGTCAGAAGTAGCTTCGGTGAACCTGCAGCCCACCTCTCTACACCCCTTAGCCACTCACACCCATGTTGCCCCTGTCTTCTATGGGATTTTTTGGGGCCCATGCAGGGAGTGGCGAGTCACCGTCTGCCCATTTTTCCATGTTCCCTGAACATTGCGACGGGCAGACGCCATAGTCCCCATATTCCCAGACCCCTAGTACCATTAGCAGTTTACCACAATAGCCAGGTACTTTTTGTCCTCATTTCCCACAATAGTCCTACACTGGCCGGGGCTTGTCCTTGGGTGCATTACTATATAGTGTAGACAGGGATAATCGCCGGTCAGTGTCACGCCACATTTACATTAAATTTGCCAAGGGGCCTCTACGTGTTGGCCTTCCTATGGCCCCACGCAAGCCCTCCAAAAGTCCGGGCTATTTTTATGGCCCGTGGTCTTGAGAGACATACAATATAATAATCATTTTATTTCGAATCAATTCATATCTTGGTAATTAATAATATAGGCTATTTAAAAATTAGGGGAGCCCTACTAAAACTTCAATAATGTAACCCATCGATCTAAACAAAATACTTGGCGCTGGAATCAGGTTCTATGTGTGTTTGATTGGGTCTTGAATTGGATTGGGATATATAAAAAACAACTTTCAATAAGTTTACGAGGTAGCTATAAATCTCAAATGCGTGATGTAATTTTCAGTATTGATCAAAACAAACATCAAAGTATGAGAGACGGGGCACGCATTATAGGCGCGAGTGACCGGTGGCCGTGTGTGCTGCGAGTGCGAGGTTTGACCCAAATGTGGTTACAATGTGCGGAAGTTCATGTTGCGATGCCACAAACCCATTGCGGTTTCTTGCTTTTAACTATGCTACTGTGCTACACGGACACAGTTTGAACATAGTCTAATACGAGTTAAGTTTTTTTAAGTAGAGTTACAAAAATTATCATAATATTTTTGGAACGAAGTGCCTACGCGGTTTACGGTTGTGTGAACTGGCAGAAATTGTCACGTAATGACAAAAACGTCCAGGGTCCTCCAGGTGACTTGACGTTCCCGACGGAGGACCCCCGATCGTACAATAAGCTTTTTTATCCAAATTATACTTACTGTTTACTTCTATACTCCACATATTCTTGTAGACGTCTGGTACTATAATGAGCTGTCCTGCTGGAATTTACGATAGAAAACTTTAAGACAATATTTTTTGCTATCCTGGGTTGGCTTAATATGCTTATTGAGATGATGTCATAAAATATAAGATTGGCCAGGTAAGGACATCTTTATTGGCAAAACGCGGTGAATGGTTGTTGAAGGCTTCGTTACCGTTCAGTTTAAAGTTACACATAGAATACCTTGAACTTTTGCAAGAATCGTATAGCATAGGTATTCTTGTGATTATACTAAAGAATTTATAAACAACTAGATGACGTTATTCAATCTGCGAATCATCTTGAATTGGGCACCAAAGTGATAGGTTTGTAGCCAGCAGTTCTTAAGTCTACCCCTTTTCTCGAAACCTTTGGAGGCGGCATGGCTGGAGCCTGGATATTGTTTTTCATATAACTAACCGGTTTCTGTAAGACGTATTGCCAGGTGGTAGGGCACTTGCCCGACTGGATGGCTACCACCCCTGGTCTAAAGTATGTCGCCATAACAACCTTCGAGTTGTGTTCCGGCATTAGTGACCAGGTTCCAGTTTCCCTTAAGAGAGCAGCAGCGCATTTGTAGTACCTTTGGTGTTGCAAATGTCCATAGGCGATGGTAACCGCTTTCCATCAAGTGGGCCATTTGCCTGTCTGCTGATCTCCTGCAATAAAAAAAAAGAAAAAAAAAAGACGCGTTCGTACCAGCTTAGGTGACTATTATAGTTTGTCTGTTAAGTCACAGATACGAAAGAAGTCGCGCATGTGAGAGTGAGTTCCTAATACGGCTCTTACGCGTGATTCTATATACAGCTACCACAGTACCTATATTTATCTCAGTGACACGTAGGTTGTGGTCTACCTATATCGTCATCTTCGTGACGTTAAATCTCGGTAGTGTCTCTAGCAATGGCTAGAAAGTAATGACTTTGTAGCTTCAGGTTTGATTTCTTACTTGTGCTCCATTACTTCGCGCGGTCAAAGGATGCCTTCCTGGGAATCATTTGTATGCATATTATCCTTAACAAATTCGAGCCAGCATTTTTTGGCCCTATTACCTTTAGCTTTAGCGGAAGCAAACGGCATTGGCATGCCAAGGCATGTATTTTTCATATAACTTGCCATATTGCCAACCAGTTTAACTACATGTTTTTAATATATTGTGTAAACTAAAGTCCACGTTTAGTCCATAATCACCATAAAATATAAGAATCTTTTACATTAATAAAGATAAATCAAGAATATCATTTACGTTCTTGAAAGATACAGTTTACAATCACTTACTTTAATCTCCCAATCACGAATATTTAGCCGTTTATTTGAATGTCATGTTTGTAGGTCGTGAAAGGATGTGCCGAGGGTAACCCGTCTGTTCTCGTCCTTGATAAAATATACATGTTTTATGTTAATAGTTTATAACCGGTTATTATATGGAATTTTTGCATAAGACCATGGCAAAAGAATATCAGCAATGATAATGGCCTAGGAAAAAAGTGTAAGTACTCCGATCATAAATTACTAGATGGAGTGGACTATTCTCTCACTTTTTAGCATTTAATTATTTAAATGTATTTGTTTAGGCCAAACCGTGAAACATACAAAACAAATAATGTAGTTAAGGCTTTCAGCATTTGACTAGTGTCTTCTAATTCTAAGAAAAGAGCAACCAGTGGTACCGGCTAGTCATCTAGGGTTTTTACTGTTGGAGTACTTACAGCAATGTTAAATGATTTTTTATTGTTTTTAGCATATACATATTTAGCATAGATTTAGACGTGGTACAGTGATGCTGGAATCATTATCTTGATCACAGCTTTTAAGTAGAACTAGATAGGTCGGTGTGATACCACGCTCTCACAGAATATCGGCGTGAAACGGTTAGCTTTGAGCTAGTCGTGTTGCTTACGATGAGTGACAGTTTTCGATGCCCCATTTCCACCTCCCCCTATCCCATCCCTCATTTCATTCCCATCCTTCTATCTCATTCCTCTTGTCTGACCTCTTTAATCCATCCCTTTATCGCATACCTACTACACTATTCCCCTTTTCATCCTAATGGCTCCTAACTTTTTGGAATCACCCCCTTTTTTTATTGCACGCCTTCAGCAGACAGGCGGACGGCCTACCTGATGGAAAGCGGTTACCATCGCCTACGGACATGTGCAACATCAAAGATGCTACAAATGCGTTGCTGCTCTCTGAAGGGAGACTGGAAACCTGGCCAATAATGATGGAACACAACTCTAGATTGTTATGGCGGCATACTTTAGACCAGGCCAAATACCCTACCACCTAGCTATGGGTTGTTTTTGTTGGCCTCTTACGGCACACCACCCTGCTGCAGGAAATTGTATTGTTTCTCCGTTCCTGCACGGATAAAAGTGCACCCCTGGTATGACACACGTGTATAAGCGACGGTAACCGCTTTCCATTAGATGGGCCGTCTGACTGTTTGCGAACTTCGCAATTAAATTTAAAATTAGTAGTAACTCTGGTATTCTGGTTCCAGGATTATAAAAAAAAAACGCCGAAATAAGACTTGTAGTTTTGTCAATGATAGTTGTGATTCCAAAGTGCAATGCATTATAATACCATTTTCCAAATACTTAGTACTTCATTCCCAGACATTGAGAGAGAGGTCAGTTAAATGTCGAAGATGCGGTATGCGGAATTGGGAAACTAATTGATAAATCAGCGTTTCAAGTCATGGACTAGTGTGAAAATTAGTTTGCTATGGAACTGCTATTATAAATTGATACGGATCATTCATCATTTTATTTTGTTATGCTCAGGATGTAAATTTTTTGAAGCGTAATCAACTTTATAAATTTTTCGAAAATATAAGAAATTATATTAATTTATAATATTCACCTCCGATACTGTTCAGGCATCTGAAATACATATATATAAATAAGACTTCTTATACTACTTAAAATTACTTAGTGTCTAGTTTAAAATTAAAATTGTATATAAAATAAATAAATGTAATATCTATTATATACGTATATACTTAAATATATTACCACGAGTACGCGGCTGTATTCGACCACCTATCTATAATATTATAAAATTCCTAACATTCTAAACATTGAAGTTATAAAAGAAAACAATTGAAATAGACTATATAAACGACGGAAACCACAATGCAATTTTTTTTTAGATTTCTTGTCTGTTTGATCGGGATTCACGTAAAAATTACTCGGCCGATTTCGATGCGGTTTTCGCTGATGGACATCAAATTCTTAATCTTAAATCTACGCTAATTTTATCTTGGGAATTGCCCAGGATTTTTTTTAGGCATGATTTAAAGTGGCCAAATTAAAAAAAAACGAATTCCTATGTGATTTTTCACTGATCGATAGCAATTTTTATGTAATCAAAGGTGTGATATTGTTTATTCCGGGAATCCTGCGGGAATTTTCCCGGGAGCGGTTTGTAGTTGTTTGGGTGCATAAAAATTAGCTAATTCCGACACAGTTTTTCTTAAAATTATAGCTTCCATTCTTTTTTAAATGCTGCGGTACTTTGTGCCCCAGGAATCCAGGAATTTCAAATCAAGCATAAACAAAGTTGCGGGCATATCCTATTATATAATATAAACACCAAAATAGATAAAATTACAGTATACAATCTAAGCTGTACTTTAAGTACACGCAATATCATTATACACATAGGAAAAATTGGATTCTTTTATAGATGCATTCTAGTTCAAGTAGCCTTAGTTACTCCTTATAACATCAGCTATCTGTCAGTGAAAGTTCCGTCAAAATTGGACTAGCCGTTTCATAGATTAGCCGGAACATCGAGACAGAGAGACAGACAAAAATGTTAAAAACTGATTTTTTGGTATAAGTATCTACCGTATACCGTACTTTCATATGCAAACATTAAAAAGCTGTTATTTTGACATTATAAAAAGACATACATACATACATAACTTCACGCCAGTTCCCTGGCGGGGTAGGCACGAACAACAAAAAGACATTTTAATTTTATTTATCTGTGTAGTTGTATGTAGGTATGATGGATATAAAGTAATAAGGAAGAAAATGGTAGAGAATTAAAAGAGGGGTAATAAAAGGAAGATAGAATAAGAAACAGACTGATACAGTCATGAATAAACAAAACCTGGTGTATAAGCTTTTGAGATGTGGGCTATTTTCGATTACATGCTTTATCTAGAAGTCTGTAGCTTATGAAAAAAACAGTCAACTTTCATCATCTCTACAGAACTATTTACTATGCGTTGACTGACATGTATTGGCCAATTTTTATTTTACTGTCAAGTACCATATAAAACCTGTTGTTAAATACAAGCCGGATGAGATGTAAGCACGGTGAAAGTGATCGTATATTTCCATTGTGATTGATTTACTAGATAGACGATAAGTTACCGTATCATAGGTGCGCCATTGTTATTTCCACTTCAGTAATTAAATCTGAGAAAAAGGCACATTGTAATAATGGTAGACGTGATCGAAACTGAAGAGTTGCGATAGGTCTTTAAATTTATCATGCGCTGTGAGATGTAAGAATAGGATTTCGCATTCTTTTAGATAGTGCATGAATAATAGCGGAACGTAATAGAAGACAATAAAAACAGTATTGCAGATTTGCAAATAGTTTTCGATTACATGACTTTAATATTACAATATATAGCTGTATAAGCTATTTATCGAGTGTTTACTGAATGTAAAAATGTAGGCAACTCATCCATTCACATTCGATACGATACCGATCTATTGCATAACAAACATTTATAACTACGCGGAGGTATTGAGGCGTGTGAACATAACGAATCGTGCTCGGTTTGGTATTTTAGGTGACCGTACCGTATAATTAAAAGAAGATAAGTTATTGATTTTTTATGATAGTAAGAAGCATTTGTCAAAAATAACATGGATTATAATTATATATAATTTATTACGAGGAAGTAGTTTAGCATTAGATCCTAGTCATAGATTTTATGTTTCTTTTTCACTTTTAGAGTACAATCATCATGTCCATTCTTCAGTCTGTCTATGTATATTAAAATCATTATTGTCAGGATTTATTGCGTTTAATGGATAAAATTTGCCAAATGTGTGGTAAAATCGCGAAAGAGTTAAAAGATAGTAACAGTAATGGACAAGTGAGAAGAGTGTCGTGTGTCACAGCTCTTTAAAAAAGAAGGATATTCTGTAAACAATATTTTATTAAGATAAATAATTTTGAAATGTATCCCTTTAACTTTTGAAATATGGAGTGGAAAATTCCTATATACCGTAATTCCAGGTAGCAGAGATAAACAGAATCATTTAAACGGAAATGAAATTTAAAAAGTTCCGATAAATAGTTATTAAGATTTAGCGTTTTAAATTTAAAGCTTCTTTTAGAGTTTCATAGTTTATTAAACATTACTTATTCATATTTTAAACATCAATGTAGCAATATAATTACAAATATTTGTTATACAGTATAAAACTAAGGGCGACCGCAGACATACAATTTCAAGTTGGCCGACTAAATCGCAGAGTGTATTAATAGACACAGAAACTTATGATAGCCCGCACATCTTATCCAACTAAATTGTCTGTAAGTGACGATCGTATCAGAATCGAAATACCCTTCCGATTGAGGACAATTAAAAAGTTGGCCAACTATCGGCCAATCGGTTATTAGCACGGAGTTCCTATGTAAACTCGCGGACTATGCAACTTAGTTGGTCATTCGCACGTCAAAATGCAATCGGACCACACGCTTGCGCGTGATTTCCCCACGGTCGGTCCTTTGCCAGTGGAAACATCAGCGCCGTCACCACCGGCGTCGTCCGCCAGCCGTTCCCTTGTTTTTAATTAAAGGATTGAACAGCTCATAGATGAGGTGGAAAAAAGGCCAGCCCTTTACAAAAAAGATTTGAGGCAATACTCAGACATAAATATGAAAAATAACACAATATTATTTTCCCTAAATTGTTTAATTATGATTAAAAATAACACTAATAAAAATAGTGAGATAGATTATAGTAGATATAGGTAGAGTAATAATTGTAATAAATAATAAGATAAACTGTTTTATTTGTCACTATACGTATATCAAAAAGGTACCTACTTACCGGAGCGTTAAACAAAGCCTTTCTTCAACGGAGATGGCGAATCGAAAAGTTGTGTCCTGTTTTTTTATTGCTGGCCCGATAAGATATACAAGCTCATCAAAAGAAGAAATACTCATTCTGTAGTATGAAAAAAACTTATCTGGGTAACATCTCAATTTAGAATGTAAGGTATGATGTTGCCCATGTTCTAATCTGTCACTTAATATAGGATGCACCCAAAATGTTCTTTTCTGTTTTCGTCTTCTTTTCATTAATATAGCAAGTAGTGCGTTCTTTTTCCGCAGACGTCACCGCGATAGCAACACTGTCACCAATTAATTGGTAATCAATTATGTAAAGTCGGACGATTAAGTTGTAAAGGCCCGCAATTTAGTTGTTCGATAGTCGGCCAACTTGAAATTGTATGTCTGCGGTCGCCCTAAGTTTATCTAATACGCTGCTGCTATAGAATTATAGAAAATTATTATTTATTATTCTAGCTCACTTTAGGTCAGAAATCGGCAAAAACAAGTTGCAAAATAGTCTGCAACATTATGAATTAGGGTTAATTATTATTATGATTCATAATCCTTCTTTAAGATCAATTTCATTATATTAAATATTTGCAAAAATGCAAATATGGATAATAAAGGATGTGAAAGATATGTTAGGAATGTTAGATGATCAAATTTTAGCGTTTCCAAATAGTCGCAAATCTCCGCAGTTCTCTGCTATAAATAGTTGTCATTAAATTAACATACCTACTAATGATAGAGAGTTTTGCAAATAAATGTTTCGAAATAATTTCGTAGTTACTACTAATAATATGGTAGGTACAAATTGCCCTCACGTTCTCGACATCTAGTATTTATTACCTATTCGATATATACGTGTTTTCACAAAATAATGCTCTTATATCGATATATAGGTACCTAACATATCTTTTTATTATAATATTCTAAAATTTTATCCGACATACATTGTTCTTGTAAATTATAATTTCAATTATTTGTTTATTTATAAACTTATTTCTAAGCCTGTACCTATATACCTAATTAGAGTAATACCTACATTTTGTAGCTACGTAATTATATTGTCAGATAAGGCTATCTTTTTGGCGGCGGCTGCTGCATTAGATTATAATTATGGTATTAGAGGTAAGTGAGAAACAGAGTTTTGTTTAAAGGATGTCGTGAAGATATGTGATGTGGTAGACTAACGACAGAATAAAGGAATATAGGAGGAAAATATATATTGAGCTGACTCCAAATGATTAATACCTAAAAGATAAAACAGGAAAGAAAATCGATGTTCAATTGTTTCTAATATTCTCTATTTTAGATTTTACGTAATGATTTTTAATATGCCTGCATTAAAGAATTGTTATTATATATATTTTATTGATTATAGTACAAGCACAGAAGGTTTGTTGGTAAGTAATAATTACATTGTTAGTTGGTAGGCTATTTAAAAAAATGTATATTGAAATAAGTTTTAAAATTATTCTAACTGTAGTGATTTATAATCTAAGCTGCTGAGGTTTCTAAATGATTAGCCTATTTATATTATACTGGAAAGAAATTATAAGTGTAAAAAATTAAATATTCATAATTATATTTGAACGCGTTCAGTCGAAATCCCTTATGACAATCATGACCTTTAGAGGTTATTAGTTCGCTGTGTTCTTTCACACGCCTCGTCTTCTTACCTTTTGAACTATCATAAACGGTTCATAACATTGTATTACACCAATAAAAATAACGGCCTTAATTTGCAGTACTCAAACGAGTAAAGTCTGTTACGATATTGCTGTAATAAACACATTACAAGTATTAGATATATTCAGACGTTCAGTTAAAACTTGTGTAGAGTAGGCAAGGACTCAAAAGTCGAGTCATGAAAACTTACCATAAAGCTGTACCATTATTTTCTGTCGGAGGCGATACTTAGGATTTCTCTGAATGATCGCATTTGTGTCTTTGGAATTTATTCTCCCGCCTGAAGACCAAAATCAAATTCAAATAATTATATTTCGAAGCAAAAAAAGCTTTGTTGATGACTATGGCTTGGCTTCTTGAATTAACGAGCTAAAGTGGCAGTGGGCTGGTCATGGACCTATATGGTAAACTAACAGTATATGTGATAAACGTATTAGCGAAGTTAAATCAATTTGCATCTTAGTACTCTCCAAGATGACGTAAGGACCCCCAAAAACAGCTGGTAAGTACCGTACGTGACCCAACAGTAGACTTCAATAGGGTAACAATAACAATGATAATGAGTACAAGCAGTAAGAATTCTTAAAATTGTAGCGATTACATTTCTTGTATACATACATATTGTATTAATTCGATCTTGGTACCGCGCATTGCATGCTTTAACTTTTGGATCGGCATCCACGTTTCACCTTTACGCGAAAGGCAAGAGCCGATAGCCTGATTGTTTAAGGTTTGAACCGAGATACAAGTGTCATTGGTATGATTCTCTTAAGATGCTGCTTTGTTGCCTCCCAAGTATAATGGTTTTGCACTTTCGCAACAAGAAACTATAAAAAAAACAAGCTGTTTTTACTGATGTACGCTATGTTCATGTACACATAAACGATTTGAATAAAGGTTATAGATATAATCGTTAATTTAAAAACCTAAAATTGAAATATACAGTCAGTATATCCTACAGCTTTACGTAAAAAAATTAAAATTGTGTGTAAGCTTCTTAGTTGGGAACGTTCCGAACGTTCCTAAAGCTTAAAACAAATTACAAATAATAAATAGGCTGCAAAATATACTTACTTATTTTAAGCATTGTATCACTTGAGATGCATCTTTGGAGACAGTGTAAATATTCCCAGCGGGCTAAATGCCAGAACGGTTACGTTTCGTACATCCATCGTTCAATGTATTATAATTATTTCCGCATCTCAATTTCTAAATTCTTCAAAGCTGGAGAACGTTTACGTAGTAGGGTGTGGTGGGATATAAGAATATGTTCCTTAGTTTAGCACTAACAAAAGGACCATTTGACTTGGGGTGTCAATGTTATGAAATCAAATTATTTTAAGCGTGTTGTAAGAACACAAAAGTTATCCACGACCTTCGGCAGCCGTGAGAAGCTTTGGCTGGAGCCGCGTGCGACTCAGCATTGTCTCATGTTAAATAATCGACAACAACGGCGCGCATGTTGCAACTAATCTGCGGCACGAACAAATTATTTGTATTTTAGGAAAGTCGCGTGCCTTAAAATATTTTTCGAACACATTATACATGCTTAAAATGTTTGTAGTTTTTCATAATCGTTGCATTTGTGAGCTGTACAAATATAAATAATGGTAGTAGCATTGACAATCATTATTATGTATGGCATTCTGACAGAGAGCCACATAATTATGGTTAATGATTTAATATATTGTGTTAGAATGGTTAATGATTAAACAAAAATAAAAGGTTTTTCAAAGATTACTTGTTTTGTCATTCCTCGATGTATTCGGAATTATTAATATACCTGTATGTTGTTAACATAGTGGGAAAAAAATAACAATGTCGTATAAAATTAGTTCCTCCGTGATACGTAAGAAAAAATTTTAGGCAGCATTAATAAATTGATTACAAATTTATAATGGTCATGAATGAAGAATTTTAATTGTTACTCAATATAGGCAGTTATCTATGCACCGAGAAGTAAGTTAATTGTGGGAAAGAAAGATAATCCAATTGTAGAAGCCCGGAACGAAAGTGAGATCGCAGCCCCCGCCTTCGGATTGCACTCAGATGCTTAAGAAGTGCCAATTACATTGAAATTACCCATTCTTATATCAATGGCAATTGTTTCGAACTAGCGGGCATGACCGTTTATTTAAGAAATAGTCTTTTTCTGGCCAAGAGGTCACATAGAAGATAAATCATCAAAAGTTTGATTTAATATGGCTTTGTAGACAACATTGTTGTTGAAATCAAGGTTTCTATTTTGAGAAGATAATACATCCTTGTACACATTTGTTACAGAGTTAGGTAAGTGTGTGGTATATGCAGGGTAAAACGTTTTAGTTTCATCAACTGTTTATGGATTCTCAACCTTGTATTACTTGCTGATATTTACCGCAACTATGTAACCACAACTAATCAAGGGACCATATAACTGTCCAAACGTGTATTTGATGTTGAGCGACACAGAAAAAAATGGTAAAAGCTGTGGTCATAAAATTTTCTGATAATTGCGGATTTTCGTAATGTGAAAGCTCAAAGTTGTAATAATCTCTATAACATCAGATTGCCCACGGGCCCAGACAAGAATACTTTATGACTGGTTAATCGTCACATGGTGCTAGCTGCACCCCCGTGTCAATGATGGCCAAGATGTTGCATTGTCTATTTCTGTATTTATATATTGTCCGTGTATGTTCAAGAGAAATTTTTTGAATAAAAAAGTCTAGAACATTAGAGTTTCTTATTCCTCGGCAATGAGATATGATGTGTTTAATAAATGTTCACTGGTCAGTACCTAATTTTGAATTTGCCTGAAATTGTATTGTTATAATAGGTACTCATGTTTTTATCTCCATAAAGTTGATCACGAACAAAAAATGACCGCAATCTATGTCTAACTATTTCGTGTAATACCAAAGTCTTCTTACGATAATGATCTGTAAGTGGAAGTTCCGTGACCTGGTGAGGGTCAGGTTTTCAATTAGGATACATCTCCGGCAGCAATTTCCTGGTCAGAATCGTTAACTTAATAGACCTTAAATGGTTCATGCCATTATTTCTCAATGTAAAAATATGAGATCGTTAAAATGAACAATCGTTGTTTAGCTACAGAAGGCTTGTTTTCCGAATATAAGAAACATCGACTATTATTTTTATTACATTTCAGGTTCAAAACGAAACGCTTAACTAAATCAATAACTTATCGATTAGTATGTATTTTATTGCATTGGTACCCTAAATCCTGTTTATCTTGAAGAATACGTATGTTACAGATTATTAAGTGCATTAGGTATGTAGGTAAATGCTGTTGAAATGGGAGGTTGAGTATAAGGGTGGTTTAGGCTAAAAAAAGAGAATAAATAATAATAATAATAGTTTTTAAGTTCTACATTGTTTTATTAACTCAAAAGATATTATTCATATTATTTATTATTTGACGGCCTCTGTGGTTGAGCGGGCTAAGCCTTTGCCGGCCTACCTCACTGCAACGCAGAGGCTCCGGGTTCGATTCCTGGTATAGTAAATTTCGAAAAAACGTCGTTTCTCCGTTATTTACTATGGTCTGGGTGTCTGGGATCGGCCCCAGAGTAGACTGTTGTATATTACCCATAACACAAGCGTAACTTGCTTAATTTGGGGATATACAATATGTGTGTTTGTCTGCCGATTATTATTATTATTATTCAAATTAATTTTCGTTTCCAAATATAAGTTAAATATAAGCTACAACATCAAACTAAAACTAATCGTATTCTATAACAGTAATCAGGCATAAATATGCCTGATTACTGTTGTAGCATATAATAGGCATAGGGATTGTAAGCATTTGCTTGCAATGTCCTACGGGTCCAATACAAAAACTACTTCAGGGTGCTATTGGGGTGACCGCGTTACTAAGCAGATTGCGTGGGACCAGCAATAGCGTCCTAAAGGGAATATTTGATAAGCTCAACTCCCAGTGATTTGGTCGTTGGTTAAGAGGACCAAATTAGTATTAGTCATTAATTAATGACATGAACACCTATAAGGCAAAAGATAAAATGCATACTTGTAAGCCGTTCATTTCTTTATTGTGCATAAAAGTAGTTTATTTCGCTTACGTACGTAGCGTTTTTGAATACTGCAGTCCCATCTGGAATCTGCCTATCATATATAATCTAATTGTATTGAGAGCATCCAGAAGAAGTTTTTAAGACATTTGGACTATAAACTACAAGACGGTCATAACACTTATGAGCAAAGGTGCTTGGCATATAGGCTACTTAATATGGAACAACGCCGAGTTTTGCTTGACATGGGTTTGCTGTATGATATTATGCATAGTAATTTCGATTGTTCCGTACTAATGCAAAGAATATCACATTGTGCCCCAATCCGTCGGACAAGACACACACAATTGCTGCATACTGCATGTCAGAGTACTAACTACGGGCAGAACTCTGTTTTCTCCAGAATTGATGATACTTATAAGCGTAATTTCAATGATATTGATCCTTTTTTGGGAACAAAGACTACATTCTTGAGAAAAGTATTACAGAGTCTGCTTGATAAAGGCTGATACCTATGACATATGATTTTTTTTTATTAATAAACTAATATATTTATATATGTAATTGTACCTATATTGTATCTCGGATATATAATATAATATTATATAGTTTTTTATCATAGCACACTCTTCATATTCATATTATTGTATTATATATTACACATTAAATTTAAATGATTCGTTTTTACGCATGTCGTGGTCGACAGTAATTGAAGGAGCACATTGATTAAAAAATTAAGGTTATGTATACTTTACAAATGTGGTATGTGTATGCTTTGTTGGAGATTCTAATAGTAATAAATAGATACTACTAACATTAGGATACTTTTTAATACTTTTAATTTCGACGAATTATTATCTCAATCGTTTATTTAAGCATGAGTATTGTTTGATGCAAGTCCAAGACAATGTCCGTTGTTGCTTTCAGACTAAGCATTTAGAATTCCTACTAAGCAAATTATAGTTAAGCATTGTTCACACGTTTGCGTTATCTAAGGCATAGGTGTGAGCGTTAGAGGCGTACTATCAGTCAGAACCCCTTGGGAAGACTGAATACATAGAATAAAAATAGTTTCCATTATTGTTGTTACAGTTGGACCAGCTGTGAGAAGATTTGTAGACGGCGGCAGTACAATAACAACCGTAGAGCTGTGTTTCGCCTGGATTTAAATACCGACGTATAAAAATGTCTTCAGTCATACTTTATTTCAAAAATATATTTTTACCGAATTCTAATTAATATTAATTCGACAATAAAGACATAAATACTCTTGTCCAACGTGATTTTAATTATAATTCAAGAAGAAGAATTGCAGGAATTAAAATTACCCCCGTAGCAAATTCTGGTGACATTATTATCAACTTTCAAATTTATAAATTTATGGTATACAACGACATAGCTAAACGACAATTTTATATATGTGAGATTTTTTTATACTTTTTATTGCAGGAGTTCAGCAGACAGGCAGACAGCCCACTTGATGGAAAGCGGTTACCATCGTCTATGGACATTTGCAACACCAAAGGTGCTACAAATACTGGAATACAATACAAGGTTGTCATGGCGGCATACTCTAGACCAGGGGTGGTCGCCATCCAGTCGAGTAAATAAATACCATACCACCTGGAATAAAGTTCAAATTTAATAAGCTCTAGAAATTGTAGCTATACATTCAAGCTTATTGCAAAATTTTATACAAATCTTATCCGTATCTGTTTTAAAACAGTAATGTATGGGAAACTGTGGAAAACAATAGACATTTCATTGTAACTAATTGTATTTGGATTATAAAACCATGTTAGTTATCGATTTCATGCTAAGAAAATATCCAAGCATTGTTTATATCTATTTATCTTTTGTATGGAGATAATAATTGGTTATTGAAGTATTTATCTGTGATTAAAAAAAAATCAAATTAAAATTATTATTTATGCCTATCTTTTAATAATCTCTGAAATTGCTCCGCGGTGTCTATAGTTTTTTTAAGAATCTAACAGGTAAGTATTTTATCTTAAACTCTCGTGTTCCAGGATTCAGAAAAAATGAAATTAGGTACCTACATATTGACGGCCCCTGTGGTTGAGAGGGCTAAGCCTTTGACGACTTACCTTGCTACAATGCAAAGGCTCCGGGTTCGATTCCTGGTATGGTAAATTTATAAAATGAATTTTCTTCGTTATTTACCATGGTCTGGGTGTCTGGGATCGGCCCCAGAGTAGTCCGTTGTATATTATATTACCCGTAACACAAGCGTATCTTGCTTAATTTGGGGATATACAATATGTGTGTTTTTGGCTGCCGATTTAAAAAAAAAAACATAAACTTCAAGTCCCCCGTAAAGGTAGGTAATTGGTATTAAATATAAATTTGTGATTATCATCATAATATTTTTAAACCCATAGTTAACCTATACTTAAATTAAAACCTTGTATCTGTAAATACCTACTATCTACAAGCTAAATGCTGATGAATAATTTGAGCTGAAGTACACAAAAAGAAGCGGCTTATTTCGTAACTGATGGAAAAATAACAATGGTTCATAAGAAATTCTTTTACAGGTTGCTTTAGTTCGATATGGTTCGGTCGACAACTGTAGAGTGGACGGTTCCACGGCCATGCACCGTGAAGAGTATTTGGTTCATGGCCGCAACAGATTTTCTACCTATGGTGCAGTTATAGGTACCTATTATTCCGTCGCGTACATCTTTGCCAGTGGCGTAACAATAAGGTGATATCTCTATCTTAGAGGCTTAGAGGGCAAAATGTCACGTGGCCTCGGCCGTAAGCACGGAAGGAACTTAACATTTGTTATAAAATTGATATAAATAATAATTTTGTAATATTTATTACTAAATCAAGAACATACGCAAATTATATAAATAGTTTATTATCAAAACTCATTCGTAAATTATCAGAACACCTTCGTAAGAAAAAATATAGTTTCGTTTTAGCACGCACCATTACGCTAAGTTCATTTTATGGTCGCGGCACTTCTTTGAAGCTTTTTTAGAGGCTAAATCCGATGAATTTGCCATGGACTTCAGAAAATATGGTTACGCCACTGATTTTTGCCGCCTGGTGCATTCGAAAATGTATTTTACATTAGATGTATGTCAAGCTTAGGTTTGTGCATAAGTTAGAACAATTGTTCTTGAATAAGGGCATCAATCGATAAAAAACATTTAGACACCTGAAATTCTGGGTCAAAAGAGATTTAATACGTACTGTATACCAGAGCATTAAATATATAGACTCTTTGTTGAACTCATTTTCGCCAGTACAATACAATAGGCACAGAGTGGAGAACATGATTAATATGACTTAGGTCTACAAAAGTAGAAAGTATCCGCTGCCTAGATTGGAGTAGAGGTATCTTATGAAACGAAAAACTAGCTGTATGCATTAGAGATTTGAAAAATCAAGGGACGTAGTGTCAGACGTGAGGAAAAAATAAGCTCACTTATTGCCATAACTTATAATTATTATAGTAGTGTTAGGACATGTCCAAAGTATAGTCTCACATTTCTAGGTAATATGGGCTACATTAAAGTACATTTTATTATTTTTTAATTTATTTTTATTGAACAGCAGAAAATAAACGAAATCATATTCAAAACAAACAACATATTCACAAGGGTCGCTGTAACCGGAGTCGGTTAAGGTAGTATTCTTACAATTAAGATACTTTTCTTTGTTTGAAATTTTTTACCACTTAAGTGATACTGTTCTATCTGTATAAGATGTACCTACTTAAAAATAAATACTTAAGTGGTTCTCTAAACTTGATTATCAAATATCTCACGTAAACCCTTTAGTCACGATACTTTGATCATACGCAAAGTTTTTGTTTTCATGTTGTGTTTGAGAAATACTCAATATGCGTGGATAACATCCACCTGTGTCGCATCAAAACAAGAAACATATAAATGGTGCAATCACAAGAGTAGCAAGCGATTTTGCATTTCGTAACTCGCTGATAATACTGTTTCATGTTTTTTTTTACATTTGTTATACTATTATAATTTTGTTGGAAAGGAAATTAATTGGAAGTTCTTAAGATGAGAATCTTCTACAACATTTATGAAGCCAGTGCATGAGTAATCACTGACCTTGATAAGTTTAAAAACGGGATTAAACTATATTCAAAAAATGTGATGATTCTTAAATACTCTTTTGTCACTGCTCTATCTGGGATAATGTTAGAGTTTTTGAATGTGTCTCACAAATGTCGTAAGGATGTGACATTGTTAAGGACATTAAACATTGACAGATAAAGTATCTACGAGTAGTATATCCACTAATGTAGGTGATCATTAACGGCGTTATTTTTAATAGTGTAAATAAGGCCCGTTTGGCCACTGTCACTAACACCAACATTATCCCAGATGGAGATATGACAATAGACGTAGAAGGAAAAGTCGTATAGGTCTTTTTTTATTGCTGAAGCTCAGCAAACAGGCTGACGGCCCAACTGTGATGGAAAGTGGTTACCGTCGCCCTATGGACAATAGCAATACCAGTGGTGTTGCCAATACACTGCCGGCTTTAAAGGAGAAACTGGTACCTGGCCCCTGATGCCGGAACACAACTAAAAGTTGTAGATTAGGTTAATATAGGTCTAAAGTAGACAGATTTTGTTTTTACTGGAAATGTAGTGAGATATAATGAATACCGGAATACGTCACGTATTGAAAGGTTTCAAATCAGACATGTATAATACATAACATTTATTGAAAATATTTATATTAAATTAAATTATAACAAAAACCAAACACATGATTAAAATATGTAATTGTAATTGTACAACACCTGTCTAACAAAATTTAGGAAATACAATTATTGTATTAAAACAATTATAAATCTATTTTATAACAAAAGAAACGGGGGGTTTTGAGCTAAAAAAGGTAATGAGTTCAGATATGGCTTAAAAAAATGTTATATTTTTCAATCACAAAATGGAAAAATCAGGCCCAAATTCTGTCTGGGAGGTGAGAAATCTTAAAAATAATGTCATATCGATTTATGTGAATGAATTCATATAATTAGTTTAAGTGGCTGAAAAAGATGTCTTTAAAATCACTCACTCTCTATTTGTTTACAATCTGGGTCTAACAATGTATGAAAGCGTATCCGTTTCTTTCATAAATGTCTTCCTCCATACCACCTATACCATCATTCGAACAGTAGAATTCAATTTAAGTTCTATTTGAAGTCAGTTATTGTTCGTATAATCACTATCAGGTATCAACTAAAATAAAATGTTAATTAATACACATAATTGCAACTCGTGCATCGCTGATTAAATTAAAAATAACGGGAAATAATAGGAAGGAACCGAATATGTTTTGCACCAATCGTTTTCAGCAAGAAGTTTTAAATACCCAAATAAAAATAATAATTGAATAATAACGAAACATGAAACATTTTTAAAATATTCTGTTATCTATTTATTACAATAATTGATTACAGTTGCTGGTTTTCACTTCCTTATGTGTCTTTCAATTTATATATTTTTTTTGTCTTGTAATAAGTGTAAACGACTTCATTAAAAAATCCTATCTATAATAAAACTACGTTTTAACGGTTTTAAGCGCGGTAATTTTATTTGATTTTGGTTTTTCCGACGTTTCGGCCACTTTTCAGTGGCCGTGATCACGGAAGACAAAGATGTCAAGTGTCAACGAGTATTGTTAAAGTTTTATTTAGCCTACCGCCAACTTATTAATTTTAATTATTTAATTTTGTTTATTATTTAATCTATGGGAGCCTAATCTAATTTGCTACCGCTTCGCAACATGTTATGGCTTGAAGAGAAGAAGCGGCGCAAGAAACTCTTCAGCAAACATGCCTAGCTCTAATAAATATAATATATATATATATATATATAATAAATATATATAATAGGCTATTGAAATCAAAAAACACCCAAATTTCAATAGAGAAGATGGTTGGCAAGTACCACCTGTTTGGGATCCAATTATCAAAACTATTAAGACCCAAACCCAGCAAAAACCAGCTGCCAGACCTCAAGACACTGTGAGCTCTTTCTGCGTACAACGGAACACAAACCAACTTGACTGATAATTACTTTTATTTTTCCTTCCACCCATTTTAATATTATATAAAATTATTAGAGCTAGGCATGTTTGCTGAAGAGTTTCTTGCGCCGCTTCTTCTCTTCAAGCCATAACATGTTGCGAAGCGGTAGTAAATTAGATTAGGCTCCCATAGATTAAATAATAACCATAAACAAAATTAAAAATTAAATAATTAAAATTAATAAGTTGGCGGTAGGCTAAATAAAACTTTAACAATACTCGTTGACACTTGACATCTTTGTCTTCCGTGATCACGGCCACTGAAAAGTGGCCGAAACGTCGGAAAAACCAAAATCAAATAAAATTACCGCGCTTAAAACCGTTAAAACGTAGTTTTATTATGTATACAAGTCGCGAAAACTTAAGAAAATATTAAATCCTATCTATATCAGAAAATACTTATTTTTAACATTAACTTATTAAAAATAAATTTAATGTCCGTAATATTATAAAGTTCTAAAAAAGGCCATGTTTTATTATTGAAGCTATTTAAAAAAAAATGGAATAGACTATATAATAATAACGAAAAATAGAAACGATGAAGAACACGATGCAATTTTATTATTGTCGGTTTATCTGTTTGCTCGAGATTCACGTAAGTAAAAAGTACTGGGCTAGCAAATTTTTAGACTTAAATTTGCGCTTCTTTTTATCCTGGGAAGCTTTAATGTTCATAATTAGACCACGATAACAATAAAATGTCGGAAAGTTTGAACAGTTATCATCGTGAATGCCTCTGTATAGATCTAACAAAGAGCATTATTAAGTGTTCAAGAATACTTGATCATTTTGTATAGGTGTACAGCAAATTTTAAATAGTTACTTTTTGTTTATTTGACATGCGATAACAAAGACGCGAGGTGTAATGTTATCGCATGAAGATAATGTACTCGAATGCTTATTTTTGTGCTATTTTATAAAAACTTTATTATTCTCTTCTTACTTCGGCCCAAATTAATAGTTGTTACATAAATGTAAGTATAGGTAACTTGAGTTAATAATTATTATATCATGACTTCTCTGCTAGCGTAAATTTCAGATAAATATCGCGGTGTTTCGGCCACTTTTCAGTGGCCGTGATCATGTAAGACATAGATGTCAAGTGTCAATGAGTATTGGTAAAGTTTTATTTAGCCTACCGCCAACTTATTCATTTTAATTTTTATTTACTCTATGGGAGCCTAATCTAATTTACCACCGCTTTGCAACATGTTATAGCTTGAAGAGAAGAAACGGCGCAAGAAACTCCTCAGCAAACATGCCTAGCTCTAATAATTTTATATAATATTAAAATGGGTGGTAAGAAAAATAAAAGAATACGTAATATTAAATTTCATGGTAATCATTTCATTCAGCTTCGAACCCAAGGCTTGGAAGCCGGTATAAAAATCGAACCGGTTACAGCCTAAATACATAGAAACTTTGTTTTGGTTTTGTTCTCACTTTAAGATCAATTAAACGATTTTTGGGAACAAAATCTCGTTAAATAGGTTTAGATGAATTAACCGGTATTAAATTTTCAAGTTTTCAGCCGCACACAAACACTTATTGACAGAGATAGGATTGGTACTTCCTTTTCTCGCAGAATAAAGCGGTTAATTCAGGTTTATATAACACTCTCTTCAAGGTTTACACTCAGAACGAAGTGGTTGACTAAAACCGGTTATAACCGGTTAGTTTTAAATCGGTTCCAAGCCTTGTTCGAACCTATATTCCGCATTAACTAGGTGACTATCTTCTGGAACAAAAAATAACACAATATACACATCAACACAATCTATGTATATTGAGCATATAGTCAATTGTATCATCAATTAATTACCTTCTACGACAAAATATCCGATACTAATGACTACAAAACAAATAGTAGATCACCAATAATTTAATTTAACTTAAATAACATTGAGTTATAAAACAATGATGGAGAACGGTATTAACGATGCGAATAACCTTGTTTAGAAGCATGTAGTTTGCCGAGATGAGCCAACTACCGGATGCTACGATCGATTTTGTTTAAAACATGATTAATGAGACCTCTGTGATTAGTATACTCGATTAGGAAGGCGTGAGACTACTTTTCGAAATTACGATTTGGTAGGTACATATTTATCTCGCTACTACACACTTATATTTTTATTTTATACACTATGGATTATTAAATAGTACATTAGCATCCTATTCGATTATTGCATCGTCCTGTGAAACTACTGTATATTTTAAATGATTTATAAATAAATGATCAGGGAAAACAGTATTTTAATGTCGATAGATCCTTAATAAATTTTGGAGTCATCTGTAGATTATCTATCTGTAGTTGTATCCAAAAATGTTGTAGGGCCATTCAATGTCCTTGGTAGCAGCTTAATAGTCAAGGCTTGGCATTCACCCATCCTGGGCGTCAGTTTTTTAACTTAGGGCAATCTCGAGCATTTCAGATTTTTAAACATGTTTACACTTATGTTTGTTCTCAATAAAAAGAGTTCGAACCCTAGCAGAGGGCTTGCAAATCATAAGTA
Source organism: Dendrolimus kikuchii (assembly GCA_019925095.2). NCBI lineage: Eukaryota > Metazoa > Arthropoda > Insecta > Lepidoptera > Lasiocampidae > Dendrolimus > Dendrolimus kikuchii. The sequence continues at coordinate 10,342,341 of CM034393.1, read as the reverse complement.
GATATTTGGACTGAAATCGACATGGTTTTGCGTGACTGGTATTCTGTCTGTTTCATTTCAAATTTCAGATGTGAGCTTATCAGCGGCACGTTGATAGGATAATATCGTTATGAATTTATTTATTTGATATTGAGTAATTGCAATAAAAGTTTCCTACAGCTTTAATAGCTCTTCGATTAACACAAACATGTATATATACTTTGGTTATTTAATAACAGGCAATTTATCTTAGGAAACTGTGTCTAAACCAACATGTACCGTCTACCTGGTTTCATATTGCTTTAATCAAACCTGTATCTGTCAATATAGTAATCTTAATAGGCATGAAGCACCGCAGAAACAATGGACAAATTTCCACATAAAATTAGCTTTTGATATATTCGTCGGATCGGAATGTGAGCATCCTCTGCTGCCCCAAAGGTCACAGCGAGGTCACAATGAATGTAAAGAGCAGTTTCGGAGGTAGATTCACTTAATATTTAATACAATAGCATCGTTACAATTAAGTAGAAGGCAAACTTCGAGATTAGTCCGCGAGAACTGTTAAATTTTAATTGGTTTCAAGTGAACAAATTTCAAATTGTTTGTACCGATTAAATTGAAACTTTGTACTCGACCGGTAAACGTTTTATGTGAACTTTTAGTATATGCTGGCAGCTGCGTTTCGCCACAAGTTAGTTTTGTAGGCCTTTCATAACCTGCGTTTAGTTGCTTGCTAAGTGGATACAAGTCATTAGGACACTTACATCCGCCGCTACCATGTTATTGGTGGAAAAATTAATATATCTACTTTCGATTATGAATTCAGCAATACTATTTTCTAAACCTCAGATGCCAATTATTCTTCACTAATAACGAACTTCGTATAATTATTTTGGATTTATGACGATTCTTTCAGTTGTGACGTGACTCCAAACTTTATTACCTGATATTATTTTTCTGGCCCCATAATCAGGATTATGGGGTTAGAAAAATAATTATTAATAGACCTGTCCTTGTAGTAATAGTAGTACTAGTAGTATACTATAAACTCATTATTACATCTATCCCACAGAGCAACATTAATATACAGGTAGATCTACCCTTTTGTATGATATTGGCAAATATGGCCCGTCTTTCGGCAAAAGTTGCGATAGGAGTTAAATATCATGAATATGAAGATGTTGAGTTATGTGAAATAACATAGAAAGATCAGGTGTCGTCACGTCAGGCACTCAAACTATTAGAGCTATTAGGCTTAACTTACTGATACGGCCGTATTTTACTACAACCTCCGAGTTATCTAGTGAGCTAATGTTTAGTCATGCTGTCTTCGCCAGGCAAAAGCGCTTATGATTTCCTAAAGGATAATTTGCGTGTTAAAAGCCTCATACTAAGGGAAGGAGGGATAACAGGTGCCGTATGAATTAAACGATAATAAGTAGGCCGACTTAGTACTAGGTACGGATCTCCTCATTTTATGGCACGCGCCGTATATCCATCTCGCTTGTTAAAAGGGATTGGCGGTCAGCACTTGATAATTGTAACAACAAGTTCATTAGGTCAGAAATCCTGTTCAAGTGGTATATCTTTCCCAGCCAGGATTCATTCCCACAATATATGGGCGCCTTGGTTGTTACCATTATCCATTGGGATGTCAATGATTATTGTCCTTACTTATTGGCTGTATGTTTTTGATGTCAAGACATTCATGCCTCGGCATCCTTTACATCTTTAAATTCTTAAAAAAATATCTGTTATCATATTTTGTATAGTCTGTAGCAATTCTTCACGTATTTCAAAACTGTATTAAGATGGCAAGGCTGATGTCAACATAGCGCCGAAATTTAACAAGCATGCCGTGATTATCTTGATCATCCAAATTTTAGATGTCTAAACTCGGTGGCTTATCGAGCAGATGACCTCGGTCAAGATGTCGTCGTTATCCTACGTGGTTTACCGCCGTGACCCCAGCAGGCGGAGGTGAATTTATATAACACGCTGTGCTAGCTCGTCTTCTCTGTAGTACTTATATAAACAATATTTGTCTTAAAATGTATACGTATTAAATATATATTATTTCATACATAAGAAAACATTTTAATTAAAATGTATATATAAATACAAATCATTTCTTATACCAGATGAAATAAAATTTAAAAGTCTTAAGAAGTTTCTTTTGAATGTATCATTGGTTTAGTCTAAAAATATTATGTTTTAAATTATTAATCGATAGAAAAATTACCTTTATCTATCTACCGCCATCTAGTTACGTAGAATGTAGAAACTTTTTAGAGATGCTTTTTAATGATACACGTGAATTCCGAGTTACCAAGCCACTATAAATATATACATTTCGTGATAATAACCATTTTGTCTCGAAATGTATATATTTATAGTGGCTTGGTTATATACCAATATAAAGTAGAAACACGTAATCTACAACATGTGATAAGTACACTGCAATATGCGTAACGTTACCTCAAAAGTTTCACTACACAAGTTGTAAAATTTCTCTCAACACATGTAAATATTGTATTAGAGTCAGTTAATTTGTTCTTAGGTAAGTTAGCCCACACTATGCCTGCATAAGCAATAATAATAATTATACAAGCCCTAATTGAATAGATGTCAAAAATGTATTTATAATAATATAATATAGACATACACAATACACATCCTAGTCCTGGGATCGCGGTAACGGACGATATCTCTTACACGCTTGTCTTCTGTTAGTAATCTCTATGTGTCAGTATCATATTTCATGGTCACCACCTGGTAATTCTAGCCATATTTACTACATCAGAAAAACTGCCTAAACGGAGTATTCTTCCTACCAGAAAGATTACGGCATAGTACCTACTTTAATCTTCTCTTCCTTAATCCATAGGGATATGTAATGAGAAGACTTATTCTCAGTAAGTACTTTTATATAACAACTTTAATGTACACAACCCTGCCTCTTGTTTTCCCACTCTTGCTAGACCCATAGGTTTGCTGGAAGAAAACTCTTTTTAGGGTTAAGCTCGCCTGTGTACATCACCGCTATTTTGTAGATTTATTTGTAACTATTTTGTGCACAATAAAGAATAAAGAGAAGGGATGAAAATCCTGTTACAAAACTAGGTTTTGGAAGAGAATATGTAATATTTATGGAAAATAATAATAGGACAATAAATATGAGTGCAGTGGGTATTACAGAAGGATTCGTGCGTATACTAATAAAGATAATTTAGGAGCAAAACATATTTTTTGTACCCACACAGAATATTTCGAAAATATTATAAGCAAAAATAGCCATGATCCAAAAACTTGTAAACATGTAAAAATTATATTCCACATACTTCTGATACTATATTGATCATCATATTGAATTCGTGATATATTAGTAATATACAGTCGTCCACCTGCAAATTCTATAGTAATTTGAGAATCCGGTAGTTGACAGTATGAAAAATATAGGCAGATTTTTATATATATCGTAGATTACGATCTAAACATGTCAAAAATAAACTGTTTTAATTAAAATAATAAATATTAATTTATATTTTTGAGAAATAAAATCGTTACATTGCAGCCATTAGTCACGTGACAATGAACGCCAATCAGAGCGCGTGACGTCATAGTGTGCAAAACACAACAAGTTGTTAATGAATTCTCATTGAAAATTCATCGTTTTCCAGTAATTTTGCTGTAAAATAATAGTATTTCCATTGTTATACACTGTGTTCATACGACTAATACAACCAGTTATAATAAATGTAAGTTTTATAAAAGCAAATACCAGTAGGTAATTTGCCAAAAATCGACGTTGTTATGCTGGGTGCCTTTTTCGCAACTAACACCAATTGGTGCCCTTAAAACTTCTGTGTAAGTATATAACATCACAAACTACTATGGATACTACGTATTATAACATTAAACAATAGCACCTAGTGTTAAAATTGTAATTAAGATTTGGCAAAGTATTATTTTTTAATAATTATTTTTGAGGTTATGATAATTTTAATATTCGTAAATGTTGATGCTAATGGTGAAATTTCTTTTGTAGATCATCGCGAGTATGTTATGATGACGCCATAAGTTATATGCATTTGAAACGTGATTGCAAACTCCTGTATTGTAAAGTGTAAAATATACCCAGATCATAAAGTGCTATCGAAATTATCGTCATTGCAGGAGTGAAGAACCAGTATGCACTTCTGCGGATTGTTATTGGAAAAAATCGGAAGCTATCACAACTGTGAACCAGTTTAAAATTTGTAGTAGTAACCCTAGTTTACCATCAAATTCAAATGTACTTATAAGTTTTCAGAAGTAGGACAAAAAATGAAACTTGAGGATTGTGCATTATTTAAATATTAACATAATCCTGTTCTCAGTGATACAGCCAGCACTTATATGTATCAACTTGTTTTAAAATATAATGAAAAATGTGAGTCATTTTTAAGAAATGCAGTAATATCAGATGCTGTCATTAAAAAATTTAAGTGGAAACAAGGGAGTAATTTAAAAGCGGTCTTTGGCATGAATTAAGATATGGATGGATAACAGCATCACAGGCTTTTGAAGTAAGTAGATGCAAGACCCACAGTCAGAGAAAATTTGGAGCTGAAACTTCATAAAAAAATTAAGAAATGTGGTCTCATATTAAGTCAACAATATCCAATGACTGCTGGTTCACCGGATGGTACATGTGAAAATTGCATAGTAGAAATTAAGTGTCTCTACAGTACAAACCATATTCAAATTATATTAAAGATGGGAAGCCTACAAACAAATATGCTCAATTACAAATATAAATATATTTGACTGCTGTGGAAACATGTATATTTTGTATAGCGGATCCAAATTTTTCTAATAGTAAAAAATTTAAACTTTCTGTATAGCAATCAGTTATGAATATGTTAATGATCTTATTACTGACAGTTTGTTACCATTTTGGAAATGCCATGTGTATCCATTACTTTATCAAAGCATATAAAGTAACCACTAGGTAGGTTCTGATATCATCATTTTGTAATAAAATAAAACACAAAATGATTTTGGAGTTTTATTTAATGAGGCAATCTTATAAATTAACTAAACTACCATGCTCTAGGACTAGGGTAATTAGGTTAGTTCATGACTACTTAAAGCCAGTTCCTATATCTTTCTATTCACTCACACAACCATCAGTTGAATCTTGACATTATTTGTATGAAGCTTATGTCAAATTTTAAGTGATGGTAAGGTAAAGGAACTCGATAAGATATATGAACCAGCCATTAGTGGACTTATCATCTATGAAGTAAAATTGTTCATGGAAAAGATATTTATTTACATATTTTTTATTTGTATGAAAGATTTGATCTGGATGTATTGAGTGGAATGGTGATAGTGAGGACTCGGTGTGAGTAACGGATGAAGTATATAAAGACAGAGTGTCAGTGACTTCTTCCATTATTAATTTCTTTGAAACTGCTTATACTGGATCCAGATGGCCTTAATGATTTCACAGAATATTTCACTTAAAATGGAAATGAAGAAACTGATTTTTGTGAAGACTACTAGTGATCCTGCCTGGTCCACAGTCTGGCTTAGCTTAATACTGGATTGAGTAGCTTTACTTCTATATTTATGTGTCATCAGTACTTAAACAGATTTATTTGCTGTTCTAAGACCTTGTAAACCTTCTTCCTGGGGCAAAACTGAAAATAAATTGACAATATTATTATTAGATTGTTTCAAGAAAATTAATATTGGAGCTACTCACTATTAATGTAAGAACCTGTGGTTGTGTTAGAAGTATTTTCAAGAATTAAACTAGCACCACTGGCTAATATAGTAGTACTTTCAACTGATTTATTTACACACTTTCATAATAGCATCATCTTTTGTTCTTTATTGTTATATATGGTCGATTTATTACGGCCGTTTTCAATAACTTATCTAAGATTACAGATAGATCGCTATCCCCGACCATTAGTAACAGTAAATCTATCCCTTGTTTGCGTTTCACAATCAAGGATAAGTGCTATCTATCCATAGCTAACGATAGATAGCTTCTTCCCTCTCACTTATCCAAGCCTCTTGAAACGTTCCGTTCTACGATAACCATTTAACGACGTTACGCTTAAAACTAGACATTTTTTGTTTTTTTTTTTATTTATTTATTGTATTATTTACAATAATAAATTACTTTTTTACAACGACAAATCAAAAGATAAATAGGAATATTTTTTTTCATTTGATTTACCGTGCTTTTTAATAAAATCAATAATGAAACGAAACGTGTATGGTTTAACAACCGGCAGTTGTCATTTTGTGTTTTTGTTTTGTTTAAACGCGTTTCACGACTTCCTTGTATCTTATTTCTCATGTTTAATTTTGTGTAGAATAAAATGAAACCTGTAAGTATCTATAAACTACTTTGGTGATAATTTATGTTACATTCCGTTCAAGTTTTGATAGAAATGTGTTTTCAGTCAACAAAATCAGCGCCGATGTCAAGAGATGAGACAATGTTGCTGATACTACTTGTGGCGGCCAATAAAATAATAAATAATAAGGCAACAAATGCCACTAACAACAAATTAAAGGAACAGGCTTGGCAAACCTTGACCAATAAGTTTAACTCTTCGGTCACAAGTTACCCGTGAACTCCAGTGCAACTTCATTTGAAATGGGAAAACTTAAAGAAATCAGCTCGCAAACGCTGTGCAAACATGAGGAGCATCCTTCATAAGGTTTGTGATTTTAATTTATTGTTTAATCACGTTGAATTTAGTTGTTTTGAGACAGGTACTTATTTAAAATAATTATGCTCTTTGTTACAGACTGGAGGTGGTAAGGACTACTTTCCACCGGATGAATGGCTAGATAAAGTAGCCTCACTCTTGGGCAGTACATGCTAAGGGTTTTCTATGGAGTTTGGTGAAGATGTGGCCACAATTGAAACAAATTTGAATTATATATATATATATATATACACACACACATATATATATATATATATATATATATATATATATATATATATATATATATAAAAATATATATATATATACCCCGCAAGGGAACTGGCGTGAATGTATGTATGTATGTAAAAATATATAAATTTGCATATAGTGATGGGTGATGTTACAACTATTGGTGGGGAAACAAGTGGTGATGGTGTGTGTTGGTGGTGATGAGGAGAAATTGTCAAAAGAAATACAAATTCTTGAGACACCTCCCCTAAACAGAATAATTGGTTTTTAAACAGGGCTAGCGGTAGTGGTAGTTTGGTAGGTTGTTGTTATGTTACTTATAGAAATTATTTGTTTAGGGAAAGGGGTAACACAAACAATAATTAGTGCTGATAGTCAATCTCATCTACTCGAGACAATAGAAAATAAATTATTTTAATATGCCGGGTAGTCAATGAATGTTAATGAATTAACCCCAAATGTTATAATTTTTGCATTAGTTATGTAGCTACGTTAAAGCTTTCTTTTTGTAAAGCTATAATGCTAATTATTAACATCTATATTACATTCAAAGTATCATTAAGTCCAAGTATTTATAGCAATTTTATTAACTTGTTAACCCTTTTTTTTACAGTCAAACAGAAACACAAGATGGAGGAGAAATGTAAACCGCGCATAAGTAGGGAAAATGCTTTGGCAGAGTACCTTATAGCGAAAAAGAAAAAAAATTGACTTAGAAAATTAGGAAAAGGAGATTTTATATATTAGCTAAATATATTTAAATTCAACAGGCAAATAATTTATATGTTGTATATTATGTAGCAATTTAAATTATAAGAGAGGTAATTTTTTTTAACTTAAGTGTAGAATAGAATATGTATATGAGTATGTGTATATGAATTAAAACATAATTTTTAATGAAATTGTTTCATTTAAAACTGATTTTAATCTTAAATCATTAGACATAAATATAGCAAAGCTAAATAAAATGAAATCATATGACACAATGCTATCTTTATTTTGGAAATAGTCAATATTTTTATAATTATCTTTGAAAGTAATCATTTATTAGTAATTGCCTTTCAGATGCACATTCTGAAGGAAAGTTATTATTATCAACTATATTATTTTCCTGTGATATTATAATAGGCACTGATATCTCTGGCTTTATTTCTTCCAAATTCATGCTTCTGGCCATATTATGCAGAATAGCAGTGGCTACAATAATGGCTTGCAATTTCTAATTTTAATCTGCTTTTCAAATGCCACTACAGAAAATCTTCTTTTCCAGACACCAATGCACCTGCAATAATAATGTTTCACTTATATAATGTTACATTAGATAAAATTACTTAAACTTATAATATAAATATCTATTTATGAATATAAATATCAATTACTTGTCTTTAATTATTACTTTCATAAGCATATTACAACCTAAAAAGCCATAGTATGCATTTTGAATTCTGAACAGTGATACTCTATGTTGGACTATGTATAAGACAAAATATGAACTAATGTCAAGATACACAGCCATTATTACTATCAAAATTCTGTTACACTAAACAAAGCTTACCTCTCTATAGTATTTCTTGTTTTTATATGTGATTCATTATTTAGTTGCTCAGCTGGAGTATTTGGATTAAGTAATGGTGTCAGAAGATAAGGTTTACATGGATAGCCACTATCATCAAGCAACCAGCGATTCCCAAGCCCACCTTGTTCAGAATGATCTGTTAAAAATAGTATTTTTATACAATCCAGTGCCATATTCAAATAATAATAAATGTGTCACATATTATTCCTCAATAAACATCCAAATTTAAAATACCTTTTAAATCAGAATGGTTAAATATAGTTGCATCATGAGTCGATCCTGGCCACCGAGCAACAACATTTTGAAACACCAATGAGGCATTGCACACAACTTGGACATTGATAGAGAATGTTCCTTTTCTATTTCTAAATTCCTCTCCTATGCTGAAATCTGCAAAAAACATTATTTTTTGTGACCTATAAATAGGTATAGATAGATACTTGGTGTGGATAAGTATAGATATACAATAGGAGTATATGTAAATTTAAGAGTGTGAAATACTTATTAGGTGAATGTATTAATATATGACTGCCATCTATGACACCATGTACTCTGGGAAACCCAGTAATATTATAAAATTCTTGTTGAGTGTGACTTTGTAATATAACAAAATTTGGGTATAATTTTGCTATAGCTTTAGATACATCGGAGACAATACCACTAGCAGATGCTATTAACACTCCAATAAAATCTGCAATAGACACTAGCATGGTACCCAATGCATAGATCAGTAGAGCCAGAAGCAACTGATGAAGGGGAGATATACCATGATTCTTGGAAAACTAAAACTTAATTAAAATTTGATATCACAAATGTAGAGGTACTTAAGTTAATGTAAACATTAAAATTAATCTCACCTTTTAGATTTTACACTCAAATAGGGTTGTATTAAATTTTTTAATTCATTTACAGCACTTTTGTTCAGTCTTCTGTATGCAAATTCGTATTCATTTAAATATAATTCACACATGGTTTATACTTCTTCTGTAACCTTGTGCTATCGGTATCACTGTCACTGTCTTCATCACAATCAATTATCATTTGAAATAATTCCATATGGCTATCGTCGCTACCAAAGTATTCCAATTTCCATTATTAATAGAAATTACTATTTATTTTCAAAAAGTCAAGTTAGCTACTGGCCGATTTTGACAGATAGGCGATTGACGTTACTAGAGATAGCTTCGTCTATCGGAGAGTAACTTGAAACTTATATTGAAACGCAAGTAAGCGTGAAATGTATGACCGTTCCTATCTCTAGTAAGCTATCCGTCCTCCGTTCGGTAGATAGCTGGTTTCGATAGGAAATGCTATCCGTGGATAGGTTATTGAAAAGCTAATAAGGACAAAAGGATAGATTTGGTTAACTTTAGTAACTTAAATGACGGATAGATAGCTTATTGAAAACGGCCGTAGACTGCTACAAGTTCGCTTTCTTCTATCTGTCTTACAATCAAATTTACTAGGTAAACAGCTTGGTTTCAAACGTAAGTGTGATACAGATCCCATTATTTGATATTATACGTAATTTTCCATATCATTTGGTAACGTAGAATTATAAATAGGGCTGATAAACACTTACATCAAAATGATATTCACAAAAATGTGGCCACTTTCTCCTCATTTGTTTACCCCTTAGATACGTAAAAAAACAGTTTCTGTGGTGTTTTTATCGTTGTACTGATACACTGCGGTACTGTACAATGTTTGTAATAATTAGTATTCATTTATTATTATGTATTTTTTAAACTTTTGATAACACTTCAACCAAACAGATGTTTGTTTTGCACACCGTGACGTCATGCGAGACGCCATGACAGCTTGACGCGTTTTCGTTGCGAAATGTCAAAATGTTTATAAAATTCCTAAATAAAATATGTTCATGTTGTTTTTTTACTGAAATATTAATATTTTGACTAAAATAGACCATAAGGCACAATATAAACCTATTTCTCAAAAAGTGTCAACTGCTGGACCGATTTTGACAAAACTTTCTCTGGCAGATAGCTGATGTTATAAGGAGTAATTTAGGCTACTTTCTTAGGGTTCCGCGAAAAAATACACGCGGCCGAAGTCGCAAGCACAGCTAGTTTTTAAATAAATGAAAAAATGTGTAATATTATAAATACATAATTATGTATAGATTTACGGCGAGTAAAATGATTACACATGTAAGTATTTAAGACGCACCTAGTCTTTGACCACTAGGCAATAAACGGAGGCTGGTATTAAGCAACCATCAACTAAGACTGTGAACCATTCAAAGAGATGACACAAGATCATAGCATAATAGTTTATATGCCAACGCGACTAAAGTAAAACAAAGAAACGTGATCTATGTTTTAGTCGCGACACTTCCCTATGTTTGACTTCGAAAGTTGACCTGCACTCTTGTCTCTTTCACCATTATATCTCGACATGTGGACAGTATCTGTAATAGCTGTCAACGGTTTTAATGTATGTTAAAAGCCTTTGATGGAGCCGTGATATGCTGGTTCAGTTTAGAGCACTTTGATGAGGTCATGTATTTGACCTTTGGTTGATGAGTAATCGCATCAGATAATGATGCAATAGCTAATGTTATGAATGATGGTCATGAAAAGACCAGGATGTTGTTTGATATTGAACGGTAGTTATTCTATTTTAATTAGCACAGGTTTATTCATCTATTCTAAACTTAACCCGTTTTTTTGGAATATCCTACGTTCAACAACGTTATAGAAAATAGTCGGTCCATAACATGTAGTTATACGTATTACGTAGTAGAGAAGCTATTTAAAACAAAAAAGTTCGTACTTGATGAAAACGGGCGACTGCGCGAGGCGAGCGTGCAGTGGACTCATGCGCTATAGATTACACCGCAGAAATGATGTGTCACAGCTTTTGTACCTACAAAACTTCATTAGAATTCATACTTTAATTCAATATGCATTAATAGTAGTATAGTATAAATGTAGTTAAATAAGTAAACAAATACTAAAGTATAAAAGAAAAAGAAAATCAATTGTTATGCGTTTATTTAAGCTTAAATACATTATCAACAGTTTAAAATCAAATAAAACAAATAAATTGGTTAATTTAAAGAATTACTTTAGCGTCTAGTTTTTTGTTGCAGTTTTTTTTAAAGTAAAAAAAAAGTTAAAATGCACAGAACTCAGAAGGTAGCTATGCTCCTTCGCTACGATTCGTTTGAACAAATTTAATCCATTCCTCTCGCTTTTCATGGTACGGCCTAGAAAACAGATTATAACAAAATAATACGTCATTACAAAAATCCCAATCGTTCACTTTGCGTATATGAGGTGCGTTTCATATACAACTCATGGGAATTAAAATAATTTCATTGTATGTAGACATTTGTTAGGGATACATCAATACTGTAGTTTATCTTATCTGCGTAGGCACAAAATGTTACTCTATGAAATTCGCCTGAACATGGCCGCAGCGGTGATGCGTTAAAATTGATAAAATTTAATTAAAATAAGATATTTATTGTCGAGAATACAACAAACTTACCGGTGAAAAGTCAACCCCTGACGTTTATTTGAGTTTCTTGAGTGGTTTAAGCAGTACCTTAGTACACATGAAGGCTTTTTTAACAGTTACTTGTCACTCAAACACCTAAAGTATCGACAACAAGCCTGGCGCAGACTAAACGTGTCGTAGTCCATGGACTATAAAGAGTGCTCAAATAAGCTAGTTACGGATGACTTCTCTAGTACGTAGTACATTATACCTCACTGGTACAAAGTACTATAAAATTTATACTATGATGGTTGGTCCAAGTATCTGAAAATGGAGCAAACAAATCCAAATAAGTCTAGACATAGAAGCATGGATGACTAGGAATAACAGTCCTAACTCTCATAATTATGTTGCCTTGATGATGAATTTCACTTTCTTCGGTAGATGTCACTAATATCGATACATAGGAACGTTCGTTTAAATTTGTGAAAACTTATTGAATGCATTCTAAATAGGGTTTTTTTTTAATTTAGTCTCAATAATGTTTTAAATTATTACTGCGATTCATCTGATTAGCATGTTCAGAATTTTTCCATTCTTCTTAAAGCATCTGCAAATATCAAAAATAAACTCTTAATAAAAATAAGAAAAACGCGTCAAGTTATCTATCGTACAATGGCTTTAATTTGTATTAACTAAACGCACGTCTTGTAGAGATAAATTTATTTAGATTTTTCAACAAGAGATAAACTTTATTGAATATAAATTAATATTTTAAGATATATACTGTTGCCTGATTATAAATGCAGTATATATGTATATAAATTATATTATGGCTATGTATTTTGGATTATATTTTAAATATGAGGTTTCATTTTTACTCCAGAATTAGTACAACTGTTTGAGCGGAATGTATATTTTTACTTTCATTTAAATGTGAAAACCGTTGAGTAATTAGACAGTTGTGAAAACGTGCGATAGTTTGTTACAAGATAGGGCGTCTCGTCGTGTCATTGTGCCATGTCGTGGCCGGGGCGCATACCGTTACTATTGTGATCTTTCTCACCAAAAATTAGCGTTTCATTAATCATACAGGTCGATATTTGGTTTTGGTGAAATGCAAAAACAAATACCTGTACTGGAAATTGGAGTGTACAAAAAATTGTTAGTTTCAACGATATGACAGTACTTTCAACTCCATTCTTGTTATTATTTGAGGCATCGTTTTACAATAGAATATATTTTTGAAGGTTTAGATACTCCGTGAGTTCGTTACTTCAGACACACAGCCCAGCTCATGGAAACTGGTTGCCGTTGCTTATAGACGTTTGCAACACCAGGATCGCAACCAAAGCGCCGCTAGCCTTAAGGATGAGATAGAGAGGAGAAGATAGTGGTGGATGCAGTAGACCGTGGGAACTCTCACTGATCACATTATGTTTCATAATTGCATAAGCATAACGCAGGCGTGTCAAAGGAAATTATAAGTATTGAATAAGTATCCGTTAAAGGTCAAAGGTATCTTATACAGTAACCTTTCAGGAGAGTACGTATATGTATGTTGTACACGGCTACTTGGTAGTGCCGGTTCCTATATCTTACTATTTCATTTACTTGCCCAACCATCGGTTGAATTTTAATATTACTTGTATGGAGCTTATGTCAAATTTTATTCAATTGTAGGGCAAACGAACGATCGGTAAGATATAGGAACTGGGCTTAAATACACAAAAGTATTAGATTTAAAAAATGTGATAACATCAATGAGATAATGGGAGCCAAAGTTAAAGCAGACGAAGTCGCATGGTATACGTAATTATAATAATTGTTAATTCCCTCTATTTATTCCTCTAAGTCGTGGTAGCATCATTGATGGCTAGTACACGCGTTCCAAACTTAAAGAGCGCAGGTTCGATTAATGGCCGGAACGCAGGCACCACTTAGGCAGTTTTCTGACGTAATGTACATATTGTTACAATTGTTTTATAAAGCTATGTACATCCTTGGTATTAGTGCAAGTAATTGTTGGTAAACCAAATAAATAAACTAAAATAAAAAATTACCACGTGCTAACAACGGTGAAGGAAAACATCTTGATAACCGATGTGTCAAACATGTCAAGCCGCCTTGGACAAGCGTAGTAGTGTGTAGCCCAGCAAAGGGACGTTTATGGGCTATTAGTATATATTATAATATACATACACACACACACACACACACACGCACACACGCATACACACACACACACACACACACACACACACACACACACACACACACACACACACATACACACACACACACACACACACACACACACACACACACACACACACACACACACATATATATATATATATATATATATATATATATATATATATATATATATACAGTTTTAGATTTCATAGTAGGGGCTTTAAGAGCGTGAATGCGGAATCAGGGGAGAGTTGGGTAACTTAGGACTACATGGGAATCTTTCACGACTTGGTGTCAATTCGTGCTTCAAACGAGTCTTAACCTATGTGATCAAAGTGTAAAATAAGGCATGCCACAGCCTTCAAACAGAGAAATTCATTATTACTTGCTTCAGAAACTATAAAATTTTCATAAAAGTACATTTATAATACCAATTACATATAAGTACATTTATGTGACATTAGTATACATAAGATTAATGGTTTTATATAAACTCCCGGAGGTCTAAGATGACAAAAAAACCTACCAAGATTTTTAAGACAGGTACTCACTTCAACACATTATGTCTCTAACAATACACAATACACTGCGTTCTGCCTGCCACTCCTCCTGTGTTAAAATAAGTCACTGAATAGTTGTATTGCAGCACACATAAACCTCCTAGTTTTAGGTGGTTGATTTATAATATTACGTAACATTTAAACAGATAAATAAAAAAGTTGATATCTTCGGCTTCAATGGCATAATAATACTTCTGGAGCATCCATTTTGGGAGTTCAGGGTCTGCTTTCCTACTATTTCTGCACTGCCGAAAGCGACGCGACGTCTTCGGCATCCCTCATTGTGATATCATTGACAGCCAGCATTTTCCTACTATTGGAACCTAGCGAAGGCAGCAAGACAAAATATTTACTCATCACACAACTTTCTGGTTTCCTATAATGGCCATTTTCACTTGAACCACATCTAGTAAAAATTGCTCAATAAAAAGTATCACAAGATGCAAGTCGACAAATATTCTACTGACATCAAAAAATCGCATTAAAATCGATGCAGTGATTACGACGTCAATCGATAAAGTAATTACACATTATGCGTGGTTATATATGGTGCGTATATTCATAAACTTTTAGACATATATAAGGTATATCTTATTTTCTGTATGGTCTATATGACCAGATTACCTAAGTGATGTATTGCATTTTTAGGATTGTATAGTTTGATAAAGAATAAAGTATTATATCGATCTATTTTGGCTTTAAGATCCATAGGTAAGAACTGTTTATGATATCTTAAGCGATTTGTACGGACAACCTTTTTATTACTTTTCTATTGTATATAAAAAACTCTACTATTAATAGTGGTGCGTCATAATGTTCAATCATCACTGCCTTTAGTTGATTGTGCTTTGTGTTTATTAAAGCTTCTGTAGGCTGCAGGTGTACTATTCATAAGCGTGGGATCAAAGTCATGAGCATTAATTACTTCAAACCTTAGATCTCACCGTAATAGGCTATCTATAATCCAAAACCTTACAACACACGTATTCAATTGTTACATGCCACTGTTTGATTAAAGTACTTACATATTTTGCAATTTTAAATTGAACTAGCTTCAATTTAAAATTGCAAAGTAGGTACAAGTTGAATTTACCGATATAATGATAACCTAGAATTATTATGGTGGTGTTTTGATTTGTACAAAGTGTGATATAATATTCCTGGCAAAAGTAGGGTATTTTAGCGGGCCTCCCTCAACTCCGGGACTTGGTGGAGGCAGCATAGTTAGTCGTCTGTGCCTCATGAGAGTTTCCAGACTAGGGATCTTTCCCCAAAAATATTTTTTTTAGGACCAACGGAGATTTTTTTTTGCGATAGATATAAAGTTTTGTCTCTGAGATGTAAACATCGAGCAAAGCACTAAAATGTATCAACAGAGACGACTGTCTGGATGTTATATTATTTCTGGCATAATAAATTAATCAAATTGGGATCTTTTCCTAAATTCAATCTGGAGATCCTGTTTCACATATAACCAGCTGGTTACCGTGAAACGAAGTCACTAGAGTAGGGGACTCTCTTGCAGTTTATCTGCTATGATATTGATATGAGATTTGCCACGGACGCGAGAGATCCTGATGCGATCTTTCCGCGTGACTCTACACACCCACAGTTACATATTCGTCTCCGTAACACACACGAAAACTTTATTTCTATTTATCTGGTAATAGTAACTGTAATGTATGTGTTACTTTTTATATAATGTAATATAGGGTAGTTACGGATAATTTAGTCCGGCAATAAATACGTCTACGAATGGTCAGTTTATTTCTTGTATCAGTGAATCCTTATTTAATATTAGTAAATAGCAAGCTAGTGCCTGGATATTTATCAACTGGCGACGAGGATTAGAAGAACCACTCGCGTTGCGCGTTATTGTGAAGTTCGAGTAAGCTAGAACACTATAATGGCAGTAGGAAAACTCGAACCATTTGATCTCGAGAAGGATAGTTGGAACCTATATGTGGACAGGTTAGAACAGTATTTCATTGTTAATGAGGTAAAATCAACATTACAAACGGCTACTTTAATCACTGTAATTGGGAGTGAAGCATATGAATTGATGGTTAATTTGTGTACACCTGACAAACCCGCCACAAAAAGCTTTAATGAACTTGTAGAAATTATGAGAAAACATTTACAGCCTAAACCAAGTTATTTAGCAGAAAGGTTTAAATTTAGACAACGTATACAAAAACAGGGGGAAAGTATAGCCGAGTATGTGGCAGACTTGAAACGATTAACAAAACACTGTGGGTTTTGTTCAAAAAGTTTAAAGGAAAATTTAAGAGACCAGTTCGTATGTGGATTACTGAATGATAACATTAGACAAAGGATGTTTGCGGAAGAGGAGTTATCATTTGATTCAGCATTTAAAATGGCTATAACCATGGAGACAGCTGAGACAGATGCCGCTTTAATGGAGAACCGGACCAAAAAACTAAGTGAAGACAACTTTGTGAACCAGATGACAGAAGTTAAATGGCGAAATCGCCAGCCTGGCAGCAACCGGGACCGAAGCTACGCAACCGCTGGCGGGAGCAGCGGTACCCGAGCGCAGTCCGCGCATAATGAGCCAGTGCGAACCGGTGGCGCAAAGTTCACAAGCGGAGCGATTGTGACGGAGCGGAGCGGGCGGACACTTACATCAAGGCAAGGAAAATTAACTCCGGCTGAGTTATTCAATTGCAAAGTTTGCGGGGGAAAACATAACCCTAGTATATGTAAATTTAAAAGGTACATTTGCCGAGTGTGCAACCGAGAGGGACATTTGAAGAAAATGTGTCCGCGAATTCGATCTTCTTCATCAATGTATAATGTCCAAGATGAAGAAATGGAAGGTACTATAGAGGAAGATATTAGTAGTGACGAGGTAAACAACTACTCTTTATGTGTAAAAAAAGTAAATAAGCTTGGACCATACACCATAAACATCAGTGTCGATAATACAATGTTATCAATGGAGATAGATACGGGTAGTGCAATTTCGTGCATTAGTTATGTGTGTTATCAAAAATATTTTAGTAATCATGAAATAATGGATTGTCAATTAATTTTAAGATACTATACTGGAGAAATAGTTAAACCGATGGGAAAAATTAAACCTTTGGTAAAATATAAAGACACGAGTAAATTTTTAGACTTATACGTGATTAAGTGTGGTAAAACTAGTTTGTTAGGAAGACAATGGATAAATGAACTGAAAATCGATATACCCACATTAAATTATACTAATATTAATAATACAAAATTTAACTTGAACGATTTTAGTTCCAGATATTGTGAGGTGTTCTCGGACGGGCTTGGGAGGTTCACAGGCGGCAAAGTAGGGTTTCGGCTGAAGGCTGACGCGAGGCCGGTGTTCATGCGTGCGAGGCCGCTGGCGTATGCGCTACGGGAGCCGGTTGAGCGCGCGCTCGACCAGCTCATGAGCGATGGAGTGATCTCACCGGTGGCCACGTCTGACTGGGCCACGCCTATCGTCCCCGTCATGAAAAAGGACGGAACTATACGCATATGTGGTGATTTTAAGGTGACTTTAAATAAATGCCTCGAAGTGGATCGTTTTCCTTTACCTAGGGTGGAAGATTTGCTTGCCAAATTATACGGTGGGGAAAAATACACAAAGTTAGACTTGTCACAGGCATATGCTCAATTTGAACTGGACGAATCTAAGAAATACACAGTAATTAACACGCATAAAGGTCTATTCATGTACAACAGGTTAATTTATGGTTTAGCGTCTAGCCCCGGCATTTTCCAGAGAAAATTGGAACAAATTTTCTCAGATTTACCAAGGGTGGGTGTTTTTCTTGATGATGTCATCATAACAGGGGAGAATGACCAGTCTCATTTGGAGACTCTTTATGAAGTATTTAATAGACTACAAAAATACGGATTAAAAATTAAAAAAAATAAGTGTTGCTTTTTTGCGGACTCTGTGACATATCTTGGTTTCGTAATTGATAAACAGGGGGTTCATACATGTCCGAATAAAATTCTTGCAATTAAAAAAGTCACAGTGCCATCTAATGTTTCTGAATTACGATCATTTTTAGGTTTAGTAATGTATTATGCAAAATTTGTGCCAAACTTAAGTACCATTTTAGCACCGTTATATAGATTACTACAGAAGGACGTGAAATATGAATGGGATCACCTATGCGATGTTGCATTTAACCGTATAAAGGACGTGTTAATTTCTAGTGAGGTGTTGGCACACTATTCGCCTGAATTGCCACTAATTTTAACAACAGACGCTAGTAGCGTGGGGGTAGGAGCCGTGATATCGCACGTTACGTCGGAGGGTGAGCGACCCATAGCATATGCGTCACGGGTCCTTAACTCGGCAGAAAAGTCGTATTCACAAATAGAGAAAGAAGCTTTAGCCATAATATATGGTGTTAAGAAATTTCACCAATATCTTTACGGCAGAAAATTTACTTTACGTACAGATCACAAACCACTTGTGACTATTTTTGGGGACAAATCGGGTATACCAGTGATGGCAGCGAGTAGAATGCAACGCTGGGCGGTATTATTAGCAGGATATGATTATAACATAGAATATGTTTGTAGCAATAAAAATGCAGCAGATGCTTTATCACGCTTACCAGTAGAGGTTAAAAAAAGGCAGATAAAAGAAGTCACTTATATCAATTTTATTCAAAATTTTTTGCCTATAACGAGAGAAACAGTAGTTAAGCATCAACAAAAAGACGAGTTATTACAAAAAGTGATCTGGTATATACAAAATGGTTGGCCAAGAAAATGTGATAGCGAAACTTTAAAACCTTATTTTATCCGCCGCAATGAATTATTTTTAGATTTCGGGTGTATTATGTGGGGTTATAGGATAGTGATACCAGTTACTTTAGTAGAATACATATTAAAGGAACTTCATGCTAGTCATTTGGGGATGGTAAAAATGAAAAGTATGGCTCGTAGTTTAGTTTGGTGGCCAGGCATTGACACTGCAATCGAACGTGCATGCGTCACGTGTACTACTTGTGCAGTGGAGAATTCAGGGCCAGCACGCGCGACACCCCAACCCTGGCCTTATATCCCAGAACCATGGTCTAGACTACACGTCGATTTTTTAGGCCCTTTTCACGGAAAAACCTTTTTGATTTTAGTAGATGCAACTTCGAAATGGTTAGAAGTATTTCAAATGCATGGCACCACGGCAAATGCTGTAATAAAAGTATTGAGAGAAACATTTGCACGTTTTGGATTACCCAGGGAGGTAGTTTCGGATAATGGGCCTCCATTTTCTAGTAGGGAATATGCTGATTTTATGACAAACAATGGTATTAAGCTATCATTTTCTCCTGTCTATCATCCTTCGTCAAACGGTGCGGCCGAAGGGGCAGTTAAACTTTGTAAGCGTGCTTTAAAAAAATCACTGCGAGATGGGTGTGATTTAGACACGGCTTTACAAACATACTTGATGGCGTATAGAAATGTTGAACACAGCACAACAGGTGTATCCCCAGCAATGTTATTGCAGCGTAGAAATTTAAGATCGCGACTAGATTTATTGCGAGGAAATAGGACTATTGAGGATAAAGTGCAAGTAGCACAAAATAAACAGTCTGGTTATGCGGGGGGTAAAACTAGAGGTTTTAAAGAAGGAGAAGAGGTATGGATACGTAATTATAGTGGAGGCAATAAATGGATTAGGGGAAGCATAAGAGAAAAGATAGGTTCACGTAACTATTTAGTAGGTCAGGAAGACGGTCCACCGATTAAAAGGCATGTCGATCAAATTAAGAAAAGATGGCTATACTTAGATCTACAGTCAGACATGGCACCAGGTAATAATACCACTCCCCCAACGAGGCAACTGCCGGAGGCTGGGGTATCAGTAGAATCAGATTTGCTTGATGACAACATACCGGTTTCTGTGGCTATAGACAGCGGGCAAAGCTTGCCTGTTTCACCGCCACAACCTCCCAAGCGCATTCGAAAGCCTGTTACACGTTTCGGAATAGAGATTGATTAATTGTAGTTTTTAAGAACTTATATATATATATATATATTGTTGCTATTTCTCGATTGTTATTTAAAAACAAAGTGTTGTTAATTAAGGGTGAGGGTGTAATGTATGTGTTACTTTTTATATAATGTAATATAGGGTAGTTACGGATAATTTAGTCCGGCAATAAATACGTCTACGAATGGTCAGTTTATTTCTTGTATCAGTGAATCCTTATTTAATATTAGTAAATAGCAAGCTAGTGCCTGGATATTTATCAGTAACAAAATACCAGGTATAGTAGCAGAACCGAGCAACGATTAAAATAGCAAACCCTGGTAAACACTAGGCATAAAAAATAAATAGCCTTATTACAACTTATTATAAATAATTATTAATATACACACTGACCGGGGCTTGTCCTTGGGTGCATTTTTACAAGCTTTTATTTAACTCACAATGGATGTGCCTATATATGTATGTATTTAAGTATGTATATATGTATGTATGTAAGTTCGGGTGGAACCTTGCAAGTTAAATTTGACTAACTTCCCGGTTTCCGATTGAGCTGAAATTTTACACACATATGTATATCGCGTGACAATGCAATAATATGGTACCATGGAGCTGATCTGATGATGGAGTCGCAAAGTGGCCATAGGAACTCCTGTACTAAACAATATAGCCCCGTCGTGTTTGGGCTCGTTTAACTTGTCTTGGCTAGCACTCTGCTACTACATGATATCCACGATTTCAAAAGCTTGTATTTAAAAACCTTTTCAAAAAAGCTTATTTTATGGTGTAGACAGCGATAATCGCCGATCAGTGTTACGCCACATTTACATTAAATTTGTCTAAGGGGCTTCTACGTATTGGCCTTCCCATAGCCCCACGCAAGCCCTCCAAAAGTCCGAGTCAGTTTTATGGCCCATTGTCTTGAGACACATATTATAATAATAACTATCAGTATCGTCGTCATTATAATATCAAATAATGAGCTAACATGAAATATGTTATGCGACGATCTATTTTCCTGTCTTTATTAAACTTATTTGCATAACGCTATTACGTGTGGAGGTGCACTCAACGTTTTATGACCGTTTCACAATTGGTAAAATACTATTAGTATATGATTAGACGTCTTATCTTCGATTTAATGGCTTGTAACGACATGCGGACGTGCTGTGTCGTAAGAATGACACGTACTAAACAATAAAATGATCATATGAGAAAGTTCTATCACCTTTTCACTAATGGCCGCTCTCAGAAAGCTAAAAGAACGATTAAGTTAGAGATACTTTCGTGTTTTTAGCACGAGTCGCATGACACACATAAATGTCATTTAGGAGGTCAGCACTGAAAATCAGTATTGTAAAATGCTAAATACCAACCTCATTTCTTAAATTGCAACATACAATTTTTATATTTATATATGTTTTCTATTATATTATGTTACTATTTGCATTGTGTGTCTCGCTTAGAATTACATTTTACTTTCTTCTTTTTCTCTTTTTTTAGATATTAAAATTTATTACAGTTTTAAAACATCTAATCGATTTGTCTGGTAATCAGAGGGCTTCTTATGTCTTATATCGGACTAGCTTCTGCCCGCGACTTCGTCCGCGTGGAAAGTTTTCGTAACAATCCCACTCTTTAATTTTTCGGGAACAAAAGTATCCTACATATTGAGCAGGGCTATAAGCTACCATCATACGAAATTTCATTTAAATCGGTCCAGTCGTTTCGGGGATTAGCCCGTACAAACAGACAAACAGAGAAACAAAATAAATTGAAAACATTTAAATTAGTTCTATTTCACATCTTACAGCCCCCTGACTCGGTTTTTAACATTTTTTTTCATTGTACAGAAATTGGACCTCTACAGTTTTATTATATGTATAGATAACAACTGTATGACATCCACCGTGGTAACATATACGTATTCTGGGCAAGTATACATAGTGTTTCTACGATGCAGGAACTATGGCATAGTAAGGTATTAGAATCTACTTTAATATAAAACAATTTGGAATCGCATAAACAGTTGATACTCAGAAGTTGCTATTGATGATTGACCAAATTGATTCGGCGTGGCCAATCAGATATATAATGCAAACAATGAAATCATGACTAATGAATCGACTAGACAATGGATTCTTGAAGATAGCCATCTTATAAATAACGAAAGAGTTTTCACTCATACACGCCGTAGTGTAGATCAAAAGAGTAGACAAACTCGGACAGTTTCAAAATTTATTTTCATTTAAGTAATTTTATATTATAGTACCTACTCACTTGTTTCCTTTATTTAACTTAATGGTGTTTAATGTAATTCTGCGCGTGTGTATGCCACTGAACTATTTTTAAATTGCCGGACCGATTTTGAGAAATTTTTAGTGTGTATTTAAGTGGATCCCTGAATGGTTTACACTTACAATTCGAAGCGGTAGACGGTGCTGCAATCGGCTTCTAGATTTTTATTTTTTAAGGTAAAACAATGTCAGCTGGGCCCACTAATTTATCTATAAAAATGTTCTTTGTGAAGAAATACTTCTACTATTCCTACTATTATTACTATCCTATTATCTAAAAGTTGCGATTATTTAAAAATGATTATTTTTTAAAATAATATCAAAATCTTAATTTTATATAGTGTATATAAAATAGTGATTTCTTTTTGTCCTATACTGCTCAGTTCCAACACGATTCCCATATTTTTGACGGCAAAATTTAATAGAGATGAAAGACGAACAATTTTTTTTCAACTTCTAATATTCTCAATACTACTGAAAACGTTAATTATATTTATTCGACTTAAGTGCCTAAATTCACAAAAAATGCTGATCCAAACACGATAGTGTAATTAGGAAACTCTATATGGAAAATATGCAAATTTAAACTCGTAAAGTGCTTAATGGATCTATCGTTCTTTAATGACAGGTTTCTGTAATATCTTACAACCCACTCTTTAACTATATCATTGGTAGAAAATATATACTACTCGTATAAAGTTTTATGTAAAATTTTAACCAGTATCAAGGCAAATGAAGTAATATATAGAAACTGGCAAAGAGAGTTTGCACGACTGTAAATCGCGTGTACTGTGTCACCTAAATATACAAGAGCACGAGAGGCGGGCGGCGAGCTTTCAGGGCTCCCCACCAAGCGCATCGGGCGGGCGGCGCACGCGCATCACCTGCCAGTCCCTTCGCGACACACCTCGCGACAACATGCACCCATTGTGGATCTTGCTTACCTTGCTCCCTGTGTTTGGTAAGTGGTCATCTGACATGTGTTACAAATCTGTGCTTCTTCAACCCTCACAAGGGTTGCTCTATATGGATGTGATCATATTTCATGTGAAAAGTCTCCTTTTCGCTCTGATACAGGTAACCTTTTTTATATTTGTAATGAGTTGATGTTTATATAAACACGCGAATAGGTGAACGGACCTCTTAAGAACCTCTTCCTATATTTATATCTGAAGGAAAGATTTTTACTATAACATGTACAAGTAAGCGTAAGTATGAAAATAAATATTGAAGAAGACGTCCGCAAGTATGGGAACTAGAATTTCTTTGTAATGCAGAAATAGGAAGTTTATTTTATTTTTCACGTTTCATGCACTTAGTTACGTGATTGGCATTCTTTTAAACATTGTTCTTGGTAATTAAATTTAATTGTTTTACACGCACCTAGCGGGTTGGTCATGAAGGAAGATGATAAATAACTATTTAGTTGCACGGAAATAAAATTGTAATGATTCTGTTATGTAAGTTTATATTGCTTAAAGTATCAAAATAAATAAAATTTATTAAGATCGGTACTCTTCAAAGAGATGCAATCGACATTAGAAATCTCAAAATGTGTTTTATTAACATAATTTTTAATTTACAAACACTTGTTCATGTTTAATTACTACAAACAAGTGTTTATTTATGGTAATCAGCTTTTTTTTCATGGAATGATTAAAGTTATGGGTTCATATATCCATTTAATAGGGATGTGGACACATGTAATAATAAATTTAAATATTTTTACACAAAAAAGAAAAGACGTTAAAATAATCTTTCGCATCTAATTTTTAGAGTACCGTTCTAGAAATTATTTTAATTACTATTTAAACAGTAATTATTGCGCTTAATGACTTTGTTCAATTGTGTCTACTTATGACGTCATTCACGTGACAAAGGAATAGACGTTTACCCGACAATCTAAGAAAGGAGCGAAATGCATATTACCTACTACCATAAATGCAAAATATATGCTTTTGTTTATTTGTTTCTTCTATTATAGATTGGTAATGAATCGATTGTTATATAATTTTATTCCCATTACTTTCGACAACGGAAATAAACGTAACTGGAACTGGATACATATTTTTTCTCATTTAAAGGGGGTAGTTTAGACGGTTTATGCGAGACACTTATTTCAAATTAACGGAAAGGAAAACATGGATTAGCACTAGGTCTATTGTCTATACTACTACTACTGCTATACTATTTCCCGGTCAATAACCATGATTGATAGTAAAGAGCAGTAGAAAACAAAAACCGGGAAGTACATACAATTTGGTTAATCTTATTGTAGTGCCTACTAATAAATGTGTCAGTTTCTGATTGAAGAATTCTACTATTTGTTATTCGGTATATATGTTGAAATATAGGTAATTTGGTGCTGGATTGCGTTAGATGCAGAAGCATTCACTAAGGCGGTCCCTCCTGTGTTCATATATATGCATGAGCACGAACATCTTCGTAAATATCGGTCGCGGCAGTGCACTGAGCGCGGCGCCCAGTGTTGCACAACGGCGCACTTTCCATTTGTGATGTGCTCGCGCGCTGCACCTTTCCTTAGGGTTATCAACTCTATGCTATAATAAAAGTCTCGAAAGATTGTCTTGTTGTATATTGATTGGAATAAAAAATATTTTTAATTAAAATTTAGAAGTGTGAAAATGTTACTATTTTATATGTACTTACATAAATTACGCAAAATCTGTAACCATATAAACAAATAGTTCCAAATTTTCTTATCGACTGGAGGTTCCGGTATTATGGACGTTCTTATGCTGACTGAAAAATATATATGTATACATATTTGCGAAACTTTTTAGAAAGAGTACACAATGTAGAGTACTCTTTCTAAATGGATATTTAATTTATTCTTAATATAGGGAGTTATTATATAAATCAGGACTTTATAATTTTGCTTTCTTACACAAAAGACTCATATTATCTTGTCTTATAAATTCCTACATTATGTAAAGGTCAGTTGCTAAAACTGTTACATAGATAGATTGCTACATCTATACTAATAATATTATAAAGAGGAAAGATTTGTTTGTTTGCATTGAATAGGCTTCGAAACTACTGAAACGATTTGAAAAATTCTTTCACTGTTGGCAAGCTACACTATCTCCGGGTGACATAAGCTATATTATATTCTGTCCGTGCAGGAACGGAGAAAGAATACAATTTCCTGCGGCAGGGCGGCCTGTCGTAAGTGGCGACAAAACAACCCACAGCCAGGTAGTAGGGTATTTGCTCGACTGGATGGCGACCACCCCTGGTCTAGAGTATGACGCCATAACAACCTTGTGTTGTGTTCCGGAATTGGTGACCAGGTTCCAGTCTCCTTTAAGAGCGCAGCAGCGCGTTTGTAGCACCTTTGGTGTTGCAAATGTCCATAGGTGATGGTAACCGCTTTTCATCAAGTGGGCCGTCTGCTTGTCTGCTGAACTCCGGAAATAAATAAATATATATATTCAAAAAGATTTATAATTTTGAATTTTTTATTAAATACCCGTTCGAAGCCGGAGCGGGCCGCTAGTAGATTATAAAATACCTTATTTATATTGGCAGCCCTAGGCACCAATCACACATAGGTCACACGACCGATCGCCTATAGAATCCGATCGCATCATACTAAAATCGATTCCCCGGATTTGCATAAGTGATTTTCCCACGGCCCGCTCTCCGTGCAAACTAGGGCGGCGTGACGGCCAGAGAACGGATGGGCTCTTCAAACCATCAAGGTTCGTCTCGTTTCCCAAATGCCACCAAACGTGAGCATATTTGAGAGGGACAATTACATTGTTATTACAGCGACGCCATTATTTGAATGGTCTCTGACAACTGTATAACTCATTACATATTTTGAATATTGCGCAAACTTAACGTAATTTCTAAGGTTAAGTAGAATTTTCTTAAATTATTATTATAAAGTTAAACCTTCTTCCAAAAGGTTATCATTATTAGTATCTTAAGTTAAAAACACATAGGTAATAGTAGTAAGGTTTTCTTTTCTCCTCCTGGCATTAATGAGTAGGGTTGCCGAAACATGTTAGAATAAATTATAACATTATTTACATATAAAAGAATAGGCGTTTAATTTTATCCGTGCAGGAACGGAGAAAGAATACAATTTCCTGCGGCCGGGCGGCCTGTCGTAAGAGGCGACTTAACAACCCACAGCCAGGTGGTAGGGCATTTGCCCGACTGGATGGCTACCACCCCTGGTCTAAAGTATGTCGCCATAACAACTTTGAGTTGTGTTCCAGCATTAGTGACCAAGTTCCAGTTTCCCTTAAGAGAGCAGCAGCGCATTTGTAGCAACTTTGCTGTTGCAAATGTCCATAGGCGATGGTAACTGCTTTCCATCAAGTGGGCTGTCTGCCTGTCTGCTGATCTCCTGCAATAAAAAAAGGCGTTAAAATAACATCTCATCATCCTACTTTTAAGATATCGTGATAGAAATAATTTTAATTACGTTTAAACAATAATGAATGTGCTATTTGACTCCTTTTACTTGTAGAAACTTTGACGTCATGAGTATGTGCCTACGCTTGAACAAAATCTATGTGGCTGCAACGTTTTGTAAGATTATAAAAGGTATCTCAGTTGACTTGAATGTCCGGTCCCCTGTTTCGGCTATTACTGTGATCTACTGTGTTGCCTATCTTATTCTATTTTGTACGGTAATCAACGCCCTCCGTTGACAAAACTATTCGCTAGCATGACGTGTTTCTTGACATAAATCCAATATTTGTAACTAATGTAAATAAATATACATTTGATAATTTGGCGATTTTATAAATAGTAAATTACCAACCAAATAGCCACATGCGTTTCTCCACTCAAAAAGAAGAATTCTGTAAAAATGATGAACGTCCACTGATATTGTCATTTGGGCACTAAACTCTAAAAAATACTTTTAAAAGAGCCATGATCCTCAAAAAAAGAAGAAGAAGTAGAGAATACCCTATATATTCTTATTCTATACTCTATAGTTAGAGAGGCGGATAAAGTTTTTACGAATTTGATCGCCAAGATTTCACTACTTCTCGATCTAATAAAAACTAGTAAAGGAAATCGTTACAGTTTTTCAAGACCTGTCTAATGATACCCCACCCGCATAGATCCAAGGCCCCAAAGAAGTATATGGCAGTTATTCTTAATTTGTTCCATTTTACTATATCACTGTTTACCGTCATCTAGGATTGCCAGGTCCAATTTGTTTTATATCGAGACAGAAGGTAAAACGAAGCGGGATTTAGGGATGTAGATTGGGCCAACAAAATAACAAGTTTAAAAACAATTTCAGTTTATTTATTTAATTTTCTAATAATCTAATTCTTAATTTTCTATTAATAATGCTTTTAAATCATTTTTTTGGGACATTTAGTGTCCCGATCAGGTGCAAATTGGGCCTCGTCTCCAGACCCCTGAAAATCGGGACCTCCCACGACAAATCGGGACACCTAGCAACGCTAGTCACGTCATATACTTACTTTACTAGCGAATTCCAATCTTTATAGAGTTAAATAGATAGACGGTTACGATGAATTTACAAGGATTCAACGATGAATATACACAAGGAGGGAAAGACCCAGTAGTTTTATTTAGTTTAATAGACATAACTTAAAAAATACACTTTTGTTCATAAATTATTAAAAATACATAGACATTTAGTCATACTTCGTAATCAGTATGTGATAATTCGAGTTTAGTCGTGAGAAAATTATGACACATTCCAGTTTAGAATCAAAGCGAAAGTTATTTAAACAACGTTAGATTGTATTTTCTTATTTATCTAGAAGTTACATTATGATATATTGTATGACAACAACAGATTTATTTACCCACTGATTACAATTAAAGTTACGTCAGTAGTTTAGCATATGTATTTGTACAGCTCAGCTCAATGAACCATTCAATTGAGATCGCTATAACTACTGCATCAAAATAAAGAAAAACTAAAATATACGTACTTTCCGTAAAATGATAAGATATAGGATTGCGAAGTGCATACCATATCACTGCTCGAAGGCAGGGAGTGAGGCAGTGTGGGAATCATGCTGTGGTTTTCTTCCTCTTTGGCGACTAGCGGCGAGGAGGTTAGGTCTTCGAAATGTGGGACTCGTGGAAACTGCGAAATCCTCACTAAAACTATTCCGATACCTACTTATTTTAGGTTTTATATTTTAATAAAAATGGTGCAGGCCCGCAGACAAGATCCTCCTATAGTGCTGAGGAGCTCCCTTTTTGGATGATAGCCAATGTTATGTGTTGATAGCTCTCATCTGCGACATAAATAATAAGTAGTTGCGATATAATAACTTGCATACCTTAATGGTTTGAAATTAATTTCCAGCCCGGGTTCTTGATTCTTTAAAAAAAAAAAGGTGTCATAAAATTCCTTCGACGCCAATATCACTTTGGTAACACCTCTAATATTGTAAATATCCGTAGGAGACGGAAAAAACTTATATCAGAAGCAGCTACCTCAGATAACTGAGCTGAGGTAGCTGCTTTTGTAATACAATTATAAAGATCTTACCTAGAATATAGCTTAAATTCTATAAGACTACTATTTGAGGATAATAGTATTAGTAACCGTTACAAAAAACAATTACAGTAGGTATGTCAGTCACGAAATAATTTGATTTTACTTTCTGGTTTTCGTGGTGATGGTTTTCGTGGTGATGAGGTTCATGCTGGTTATCGTAGATTTGTTGATCTCAGGTGTAGGTATTTAAAATCATAAATCGACTATTATCTGTTAATCATAAAGGAAGGTTAATTGTTTAAGATATAAGATTTTGTTAGGCTAGGCTATTATGCCTAATCAGCGTCAAGTAATTGCTCGACATTGCGCAGAAACAACGCTTTACGCGTTTTAGAACTTTTTTATGCTAAATTAAATTTAATTACAGGAATAAAAGTAGTAATTTAATGTTAAGTATTTATTCTCATGGTTTACTCAGACAGAACAATATGAGACGTGGGTAATCGAATATGTGTGTGCCAATGTGAGTCGCTTTGTCCTACTTTTGTTTCGTCTATACACGTATTATGTGCCTTTAATGTCGATTAAATTACCGTACTAAAATATCTTATGTAAAATGAATTATTGTACTTACATAAGTGGTGTGTTACCGATGACCTTATGAAGATGTACGCCAACGGCAGTTCGAGGGACGCGGATAGTCGGTGCGCTTGCGCAACGTACCCGCGATGCTATCTTGAAACATTGCAGATGCCCCCTACCAAAAGTAACCTGTAGCACAACCGCACAGTTCACTCACGAGAACCTTATTTTTCATTGTTTTAAACCAGGGATTCCCACAGTGGTCGATATCGACCCCCTGGGGTCGACATAGACGAAAACTGATTTTGGGAGTCGACGAGGCCGAAAAATTGGCCACTATTAGTTAATACAAGTTCTTATTTGAAACTTTCAAGATAAGTATAAGTTGTACTTGTACAAATGTTTTTCAAGAAATACTTACCTACTTAAGTAACTTTACGTAATCCTAGTCCTAATAATAGTATAAACGCGAAAGTTTGTAAGAATGTATGGATGTATGTATGTTTATTACTCTTTCAGGCAAAAACTACTGAATGGATTTTGATCAAACTTTACAATAATATAGCTTACACATCAGAATAACACATAGGCTATAACTTATAAAGATATAGTGTGAATTATCAAAAATATAACGGTTTTCCATCACCACGTGGGTGAGGATCAGCTAGTTTGTAATAATAATGAAAACAACACTTGATATTTAATTAATTTTATGTCTATTTGTTTTGTTATATTTTGATGAGAAAATGATATCAAGTTTACTCATTTAACCATCCGCAAAGTTTTTATATGGTAAGTATTTTGTATCACTACGAAAAAAACTAGAGATAGAATTTTTAAAGTAGTTTGACTATGGTGGTCTGAGGTATCAGTTCATTTTGGAAAGGGGGTCTCTTGCCCAAAATAGTTTTGGAATGTCTGTTTTAAACCGTTAAGAAATATGCGAAATGATATAACTTAGATATAGTGTAAAGTTTTTTGCAGATTTAATGTCCCAAGTGGTATGGCAAGCCACTGGCATGGGACCTCACTTACGTGGACAACATTTTAGCTTCATCCCAATTATTAGATACAGTTAATATGAATTAGTTGGTACATCGCAAAACATGTACATCGCGATCTATTAGACACAAACAACTGTCGTCTGACTACGTGTGGTAATTCGGTGGCTAAAGTAACATTTTGCGATTCATTCCAGTAACTTAGGTCCTTATCTAAACAAAAGGCATATCCTGCTTAAGTAGGTCTTGAATTAGTTGTGATTTAATAATACAAAAACGTTTCAAAAAAGCAGCGTTGCCATTCATCAGAATTTATAAACACATTTGTTCGAATACTGTCACTATAAGTATTGTTATACAATCATTACAAAATACATAATGTGATATTTGATGTCATTAGGTCAAATACACGTAATAAATGCTGTTAGAATTAGTTTCAAGGCCCGTATTCTAGAACCACATATATAAACAAACTGACTTGAAGGAAACATACGTCCTTTAAAAGTATTTGCGAATGAACGAGATATTGCAGGGTCTGCCGACATTTTAGTTTCACAAATTATCATTTCATGGGTAATTTTACTAATAATCCGGGTATTTGGCTAGATTCCATACTAGCTTCACCAGAATAATTGGTCACTGTTTGTCTATACCTACTACTCTACTAATATTATAAATGCCGAAGTTGAGATGGATGTTTGTTACTCAATCACGCCAGAACGGCTGAACGGATCTGGATGAAATTTGGTACAAAGATACTTAGTCAGGAATATCCGGCACATAGGCCATTTTTTATCCCAGAAACATGTACCCTTATCGTAGCAAAACATTAACGGAATCGAGGCCGCGAGCAAACGCTAGTGTTATATGTATGTTTCTAGATATTCCAATGCGATTCTAAGACATACAGTTTTTCTGCCGGAAAATTCCTACAGTTTTTATGTCGGATTATTATCGTCTATTTCGGAATCGTACACGAAAAGTTCCAATATCTTGCGTTGTCTTTGGTATTTCAGGAATACCTAAAAAGTATGGGAATATGCTTTTAAGAAGTATCATGTTTATTTTCTTAACCAATTCTAAATATAGCCTTTTTTATTTATTTTATATAGATATTTATGCTAACCTTTATTCTAATAAAATTAGTTTTACACACACAGACCAACACACGATGTTGTTACTCTTTACTATAGATTTTTTCCGGGTTGCCTGAAAGAGATCGCTATAAGCGATAAGGCCACCCATTGTTCTAATGGAAATGTAGTTATATTAAATATCTAGGCTTAAGTTATGGCGAACAATAAAGAGGTTTCATTCATTCATTCATATTTTTAAGTTATGAGCAATGTATAGTGATAAGTAAGTATAAGTAAACTTATTATAAAAACAGAGACGTTTTATAGGACCGTATCTATGAACAAATACACAAATTTATCTTCTTCTATTTCATTAATCCACTTTTAAAATTAGAATGAACCTAGCATTAGTAAATACATCACATCCCTCGCGAAAATTTTCACAATATTGGCAAATTGTTAAATTAATTAATAAACCGTGTTCTAATTACATAATATTCCAATTAATTTTCATGATGACATGCTTATGTATATTATGTAAATATTAATATTCACATTACAAAGTCCTTAAGTGATCCTTAATCGTAAGACATAAACATCTAGACAAGCATTTAATGATAGTATAATTTTTATTATATCTTAATTTAAATTGTTATGTGGTTGATGAATGAAAACGTGTATAATCTGGTTGTCTTCACAATTCCAGTTGTGGGCACTAATATTCCGAAGCGAACGGCAGTGAAATTCAGTTCTAGGATTATGATTTCTTCTGTAATAGACTTTATATAAAGAATTTTACGATCATTATATAGAGAGATCTTACTGTCCATTCGTTTATTTTACCATTGATAGAAAATTGGCAATACTGAATGAGGTTTAGGTCAAATTTTAACCACCAGCCAGGCAAATGAATAACAATGAGTTAAGAAGAATGAGTTAGTAAAGATGACTTTTATGATATGTTATAATGTATAAATTAACTTTGTATGTATATACATTAACTTACTCTCAATATTTATTGTCATAGTAATAGTCTCCCTGTTTTAATCTGTACCAGTAAGGTAAATATTCTTTTTCGCACCTACAACGTCAAAAAGGTGTAGGTACATACTATGAATCCTCTTAAGTCTTGTTTACTAAGGTCTTATTTATAAATATATAGGTCTAGATATTATGTTTCGATATTCAGTGGCATACAAACTTTAAACTTAAAACTAAATTTACTGCATTTATTGTATACATTTATTGCATCTGATTTGTAAATAAAAATAAAATGATGCACATAATGTAAACGTTTTAAGTTCAAAATTTTTTACTGCTGGAGTACAGCAGATAGGCTGAGGGTTCATATGATAGTAAATGGTTACTGTCACCACTGGTCATTTACAACATCAAAGCTGCTGTCAATATGCAGTCGGCTTAAAGGAGCGGGGAGGGGACTGGACTGAAATGTGGCAGTTATTTTAGGCCAGGGGTGGTAGGAGTGATAGGCTAAACTATATTAAACATTTTTCTGTATAGGGGAAGCAGAAAGATTCAATTGTAAGGGGCGTATACTTGGAGCATATTACGCCGACGCGAAATCCGGCTGCAAAGCCTTCCACGTGTGCGTCAGAGTTGCTGGCGGCGGGATACGTGACTTCAGGTTTTTCTGTCCTCCTGGTACCTTATTCCACCAAGAAGCCCAAACATGCACAGATTGGGGGGACGATGACCCTCTTGCCTGCCCCGCAGACATCTACGACGGTCAGTTCGATCTCTACAGGATCGGATCCGGTGAGCCTGCTTTGCAACTAACAAATACTCAGTTGCAAGAAGATATTCATGTGTCATTTTATTAGACACTCATTTTATTTAACTTAGTCGTTGCTAATTGGACATCAATCTTCAATTGAAACAATTAAAACTGTTTTTGCAACTGGGTACAAAGTCACTCACAAATATTAAGAGCTAATCAAAAAATAATAAAAACGTTACGCAATTTAACATTAAATAAAAATTTATGAGCAAGTTGTGCCATTTGATTATCATATACGCAGCAATATTAATTAATTACTGCCATTCATGCCCATAAGATGCGGTTTATAAATATTCAGTAGATTGATTGGCTTTAATTTGCTTTATGTTATCAGGCTTTGTTAGTATTTTGCCATATTTTATATATAAAATTATTTGTGAGTGCTAATAGTGCTGTCATGCTGTGCTATGGGATATAATGTTCCCTGTTAAAGCCTTAGACCTCTAAGATTAGAGCTGAATAAAATTTCAAGTACCTAATATTAGTTGTTATAAAAATGCAAATTTAGCAAATATGTAGTATAAAAGCGGTGCTTTGCAAATGATTAACGCGGTAGAACTGTAGAATACTTATAAATCAACCAAATTTCTATCATTCCACGATCAATAAATGGTTCTGTAGACCAAATGTCTATCATTCCACGATCAATAAAGGGTTCTGTGGACCAACGTCCGCTGACTACGATTCGGCTATTAACCCCTAATAAGGATTTAATTAATGTTATATATCCTAATATTTCCAAAATTTCTCAACGGATTTAGCTCAAATCAATTTTCGTTGACAATATTTGTAAGTATTATCTTCTCGGATTTTTACATATTTTTTTTTAACTTACATGAGGCTAAATCTGCGACTTCGCAAGCGAATATCTTGCTACGATTTGTACCGACACTGATAAGTATTTGTTTTTTGTTCCTAATTACATATGGAGGTCACCCATAGTTTTATTTTTTGTGATTTCGCTACAGCGTTGTATTTTCAACCATATAGACCCAAAAGTTTTTGAGATAATTGACAGACGGACGGACGAACATGACGATTTTATAAGGATTCCGTTTTTACCAAAATGGCTGCAGTAGCCTGAAAATAAACCTAAATCTATTTTGATCATTCATATTTAAAAAAGATTTTCGTTTTTGAAGATAAATCTTCACCATCGTTTGTATAAAATCGCAGGCTTGCAAGTGAATAATGGAATATAATACCAACCATAAAATAATCAACATATTATAAAAGAAATTTTTCATCCCTGTCTATAAAAAAAATATGTTTGTTTCTTCTTCCCGACAATAGATGTGAACTATATGAATGATATGAATCAGAAGCTTAACGAACGAACTGTTTTTGAGTCCATATCTATATACATATAGTAGTAGTACTGCGTTGCAATTTGTGTATAGAATAATAATAATTTAGAAAAATTGGAATTTAGTAACTATAGAATCTCTTAATATATTTTCATACTAGTTGTTTGTAACAGGATATGATACAAGAAAATTATCGTCTCCCGCCAATCGTGAGGATGAACCAGAATTTGGTCTTCAACGCGCTGAAACCGGCGATCGCAGACTTTCACAAAATAACGTCGCATCAAATGGACCGGCTTCAGATCTGCGTGCAGCGCACTCCTCCGACTTTTTCACTGGGCAACGGGATAGAGGCCGGGATGACTCGTCTCCTTTGCAACAATCTTCACAACAACCGCAAGCGCCACGTGCGCAACCATCGAAAACAGTGCAAAACATACCACGCTTTCAGCCGACCCAACAGGCACCACGTACTCAACAAGCCCCAGTGCAACAATTACCAGCACAACCTCGTCAGTCTTTCAGAAGAGTCACTACGCCACGAGCTCCTACTACAGCTGTCAAATACACACCTGCTTCTTCTTCTGTAGCACCAGAACCATCAAAACAGCCTCAGTATGATTTTACATCTAAACGCAAACTTGTTAGGAAACGTCCCGTTTACGCCTCCTCACCAGCTCCTACTCCTACTTTTCCTACAAATACTCCACAAGCATATTCTCAACCTCCTCAACAACAATTTAACAGACGTATTCCATCTCAAAACAGGCAAACATTTACGACGCCAATTGTACCACCACAATTTAAAGATTACAAGGATGAATATGTTGAAGTTAGCAGGGTCACACCGAAACCCAATAGATTTTTCCCTAACAATCCATCTCCAACGCCGTCCGCACAGTCAACTCCAGTAGCGCCATCAAATAAGAAGGAAGGTTTAGGGGAGCTTTACAACTATGATACACAATCTACTCCAGGCCTCAATGTTCAGAATGACAACCGACAATTCAACGCACGTAACAGTTTTAGCGTGTCTGATGTTCCACGGGAAAATGATTTTATACGCACCAAAAATTTGAACAATAACTTCAATGGAGTTAAGAACATTCCCACGACGACGGCTGATTACAATGCTGCAACTCGAGGTCCAACTACAAGCACACAAACGTATAAGAACTTCAACAGTGTGTCGTATGAGCCTGAGAAAAATAACTTCGTACCTTACTCGAAACAGAACAATTTTTTCAACAATAATCCGACTACGACACAAACAACAACGACGACCTTTTACACAACTTTGCGGCCAGAACCCTCAGTGTATTTGAATACTGTGGCGTATAATACTAATAACGCATTCGGTGCTCAGACATCAAATTACGCCGAAGAAGATGAAGACGATGGTCAATATCGACCTCCACAAGGAGAAGACGATGGACAGTATCGGCCGGAATTATACGAGCGAGAACTGCTATCTGGAGCACATTCCCTTAACATTGCTGCCAGTGGTAACCGATTGCCGGAAGATCAGAAATCACATAAAAAACCTCGTCCACCCAAAATCAGCCAGACTGCGGTTCCTCGTCCATTCCGACCTGCTCCGATTCCAAACACATCAACAACGAGAGCATCCGAGCCTACATTCACATCTACGCAGTTACCACAGACATCCAATACGCAAAGGACCTTTGATTTATTCCAGACTTATACAACTACATCGCGACCGACAGAGTTCCCTGAGGGAGGAAGCTTCTTTGGAGGTAACAATATTGGGAAGGTAACGACGGCTGCAACAGCTCCAAGAGTTATTGAAACCAGACCAACGCGTCCTCAGACACGTCCATCGCCTCCTACTATTCCTCCCACGACTATTACCTCGTCCGCTCGCCCTACCACTCGACATCCACCACACTCCAAACCACAAAATAAAGAAGATACGAGTTACGACTATGCTTACTACGATTCTGACTCCGGCTTCTCAGAGTACGATCATATAGAAGAATTCGGAAGAACGAAGAAAAGAGCCTCATAATATCTCAACTTTTAGTTATACTGTGTCACACTGCCATTAAATTAAGTTCCTCTTTAGACATTATAAAACAGAAAGCAATACAAGAGGCGTGCTAAAAAATATTATTATGAAAGTACAACTGCTGTAAATATTATAAGTGATTCATGTCGTGGTATTAGAAATATAACTACATATAGAAATATAAATCAGACAAATATCATTGTAATAATGTCTGAAGAGGATAATCAGTAGTTACCTTAAATTATTTGTGATATTAATAACGACGTGTCTATTGGAGTAAGTTCTAGAAGTTATTCATGATGAAAAAGTATGTTAAAAGTAACGTATCACCATGAAAATTCTATCGATCGGTTTAAAATAAGCGACCAAATGGAAATATTTTCTAAGCATTATTTTTGTTTGAAAATAAAAGCTTATTGAAGATTTGAATGAATGAGCGGCGGGCGGTACTACTTAAACATACTAGAACAAAAAAATAATTTCAAGAAAATGTCACTATAAAATATGATTGACAATATCAGTAAATTAATAAAATATAGATTAATCGTATATATATTGTACAATAGAACGTAAGTTATGGCGCTAGATTGTAAAATATCTCATTGTAAATAAAGTTTTATATAAAGAAGTACAATGGCTTGGGTAATTTGTGTCAATTCACAAAGCACGTGAGAACCAACGAGCACTATTTAGATGTTTAGGCGCTTAGACCTGAACAAAAGAAACTCCAAACAATTCGCAATAACGAGTACTGATAACACAAAAGTACCAATGTCAAACAGAAGTTTAATTGCTTCTCAAGTAATTAATTCTAATTCTACAGTTTTTAAATAACCATAAAATTGTTAAATTATTTTGAAAATTGCTTCCTTAAGTAATAATTATGAATAAATTTTTCCAAATTCCTGTTGTGTATGTTCAGAAGTTCGATAAATTAATTCATATCACATTTGAAATATTATATTACAGACAGCAAAATATTTCTATGTTAAGCACAATACTCCTGTGTTGTATATAGTAACTAGAGGTCCCGGCAGGCGCTGTCCTGTCCTGAAAAAATAAAAATCTAGAACCGAACCCAGCGCCCCCTACCGGTTCCAATTGTGAATCTAAATAATCGGGGGATCCACTCAAACACACACGAAAAATGTCATCAAAATCGGTAGTCGTTCTTAAGTTAAGCGCATATATACAT
Organism: Dendrolimus kikuchii; assembly: GCA_019925095.2. Taxonomy (NCBI): domain Eukaryota; kingdom Metazoa; phylum Arthropoda; class Insecta; order Lepidoptera; family Lasiocampidae; genus Dendrolimus; species Dendrolimus kikuchii. Next base: position 10,303,836 of record CM034393.1, on the reverse strand, counting down.
TTATACGATTCATTTTTATTTATATAAATAGATACTTGATAAAATAAAATTAAAAATAAAATATTAATAAAATGAACATAAAATATTATAAAATTAAACACAGTGTGAAATTTGTTATCTAAGACGCGAGTCTCCTAAGGCGTACGTACCATTGCATTTGCATTAGTAGTATAAAAGCATATTGACTTTTGTTTTTCGAAACTTTTCCTCATAGCACCTACATTGAAGAAAATCCTTACTATTTTGAAAGTCCCATCGTAAATTTATACAATCACGTTCTTATTCATATTGAGTTAGAGTAAGTTTGTAGGCTTCTTTGAGAACCTTAAAGAAGCCCATAAATTTACTCTATTTTCAATGGAAATTCCAACATCATTTGAAAAAAGCAAAATTCTTCAAGTTCCCGTCAAAACCTGGAAAGGATGTTATTCTTCTTTTTTAAATTTCCGTTTTGCATGAAACTTCATACTATCTGTGTATTTAGTGCACAGATATATTACCAAGCATTTATGAATATTCAAATTTTAAAACAAACTTCAAAAATTAACGCTGGCCCCATCTAACAGAAGCCTCAGCCAAGTTGTAAGATTGATTGATGCTAAAAGAGGGGGTACTTATATCAGCTCAATAAATCATTTTCACTAAAGAAATGAGTTTTTTTTAAATACAATTATTGCTTAAAAACGAAAACAACTTTTGTCCATCAATTAAAACATTAAAACTGCACACCAAAATAAAGTTTCTCATAATATCAAGCAAAGAATTTAAGTCCATACAGCCTTGTCAGATATATCAGTAGGTATATCAGCCAAATGAAGTTGGTTTGGCTGGTTTATATTTTGGATATAAGGTCTTTCTTATAAGAGCTGATAAGTCTTATAAATATTTCTTTTAAATTTCAGTTGCTTTAATACTGTTGGTTTTTAACTAAAACTAATACAAATAAAAAGTGCCTTGTGATTGTTATAACTAAAAACATCATATGATACGAAATGGTTGAGATTTTCCATACAAACACACTGACACAACCTTCAAATCTCGCCAAAGATCACAGGTGGAGGTGAATACTGAGCTTGTTAAATAGGTGCATAGCCGTGTCAGCGTGGTGGAAATTAAGTAAGTTTAATCTGAATAATCATGGATTTTTCCGCACTGAATATAGTTATAATCAGTTTAAATAGCGCGCCATCTATCAGGAAATAGCTAAACTACAACAAACAGCACTACAAAAATGGTACCCTACATTATAAAGGATTTATTAGACCTTAAAAGGATAAGCAAAGCAGCACAACTTTTTCGTAATGTGATGATTCTTTTTCGTAACAAAATATTATTGGATATTCATATATATAAATAAAGTATTTATTAAGGAATTTAAAATAATCATATACCTATCTTACTGTAGATGGCACTAGTAGTTTAATAATATAATTTCCAGGGAGGCTTGGAAAATTTAACCCGTTAGGAAACTTAAAGGCTAAGGAAATGTTTTGCTGTGCAATTTTCTTTATTAAAAAGCAGGTTAATTTGATTAAGTTAAACATTCCATTCTTTGACGTTGGTCAAACACCTATTTAAGTGTTGCCTGGTACCTTTTTGACAGAACATTTCGAAGAAAATTGTGTCACATGGCTTATGGATTTAGTTACATATATACGGTATATACGCTTCCTACACGAATGGCAAGGTTAATTTTGTGATTATGTTGAGTTCTGCTGATCCTCAAATCCGTGAAGGCAATTACTACATAATATTAATTATCAAACGGATTTCCCCTGGTAAAAAAGGGGGTATAGTGCGTACGTGTGTTAGTCTGCCGATAAAATTTAAATAAATGGCTGTCAATTTTAGTTATTTTATTTCCTATTGGAGTTGTTTTACGGCGCGTAGTTTACATTTTTACAATCACGCACCAAACAGAGACACCAATAGATATAATTTTATCTCCGTAACAAGAAATATTAAAGAATTTTACGCGAGGATTTCCCATTCCGTGGGTTTCATGGCTGCACGTGGGCTCATTTATTAAACACATTATGTACAAGGCAAGACACATTATGCTATACGGAAATAACACTTTTACTTAGGAAACTACAATTTGCATATTGTTATTTAGTTTGTTTTATAAATTAACTAGGTTCTTTATAGGTAGGCTGTGTTCAACTATAAGTTATTAATTTACTTATCGAATCAATCAAATATTTTTGTATTCTAGGTAGCTAGTTAATGAAGTAAAGTACATATTTTTAACTAAAATTTAAAGTTGATTTATTCATATTACCTACCTATAAAATATTATTACAATGAAAGATAAGAAATGTACACGGGGGGGGGGGGGGGTCTTTGAAAGTTGCACCCGTGACTGAAAAATTGAGAGAAAGAAGATTAAGGTGGTATGGGTATGTAATGAGGAGCGATGAAAGTCAGGTGATATAAAGAATGTTAAACTGCAAGATTGATGGGTACCAATGTAAAGGTAGAACAAAAAAGAGATAGATTATGTGAAGGATGATATAATGATTTGTGGTGTGCTAGGACATGAAATATGTCAGCGTAGAGGAGTATGAGATTAAAACACATATTGTGCCAACCCCAAATAATTGAGAAGTCAAAGAAAAGAGAGAAAATATAATTCAAATGATATTAAAAATACTCAGATAATAATTATAAACTATAATTATCTACTTACGTATGAATGTTAATCTAAAGAGAAAAGGGAATTGTTTTTGAATTAATAAAAAATTGGTCCCAACCTCACTTCTCAGGACATTCTCTAAACACTGGCTGCGTTGCCGAGTGGTACGGCAATATCACTAAATACTTATTCGATGATTAAAATAAAGGCTAAGTAGCCCTTTGGTCTCATCTCATGTGACGTCTGCCAAGCATCTGGCAACGTCAATCGAGGAAGTTTCCTAAGTTGGCTTTTATTTTAGAGCATCTATGAGTTCAAGTCGAGACTATGCGGTCATATTAAAAAGTCATTTCATAATTTAAACTTTGTAAAAATAGTCTTTAACAGACGTTTATGTAAAAAAAAATATTGCAAATATAAAATATGACATAAACTCTGTACGGTATTAATTTTCTGAATAAAAGAACAGGAAAAACTGAAAGTTGTTTGTAACTTACTGGAAGAGCGCACGGAATGAAGAGTAATTTAGTAGATAACCGTACACATTTTATCGTAAACATATTTATTCTGGAGCCTATAAAATGTTGAACTATGTATCTATGTATCTACTAGTACTTGTATAAAATATTTAAAATTATAAACATTAATGCATTTGTAAAAATTATTCACAGAAGAATAGTTTTGATTTCCTTTCAAAGTCTAAACAGTGGGAAATACTTCTAACTTCATCAAAATCTACCTACTTCTACACGATACTTATATACCTATATAATTACGCTTTGCAGGATTTTTTGTTATAAATCGTAATAAAAATAACTATGTGTGGGGCGCTATAGCCCACGGGTAATGCTGGTTAGATTTTGTGTGGGAGCGATATGACCTAGATACTTGCACTAGAAAAGCAGAAGCTCCACCAATCTTGAGATCCGCCGTCTCCTGGCTCGGATCAGGTTGCACACAGGAACAGCTCACGGCGCTATGGTTTTACCTTAGATCTAACACTTTGTACAAGTTTCAAGTGTAATATGGTATAAGAAAACTTCTTAGCACGGCCAGTAATGACAATAATTTGGTGAATAAATTATATGAAAAGGATGAGCGCACGGCGCGGTGTTTCTCTCGTAAAACATCGACAGGACGTGTCTGGCTGCCTTTACCCTGCTGTGCATTGGCCGTCACCTCAACAGAAAGAGTGTAGACATCAAAATTGGATAAAGAGTTGTTCTACCTACTTTATACTAGACAAGGACTGAATATTATGTGTATTAAAATTCATATACTAAGTCTTCTGAGATAATCAACTGTGACACACAGATAGACAGAGACTGGAGTGAGACCATGATGGTTTCTTTTTACTTTCAGATACCGGTACCCCGTGAATAAGAAGCGTTCTATTAATGATCTCAAAACAACCTACCGGTGTGTACTAGACAGCCCATTAGGTAAAAACTCCTTTGGTTCACCAGAAAAAAAGGAATGACGCAACAGACTTGTATTACAGCTTGTTATTAGATATTATCTAGTAAATTACGATTTTATTAATATCCTTTGTGTCTCTAAGCTCTGTGATGTCTGTAATTATTTCTTCATTAGGGAAGATTTACGAATGAAATACATTGTTTTTTTAAATCAGTTTTTCGGCTTGTATACGTTCAAAAATTGAGAAGGTCGGTTAATTTTGCCACGTTTTTAGTTTTAACTCGAATACATTTGAAATGTGTAAAAAAAGCCTATTTAATAGATAGATAGACCACCTATAATAATTATATTACTCTAATTATACATTTCAATTTGCCGTTATTACGTTTTATTATGTAAACTATTTTAAATTATGTATTTCATTATGGAATCAGTATATTAAATTAAACGTTGCACTGACTTGAAAACTATTATAATATTCATGATGAGACTGTTTTTTACTGATGTCAATCGAAGACGTCAGTTTTTGAGTAATATTCCAATTAGCTAAATGAGTTAGCACAATAGCATGACAGACAAGATATTCATTCTGGTTAGTTCCTTGAAAATAAAAAACGACACCCATTACGTTATAAAATTTAATGATATAGTAACTACAGATAGACTTAATATACTTAACACAAGGTTTTTGCCATGCCAACTTGATATGGAAATAACTCGATAAATATTTAATTTCTTATGTTCTCTCTTATCGACTATCTTTCTACAAGTTTTCCTAAAGCTACATTTACATTGGACACGCTTCTAGAGGTGTCTCATGTTTGTTCAGTGCGGTAAAAAAGTCACGTGGCTCATCATAATAATGATAATCTGTGTCTCGACCTATTGTGTCGTCACAGAAGGACTCCTCCAGACCTGTAACAATCTGTATATTTAGTTTGCAAACATTTACAGATCCGCGTTTGTTAAATTTGTAAAGGGAATTAGGCCACTAGAAATACTTACATCGCAGTTTAAAAACTTCTTAGTTCGGCAGAACAGAAGTCGGAACTTATTCTTGGCAAATTCATACTATCAGCATAAATAAAACCATGTTAAATTATATACTTTAACATAAGATATAATACGAATATAAATAAATGTTGGAGAAACCGAATAACAGAATCGAAGCCAGAACATCAAGAGACGGTGATTATTTAGATATTATGTACATAGTATTCTCCGAGAATAATTCTCGTAGTCTGTTGTTGTTTGTAAGACAGTGACATCACATTATGGCGGCATTGGCGGCTACCGTTTCGCGTGCTTGTGAAACAGATAAAAAATATTGAAACTTTAAAACGAAATTTAATAAATATAATTCATTTTCATGAATTCCAATTAGCATATTTCGATTACATATTATGGAGATAACTATGTATTTTATGCAGTCATAGATTTATTCTAAGACATAGTAAAATACCATATTGGTGTAATATCATTATTCTAGTGTGATAAACATCTATAGGTGACGATAACCACTTTCCATTAGGAGCGCGTGTCTGCCTGTTTGCTGGTCGTAATAAAAAAGCCCCGTTAAATAAATTGTTTGCCTTATAGCTTTTCTTTTCTCTAATCCCCGGTTTATTATTAATGTGGTATATATACATACATTGCTTACAAGTAAGTCTTAATAGTCATTTCCCAGAAATAGAACAGCATCCATTCTTATCCTTGATTCGTATTCAGGATGTTTCTCTTATCCTTTATCTATCCTAATATTATAAAGAGGAAAAATTTGTATTTCTGTATGTTTGTAACGAATAAACTCAAAAACTATTGGACCGATTCCAAGAATTCTTTCACCATTCGAATGCTACATTATCCCTGATGTATATAGGCAAAACTGACCCAGTACTCCTAGTATTGTTTCCGTGAAAGCATAATAGACAGACAGATCGAATTACTACCGCATTTTTTATAGATGATAATTTTTTATATCTATAAACTCGAGAAATGATTGGTCTCCCATACAAACTGTCATCTTCTATTTAAACCCGGTCTAGTTTAATTTTTTCTTTCTTTTCTATTTATCTGTATACTACATAAATGACCAAAATGACATAAATGAGGAAAATAATTAAAATAACGAAAAAGTTCAATAAAAAAACAAAACTTATGCTACTTTCTGGAATAACCTTTACATAAATCCATCGCAAAATATAAACTCTAATAGGGATATAAAAATTAGGGATCTCTACAAAATCTTCAATAATGTAATCCGTCAATCTAAACAATATATTTGGGACTGGAATCTTGTTCTAGGATTTTGATGAAATTTAATATGTGTTAGTGGTTTCTGGAGTGGTTTATAGATTATAGATACGACAGGTGGCGCTGGTAGGCGGGTTCTAGATTTTTATTTTTTAGGGCACGAGAATGGCTGCCGAGAACGCCTAGTAACTGATATAAATATATACGTATTTTCTCCAAATCCATCTGTAAGATTTTAATGTTACTTTGTAGGATTCCTACTCTTAAAGGTAAAAAAGAACTCTCATGGTCTTACTACGATGTCTGTTTTTGTGTTACGGCTAATTATTTTGGGGACTACTAAAGCTAGAGATATGTCAGTTGGGCCATGTGTATAATACACATAGGAGACACCAAATTTATAAAGGACTCAAAAATATATTGACCAAAAATGCTATTATAATTTAGATATTTTTTTAAAGATTACCTGTACGTGGAGTAGATCGATCGGCTCCACAACAATAGTATTACAGTATTGAACAAGATAGATATTTCTGATAAAATTCATAACATCGTATCTAAAACTAGTACTGTAATAAATAAAAGTCAAAATGTTAAATATTTCTTTATTTTTACAAATATCACAACAACCTTGTCGATGTACTATTGACACTATATTTTATATTAATTATATTTACAAAACATGGACACAATTTTGTACATACACACAATTCAACAATTCCAGATTAGTTATAATTACCAAAATAATTGAAAATGATCTATTATTTACACATTTGAACCGAACGTAATAGCCATTATCATTCCATTAGTTTATTAATTGATGCTGGGAATATTCAAACAACCTCTGACTGTAAATAAATACTTCAAGAAACATGTTTCAGACAAGTATTTCATGAACTTCTCAAAACAAAGTCCATCTTTAATGGCTACTTTGCACGTTTTAAGTATGAATGAATGAAAACTCTTTATTGTTCACCATAACTCAAACCTAGACAATTTAATATGAATACATTTCCATTAGAACAATGATCGGCCTTATCGCTTACAGCGATCTCTTCCAGGTAATCTCTTATATAGGTAAGTAAACTTGAATACGGTGATTTATAAATAAGTTACACTTAAAATTTCTTTAATTACGTATTCGTAGTATGAAATAAACGTCGTAATGCAATTCGTTCCCAATAATCAAAACATAAGAAAACAGGTATACAACTACATGATATATCAATCCCGTTAAAGTTTTCTTACGATTAATTTGGTTTTCGTTTCTTAAACGTAAGTGGTCATTCAATTTCAGTTTCATTGATCTTGTCACATTATGTAAGTAGTAATGAAGATAGAAATTACAATAAAATATATTTTCATCTGTAGAATAATGAGGTAGTTTTTCTTTTTGTAACTGATGACACAAACATACAATTCTCATACAAAATAACTACTTAAACTCTTTTTGCCCCACTCAGAGAGATTAAAGGACTATTAACTTAAATATTTATTCATAGATAAATTAAGTTAACGAGTTACTATTTATTTTACTTATTATTAAAGCAAAATATAGATTGCAAGTAATAAATTAAAGTTAATAGACCATTATGCGACTCTGAGTGTGACATTGAACATATTATTTATTAGCCTACACATAGTGTAGGGTAAATGTGATATAAAAATAAAAACTTTAACTGTAACCAGCTAATACCAATATTTTAAAGGCTAATGGAAACTACTAACACGGAATTTTATACAAAATTCACCTTAGCCCAGTTTCAAGGAAGAATAATAAATAATCGTTCACCTTTTTAATTTATATTCATATAATTAGTCAAGAGTTATTTAATAAATTAAAACTAGTATCACTATCTTCTAGCTAAAGAGAACTTATTGTAATTGAGCTTTATTCCATTGGGATGGGCCGCAGCCTGCTGGAATTTACATAAGTACCTTGTTTTTTTAAGAACGTGTTTTAATTAATGACATCACGGCCATAAATTATATCCTAATATTTATATAAATAATTTATGGTCATGGATCTATTTTATAAAACCACGTTAAAATAACACAGTATTCAAATGGACTTCCCGTTTTGTACTCCTTTACTATGGTTTGGTATCGAATGTTTTAAGAAAAACCGAACAACTCCCTGCTTTTGAAGTAGATGGCGATATTAACACAGCCTTAATGCATTACAACCATAACAATAATTGATAGTTACGTTTTGTTCCATCCTGCACTGAAGAATCATGAATACCTTTACGCATGAAAATCTACGTACTAAAAAAATTACGGAAATTCCATGCAAGATTTCAGGATACGGTGTTATTAAAAATGTAACTTTACGACAGAAGCGTCATCGGAGACGTAATACATCAATGCTGATAAAGAAAATACTGTGAGGAAATCTATATATAATGTTTGGATTCGATATTCTACTTTGAACAAGCGAGTTCTCAGCAATATGCTCGAATTCAGCAGTCACGAGATATTTATAGGCTGATATTATTATCATATATAACGTCATCAATTTGAAGCAGGGAGGAAGGCAGCCCAATATCCATAAAGGCTAATTTACGTTGATCCAGCTACTGGCTTTGGAAACGGCCTGAATTCAAAATATTCAATCAGGAATATTGAAGTAAGTTAGACTTGGTAACACTGCACTGACTCTAAATCAATTTATATGATGCCACTAAGAAGTCAGCACTGGCTTCCTTCGAATTTGAAGTCAGTAGCTGGATCAATGTAAACCAGCTTTAAGATTTCGAACTAGTTCACGCGAGTCCATTTAAAATTCGATTACGTCACCATAGACTACATGCTAAGGCTAATAATAAAAGTGCTCACTGCGAGGCGACCGCGCCAGCCACCCTTTGCCTGACGTCCCCGAGTGTGGAGCCATTGCTGAACCCATTTAATAACGAAAGCTTCATTTCCTTTGATTCATTTCTGATTGGTTCAGATTCCATTTTGGCTTTGGCTTTGTTTCTCTGTAACAATTAAATTATTTGTATTGAATTTACGTTTCAGTGCAGTATTTCATTCGACACTGAGTTGCACTTAGATGTGAAAACAATTTAATGTTATTTAACAGACAAATATTTCTTAATTAGATCTCACTTTTGTATAAAAAACATTTGAAATTTTTATTTCATATTATTATTTTCAATCAATATTACGATCTTATTTTGAATTTAAAAGTGCGCATTTAATATTTGTTACACAATGTGTTAAATTTATAACGATATCTAGGTAAGGTGTCTTTTTAATGAAAAAATAAGTTACAAATTGAAAATGACGTTTCATCATCCAGAATTTAGCGACTGGATGCGAGAAGTGGGGGAATCAGGCAGCTAGCGCCCATGTTTGGGAGCAAGCCTGTGTCTAAGATCCGGATACCAAAAGCTGACGACAAATTCGTTGTATCTCAGTAGCTAAGATAATACAGCGTTCAATTTTTGGTATAGGTACTATAAGTTTACTTTCCTTACATTTTTCAAAACGCATGATTATGTAGGTGTATAATTATTCACTAATTCATTTCTTATAAAATTATACAGCTATAAAGAAATTTCTAGAAGGAAAGTAAACGGAAACATGAGGAATATCAGTTTAGAAAATTCAATAATTTGTGTATTGTTTTGATACTTACTTGGACTTTCTTGAGGTAGGCCTGTTTGTAAAAGTCTGAGAATAGGTAATAAAAGAGTACAGCATGCATTCCGATCCACCAGACGAACGCACGGGGGTAGTCGCAATCAATGAACAGCAATTGGAAAGCGTGCACGAACACCAACACGAATTGGACCTAGAATAATTAAAAATATATTGATAAGTGTTTGAGCAGTCCGTGCACAACGAAGAGTTCCGTAGAGGAGACAAGCTTTCCCTGCTTTCGTTATTTGCTTACAGAAACATATAAAATTGAAAATACCTCCAAAACTATTCAACAGACATTATTCATACCAATAAACTATAGATGTACTTTCATAAATTTTTGAAGTCTTTATACTTTTATTTTTTTCCGGAAATTTCCGCTTACTAGTTGAAAAATTAAAAAAGGGAATAGATAAGACGGCGACACAATTTTAATGATTTTGAAAGCTATAATATCTCGCTAGCTAGTGACTTCAGTAAAAAGTTATTAAAAACATTATTAGGTGTTTTATTCAAGATCTTATCAACAATACGCCTCACGGTACCCAGGGTACACAGGACTGGTCCTATGTACACTATTTTTTGACCCATAGCTACATGGGTATGGCGGTTAATATTGTTTTCTCGATTCCACTCCATAATTCTGTTGTGCCATTAGAAGAGTACTTACACTTTCCTGTCAAATTGCATACAGACTCAGTAATTTTCAAGAAAAATTACTATGACTTACAAAGACAAACGGACTGAATAACAATTCTGTACGTATTCCCATTTTGCGAAAATAGTTACGCAGCCCTAAAATACACAATTTAAAAGAATTACCATTTGCAGAGCGGTGAGATACTTCTTCCACCAGAGATACTTCTGTACTTGTGGGCCGAGGGCAGCCAGCAAGTAGTATGAGTACATGATGATGTGCACAAATGTGTTAAGCATACCAAAGAAGGTCGAATGGCCACCTGGAACAATGAATTACTACTTGTAAGAATCATTTCACTTGAACTACAAACACCCCACGACTGTTATCCCAACCACATGAACTCGTACTTTACTTAGGTATACTGGGAGTATATTCGTCACGCTTATCTAGGGTTGCCACCCGTCCGGATTTCCCTGTATTGGTCCTCGTTTAGAGGGTGTCCAGGGAGCGTCCAGGCGGGGGTTCCATTTGTAGTCCGTGTTTAAAAATTTTTAAGTCGTGGGCCGCCGCCGGGCGACGGCGATCAGCCTACGAACCGACGCGCTAGATTTACCGTAAATCGCAGTTGCCACGGTGCGCACTTTGTTTTCGCCACAGTGACACTGGCAGTGGTCGCAAAATAAAAAAAATATTAATGACATTTTGAATTGCTTTTATTATTAAACTGACTGAGTTAAAAAAAATCCTGTTGACATATCCAGGTTCTGGGCTCCAAAATTCGGGGTTTTCACGCGTTTTATCCTGGTTGCTAAATTATAGGCAACCCTACGCTTGTCCAATGTGGATTAGCGCGTTTAACAATTAACATATCGGTAAAAAATCTTTTTCCGTTCCTGCACGGAGAAAGACCTTTTGTATGTATGTTTGTGCTTCTTTGTGACCTTGTTTATTTCATATAATATTTTTTTTATTTCTCTAATTTAGATGTGAGTTGTATATATTTATACTTAATTCTAATTTTACAATAGATCTTAATTACTATTCGGGTTGATATGTCCCGAGTACAATAATACATTTAGTTTGGCCTATTTATAATTATATTCCGCTCCAATCTTTACCGGTATACCGGTACTTCAACGTTTTAAAAGATAGCTTAACGCTTATAAATATTGTGCTCAATCAATTTTATAAGGGGTGTCGAAACAATACATATCAGAGATGTAAAGGAGCACGCACGATTTTACGTTCGTTTACACAGACTCCGTTTATCACTAAAATTGATAATGTATTCTATCGGAAATTTCGAAGACTGATTAGCTTATTGCTAAATGAAAACGTATACATTGTTTTTTACGCCGTAGCGTATTGCTTTGCTTTCTTTTCCTATATTTCAAACTGTCAAGGTGAATAAATATGTAGCAACATCTTAAACAATGCAGTATATATCAATTTTATAAACTGGTTCAAGGTTTTCGATTCATGGCTTGTCTATAAATGTATAATTCCATGTTTAAATTTCCAGCGACAACAATCTTGCTCTCCTTGTGCAATTATTTTGCATTCTTGAAACCTTTTCCGCGTTATATGGTTAATTAATTAGTAGACGGAATTAATTACAAATAAATAACTGTAGCCAGCGATTTAATGTTACTTAATTGTTTATAAATTCAAAACTCGTTAGACGTAAATCGTGGATACTTATGAAATAACAAGTATGAATAAATTCTCCTAAATTTTTTCTATTATTTACTAAAAATGACGTCCGAAGCCATATGAACCTGCTCTCACTTTTTTACTACCAACGTTTTATTATTTGAAACATAAATATCTATTATATTAGATTTTACTGTGTAAAATATGTGTTTGGACAGTTGATTCATTTTAATTTTCATCTTTAAACAGACACTATGTAACTGTTGTCGTACATAACATTATAATGAATCAATATTTTAGCTAGGTATACAACATAACAGAGCCGGATACCCGGTAAGCGTCTTAATAGGGTGCTGGGGTAAGAGCAAATCATGCCCCTTCGTATTACATACTCTTTTTACAACTATTCACTACTACAACTTATTAAAATAGATACTAGTGTTATGTTCTTCTTCCATAATTAAACGTTTTTACTGCATTTAATTTCGTTATATTTTTTAAAATAATATCCATTTTTTATACCTACGTCTCGAAAACATTGTTTTCCTTATTTGACGTACAATTGTACATTTATGATATAAATCAAATACAGCAGTACCATATCAATCACGACCAGGTAAATGCACAACTCGCTTATTTAGTCAATAATATTTGGGTGGGTCAAACTTCAATATATACTTGTCAATGGCAAGGACTGTTAGACATTGTTGTGTAAATAAAATACTTTTGCTTATAAATTGTTCTAGAAGCGCTTTAGGACGAGATTAGAGGAAACTTGTTTGAATTCTCGTTCAACTATGTGTATAAAAAATATGTTTATCCAGCGTGTGCGTGTTTTAATACTAGCTTTATTTGCTTAGAGCAATTGTTGACTCGGTGCTTTAAAATAGCGCGTATGTCAAGAATGAACGTCATTTGAGACGTCAACGCAATTTATTAGTCCCATGGTGTTACTTTTCTAAGTGCCGAATATGGTTTATTAGTTATTTCACCATGACAAATCATCTATCAGGGCTTATGTGATACTTTTGACGTAAATTCACAATGCCAAATAAGAAACAATGACATTTCAGATAGACGCAATGAAGATAGTAAGTAGTCAGCCACTGTATCAAAAGATAAAAACTTTAACCCTGCATATCTGTGGGTTATAAACGACCATTTTAATAACGTTAATGGTATTTATTACATATACACATATATTACAGTATGGTTTATGTAACTAATCAATAAATGTAAAACGGCACATATTTGTTTGACATCAATAGTTAACTTAAACTACAATTACTGAATTAGATACGATTATTCTGAAAATTAGTCTTTTGCTTTAATGTAATATAAATAAATTATACAACAAATCAACAAAAAATATTTAAACTTTTACAGTGAATCTTGATCACCTGTCAAACTGTATATACCAAAACATCTATGTCGTAGCGATAGCTATCTAATCTTTATAGGTAGCTCAATAATGGTTTAATTACAAATTCCCCAAAAATCATTACTTTTATGTAAAAACCGTGAAAACCTATAAGGGAATGATTTCCATTTAAACATAAACACAAGGCAAAATATCATTTAATAATTGCTGATTATTTAGCTTACATACTTTGACGATACGTTATTAAGCGCAAAACAAATCAAATCTTTTTTCATTTCAAGAGCCGTTTTTGCTGTGTATAATGTTTACAGTATCTTTAAAGGAAATTGCCACTATTATGATAAATGCTCAGAGTATTAGGCATGTGTTTCCCGAAATAAAATTACAGAGGTCGCAGAATGTGCGATAATAATATAACCTTTGGAAGTTATTGACCCGTAGTCGATTAAAACGCGTTAAGATATATTCATTTAATATTTAATTATATTCAATTAGGCATAATGAATTAACTAGCACACGAAGCAACATATATTCTTGTTTTTGTTTCGGAACGTTGTTTTTTTTTTCATATTGTACTGGACGAATATAGAAGAAATACGTAATAAAGAGCAATCGTAAGGTTAAAGAATTTCCCTATTTGGAGTTAACATTAATATTTAAAACAACGTTACTTATTAGGCTAAAAATGTATACGTCATGTGGCCTGCTTTTTTCCATTGTAACAAAAGTTATTATCTATATAATGATACAACGTGATCGTTTTTATATACTTCAAATATTTATCACGGCCTCTTTCCATTGTAAAGGCGTTTTCAAATAAGAAACTTGACGAAGCTTAATAAATAAACTTCAACTGTTCTGCTACAACGCGAATAGGAAAAATAATATTAAGGTTCATATTCTCGCCTTCAATGGTTAGAAAGTCGTGGCAGCGTAATGGCTAGTGCACGCGTTCCAAACTCAAAAGGCGCGGGTTCGATCCTGGTCGGAACGCATGCACCACTTAGGCAGTTTTCTGACATAATGTGCATATTGTTACAATTACCACGTACTAATAACGTTGAAGGAAAACATCGTGATGCAACCTGCACATCGAGATAACCGATGTGTCAAACCTGCCAAGTCATCTTGGACAAGCGTGGTGGGTATACTGTCCGTCCCCCCTATGAGAAGGAGGCCCGAGCCCAGCAGTGGGACATTTATGGGCTGCTATTATAATGGTTAGAAATGAAACTGTATGACTGCAATGCTGATAACTAGACGGATTAACCAAATTCAATTAATTTGGTTAAAAGACAGAGCTGGAAAGACACGACGGTATTCAATGATATGGAATGATTCAAGTTTCAGTTCATATGGATGACTACTATTGATTCTTCCAAATTCAAAGACCGAAATGAACCGTCTAATATTGTCTTTTTTTTTATTGCAGGGGATCAGCAGACAGGCAGACGGCCCACTTGATGGAAAGCGGTTACCATCGCCTATGGACATTTGCAACACGAAAGTTGCTACAAATGCGCTGCTGCTCTCTTAAGGGAGACTGGAACCTGGTCACTAATGCCGGAACACAACTCAAGGTTGTTATGGCGACATACTTTAGACCAGGGGTGGTAGCCATCCAGTCGGGCAAATGCCCTTCCACCTGGCTGTGGGTTGTTAAGTCGCCTCTTACGACAGGCCGCCCGGCCGCAGGAAATTGTATTCTTTCTCCGTTCCTGCACGGATAAACGTCATCCATTTCCATTAACGTTATTTATCTTACTTTACTTTACTTTATCTTTACTTAATTAAATAAATTAGAATTATAGAAAAGATAGCTTGCATACATGTAATGAATGTGGCAAAATGTATTTAACTACGTATTTTTAAGAATAACACCTGTATCGAACTGCATTTATGCAAGAAAAAAATATTTCGTTTAATTTCATTTCATTTCTCCATATTAAAAATAATCATATTATTCGCAACATTAGGAGGCTCCATCTTAAAAGTTACGAGCGACAAACACCGTTCGTTGTCGGTCCGGTAATGTGAACCATCCTTTTATTCTAGCCGGATATTGCCTGTCTCTAGCGTCTATACGCGTCATTTTTAATATTACGAATTTAGTGTTATATCATATACACCATAAATCAACTGACATTAAATATGTCACATATCATTATATGTATGTCTTGTTGATATTTTAGTATATACTGAATGAGTTCCGGTTTATGTGCTAAATGGAAATCAACGCCCCGATGCAAAAAACTTATTACATCTATATTATTATGTACATATTAATTACCCCATAGATTCCCCGGCACGCATCTTGAGCGGTCTCCTTGGCAAACACATAGTGATATTGGGGGTCTCTTTCGCAATATAATGTAGATATTACACATTGACTACGGTCAATGTCTTAAGCGATTTTGACTATTCCGCCTGCCGCTGAAGATATGTGCCGGGAACTATACTAAAACTATATTTCATCAAGTATGTGATTATTATTATTGTTAAATATTATTAAGTTTTTAACTGAATAATAATGTTATTTAGTTGTATGCTTGGGATGGTGTTGTTTGGCGACACACAACTTGTATATTCAGATAAATATGTACGTTTATATTATAATTTAGTAACATTCTCCTTTATATTTACGTATATATTAGTATATTATATCTATTGCATACCTACCCCCATCCATACCGAGTTTCTGTCCATCCAGGGTGGTCTGGAAGAAATTGCTCCCAGCGATAAGACCTCCCATTGTACTTATTATTACGATTGTATGTATGAATTTGTTTTGTAACATTGTGTGCAATAAAGTATATTCTATTCTATTATTATCGAACTAAAATTGGAAAGTTATTTTACTATTTGCCTAGGATTGAAACCCACGTCGTGGATTTGAGACGCGGGTACCATAAATGGCCGGTTCCTATATCTTATTATTCATTCACTTGCTTTACCATCGGTTGAATTTTGACATAAATTGTATGGGAGTTTATATCAAATTTTAACCGATAGCAAGGCAAATGAACAGTCGGCATACGAAACGGCCAAAAGTAAACTGAAAGAGTACTTATATAATAGAATAGAAAACAAACTTATACTTATACCTACTGAGTTAGTTTATTGCAAAGTAAATTTTTAGTGTCTCTGTTGCAGTCATCAAATCATTAAATGATTTGACTTTAGGTATTTATACTAGTCAGTAAATTATCGTAAAATAAAGTTCCTGCTATAAAAATACAAGGAACACGAATTTTAGCAGTTGGTGGCCTACCACTGACCCTGACTATGTTGACATACTGCTCGTTTCATGTTGGATGTTCTAACATAAATAATTGCACAAATTACGTAAACGCCAACAGGACGCTGTGTATTTATCGTCTTATAAAAACGGCTATTAAAAATAGTCATGGTAGATGGATGGCTGTTGCACCTAGGTCTCGTTCCAATGACGTGGGTTCGAATTGGTCGAGAAACGTACCCCACTCTGGAGAATTAGTGACTTAATTTGCATTTTGTTACAATTACCACTTCTTGACGCTGAATTAAACCAGAATTGAATTATTACCATCGTGTCAACAGATCAATCGGAACATAACCTACTAACTTATTTATAACCCCCCCCCCCCCATCCATCTTAACCAAACATGCCGTTTATATCGTGCGTTTGTCCTGAAAGGGAAGTCTTCGGCCTAACAGAGGAACGTTTATTGGCTGATATAAATAAATATAATCTCCGGCACGATTTTTGAGCGATGAGCTGATGCGCAAAGGTCACATTTTGGATCTTTATCGATGTATGAGGTAGAACGCAAGAGTGTAGTCAACTGTTCCGACTATGAGATTGGATCACGATTCTCTACTTAAAGTTACGATTCTAAGGTTGGTGCGCATAGACATTTAACCGACGGTTACAATAAAATAATCGCTGTTTAGCCATACAATTTTAGTAATTAATTTATTTTAACCATTGGTTAAATGTCTATGTACACCAGCTTTAATACCTTTATTTTTTAATTTCATTATTTTGTTTAGTTATTAACTTTCGGATTGTAAATAACGCTTGAATACTTTGAAATTATTATATTTAAACATGGAATAATGAGTTTATGACATATTATTATTAAATAATTTCATGACTTAAGGATATCTTAATTAATAATAAATACATAATAAATAGAATAAATATAGTCATTTAAGTATCAAAAAGAAGAAATTTGTATGCCTTTCATCGGTGGAAAGAGTACAAAACTAAATCTCTATGAACATCTTGTAACCATGTCTCATACAAATAAATGAATTTGATTTGATTTGAAAACTAAATTGTCCCCAACTATTTGCCAACAAAAAACCTAGCTCCGATTATATAACTCCGAATATATATATATATATATATAGCTTTGAGAAATTGCTGCAAATTGGGGAGGTACTTGACAGTCAAGCCAACGGAGATACCTACTTTTTATAATCATACAAAACGTGACAGCCTCCTTGATGTTGTACGGGTGTACTGCATTGTTATGTCATAATTGTAACGACCAATTGTCTATGACGAAATTTTTAATGAAATTGGTAGCAAGGTGTCTCTGAACGCACGCACGTTTTCGTGCGTATTTTGTTACGGTGTTATTCATATTGAATTAGAGTAAGTTCGTAGGCTTATTTAAGATTCTTAAAGACGGCATCAAATACCGTGATTGTATAAATGTAGGATGGATCTTTCAAAATAGTTAAAAAAACCAATTTATTATGAAAACTCACTTTATTCCCATGTGTAGGATAGAATTTATGGTAAGGTGTGTCAAATATATAATTATAATAGTAGACCTCAAATTGAATTTAACTATAGATGACTGATTAAAATTTCTGCATAGATACAAGTTTTATGATCGCAACTCTGTAATGATACATATTATCATTCGATAAAAAGTCATAGTGCGCATTAAGCCAAACATGAATATTTTAGTACTTTACTAGTTTTTATTTATTAAATTTGAGTTGTTTACCAGTGACTTCATTGCACGTGCAAATATGTTGTTTTTGGACAGGTACGCTAGTAACATGTAATTTTTAGATTAATATTTATTCCATGGTTTCCTCTAACTTTTTTGTGTCTTATTTTATGTAATGGCGTCATTGAAGGTCAAAAATATTTCTTCCATAATATAAGAAAATAATAATTGATTTTGATGATAATCGTATTCGATATATGAATTTTAAGTAGTGAGGAGTGGCGTGGGGAGGGGATGAGTTATACTTACCCCTTTTGCTACCCCTATGGTCCAGAGTTCTGTAAATATTATGTTTTTGTTAAACATAACCTCATTTATTTTTCACTAACATGATTACTGTTGACGACGACGACCATGATGTGTGAAACTCACCGACCCGTCTAGACAAGCGATAATAACATTCATATAATTTGCTAAATCTCGTAGACAAAATAATGATAACCGTTAAGTGCGAAACAAAGAGAGTATCGAAGTGAGACGGCTATAATTTATGTGTAAAGTTATGTGTTATTATTTTAATTTTATTTTAGTTATGTTTAGTTTTAGATTCAATTGTAATAGCTTTAAGTTGCTAGGAAATAAATGTAATGGCGTTTGTCTTTCATTAAAAGCAGTACCTCAGTAGATCCCGGTAAGTGAGATCAGGCTGCAGTCGTGCAGAACGCAGCCTGGAACCCGGAACCCGTGAAGTAACCCGTACTCCTGCCTACTCTCTTAACAAGTAGGCCGTGTTGCAGGCAAAGGTCCGCCCGTGACGCAGCGTGGTTTGTAAACGAATTTTTTTTTGTGCAGGATCCAACTGAATAGCCTCAGATGGTTGTTTCAGCGATACCGGGCATGTTGGGCTTCCCAAATCCTTGGAAGCGGAGGCAGTCAGCCCGGGAGCAGTGCACTCGAGGAGGCACCTCCTGTGAGGTTTGACTTCGGCTCGACCGCTGCAGGGGGATGACTCTATCGGATTGTGCTATAAAGGCTGAACAAAAGAAGCCAACAGGCTGAAATGATGCAAAGGGGGACAAGCCATTGACTCCGCCGGCGGAGCCGATCCTAGTATATCTTTACTACCGCTTCGCAACGTTTTACACCTAGTAGAGAAAAAGCGGCGGAAGAGACTCTCCAGCAACAAGCCTAATCTAGTCTTGTGTGGCCTACTTTGTGTCTGTAATGAGTGGGTGT
The DNA here is from genome assembly GCA_019925095.2 of Dendrolimus kikuchii. NCBI lineage: Eukaryota > Metazoa > Arthropoda > Insecta > Lepidoptera > Lasiocampidae > Dendrolimus > Dendrolimus kikuchii. Next base: position 10,284,022 of record CM034393.1, on the reverse strand, counting down.
GATTGGTAGGTTTACCATTGTGTGGGTGGGCTGGGGCCGGGGCTCTCTGGCGTCCGCATAAATCTGTTCTGGACTTTTTAATGTTTCCATGTTAGTATCGCTGACATAGGCGAAGACCACACTCACGTATGTCATGACGGGGCGTATGCAAGCTTTGTGGAGAGATGGTAAACGGTTAGTGGCCGACGGTATGTTATATTAGTGAAGTGGGAGGCGGGGAAAATGCCAGTTACTTCGTTTCACATGTTTAAACCATGGATCATAGTGATGAAATTCTCCCGTATTATATTATAATATTTTGGTGGTTTTATTTCGGAGCTCCAGTTTCAGACCAAAGAAAATTCAACGAAACGAAAAAACAGTCCACACGCATCACCAACAAATTCACTTATATCGTAGGTCCAAAGTTGAACAATCCAATCAAAGTCCAAAAGAAAGCCAGTAATCAAAAGAAAGAGAAACAAATTAACCAAAAAAACAGTGTAAGTCGTCAAAAAATCAAGAAAGAAACAGAACATTCACATACTACAGTAGTAACAATGAAAATGTTCAAATTGGCGGCTAATAGAAACGAAATAATAAGTACCATTTTTTTATCACAATCGCATTTATTTTTAAGCCATATTAAAAAAAAGATTTGTTCTGCAATGTATTTAAAAACTGTTATCTATACATATAATAAAACTGTAGAGGTCGAATTTCTGTACAGTGGAAAAAAAATGCTAAAAACCGAGTCAGGCGGATGTAAGAAGTAAAATAGAACTAATTTAGATTTTTTTTCAAATTTTTGTTTTTCTGTTTGTACGGGCTAATCTCCGAATCGACTGGACCGATTTAAATATTTTTTTTACGGTGGTAGCTTATATTCCATGTCAACATATAGGATACTTTTAATGCCGAAAAACTAAATCCCGTGGGATATTTAAAAAAAACTTTCCACGCGGACGAAGTCGCGGGCAGAAGCTAGTCATTAATATGTCGATTTATTGACATATTAAAAAAGAATCATGCCAGTCGCCTCTTAAAGTAATGAATAAAACAAATTTTTTGTACGACACGGTTTTAAGGCGTCGCAACTATTCGTATATATAAAACTAGCTTTTGCCCGCGACTTCGTATGCGTGGAATAGTTAAAAATAGAGTAAGTTAAAAAACCCCCGATTTTGAAACATTCTTCATCGGTGCTCCGCTCCTATTGGTCTTAGCGTGATGATATATAGTTTATAACCCTCCTCGATAAATGGACTATCTAACACTGAAATAATTTAGAATCTAGAAGCAGACCAGTAGCTCCTGAGATTAGCACGTTCAAGCAAACAAACAAACTCTTCAGCTTTATGTATTAGTATAAGACAAATAGTAAATGGGTAGCAGACAGTTTTGGCTAAAGTCATTGTTCTAGTGACTGATCGCGACCTTTCACCACCCACCACAATAAATATATATATATATATTAGCTGGCCCGTGCCCACTTCGCTGGGCATCAGAAAAAAAATAAAAAATGCTTATTATTAATCACAATCAAATATACCCCATATCACTCAGAAATAATATAGCTATCCACTAGTGAAAGAATTTTCAAAATGCTTTTAGTAGATCCAGAGATTACCCCCTACAACGTCACATACTCACAAACTTTACCTCTTTATTTTTTGTTGAATTTAACCAAATTAATGAACCTACTAAGGGAAATCAAAAGCTGATTAGGGCGCGCGGCGACCACGCAACTTTTTTCTAATACTTACATTTTTAAACTCGTGATATCTTTCTAATGGAATGTCCGAATTGAATAATAAAAAGTTATATAAAGGTATTGAAGCAGTTTTGAATATGAAGTAATTTATTTTGATAAGGATGAATACCAAGATATTGTATAAAGAGCCTTTTCCAGCGGCGGCATTTTAATTAAATGTTTAAAATAACAGAACACTTATTTTGGCATAATTATAATAGGTAGATATATGCTGTCGCAACACTTTTTGTAAATAATGATGCGTTCTGCAAAGTCGTAGTACATTATTTTATTCTATTATCAATAGTTTTCGCAGCGCACGCGATTTTAGGTAATTATTTACATCTTGGGTTACACTTTTGGAGTTTTAGTAAGGATCCCTAATTTCTTTGAAAATACAATATAGCCTATGTTAACTGGAGATAGTGTAGCTTGCCAAGAGTGAAATTTTTTTTTAATCGGTTCAGTAGTTTCGGGGATTACCCCCTACAACGACACAAACTCACAAACTTTACCTCTTTATAATATTAGTATATATGTATATATATATACACACACACATTTATATATATATATATATATATATATATATATATATATATAATTATGTATGTTTTCTAATTTTGTGTCCAAAGTATCTAAGTTCACATTTGTGTCATTACATATTTTAAAGTACCTACTCTGGGTAAGTTCGTAGGTAGGTACCTACGAAGATAATTATAGCCATTATTTAAATTAAGATGATAACAATGATTTAGTACTACCTTCAACTGTGATTAAATAATAAGAAGTTGAACAAAGACGATCTTTGTTCAAGTTGCAGTTCAAGTATTAAAAACTTCCTTATTGAGTATATGGAATTTTTATTGCACAATTGTTTAAAAGCCTAGCCTATAAAGAATAAACATATGTATATGTAACAAGTACTGATATATCATATATAGTTGCTAGTAAATTTATGACCTCTAGAGATGATCTGTAGCATACACATGTCGGATTTCGTTTAATTAAACCGTCTAAAGCATAGCCAGGTGTTGGTAATAATGTTAGTTACTGATAATAGTACCACTGTTGAAGAAGTATATGCGGCGAACTTCAAGGGTTACCACTAGTTATTAGTAATAATCTGTCTATACGGCGTGCCTGTGGAATGCGCTCCCTGTGAAAATCAGGCGCGCGCAATCTAAGCAGGTTGTTCAATGGGCTCGTAAAGAATTATTACCTCGCACTCTAAAGCCAACTAAATAATCTCTACCTCTCCAATATCTATGTAAATCTTTACAAATACATCTATATATTACATATCATTTATAGGTCTATATGAATCTGGCTATATACACAAACCGTATTTCAAAAAGAAGAAGAAGAAAGTTTTGACAATTTAACTACCTTTCAGGTTCGTTTCAACAAGGTTTATAATATGCATTGTTGATAGTTCTTATTCGTTAATTAAAATAGTGGTGTAATCTTCGGTGTAATATTTAAATGTGAACTGACCTGGTGTAAACTTCACGCCGAACCAAACTGACATTGGCATAATTCCATGATGAATCACGTGTAGCTTCGACACATGGTCAAATTTCTTGCGCATTACGAAGAAAATCTGTAAAAAAGGTAACAATTATTTTTTAATTATTACTATTAATTTCCGTACCATTTTATCATTTATTATCAAGCTGAGCAAGTTATACGTGTTATAATTATTTTGTGTCTTTGAATACCACGGGCCATAAAAATGGCCCGGACTTTTGGAGGGATTGCGTGGGGCAACGGAAAGGCCAACACGTAGAGGTCCCTTGACAAATTTAATGTAAATGTGATGTGACACTGACCGGCGATCGTCCCTGTCTACACCATATAGTAATGCACCCAAGGACAAACCCCGGCCAGTGTAGAACTATTGTGGGAAATGAGAACAGAAAGTACCGGACTATTGGGGTGAACTGCTAGTGGTACCAGGGGTCTGGGAATATGGGAACTATGGCGTCTGCCCTTCGCAATGTTCGGAGAACATGGAAAAAAGGGCAGACGGTGACTCGCCACTTTCTGCATGGACCCCAAAAAATACCATAAGGCAGGGGGGCAACATGGGTGATTATTTTTATTGTTATCTTTTTCTATTTTAAATAAACAAACAAGTCAACTAATAGTAAGTTGTTACCACCATCTAGGAAATTCTGCAACACTAAGGAGTCGTTTCGTTAGATATTTAGTCTCGACAAGGTACGCCTTTATAACCCGATAAATGATATAAGATTTCAAAAATCCAGACCAAAGTAACAGTTTTGTTTTCAAACTGTGTCCTATCGGAAGTCGAACCCGTGAACTCTGCGGGCCTATGAAAAAGGCGGGACATCATTTGAACCATTATAGCTTAGGGCTATTACTTTTGAATACATCGATTGAAGTAATTCGCGAACTTAAAATTATTATTTACCTCAAACTCAAATTGATTCCCAATATACGTGTTAGTTTGAAATAAGCACACAAATTTAAAAATAATTTAAGTTATCGAAATAAATGCAAAACGAATCATTTAGATATTATAAATAATATTATAATTTAGTCCAGAAACCACCCTACTGTTAGGCTAATAATGTCTGCCCATTTTAGAAGAACTGATAGTATACCGACCATAATTGATAATAGACAATCACGCTGGTATCATACACTGTTATTATCTATGTATAGGTTTCTCTGTTCCCTCACGGCCAGCACATTAATATGCACATTAGGTCCAAAACTGCCTAGCAGCGCTGGAGTTTGTACTCAAAATCAATGGAATGACATAGACAAATACCTCTTTATTAGACAGTATTTTATTGCTGGAGTACCAGCTGACAAGCTGATAGCTCAACAGTAATGGAAAGTGGTTACCGTCGTCTATGAACATTTGTGACGCTAAAGGTGCTATCAATGCTGCCGGACTCGAACCTGGTCACGAATGCCACTAACTCATGGTTATTATGGCTCTCTTATGCTCTAGAGCAGGGATGGTGGCAAATATTCTACTCCCTGGCAAAAACATAAAATATCTGTACCACCAGTGTGCACCATTACAGATAACTTATAGCCTAAAGATATTCTAAATGTGCATATGAATTACTTAGTACAAGCTACTAGTAACCTAATACGATTTCATAATAAAGATAGCAATGAAACAAAATTAAATCATAAATCTGATTAGGAAACTAGAATATTATCTGACGGTAGCAAAATAAATATTTTACTATAGTCAACGTTAGATACACAACTATTATACCATATTATGCAAATATTGTGTGCTGGTTGTCCGCGTGCCATTTGCGGAAATAAACACTAAGTACAGCGAGCGCTACCTTGAAATGGACAATCGAGAATTAGGCAAAAATAAAAACTACGGAGTCGGGACTTTATTTGAATGCAACTTTAAAAGATAAATAGTTCTTTATACTATACAAAAAACTTATATGTAGTTAATACCGGTTTTCTAAATCTTAGTTTTCATTCTTCTTTTGCACAACCTTTAGCTTATCATAGATACAAAATTAGCATTGCTCATATGGAGTTTGTGTCAAATTAAACCAGTAATAAGGCAAATAAATCGATACATTGGATAGTAAATGAACTGGCTATAAGATTGTGAACGCTCCCTGGTGCGCTTAGTAGCGGCACATACCGAGCGAATCAAGAACAGCTAATTCATAATTCAGCATAATTCATAGTTTTATTAAATTTTCAGTAACATACAGTTATATATAAAAAATGTTATTATTTATTATATTATGTAAAATTTGGAGAAACGCTTAAAGAAATTGACATGTGTCCAAATACATTGGTAAGTGTAAGACAGCATAAAGTTCCATTATTTACTGATAATAGTAATGTTCGGCCACTTTAGGCAGCTAGTTTTGGAAGCTTGCTTGATGAACTTGGCGCATGTCTAGGTATCCTGGTAGGTGTAAGAAAGTTCCCCTTTACTTTGATACTTGTCGTAATTCGTAATACGAATCTGTAAAATCAGGCGCTTTGAGCACCCAGGTACATGTAACATACTAGGTTTTTTTTTTTAATTGGACGTAATTCGTAATACGAATCTGCAAAATCAGGCGCTTTGAGCACCCAGGTACATGTAACATACTAGGGTTGACGCAGCAAAGACATAAGAACTTTTATTTTAATAAGTGTTATTATACGATCCCGTTATGAACAACTCCAGGGATTTAATAAGTTTTAGATATACCATTGCATCAATATTTCTAGTTTCATAACTAATACAAGAAACATTACTCAAAGTTGAAATAAATGATATCAAACGGCCAGATCGAACTGCGATCTGTCTGTTTGCAATCTCATGATCAAAATGTATGCAATATTTATTTGTATAGACATGTCTAAGTAATTGGACTGGCATTTATGTCAATCAATGTTAATATTGTACAAGAAATTCATCAACATACAAGGAATAGTTACATTAAATAATTTTCCATATTTGTGTATTTCTATTTGCATCTAATTATATATACATATTGGACGTGCTTACATTTACTTATCTACAGACATGTTCTTGCTTCAAAGTATTTGTCACAAGACCATAAAAATAAATTTCCTTTTTTTATATTTATGGGTCTAACTGGTTAAGCTATCATGAATAATCAAGTTTTACAATATTCTTTAATACAACCTGATTTTAGCCTCAATGGGATTTTAGGTTTTCACAGATACCGAATAATAAAATTCACACGGCAACCCAAAAAATTACATATTATATAACAGAGCAGTTTAGACTTTCTACACAAATATAATGCTTGCTTAAAACACATTATTCTATGACTGTTCTTCCTTCCCCTTTAAAAAGTGTATACATTTCATGAAAAGAACCTACAGAGTAAAATAACGTCTTTCTATTTCTCGTTAAGCTTAAGGGTCTCGTGTGGGATAATGTTACAGTTATAAGCCGTTTCACGCAGATATGGCGATTATCGCAGGTGCGGCCCCAACAGTATAAACTCCATATAAAATTATAGATGGGTACTATTTTATTAGAAAAATTACGGATCGGCGCTGTCACGCCAGGTTAAATATGTTGCAAACGCACTGGCCCATAGGAAACTGTAATTTTAAATTAAAAAAACCGGATGGTATTTTATTGCTAAAACCAGTGCGATGCCTCTTTAAACAAATTGTTAAAAATATGTAACTATTAAGTAATATCCGTTAAAATTGACTATAAATATGACTTATTAAAACAGTAATAATTCCAACAAACATTACATTTCACAACAAATTAAAATTGTTTCGAATAAGAAACGCTTAATGAACTTACTAAAGACGTACCGATAACATGTATTTAAATTCACGATAAGAATTAGCGTATTACAATATTACATGGTAATGTAGAAAATACGGACCATGTTGTTGACCTCGACTCTAGCTGATTACGTAATGATGGCGTATCATTTAGCACACAGGTGTCAAATACAATTCAATTTTAAAAAAAAACAGTGACAGCTTGGAAGCTAAGGGGCTAACGAACTTACGTCACATTACTCACATTGCCATTACATAGGTTCCAAATAATGAAAATAGTGGACTTTTTTGATGCTGCTGTCCCAAAACATTTACGGTTTTGTTTAAATTGAGTTAAAGTAAGTTTGTTGTAAGGTTCTTGTAGAACCTTGAAGAAATCTACAAAATTACACTAACTCAACATGAATGAAACCGTTAAACTATGGTCGTATATCTTATTTAAAGCATTAAAAAATAACGCCGCTAACGCATAGCCACTTTAGTGTATATGCGTTATGTTATCTGTCAATATTTAACGTCATGAACAATGACGCATCTCAAATAAAGCATTAAGCCCATCGCCATATCTGCATGAAACGACCTATATCCGTACCACTATTGCAGATGCAGCCGCACCTTTACCGTTACAGAAGGCTTCATAGTATGTAGACTGCCCCGCCATTGGGTACTTGATATATTTCACAACAAATTCTTAAACAATTTGCCTACTAAAGAGCGGGTCTTAAAATACTGTTATCATCATACGATTAAAATACAAAAATAGAATTAATTTTAATTAATGTAACATTAATTAATATTTTATTTGCTAGTTAAATAAATGATGTTATAACTTACTACGCTCGTATAAAATATAGGGCGGCTTCAAAGTTTTGTAAGGTGATAAAAACTATCGCAGTTGATTACATTGGCAACTACCCTACTGTTAGATTATTTTAATGTTTAAATAGTTGTTTTTCTTCATACTTTTTATATGTATATTTGATGTACCTCAATTAAATGATCTTCAAACAAGCAGTGAGATAGTATTAAACTAAGTATTATACAAAGAAAATAAAAACTTACTGTATCGAAGAATTCTGTGAACTTGGAAAAGTAATACCACCAACATCCGTGTACTGTCTGAAATGAGAAATATATGCTTTAATATTGAAGATTTTTACACAACATAATTATTATAAGTTTATATAGTTACTTTGAAAAACAGGTTTTACCAGTCAGTGCTGAACTAAAAATTGTAGATTCCGTCAAAATAAGTTAATAGTTTCGCAAAATAGCGTTATTTAAAAAGCCAAAGTTACAAAACATATTTTTTACAGAAGGATCCTTCAAAGTTGGACGTAAATAAAGTAGAACAAAACGAAGTCAGTTTAAGTCTTTGGTAAGATATGGGGTTTTCGCAATGTACAAAAGTTCCTAATAAACAAAAAAAAATTATAAGTTCAGATGTGCGATTTTAAAACCTAGGGACTGACATTGTTTTTAAATGGATTTGTGCATGTGTGTCTTGCTAAGCATTTGCTGATATATAGTAATAATAACAGCCCATAAACGTCCCACTTCTGGGCTCGGACTCCCACTATAGGGGAACAGACAGTATACCCGCCACGCTTGTCCAAAGCGGCTTGGCAGGCTTAACACATCGGTTATCTCAATGTGCAGGTTTCATCACGATGTTGTCCTTTACCGTTGTTAGCACGTGGTAATAGCAGCAATATGCATGTTAAATCAGAAAAAACTGCCTTAGAAGTGCATACGTTAAGGCCAGGATTCGAACCCAAGCCCTTTGTGCTGGAGACGCGTGTACTAGCCATTACGCTACCACGACATTTGCTTACATATTATATACTAACAGTTTTGAAATGCTACGTGGTTGTGAAGTTCATGATATATTTTTGTGCTTTGTTCTAAAACTTCTTGGGAACTTGTAAAAAAAATCACGATCCATTATGTAGTTGAAATATGGACTATTTTCGTTTAAATGATTTTCTTAGGATTCTATAGCAGAGTAACAAAAACAATGGGGTTTCTCACTTCTATGTAACCCTAACTGTACACGGAGTAGCAATATTTAGGTTCAAGAAAGTTGAAGAGTGAAAATAAACTTAATTTCAAAACCAAAATAATGCGAAACATTTTTAAAAACGCTTGATCATTATACTATAATGATTTTTATCAATATTACGCAGGAAATTGAACATAATAAAAATCTACTTTATTATGATATGCAAATTTAAGCTTGCTAAACGTTCAAAAACTTTGCTTTATGCTTAAAATTGTTACTAACCAAACGTTCAAAAACAAGTTTGAGACTTAATTATTGTAATGTATTGAAATATCTTTTTTTTAAGATACTTTCTTATCCGTGCAGGAACGGAGAAAGAATACAATTTCCTGTGGCCGGGCGGCCTGTCGTAAGAGGCGACTAAACAACCCACAGCCAGGTGGCAGGGCATCTGCCCGACTGGATGGCTACCACCCCTGGTCTAAAGTATGTCGCCATAACAACCTTGAGTTGTGTTCCGGCATTAGTGACCAGGTTCCAGTCTCCCTTAAGAGAGCGGCAGCGCATTTGTACCACCTTTGGTGTTGCAAATGTCCATAGGCAATGGTAACCGCTTTCCATCAAGTGGGCCGTCTGCTTGTCTGCTGAACTCCTGCAATAAAAAATAAAAAAAAACTTTATAATGTATAAATAAAAATACGTAAAATATGCGTGATTTAAAACAGAATATACATTACAAAAAAGCGGTTGCAGATGGTTAATGGTTAGTGAGACTTGTAGATGAAGGACGATCTAATTTAACGGGAGCGGAGCAAGCTGATGCGCTCTCGCGCACTTTCACTCGCGTGAAAACTATTGATCAGATTTAGATGAAAATCGACATAGCTAGACTCGTTTCCGTGGGATCGGAATCGTCGACGTTTCCGTCGGATAGACTAAAATAGCGAAAAAAATAGTGCTTTTTCGGAAACTACAGATCGTATATGAATGAAACTCGAAATAGTGCTTGGCTTATGAGTTGACCTGAGTAAACACTTAGTTATTTTATACCGATAAATGACGTCGTCCTTAGAATAGACGGATTAGCAAGATAGATGACACTGCATGCGTTTTTAAAAAAAAAAATCTACCTACGTTGTGATAAACAATATGTCATTCATTGTATTACTGAAAATCAGGTTGGCTTCGACTTGCCTCTGTGTTTTGCTGGACATTATAAACTCTATGGACTTACGTTTCTTTTATATTGAAGTGAATTTAATAAGAAACAGTTTTTGGTCTAAAAAGTTACAGAATATAAACTACTTTAATCAAATACGTTATTTATAGTTATAAAACCTCATTAGAAATCAACGTTCATGTTTAAGTTTTTGTTTAGTTTATCATCCATAGGTATTTAGTTCCTTTGTCTGTTATTATACATTTTTTAAAACATAAAAAATTCAGTTTAGTTACTGAGCGATTAGCTTAATGCCACTTTTTAATTTGGGGTAATATTATAGTTATTGACCGTTTCACACAGATGTAGCAATAAGTGTAATGCGGTATTTGTGAAGTGATATTGTTATTAATTGTTAATCACGTAATTACGTGAAAATAGTTTAAAAAACATAGCTACATTATATATAATAGGTTGGGGAAAAAGTCTTTTCGCATATAGTATGTATGAACTTGTAATAAGATCTCTTTGGTTATACCATTTGTATCTGGCTGGTTTTGGTATCATTAAAAAGTTTTAATTTTAAAGAAGACAATTCCAAATACAAATTAGGAAAATGTGTGATTTTCATTTGTTTTTCTTAGTGTTAAAATGAGTGAATCTAATGAAGAAATTCGATACATTTTAAAATTTTACTACAAAAAAGGTAAAAATGCAACACAAGCCGCGAAAAAAAATTGTGATGTTTATGGACCTAATGCAGTATCTGTGAGAGTAGCGCAAATTTGTTTTAAGCGTTTTTAATCCGGAAATTTTGATATCAAAGATGCACGCCGCTCTGGTCGCCCCGTTACGGACAAAATTGATGCCATTTTTGAAAAAGTGGAGCAAGATCGGCATATTAGTAGTTACGATGTAGCTGGAGAACTGGGAATTGACCACAAAACGGTTTTGGCGCATTTGAAAAAAGCTGGGTATACCAAAAAGCTCGATATATGGGTGACTCATGAGCTTACTAAAAGAAATCTAATGAACCGTGTAAGCATTTGTGATTCTTTATTACGACGTAATGAAACCGAACCATTTTTGAAGAATCTACAAGCTACATACTTTAGTCAAATGTAAATAAACTTTATAAAAAAACCTTTTGAATCTTTATATAAAATGCGAAGAAACTTTTTCCCCAACCTAAAATATATATATGATATTTGTCAATAATTTTATTGACAAATATGACATATGTATATAATGTAGCTATGTTTTTCAGTTCAGTTCATCAGTTAGATAAATTGTCATTGGAAGTCTATATGTCTAAATAACCAAATTAAGTTTTTATATACTTAAGTAACATAAAGCTATTATGCGGGGCTTTTCAGACGGCGTAGTCGAACGAAGAAAACAATTGCGAAATAGCATATTCCAGGTAAATAGGCACTAAATAATATGATTTTGTATAATAATGATTATGTAGTTATGCAAATAGTTTGAAGGTAAACAACCTGATGCAAATGTCATGCATCATAATATCATAATAAAGCAAATAAAAACAATTTCAATAATTGATACCAGCAGGAAGAGACTATAGATAATTATAGCTCACATTTTTAGTTCTCATGATATACCTATATTTTTCATGAATAAAATTAACAACTGATAAATTTAACAATTGGATTTTCACAACAGGTCCAAATTCAATTTACAATATAGGAAGTACCCGGCAAACGTTGTTCTACTGATGCATATTTATGAATATTATATATCTAAAATGGAGGGTTTATATTATATGTATAGTTTTGCAACCCACGAAGGCAAATAGGCCTTCCATTTGCCTTCGTTTATGTGTGCGTGAGATCAAAAGTGGTGTGATTGACCGGCATGCTCGCAACTGATCATTCAATACGATACGCACACTATCATAATGTGCATGTACACGCTCAACCACGAGAAGAGCGCTGATCAATTAATCGGATGCGTCCGTGAGCCGCGACAGAGAGCCATGACTAATAAATGTGCACAATCGTCTCGGACGCAACCTAATATTGCTAAATCTCGTTAGAGAAAACGCAATTCTTCACTGATATAAATAGACTTCCCTAATTTTGCACCGTATGTGGTGGGTATACCCAGTATTTCGCTATATTAATTAAACCCCACCGACAACCTTGCATAGGTTGTTAGTTCACTAGTAGCGAATTATAGCAAAATGGTAAATGCAAAAATATTTTCCGTGTACAAATATCTATCTTTATTATTATCTGTTTTATTATGAACAGCTTTGGAGCTTTTGTTATTGTTCATTGGTTGTAATTCCGGAGCTAGAACAATAACTACTAATATTATAAAGAAGAAAGTATTTTTGTATGTTTCCAACGAATAAACTCATAAACTGCTTTACCGATTTGAAAAAACATTTCATGATTCGATTATCCCTGATTAATATAGGCTATATAAAAAGTAGAGATCCCTATTAAACTGCAATAATGTAACCCATTAATCTAAACAAAATACTTGGCGCGCTTACATTTAAGTCTTCAAAAATAAAATTAATTGATAAAACTTTCTTATTCGCAATTAAATCAATGGCGTACACTTGTTTTCTCAGTTGTTAAATATTTATCCAGAATACAAAAAAACTAACGAATAGTATAAATATATTACGTATTTAATAAACGGACTCAAACAGTAATAATTAACCATTCAGTTCCTTGTAGGTAAGCAATATAGGCATCGTATCAAGGAAAATTATATAAATTTCCTCTCTTCATGATGTAGGTGTAGGTAGGTTACATAATTATTTTCATGTGTTTATTTCACTGGACTACAATATTATAGGAGTTTTTTTTTAAATTTTGTTCATTGTTGAAGCACAGGAGGCAGTCTGATCGCTCAACTATGATGGAAAGTGGTTACCGTCGCCTATGTACATTAGCATCACCAGGAGGTGCTATCAGTGTGCTGCCAGCCTTGAAGGGGAAAACGTATGCATATATAGCTAATTGGTTTAAACTAACAATTGCCACGTTTACGGTTGCCTGAATTTGAAATAAGTAGATAATTAAGAAACTAATCTAAGCTATAATAATTGAGGCACGAGTAAAAAGACTGAAGGTTACCTTTAACAAATCTTTAATAGGATTTCTAAGTTAATGCATTTACTCGTATCTATCTATCTATAATATTATAAATTCTAAAAATGCCATGTCTGTACATTGAAACTATATAAAAAAACAACTGGAATTCACTGTATATAAACGATGGAACACAAGATGCATTGTTTTTAGGTTTCTTGTCTGTTTGTTTTTTTTTATGGCACGAGTTTAGAAGACAGGCAGACAGCCCCTTTGATGGAAAGTGGTTACCATCGCTTATGGACATTTGCAACACTAAAGGTGCTATAAATGCGCTGCTACTCTCTTAAGAGAGACTGGAACATAGCCATCCAGTCGGGCAAATGACCTACCACCTGGCTGTGGGTTGCTTTGTCGCCTCTTACGACAGGCCGCCCGGCCGCAGGAAATTGTAGTCTTACTCCTTTCCTGCACGGATATTCTCCGTTCCTGCACGGATTTGTCTGCATGTTCGGGATTCACGTAAAAACTTCTGGGCCGATTTCGGTACGATTTTCGCTGATCGATAGCAAATTCTTAAACTTAAAATCTGCGCTATTTTTTATCCTAGGAATTCCACGATAACTTTTCTAAGAATTATTTAAAATGGCCAGATTGAAAAAAAATCGAATTCTCATACGATTTTTTCATTGATCACATTTAGCAAATTTTATGTAACAAAATGTGTAATATTTTTTAACCCCTGAATTCCGACGCAATTTTCCCGAGAGCGGTTTGTAGTGTTTCGGGTGCATACAAATTAGCTTATTCCAACACAGGTTTTACTAAAACGATGCGGTACTTTGTATCCCGGGAATCCCGCGTGAATTTTGCTGGGAGTGTTTTAAAGTGGGTAGAACATATAAAAATTAGCTGCTTCAGATCCTATTGATACTAAAACTAATAATCCAGGAGTTTTTATATTTCCCGGAATTTCCTAACTTCGACACCACGTGATAATGAACGTGAACTTAATGTAACAGTTTCTATATTTATAAGTCATCTTTAATAAAACAGATGTAGTTATGTATATCTTTAATAACATTACTTATTCCGGATTTTACGGGAATCTTCGGAATTCATGTATTGTCATACTAAAAATATCCGTGGCCCTGCTGAAAATACCTTTCGATTTTAAGTACTGGCAAAATAGCATAATCTACGTTACCTGTCAAACGTAGACGAAGACGCGGACATATCCTACTATTGAAATATTTTTTATTGCGAAGATGGTAAACAGGCAGATGGCCTGCTCATGGAAAGGGGTTACCGTCGCCTATAGGCGTTTGCAACACCAATGGCGAAACAAACGCGTTGTTAGCCTTTAGGATGAGATAAGAAGAAGGAATATTTACATGAGATAGAGGTATCAAACAAGAGACAGAGGGAATGGGTTAGAAGGATGCGGTATGGGATTGGAATAGACGGGACAGGATAGAGAAGATTGGATAAGGGGAGGGGTAAGTGGGCCATCGGAACTGTCACTCATGGCACGAAACACCATTACCTCGAGGCTAACCGTTTCACGCCGATATTCTGTAAGAGCGTGGTGTTACAGCGATCGAGCCGACCGGGCCCTAAGACCTGTAATAAAGATGGTGATTCCGGCAAGGCTCTACCGTGTCAATTTTGTGGTATATGTATGTAATAACAATAAATTATGTTTAAAAAAATAGAATGGCATACCCGTATTGCGTGTGGTGATCTTGAATAATCGACAGGTTGGCACGTAAAGCTGTAGGTAGTGAACCAGCCGCTTTCTATACTCTGTGTAAAATAATAATAATAATAATTAATACAATTTTGAATTGACTTGGCAACGAATTCTATTTTTTTTTATTACATACAAAATTTGTTCTAAGTGCCAATTAACCGCAATACTGTAATCATTAAGATTTACTTCTTTTCTGTGGATATTGTGCTTTACGGAAACTAACAAAATACACACATTTTCACAAATACACTTTTTGCACTTATAACTTATTTTTATAGTTAGTATTTTATGTGTCGTCTGAGTAAAAGGTCATAATTATTTGACATACACTCAGTTTACAACCGCAGGATTTATTTACTGATTAACTCATTATTAACTGGGAGTTTCCCTCAGTTTGGTGTACTATGCACTAAGGTTCTATATTCCTTATAAACTTATTTTTTGAAATAAAAATTGTCTTTTTAGCTCCGGCCCATCTAGCGATAATAGCCTTCATATTTATAATAATAATATAATTTAGTTATATAGAATTATATAGAATATTATATAGAAGAATTAGACAATTCAAAGCCTTCAGATACTCCAATACAATATGACTCTAACATTATGAGCGTTTTAACGGTGTCATGAGACATGATTAGAGCAGGCAAGTAGGAAATAAAAATAAAAAATCAAAGATAGAAAGACTACAATTAAAATTAGGCCAGTAATTTCGTGTACTGTATATCTAAAATATCTATTGCTAATTAATACTTTGCACTCACGTAAGACTAATCAATAAACTATACTAATAATGCACAAACTAAGAAATTACTATGCAATCTTAGAGATAAACTTTACTTAATATATATTATTGTTGAATAAAAATATATTTTTATCACTTAAAAATTAAGCTAATTAATTAATTAGATAATACGTGCTATTAAATTACCTCATAAAACAACCAGCAGCTAAATATGACTTGGAACAAATTGTAGTATATAAGTACTTTTTTGAGTTCAAAAGGTTTTCTGTTTTCCATAAGTTTTGGCCCCAGCACCTGTTGACAAAGATATGAAATCAAAACTACTGCACTTGTGACAACACTTATGAAGTATTAGTGAGGAGGTATTATGATTAGTGAATGAAAATATTTGAGTTTAAATATTCTTTTGTGTAAAGTAAGTATATTAATCTTTATTGAATTTTGGTTTGGCGTAAAAATATTTTAAGTATAACTCACTTTGACTGAGAATACATATGTTAGACATATTAATAATGTGGGAAACGGGGAAGACATCAGGAGCCAGCCTTTCACCCTCTGGTCGCTTTTGTTGTCCATCAGATCATGGTATGCCGCCACTAGCCTACTGAGCGCCTCCATTTTCACTGTAACAAACAAAACATTATGTTAAAATCATTTTCCTTACATAAAAATTATGGTTAATTAAATAGTCTTTGTACCATGTATACCATCAGATGTATTGCACATTCAGCTTTGATATATAAATAGCATGTATATTATACTAATGTGCCCATGACTTCGTACGTGGAAAATTTAATTTCTAAAGGTCTATTTTACCCAGAGGCCCATAGGGATGATTTGTGAAAACACGTGTATGTGCTTTTTAATTATTATAATACAAATTTAAATATAGATTTACATATAATAATCCTGAACTCAAAGAATTCTGTGTTGCTGGCTTTAAAAATATAAACTAAAAAAATCTGAACCCAGGATTTTTTAGTTTATTTTTTTAAAGCCTAAATATCCCTGTTTAGGCTATAAAATATTCTTTATAAGAAAAAAGTAGCCTATGTCCTCTCGGCTACAATATATCTCCGTAACACATTTCACTAAGATCCGTTTAGCAGGTCGGCCATAAAAAGGTAAAAACCAACATATTCAACAATAATAATAAAGGACAACATATCGGGCTTGTCTGCCGATGATTAAAACAATATTAATATGGTTCCTATCGCACATATTTCATTAAAATTCCTTTAACATTTAGATAAAGTTACATAGTAAGGATATTTGAATACTTGGTATACACGTTATAAGTTCGTTTTGTTCGGTATTAAATTAATGTGGTAATTTTATCTGTGTACTACCGATCGACACAACTGAATGTCATGGTGGACCACATGTGATATTTATCTGTTAATCAATTCATAATTACGCATTTTACATATATTCCGCTATAAGAATGACTATAATAAACATAATATTTTCTAATGAATAGGTCACTAACATTACAGAAATTATTGTACGTGAAAACGGATTATAAACCGGACTTCAACAATGTATTGTTAGACTTTTAGAGTCTTTATTTTATTTTTAATCAAGGTGTATTTCTCAAGGTTGTTTTGTTTATAATAATTAATTATTAGAATTATTTACATGGCTGCGTTTGTGTACTTACGGATCCAGACCCTACAAATAGAACTGTGATCATCCCTGTTTTCATAAATGTGTATGTAACGTTTTTCATGATCATCAAAAACTCACATCTATTTTATAATTAGTTTGCAAGTATTCAAAACGTTACCTCACTAAGAAAAGAAGGTTATGACAGAGAAAGTCGTAGACTGGTCTGCACACACCATAGCATTAAACGCACATGGGCGGGACAGGATTACTACAGTTAAAAAAACCATAATATATTATATCAAGTCGATCTAGATATAAATAAGATTTGAGCAAGTGCGCCGTACTTATAGGTCGAGAGACATTCGTTCGTGAAGCAATCAGCACATTTCCAAGAGGCCTTCCTCTGAAACGCTCATCGTTTGTTTTTGTCTAATTCGCTTAAAATTTATTATATTTGACCGAAACACGACAAAAGGCATTTGTTAAGCCCCCAGAAAAATTTACGCGTATTATAGTATCACAGCACCTTATTCCCGACTCGCTCACCGCTACTTGCTGTGGTCGGAACCGCGGACTTGTTAAAATTATTATAGAGCCTACGTATAATAAATTGTCGAGACTATTATGTCATTAAATATGAATGAACTTGTTCACACTCCGTTCATTAAATATAAATCAATAATGGCATATATTTTTCCAATACAATAGATTGTTAACCTGCTGTGCCTATTATGACGTATAATTTTAATTTGATTCCGTATAATTTAATTAAGGTAATAGGGTTTTAATAGAAACCGTGTTTTAAAACCATGTGAATAATAGCAGATATCAACTTACACTGTTACTTGAGCACAATTTAATTTGCGGCTAGTTTTTTTAATACATACAAATAATAAATTTCAATTACACTTGTAACTAAAATGTAAACTCGTTTTGCTCGGCACTGACTTCGTAATTTAATAAAACAACAAATAATTATACAATTGATAGAAAAACATTTTCAAGTTTTTAGTTACTTGTGTGTATTTTTTGAAGTCGATAGTGTGTTGTTTAAAACTTAATTATTTTACCTCTAAATTCAAAATCAAAAGTTTTGATTAAAAATAAGTTTCACTAGAGAACACTTTTGGAAGTTCATATATGTAACTCAAAATTTAAATCTACTACCTATAATACTATGTACAGGGCTTCGCAATGTTTTATCGCTGTTCAAAGGAGAAGCTGCAAGAAATTCCCCAGCAAGACGTCTAGCTAAAAAATTTTTTTTTCATCATAATTATTTATATATTATCGCAGGCTCCATTTTTAAATACATAATGAAGTTGTATTACAATTACTTTTCAAAGAATGAATGGAATAGTAATAAACAAAAAAATATTGTCACCGTCGCAATAGTGACATATTAAGAATTTTATTCATACTGCGACAAATCTCCATAGATTCCTTACATGTTATGTAAAATATAAACGTTATACAGAAGATTGTATAAAAGGCTTGAGCGAGCAGCTATTTAAATGCAGTTTTGTTATTTAATTATTCTTCAATAGCGTAGTATCCCTTTCTAAGCAAGGTACTTTTCAATTTAGCTTTAAATTTATTGAATGGCAGATCTAACACTTGATTCAGGATTTTATTAAAGAAGCGTATACCTGCCCCCAAGAAAGTAGACAGTACTTTTTGATATCTGTAATATGGCAGTATCAATCAATAGATTATTTATTATTACACCAAGCATAATAATATTATGCTTGGTGTTAAAATTGTGAACATCCTTATATTGTTTGTAGGCACTCATATTAATACGAATGTAAATTATATTATTAAAAATATATTGGCAGGGACCGTCATAATTCCGATTTCCTTAAAGCGTTCTTTGAGAGAGTCCCGAGGGTAACGAGGTTTTAAATGGACCTTATGACTCTTTTTTGTAAAACAAATACAGTCTCTAAGTCAACAGCGTTGCCCCAAAGTAAAATACCATAGGACCATGATACTATGAAAATAAATAAACGAATCTAGCGGTCTCTTCATCAGTGAACTTCCGTGTGACAGTGTGAAAGTGACTCTGTACGCAACAGAACTAAGTTTACCTGACAGACTAGATATACGAGTGCCCCATTGGAGCTTCTGATCTTAACTAAAAATACTTTGATAATGAAATACAATGGCTACATAAAACTGAAGATAAAAGCTGAAAACGCTTAAATAAGAACCTGAATTATTGAAAGAAATATGAATGACTATCTACTTTCTTTCCATAGTGAGGTACGTATTTTATTGCTATTATACCTATCTAATTACTATAAGTATTTACATATTGACAATGTTTGTACTTACATAGTTTAGTTAGGAATCTTTGAAGCCTAAAATACAAGACTACTGGTAAAATTATTCTAGATCCTTCTCAAAGTTCTGACCAAAATTAAACACATAAACCAGATATATATATATATATATATATATATATATATATATATATATATATATATATATATATATATATATATATGTATATGTATGTATATATATTAATCAATTGCTGTTCGTTAGTCTCGCTAAAACACGAGAACGGCTGGACTGATTTTTGGTTTTGAATTATTTGTGGAAGTCCAGGGAAGGTTTAAAAGGTGAGTAAATATGAAAAACATGCTTGGAATATAGTAAAAACAACAATTTCGCTTTCCCTTACAAATTATTCCTACCTGTCAAACATTTGATGTTTGTCCCGTCGTTTATAAATCAACGTTTTTTATTTATTGATTCTGAGGCGGTATGAAGTTTGCCGGTTCAGTTAGTATGAAATAAATTATGAGTGAGAATCTTTTTTTCTACAGTCAGATACTTATGATTTAAGGTCCTCTAAAGATTCTATCTGCTCATTTGTATTACGGGTTCAGTTATATTTTTTATTTTGGCAACAAACAGAGGTAAGTAGATTACTTTTCAAACATATTGCTTAAATTGTCAATCATCAAGACCCAAGATCCAAGGATTATCTTGGAGCTATACTAAGCTAAACACAAAAAGAATCATTACAATTTGTTCATAAACAATAATAGAAATGCTTAAACACACATGTACACTTGTATTTTTAAAATAAATAAATAAACAATCCTACAATTTAGTATTGAATTTCATAAAAGAGGAGTCAAGAACATCTTAATTTGCATTCATTTATGAAAGTTCATCATCGATGACTAAAACGTAACTGTTTATTTATCTATACTAATATTATAAAGAGGTAAAGTTTGTTTGTGGGAAGTAATCTCTTGAAGTACTGAACCGATTTTTATAATTCTTTCACCAGTACAAAGCTATATTATTCCTGGGTGATACAGGGTATATTTGATTGTTATTAATAATATTTTTTAATTTTTTTATGACGGCTAGCAAAGTGGGCACAGGTCAGCTGGTAGTAACATATAAACGATGTAACTATTAAGACAATGCCAAATATACTCCCAAATATCAAGGTTAGAATAGTTTTCGATTGCAACTATTTACGAGCTTATTATCGTAATGACTTCATTAAAAACAATTATAATTCACGTAATTATATTATTCGTTAATATGTCAAAATTTTTTCAATGATGTCAATGCAAAGTAGCCGCTCGGCTCTTGAATCAAAGAGCCTCAGAGGACATTGCCCGGCCTTAACATTAAAAAAATCTTTATCAAGGACCATGGTGAGAATATATAAGAGACTAGCTATGGCCGCGACGTCGTCCGCGTGGAATTTCTTTTCAAAACCCCCCATTTTGAAACATTCTTCATTGGTCAATGAGATAAGAAATATAATACAAAATTAGAAGGGTTATAGTCAACAACATAATTGTACAAGCGTTTTATTTTACTTTTGACGTTTGCACACTCATCAAGTTAACATTTTTTGTCAGTAAATTTCACATGTCACAATTGTTATACTTCATTGTTCCAGGCGACGTGGTAATAATGATGTTCTGCGAGTCTCGTAATACATAGACTATAAACTATAGTCTTATATCTAAATTTAATTGTATTTCATCGTTTTTAAATTAAAAGAAAATAACACGGCATTTATTTAGATTAAAAAAATGCTTAGCTTTTATTTCACTTTCAATTTATTCATTACGCAATACACTATTTTTAGCAAATGATTATAGGTACATTAAATTGTGAAATAATTAAACCATTATCTATTATTTATAGTAACACTTTTAAGGCATCGCGAACTAATTAATGATCGACCCGTCAAAAGTAAAATAAACCGTTGGACGGAATATAGGTTCTTCAAAACTGAATTATAATTAGGCTGAATCTACATATGTCTCTGCAAGTTTTACGTAAAAGTAGCCTATCACATCATTATATGTAAACAAACACGTGCTATACAATGTGCAACTTAAATGTATACATCCACAAATTAACACAGCTATAAATCCTTCAACTTAAATAATAACCTTTAGTTTACGTGTTTTTAGTTCTAAATGTATCTACTAAAATAATTTATTTTCGTCTAAAGCACATAAAAATGCTGCTTACTGTTTTTTATGGTTCGGTCTAACTTAACTACACTTTTATACAAACGCCGGCTGATGTTATGGAAATTTACCGAAGTTGAATATTAAATTATCAAATAAAGTATTAAGGCAAAGCAAAGCTGTACAAAGCAAGTAAATAGCCTGTTTAGGCTATTTATAATCATTACTTAACGAGGACTTTTGAGATTCATTAGCATATCAAAGGGGTACTGCTACCTGGTAGTAATAAACACATTCATAACATTACGATAGTGTTAGACTATTTACACTTTAATTACTAAGAAAAAGATTTTTTTAAGAGCCTTAAGAACAGACGGGCGTGCATGACAGGAGTTATGAATGTGGAAGAAGCAAGTGGCTGAATGGCGCTCTGTTGTTCGTCCCTACCCCGCAAGGGAACTGGCGTGAAGTTATGTATGTATGTATGTATATATATATTATACATTAACATTGAGATATAATAAAAACATATTGATATTAAGTAAACATATTACTTAGATATATTGTTATTTTTCATATGTTGTGGTGGTATCTGTTCCAACAATTGTTTTAAAAATTAACCTCTTAAATAGAGGCTTAGAGTAACGAAAAAAGTCAATATCACTAAATTTAGTGTTGTAAGTCTTAGCAATTCGAGTAAATATGCTATTGCTGGCATAATTCGTTCCATGAGAAGGTTTCATAGATTTCCAGAAATATTTAATGTTACTCTGAAAATCTTCAGAGATTCTTTCATCAAAATCATCTTTTTGCTCATTCTTTTTCTTTTTGGTCTTTATTTTAACTATTTCATTCATACAAAAAATATCTTCATATACATCTTCTTTTTGGTATTCTTCAGTTTTGGGTCAGGTTTTAAAGCTAACCAATCCTTCCATACTTTCTTTTTATCATTCAATACACTCTGTGTATCTCTCCTTATCCCACCAAATATTCTTCATGCATTTTTATTTTAGTTTACTCTTACAAATCGTCGCAACACTCACAACTTCGGTTTTAAAGGACATCCATAACTCTTCTATCTCCCACATATCATTCATTCAAAATGAAAACATAACAAAAGACAAATATTCAGGTGCGAGCGTCTTATGTACGTACACTGATGATTTCTGGCAGAAAACTTTGGATATCGTACAGCTATAGGTTGCAAGATATATCAACACTTACCTAAGTATAAACAAATAGACATGATTAAATTTTACCAAAAGTTAAATATCGTAACATCTTGCCAGTAATAACAATGTAATTTTATTTTATATCCGTTTTCATGTGGTATGCAAAGCGGTTAGTTAATGAAGCGGTTAGAAGCGTGTGCCAGGCACATGGCCCCAGTCGGCACAAAATTGTTATATTGCGCATTGACATGGAACTACGACGTGGCAGGCAACGCATACACACGACTTCGTTGACACGCCAAAACGATAAATGGACTAGGGCTGCCACTAGAGCGCCTTGACCGCGGATACATAAAGTAGAGAACCTCAAATATATCAACATTTCAAACAGTTGTTTAGAAGGATAAACTGTTAAACAACTTGTGCACTACGCACAGAAACAGATATTTATCGATTTTATCATTTTAATTTAAAAAAAAATACGCAGTACGCAAGCCAAGCATGAAATCAGATTAAAAGATATGTAATACTCTAGTTTCGAAATTTCTGGAAAATCCATAAATCTTGTAGTTGAAGGGCAACCCTGATTTTACAGCTGATTTTGAGTCTCACGAAACCTTTTTTTACCAGTAGAAATCTGATTGAGAATCATCAGCCGCGCGACGGGGAGAAGTCGCGGCCGGAGTATGGGATTCGCCTCGTCAGGACACTAGCATCGCTACGAGGATGTTAATGCCAAAGAAACCCTTGGCCAATCCCAAACGTCCCTTTTCCGAGATGTAGGCTCATTTGCGCATTCACCTCCAGCTTGGTTGGACGACGGCCGCGCGGCCGGGCGGCCCACGGAATCTCGCCCTTTAATTATTTCTACCGTGACCAAAACCAAATATCAACGCGCACTTATCACTGGGAAAATATTTCTGTAATTTCTACCGGTAATTATAAAAACCATAATCACTTCCTCCCAACCGCTGACTAATATCTGTGACGTATTTTTATTGCAACAGCGATAAAACAAAGAATCGCAGAACAATGCCGGCGACCTGGGGATTGTAACTATTGCAATATAATCAACGAAGTATCTCATAAAGGTACAAAGATACAAGGTATGCTAATTAATATACGTCTTACCTTACCAATAAAACAATTTTCTTACATTCTTTGTTATCTATGGCCTTTCATATGAACCGCTTTTGATTATATTTTATTCTTTAACTATTTTTTTATTTCTACATTTATGTTATAATAGTTCTTTGCGGCTTATGTATTTATTACTCTTAACGTGTGTTTTCGATAATGTGTGTGAAATAAGATACTTTCTATCTCAGAAGAACTATTCTTTCCGCGATATGAGGATCCAAAGTTTACAGGAGTGAGTCTGAATTAACTGATGACCAGAAATTTGGTAAGGAACTATAGACATACTATATATGCACTTGCAATAAGGGTTTGAACATACTATTTTTCGATTACAAATTTAACGGATATGCCTAAGTTTCAAATAAGTATTTTTGAATAAACAAATTTTTGATTGCCATTAAAATTACAGGTATTTTATGTACTTTCGATAACGGGGAAGAAACTAGTATTATGATGTGGGTAACAGAATATTTTCCGGGGGATGAGGATTCGAAGTTTACTAATTAGATAGATAGATAACACTTTACTGTACACCATTACAGAAAACTTACGAACTAGTATTATACTAATTGTGTACAAAGGGCGGTCTTATCGCTAGAAAGCGATCTCTTCCAGACAACCCGTGGCAAGAATATTGCTGATTAGGAGTGGCGATGGTGGAATACATATAATTATTGTACGATTACTTACATTTTAATAATAAATATATAACTATACTATATATACAAATATACACATAAGTTATATACATATACAAGATATGGTGATAACTTGCAACTATTTAAACATAGTAAATATGTAACTATATACAATAGAATATCTACTAATTATATAAAATTACATGTCATTATATTGCAGATAGTATTTCCTGACCATGTTCTTAAATGTTATTAGAGATTTAGCTTGTCTGACAGCAACAAACAATGTGTTGCAAAGTTGGACAGCCTTAACCGTGAAAGAATTATTGAAAAACGTTGTATTATGAGTAATAAGTCTATGTTGACTGGAAGGGCGTAAGTTGTGAGAGCAAGAAATAAATTCAAAGCGTTCTTTAAGGTACAGTGGAGTAGTAGGGATGAATAAAATACTATAAAGTAATGAAAGAATGTGAGTATTCCGGCGAAAACGAATTGGCAATCACTTGAGTTTTTTTACGAAATTCAGAAACGTGGTTATACTTGCGTAACCCAAATATGAACCTTATAGAAAAGTTTTGGAGGCGCTCAAGTTTATTAAGTTGTTCTTGAGTTAAACAACTTAATAAGCTTGAGCGCCTCCAAAACTTATTACTACTTATCATTATTAAATATGATAAAAGGTATGATGAACGTTGAACAAATTCTATTTATCCCACATCCCAGACGCGGAGAGACGCGAATGATGCCTTATATAAGATTTTTGCTTATCGTCTCTATTTATTTACACGCATTAAATATGGTGATCTTAAAAGTAGTAGAGAATCTTCACATTTAGCTTCAATTGAGGCATTTCGAAGAAGCTTTATTAATGTTTTTTTTTGTATATAAATATACAAATGCGTTATTTACACACATATATAAAGAGAAGTTAACCAAAAAATCTTTTATTATGCAATTAGCAAGAAGATATAAAAAAAACTTCACAAAAACATTAATAATGAAACTGATCTTATTTATACAATTCTAACGATGATATAATAAATCTCATAAATAATACTAAATAATTCTAAACATGAAGTGTCTGTACTTCGAAGCTGTTTGAAAAAATACAACTGGAATACAATGCATAAACGATGGATACGATAAAAAAAAATGATTTCTTGTCTGTTTGTTCTAGATTCACGTATAAACTACTGACTGATTTCGATGTGGTTTTCGTTGAACGACAGCTAATTTTTAGACTTAAAATCTGCGCTACTTTTTATCTCGGCAATTTCGCAGGAATTATTCTGGGAATTAATTAAAGTCGCCAGCCTGAAAAAAAATAACGAATTCCGATGCGGGTTTTTCATTGATCAATAACACATTTTATGTAATAAAATATGGGATATTTTTTATCTCGGGAATCCCGCAGGAATTTTCCCAGGAGCGATTTGAAGTTGTTAGAGTGCATAAAAATTAGCTTATTCCCACACAGTTTTCACTAAAATATAGTAGTTAGTTCACATTCTTTTTAAATGCTGTTGTACTTTGTGTCCCGAGAATTCCGCAAGAATTTAAAGTCAATCATGGACGAAGTCGCGGGCATGTCCTAGTCATTGATATTTTTAAAAGAATATAGGTAATTTTTGTGGATCTAAAAATTAACAGACAAAAGAGTTACATCGATGATTTTAAATCCTTTATCTAGTTTTACTGACGACCTTATTCATTTTCCTTTGAATAATTGCCATTATATTATAAATACACGTTGCGGGTTTGTGTAACACATTCTGTATGAAGTGTTTTGTCATGGGCGAATAGTACATAAAAACTTAAACTTACTGCAACATTTACAAAATAAATGAAGCTGCAGAATTAAGCCAGAAAATATTATTTATTATGGTAATTTTTGTTGTAATTTCGATGTCGACATGATAAAATTGTAGTGACTGAAATCTCATTCATATGGAAATTAAACATACACTAAAATTTAAAATAAAATTTGAATAAATTAATTAATTAAAAGTCAAATAAATAAAAATAAAAATTAAAAGTTGTTGATGTTAAAATTTCGGTTTTAATCTCTAAAAGGTTCCTTGAAATCCTTTGAACTGTTTCGGAATCTATTTGAGATAAAACTTTCAGACAGACAAAAAATCTAAAAACTCATTTGTAATTAGATACAGTTTAGATGGCAGCTGTCGCTTAAATATTTACATTTATTTTAAAATTACAAGCAGACACTTTAATTGTAATTATTTATATATATATATACTATACGGTATTTTTATTAAGAAAGATTCTTGTTCTGATAATATTGTTTGGAAATACGCTTCTACCTAGTCTTGCCATAAATATTGTAACAAAGAATATTTCTTTTCTATTGCAAATAAAATTTATAAGTTTTACAGTGTGATAGTTTAATATATAAATATAAAACAATTTCAAATATAAAAAGCTTATTCGAAGTGGTCTCCATTGGCTGCAATACAGTCTTTAAACGTTGAGGCCAGTTATCAATAGAAGCACGCACTCTTTCCATGGGAAAATTCTTCACTACCAATCGTATGGATTGTTTTAAGGACTCCAAATTATCATGGCGTTTAGAGCAAGCCGTACTCTCTAAACCTGACCATAAATCATAATCCAGCGGATTAAGATCGGGACTAGACGACGGCCAGTCTTCAGCTCTGATGAAGTCCGAAACGCTTGTTTCCAACCAAGACTGCGTGGATCGAGCTTTACGACCCGGCGCCGAG
The DNA here is from genome assembly GCA_019925095.2 of Dendrolimus kikuchii. Taxonomy (NCBI): domain Eukaryota; kingdom Metazoa; phylum Arthropoda; class Insecta; order Lepidoptera; family Lasiocampidae; genus Dendrolimus; species Dendrolimus kikuchii. Next base: position 10,256,512 of record CM034393.1, on the reverse strand, counting down.
TCTTGTTGGAAGTACCATTCTTGGTTATTGAACATGGTGTTGTTAAGGGGCTTAACTACCTTGTCAAGAATGGTATCTTGATATACTTGTGCGGATATTTTGATACCTTTTTCACAAAATAATGGCTCAGTCACTCCTTCATAGCTAACACCCCACCAAACCATCACTGAAGACGGACGGACGGACTAATGCCCACGTTACACTCTGTCGACTAATTAAGAAGCTTCCCTAAGGAAGCTCTAAAGCTTTGAGCATAAATACGGTCATTTAGTTTGTTAAATGTTGCTCTATTGTAAAAATTTACTCATCCGTAAATAAAAATCTTTTGTGACCTCTCTTTGTGTGCCGCTTCAGTAGTTGTTTCAATTTTACCACCCTATTCTTTTTTAAATTATGAGTTAAGAAATGACGAGTCTCTTATAGACTGTAAGTCTTAAGTCATCTTTTAAAATACGCGACATGGTTCTAGACGATACCTTCATCTCCCGAGATAAAATCTTTTGCTTTCGGACAGGATTTCTTCGAATTCTTTCCCTTACTGCTTTGACCACCTTTTTCGTACGAATACTAAGTGGACGGCCAGATCTTTTTCTGTCACAAACAGAGAAATTCTGATTGTATCTATTAATAGCCCGGTACACAAACATTTGACTAATACCAAGCGTATGGAGAGTTTTAAAAATTGCATTTGGCCCCATACCTACTTTGTGTAATGCAATCACAGCAATTCGGTTCTCTTTATCGCTCCACTCCATTTTAATACCGCAAAATGTTGTACAATGTTTTTGGCGCCAAAATGAGAAAACACAATGAACAATCATATAAAAATGTCAGATTCCAAATTCAAATGTAATATTTTGTTTCTTTTTAATTGTAACAGTATTTATGGCCAGACTAAGTATTTAAAACACATGGCCATTATGACTGTAATTCATATAAAATATAATAATGTTTTATGAACTCGTATAGCATACGAAAAAAACGTGTGGTTATGCAGTTCACACGCAGTAAAAGTGAAGCAGTGTGACAAGGGATGGGAGGGATTCTATTTCGTGACGTCACATTTGATATATTATAACGTTATAATATATTTAAGCTAACTCGAAATTTGAAGTATTAACGAAAAACTTCAAAACATTTCCACCTCTATCTGAATGATCTTAGTGTTTAAATTTAAGTTGTTTAAGAGACTTGATATTAATATTATAATTAATTGAAGTGAAAATTTCTTTTATTTTGTGGGTATTCAATGGCTCATTCGTCACGCGTTACGCTCGCTCGCCGCTATATAACGCTCGTTCCAATAAAGTCTTCTCGAGTCAACTAAGGAAGCGAGAGAGACGTAATCAACGCGTCACTGCTACTAGGCATGCCTTTTAAGTTCTGTCGTTTCCATATTTCCCGGCAATTTTGAATTTGGAACTGTTCTATATTTGAATGTGTTTAAATTTTGAATCTCAAAACAGTTGAAAGTATTAGGATTAATGCTATTGTTTAGTCACAGCGTCGATTGGAATCTGTCAGGTTACGTACGAAAATGAATCTTTATAAGGAAAATGTTCGTGCAATAATTTTCTACAACTTTAGAAGAGGCCTGACACGGCTTCAGTGTTTTGAAGAGCTAACATCTGTGTTCAGTGATGAAGCCCCATGTCTACTGACTGTCGAACGCTGGTATTTAGAATTCCAGCGTGGACATACTAGTGTTAGTGACAAATCTCGCGAAGGTCGCCCAAAATCTGCCTTCGCTGAAGATAATATCATTGCTGTGAGACAACTAATTCTCGAAGATCGTCATGTGACGTATCGAGAGATAGAGGCTCTATTAGGCATCTCAGGGACAACCATTCAGAAGATCTTGCATGAAGCGCTTGGTGTGAGAAAGCTAGTTTGTCGTTGGATACCGCATCTGCTTTTCGACGATCACAAGGCGGCCCGCGTCAGATGGTGTAAGAAAACTCTGCAAAGTTCAACCGAGGAGAGTCAAATAACGTCTACGACATCATCAGTGGTGACGAATCTTGGATCTACGCCTACGATCCTGATTTCAAACAATAATCTACAATCTGGGTCTTTCAAGACGAGCCAAAGCCGACTAAATTTGTTCGTTCTCGAAGCACTTCAAAGAAGATGGTGGCCACGTTCGTTGAAAAAACCGGCCATGTTGCGACTATTGCACTTGAAGATCGTAGAACGGTTAACGCAGAGTGGTATACCACAGTTTGTTTACCACAAGTCATCGCCGAACTTCGAAAATCTAACTCAAAGCGACGCATCATCCTACACCACGACAACGCAAGCTCACACAGCGCTCGTCAAACGATTGAGTATTTGAAGCAGAAAAAAGTAGAAATTCTTGACCATCCTCCATACAGTCCTGACCTAAGCCCTAACGATTTCTTTACATTTCCTAAAATTAAGAAAAGTCTTCGTGGTCAAAGGTTCCAGTCCGGTGAAGAAGCAGTCGACGCTTTCAAGTCAGCCATTTTGAACACCCCCACTTTTGAGTGGAATAAATGTTATAATAACTGGTTTGAGCGAATAGAAAAGTGTATTAAGCTACGTGGTGAATACTTTGAAAAACAATAAAAAGTACTATAAGGTTCTAGTTGTGTTTTTTTATCTTCAAACGACAAAACTTAAAAGGCATGCCTCGTATACTCGCTCGGCGAGCGCTAGTCATCTTTATGAAGTATAGTTCCCGGCACGAATCTTGAGCAGTCGGTGGAACGGAACGAATCTCTTTGCGCAGTGATCGTAGCCAATTTAATGAAATTTATCGTCATATCGGCAATACATAATATTGTTTTTTATTTTTAATATTGTTTGTTATTTTTGTCTTTTTATTCGAAAGTGAGAATACTTACCTCATACTTCCAAATAAAATCGAAATTTCGCTATTCGTAGAACGAAGTGACCGCTCAAGAATCGTGCCGGCGATTATACTGGCATGATGATAACTCCGCTTATTATTACCAAATCAGAAGTAACCACTTGATAAATGATAACAATAAATCCTTACCTCTGCTCCTATTTTTGATATACCTAACATTAATATTGTGTAAATTCATTTTCAAAATGTCAATGTATTTTAACTTTTATGTACTTTACGCGATTCTCTGCAGCACGACTAATCCCATGAGGAATCTGTGCCACAGTTGAATGTGTTTTGTGAATATGAATGCAAGCATATTAGGAAGAAAATTAAAAAAAAAACATTTGCAGCTCTTGCTTCTTCTGTTGCCAAACAGTCTTCTGTTTGGCAACAGTTTAATATATAAATATACCGGTGGATATAACCAGAATAACTAGACAGATTAATTTTGCAGGTAACCAAAAGTACTTCGTAAACATACAGGTAGAATAGCGGCAAGGACAATGACTCGGGGGCACCACTCGCGTGCAACGCCACGTTGGTCGCGATTAACATTATTCCATCCGCTGCTGTGAGCAGTAATTAATGGAAATACCCAAGGCAACATAAAAACTACTCTTTAATTTTACTTTACCAACTCAGCTAGTTCAAATGTTTATTGTTTTGTTCACAATACTCACAATTATATTTTCCAGAAATTTCTCGAAAACAACATTAGAGAACGGTTTTTACTTGCAACACAAGGTAATAACTAAACCCATTACGAGAAACGAAGCCTAGCCACAACACTTGCGACACTTAGATCTGGTGACACTCACTTAAACACCATAGTCCAAATAGTTTATCTTTGGTATTAAAACCTTCAGAAGTTCATTGTCAAATTTAATTCCGATTTTATGGAACTAGCCGTGACGGCGAAACTTCGTTCGCGTTGCCATTATGATGTGTTTATCAGTGAATTGCAACTGTAGCACCAAAACACGCGACTGCAGCGTCATTTTTTTACCGACTTCAAAAAGGAGGAGGTTGTCAATTCGACTGTGTTTTTTTTGTAGGTTCGTTACTCAATTTCTCCGGCAATTGTGGACCGATTTTCAAAATATTTCTTTTAATTGAAATATATAATCGGTACACTCCCAAATTGGTTCCATGGTCACCCACGCTGTCAGGATCTGATGAGTAGAATTCAGGAAAATGGAGAAAAAAATCTCGAAAATTGTTAATCGATTTATTTGTTACACGATATCTTTGTCATTGTAGAGAGATTCAAATATTTTTTTTATTCGCAAAAGTATTCTCCCTAGATGGTCCCCAATTAACAAATAAAAAAATTTTTTTTTTTTAACAAAAACAAAACCGATTTCACATTAAAGAGCAAAAAAACATTTAGCCGAGCCTTTCTACAACATCTTGAAGTCGGTGCGAAGTAAATAATAAAAATTACTATATTTTGCTAAATTGTTGTTGCTTGTTTATGTTTTACTTGGCGCCGACTTTAGATGTTGTAGAAAGAAGTCGGTTAAATATTTATTGATTGGTTTTGAGATTGGAGTCAGTTTTTTTTTCTTAAGAAAAATATTTTGGTCATATTCGGGAACCACGTTCTTTGGTTTGGACAAAAAGTATCCTAAACATAACTCAGGATATAAGCTAGCTCTGTGTCGAGATTCATTTACATGGGAACAGCGGTTTTCATATGGTGCTCTAACAGACAAACAAACTGGCAGATATTGTACATTTACGAAATTTGCTGGTTCTAATTAAGTGCTTTTTTTTTACTCATTTTTAATTTCATTATACGAACTCAACACCCCAAACAGATTATATTATATTTTTAAATTAGACTATTGCATTATAGATTTCACGGTTATTTTTCACACGATAACTAAAATTTCTATTCCTGTTATATAGTTATGTTACCTACATATATTTCCTTAATATTCGGTTTTTCCTATGAAATCATTATAGTATATAGAATCGAGGAATGTTCTGAATAGTACCTATACTGATAAAACTTAACACTCTAAAGAGAGACAAAGAGATCGTGTGGTCAGACAGGCCAAGGTCAAAGCGAATTAAAATCGGTACTTATACAATAAAAGAAGCGCTGCGAAGAACAAATGAATAAATTATACTTTCACATTTATTTATAGGTAACTAGATTTGTAAAAGAATATGCGGCTGTTAATGACCTTGTCAGACAAGGACCGTACTTCTGACATGTCGTAAGAGTTGTTTGGACGAATTGCAACTAATTAAGTTTGACCGTTTTACATACCAACTAGTTACTACACTGTTCAACATATAATTTCAACAATTTTATATACTTGTTAATGATTGAAAATGTACTTAATAATAACAATACCACACGTGGCTCTATGTTTGATACAAATTAATTTATTTTTATTTCAACAGTGTCCTTTTGCATGGCAGTAAAGCGTGACCTATATTAGAGGCACAAAATAAGAGCAGCATGTTGTAATGCTATGATAGATGTATGGAATCATGTAGAAGGACTGCGTCTAGAAATTCTGCTTTCGCGCCATCCTTAATTGTCGTCACTTAATGAACCATCTGCAAGAATGCCGTCAACACTGGAAAGACCATGTTTTACGAAAACCGACTTGTTATTAGTGGAATAAGTGGCTGTCAACGTTGCCCGCGCCAGGTTCCACCGGAAGAGATAGGTCCAATGCTGCCTTAACATCGTAAGAGATGATATGGGTGCCAATAATCTCATAACAAAGGATGTCGAAGATCGTGCGAAGTAGAGTAGAAAAAACGGAACGTATTAAGCTATAAAGAGGAATTTAACGATAAGATGATGATGATGAATTGATTTGAACACAGTAAATTCAATATGATCGGAGTTATTATGCGTATATTTTATGTAAATTGGATCTTCAAGATGCAAAGTATTTTTCCTTAAGTTTCCGTTCGATGACTGCGTAACAAAAATAATTATAATATTGCAAATGATTGTGATCTTGTTATTGAGAGCAATGTTATAGAGGGCAGTAATGTTAAGTATGTATGAAAATTAGTATTTATTTACATATATGTAAATTATAAAGTGACTAATATGGGACATTTATATATATTTTAATTGCACACATCAAGTGTCTAGGAATCAATTACGTTTTAGAGTAGGTACCTAGTGTCACAATTGAGGATTATTATTTTAACTTTTTTGGATTTTTATTGATTATTGTTTAGATTTTTGTTTGTTCAGTGATCACGGTCCTGAATACAAATGGTTTTATCATGAAAGTTAGCGTATTCATTCATTTGGGCAGATTACAACGTAACTTAAGATACGTTTGGATATTTAATATATATATATATATATATATATATATATATATATATATATATATATATATATATATATATATATATATATATATATATATATATATATATATATATATATATATATATATATATATATATATATATAAGAATGTATGCGTGCCAAGGTTCTAGCTAGTGGATATTGTCGTAACACTGTCTCTGTCTATCCCTATGGGAAACAGGCTTGATATTAGTATGTATATGGATAATTAACTTTTTTAGTTTACCAATAGCATTTAAGTTTAGGATTCTGAAACGCAAACTCTCCATTTCTTAAAATTAAGCGCTACTTCTTCAACCGACGTTTGAAATAACACAGGTAAGCATAGCTGGGCACCATTAATGAAATAGTTTACTTCGTTAATCGCTAATCCGTTACTGAAAAAGTTAACTTCGTTAAAAGTTAAAGCGATACATTTCAGAAAATTTAACGTTAATCGTTAATATGTTATTAACAAGTGATAAAAATTGCATCTTATAAAAACTGTTGGTTCTGGAAGTTAACAGGTTAGAAACAAAAAAAGACGAGTATAATTATTAGAGTCTTTAATATAGTTATATAATATAGTTTTTTCATTCATTTGGATTAAGGTTTAGAATTTATTTTATTAAGATAGACTAGTTGCGTTCTGGACGAAATTTTAAGACGATTTGATAGTAATATAATGACCAATTACTATTTAGACGAATTGCTACATAGACCACATATATCTTAGATGAAACGATACTAACCCGTCCAATTTATCTCTCAATTTAGTCATCTGGCATAATATGAATATGCCCCTTCATGAACATTAATATGTTGAAGTTCTCGTCTGAAAGTGAGGCTCGTTTCGGCTGTACTATATCCATTCCCGTGGAGAAAAGACGTTCAAATGTAGCGCTTGAGGGTATAACAGTATTATATTTAATAAACAGATTTGCGAATATCTGTTCCCCGAGGAATGTCGTATCATTTAACGAGTCTTTCGACTTTATGTCTAGCCACATTTGGACGAGACTTTAAGCTTTGCTTTTTAAAGATTTGTTGTTGGATTAACGATTAACGGACTTCGCGAAATTTAACGGAAGTTAACGAGTCCATTAACATATTTTTAAGTTAACTTAAAAGTTAATCCGTTACTCGATATGTTAACTTCGTTAATTAACGATTAACGGATTAACGAATTACTGTCCAGCTATGCAGGTAAGTCTCCCGTACACCATTCTTTCTATATCCGGGATTATCAACCGGTCGACACTCAAGATAATAACTAAGGTGGTACAAATTAAAGTTATAAGATATCTCTACGAAATATTTATAACATAAGGTTGATTGGCTTCTCTGACGAAATAAATTGGATTTGGAACTACAAGAAGGCAACTTTGAATTTTTTGCAATCTCGACATACATACATACATAACTTCACGCCTGTTCCCTTGCGGGGTAGGCATGAACAACAGAGCGCCATTTAGGCTTATTCTTACACACCTCACTTGCTTCTTTGACATTCATAACTCTTGTCATGCACGCTCGTCTGTTCTTAAGGTTCCTGACATCACCTTCTGCTAGTACACGATCAATTTGATCATGGAAGGTGTGTCGTGGCCTTTCACGACTTCTGCATCCATCCACTTTTGCATTGTATACCTATCTGCTTAGTCATTCTTTCATCATGCATTTTTTCCACATGCCCGAACCACCGGAGCATTCCTTTCCTTATCTTTTTGCAATCTCTGCCCTAACAAATTATACATTTGAAGTTAATACGGGTAAAACGACCGAAGCGTCATTCATTCTATAACCGAAGCAAACAACCGGTTGATACCCAGTATAATAACTGCAATGGTAAAATTAAAAAAAAAAACACATCAAAAGTAACTAAAAATATATATTGTCAACAACATCCTGAAGTCGGTGCCAAGTAAACCATAAAAATTACTATATTTTGCAAATTTCTTATTGTTTTTCATGTTTTACTTGGCACCGACTTTAAGATGTTGGAGAAAATATTTCTTATTTGTTTTTCAAGTAGTCCAGTTACATTGAATTCGGATTTGTTTTTTGTTACTTTTTTATTTTCTACTTTTTAATTACGCAAACAGTCGAATAGTTTTAGAAAGAAAAACATATAAAACCCTTGTACGTGCCTATAATATTCAAGAGTTGCTTTCGATTGTCCTAAAAAATAAAAATAAAATCGGTCCACAATTGACAGAGAAATCGCATAACAAACATACAAAAAAAAGCGTTTGCGGGCCGAACTCACTGCAACTTTGAGGCTCCGATTTCGATTCCTGGCATGGTAAATTTCGCTAACGAACGTTCCGTCATTGACTATGGTCTGAGTGTCAAGGATCAGCCCCAGAGTGGTCCATTGTATGTTACCCATAACACAAGCGTAACTTGCTTAGCCTGGGGACACGCAATGTGTTTGTGTTTGTCTGCCGATTTATCCATAATCTAAAATATTATAAAATTGAACATTGAATGGAGAACCTTCTCTTTTTCGAATAAAAACAGGTTTCACGGGGTAGGAATACGACAGGAAAGCATGCATAATAATGATTATTAATTTCTCTGACGACACTAGACGAGTATAGAACGCCGAAAGAAGAACTCTACTTATCTTCAATTACATGTTTGAAGTTATAACAAGTAAACCTCCACTACATCCTTCCTTCCATATTCGGAGAGAACAACTAACGTAATAAATATTATGATAAAGAAACATATTTTACGGGTTTCAATCTTCCTGTAATTTTATTTTAAAATAAAGTGCTGTACAATTTAATTGAAGAAAAGTAATGCCTGAGTACTCTGAATGTGTAGTGTAACCTAATAACGTTAATTAATAAGGAAGTAAGATTATTTATTAATCATCTGGTATTAAACACAAGGAACAGTATATGAATTCATGTACATAAATTAATATTATTTTGTCGAAATCTGATATAAATATATGTAACTGAGTTTATTTCTATGTTTGTGTATAATACATACTATATATTATGTACGAGTATGTGTGTTTGTTTCTTTTTCTTGGTGTTGGGAATAATTTAATTCACATAACGCTTAGTATAATTGTAGGTACTTTTGTTAAATGAGACATGTTACTGTTGGTTTAACTAAAAAGAAATATGTCATAATATTCATGACGTAAAAAAGGCAGACGTCCACCTGATATAAAATGATCACCGCCCCTTAGGCACGTTTGCAACAACACGGTTACCGCCAACATGTTGCTTCAAAGAAATTTAATTACTTTTATTATTTTCACAAAGATCGCTATGCTTACAGGCTACTAATACAATATCGCGATCATTAACAATAACATAATTATTATATATTATGTATGCTGTTCTTGTGAATTCACTCAAGGAATTAGAAATGTCAATTTGTTGATAAATGTCGTTCACTGTTTGCAGGGCTTGTGTTATTGGCGCATTTATTAAATTCGAGTAAGCAGGTTTGTCTTGCCATTTGCGCATATTTTGAAACAAAAGCCGGTGCCCTATCGGGTATTAGTTGCTATTTCATTAATATTTAATGTATGCACGAATAAAAAACTTGCGCCAATAAATTAATGTCACTTTCAACGTTTTGGTAGCTTAACTAGCTACAAAATTTATAGAGACAATAGTATTAATATATTTGGACACAAAAAATGGCGTAAACGTCAATGAATGCATGGCGCTGTCAACCTTTTGGTCGCTAGTTTCTTAAAGTTAGGTTATGGGGGCTCGAGTTGTGTGAAGTTCGCGGCCATTGTGTAAAATTTTAAAACACCCTTCTTAACCCCATATCGTGACGTAAAAGGGAAAACGTCGACGGGAGATTCACCCACAGATCGTTTTGCTTCCGATTTTTTTGTTAAAGAGATGATATATATATATATTCGCATTTTATCCTGAAAAATGAGACAATTCTCGTGGGATGTGGACTCATTCCGACAACTTGGCGAGCGAAACCGCGTGCACAGCCCATGTAAGATGATAATGTAGGAAATATGCTAAGCAAATTTAACCAATCAAATTCAATCACCCATTGAAAATGTCGACCGTGACATTCTCTATGGACCGAAGTCTTTTCCGCAACACGGATTCGTTATGAACAAGAAACAAAAATTGTTTTAATTTAAAAGAAGATATCGATAATATAAAAATCATATTAAATGTATATGGCAGCAATTTTCCCATACCATGAAAACGTACTCAATAAAATATTGTTTTTTATAGATTTTTATAAATGTAATCTATGAATTTGTAAATGTCTATCTTAATAAAGTTTTTATTGTGCAATGTTCGTCGCACTTATAACTGTCAAACGCTGTTAGCGGTAGAAACATATATTGTCCCAAGATCCCAGTCACCCCAGATTTCGTGATTTTAGGAAAGCTTAAATTTTTAATATCGGTAATTTAATATAAACTTAGAAAGGAATAGCTTTGCTACTTTGACGTAAGTTAGCATGGCTATTTTCCATCTTTGACACCTGCTACCTGAAAAACGGCCCAGCTTTCAGCTTAGCGAGTATCCATGCCTTTCTAAGTTAATGTTAAACTGCCGATCCTAAAAATTTAATCTTTCCTAAAATCACGTAAGTCTGGGGTGACTGGGACCACAATCTATATAATGAATCACGCCGCGGCACTCCTAGTCGTAGCAGTTATAGAAATTAAACACTGTTATTGGTAGGAACTTAAAATTAATCACTTTAAATATAAATAATACATGTGCATTTGGCTAACAATCAAAATGTAGGAGAAACAAGTAACCAGTGGTGCTAGTTAATAAAAAATATTCTATGTTGGTGTTGCCAACATTTATTACAAAATTAATTTAAGGTACAAACGAGTCCTCTTTAAATATAATTGATTTCAATTTCAAAAATAATAATTTCTTACGAAAGAATTTGTTTAAACCTAACTAGGAGAAACTGTATCATTTTTGGGACCCCCAAAACCCCCAATGATTGGTATCAATTTATTCAAGATATTAATAAATCTTAATGCATCTTATTTTACAGCCACACTATAATACTATTATTATCATTGTATGGCTAAAAATAGAAGTAAATATGAAGATTTCTTAAATTTTCAATAAATTAATAGAGTGCCAATCTCTGCTATCAAGATTATAGTTACTCTATTTTAAAACGTTACATTACATTAAAATCAATGTAATAATTTATCAATATTGCTCCAATGAAAATAATATAAAAATATTCTGTTATAATAATTAATACGCAAAAGAACATTTTATAATATTGCTATGATATGCTCGCGACTTCATCCACGCTTGACTTAAAATCCTTTTTGTTTTTTTTTTATTGCAGGAGTGCAGCAGACAGGCAGACAGTCCACTTTATAGAAAGCGGTTACCATCGCCTATAGACATTTACAACACCAAAGGTGGTACAAATGCGCTGCTGCTCTCTTAAGACCCTTAAGGGTCACTGGAACCTGGTCATTAATGCCGGAACACAACTCAAGGTTGTTATGGCGACATGCTTTAGACCAGGGGTGGTAGCCATCCAGTCGGGCAAATGCCCTACCACCTGGCTGTGGGTTGTTTAGTCGCCTCTTACGACAGGCCGCCCGGCCGCAGGAAATTGTATTCTTTCTCCGTTCTTGCACGGATAGAATGCTTGATCCTTGCGGGATTCCTGGGACTCAAAATACCACAGCTACCTACCGTTTTAGTGAAAACTATGTTGGAGTAAGCTAATTTTATGCACTCGAACAACGACAAACTGCTCACGGGAAATCCCGCGGGATTCCCGGGATAGTATACATATATCACATATTTTATTACATAAAATTCGCTGGCGATGTATGAAAAAAACACATTGGAGTTCGATTTTTTTAATCTGGCTATTTTAAACAATTCGCTGAAAATTTTCTACGGAATTCCTAGGATAATAGTAGTGTAAATTTTAAGTCTAAGAATTTGCTGTCGAGCGTCGATGACCGTATCAAAATCGACCTAGTAGTTTTTACCTGAATCCCGAACAAACAGACGAGCAGACAAACAGACCAGAAATCTGAAAAAATTGCATGTGTTCTCCGTCGTTTATATAGTCTATTCCTAGTTGGTTTTTTTATAGCTTCAATGTACAGACACGGCGAGTATAAAAATTTATAATATTATAGATTAAAATTGTACACCTTTTGATTATACACCATACATATAAATATGAAACCTGTTTTAACATAGGCCACGTTAGATATCGGATCGCCTGTCTGCAGGTAGTACATACAGCAGACAGACCCCCTTGGTGGAAAGTGATTACCGTTGCCTATGTATATAATTTGTAACACTAGAGATACCACCAAGGAGCTGGCAACCACTAAGGAGTTATAAAAAAAACCTCATGTTCGGCCACTAACGTTATAGACCAAAAACGTTTCTCCTCAGACAAGAGGACTGAAAAAGAACTATTTAGTTGAGAATCAGTCTCAATGTCTATAAATAGGTTTATTAGTTAATCTTCAACTTCAGCGAGTAGTCTTACCTAATCTGCTAATATCATCTACATGTCAAACAGTGCTTTCTGTGTAGCTTCCTAAGGGCCTAAACATATAACCCCGTTGCAGCACCGCACCCGCCAATAACGCCGGTGCCGCCCGCCGCAACACGGAAATTTGTGTTGTACATCGCGCCGAGTATTCCTGCATTCTGACGTCAAATAAAGGTGACAATAATACCAAATTAAAACTCAATTCGTAGTACAGTCCTGGTATGGAAAGCTTCGCCAATTTTCAAGTTGATTCATTTAACGTTCCGCGAGTATATGTTACCTTTTCAAATTAAGTAATAGAACTGCAGACTGTTCCATAGATAGACGATGATGATTTAAAATGGCCAGATTGAAAAAAAATCGAATTTTAATGTGATTTTTTCACGGATCGATAGCAGATTTTGTCTAATAAGATGTGTGATATTTTTGTTCTGAGAATCCCGCAAGAATTTTGTCGAAAGGTTCATAAAAAGTAGCTTTTTCAGACACAGTAGGATAGCTTACATTATTTTTAAATGATTGAGTACTTTGTGTCTAGGGAATCCCGCAAGAATTGCAAGTCAAGCGTGGACGAAGTCGCGGGCATATCCTAGTATAGTATAAAAAATATTATATACACTATTATTTTTAAATTAACAACGCACTATTTTTTCCACTTGTATGTTCAAGAACCAGAACAAGAATAAATTAATTTCATAAGTCGCAGTTAAAATTAGATTTAAATTATTCAGACAATTTTTTCCGCAATATGCTGGAAAACTTAATTATTAGTCTCATAGCCACTTACTAGAGATTCAACAACAATCTATTATAACTTACTTGAACCTATTTAAGGTTTTTATGATCAGTCAAAGATTTAGACAACTAATCGCAATTTGTCTTATTATATATTCTATTATATTATATGACAGGCTGACGGCCCATCTGATGGAAAGCGGTTACCATCGCCTATGGACATTTGTAACACCAAAGGTGCTACTAATGTGCTGCGGCTCTCTAAAGGGAGATTGAAACCTGGCCACTAATGCCGGAACACAACTCAAGGTTGTTATGGCGACATACTCTAGACCAGGGTAGCCATCCAGATGGGCAAATACTCTACCACCTAACTGTGGGTTGTTTCGTCGTCTTTTACGACAGTTCGCCTGGCCGCAGGAAATTGTATTTTTTCTCCGTTCCTGCACGGATAGAAGATTAATAGTATTTTTTTTTTATTGCAGGAGATCAGCAGACATGCAGACGGCCCACTTGATGGAAAGCGGTTACCATCGCCTATGGACATTTGCAACACCAAAGTTGCTACAAATGCGCTGCTGCTCTCTTAAGGGAGACTAGAACCTGGTCACTAATGCCGGAACACAACTCAAGGTTGTTATGGCGACATACTTTAGACCAAGGGAGGTAGCCCTCCAGTCGGGCAAATGCCCTACCACCTGGTTGTGGGTTGTTAAGTCGCCTCTTACGACAGGCCGCCCGGCTGCAGGAAATCGTATTCTTTCTCCGTTCCTGCACGGATAACAGGCCGCCCGGGTAGTATATAACTATGTTGATCAAAATGATTTCGAGACTAGGTATTTCTTGAAAACATATGAGACTCGGCAGTTGACTGTACATATACTTATATTATTATTAAAATTATTTTTATTTAATGCTAAGATGAAGTATAATAATTTTTATTATTCTACATACGCACTTATTCAATTGTGTTAAGAAATACTATATGTTCATTTTGTTTCAATTTAAAATTTATTTATCATAATTTATATACTTATGTAGTCACTTTTATAAATAAGAATGTTAGTAACTTAATCATAAGGATGTTTATGAAAATGTTTACCTTTCCATGCATATGTCATGATTAGTAGCATCCTAGCGTAAAATCTCTTTAAAGCCATATTTTCTATTCTCTATATGTCTTCTGTACGTCAGGTGGACTTCGGAATCCTTTTATGTATATAATTTTTCTAATATATAATATCAATGGTAAACAATACTAACCCCAGCATTGCTCTATCTCTAGGACCATCAATATCATCAACCTAAGAACGTTAAACCAGCACTGTTATATCGCACCTTTAGAACTATAGAACCTAATTAAAAATATCAAGTTCTTCAATTTTATACCTTATTTTTATGTACTAGACCTCAGCAAGGACGGAATAACAAGATTTGAACCAACTTGCCTATTTTCGTAATAAGTACATATTTGTTCAAGTAGCATAGTTGAGTGTCCTCCAGATTGTCTATTATCTATTTCACTGCCAGAAATCTTTTAATTTAACCGTCACCTTGTCATCTCGTCATCACACGTTTTATAATATAAAATTTGCTATCGATCAGTGAAAAGATCGCATGGGAATTCGATTGTTTTTTAAATCTGACCATTTTAAATTATACCCAGAAAAATTCCCGGGATAAACGGATAAAACGCAGATATTAAGTCTTATGAATTAGATGGCGATCAGCGAAAATCACATATAATCTGCCCAGTAGTGTTTACGTGAATCCCGAACAAACAGACAAGAAATCTAAAAAAATGGATCATCGTTTTTCCATCGTTTATATAGTCTATTCCAGTTGGGTTTTTTTAAATAGTTTTAATGTTCTGCACATTAAACATGTACGGCATGTTTATAATATTATAGATAGATGACGACACTCTAGGTAGTATGGTTCTCCTGGTCTAATAAATATATCATGTTGAAGTAATTGAACAGATGCAATTTAGTGACCTTGTATTGGTTATAAACAACAACAGTTATTTCACAATTTTAGACAGTTCTTTTTTTATTAATTATTATCAAATCAATTCTGTCGGATGATAATATATTTAGATTCGATTGATTCGACCTATATTCGATCAAGTTTTGGAACTCTAGTATTGCATACCAAGTACTAGATCTTCGATACGTTAACTCTTATATTGTCATTTTCTATCTAGCGCCAGAGTACTATCGCTGTACATGAAAAAACAATATTGCTGGTGATATTTTTTTGGTCTTGGAGGACAGAAGATGTTATTAACGCTAAGAGCAGCAATGTGTTCAAAAATAGTAATAATCTGACAACATTTATATGGCATTATTTTGAAACAGTGCGATGCTGTTAAATCTAATAGTCATGTCAAAGAACCACCATATCATTATTGTATTATTTGAAGCAAAATATTAAAAACATTCATGTAACATTCCTATCGTTGAAAGTTATGTTTAAGGAATGATCTCAAGCTGAAAATGTGCGGGATTATAATATCTGCTTTGAAAGTGATATATATGTGTTTTTCTTTATTAAAATTTTATGCACATTTGTTATAGTTAGAATAACTAAAGTCCTCCTGCACTTTAAAAAAAGTTATTGTGCAAAAGTTCATAATAAAGTATTCGATACTGGAAAACTTTTCTTTCATCGATTAATCTTAGCGTATAATTTGTAAATAAAAATATAGAACAGGAATGCAGCATGATACGGATATGTACAAATAATCTATATTGCAAAACTTACCGGCCCAATAAAATCTCCAACACAAGTATTCACTAAGGCACTGGTGTAGCAATGTTACTAAGTAGCAATGTATAAGGGTACAGCAACGTCCGCTACAGGCGAGTCCTAAGGCGCGAACTGCGAGGCGCGTGGGCAATGCGCGGGTCACTTAATGATCACTCTTGTAATGTTCGCGCGCGCTCATTCCGTCGGTATATATCACGAATGCTGTCGACGTCACGCACTGACCACGATAAGGGCTTCTCATCATCGGAACATCTTAAACGGCCGTGTTCTATCTACGACTAACACTTGTTTTGCAATATTATCACCGGAACAAGATATAGTTTATAAACATAATTATTTAGAAGTGCAATTTTAATTAAGAAATTTCACAAGTAGTTTTTAAAATCATTTCATATTTAGACAGTCGCGTTATTGACGTAAATGGCAAGACTAATATGTTTTCGCGTTTATTGTGTTTATGATGCATGAAACAGGATGTAATGTAACTTTATTCTGATTAAGGAGAATGCTATAAAACTTTTTGTTTTGTATTTATGACAGCTATTATCTACAATGTATTAGCGGTTTCTAAGCCACGCTAGCTAGCTTAGTGAGTAAAGCCTATCCTAAAGATTTCGAATTCAAATTTTACCCAGGGATCACGCAACACTTAAACAGTCTTATGACCTGCTGATATGAACATGCAGGTTCACCACCTGCCCCCTAAGCGCGCGTATCCACGATACCAGCTGCGCGCTGCTAAACTTTTTTTTTCTGAGGCAGGGGAAATACATTTCGTACACTTCCGAGTCCTTTGCTAGGGATTAGACCAAAGCGATGAAAGTTAGCCACTGAAGATAGCGCAGCTAACAGAATCGATCGCCGGCATGTGTAGAGACTCAGCAAAGTACCTCCCTCTATGTGGAGAGGTAACCCATAGGCCAATACCCCACTAAAACCACCTTCCTCCCATGTGCCCCGCGCTTATGGTAGGAAGAGCGTCATACTTAGAACGTAGTTACGCCCACGTTGATCCTGGGTATCAGTGCTTGAGAATGCCCCGGACAGACTCATTTCGTCAATAGATGATCCTCCACACCCTAAATGCTAGAGGACCCCTGCAGCGGTATTACGGGAGGAGATCTTGCGCATACCTGCGGTTCCGGGGCCCCGACTGACGTCGGTACCCACGGGACGCATGCGCATCTCTCTCCCTTTCTTGTCCAGCGGCCTCCTTATGAGACATTACTGCCTCGCAGAATTTTACTGCCCCCTCCCAATGACCGTCGCTGTGTGCAGCATGGCCTGGACTAGACTGCCCAGCGAATTGATCGGAGTTCAAATCTCTGCGATGCCCATGCTGCGCACTCAACCAGCGTATGAAACGCAGAGTCCAACGCGCCATATTCGTCCGCACAGCTTCATCCGATACGGAACGCAGTTTCTCGAAGGCGTCCAAAGAGGAGTGAGCGCTGATAAACTGCGTTGATTAGGGCCGACCACGCCACCGAATCGTTATCACGCCGCCGCCATGTCGTAGCATTTTCGCTGTCCATCCTAGTTCCTAGTAGTAGTGCCGTCTACACAAGCGCTAATGTGGAGGTCTGCATTGGAATGTGTATGATAATTCATTTTAAGACCTTTTTTGTTACATTTAGCAAATCAATTTTATTTCAATTAAAAATCCCAATAGCTTTTGACTAGCATGAGCACAAAATATTACACTGTTAATAAACAAACTGTTTATATACTATTATTGTTGAATTCGGCTGGTTTGAATTAGCTACCCTGATGTTTACTCAGTTTTAAATGAATTGTACAAACTTCACACCCCTAGTTTATTGCTCAATTACTCGTATACATTGAAAACTCACTAAAAACTAACCAATTTTTCTATTTTGTTCATGAACTAAATTAGTGAAATAGGTCAAGTGTATTTCACTTGATCCATTTTAGTTGAAATTTTGTTACCTTAAAAACAATAATAAAGAGTATAAATGCTCATAAATACACAAATAAAAAAATCTTTTATTGTTACTCAGGTACTTGATTACCTAACTAGAACATTTTTTACTTGCTTCAATGGGCTGGGCAAAATACATGGTTTCCTTTAATTGAAATACAAATTACAAAATACTGTCTCGCATGTATTTAAAATACGAAATACAAAATACTTTTAACTCGGGTATTTAAAATATAAAATACAAAATACAGCATTTCAACTATATGTATTTAAAATACAAAATACAAATTACAAAATACAAAATACTGTCAGGTGTTAGGTTATGTAAATAAAATATTCACAAAAATCAAATAATAATAATTATTAGGCCCTTGCCTATGAAATTGCCGTTTTTTCTGAACTAAGTTAACCTAATTTTATTACATTTTTTTTATTCTAATCTCCACGGCCTTGAAGATAAGGACATTTCCATCTTGTAGGTAGGCGTAGAGTTTGGTGGTTCCACACGGATCTATGCGTGCTTATATCGGTCCCATGGCAGGGAATGCACAAGGACTGAAACAGCTCGCTTTTTTAAACACGTTAATGAGGTGACCGACAAAGTTTTTGGGCAGCATCCTTTAGCAGAGGTAGTCATACTCGAGAAGTTTAATGCTCATCACGCTGAGTGGTTGGGTTCCCCGAGAACTAATCTGCCAGGGACTACTGCTTACGATTTTGCTCTCGCCCATGGATTCACTCAGGTGATTACGGAGTTTATCCGAATACCGGATAGAGTAAATCATGAGCCTTCATTGCTGAATCTTTTGCTGACCACACACCCGGAGAACTACCAGATCTCAATCAGTGCTCCACTGGGAACCTCTGATCATTGTCTGGTATCTTCGGTGGTGCCCCTTCCTATTCCCGATCGGACTCGTCCCGCTGGCCGACGGAAGGTGGGGCGATACAGGTCAGCAGATTGGGATGGACTCCGTGAATTCTATGCATCCTACCCATGGAGGCAGTTATGTTTCTCGTCGGAAGATTCTGATCCGAGCACAGACTCGGTCGCCGATGTAGTACTGCAGGGAATAGAATGTTTAATTCCAAACTCAACTGTACCTATCGGTGGTACGAGTAAACCACCATGGTTCGGTAAGTCTAGCAGTGAGGCTGTAAAGCTAAAGCAACAGGCTTATCGAGCCTGGACTGCAACGCGGGTTCGTCAGAATCCAAGTTCCTCTGACCTGAAAAAGAGATATAATGCCGCCCCCAGGTCCCTCAAAAAACAACTCGCGAGAGCAAAATTCGATCACATCGGCGGAATTGGTGAGTGCCTCTCTAGCTACTCTTCTGGGACTAGAGCTTTTTGGGCCCTCACCAAAACTGTCGAAGGAAACTTTTGTCGGGCGTTTCTTCTACCTCTACGCACAGTGGACGACCGTCTGGTACACGCAGCCGAAGATAAAGTCAATCTTCTGGGTGAAATTTTTGCGCCCAATTCAACTCTTGAGACATAGGAGAAACTCCACCTACAATGCCTGAGTATGAGTCTAGAATGTCGGAGGTGCGCTTTACTCAAAAAGCTGTCCGGTGTGCTCTCCTCTTCCTCGACGTCAAAAAGTCTTCTGGCCCTGATGGCATTCCTGCCATTGTGCTGAAGACGTGTTTAGCTGAGCTGTCCCCAGCCAGTCATTACCCGACTTTTCACTCTCTCTTACTACAAGAGTTGTGTCCTCGCTTCGTGGAAGAATGCTCATGTGCACCTTGTCCCCAAAAAAGGGGACGTAACAGACACGTCGAATAGGCCTATAGCAATAACCTTTTTGCTCTCAATGGTGATGGAGCGTATTATCAGTGCGAAACTTCTGTGTTACCTCGAAGATTCCCAGCTGCTAAACGATCGGCAATACGGCTTCCGCCACGGTCGTTCAGCTCCGGATCTCTTGGTTTACCTAACCCACCGTTGGGCTGAAGCCATTGAAAGCAAAGGGGAAGCACTGGCAGTTAGTTTAGAATTCTAGATATTGCTAAGGTCCGCGACCGGGTCTGGCACAGGGCTCTTCTATCGGAGCGGCCATCGTATAGGATACCCGAAGGGCCTTGCACCTGGCTATACAGCTTTTTTGATGAGCGCAGCGTTCAAGTCGTTGTCGACGGTTGTTGCTCAGGTTTCAAGCCCGTCAACGCTGGTGTGCCCCAGGGTTGTGTGCTATCGCCAACGTTGTTCATCTTACATATGAATGATATGTTGTCTATTCGCAAAATTCATTCCAATGCGGATGACAGCACAGGCGATACGCAGTACTCTGGTCGTGCGAACGTCTCTCGGTCATTTGTGGAGGAAAGTTGGCTTAGACTTGTATCTGAAGTAGAGTATTCCTTAGAGAGAGTCCCTGAATGGGGGAGACAAAGCCTTGTCCATTTCAACCCCAAGAAGACATAGGTCTACGTATTCTCTGCCAAAAAAACTCCATTCGAGCAATAGTTTCAGTCCCAAGGAATTCCCCTTACCACCTCCAAGAGTATTGGGATCCTCAGTGTTGACATCGCGAATGTTCAGGGGCCATCTTGAAGGCAAGGCAAAACTTGCCTCTAAGAAGCTGGGAATGTTAAACCGGTCCAAGCAGTACTTCACATCGCGGCAACACTTTGTGCTTTATAAAACCCAGGTGAGCCCGCATATGGAGTACTGCTCACACTTTTGGGCTGGAGCACCTGGCTACCAACTCGATCCCCTAGACTGTATTAAATGTCGAGCCGTTCACGTTGTTGGTGATCCCATACTCACAGACGGTGTAGATACACTTAGCCTTATGAGAGACTTCGCTTCTCTCTACGTATTCTACTGACTGTATAACGGGGAGTATTCGGAAGAACTGTATAGAATGGTGTTTTCGTCCTCTTTCTACCATCGAACCGCTCGCCATGTGTTGGGATTTCACCCCCACTTCCTTAAGCCGCTTCGCTCGTGTACGCAACGGTTCTGTAGAACCTTTTTCTTGCATACCGTGGGGATTTGGAATGAGCTCCCAGCCGAGGTTTTTCCACAGCGCTACGATATGGAGTTTTTCAAAAAGGGTGTCATAAAATTTCTTCGAGGCTGGCAGCGGGTTAATGAAATCTCTGGTGTTGCAAATATCCATAAGCGACAGTAACCGCTTTCCATCAGGTGGGCCGTCAGCCTGTCTGCTGTACTGCAGCTATAAAAAAAAGGTCGAAATTTCCAGAATGGAAGCGGGCAAACCAATAACAAGTGGTGCGTTCATTGTAATGTTCGCTCATAAAGGTCGTTGATGTTGCTGGTCGCTCTTGCCGCGTTGCTGCCACGACGGTACTCTTATTCCATAATTACGAATTTTTAACTATCCATGATGACAACAAAGATTCAAATGCGAAGAAAAAATAACACTTATCAATAAATAAATGACTAATTTTTAAAAAAGAATTTCATGTTTTCAAAGTAAAATTAATTTGAAATTATATATCTTAGCCAAACAAAAATATTTATTTTAAATGGCCAAGTACTACAGAACGTACCTAATATTTAGCGGTCACCAGTTTGCTTATGAAAGCTATCGAGCGCTATTTTCTGAAGAACACACCCATCAATAAGGTAGCTAAATGTATTTTATGAAATGTATTTTGCAACCATAAGTATTTGAAATACTAATTACAAAATACCTCAGCGTCAGGTATTTGAAATACTAATTACAAATTACATTTTTAAGGAGTAATTGAAATACAAATACAAAATACGTATTTGTATTTCAATTACGTATTTCAATTACAAGTATTTCAAATACTGCCCAACCCTGCTTATTACCGATATAGGCTAGTGCGAGTGAGGAATCTATGTAAGCATTATTTCTGTAAAATCTTTTGACAATAAATTTATTTCATTTCATTTATTAATATAATAAATGCGAAAGTAACTCTGTTTGTCTGTCTGTTTTGTTTTCAAGGAAAACCTACTGCTGCTGAAAGCTGAAACTCAGTATATGTGTGTATATATATATATATTCAATGCCGGAGATGAACATAGGATACTTTTTATACCGAAACATGGGATAGTTTCCGGGATAAAAATATATTTGTTTTTTTGTTTCTTATGCTTTTACGGAAAAACTATTTAACCGATTTGGCGGAAATTCGGTATATATATGTAAGTTTTATACCGAGGGTGGATAGGGGGGATACTTTTCATCCCGGATTATAGGATAGATTTTGGGCTAGATTTATGTAAAGATTATCCCAGAAAATATGACAAGTTTTTTACTTGTAGTTTGCCATTTTCATCATTTTGGTAAATTTTGTCATTTTGGTAGTTTTGGTCGTTTCGGTAGTTTTAATAGTTTTGTTTGGTAATTTTGGTAGTTGTGGTAGTTTTGGTAGATTTGGTCGATAGTTTGTTTTCTTTTAATTTTTTTTTTTTGCTCTATATAATTTTTCTTATTGCCAAATTTCTTTATTTTTCAGTACATATCCAAATTACAATTTTGAGTTCTAAACATTCTACTTTTTACTGTCTACTTTATTTACTACTGTTTTACTTATTCTATTACATTTCTTCTGTTACTATTCTATATATTTGCTAGTTTGTCCTTTATTTCTACTTTTATACTTATTTATCTTTTTAAACATCAATTTGTACATTTACTATTTACCTAATATATTATTAGAAACAGTGTAGTATTAGGGCAATACCTCTTGTGTACTATATACATTACTTTATTTATAGACACCATTCCTACTTGTTTATTATATGCTATTCTATATAACGTTTGTATTATATAAACTGTAGTATATAACCAAATCGCAATTATATATCTTTGTTTCTATTTGTTACTTTCCTAACTATTTTAATGCAATATTCCACAAAATCCTCATAGTGCCTTTTGCTCATTAATTCTCTCATGTTGCTATACTTTATTTCGGTCTTTAGCTTACACTCAAGGTTATTACGCTCCCGGAAAAATACCGGACAATAAAAGAGGAGGTGCGGTACTGATTCCGTTTCTTGCGGATCGCAGATGCATGAGGGGTCCTCCTTCAACCCGAACCGGTTAAAGTATTCGGAGAACCCCCATATCTGGTAAAAAGTTGTGTCTTGACGCTCGTTATGCCTATTAATCTCATCTGTTTAAATGCGCACGGGAAAAAGAGCTTAGTGATGGACGCAGTTGACTCTTGACAGTACCTCTAGTTCCATTCGCCAACGGTTTCCATACGGATTTGCCGTTTGGCGAATGAAACCGGAAGTCTGTCATAGTGCGGTCGAACTTTCAAAGAAAGTGCGGCCGCCTTGGCCAACTCGTCCACCCGCTTGTTCTCCCTGATACCTACGTGCGCCTTCACCCAGAAGAGATTCAGCGTCTTACCTTGCTTAACACACTGCAGGACATTCTGCCGAGTCTCAGCCGCTATCGGGTTGATTGAGCCCCAATTACACAGTGCTTGCAACGCTGATCTGCTGTCACTGTATATTCCAAAGCTTCTTTCCGGGCTCCCCAAGATCACCACCGTAGCCTTATATATAGCGAACAGCTCGGCCTGATAGACCGTGCAGTAGGATGCCAGTTTGACCTTCTGGCATTTTGTCTCGACCTCATTATCCCAAATGGATAATGCGGCTCCGACTTGCCCGTCGCTCAAACTGCCATCCGTGAAGATGCGCACCGCCTGATGACGTTGCGCATTCACCTGCCTCTGGTCTTCCAGACAATCAAACTGCATCGCTATATACTCGGCCGGATGGGGTGTGCGTGTGAAAGCAACCCTCGCTTCGAACTCCCTGTCCTCAATCGCTGGCTACTGGCATACCCCCCTCTTGACCTCATACAAGGCCGCAGCCTCGCATATCCTGGGGTCAAAGGGGAGCAGTCCAGCGATTGCCAGCGCCGAGTTCAAGGAGATTGTGCCGTACCCACGACACAATTTCTGAGCGAAGCTCCGCTGAATTGTCTTTAGCCGCTTTCGCACACACAAATTTTTAGTTGACGGAGCCCAGACGCTCGCGGCATACATGAAAACTGGCTCCACTACCGCTGTGTAAATTGTGCGTATGACCTCGGATTCTAGTCCCCAACTGACCTTTGCTACGCGGGATAACTGTTCGCGCACACATTAGTGACGATGACGATGAGTTGAGGATTTTGATCTCCGAGGCCATGGATATGGCCACTCCTCCCATGGACAGCCTTCGATTATTAAATTTAAGCTTTTTGGTTAGCACCATAGCACAGGTTTTGTGGGGTGCAAAGCTAAGCTTATTATCTAATAAAATATATATCATTATGTGTTTTTATATTATATGTAAATAACCGAATTAAATTTTATGTAAGTAAAATAAAGGTAAACCATTCCACAAGAATTGACAAGCGGCGCAGCCGTGGGGCAAACTCTAGTAATTAATACAGAAATTTAGAATCATAGACGCCCTGGAAAAGGCTTTTTTTTGTTTAAGCAGGGGAATACATTTCATACATTAACGAGTCCTTTGTTAGGCATTAGACCAAAGCGAAGAGAGTTATCCACTAAAGATGCCGCAGATAACAGAGTCGTTCGCCGGCGTCTGTGGAGACTCAGCAAGGTAAAAGCGTTCCCCATAGGCCACTACTCCACTAAACCTACCTGCCTCCCAGGTGCCTGTAGAAAAATCACTTAGAAAGTAGTTACGCCCACGCTAATCCTGCGCATCAGTACTTGAGAGTGCTCCGGGAAGCAGAGCAAACTCACTTCATTAACAGAGGTTAGATCCCCCGTGGAGGACCCCTGTAGCGGAATCACTGGAGGAGATTTTGCACTTAATTATCCGCACCTCCGGGGCCCTAACTGACGTCGGTACCCGCGAGACACATGCGCACATCTCTTCTGCTCCCTCTGTCCTGGTCAAAGCTTGTAGCAATGCCAATGCCCTTGAGGATTTTACGGTACTGAGTTTTTGGGCGATAGCGAGGATTCCATACACACGGTCGTTTTTCAGAATACATTATTATTTTATTAAAATACATTTTGCCAGTTTCCATTTAAATAGACCCTATAATTTTTGGGAAAAACTTCGACAGACAAACAGACGGACGGACTTGATCCTTTTTAAAGCTGCCGAAATGACTACGGAACCCTAAGAAATGAAAGACAACTAGCCCTATATATTTGAAAAATTAATAAATTTTTAAGGTAATTATTATTTATGGCGACGCAATAGGAAGCCAATGAATGCTACATGCATGTGCGCATATTTGCACAATCTTAACGATCAATAGCATAGATTTTATTAATTAAAATGTAATGTTCTATTTAGCATTGACTTAAAATAATTGGAGAATTTAGAATGTAACTCCAAATTTTTGGTGTTCACAAACCAGTCGTGTTTCTGATTCCCAGACGTAAACTACTTTAACTGCCATAATTCATCTGCACTAAAAAATTTGAAGTATCTATCATTTGAAATTAAATGGTGAACATTAGGGAGCTTTTGGCAGGAATGGAAAGGTGATAGATAGAGAACACTTTATTGATTTATTTAATTTTTTAATTGCTGAAGCATAGCAGACAGGCTGATGGCCCAACTGTGATGGAAGGTGGTTACCGGTGCCGATGGACATTAGTAATACCAAAGGTGCTACCAATACTACGGTAAATTAATTGTAGTATACATAGGCAACAATAGATATCGCTTAGAGTGATCTCTTCTAGGCAATCTATCTTATAGGATATATTAAACTTATCTGGCGATGTACGTGGTGCGTAAATTTAGATGTTATTAGATTTTTATAACACATTAAATGTTTAAGATAAATAAATATGTACATACTCATGAAATACATTTACTTTATAATAATAATCATAAGTGATGTTGTAGTGTCCAGTTTTATTTTTTACAAATGTTTGATATCATAATATGTAGAATGTTGATAAATTTTGAGTAGTGGAGAGCAGGGCTGGAAGTTAAGAAAAAGAAATAGCAATTTCAGTGAAATGCACTATGAAAGAGTCAGATGATGCGCTGCGTTGGCAGCTAATTTAGTTACTCCAGCAACCGCGGTTGAATGGCTGTTTTGCCAGCTACGTGTGCTGGCAAAAGATCACGTAAGAAAATATTTTCGTGTTTAAACTTTATGAACCAATTCATGCGTAACTTGCCTAAGTTGTAGTGACATTAGTAGGGATCTTATTGCTTAAGTATTTTTTGAAACAATTATTTACCGTTGCCAGTATGCCAGACTTCTATATAAACATAATTTGGTGCTATAAGTTCCTGCCTGGTGCGGTTAGTCGTTTCCAAGAACAACTTACCCCAATTAACCCTCAATCGCACCTAAAATACGTATGAGAATTTTTCTTTGCTTTTAAGGATGCGCAAATACAAACGTAACACAGGGAGAAGTAACCTTTATCCATGCAGGAACGGAGAAAGAATACAATTTCCTGCGACCAGGCAGCCTGTCGTAAGAGGTGCAGAACAATCTACAGCGAGGTGTTTGTCTCAGCTTCTCTCTATGTACCTGTATTTTTTTCTTAAAACCTACCTACTAAAATCTATAAAGTTGTATTATACACCTTTATGCTATTACATAATAGCGTAATGAAATTGGAAAAAAATTAAGTATGATCACGATACATAATGGGGTAGATAAGCTAATAATAGGTGGTTAGATATCCAAAGTCGTTAAAAGTGTGTCCGTCTGTCCATCAAACTTCAATCATACTGTGGAAAAATCGAAATATGTTCAGGGTGCTAGAGCCTAAAAAATTGGTTTGAACAAGTGCCGTTGATTAGTTGTTGAAATAATTATGGTATAGTTTTGAGTTTATATATTTTTCATCATACCTAGGTGTATCAAAAAGTTCTTAGAAGTGCATATATATAAAACCTTTTTGGGGAAGTTCGATATTCAAATTAAAGAGTGTCAATCAGCACAATATTTATGTGAACAGTCACTCTGTCACAAAATTATGGCCTCAATGTTTTGGGGATAGTGAAGGAATCCTTTTTATTGTTTATATGCCAAAAGGCCAGTCGATTACTGGACCCTATTATGCAAATTTAATTCCGAAAGTGCGTGAACCGATTAAAGAAAGACGTGGACAACTGTTGTTGGGCGTGTTGTTTTTTCACGATAACGCTCCCTCTCATCGATCAGAAGTTGCGCTCAACGCAATCCGCTTTGTTGGCTTCAATATCCTTGACCACCCACCATATTTTCCGGACTTAGCCTCAAGTGAAATTCACTTATGCCCAAAATTAAAAGAGGAAATGGACATAAATTTCACGATAATGATTCGGTTATGGCTGCCGTAGAGGAGTTGTTTGAGACTCAAGATAAACATTTTTTTTTCGCAAGGAATAAGGAAGTTAGAGACGCGTTATTCTAAATGCATTGCATTGGGAGATTATGTAGAAAAATAAAATATTTTAGTTCAAATTTTTGCATTTTATAATATTCCAAGAACTTTTGGATTCATCCTCTTATTAACTCAATAGACAAAACAAAAGTAACTGCACAAAAATAGTTACAAAAGTACTGTGGATTTTTCTCACCCTTACAAATTCCTTCACGGTACGTGGTCTATCATGTACTGTGGATTTTTCTCACCCTTACAAAGTCCTTCACGGTACGTGGTCTATCATATATTTGGCCAATTTATTTATTATACTTAGTCTGGCCATAAATACTATTACAATTAAAAAGAAACAAAATATTACATTTGAATTTGGAATCTGTCATTTTTATATGATTGTTCATTGTGTTTTCTCATTTTGGCTCCAATACATTGTACAACATTTTGCGATATTAAAATGGAGTGGGGCGATAAAGAGAACCGAATTGCTGTGATTGCATTACACAAAGTAGGTATGGAGCCCAATGCAATTTTATAAAACTCTCCATACGCTTGGTATTAGTCAAATGTTTGTGTACCGGACTATTAATAGGTATAATGAGACCTCCTCTGCTTGTGACAGAAAAAAATCTGGCCGTCCACGTAGTGTTCGTACGAAAAAGATGGTGAAAGCAGTAAGGGAAAGAATTCGAAGAAATCCTGTCCGAAAGCAAAAGATTTTATCTCGGGAGATGAAGATATCACCTAGAACCATGTCGCGTATTTTAAAAGATGACTTAGGACTTGCAGCCTATAAGAGATGCACTGGTCATATCTTCGCTCATAATTTAAAAATGAATAGGGTGGTAAAATCGAAACAACTACTGAAGCGGTACGCAAAGGGAGGTCACAGAAAAATTTTGTTTACGGATGAGAAAATTTTTACAATTGAGCAACATTTTAACAAACAAAATGACCGTATTTATGCGTATGTATTTATGCTTTATTGATAATTGGCCTCAACGTTTAAAGGACTGTATTGCAGTCAATGGAGACCATTTCGAATAAGCTTTTTATATTTTAAATTGTTTTATATTTATGTATTAAACTAACACACTGTAAAACTTATAAATGTTATTTGCAATAGAAAAAAAAATCCTCGATACAATATTTATGGCAAGACTAGGTAAACTTAAATATTTTTATATTTAACCTCTATACAACTTTTGTCTAATAAGAGAAAAAGCAGTTTTTAGGATTAAAAACAAATTTACAACACAACTACAACAACTTTAATTAACTAATGAATTTTATTATATCCTTATTATTTTGTTATTAACTAAGAAACTCCAGTTTTGCGATTTATTCATTTGACGTAAAATGAATTGGTGTATTTTAGGGAGTACAGTAGACTTGTAGTTAGTCTAAGTGAATTATTACTATCATTTATTGAAATGTACAGACTAGATCCAAATATTATAGTTAGTAGGGCTTAAACATATGTCTTATTACAGAAAACATTTATGATTATTGACGATTTGGTACTCTACATGAGTGCCAACAATAGAGGATTATCGTATTTGTTGGCTATTACATTCAAAATTATTATGATGGTGCTTTTTATTTTTTGTGGTTTTTGCTGAATATTCAGACACAAAAATTATCAGTTATCTTATAAAAAACGATATACTTGATATAATCTTATAGTTCTATATCTATATTTTTTACATCTAAATTATTTTTTGGAAAAGGACATTTATATGAAGATGTCATGTTCCATTTATACCAAAATTACGATGAAAACTTAAGATTTTACAGGTTTACAACATCGAGTCAGTTAAGATCAACCACGCAATACGTGTAAAAATAATAACTACCTATTAGATATATTTAAGCTGAGAATATAAAAAATGCGCAGTCACGATTATTACAATGCACTTCTTATTTTGGTTTCCTAGTGGTTATTATTGGTATGATATTTTACTTACAGCAAGGTCTTCATAAAAACATTACCTATAATTGTATTTAATTAAGTGAAACAAAAAATAAAAGAGAGTTTATTTATTTAACATAAAAATCAATCAATTTGGTAAAGCTCGTAGCTACATGTCCAACCTCATCATCCTACAACGGCCGAGATGAAAATGTTGAGATGGATGAGTGTTACGAGAATCGATAAAATGAGAAACGAATACATAAGGGGTATTTCGAAATTAGTCCGCAACTGAAAATTTTCGATGAAGATGATGAAATGAGATGGTAGGGGCAAGTACATAAGGTCTATTTCAAATAGGACGGTATCCCTGACACATTTATAGAACGCAATTTGTAGCGCTATTGTAAACTTTCCTATGAGATAAGTATTAATTTTGATTATAATACAATGTTTTTTAATTTTATCCCCGTTACTATTTAATAATAATCTTATATTTAGAATCGCGATGTTCATTTATCTATCTACGTAATTTGTTCCATGCTGTCCTATTTGAAACAGACTGTAATTAATGTAAGGATGAATATCTTTTAAGAAAAAGTTAGGTAGGTAACTGGTTGGTAGTTCGCACACAACAAAGGGTTCCGTAGAGGTGACAAACGTCTTCTCTATGTTCATTGTATGGCTGCAGAAAAATTCAAAATAGTCAATATAAAATACTCCATATCTCAAAAGCTACAGAATGGGTATTGTAAGCCTATTTTTTTTTTCAATTTCCACCTCATAGTTTGAAAATTATAGAGAGGGATCAACGTTTTGACGACTTTGGAAGCTCAATCTCGTCATCTATCGACTTAAATAAAAAAGTAGTTAAGAAACATCGTTATCGTATTTTTTACTCGATTGCCAAGGAAGGGTTATGTTTTTCGCACGTATCTTGTATGTTTGCAAATTTCTTTATTACCTTGTATCTTCCAAACCGCGTTATAGATGTCGATAGTTAAGGTATATTCATTTTAAAAACGGAAGTATCCTTAGATTAGTACCAAATAGTAATACGGTAATAAAACTATTCCTTAAGTTAGGTTGCCTGGAAGAGATTGCTTTAAGCGATAAGGCCACTTATTGTTTCTACCATGACAATATTGTAATTGTGTATTTTTTAAATTGAATATTTGGTGAGCAATATAGTGTTTTTTTTTATTACATATAGGTTCGCGTTTGACCATTATCTCGCCCGATTTGAGCGTTATGTTAGTGTTATCTGTCTATCTATCTAATAAAAAAAATATCCAAACCTATCGAGTAGGGTGTCAATATAAAGGAAATTAAAAAGGGATTACAAAAAATATATAAGTTATATGTTTAAATTTAATCAGAAACAATGAATCGGTTTAAAAAGTTCTTGTTCATAAGAGTGTGCCAGGACACTAAAAAGTGTAAAATAAAAATAACTTATTACTAAAGCTATTATTATTAATATATATTATCTAAAACATCTTAAAGTCGGTGCTTAGTAATTTTCAAAAAAAAATGTAATTTTTATGTTGTCGGAATTGTGATGTCGGTTGTTGTGATGTCGGCGGAAAGCCGACTTCAAGATGTTTTAGATAATATATATTAATAATAATAGCTTTAGAAATAAGTTATTTTATACTTCTTAGTTTTTGAAGTCGCTTTTTTTAAACGAAGTTTTTTTATTTTATTTGTTACTTTTTAGTGTCTAGCTGTGTATGGGTAGACCTACGAAAGGTGCCGCGCTCCTTAAAAAATATAGGTCCCAAGAAACGGGAACAAAAAAATGTTCGTAAAATGAAAACTTCTGTGCCAAACTATGTTAAAGTTTTAGAGGACTAAATGGCAACAATTCCGCATCAAACTAACTAAGAATCACGTAAATCGGATCATAAATCTCAGCGTAATCGGTGTACATATGGAACGGAATGGAAATTTTTTCATAAAAAATGTTCATAAATTGAAAATTACTTGGGCAAACTATGTCAAATTTTTAGGGAACCAAATGGCAGCTATTTCGCGTCGAACAAAAAAATAATCACATAAATCGGATAATAACTCTCAGAGTAATCGGTGTACATATGGAACGGAATGGAATTTTTTTCATAAGAAATGTTCATAAAATGAAAACTACTGGGCCAAACTATGTCAAATTTTTAGGGGACTAAATAGAAGCTATTCCGCGTCGAAAAGAATCACGTAAATTGAATCATACATCTCGGAGTAACCGGTGAACATACATAAAAAAAACAAAAAAAAGATCGCGACGAATTGAGAACCTCCTCCTTTTTTTGAAGTTGGTTAATAAAAATAAATAATTTAAAAAATCAAAAACCCGACTGCAAGAAAGGCAATTTCAAAATAATGCCCTAAAAAGACCGAAACAAGATTGAGAATAGGAAACAAAATTAAAATAAACTGTAGTCTATAACTATATACAAAGTATAGTCTACTTTGGTATAACAGACTATATTATGAACTGAAAGGTCTAAGTTAAATACCCGTATTAGGTTTAGTAGCCATTGGGTCCCCAATTGCAAATTAAAAACCGGAATAAAATTATTGAGTTCCGCTTGCTACGAAACTTATTGCATTATTTAATTTAGGCTTTCAGCTTATAATATAGTCTGTTAAACCGTAGTATGTACTTTGTTTATAGTTTATTTTAATTTTGTTTTCTATTCTCAGTTTGTTTACAGTTTGTGTATGGGTTTTTTTATGATTTTTCTTTTTTAAATCGCCGATCTCCGTCATTTGCCAAGGCAGAGATATTCTTTTTCTTAACATTTATATATACTTATATATATTTTTTTTTATGTATTCTATTTTTATCTATTACATTTCTTATTTCTAATAAAATATATGTATGTATATATATATATATATATATACATATTGCTTTATGCATATATATATATTGCTTTGTTCTACATACTACTATTTTTCTTACTTTACATTTATACTAGCTTTATATGCTATGATTGGTTACTATACTATACTAATGCTAATTATACATATATACATTATATGTGTACAGCATTACTTGTTGACCCGTTGTTTTTTACTACTTTTCTTACTACATGTAGCGCGAACAGCATGAACCGATCAAGCGTTTTCTTGCCTAACAATTCTTGAACATTTTCTTTTCTTATGTCGACTTGTAGGGTGTTCTCCGCGTTATAACGCACCACGCCAAAGAGGGGGCACTCAAATACTACATGTAAGGGGGTCTCTGGTACTCCAGGTTCACAGGCACAAGATGAGTCCCCTTTAAATTTGAAGCGATTCAAATATTCAGAGAACCCACCGTGGCCTGTGAAAAACTGGGTCGTCAGGCTCGTTGTTTTAACTCTCCTGACTATCCTGTGGGCACATACTGGATCCGGGAAGAAAAACTTAGTGACGGATGCAGTTGGCTCGTCCCTAAAGCGCCTGTTCCATTTGTCAAGGGTCTCCATTCGGATCATCCTCTTTACAAACGAAACCGGACACCTGTCATAGTAGGGCTTTACCTTTCATCATTTTCCTTCACCTCGGCATGTGCCTTGACCCAGAACAGAGATGCTTTTTTATGGTTACAGTGGGTCCTTACTTCTAATACAAGATTTCGTTATCGTCTTTCTAGATCTGACTAATGACACTCCACACGACTATGTGCTTACAATGAAAAAGGTTTGGACACTTAGTTACATGTATAGCGACCAGCAGTCTTTATTGCAATATGACCACACTAACTTTGTAGTGTCATATCCTACCTATACAATTTTATTTATGTAGCCTGGTAGTTTGTGAAAAATTATTGTGACAAGCAGAGAGACGAACAGATGGATGGACATGACGAGTTCGTACGTTTTCGGTTTTGCCAAAATGAATACGGAATACTTGTGAAATAATTTATCTTTATAATTATGTCACAGCGGTATTTCTCAGAAAACACTGGGTCCATATGGATGAAAATTGAAAGAAATGTAATTCATGTATAACATATATTACATTCAATTTAATTACTCTGCGTAGTATTGTTTATGTTTTATTCTGAACGGTACAGATATATTTTCAAACATTTATTTCTAAACGATGCAATCAGCTATTTTCTTAATTGAATAGTAATTTTGCTATATTTTATTTATACAGTTTTTAACATCAATTTTGTATGGAGTAATTTTCTATAATTTATCATAATTATATGTAACAGTAATTATTTCAAATATGATGTGATAATTGTGTAGATTATAAGTCAAGGTCTCATAATTGACTGTAGACAATTATGACCATAGAGAACTTTCTACATTTTAGTTTCATGTTGGCGAACCGCTACATTATTACTGTGTTCGATTTATTTATTAACATAAATAATTTAAATATAATATTTTATATAAAATATTATCTAAATTTCTCAAAAAGTAATATAGCAAATTCTTTGTTACTTATAATATTTTTTATTAAAATAGTTTATCAATGACTTCAATCTACTATCGGTTTGCCAATCACAAAGAGAGTACTTAGATTTCCTGAACTGTAAAATTGTTAGCGGGAAAATGTGGTAGAATTTTAGTGGAATGTGTGTTTAAAAAATGTGCATCAGCCCAGTGTGATCACTATATTTGTGCCGTAAGGTTCACTAATTGAAACTATAATAACCAGTTGCTGTTCTTTTCTTGCTCTAAATCCTTCTGAGTTGTTCTAAATATTACACATATAATGCCGTTACATAATTTTCTAAATGTAAAGTTCTTAAAATGACGAAAATTGATTTGAACAAGATCTGTTGAGCATTTTTTTTAGATGTTTTCTATTAATATATTATATGGTTCCCTAGCCAAATAACGAAAATAGTAGACCTTTATTAGGCGCCAACTGCTAAGCACTAACCCGATTTATTTTTCGATGCTGAAATGTTAAAAAAATTGAATAAGTATCTACAACTAGCTTTATATAAGTATAATTATTAAAGTATAATTAGAACAAATGTAAATTCGTGGTTATTGACCAGTCAATATTATGTAATAGTGGTTTCGTAACAGGTAAAGTGAGCTGCGATGTTTTAGGATCTCCTCAAACAGTCAACATACCACGCCTATTTATTATTCATAAACATATATTATTGTTCTGTATGTAAACTAATATTCATCCTTGATATTATGACTTCTAAGGACTTTCCAGACTGATTAAACTTATTTTAGGATTCCGTTACCAATGATTTTTTATTGCTGCAGTACAGCAGACAGGCCGACGCGACCTGATGAAAAGAGATTATCGTCAATTACGGGTATTTGCAAATTGGACTCAAAGTATGCGGATTGGGACCTGGCCGCTAGTGCCGGAACATAACAAGCTTGTTATGGAAGCACACTCTAAACCAGCCGTTATAGTAGTCATCCAGACGGGCAAACGGCAAAAAGGAATGATTGTTCTTCTATTTATTACAGCGTTCATAAGGAAACATTTGCGATAGATGATATTTGAAAGGGCGGTGTTTATGCAAAAGACTTCATTATTGTTACAGAACTAGGGCACACCATCCATATAACTGAGGAAAGAAAAAGGATATCGTAAAGCCCATGATAGACGTGCTAGCAAATAAAGTTTCATATGCCTCGACTACTTTTTTGCTTCTAAAATTACGCGTAGGCTATTAATTAAAATTAATAATAAATTATTTTTATTTAATAACCTACGCGAAATTTTAGAAGCAAAAAAAATAATTATAGATGTGCAAGCAAATAAACGTTCATATGCCTCGATCACTCTTTTTGCTTCTAAAATTTCGCGTAGGTTATTATTATAACTTATTCGCGCGTCTAAAGATAGATAGATAGATAACACTTTATTGTACACCATTACAGAAAAACTTACGAACTAGTATTAGTCTAGTTGGGTATAAAGGGCGGTCTTATCGCTAAAAAGCGATCTCTTCCAGACAACCCATTCTATCAACCCAGTCTATCACCCCCATTAAATAAGTACGATGTTTCAATTTGACTTTCATTAGTCATTATATGTATGATTGTAGTGTAATACTTGCAACAACTCAGAAGGGTTTATGCTAATAAAAGAACAGTAACTGGTCACAATATTTATAATCAGAGAACCTTACGGTTTTAACATATTTTATACACTGACTCCTCACACTCGACAAGCATTTTTAGAACACCTCGCCATCCCTCCAACAATTTTATAGTATAAGAAACTTAGCAAATTGGCACAACCGATAGCGGATTGAAGTCATTGATAAACTTTTTTAATTAAAGGGTTATGAATGAAAAGAATTAATAAACATTATTTTTTAGAAATTTTTGATAATTTAATAAATTTTATATAACATATTATATAAAATATTATACTTAAAGTTTTACATGTACTAAAATAAACCGAACTTGAAAATAAAATGTAGTGAATGAATACCGTCTATACCTAGTCCAGCCATAAGTTCTGTTACAAATGAAAATGCATTTTTTTTTAAATGAAGTAATGTAATATTATTAACATTTATACCTACATATTTATTAGTCTCTGCAAAAAATAAAAAAAGTATTCTATTCGAAAGGGCCACCTTTGGCTTTTATACAGGCCCTTAATCTGTTTGGCCACGAATCTATGAATTTACGCACTGTTTCCAAGGGAAATTTCGCCACTGCTTGCTCTAAAGATTTTTTAAGAGACTCAATGTCGCCGTATCGTTTAGAGCAGGCCATGTACTCTAAAACTGACCATAATTTGAAGTCTAAAGGGTTGAGGTCTGGGCTAGGTGAGGGCCAGTCTTCAGCTCTTATAAAGTCCGGAACGTTGGTTTCAAGCCAGACTTGGGTAGTTCATGCCTTGTGACCAGGTGCAGAGTCCTACTGGAAAGTCCACGGTATATTTTTAAAAAGTTTATTGCTGAGAGGTTTCACAACATGATCCAAGACTGTATCTTGATACACTTTGGCTGAAGTCTTCACTCCTTTTTCACAAAAATGTAGTTTTGTGACTCCTTGATAAGACACGCCCCAACAAACCATCACTGACGCAGGATGATGACCACGTTGTATGTACCTTTCCGACCACTTGAGCAGCTTCTTTAGAACTGTGAGCGTACACTTTATCATTTTGCTTATTGTAGTGTTCTTCAATCGTGAAAATTTTTTCATCTGTAAAGAGGATATTTCTGTGCCTTTCACCTGTGTATCGCGACAGAAGGCGTTTTGATTGATCCACTCTCTTTAATTGTAAAGATTGATTTAGGGCATGACCTGTATATCGACGATAAGCACCGAGCTTCAGGTCTTGTTTTATAATACGCGACAGAGTCCTAGCGGGAATCTTCATTTCTCGCGATAAGATTTTTTGCTTCCTAATGGGTTTCGACGAATTCTTGGTTTAACAGTATTAACAGCCCATTAATTATTAGTTCTAACAGCACGCGACCGCCCCGACCTTTTCTGGTCTTCGACAGACGAAGTGTTGTTGTATCTGTTGATAGTACGATATACGAACATACGGCTGATACCAAGCTTTTGAAGTGTCTGGAATATGACCGACGGCTACATACCCACTTTGTGCAAGGCGATCACTGCAATCCTATTTTCTTTAACACCCCATTCCATGTTGTAATTTGTTAATGAACAAGAAAAAATATGTGAAATAGCGCAAAATCGAAAGAAGTTTTTAAAATAATATACGTGTTCTAAATTCAAAATAATTAAAAAGTTGAAAAAAAGAAAAGTTTTTATGTAACAGTATTTATGCCTAGACTAGTTATACAATTGAGAGATTTTGAATTGTAATCTGTAAACAATTACCACATATTAGAGACAAATATTATTACATAAAATTATGTTAAATTATAGAGAACTACTTACTCTATACAAAACAGGCGCTAATCACCGAATAAATACAGTATAGTAACACCTAGTACAGGCTTTGCCCAATTTAGGTGTTAGTATCCACTAATTTTATTAATTATTTTTAGTTTTCCCTAGTTATTAATTAGATTCACCTGTTTTATTGTTATAGAACTTTACAGCACCTTCTGTTATTGTTTTTACAATGCTGTGGTACCTAATAAACTATTTTATTATTAAAAAACAAAAACATTATTATTCAATGAAGGAAATGGCCGATTGTATCGTTTAGAAATAAGAGGGTACATAAAAAAATCATTATTAACTTTAAAAAGAAACATGACAAGAACAACTATGCTACTAAATAACTGTAACAGTAGTACAAATTTGAAATCGCAATTATAGATAGATAACAAGACCATCATTCGCTTACGCTACAACGGTGTTGTACGGAAGCCGGCAAGTTATGTGACGGCAATTTTTCAGTCATACCGGACCGTTTCACCTATTACCTCGGATATATATATATATACATACATACATACATAACTTCACGCCAGTTCCCTTGCGGGGTAGGCACGAACAACAGAGCGCCATTTAGGCTTATTCTTACATACCTCACTTGCTTCTTTGACATTCATAACTCTTGTCAGCAACTTTGTATATATATATATATATATATATATATATATATATATATATATATATATATATATATATATATATATATATATATATATATATATATATATATATATATATATATATATATATATACAAAGTTGCTTTCACATAATCTATATATATAAAAATGAATCCCTATTTCCCTTGGTCACGCCATCACGCGTGAACGGCTGGATCGATTTCGCTAATTATTTTTTTGTTATATTAAGTATTAAAATATGATATTCATCAATAAAAAAAGTATCATTAAAAACATCATTCACAACAGCAGACTAGCCATTCATTTGTTATGATCTTTCCCGGCCGACTTCGGCAATGGTGACTGCATTTAAATTCATTTTCATTTGTCTGATTTAGGTGAATTATTCTTGTGTGTGTTCAAGTGGATCCTGGGATGGTTTAGATTCAAATTTGAGCCAGGGAGATGGCGCTGCAATCGGATTTTTATTTTTGTGTGTTCAACTGGATCCCGAGATGGTTGAGATTCACGATTAGACCCGGTAGTTAGCGCCTCCCGGTGGATGGCGCTGCAACCGGTTTCTAGATTTTTATTTTTTAAGGGCAAGACAAAGTCTGCCGGGTACAGCTAGTATAAGTATATATTTTAACTAGGTACTATTAATATTATTCTCGACCTCTGTTTCCAACATCCTTAATTATAATGTAAAGAACTCAATTAAAATAAACTGCTCATAACCACAAATAAGCAGT
Organism: Dendrolimus kikuchii; assembly: GCA_019925095.2. NCBI lineage: Eukaryota > Metazoa > Arthropoda > Insecta > Lepidoptera > Lasiocampidae > Dendrolimus > Dendrolimus kikuchii. Next base: position 10,217,860 of record CM034393.1, on the reverse strand, counting down.
AGATCAAATATGCTCTGTCGTTTACCGTAAACATGGTACTAGTTATGACTTCCTAATAATAGTTATACATAGAAGACCGGTCAAGTGTGATAACCAGCCAACCATCCAAGGTTTTGGACTTTTCGCAACAATAGCTAAACTATGATTCAACGTAGTTCGTTATGAGTTTATATTAACAAAGCAAGAACGAGTTGGACAAGGAACTACGTGTCATGTAGCTGTAGACTGTCGACGAGGAAATAAAACTAAAAAGGTCAATAACTCAAGAATATTTTCTCAAGTAAACTGGAATACACTTTGATCATTTGCATGTTTTAGTAGGTATTTGTAGAAATGACGTCGCATATAAATATTCGCCTTTTTTATTTTTTTGTTTTAAATATGGTTTGGGAGTCATTTTAAGTAAACTATTGTGAAGTTCTAGACAATTCTACGTTTTTAAAATTTTGAAATACACGTAATACACACAAAGGATAGACCGAGGTAAGTGTCCTGTAGGAGGACTGGACACACTTACCTCGGCCTATCCTAAGCACCAGCCAAATTGAAAATTTAAATATATCTGAGTTTTAGTGATATTTATGTGCCTTTTTGATTTGCCATAAGAACTCTGTCGTTTGCCGTCAGTCGAAGCTCTATCATTTTGCTGTGACTGGCTGCTTGTAAAAACTAAAACTCAAAAGAATAATTTTATTCACAATCCAGAAACGTAATATAATAGTAAATACAATAAAAATCTATTTTTATTAAAAAAAAACAAAATATGTTTTTATATTAAATTAAATAAAATTTATAAAGCCGGAACGGTAAATCATTCTATAAATAACATTATTTTTATTTCAATATACCTTCCCCCTATATAAAGAAACTACGTCGAAACAAGCATTTACAAATACGCGTAAACTTCAAGGCTTTGATTGACAAATAAGTAGAGAACATAATATGTATTATAATACTCATTCAAAAGTTAATTTGGTAAATATAAAGTAATTATTATATTTAATAATGTTAAATCTCTCTAGGTTACTTACTTAAAGATCAGATTTAAATTAACATGATCTAGAATAATAGAATTTTTATTGGAGCTTATTTTGTTAACCAATTTCAAAAAAGGAAGAGGCTCTCAATGCGTCGTGTAAGTCAATATTTTTTATATGTTCAGCCACAATTTTTTGATATTATTTTGACATTAGATTCAGTATAATAACTTCAAAGTGATTACATATAAATGTTATTGTTATTGGACTTTGGGTTCCGAAGATATAGCTGATAAAAGTGTTGTAGTTTATGAGAAACCGACTTCAAGAGTAACTAAAAAGCAAAAAGTAAATATTTTTTACAACATTTTGAAGTCGGTGTCAAGTAAGTCATTAAAATTACTGTATTGTTTAATATTTTGTTGATATAGGAATGAATATCCTATTTTAAAAATTACTTTATAGTATTTTTTATGTTTTGTTTGGCAACATGTTGTAGAAAATATTTATTTTTGCATTTTAGTTACTCTTGAAATCGGTTTCTTTTAATGCTAGAAAAGTGTTTTTTTTTTCATAAAAATACCTCACTAACAGTACTCATTGTCTAAGTCAATAAATAATGGTCTAACATTGATTTGGTCGCTCTTAATAATTGACCAAACCAATGGACGTGAGCTAGTAACAGTAACAGGTTACATATGTTAATAGCTCAATGCTGGAAGATTGGTGGATGATATAAATGTAAAAGTAGACCACAAATGAGATGGATTGTGCGAAGGCTGACATGATTTGTAATGAGAGAAAAGTATGGAATAAATAAGCATATTGCGCCGAGGTCGAACTATTAGGTGATAAAAATGATGGCCATTACCCAGCGAACCAAGGAAGGCGAAGTAAGAAGGCAAGAGGATGCAAATAAACAACGAAATGTTACGAAAACGAAAATATTGAAAATACTCGTGAATGTTTCGTATATAAATATAAGTTTACATAAAAATAATATTTTGATCGAATACTCCAGTTATTGTAAACATAAATAATGCCAAATATTTAGAAAACAAAGCGCACCCAGGATAATTGTTTTATAAACAAAAACAATATTAAATGACCAAATTGCGCTAAATAATGATCCTTTTTTTAATTCAACGTTACTTATACATGAATAACAACGTCATTTAAGGTAATTTTACTGATGTTATCATTAATTTCGACCGGTGGAAACGATTACAGTCAGAAAATTCTATTATTAGCAAAACCGTGACGGCGATGACTTGAAAAACCCATTTAGTAGACAAAGAGCTGTAATAAAGTAAAACTTGTGTTGCATTCTCCAGGATGATAGGCTTAAATAACTAGATAGGTACTCGTGAGAAAATAGTTTTGTTTTTCTGACAGACTGATATAAATTGCATCATGTATTTTATTTTACTATAGTCGTGCAGTTAACAGATTCCTGAATCAATTTAAAAAAAAATTGTGCTGTAATAGCTTTTTTCTTTTATTATTATTGAGCTGAACAGGGCTCGACATAAGTTGTCCATATTATTATATTAATTATCTATATATTTTATTGTCATGTAAGTAGGGTTTAAGGTTATATGATGCTTTAAATCTATTAATATTATAACATTCTAAACATGCTGTGTCTGTATATTGAAGTTATTTAAAAAAACATTTGGAAAATACTATATAAACAATGGGGAACACAATTATTTTTTAGTTTCTTGTCTGTTTGCTGTTTGTTCGAGATTCACGTTAAAACTACTGGGCCGATATCGATGCAGTTTTCGCTGATCGACAGCTAATTATTATACTTAAGTTCTGCGCTACTTTTTATCCTGAGAATCCCACGGGTATTTTTCTGGGAATTATTTAATATGGCCAGATTGAAAAAAGTCGAATTACATTGTGATTTTTTTTACTGATTGATAGAAAATTTAATGTAATAAACGTGATTTTTTTATCCCGGGAATGTTTCTGGGCGCGGTTTGATGTTATTCGGACTCATAAAAATTAGCTTATTCCCACACAGTTCCCAGGAATATATGTACCATTACTTTTTAGAGCATTATTCAAGTCAATTCAATATTATTTATATTTAAATTTTCTATATAGTGTATATACTAGCTGTGACCGCGACATCGTCCGCGTGGAATTTGTTTTCAAACACCCCCCCCCCCCCCCTATCTAACATCTAACACTGAAAGAATTTTTCAAATGAGACCAGTAATTCCTGAGATTAGCGCGTTCAATCAAACAAACTCTTCAGCTTTATAATATTAGTATAGATACGATTCACGCCTCAGAGTGCATCTCACTTGTACTTATGCACATGAATAATGCTCTAATGCTCCCACGCTTCCTCACACAGCGGAACTCTTAACGAGTCTGGGAAGATGTTTGGCCCGTCAGATTTGTCTGGCTCATTCGAAAATATTTTAAAATATTGTACTTGATAATATAAATAAAATTCAGCCTTCTTAAAATGACGTAAGTTCCCACATATTTTTTTGAAGTGTCTGTCAAAAGTTATGGCCCACAGGAAGTGTCTGGAAACTGTATAACTTTGTTTATAACAATATCATATAAGACATATGTAAAAACTAGCCTTGTTACTTTAACGTAAGTTAGCATGGTTTTTTTCCACCTTTGATACTTGCTACCTGAAAAACGGCCCCGCTTTCAGCTTAGCGATTATCCATTCCTTTCAAGTTTATGTTAAACTACCGATCCAAAAAAATCATCTTTCCTAAAATCACGTAAGTCTGGGGTGACTGGGATCTTACTCTACAAGCATCATCGCGTTTCGTTTACATATAAAAGGTCGATAGTAAATCTGAGTTACGAAATTACAGAAAATTGGGATAATTCGACTTTGGTCAATATTTATTAAATAATCTTTACATAAATAAAAAAAAACATTTTTTAGACTTTATTTATTTCATAAAATAAAGTCTATTTTATGTTTTAAATAAACATTTAAATAAAATAAAGCAATAAACAGTAGTACAAAACAAGTTACGAAATGTACTAAAAATGTGGTTCATTTTAATTTTGTATGGAGGTCAATTGTCTGTAACCGAAAAAAATTAGGCCTTTAATAATAATAGCACGATTACAAAAAAATAAGAGTAGTAGTTTTAAGATAATTTACTTGTGATTTCCATTTAGTATATATTTTTTTATAAAAAAAAAATATTTTGAAGAATACTTTTGAGGCAACATACGTTAGGGAGGGCTATGTACATATATCCTGCTTTTCACCCAGGTGTATTATATCGTGGACGTTAGATCGCATTTTTGTAAGTCTGTCCTTTAAGTAGCTTTAGTCGGATAGTTTTTAAGATTGAAGGGAAATTCGTTGAATAGTTTTCTATAGCCAACATTAAATTTTAACACGCTGAATGTTCATCACCATTCCTATAAGGTCGATACATCGTCGTAATTAAATACCTTCACTGTGCGTGGTTCAACATGTAGATGCTTGACGGTAACATTCGGAATAACGTATTAGAAGAGTAAGAAGAGTTACCACATAAGTTTTTTTAGAGAGTATTTTATCACGATGTAACGTGCTGATAAGCTATTCATCAAAGTTAACATGAGATTCACGTTCGATCGTTTTAAAACGTGCTGAATCAAACTACCCGTTCTCGTAATATTCTAACCTATCTAAACTAATATAATTTAACAAAATATGAATAAGTGAATAAATTAATGAATGAATGAAATATCTTTATTGTTCACCATAAACTTAAATCAAGACAAGTAATATGGATACTTACCTTACATCATATAAATATATATATGTTTTTATAATGGATACATAATTATTTTGCACTAGCTTCTGCCAGCGACTTCGTCCGCGTGGAATAGTTTAAAAAAGGCGCCCGATTTTGAAACATTGTTGATTGGTGCTCCGCTCCTATTAGTCTTAGCTTGATGATATATAGCCTATAGCCTTCCTCGATAAATGGGCTGTCCAACACTGAAAGATTTTTTCAAATCGGACCAGTAGTTCCTGAGATTAGCGCGTTCAATCAAACAATATTAGTATATTTGGCTACAACACTAATACTTACATTTTAAATATCGCGATATCTTTTGAATGAAACGTCCGAATTGAATCATTCAAAAAGTTCTAGAAAGGTATTGAATTCGTCTTGAATATGGAGATGAATTCAATACCTTTCTAGAACTTAATTTATTTTGATAAGGACTAATACCAAGGTACAAAATAAAGAGTTTTTGAAGCGACGGCATTTTAATTATTTAAAAAAATAAAAGAAATTACTTATTGTGAGATAACTACAATAGTTAGACATATGGTTATGCGATATTTTTTGTAGACTTTTATATGTTCTGCAAAGTGGTAGTACATTATTTTGTTCTATAATCAATAGTTTTCGCAGCGCATGCCGTGTGAGGATTTTTTCGGGTCATTTTTTTACACCTTGGGTTACATTATTGGACTTTTAGTAAGGATTTCTAATTTTTTTGAAAATTAAAATATAGCCTTCCTCGATAAATGTACTATTCAACACTGAAAGAATTTTTCAAATCGGAACAGCGGTTCCTGAGATTAGCGCGTTTAAAAAAACAAACATACGCTTCAGCTTTATAATATTAGTATAAATTGGAAAAAGGGGCGTCCTTATCGCTCATAGCGATCTCTTGCAAAAAACCAGGAACCAAGGAGACTACTAATACAATGGCAATCAACTACTAATAAAAAAATAAAAGTCGAAAGTAGAAATGGATCTAGCCTGTCTGATTGTCAAGGGGAGGAGTTCCACAGGCGAACAGCCTGTACAGCAAAATAATTTCCTACGAAGGACAAAGTGTCCTTAGGTATCGTGAGCAAAGGATATTTATGTATGAATGAGATTAGTACATAGAGATGTGTGCGAAGGTGACTTTGTCTATATATTTTTATTGAATGTATGTATGTATGTATGTGTGTTAATGTATGTATCTTATATACTTAACTACATATTTCTTTGTTAGTGAATTGTAAATTCTTTTGAGAAGTAAATGTCTTAAGCCGTAAATCATACCGATAGTTGAAAATCTATTAATTTCTAAGGACATGCTATAAAAGACTTAACATGAAAGCTTCTTTTACCTTAACGTAACTACTTATAATGCAATACTCTTCATTGTACACCAACATGACAGAAAAATAACACAGGACAAGTTTAAAAAGTATAAAGTGTACAATAGGCGACCTTATTGCTTAAAGCAATCTTCTGGGCAAACTTTTGATGGATAAGATCTAATTGATAAGATAACGTTAACGTAATAAGGAAATATAAAAAATCTGGTTTCCAATTAAAATCCATAAATGTAATTTTTTTTTCAATATGCTACATAGCTTATTAATGGTGAGTTTTCGTTGCGCATTTGAAACTAAATTCTTCTTCCGATTTTGCAATCTTTCTTGTCTTACACTCCTGGATGTTTGTTCCCGCTTTATTGCCTTAAATGTAAACCAGCTTGATATATGTGCAGATGCCAAAGTTAGCTATTACAACTGTATCAGAACGATTGTACTTGTTGCTGTATCACTTACTGATTGATGGCAATTGTTTTGTCAGTTCTGAAAATCACTGACAAAATCAACAGTTATAAATTAGTGATCGATGATTCTGCCATAACTTTAATAGCAGAATCTATGGCAGGGTACTAGGGTAGGGTAGGGTAGATTCCGGAAATAATAAATGTTAATGTTAACCCGTTTTCCGGGATGACAAGTAGGTACTTATCACAGCAAGAATTTGCGCGGGATGTGTTTTCTATTTTTATTATTTACTGCCTATACAAACAAGGTTCTTAAAAAAGACACAAACAGTGATTGATCTATTTTATTAAGTCTTAAAAAGGTCGGCAAGTGTATTGTAATAAAAATACTGACATATCATATTAAATTTGTTCTTTTATATTTAAATTATTTTCGTAGTATCTAAGCGGCCTTAATTACCTGTCCTAATGAAGCTAATCTTTAAGGCGTTAGTTACTATTTAACGCTATAAAATAGAACGCATTTGGACATACTCTCTAACAGGAACATTAACGCACCTCGATATAGGTAAAACTGTAGGTACTAAAGAATGACAGTTACAGATAATACTATGTAGGTACTATATTCATAGAGAGTTAAGTAAGTTTGAACGCTTCTGCTGAAAGAAGCATTCAAACTTACTCTAACTCTCTATGAATAAGACCTTATATCTTATATATAAAAATGAATCATAAAAATGTAACTACGCTCATAACTTGAGAACGACTTTATCGAATTTGATGAAATTTTTGGTTGGGGTTTGAGTAATTATTTAGATTCACAATTGGAACCTGTGGATAGCGCTGGGATAGGGTACTACGATCCTCCTAATCTCCACAACTGATTTTGATGATTTATTGTGTTTGAGTGGGTATCCGGATGGTTTACTTTTACAATTGGAGCTGGTAGCTGACACTGGGATCAGGTCCTAAATTTTTATTTTTTCAGGGCAGGATAACTTCTGTCGGGACCTCTAGGGCACGAATCTCTTGTACGGCACAACGTCTAAACGGCTCCTTGAGCCGTTCCACATAGCGACCACGGTCGTTATGGTCGCCGCAAAAACGTCACTAATGACGTCATGACTTTCGCTCACGCAACGCTCACAACGACCCATGTCAAGAGGTGGGTCGAGTAATCCGTTCCACTTGAGTTTACGATTGTAACGGCCACGTTAGTGAAACGGAAAAATCGCGGTTGTGAACGTGGTCGTTATGGGCCTCATGTGGAACGTAGCTCTAGTAGATATATAAAAATGACAATCGTAAGTTAAAAAACGTCTCGTAACAAAATATGTGTAAGCCGTGCGCACAAGGTTTGCCGAGGGTTGCCCCTCCCACTTCCTACGACTGGGACCAGGGCTTGTCTAAGTAGTACTAAGAACTAGACGACCGCGGGTCACGGTTGTGGGAGGGGTTGTCATCGACAAACCTTCTGCGCACGCCTTACAGTCACAGGTGACGCCACCAGCCAGTTCTTGTTTTTATAGAAAATTTAAATTTCGTGAACTGTTTACTAAATTTACCTGAAAAGGAGCTAATTAGGACTTCATCATAACTTCAACTTATGACTATTTAAAGATAATTTGAGATTTAATGAAAGATTTAATGGAGATTTTCCTGTAAAATTAACTGGGTTTGAGCTAATCGGATTGCAATTAAGTAAAGTGAGAAATTGTTTTTTTTATTATAATCCTTTTATTGTTGGGAGGAGGTCATGCAACAGGGTGGTAAATATTCCAAAATTTAAGAAAATCGTATACATACCTTTGGAAGATCGATCGTGGACCCAAGCATCCTTACCAATACGCTTAGGAGGCTTGGGTGTACGCAAAATTTCCGACATAGCACTACCTGCCTTTCTGTCCTCAGTTTATAGTACTGTGGACCTCATAGGACAACTATTAAATCCGTAACTTAGTGGCTTTTAGGTCCCATACTTGACTGAGGCCAGAAATGCTTGGTCCTTGGCTTGCCCAAAGCAAAATTTACCCGTGGAACCGAAGTCGCAGAAGCTATGGGACGGGCCGCTCAGCAAGCTAATACATGAGGACCTTTTGTCTTCCTGTATTGGCGAAACTGACCGAGCCCGTCTTTTAGCCGTCTCTAAATGGGAGTCAGGTTTCTGGCTCCAAGCTATGCCCTCGGCGAATCTAGGAACTCTCTTGGATGACACTACATTCAGGATTACTGCCTGCATTCCTCTGGCAGGTGTTGTAGTGTCACATCGCTGTCGGTGCGGAGATAGAGTTGATAAGTTAGACCACCATGGCTTGTCATGCGCAAGGAGCGCTGGCAGAATGTCACGGCATGCTACACTTAATGACATTATCCGTTGGTCTCTTGCCACCGCCGGGGCACCAGCTATTCTAGAACCAAATGGGCTGTGCCGCGATGATGGTAAGAGACCAGACGGAATGTCGTTGGTGCCATGGAAGATGGGACGCCCCCTAGTATGGGACGCAACTTGTGTCGATACTTTGGCGGCGTCCCATCTTCCAGACACAGCCGTGACAGCCGGGGCTGCTGCTGCACACCAGGAGGCCCTGAAATGTTGCAAATATGTGTCCATTGGTAGTGGGTACGTATTTGCGGCTTTCGGGGTCGAGACCCTGGGGCCGTGGGGGCCTGGAGCTCATAACATCTATCGAGACCTCTCAAGGCGTTTAATTGACGTCTCGCGTGACCAAAAGGCTGGCTTGCACCTAGGGCAACGAATTAGCGTTGCCATCTAACGCGGAAATGCGGCCAGCATTTTGGGGACGCTCCCCGCCGACAGCGATTTGGAGTCAATTTTTTATTTATAGATTTATGTTATTTTGTAAGTATAGCTTTATTTATAGTTTAGTACTTATAGTTTATTTATTTTTAACATTTAGTTTTAAGAAAATTGTGAAATAATACAATAATTTACACAAAAAATATCATAACAAAAACAATGTTAAAATAAATGTGATCATTTACTTAACAAAACTGATAGAATTATATAAATATCCAAACCAAGTCATTTTCACATTTGTATCATATCTTACCAACTTTACTTGAGCCAAACTGTAGCAATGGAAAAAAAATAGCATTCTTTTTCCATGCTGTAGCGTAGAATTCCAATTTCAAAAGATCTATTAAAAGACAAAATCACCAGCATGACAGACGAATTAAAAATGTACCTCTTCATTTTAAGCTTCTAACTCTATCTATCATACAATAGTGTGGTATTTTTTGTATTGCAACTAGTCGATAACAGATGGCAACGCATTGCGCTGTATAGTATTTCATATATATAATATAAATATACTTTGATACATAGTTATAAAATAAATCTGCTCTCATAAACAATGTGGTTATAATATTACATTACATATTCTAATAAAATATTTATAAATCGACTAAAACATTATAATCAACTAAAAGTACCTATTTTATCGTTGACAATGACAATTGACAATAATATGTTGACAATTTGAATTGAGTAGGTAACCGCTTTACCGCATCACTAAATGTGGGTGGTGCCTACTGGCCAGAATTTAGTTTTATTATTTGTAAATCATTTAAATTTTGTCATTAATGTTAATGATTAATTTAAGATTAATTAATTTATAGTTTTAGTAATAAAGATATCATATAGGTCATAATTAAGTGAAACTAAAGATTATGTCAGCTATTTTTCTAACCTAAATTAAGTAATCGAATGGAAATTGAAGCTAGTTTAAAACTAACAGACGGAGTCTGGAGCCATATAGATTTGAATTAATTCAGGAATTTGTCCAAAAACCACGCTATTATTAAGATGACGTACTAAAGAAGGTGAGTTTCGTTTCTATTCATAATCTTTCGAGTACCTACTAAATAGATATTACTCATAGTTTACATGTACACGCCCATTAAATCTCTCTTTTACATTTAAATGCTGAGTGATTTCTAACGAAAGAGTAACCTTTTTCTTTCAAATACACCGCTATATGATTTCTTTATCGATTTTACAAGATCAAACAGGCAAACTTTCTTTTCATTTATTTTATATTAACTATCAACAAAAATTAAGCATATCAATATCCATAACATGTTCGAACGTAAATAAAAATCTTTCACTTTCATTTGAAATATGAAATGAAATTGATGAAATAACACTGTATATTATTAGTACAAGACCATACTTTCTTTTAAGACTATATCACAATATCATACAGGTTATGGTACAGAAGGAACTCACAACGACCACATTCAGTATCGCGATTTTGCCCGTTCCACTTTCTTGTGGACATTACATTTATAAACAACGAAATACACAAAAATTCATTGGTTTATTTGAAAAACGCGCCTTTTTCATTGTCAAGAGATAGAGAGAATCAATTCTCTGTGGTCAACGCCAACTTCAATCCACCTCTTGATATGGGTCGTTGTGAGCGTTGTGTGATCAAAAATGATGATGTGACTTTTCGCCACAACTATAACGACTGTGGTTGCCTTGTGGAACGGCATATGGAGTATCTTGGGCATTGTGATATCTCAGTATGTAGTATCCTACAGAAATGCACCCACATTAGAACCTCGATAAGTTGAAAACCTCCCAAACTCAAAAAAAAATTGTGCTTTCCCTTCAAAAACCTCGGTTGCTCGAAATCTGAACCCTCTAGACATCTAAATAATTAGTGAGTCCCTATAAGCAAATTCAGTACTTATTTTCCTTCTATAACTCGAAACAATGAATTGGACCTTTCTACCTCGAACATAGCAATATGAAAAATGTTTTTTACCTCTATAATTACTAGGATTTTTATTTGTTTCACCTCTCTATCTCAAAATTTGTTAGAATAAATCTTAAACTCTACAACTCGAATGTTACTTATAGTGCACGCGGAAGCGCTAGTCACCTTCTGAGGTATGTGGGGGGATGAGACGGGGGAGGGCGTGATTGACAAGACGCACAGGATATATTTGAGTGCAGATAAATCTCAGAATAACATGTTAGAATTAATGTAATGGGTACCTAATTGTAATATTGTATTTTTCTATTTCCTGGTTAAACAAAAAAATGCATATTCAAGTGTTTATTATATTTTATTATTTATGATACAAAACAATTTTATAAGCAAATTAACATTTCTCAATAAGTAAATAAAAAAAAACACTATCACCGTTATAGTACATTATAAAAAATATCAAATCAACTTTAAAAAAAAAATATTCAATGAAAACTTTATTTTACTCTTTTTAGTGTTTCTAGGCAGGGAGTTGTCATTGGATGATTTTTTGAAGTCTGTTAAAAATTAATCCATATCTTCTTCATTACTAGACATGTCTTCAATTTCCATATCCTCCTCAGAATCTGATTCATTTTCTACATTTATGATCAACTTGTCTATCACATTGTCAAACCTCATGTCGTGGTCCCAATATTGTAGCCTCTCCCTGTAGCCTCTGCTACTAATTTATTTATGTTCATATCATATTTGTGTGCAATATTTTCCTTGTCACCCTTTCGTCTGAGAAAAAAAACTGTGCACATTGTAAATTACATTTTTCACTGCTCGTGTAATTGGTGGACCCATCTTAGGATATTTTATCTTGTGTATGTTTGGAATAAACTGGCGAGAACAACTGAATCGTGTAACCGTCGTGGTGGTCGACGGCAGACTGAGTTAGCTTGACGTTTGTCTACTTCCCCCGCCCTGCCGCTCACATATCTCAGGCGGTGACTAGCGCTTCCGCACACACTATACAAAATTCTCTCCTCCTCCATAAGTCGAAAACTTTATAACTCGAATTTTTTGGCATCTGCCTTCAAGGTCGACTTACAGAGGCACTACTACTCTATAAAGAATCTGGTTTCTATAGATAAAATTTGTCTTTTTTGAGAAATGTTGCAGTTGTCACAAATATTGCGTTGATTAAAAAAATTCAGAATGACATTCTAGCAATCAAGTATTTCAGAATATTAGATTTAGTTTGTTGTACAAAATTATAAAGTTATTTTGGCCATGTTTTTCCCAGTTTCAAACTAATTAAAAACATAATTGAAGAATGTAAAACTGGCAAGTTGGGGGTTTTATCTGTGATAGTGTTAGTAGGCCATTTCAAGCAGATATGGAGTTAATGTATTATCTATCAGAAATGCAATATTGTTAATGATATTAAATATTGACAGATAACAATTATATTATCACACTGATGCGGCTATGAGTTATTGCCATTATTTTAATGCTTTAAAGCCATCCAGGCGGACACATACCCTACCACCTGACATTATTTTAGGTATTGAATTTAATAACAAAATATTTACAACTAAAATGGTTTCTAGTAACACATTCTGCTTTCTTATGTTTATAGTCAAGAAAAATTACTCACTAGCTACCAATCTTCTCAATTGCCAACTTTTGTAGTTTCTTAAATTAATGCACAGAATTGATTGCACACATTGACATGTTGCACTATGTTAATAATCAAACATTGTAATCAAACTTCAATAATCAAGAATAATAATTAAATCACTCACTGCTTTATCTGCTTCTAACCAATGTTTTGAATGATATATAATTTTTTTTTAAATATCTCTATTATTTGTTGGATGAAAAAGTAACTTCTCTCCTGTCATTCTAACAAGGTTTAATAAGGTTCTTAAAGTTTCAGTCAGTGCAGTTAATTGAAAACACATGATATTAAAAAAATTAAATTGAAAAGTTATATTTTGAATTGTGTTTGATTCACATGTCGTATTTTTCTTCCTGGCATGTGTTAATTTCAATTTAGCTGTAAATAGTATAAAATTTAAACAAATCACCTGTTATATTATTGGCCGGTTCCTATATCTCACCAACCATTCATTTGCATTACTATGGGGTAGACATAGGCTCCATACAAGTAATGTCAAAATTCAAGTTTCAGTCAGTGCAGTTAATTGAAAACACATAATATTAAAAAAATTAAATTGAAAAGTTATATTTTGAATTGTGTTTGATTCACATGTTGTATTTTTCTTCCTGGCATGTCTTTATTTCAATTTAGCTGTAAATAGTATAAAATTTAAACAAATCACCTGTAATATTATTGGCCGGTTCCTATATCTCACCAACCATTCATTTGCATTACTATGGGGTAGATGTAGGCTCCATACAAGTAATGTCAAAATTCAAGTTTCAGTCAGTGCAGTTAATTGAAAACACATAATATTAAAAAAATTAAATTGAAAAGTTATATTTTGAATTGTGTTTGATTCACATGTTGTATTTTTCTTCCTGGCATGTCTTTATTTCAATTTAGCTGTAAATAGTATAAAATTTAAACAAATCACCTATAATATTATTGGCCGGTTCCTATATCTCACCAACCATTCATTTGCATTACTATGGGATAGACATAGGCTCCATACAAGTAATGTCAAAATTCAACCAATACAATGGTACAGCAGTAAGATATGGAAACCAGCCATGAGTCAACAAGTCCTGATTAAATTGCAATTGGCAAACATGCACATTATATTTTTCTTAAGCTATAACAAGTTATACTTATGGGTATGCACAACAGACACTCCATTTCAAATCAAAAAAATAATGGAAAGTTGGAAGTATGAAATTTAACACACAGGGTATAAAACCGAGGACCTCTGCATTCTAGTAAACCAGATGGCCAAGCTATCAAAAATAGAAACATGTGAATTCAAGATAAATAAGTACTTGTCATGGTGGCTTAGTGACCAGACCGTGTGTATCATTTCAACAGTCTTATACTAACATGGGAACTACTATCTGCTGGTTGTGAAGAAAAGTATTTTGATAAATTATATGTGTGTTACTTGGCAATCAAGCTCAGATGAGCATAATAAATATATCATCTTATGGGACTTGGGGATGATTATAGCTTATATGTGTTACTAAGGTATTATAAAGTTTGTTTCTATTTGCTAAAATGAATTTATCATTCAAACACAACTAACTGTGATGTAACAGAGTAGTTTATTTTAGAATAAGTAGTTAGGTAAGAGATTTGTTACTGTAGAATTATTGCAAAAAATGTTATTAGCTAATCTACTTTTATTTTATTTAAGTTTTACCAGCTTTAAACATTAATAGTATTTTTGCATAACAATGTGTTTCTAAGAAAGTTGAAAAGAAAGAAGACCTATTTACACATTATTTGAAGACACATTTATAGTCATTACAATTATAGTGTGACATAGGCTTTGGTAATAGAGCCTGATTCAATTCCTGGAATGGTAAATTTGTCTATACATCCTGTCTTTCCGCCCCAGTCTGTCTATTGTACATTACACATAAGTGTAACTTGCTAACTTGAGGAAATACAATCTGAGTGTTTTTCTGCCGAACTATTTACTGTTGTTATGTTGTGTTTCATGTCTTAGCAATTTGCGTAATAACATGGAGTTAAGTTGATTTGTTTGCATTAGTGGTTATCCATTGTGTAGCTATAAGTCATACCTACTTTCTGTCAAAAAATTATCGGGAATGAATGATTTGTTTATGGTTCCAAATTAATTTTTTTTGATAGATTGGCACAACTGTTTATCATTTTGGCGCCGAGTTTGAGTTGCATAGATTAAATACAGTGCAGTTTTAGTTAGATCATATTTAGTGTGTATTGCGAATTTCATAATAGACAAAAACATCGAACAAAGAAAGAAAATTCTTGGCTTTTGAACCACAATAATGCGCCTTCGCACAAAGTCATCATTTCGAACAAATTTTTGTCCAAAAACTCAACGAATACCATCGAGCAACCACCTTATTCACCAGTTATGGCTCCAGCCGACTTCTTTCTTTTTCCTAAACTCAAATTACCACTTCGTGGCACCCGTTTTCATTCGGTAGAAGACATAAAGGAGAATTCGCGACGGGAACTAAACTCAATTCCGGAAAAAGCGTTTAAAAATGTTTTGATGATTGGATTATTCGTTGGTGTAAGTGTATCGTTTCTGAAGGAGCATACTTTGAAGGTGATATTTTTTTTTTTTTTTTTTTTATTGCAGGAGATCAGCAGACAGGCAGACGGCCCACTTGATGGAAAGCGGTTACCATCGCCTATGGACATTTGCTACACCAAAGACGCTACAAATGCGCTGCTGCTCTCTTAAGGGAGACTGGATCCTCGTCACTAATGCCGGAACACAACTCAAGGTTGTTATGGCGACATACTTTAGACCAGGGGTGGTAGCCATCCAGTCGGGCAAATGCCCTACCACCTGGCTGTGGGTTGTTTTGTCGCCTCTTACGACAGGCCGCCCGGCCGCAGGAAATTGTATTCTTTCTCCGTTCCTGCACGGATAAAATAAATTTAAATGAATAACGAACATTTTGTGTATTATTGATCTTTTCCCGGTACTGTTTTGACAGAGTAGAGTTAACCTATAGTCTGGAGCAGTTTCAGTCCGGCTTTGGTTCGTGGACATGTAGAAGCGCTCTAGGGTGCTAATTATTATGCGAGAAGTGAGATTATTAAATCGGCTATTATATTTAATCATTATAATATCAGGAAATTATACCTATATTTTAAAAATGCAAAACCCTGACAAATTCGTCTAGCCTAGTTGCTACTACGCTCTTATAAGATACCTACACGAAATAACTAGCCTTGAAATATTTATTGCGTAAAACGACTGACAACATTGCATTGCTCGTTTACCCTTCTCTATTCCGCCGCTATAACCCAGCCTAATTCACCGTCCACATTATATCCCGTTTTAGTCCAAACATCTGAAAGGTTGGCAAATAATTTGAAAAACAAGGACAGGGGATCACCGTCGATCGATCTTTTTGGAATAGGAAATGCGTTTTGGGTGTATTGTTTTAAATTATGACCAAATCGCCAAGGCTGTGCCATTGCACGCACAATAAGGGTTCCATGAAAGTGCGCAATGTCATGTACCTAGACAACCCTAAATAATTTCATATCTCAAAAATTCCTCAGAGAAGCGCCTTCAAACCAGTGTAATACTTGCAACAACTCAAAGGCGCTTATATTAATAAAATAACAGCAACTGGTCACATAGTTATTATCAAAGATCCTTACGGCTTTAACAAAGTTATTAAACTACTATTCTCACTCGACAAGCATTTTTAGAACATCTCGCCATTCCTCCAACAATTCAACTGTTTATGAAACTTAGCAATTGGCACAACCGATAGCGGATTGAAGTTATTGATAAACTATTTTAATTAAAGTGTTATGAATGAAAAGAATTGAATACATTTGGAAATTTCAGATAATATTTTATACAAGATATTATATTAAACATTTTACTTAAAGTTTTACATGTAATAAAACAAACCGAGCACATTACAAATCTATCGCGTCTGCCAACATAAAAATGGAATGTAATGAATACCGTCTATATACAATTGAGACATTTTGAATTATAATCTACACAATTATCACGTTATACAAAGGATACATATTGTAACAATTATTATTGTAAATATAGACAACAACTCTATAGAAAAAATAAAAAAATATAACATTACTATTCAATTAAGGAAGTGGCCGATTTTATCGTTCAGAAATAAGAGGCTACATAACAAAACTAATTATTAACTTTAAAAAGAAACACGACAAGAACAACTATGCTACTCAATAGCTGTAACACCAGTTTTCGTTAAAAGTATTGTTTTAGTTCTACTATTTTGATCTTTTTCAGAACTTTTCACCCCATAGTTCAAAAGTTAAGAGGAGCGGGGTACACTTATACGACTTAGAAACGATTACATCCCTTACCTATAATATACATTTAATTTATTTATTTGTAATTTAATAAAAAAGTTATATCGTAATATTTTTTTTTTAAACTAAACTCAAATACATGTTACGCATAATAACATATTTACGAACGGATATGAGAATTATATAGTGCTAGACCAAAATCGTTTTCACTCCACTGAGATGAGAATGTTGAGATGGATGTGTGGTGTTAGAAGAAAAACTGGAAGATTGACGGGTACAAAAGTAAAGGTAGACCAAAAAAGAGATGGCTGGATTGTGTGAAAGATGACATGATGATTTGTGGTGTGAGAGAGGACGTATGTCAGAATAGAGGAGTATGGAATGGAAAGTCATATTGTGACGGCACCAAATAATTGAGCGAAGCTGAAAGAATAGAAAATGAGGATTTTATGGGTTCCATTTTTGCCAAAATGGCTACGGAAGTTTAAAAAAGATGGAACGTCAACCTACGAAAAGCTGTTTGGCAAGCCTTGAAGACGCTTATGTCCAAAGTCTACTGAACTTTAATAGCTTGAAATTTGTAGTGACATAAAAAGTTGCTCTTAATAAACCGATTAATTCTTTATACGTGTTGTGCTTATTTTCATATAGTACATACGGATTTACGTCACGAGAACAGTCTTCGAGAACAATATTATTAATTAAATTAAACCAGTTCTGTTTAATAACTTCCTCGATAAAGTAACTGCTGTTCTCTTTATTTTAATTTGTTTACCTATCAACAATCAACAAATAGGACATAAGTTAAAGGAGTTAATTGACATTTTTATTTAAGGTATAATTGCTATCTTAAGAATTTGGAAATAAGAATCTAATATGATTTTAATTATAGACTGGTTATTGATTTATGCCTAAGAGAGGTATTTTGCACTTAAATATTTTGTTTATCAAATATATTCTGCTAATTAATAAAATGTAGCTCCTAAGCCAAGGGATTTTATTCTAATAAAGTGAGTTTGAAATCTAGCAGCGAACACGCACGGTTGAGACCAGTTTTTTCTTCTTCTGTTTCTACCTGAGGGCGGCAGACGGCCCATCTGATGGAAAATAATTACCATAGCCTATGGACGCCTGCAGCATCAGGAGCGTTGCCAACTAGTTGCCGACTACGGACAAAACTTTATAATTACCTACCTCTTTCGGCGTTGCGAGTTTTAGGACCAAGTGTATATTATTTATGAAAACGCAACGACATGGATGAAGGACTATTGTGAGGAAATTTAAACATTAAAGATAGTATAGATATTACCGATGGTTGAAAGTCACCAACAACCCATCAAGCGTGAAGTCTAAAATATACCAATGTAAAAAGTATAAAATATACCTCTAGTATTCAAGAGATATTATATATAATAGATGACAGATAAAATAAAGATTTTTATTGAAAGCAGGAATTTACATATATTTCATCTTAAAAATAAGACTGAATACTGAATACTAACGTCTTAACTAGTCCAAAGCAGTCTCTTATGTGTTAGTCCCATTCTCTCATTTAGAAAACTAAATTTATGTAAGTACACTCAAAAAATAGCTACAGTCTCGATGGACAATTGGGATTAACGCTATAGAAATTTTATTTATGTGGAAACAGATTTTATTTATGTGGAAAGAGCTCAGCGCTTGCTTTTAAAGGTTATGCATTTTAAACCCTATAGATATCCAACTACTGACTTATACCTGTACTCAAAAGTTCTAAGTGTTAGAAAGCTTTATGTTCTAAATGTAATTTTAAGATTACAAAAATCTAAGCCTTTACACTCAAACGTTGATACTACGAGACGACGATACGTAATATTTAAACTAATAACTATAAAAACTTCCTTTGCTAGGCGGCAATACGTTTATCAATCCAGCTACTTATACAATAAAATTAATCAGGTGTTAAATATATATCTTATGAACACACATGCGTGTAAAAGCTCTTTGCTAAATTGGCTAATGTCACTTGACTACGACGCAGTAGAATCTCTCTTACAAATTCCTTATTGAATATATTATTAATTATGTGTGCACATACACACACCCACACCCACAGCCACACACCCACACCCACAGCCACACACCCACCCACACACACACACGCACACGCGCACACACACACACACAAACTCACGTATTCTTATTTTTCTTTTATTAAATACTATTATAATTTTATGTTCTGTACTTAATGAAAATATTTAAGAGCAGTAACTATTATTCTAGCAATACAATATTGATAATGTAATGAAATATTTTGGTATGATTATTATGTTTTGTACTTAATGAAAATTAGCACACTAACTTTATTTCCAATAAATACAATTATAGAATTTATATAAAATAATTTTTAATATCAATTTTATGTCATTTATAGCATGAAAATATCTTAGAAACTTTTAAATACAATTATATTTAAGGTATGGAAGAGCGGGATCTTCTGATACAAGTAAATTTTGCTTAAAAGAAGATTCCAGCAATTGTCTACAAATTGTGCATGTATTTTCTAAGAAATAAATATTTTCATTTTCATTTTCATTTTTCACAAATAGAATATAAAATGTATACCATATGATATGCAAAGTGATACCATATCCGATATTTCCGAAAATAATTAAATTTAATATTTTTTTAAATAAGCTCGGAAAGAACTTTTAATTAAAACAAAACTAAATGCCGAGGTTGAATTTGAGGTTAAATTTATTCAATATAATATCTACTTCCTGTAACCCAAACCTTCGATCTTGTTAAACTGATAAATTGATTACTCTATCAGTATATCAGCAATGTGTCATCTGTTACTTGTAACATCTTATCGGCGCAATACAGTCATTTGAATGTGAATCAGTTGTATTCAAATAAATTGTGAATAGAGACATGCTCACTAACTACTCTTAGCCAACACTGTTGCCGATGGTTTGACCTAGTTTGGACGGCCCACCAAGTGTCTCGGTCAAACATTTTAAATATTTAATCTTATTTGGGATGTTGTCATAATAAACAACAGAAACTTTTAATGATGAAAACATAACTTAAATGTTTAATATTTTCAGATATCTCACGCGTAGGGACTTCACGTCTTATCCCAGACCACCGTTGCATTGTGATAAAATTTAAATAGTGTGGTAAGTAATTACTGTAATAATTTTTAAGGTTAATTTGTTTTTTTTTACATATTTGCAATTAAAATTTACAGACAAAAATAAAACAAATTTAAAATATGCTAATAACATATACTACAATAATAAAATAATTATTTTTAATTTAAGGTTAGACGATTATGTGCAGGCAAGAAAAAACAGGCCCGATGTTTTACTAAAGAAAATGATAATTGATTTTATGATTTCAATTTCAAAAAGTAGCTAAACAATTGTGGTGACCTAATAAATAATTTATAAGTGCATAGTTACAATAGATAAGTGAAATAATAAGCGGCCTTATATTTTGAAGCGTTCGCTTCCAGGCCGTCTTAACTTATCAAACATTCTTCTTAGCTTTAGCTAATCGGGCGATGTAAGTGGTACACAAAATAATATAGTACTTTTTTTAATACGAAGTTAGTATAATTTTGACGTACAGCCTAATGACTGTGTCGATGATGAAGCTTCGATATAGCTGTCTCTGCTGTAAAACCTAGAGAAAGAAGTACAGACGCAAGAAAGTGATAGCTTGATATCGTATATAATGCGAACCAGTTGACTGTAGATGCAAAATGGAACGATATAAGTTGGAATGTAAAGCCCAACAATCAGGATTATTAATTGCCAAGCTGAAAGATCTTTAACCTGTTTAGGAGACCTCCTTGGCCCAGTCTTAGTCATGTATTCTAATTTTTATACCAAGTAATTTAGGTTCAGGTTGCGTGTATTAAATATTCTATCCGTGCAGGTCCGGTGAATAATAAAATTTCCTGCGGCTAGGCGACCTGTTGTAAGAGACGACAAAACAACCCACAGCCAGGTTGTAGGGTATTTGTTCGTCTGGATGGCTACCACCCCTGGTTCTAGAGTACGCAGCCATAACAACCCTGAATTGTGTTCCGACATTAGTGGCCAGGTTCCAGTCTCCTTTTAGAGAGCGGCAGCGCATTGTTAGCATCTTTGGTATTACAAATATCCATAGGCCGGCGGTTACCTTCTTGCCATCAGGTGGGCCAGCTGCCTGTTTTCTGAACTCATGCAACAAAATTGAAAAAATACCAAAGTTATTTTTGTGCGTTATTGATAATGAACACATTTACGTAGTGTAAAGGGCATTAACATTTTGGCCGATACGCTTTATAGCAGTCGTCGCCCTCGCTCGCCCCTGATGGGGTTGTTGATGGAGCGATGGCCTTATTTCATAAAATCGCCACTTTTAAATCGTCGAACCCTAAAACGAATAGGTAAAATATACCTACATTTTTCCCATATTATTCCGAGATAGCTTGCATAGATAGAGCTTACATGCGCATAAACGAGCACTATTTTTTATAAAGTAGATGTAATTAGTAATACTAGTTAAAAATAATGAATAAACGGGAATAATTAATAAGATTGATAGAGGATTATAATTTTTTTTATTAATTAATATGTAATTCCGCATGCACATTTCGGTATTAAGTATAATAAATTTCCATAAATCATTTACGCCTTAAAAAAAAGTTATGTGGTTCTACATATATTTATAGAATTATGTAGATTTGATTTTATCTCTGCCCCAAATTTTATGGTCTGGTATTTCAAACTAAATAAGATTCCTACACTTTGCTGGATGTTCCACGTTCTCAAACATGAAAATAGTCTATTAGCTGACAAGAACTGCTTCAGAACACCTTTCTTGTGCGGCCAAGGAATCTCTTTTTTTGTTAAGCTAGGGCATAAAGTGGTATAATCAATTCACAGTGCTCCTCTATCTACAGTTAATCTGTTTGGAGTAAACTATAATCCCTATTATAATATTATAAACGCGAAAGTAACTCTGTCTGTCTGATTTGTTTTCACGAAACAACTACGGGACCGATGTGGCTGAAACTCAGTATATGTATATTTTAGATGCCGAGGATGAACATGGATACTTTTTATCCCGAAAAATGGGATAGTTTCCAGTTTAAAAATATATTTATCTCTCCGTTTGTTATGCTTTTACGGAAAAACTATTGGACCGATTTGGCTGAAATTCGGTATATATGTAATTTTAATACAGAGAGTGGACAAGGGATACTTTTCATCCCAGATAATAGGATAGATTTATGTAAAGGTTATCCCAGAAAGTAGGATAAGTTTTTTTTGTGATTTTCCATTTTCTTCATTTCGATCAAATCGATATTTTTTGCCATTGCGATAATTTCGGCCCCTTCGGTCATTTTGATCATTTGTGTAGTTTTGAGATAGATAGACAGGGAATAGATAAATAAAACTAGAATGTGTTGAAATAGAGGATGAAAGTTTGTATGGGAGTCTAATTATTTCTCAAGTTTGTAGAAATAAAAAATCATCTATAAAAAATTGCTATAGTAACTCGTTCTGTCTATCTGTTAAGCTTTACGTAAAAACTACTGGCGTATTAGATCGGTTTTGCTGTAATTAGTTTAAATATAGTTATAATACCGAAAATGTGCATAAATATTTCTCATGCCGGGAGATGATATAGTTTGCGGTGTAAAATGAAGTGAATCTTCCGGGGGCAAATAGCACGTACATAAAAATGTAGTACAATGAAACCTCTATTAGCGCCTGCTTTTTAAACAAGAGGCACACAAACTCTAGAATATAAATATGTGTTGTGCATATGGCAGGTACCAATCCTTTCATAACAATGACTTTTCAGTTTAAATTTTGGTTGTAAAAGGCTGGAAAAATGTTGACACAATACTTGCGTCATTATTAAAAGGGAGATAATTGCAGTGACATGTTTAGTTGATGCAAATAGTGATTTGAATTCATTTGTGATCTACCTGTGAAATAAATTCGGCATATCATAAAATGACGTTTGTGTGACGAGGTTAACGTGACGCAGAAGTGTTTGGAAAGATGATGCGAGCTCGAGTCGGTCGGGCCAGCACGGCGCGCGCGCTTGTCAGTCATTATCTGCCGCGCCGGCGGACGCCAACACCTGCGCGCGCTTGTGATACGCCAACAACGCGCGAAAGTCGACCTGCTTGCTTTTTATTTGTATTCACATAGTGCACAAGCAGGTGCGATCCTTTAGAAAGGACTGTATAGTCCTTTAGTCGCGCATATCGCGTGTGTTTCATTGAGCTGCCATCGTTACAAGTAAGTTGCTTAATAGTATTTGCTATATCGTTGAAAACAATCTTGCGAAAACGTTTAACATTTAAGAAAATTCAATTTATTAAACCATTACATAATTTTAGAAGCCAAGTTGCAGCTCGCTCTCATTTCGAAGTCTGTTGCTTCATCGTAATGTTTTAAACTCTGTATTTTTATGGTACCAAATTGATATGTTGTGTTTGATTCTTGTAATCTCATGACTATTACTATTTTTTTGATATTGGCTTAACTTTATTGTCACTAAAATATCTTAGAATAATTCAGTTTCATAATATCAACTCTTAGACTTCCCACTGTTATGTTCCTGCAGTACAGACGCAAGAAGGGTACTCACCACGCTCGTCCAAGTCGAGATTAACGAGTTTCATACATCGCTAATCTAGACGAGCAGATATAGTCACGAAGCACATTCTTTCAACTTAATACGTTGTAATATTTAAAAGAAGTTAGTGTATAAGTAGCTCTTAAATTATTAAATATTTAAAAGAAAATATATCATAAAAACTCTTATCAGGATTCGACCCCACACCATTGAGACGAGATGGGCGTTTCATAGTCACTGATCTGCTATGACTTATACTTTCATTTTATACATTAATTTAATTAAACCTCACACGCGTGTGGAATACCCCATCAGAGTCTGTGTTTGCCAAGCAATTCAATTGTCATGTGAATAAGTATTTTTTAGGTCAGACCGCGTCATTGCTTAACATGTTAACATGCATTAAGTGTGATGGTAGTCAAACACTAACCTATTTAATATACAACATATTTTTGTTTTGGGTATATATACATACATACATACATACATAACTTCACGCCAGTTCCCTTGCGGGGTAGGCACGAACAACAGAGTGCCATTTAGGCTTATTCTTACACACCTCACTTGCCTCTTTGACATAATATATATATGTTAATAAATGCCTTATTATATATTTATTTATGTAAAGACAAAATTCCTTGTCATAATAATTATAATATATACGAGCCTGTAATAGCTTATGAATAAGGGGCAAGTTTTCATTATAATATAACTCACACGGCGATTTTTGTCTTAAATTCGGTCTTCTATCAGATATACATTGGGTAGTGTTGGTTAGAATTTTACGAGCTAGCGCCTGTAGGCTACACTAATCTCGATTCTGTACTTGTAGTCTTGGGTGTTTACGAGTACACACCAGATTTTCTTAGCACAATCCCTTCTTTTACCCATCCTAGACTATACCGATGTTATCTAGTCCTATCTTGTCGCAGAAT
This sequence comes from Dendrolimus kikuchii, assembly GCA_019925095.2. Classification (NCBI taxonomy): domain Eukaryota; kingdom Metazoa; phylum Arthropoda; class Insecta; order Lepidoptera; family Lasiocampidae; genus Dendrolimus; species Dendrolimus kikuchii. The sequence goes on along the minus strand of CM034393.1, from coordinate 10,193,091 downwards.
ACCAGTTAGATAAACTTGAGCGACTCCAAAATTCTCACTAAGCTCAAGTTGCTCCCTGTCCTCCTTCGCCGGAGTACGCATATCCTGTCTCTCTATACAATGTATTGTTTAGTCCTAAGTCTCCTCCTTATCTAAAGGATTGTTTGTAATTTTTTAATGTGAATCAGGAGAAATTCCTTAGGTCATCAGGGAACATGAGACTAGAAATACCACTCACTACAACCAAGTTTTGCAATCACTCACTCAGTGTTCAAACTGTCCAATTATGAAACATGCTTCCACTAGAAGTGAAACGATCCCAATCAATTTCTATATAAGTATAGCTATATATACAGTTGTGGTCATATAATTAAGAACGATTTGAAGTTCTAGAAGTTTTTTATTTAAATCGTGTCATACACAGAGATGTGTGCCTTCTGAGAAGCAACTAGTTATGTTATAAAATAGCCACATTAATAGAGAAACGTGGCTTAGGAATAAAGAATAAAACCGCTAACTATTCTTTTTCACATTTTATTTATTTTACCAAAGTAACACATTCAAATAGTACTGAAGCTGGACAAATAATTAAGAACGATTTATTAAGCTGCTCGGGAATCGTTTTGTATGACACTCACATTTAAAAAATCACAACAATATGTAGCGCGAGAAATTTAAAGAGCAATTTAATACATTTTTAACTAAAATTAATAGTTAATAGCATATCCACGGCTTTTACTTACTGCTTTACACCGGCGAGGCATTGACTCTATTAATTTTTGATATTTCGCAAGAAAAATAAAGTTCCGTTCTTCTAAAAAAACGTTGTACAGCTCTCTTAAATTCCCACACTGTGTATTTGAAACCTTTTTCTGTACTTCGAACCACAGATTCTCTATTGGGTTTAGATCTGGGCTTTTAGCTGGCCAGTTTAAGACAGAAACTGATTGCGCTGTAAGAAATTCCTTAACGGTGCGTGCAGTGTGCTTTGGATCATTGTCATGCTGGAATGTCCAAATAACCGGTAGAACGTCTTCAGCATAAGGTAACATTGTTTCTTCCAGTATATTTTTGTATTGGAACTGATCCATGTTACCTCCTATCAACTTTACAGGTCCAACACCATGTCCAGAAAAGCATCTCCAAATTTTCACATTTCCACCACCGTGCTTTAATGTCACTTTCGTGTACTCAGGGTCGAATGCTGTATTTGGGGGACGTCGTACATAACGTTTTCCATCAGAACATACTGTTTATTTTCCTCTCGTACCTTTCTTGCTATCCTACCGTGCAATTTTTCTTCTACTAAACGTCTTCGATAGTACGTGCTGAGATTGCTGAAGGGTTGTTTTCACCAAAATATTCTTTTCTCAGCTCATTGGACCCTTTAAAAGGATTTTGTTTTACCATACGAACGATGTTTCGGTCATCTCGAGGAGTTGTTTTTCTCTGTTTAGGTACACCTGGAACATTCGAAGTAGTTTGATACATAGCAAAATGCTTTACAGCGTGGAAAACCATCGTTTTTGAACATTGCAGATGGTCGGCTATCTTTTTATATGCCCAATTCTTCCGGCGAAGTTTTATTATTACTTCCCTTGTAGATTTACCACAACTTTTATTTTTTCCCATTGTTTTTTCATAAGAAGCAATCACTTTTAATCTTTTACAGCACTAAATGGCGCCAAAATTATACAAACAGTAACAAATCGACTGAGTGTTCTCTATTTAAATTTGGCTTGTGTTTAAACGCCTACCAGAAATGCACCTATTTTACTACCAATAAATTCGAAATACCTGCCCGAATGGATAAATGATCACCAAATTGTGTTTCATAAAGTACTGTAGAAATGTAGCTATTTTCCTTTTTATGCTATGCCATAAAAATATATAAACGCCTTTAAAGCTAATTTCAGACCAAATATTTTATATTATCGCTAAATAGATATTACCAATATTTAGTTTCACCACCTTCAATTTAGTAATTTTTGCTGAGGCAAAAAAACAAACGGTCGAACGTACAATTATTTTTAATACCAAATATAATATTGCGTATTCCAAACACATGTTGCTTGTATATTGTTTTATGAATTTGATTAAAATATCATAATATAGCCAAAAAAATACTTCACTCTTAATATTACTGCAACACAAATGATTAAGGTAAGTAAAAATGAATCACTGGTTGGAAAATAAAACAAAAGTAAAACGAAATTATGTTTTATTATATTTATAGGTACTTATAAGATTAATTTGTACTTAAGATTTATCAATGGCACTTTAAGGAACACAATAGTTAAAATCAGTCAATCATAATATTTTCTTAAGTTTTCGCGACTTGTATACATAATAAAACTACGTTTTAACGGTTTTAAGCGCGGTAATTTATTTCATTTTGGTTATTCCAACGTTTCGGCCACATTTTAGTGACCGTGATCACGGAAGACAAAGATGTCGTGCACCGGAACACAAACCAACTTGACTGATAATTTCTTTTATTTTCCTTTCACCCATTTTAATATTATACAAAATTATTAGAGCTAGGCATGTTTGCTGAAGAGTTTCTTGCGCCGCTTCTTCTCTTCAAGCCATAACATGTTGCGAAGTGGCGATAAATTAGATTAGGCTCCCATAGAGTAAATAATAACCATAAACAAAATTTAAACTAAATAATTAAAATAATGAACAAGTTGGCGGTTGGCTATATAAAACTTTAACAATACTCGTTGACACTTGACATCTTTGTCTTCCGTGATCACGGCCACTGAAAAGTGGCCGAAACTTCAGAATAACCAAAATCAAATAAATTACCGCGCTTAAAACCGTTAAAACGTAGTTTTATTATCAGTCAATCACATAAACGTTTTAAAAAACTAACAAAAGAAAAAGTACCGGTGGCGGCTGTGCGGGTTGCAGGGTAAATAAGTAAAGAGAAACGACTATAATCTTAGTTTAACAATAATAATAATATGTTTTGGATTCAGGTTGGATAATTTGATTACACTAAAGCTATTTAGAACTGTAATTTTCGGTTTGAATGTTACTATTTTAGTAAAACAATATTTGATGAGCATTTATCCATTTTGATAAGCAAAAAGGATTTAAATACAAAACGTACAATTATTCTGATGAGTGTATATTTATTTTGGAACGTGAAACGTTGATTTTTAGGCACCTCGGTATAGAGTGGATTAAATTTATATGAATTTAATATATTTTACTTGGTACTTAGTCTTAGGGACAAAAAATATTATTTTGGTGAGCATTTAAATTGTAGTACCCTTTAAATTTGAATAAAGGTATAAACTATTTAGCGTTCTTAATTGCGTGACCAGCCAGTAAATAGGAATACTATGTTTAGAAGTAGTGTAAAAAGTTTGTCTATTTATTTTTAATTAATCATATCAATGAATATCTGTATCAATGAATACAGCGATATTATGGAAAAGGTTTACGATAGAGAGAAATAAAAAAATTGCAAATTGCTCAAAATAAGCTGCTCCACTGGAGAACATTTTTTGAAGGTCAGACATATAAGTTAAAATTTCATTTTACTTCCTATTCTATTTACACCGTTTTGCAACGTGTTATTGCTGTTAAGGAAAAGAAGCGGCAAGAAACACCCCAGCTACACGCCTCGCTAAAAATTGTTTTTCTTTATATTTCTTATTCTATTTATACCTCGAAGTTCTTTTTTTATAAATTTTATACAGAATATATTACAGAGTTACTTTTTGAAGAATTAATGGAGTTGTAGCAAACTGCATACTAAATAAGACAAAGACACAATAAAAGGAAAGAAAAATATTATAGTTATAATAATGACATGACGTACAAAAATTCTATTTTTATATATATGTATGTGCGTGCGTGTATGTTTGCGTGTGTGTGTGCGTGTGTGTGTAATAATATTGATATCAATTTTGTAATATTTTGTTTAGACATTGTGCAACAAAACGCTGCTCTAGCTTTTATGCCAATTTCTCTTTGTTTTCCAAGGTTGTCTTGAAGAGATTGCTGTAAGCGATGAGACCGCAAACTATACCTAATTCTAAGCTGTAACCGAGCGGATACAGTAACGTGCTCTAATGTGGACGCCGAAAATGATCTTCGCTCGCGACGATCAACAAGCGGTCTTTGACCGCGTACTCATCAGCCAGCTGTAACCTTAACCGAATAGTACTCTAGTGCGTTACGCGTGAAACGATCTTCGCTCGCAACACTCAACGAGACGCTTACTCTTCTGCGAGCCATAACTGTAACCGTGCCGTTATAGTAACGAGGTTTTAGTATGTACGTGGCTCGCGGGCGAATGCGAGCCACTGAGGTATAATGTACTAGTAGGTACAATATATAACTCAATGATACGAACGCCCTTTTCGCGAAAATTTACCGGAGCCTTTGACGGCCACGGTGCCAATTGCTGCGGCTTTTGATTAGCGGCAAAAACTGACGAGCGTCGTCGGCTCGCTGCGAACCACGTCCACACTGTGAGCATTGATTACAGTGAAATGCAATGGTTACACGATTATAAATGAGTACGGGGTTATTGTTGGCTCGTTGTGAGCGCACCGCCTGAAGCTCGCGCTGGCGGTGCGCTTGCGAGCCACGTCCACACTATGATTTTTGATTACAGTAACTGAAACGATTACGGCTCGCAGGTGAGTACGCGGTTTAGTAGTTTAACATACACATCAATATTATTATCACGTACATACAATTCAAACTGTATGTGTGTAACTATATATAAACATATTAACAGTATAATTTTACACAAAAATAAAAGATTGCAGAATAACGTTGGTATTGTAGAATGTTTGTTTTAGAATTACGTGTGCTGATTTTCATACTTTACGCCAAACAAGCTAGTCTCGAGAGGCCAAAAGAATATTAAACATTTCGTTCAAAAATTGATTTGAACCGTAATTATTATTCCGAAGAATGGAATAATTTGCCAGAATATGCTTTTCCTAACAAGTGCAATCTAGGGGTCTTCAAGCCACGAGTGAATAAGGTATCTTCTAAGTAAGCGTGCTCCATCCTAGACCGCGTCATCACTCAGTGTCCGGTGCGAGCGGTCAAACGCGAACCTATACGGTCATAAAAAATATGTAACAGAGTTTTCAAGATCAATGTTAGACGTTTCCAAAATAATATTTTGTGTGTTCCAAACTTCGTTTTTGATTTTTTGAAACCTATATAGATATGTATATATATGTCTTCAGTACTAATAGAGTTGTGTCTGTCTATGATTTACAAATAAATGCCAAAAAAATTGTGAAAACGGTTATTTTTAAGATACTGAATCATAAACAACTGCCTTTAAGAATTTGGTCTTATGTCTAAAAGCTTATTTAATACGCTCTGAAACTTCTTACCGGATTTCAATGAAAGTTTTAGGTTTTATTTTAATTCAATAACTTTCAAGGTTCAGAAGAAATGTAATGCATTAGATAAAAAATAAAAAGCTTATTTATTCATTTTAAAATTTTCAATACATAAATGTAAAAAGGAACCCTTATGGTCTCTCGTCTCACTCTGGTGTCTGTCTGTTTATCAAAGATAGATTTCTGCATGTTCATCTCTACTAATATTACAAAGACGAAATATTTTTGTATGTTTGTACCGAATAAACTCAAAAAGTACTGGACTGATTTCTAAAAGTCTTCCACCATTCGAATGCAACATTATCCCTGAGTAATATTGGCTCTATTTATTATTAGAAAAATTAGGGTTCCCTGCTAAAAGTTCAATTATGTAATTCAATGTGTAAAAAAAATTGTGTTTTAGTGACTTCGGGCATAGTTTATGTTCACAATTAAACTCTGGTTGGTGTCGCTGAAACCGGGTTCTAGATTTTTATTTTTAGGGCAAGACTACGTCTGCCGAGACCGCTAGTGCATCTATAAGAATGTAGATTCACATTTCGAAAATACTCTGCAAATATTGAATAGGGAGCCGAGAGAAAACTAGAGAAAGCAATATTATCGACAGAATAAATACTCTTTGCTTATTTTATTTTTTCGAATCATAGTCAAAATGTGCAAAATTTAAAGAAAAATATTAAAATCGTATTGAAAGCGCTTTAGACGTTCTGTCAACGGATGGTAAATGTTCTATTCTAAGTACTTATAAATAAAAATAAGAAAGGATTTCTGACTTAATAATCGAGTGCAGTATAGATATACGGCACATTTATTTATCACTTGAGATATAAAATTAATTTTGAGTGGTTATAAAAAAAATAACCGCGAAGGCTAAGTCAGGTGCGAAGCGAAGCTTAGCCTTAGCCTTCTAACCTATATTAAAAAAGTTCGGATTTGTTCATAATATATAAATGTTCCGTGTATGTATACCCCACCCTAAAACTCTATGTATCTATAAAATAAAAAATCATTGTATGTTCGTCCTCAATATGTTCCTAAAGCATTTTTCAGATTATAAAATTATAAAAAAAATGTGTGTTTTAGTGTTTCCCGGGATGGTTTATATTCACCATTGGACCCGGTGGCGCTGCTGAACTGAACTCCTAATCAGTGGGCCCGGTTGTGACAAATTTTTGTTCAAGTGGATTCGAGAATAGTAAAGATTAATAATTGATCCCGGTAGGTGACGTTACTATCGGTTTCCAGGGTTTTGACAATTTTTTGTGTTTGAGTGGGTCTCGGGATGGTTTAGATTTCATAATTAAACCAGGTAAGTGGCGCTGCAATCGGGTTCCAGGATTTAGGTGAATTATTTTTGTGTGTTCAAGTGGGTTCTGGGATGGTTTAGATTCAAATTTGAACCAGTTACATGGCGCTGCAATCGGGTTCCAGAATAGAGGTGAGATTATTTTTGTGTGTGTTCAAGTAAGTTCCGAGATGGTTTATATTCAAATTTGAATCAGTTAGTTTTCGCCGCTGAACTCCTTCTAAACGGTGGGACCAATTTTGGGGTTTTTTTTAAATTGTTAACAACAATTTTTAATTTCTCTTAATTTAGATTTATGTATAAAATATTGCACACCGGTGCCGGTAGAATATAGATGTACTAACTACCTATTATAATACCTGTTATTTTACCTATATAAGCAATAAAAATAATTTGAATCTGATGAAATTTTTTGTGTTCGTTCAAATGGATTCGAGAGTGTTTTAAATTAATAATTGGTCCCAGTGGGTTGCGCTAGAATCGGGTTCTAGATTTTTATTTCTAAGGCCAAGACAACGTCTGCCGGCTACAGCTAGTTTTTTTTTTATAAAACAAGAAATAGTACGTTTTCAAAATGGAATTCAATAAGACTTCATACAGCATTTTATTTTGTAGCGAAACCCTAGTATGCAGGTCCGACTCACATATGACTTGTTATGCGGAAATAATCGCTATTCAACACTAACATTGACTTCATCGTTTAACCTTAAGTTTGTTATTGTATATCTATAATATTAAAATTCTAAAAATGCCGTGTCTGTACATTGAAGCTATTTAAAAAAAATATTGGAATACACTATATAAACGATGGAAAACACGATATTTTTTTTTTAATTTCATGTCTGTTCAGAAGTCACGTAAAAACTACTGGGTCGATTTCGTTATGGACATCAAATTCTTAGACTTAAATCATAGTATATAACGGAGAAAATTCATTTCCAAAATTTATCATGCCAGGAATCGAACCCGGAACCTCTGGGTTGCAGTGAGGTAAGCCGGCAAAGGCTTAGCCCGCTCAACCACAGAGGCCGTCAAATGCCGAAACACAACTCAAAATAATTATGGCGGCATACTCTAGACCAGAGGTAGTAGTCATCCAGTCGGTCAAATGCCCTACCACTTGGCAACCTACTAACATGATATTATAATGTTTGTCACTAACAAATGGATGAATAAATTATTATTATAAAAATTAGCTTATTCCGACACAGTTTTCACTAAAACGATAGCTTACATTCTTTTTTAAATACTGCGGTGCTTAGTCCACGCTTAACTTGATATGCCCGAGGGAATTTCAAGTTAAGCATGGACGAAGTCACGGGCATGTCCTAGTATGTATATATGTACATATATAGCAAAATTTAATTTCAATGCGTTTGTTTTTTTATAAAGTTATCTATCACATGCTATGTCCAAATTCGACGTATCTTTTATTTTTTCAATCGATTCAAATGAAACAAACACTTATGTTTCGTCTAAGTTTATCTCAACACACCACTGAAAATCACATTTAAATGATTGCCTTGCGTACACTCATGGAATTAAAATGGTCGTCATCTTAAACTTGACATTTGCTTGCACGTGTACAAGAAACAATACTGTCATTATGTTAATAAATCTTACCTTTATAAAATACTAGACTTGCCCGTGACTACGTCTGCTTGGATTTTTGAAGTGAAACTTCTTTAGAATCGTTGTGAGTTGAAATTCGATGAAACCAAAAAAGCGACACTAAAAAGAGATAAACACATAAATCTACAGGCGTAATCCTGCCAGTGTATGAGATAGAATATATTATACATATTTCATAATTTAAACGATATGCTAATACAGATAGAGTTGGAAATATTTTGAAGTTTTCGTTAATGCTTCAAATTTCGTATTTTAAAACTTAAATATATTATAAAAATTATAATGATATAACATATGAAATGTGATGTCACGAAATTTAGAATATCTCCCATTCTTGTCACACTTTGTTTCTCTTCTGCGTGTGAACTGCACACACACACAATTTTTTTTCTTGGAATTCTAAAAATAATGCAGCATACTACTATAGCGATACTACTAAAAACATCAGCTATCTGCCAGTGATATTCCGGTCAAAATCGATCCAGCCGTTTCAGAGAGACAGACAAAAATTTATAAAATTGATTTTCTGATATAGGTACCGTATATACTTTCATATGCATTTAGTTTGAAGCTGTTATACTGACGTTACAACAAACACTTAATTTTATTTATTTGTATGTATAGATAGAAACGTGAAAAAAGAAAATTGCAATGTTGGCACTGACAGACGCTGTGTTTAACAATAAGGAACAAAGAGGATATAATCACTACGCTCATCATAAATATATAGGTAAAATCAATAAATAGGTTTTACAGTTCTAAACATTCTTTTTAGACAAGATAGAAAATCAAACAACTTTGATATAAGTAATTTTAAACTTTATTCTCAAACAGTTGAACATAATTTTTCTGTGGAATAGCCTGTTCTGTGACTAAGTTTGAAAAGGTAACATGTGCTCGCGGAGCGTTAAATCTGTCAATTTGCAAACTGGCGAACTTTTTTATTCCGCCACTGTACAAACAAGAATCGGTTCACTATTTATTAAATGTATAGAATATAATATAAACGATATTGTATGCTATACATATAATATAGATTAGATATAATAAAATCTAATCGAAATAGCGCAAATACTGAAAGGAAACTGATAATATTTAATTGGGGAATCCCATATGTTATTACAGAAACCATTTTGTTAGACCATTTGATTTCGTTTACGTTTCACGACTAAACACTACATTTCGCAGACCAAATATAACTTTGAAATCATTTGGCACTTGTTTCAACATTTATCTAAAATTTGCACGTAGTATACCTGCCGATAAACGCCACTTATTCGTTGCTCGTACAAGGTCACCCCATCCATTTCAGGGGAAAGGACAGTGTACCCGCCTCTGTTATCTAAACATTTCCAACATTTCGAGCATCTCCTTTGGCTCTATCGAAGCTGAGAATAGGTATGGTTACAGGTTTTCCAGTCGCGATTGGCGGAAATTTTCGTCCACTTAATTGTTTCATAACTTAAGCCTGAGCTTGAAGACCTTCAATAGCCTTTTTTTTCTGTCTGTGCACAACGCATGCATGTAACTTTACATCCGAAGCCTTCATCGTCTGTACTAAGTGTGCTGTCAGCGCACACAACATGCACGATCAGTTTACAAATTAAGCACGTATGTGCGTCTGAACTCTCTTTTTGGCAAATACAACAAAACGCATTTGAAGAAGTCTCAACTGTTGAAGAATTTTCTTCCTGTCTTACTGACAACGGTCCAGGGTCTTTGTCAATGTGGTGATCCTTAGCTTTTTCTGCGGTTGAAGTATCTTCTTTCCCTGTTGACGTCGACGTTTGCCTTAGTCGCTTCTAGGATCGACTAGGCAAAGCCCGAAACAGATTATTTTAAGTTCGACGTTTGACTAAAAATTTAGGTACTTCTAGGTTTGACTATAAATACTTTAGTCAATGGGCGAAATTGGCATTTTTTCAGGTTTTTTTTGAAAGGCCTTGTTCAAACCTAGGATAAACCAGTCATTCCGGAAAGAGACTGGCCATCGACCTTTGACTACAGCATATCAACAAACATTGCGCTGTCTACAATGGGGATTGTTCACTTTTTTTCAATTTAGCTTTTTGAAAAACCATTTCGAGGAATAGTGTTCCTAATCATTTCTGTCTAGTTAAAATTCCAAAAAACGTACAATCCCCTTGTATTTTGTAAGAAATTCGTTTGACCTTTATTTGACCTTACTAAATCATATGACGTCATTTACGTCTGGTGAAATGCATATCAATACCGTAGCCATTCAGTTTCAAAATACAAAAGGACCGACATTTTCCTTTTTATGTCATTGTTATGTCATACAACATCAACATAAACAAACATTTTATTCGACGTGCTCCAGAATTAAATTATGTATATATTATCTCTTCAGACCAATATTTCTTAAATATCTGTAAAGAGAATACTTACATATGGTCTCTAACTAAAAGTCAAAAGAAAAGTGCATTATATAACCGAGCGTCTTCGTAAATGGCGATTGGAACGATGTCGAAATCTTTTCAAGAGATACGATCCAAAAAATAACCGGTTTACTGATGAGAAGATCATCACGGTGGAAGAAAATTTAACTGGCAAAACAATACACCTTGCGCCAGAAGTTATAAGGACGTCCAAAAACACATATTGGGAACAATGATTTAAGCATTAAGTGATACTTTATTCGCTGGATAGCAGTGGATTTTCCAACAGGACTCTGTACCCTCCCATGAAGCTAATTCAATCCAACTTTGGTTGCAAGCCAATTTGTGTTCTGACTTGAATTCTTTGGAGTATTCTTTATGAACTGCATTGGAGCTAATGGCATACAAAAATACACCAAAACCTGAATTTATCTCAAGCGAGCCCAAATCAATAAATGGAAACTGATTGAAAAGATTAGTACCACCATAGAAGAATGGCCTATATCTTTAAAGCTTAATTAATTGAAAACAAGGATGGCTATTTTAAATAACTTATTTTTATATATACATAAATCTAGATGTTATTAGTTATAATTCATGTGAACAATATATGATATTTAACATTCCTCCAAAAATATTTTAGCTTTACTTTGCATGATGTCTTAAGAGTTCACATTACGAGTTATAAGAATAAGATGGTTTCTATACTGAAAGCAAACTATTGTGAGTTATAAATTTGTATGTGCCCTATATTTATATGAATTGATTAATAAAATATATCTTTTGACTTATTGTTTTGCAAGATGAAATAATAAATAACTTTTAGCAGTTAAACTTGTTTATTTACTTAAACACTTATTAATAATAATTTAGGACATATTATATAATCTTTTCAGAAATGTTCAGTTTTATCTTTTTCTTTTTTCTGCAGGCTAGCATTTGGTTTTTTCTATACATAAAGTTTTCATGTAAACTGCAGTGGATAAGTCATAAAATTCTATGATCAAGCATAACCCTTGCTTATGCAGAAAAGTTGTTGCTAATTTTTTCTGAACCTGAAAAAAAAAAGATATAAAGTGTCTATTTAATTACTCGCATAGTCCTTATTTAACTCATAATTTTTCATATTAGTAACTATGTTACACATCAAAATCATATTATTAAGAGATTTACAATCATTAAGGTATTTATCACAAATCTTCATATCCCATGAAATTCTTCAAGCCATAGATGTGCTTAATTAATCACTTTTAAGCCGGCAAGTGAATATATTTAAAACTACTGGAGAGTTTCATATTTTCAGGTAATTTGTTGTATAAGATCAGATCCATAACATACATTAGCAATCAAACACACTATCTAACCGCCAGGGCAGTGGTGCAATGTCTGTTCCTTTATTTGTATGAGATACTTTACTTGTATTATAGATTATTAAGAAAGTAATATAGGTTGCTGATTTATTGATTGTACCAAATTATCAAATAAGTAATTAATATTATTTTAATCAGTTTCTAATGAATGAGTGAGACATGTAGCTATTTTTCTATAAATAGGTGCACATTTTAGATGAATTTTGACTTCAACACAAAGTATACTTACATCAATCATATATTAACTAATAATTAACATTACTGATTTCTTATATGGATGAAATTTACAGACAGGAATAGTAATATACTACACAGGTTCTAAAAGGAAAGAAGGAAGGAAGATCTATGGACGAACATGTTGAATTTAGAAACCTTCACAAAACTACTTACATCAGGATTTTAGCTCCTCTTATTTCTCCAATATGTACTACGAGTATAGCTATGTACTCTAATAACATTACATGTTAGGTAGGTTTAGCGTATCAGCCTTTACAAAATTAACACTCCTATTTGAAGATCCGGCCATGTTTAGAAAGAGAAAATATTTAATAATTTTCATTAATAAAACAGTTCACTTTTTTGTCGGATGACTTTAGAAGATTTTTCTAAGGACGAAATTAATTGTAATGAATAATATTAGAATTTAGAAATGCTGCATTAACCGCCGATCTAAAGCCTAAATACCCAATGTTGCCAGGTTGCTAATAGTGAAATTACTAAAATTTGTAATTCTTGTAGGTACACACGTGTGTGTAGGAAAGTAACTCCCAACATATTGACTTAAAAAGACCTTATCGAACATCGCCATGATTCTTAAATTGAAAACTTCGGTAGATACTTCTAGGATGGGGAAAAGGCACCGAATTCGCACGACCGTCACGCTCAGATACCAAGTTTTTATATCTGAAGTGCAGTCCTAACGGCTGATATTTTTTTTAAAGGTCTGTCTAATAATACTCCCCCCGCCCCCCCCTCAAATGAAACTGACAATACAACCTTTTTATTTTAACTGGATTGACACCATCATTGGATAATGAGACTATGTCTAGGTATCAGACATTAAAAATGATAACACAAATGTGATACCAAATCAAAGTATTTTAGTGGTCGAATGAGCTTTATCTGTTGTAATCGCCGAAAGAATACTTTATTACAAATTAAGAAAAGTAATGACATCGCAATGGTGTCTAATAGGTAATTTATGCCTGATTATCAATTAATGGTATTCAGTCTAACTGTACATTATTCAGTTTAAGTTATATTATATTGATTTTTCACTAAAGGTAACTTTAAATAACTTAACGGTAAATTTAGAAAATAATAAATGTTGAACACCAAAATATATAAAATAAATCTACCGATAAAATTGCTAAGCTGGCCACACTAAAATGATCACGATGTGTCATAATGAATAATGACAGTAACATTTAAATAGTAGCACAGATTAACATGATTATTTTCTTTTTATAGGCAAAGGAATTAATGTAAAGTTGTCCCCAATGACGTCATCGGATATTTTTTTTAAAAATCGAATAATAAAAAAACTAACTTTTAAAACACAAAAATATTCAAATTAGTATCTTAAAATACCCTATTTTACATAATAAAAATATAAAATCAGAGGGTAATTTTTTTTGAACAATCCCCATTCCTCCAAGATTTAAATAATTAATGTAATAATTTTAATATTATGCCAATTAAATTAAACTCAAAAATATTCTGCAAAGCTAAATTATTGTAATCTTAATTATCTTTTTATTCAATTAAAAACATTGTATACTATTAATTAATTAGTAGATTAAGAGAAGAAATGCAGTCTAAGATGGAGCGCGCTTACCTAGAAGGTACCTGTTCATGCGTGACTTGAAGATACCTAAATTGTATGTTTCATAAAAAACAGGTGACGATAAAGATTTACACTCTTCAAGTTGAAGCATAGCGCTTCGTCCGCTTAGTTTAGGTGCCGTAATAAACCTGATTTAATGAAATTTTCTAAGTCGGACAAAAAGTTCACGAATGTTCGTTCAAATACAGGACTGATGTCGATCAGTGGGGTATGCGGTGCGTACAAGTCTGTGGCAGTGGGTCACTGGTTCCGCAGGGCGCGAACGCAGGCGCAGGCGTTCGCCTCTCTGGCGCAACACCCTTACGTAAAGCCTGCGAACATTGGTCCGTGGCCTGGTGAAAGTTGTGACAGCTGTATAGAATAGTCGAGACGAAAAAGTTGCCATGCCGCGACTAAGGCTTGTAACCAGTCGTGTTATCCTTAAGGACTTCATTTCGATATCTTCTACGCATCTCGATAAACGCTCCATAATTTATTTAAACCTGAGTAAATACCACACAGAAAGGGTAATTTAAAAAGAAGTAAATAGTTATTATTATATTTGTAAAAAGAAATTGACATGTTCTTAACTTAAAACAATTGTATGTGCTCATGTTATTCTTTTATTACATATATAAGTAACGCGAAATAAAGTCTAACATTAAATAATACCAAAACATCTTCAGTTGCCATTATTTACGATTAATGTACCATTATCTGACTCAGAGTACGGCCGCAATTACGCCTTCTTTCTTTGATGTATTATTGATTGAAGATCAAATATGATAGCAGAATACAATACTCTTTTATACTATCCGTTTAATTATGTAAGAGATTGCGTAATTTAAGTTTTTTACAAATTGTCAAATTAAATAGTTCAAGTGTGAGCGTAAGTGAATTTCGGCGTGAAGAGCAGGTCAAGGCCGGCGCAGTAAGCTGTTGTGCAACCGAGTCTGTTTGCAACGGGCTTGGTGCCGTATCATCTTGCTCATTTCAGTTGTAGCTGATTCACTACCTACTTGAGTGTACTGTATGTACTTACGTAAAAAAATTGAAATGTGTGCTGGGATATATAGTAGAAGTGAAACTTCAAGGGACAAATGGAAAAACGAATGGCAACAAAATTTTTACCTAAAGTTTTACGGGCAGGTTTTCAAATTGGACAAGTACAATAACAATCTGCTCTAGGTACAATTTAATGAATGCATTTTTTATTTAAACATATTTTATTTTATCAAACAAAAAAACTGGATTCGATCCGGAACCAAAAAACGCATCAAAGTCTACTCTAAAATTATGCCGCCCCTCACCACGTCTAGTCTAAATTTATGCCGCATTTCCACGCGGCCGTAACGCTTTTTCGTGACAGAGAAATCCTAAGACCTCGTCTATATAGAAGTTTCACTTCAATAAACTATTTCACATGTAAATCGAGACTCGAGTTTTATAATGCCCTTCAGTCATCTAACTTTGTCGCGTGGCCTGTTTAATTAAATGCATACCGTGCAATATTAATGACGTCCATCCATCGGCATCTCATTTCCCTTGATTGTTTTGCTTTAATAGAATCTTAAACTTATACGCTTATCAGTTCATACAATACAAAACATCGTGGAATTTTATGTTAAACATCAGCCTCAATCAAATTCACTGAACGTGACAATACTTAGGAAGTTTGGTGCAACGTGATATTTATAAAATACGTGTCGTCTTCCGATAGATTAAAATTTGCAATAGAACTAAGTCCCTTATATACAACGAGGCATATCGATGAGATTAGAATTACACAAGTGTTATGTTAAATATATAGCGTTATGCAGATGAGCAGCGAATGTGAAAGGGAGCAGGTGTAGTTGACATTAATATTACTATTACGCCTAGATCGCGTGGTCGAATCGGTTTGCCCCCCTTTTTCTCATATGGCAACGATGTTTTGTGTGATGTAACTGACGGAATTTCCTCTTAATCAGATATTCCGTATGCGAAATCTGCAAACGACTAGTTTTTAAGGACAGTGCCGCAATATTTTAACAAACGCGCGCTTCCGGCATGCTTTGTCACAAAAGTAATGCCTGTGGTGTGTGATATTAGCGAGAATGTTACAAATCTACGTGGAAGCCAAAAATGAAGTGATAAATTTTGATGGTCTCGTGGATGGTATTAACTGTCAAGGCTTCCTATAGCTATACAATACTTTCATTATTTGATATTATTTTATATAAGTGCATGTATAGACAAACGAAAACAATATTTTTTGTTTAAATCATAATTAGTAGATTCTATATTAGAAGATTTTTCTATTGTGTGAGATATAACTTTTTCTGGGATTGATTTAAAATGGCCAAATTTAAACAAAAACAATTCTAATGTGATGTTTTACTGTGATTTTATTGATACTGATATTTTTTATCCCAGGAATCCGGGGGGAATTTTTCCGGGAGCGCTTTGTACTTGTTCGGGTACATAAAAATTAGGTTATACCGACACAGGTTTTACTAAAACGATAGCTTATATTCTTTTTTAAATGCTGCGGTATTTTTTGTCCCGGGAATTTCAAGTGAAGCGTGGACGAAGTCGCGGGACTAGCCTAGTTATAAATAAATTTCTTATAATGCAATAAACTTTTCTATTGTGTCACTATACTTTATCCGACACGGGTTGTATATAAAATTATATAAAATGACTGACGTAAATGAGAACGTTTTGTTAATTAATTTGAGTGACTATCCTGTAATTATTGTTTGCATGTTAATGTTTAGGGATAACGAATGACGCTCGCATACACGCCCTGTTATTTTTAGCTTATTTACTAGGTTACATTCGATTAAGCAATTTCTTTACACGAAATGTAATATTCAAATGTTTGCTAACATTTTGACCGCTCGAACAGGTATTGCTGCAAATGACTTCAAACTCGACCGCAAGAATATTTCTTTCAAATTTAAACTTTATTTTTCTCTTGTTGCAGATTTAATTAGTCTATAGGAATATCCTCCAAAGATGGCGTCCGTTAATGACTGGTACAGAGATCTAATGGACGTCAGGGGCGGTAAGTCTTATTTAATATTGTTTTAAATTTATTGGTATACTTATATATTGTTATACACGCAATCATAAATTTTTCCTCAATGTTAGAGTTGTTTAGTCGGTGAATTCCCAGTTGTTATTATATCATAATAGCACATAAATATGACAAGTTAATAATAAATATTGGTAAGAACAGCTCAAACAAGTGTGTCATCTTGTTCAGGAAGCTGTAGCTTAGTATAGACTCATGCTTATTGTCAATATGTGTACTATTGATTATAGTGTAAAAGGTATTTAATGAATTGATGAGGATAAATAAATAACAGTCGAGATGATAATGATGAAAAGGATATGTTTTGTTACGACAATGGACTAGGTGGCCATGTAATGAATAGCGATGAATATCATGTAACAAAAGGTGTTAAACTAGAAGACGTTATGTGCCCAAAAAGAACTGGATATCAATAATGGAGAATTATGGAAAGAAAAGGCCACTGGGCCAGTCTGAAGTCGTTTGGAAAGTCTGAAAGAAAAGAGAGGCGGATGTATAAATTATTGTTTATAATCTTCGATGAAGCGTTTATTGTTACCGCCCATTGCTGGGGTACGCTGAACGATCATTGATATCCTCAATTTTTATTGCTTTTTTGGGCCCCAGCTTTTGCTCCGTGAACAGATATAGAGTAATATCTTCTACCGACACAGTACTGGCCTGACATCTGGCCTTAGCCAAGGGTTGGCACACCTTTGGAGTTTATTCGACACATGACTGACCCGAAGACTCTGTGATGGATATGTAAAGGATGCAATTAGCCTGCAATATGCCACGTATCCTATTCGGTCCTTCGTTTTAGAGATACTAAGTCTGCCTGGCTAGTGCCGGCCAACACTCGATTGCGGTCAGACAGTGATTTAATATCCTTGGTGCAATACCTAGCCGTCATCATTATTGTGCAAGATATGAGAGCCAAAGAATTCAAAATTAAGGATGTCGGGTCGGGCAGAATAGAAAGGTTAAGTAGGAAAGCAGAATTGCAAAGTAGAAGAAGTAAACAATAAAAGAAATTCCCTGACTATAATGAAGCGGGAAACAACGGATTGCGTTCTTCGTTTACTCAATACATTATGTAAAAGGTACGAAACGATTCATACCAAGGTAACTTCACTGTATTGTTTCTAATTTAAATTACCCAAATTACCGCATATCTGTGCGCCAGCGCAACCTTTTATTGTTGAGCTATGTTAGATACAATTTCGTACAGATTTTGCCTTAAATGGCTTCATATGTATGTACTAGAATATGCCCGCGACTTCGTCCACGTTTGATTAGAAATTTCCGCGGAATGCCCGGGACACAAAGTATCGCAACATTAATAAAGATAATGTAAGCTATTGTTTTAGTGGAAACTGTGTGGGAATAAGCTAATTTTTATGCATCCGTATAACTTCAAATCGCTTCCAGGAAAATTTTCGCAGGCTTCCCAGGATAAAAAATCACACATTTTATTACATTAAATTTGCTATCGATCAGTAAAAAAATCACATTGGAATTCGATTTTATTTATGTGTCCATTTTAAATGATTCCCAGAAAAATTCCCGGGATAAAAAGTAGCGCAAAGTTTAAGTCTAAAAATTTGCTGTCGACCAGCGGAAACCGCATCGAAATCGGCCCAATACTTTTTACATGAATCCCGAACAAACAGACAAAACGACAAAGAGACAAGAAATCTAAAAAAAACTCCATGATGTTCTCCATCGCTTACATAGTCTATTTCAGTTGTTTTATTTTTAATAGCTTCAATTTACAGACATGGCATGTTTAGAATTTTATAATATTATACATATAACAGTATTTACTTAATAAATGTAATTAATTTTAGGAAAACTGTAAGCTGTGGCACCCGATTCATTGAAAATAAACATTTACTCATTTGACGCGCTTTTAATACAAAAACGTAACAAATTCTATTTAATGTTAAATGTGTCTTGATATACGATTTTACATGTATTATATTTTAAATTTATGTAAGTACTCATTATATGTACCTACGTTAGGTTTAACATTGTATTTAAATAGTGAATATTTATTATACTTAATATTAGTTAACGGGCATTCAGAAGAGATAAAACGTTTCGATAAACTATTTTCATAATAACATTGTATTAATTATCTGTATATAGATAAAACGAGTAGCACATTAAGCGTAAATATCACAGAAACTTACTCCTATATAAATCCCTGAATTATGTAGAAATTTAATTCAAACTGACTATCACGTTTTTGCTAAATCCTACAATTTAAATACGTACGTAAAACCAAACATCACGCACGAATTGAAGTGCTGCGCACGATTTAGTATAAATATGAAGTCAATAGTTGGAATTATATTTATAATACGCCAAAGTTGTTTAGAAATAGCCTAATGTTTTTTAAAATAGGGGAGACTGGGGCTGGTTGTGACATTTTTTTTTACAAAACTTCATATTTTTTTATTCGTTTGATTGTTTTACCTATATATAGATTTGTTGAGTTAAGTAACTATTCAGAATGTAAACTTAATATATTTTTTATATACCAGACTATCAGGAATTAAATAAATTAACAAATTTTAGGAAAAGAGGCGTGCAACTTTCAAACCCACGCCAGGGGCTGGTTGTTACACTACACGCGGCAAAATGTTACAACAAAAAACAAACGTTATAAAAGACTTTTTATTATTAACAATCATCATAATCAATCAGATTCTTAATTTAAATAGCATATTATAAAGTCTACAAAGCAGTCTCTTGCCTCATTAAAACAAAAACGGTAATATTCTAATTTTAAACAAAATAACAAACCCTTGTTTCGGTTTTATACCTCATAAAAACAAAATATATATAATTTCTAACGTATAAAAAGATTATATAAACCTTTTTATTAAACAAAAATTTAGTATGAATCAACAAAACGTATATTAAGCCTCATGATCAGATACTAAAAGGAAAACAGAGCAATCACTGTAATCTGACCAATCACTCTTACAATTCAAACATACGTAGTGTACAATGTTGCCTCTAACACATTTTACATGTGATCAACTGCAAACATTACACTCTACCCATTCCTTACTAGCTCGAATTAAATAGATCACAACATATCAAACAAAAATAACCATCTTCTACAGTTTCTTCGTCAGTACCTTCCTTTTTACAGCAAGATTTTCCATTTCCTTAGTCGCTGTTGGATGTTGCCTACATCCATAGGCTGCAGCTTATGCGAGTAATGTGCTGGGAAGGATAACAATACCAAATTGTTTTCTTTAATTGTTTTAAATATCTTGTTAGTGACATATGAAATAATCCAAAGTCTTGCGATGCCACGAACTTTTTTATAATAGTTTTATGCTACTCCAAAATGGCTGCTGCTTGTTCGTACGCATCTTTAGATATTTTCCCAATTTTGGTTTTCCTTTTAAACACCCTCGTTATACAAAAGAAAACCAATTATATAGCTTAAATCATATCCGTTGGCAAGAAGCACAATGGGGCAGGTAGTGACAAATCACAACGTGCCCCGAGCAAATGTCACTTTTAGCCCCAACACCAAAACTGACCTTTTAATGTTAAGTAGTAAAAATTAAAATAAATATAACTGTATATACGTAAATGCATCGCAAAAAGAAAGTATTAAGGCGTAAATATCACCTTTGAAACTTCTCTGCTGTTATGGATAACGGGTTATAGACCAAAATTATTAAAAATCGAAAAATTTACTAACCTGAGATTTTAATGGCAGCATGCGAGAGCTCCTTACGTAAAAAAGTTAGCGCAACTAGCTCGCGAGGGGTGCTAGCCGAAGGTGGCGGGACTATTTCCCTCTTTCTAACGTCACTGTAACGTTTTCTGTTTCGCCGCCATTGCCACTGTAACTACCTACCCCTGTCACAACCAGCCCCAGTCTCCCCTACTTTGCGTTAAACATATTCATTAAACTTTGAACTTTGATATAAACAAAGATCAGTGATGAGTTCCGTAGTGGCGACAAGATCTACCGATTTAGCTTAGCCCTTTGAACACGGAACCTCAAAAAAAACCATCTTAAACTAAATATCCCCATTTCAAATTATCACACGACAATGTATCTCGTTCAAATTCATTATTGTTGAGTAGTTTGAAAGGTCTACTACCTTGAACTTTTTTTAACATTTGTTTTTAAAAGCGCATTCTGAACAGCTATCGACTCAATGATGATTCAAGTATGCACTGCGTACGAAGTATATCTATCTCAATGTACCGACTTTTTTCGAACCATCTAAGAATAGCTTATTATATTGTTACAAGTACCACATGCTAACATCGTGATGAAACCTGCACATCGAGATAACTGATGTGTCAAACCTGCCAAGCCGCCTTGGACAAGCGTGCCGGGTATACTGTCCATTCCCGTATAAGAGGAAGCCCGAGCCTGGCAATAGGGCGTTTATGGGCTGTTATTATTATTATTATTAAGAATAGTTAGGTGCCCACCACGCTTACATAGGCGTAGGGTGTGCTTGTTTGGAATATATTTTTTTATCTCTCAGTTACATAATAATTTGATTCTTAATATTTGTATTTTCACAATTTAATTATTCCAAAGATCATAAATTATTTCCACATCATTACAGTATCGGATCTCCGAAATCTCCGAGCAAAATGATTGTGACATACTGCGTACACATACTGACGCACTGACGAATAAGACTAATTTTTAGGGTTCTGAATCTAAATAGACCAAACTGATTAAAAAATTCAATTAAATTTAATTGATACATACTTATGTAGATTGGTGCCCATATATTATGTATGCTTAAAGTAATGGTTAAATAGGACAATTTCCCCCCCACGCATGGTCGGCAGCCAGTTTTATCCGCCCCAAGACGGCAATCGCTCGCTAGTTGAACGACCTCAGAATACATGACACAAACCAGACCTGAATTTCTTTCCTTACAGAATGTCTCTTCTTCTTTACTAGTTAAACTACAGTCGAAATATCTAGGTCTGTACAGGTCAACTGTCCAAAGAGGCGTGGTTGGCCTTTGAAACTAAAGGGTACAGCTGTAGGGCTCGAACCAGTATAAGGCCTAATATCGACCGAGATTTAAAAAAACTTTTTATTGCAAAACTGGCAAACGGCCCATCTAATGGAAAGCGGTAACCGTCGCCGATAGACGTTTGCAACAACATCGGGAACGAAAGCAACACGCTGCCTGCATTTAGGTTGTGATAGGTGGAACGGGGAACACGGGATGAGATAAACCAGCCATACCTACTCTCAACCTTTCTCTTTTAAGGGCGACATAGATGTATTGATATAGTGCTGCGGGCCACAATATCAATTCATTGCTCTGTTTTTTTTTTTGAAGTGAAACTTCAATATAAACGGGGGTCTTAGGATTTTTTGTTAGAGTACAGCAAAGAGGTTTGCGAACCACCTGAAAGAAAGTGGTTACCGTCATCTATGCACAGCAACACTAGAGGCGTTACCAATATCATTGTACAACTATTAGTATGTCAGACAGGCTACTTACAAAAACTCGGCGGGCCGCGGTTTGATTATCGCTGGGATAGACGGATCGTACAGGAAGAATGGGATAGACAAACGGAATAGTGAGAGGGGGAAGCGAGCCATCGGAACTATCGTTTACCGTACGAAACGCGATTAGCTCAAAGCTAACCGTTTCACGCTCATAATCTGTTAGAAAATGGTATCTGACATACCAATCGAGTCTGCCCTAAGAACCTGTTATCAACATAATTACTTCAGCATGGCTCTAGCACGTCAACTGATAAACGACACCTATCTATTTATGCAAAACCGTTTTTCCTATGGAAGTCAATTGGTCACGGTACTCTACGATTGATATGCATACATGATTAATGATCAAATTCGAAGGTTTTTGCTACAATAAGTTTCGGCCAAAGCAAATGCCATAACTAAATACTTATTGTTATTGATGCGGTCAGCACGCGCCTCCTTAATGAATGAAAAGTTATATCAAAGCCTGTTCACAAAGTAAAACTAACTCTACATGAGAACACTTTTTTGGCAATTATTTATACTGTAGTAAATATTATATTATTTTTATTGCCTGAAACGGGCAAACAGACAGACGGCCCACCTGATGGAAAATCGTTATAGAGAGAACATAATAGGGGAGGGGGGTTTGAGATAAAAGTGATGAGAGAGATGGGAAGAAATAGTGGGCTATTGAAATATTCTCTCATCATACGAAACACGATTAGCTCAAGTCATTTTCACCCCGGTATTCTATGAGAGCGTGGCATCATACACAGAGCCGGCCCAGCGAACTGTATTCAAGATAATGCTTAGAGCTTGGGCCTACCACGTCCGAAATTCACCTAATCAATGTATAACGGCATGTATTCTTAATACTATGGTTAATATTATGGTGTGAAATTTTGTACGAAGTTTCGTCATACCAAATTCCATCCATATAGGTTGAGCCCATAATAAGATAATACTAAAATACCCTATACTGGTTTCAAAACCCTAAATAAAGTCTTAACACTGTATCTGCTTTTTTCTACTACATAAATAAAGGTAATTTTATGTTGTTTTAGACCCTCGAGTGAAGGAGTGGCCCATGATGTCGTCCCCTTGGCCGACGTTGACGGCGTGCTTGTGCTATGCGTACTGCGCACGAGTGTTGGGCCCCGCCTTAATGGCCAACCGAAAACCTTTCGAGCTTAGGAGAATACTAGTTTTATACAATTTAGCACAAACCATATTTAGTGCATGGATATTTTACGAGGTATGTCTTATTAATTAATCTATCTTCTATAATCTTATAATAATATAAAATTGTAATTCACTAAAACGGTAGATTATATTCTTTTTTATATGTTGCGGCACTTTGTGTCCCTGGAATCCCGCGGGAATTTCAATTCAAGTGTGAATGAAGTCGCGGGCATATCCTAGTATTACTTTAATACAGTCAGGAAACCATAAATGTTCATATATGTAATTTAATATAAAATTACTGGATAGGTGATGAGATATTAGTTATTAAAATTATGCTAAATTTCATCGTAATTGGCCCACTTGAGCCGAAAAACAAGAACAAACAAATGTGCAGTCCGTCAGTTGCACATATTTTCTCTAATTATCCATTTCAAAAAATCGTTTAAAATAACTCTTTTTTTTCCTTACTACGCCTTACGCCAGGACTACGGAAAAAGCTGGACTACTAACTCCGCGTGCAACTTGAAAAATGTTTCTTTATAAACATTGCTTACAAACAGTTAAATAGTTGAACTAGCTTCATAACTAATTTTTAATGGTTTTAACATTAATAAATCAGTGTAACGTTTCCAGGACATATACATATACATGTATATAAAACCTAATACACGGTCTACAATTATTGGTCTCTTATAACAGTAAATAGGTATAAAAATATATTGTTGCGAAATTCGTGAGCAGAACTAACACAAGAATGTGCAATCAATTGTGGTTATTGATTTTTTAACACTTGAATTAGCACCGTTTTTTATTAATACATAAACGAGTCATAAAATTTAATTGTATTATCTTTTGTGTATCAGCTTTAGTCTATATCCATCATACGATCATTTTTAATCGATGTTGCTTTTTAGGCTAACGTCTTTATCCCACTTATACGTTTTTAATGCAGTTAGACAAAAATACAGTAAGAGATTGTTCAATACCATAGACAGATGTTGGTACGCACGTTGACTGCCAAATTAGTTTGGGGTACTATCTGGCTATACAGTAACCACACTAGTTCCAGCAAATAGAGTATGTATCAGAAAACTGACTTGCCATCATAAAAGACATAGTGAAAGCCAATGATCTCATAATGGAAGATGCGAAAGATTATCCGAAGTTGGTGAGAAATAAATTCTAAACGCTTAAACTTACAACAGGGATTTAACAAAAACCCCGGCTCCGTATCGTTCTAGAACTCTAAAACTTTTAAAAAGTTCTGTTCCTTCTAACACCCACTTTTAGATAATCGTAAATCAAACGTCTTTTAATATACTGGCTCGCGCAAGATATTTTGCATAGGGTTACGATTGTCATATCCGTAATATGATTAAACAAACACGACTATTTTAATTAATGCCAGTTTTTATGTTCATCCCCACGTCTAAACTACCTGTGCACCAAAGCCGATGAAAATCAAATAATAATGAACACCATACAGAGGGAAAAACCTATATAAACCTACCTACTTATCTAAAAAAACAAATTCATTGTATGAATAAAATAAAAAATACATTGATACTTTTTATGTTATTGTTACAACCTAGACGACGACAAAAATAAATTCACACCTGCATACCTATAAAAACACATTTTATTATTACCTTTCGGCATTTGGACTTCTTTTGTTTACTTATTTTTTAACATGCGTTTACTAATTATTGTAGAGAACAGTCCATTGTTTTTTTGAACTCGTTTATGGCCGTTGCGGTCGACTCATTAGCCAGGTGTGTCGGATTTAAAGTACAAACTGATTCTAGGAAATTCAGTCCACGCGGCCGGACGGGCATATTGCATCTGTGCAGTATACAGCAATGGCCCGATGGAGGGACGAGGCAGTCGAGTGATAACCACGAGCGAAGCAAGAGATGTGTACTACAATCGGGAAACTTTTAGTGACGGACTTTGCGCGTTTTTTTATGGAATTACGACCTTCTGCATTACGTTTGGACTTGTTGTGTTCGATCATATTTGTACCTGTGTTATACGTGTTTGTATAGTTCCAATAAACTCTATAGTAATTCTAACGGCATTTTAATTCGAGTCTCGCGACTCGTAACATTATCAATGATCGAAACAGGTAAATTTATTAATAAATAGTATTGCCAACGAAATTTTGTTCGCGTTGTCATGCCGACGTGCTTTTTAGCGAATTGCATCGGCGGCACCAAAAGAGCGACCGCAGCGTCATCTTTTTTCATATATTTCTCTATCCCACGAAGACGACGTCATTTAACGGGATAAAAAGTATCCCAAATGTTGATGTGGATTATAACAAATTAGATCTGTATCGAGTTACATTTTAATCCATTCAATAGCTTTCATATGATCCTCTAAAAGGGAGACAAAAGTTCTAAAAGACGCATTTTTTGGAATCTGTTGGTCGAAATTAGCCCTCCTGATATTTTCTCATTTTTAAACGCTTTGTAAAACCTTGAGACCCCAACAGTATTAGATTTTAGATATACAGGGTTTTAAGCTTGCCCTGTACTAAGCCGAAAATATATATAAGTACATATAAGTATGAACAACTTTTGTCTTACAGTTATCCAAAAAAATCCATTAGTTTTTAAGATATGGAAGTTCAAAGATTTCATTAAAAATTGCTCGCGCTACCTTGACAAACAGCTGCAAGGTTATTTGGAGTCACGAAAATAGTAGGCACGTTAAGATGGTACACACTACATCATTCTGTCGAGCCATGTCATAAAATTATTACAATCAATAAAGTATTAAATCGATCAGATCTGATCTGCACCATTTGGGAAGCTGATTAACCCTTTAGCTCACTATTAGCACATGTGTGTCCGCGATGACAGTGCTGATCCGCGTTTGTACACGTGATCGTTAATTGTGTTGTTGTCTCACTCTGTTTATATAGGAGTTGTATGATTTGTATGAAATGGGTATATTTTCTTGGTATATTACGAGATAGTGATAGTGTTAGTCTTGCGGCTTTTTAGTATATCGATAATAGTCTTAAGGGTTAAGTGTAAATATTTATCGATAACGATCGACATTCGGTTAGTAACGTTCAAAATTGGCGATATCGATAATCTGCTGACCATAACAATCAAAGATTTTAAGTCCTTTGATAGCTACTACTATTGTAAATTTCAAAAGGCAAAGGGTATTAAAAGGCAGAACGAGGAAGTGTACCACCGCCCTATTTGATTATCCGCACGCACACAATTAGGCCCTGGTATGTGCGTAAGGCGTAAGAGTACATGTGTGCGCGCGTTTTGCTAGGGGTGTAGTACGTTCCAAAAATAGATAATCAATTTTGTTTTTTGTATGATCACCAAAATGTTTTTTTAATGAAGCTTTTAGTGTAGAATAGTCACTAGTCATACTATATGGTAGCGTTGCCTCAGTACAGGTCAAACTTATAACCCTATATATGGCTGAAAATCCCGTTTCATATTCATATCAAAATAATAACCTTTTAATGTTTTTGCATACAGTACCTAATGAGTGGATGGTGGGGTCACTACGACTTCAGATGCCAGCTGGTTGACTACTCCCGAAGTCCGATGGCCATGAGGGTAAATAACTCTTTCATATACTATATTATTTTCATCTGGTGGTATTCGCTAAACTTCGTAAATTCGAAAAGTCTTCGAGCAGTGCTTCCTACCTGTCATGATATACAGTGAGGACGCAGACGGTAGGACTGATTTAAAGTTACTATTAAGCTGCACATCAACAAGATGTTAGATGTATGATTAGAATCAGAAATGAGGATATCCATGGGATAAAGTAATCCACACAAGTCGCAAGATTAGTGTGTGGAAGTGGTAATTGGCAAGTTTGGGAGGCCTAAATCCAAAAGTAGACATGGATAGCTAACGACAATATTTTCATGCACTTAAACACACAGAGAATAACGAAGATTATAAAACTGAAAGACACCAAAAAAAACTTCGTTCGAAACTTAGCAGAAAGCATGAACCACTTACCAATCTTTTTGGGCTAATGTGCATACACTAGTAAATTCGTTTTGAACAAGTGTGATAGGTATGCAGCCGAAAAGGAAGCCAGAAATAGTCGCATACAACCTTTAGCACTGGTACATGACGTTTACTATTATTACCAGTTGTATTTGAATTTAAAGAGGCATGACATGTTTCGAAATTTACCTATTTAAAGATCTTCGAATAAATATTAATACAGTGCTGCTAACTTTAAGTCTTAAACAATTATATTTATATTGGTGTTAATATTATGTACGTATTCTCTAGTATACGGTGAAGCTTTTATACTTATATTTATTACTAGGATATGCCCGCGACTTCGTCCACGCTTGTCTTGAAATTCCCCTGGGATGACCGGACACAAAGTACCGTAGCATTTTAAAAAAGAATATAAGTTATGTTTTTAGTGAAAACTGTGTCGGAATAAGCTAATTTTTATGCACCCGAGCAACTACAAACCGCTCCCAGAAAAAATCCCCCGGGATTCCCAGGGTAAAAGTAGCGCAGATATTAAGTCTAAGAATTTGCTGTCGATCAGCGAAAACCGCATCGAAATTTGGCCGGTAGTTTTTAGGTAAATCCCGTACAAACAGACAAACAAGACAAGAAATAAAAAAAAAATGGCGTCGTGTTCTCCAATCGCGTATTCTATTCCAGTTTTTTTTATATACTCAATGTACAGATTCTAAACATGCCGTATATTTAGAATTTTATAATATTATAGACGAGCGGCCCGGCGCGGCTAAAACCGCGCATCCGTGGTATATAACGTCATTTTATATAGCCTATGACACTCCCTGTTAACGTAACTTTCGAACAGTAAAAGAATTTTTAAAATCGATTTAGTAGATCCAGAGATTACCCCCTACAACGTCACAAACTCACAAACTTTACCTCTTATAATATCAGTATAGATTGACACTGTTTTTTTGTTTTTCAGTACAGAATAATATTTTGAATAAATAAATCGCTCTACTTTAAATTTTTTTGGTACTCTATACGAATTACGAAACAACGTGTGTTATGGAGTGAAGTTTTAGGAATTACCCATGACGATGGCAACCTTCTGTATTTATTGACTCTCAATCCAAACTCGTAATGACACCTCCATGTGAGTATAGTCATTAAATGCGCAGTTTTGTCATAAATGTCCATAGGAAGAGACACTCGAGGCCTATCTATATTAAAGAGGTTAGCGACAACAGCCTTCCGCTTAGACCAGATTACATAAATATTTATCATACAAAACTTAGCCTTGCTATATGAACTTGAATATCTATGAGGAACCTGTTATAATACTGACGTAACTGGACCGGTGTGAACTAATTAATATGTATGTCGTTAAGATACGTACATTATGAATATTACTCAGGTTAACCTAATAAAATATGTTAACATAATAAATAAACCTGAGTAATATTCATTATGTACAATAGTAGTACATTTTCTGTGTAAAATAATTTGTTTAACGTCAGTCAATTAAATGTAATCCTTGTATGTAATTCTGCATTTATATTCGAGCATGCAAGTATAATGGAAAAACACACATTTAAAAATAATTTAATTGCTTTAATACAATGTTGTTTAATGTTTCCAAATCTTTACCCACTTGGAATAAATATCCGCCAATGTTGAATAATTCATTTACGTGAGTTTAATTTGATTTGCAATGGTTGATTCTATAATAATCGCATTAATTTCAAAGGCCTTATCTAAATATCTTATATACCCCTGCTCCACCTGCAATAGAGTTAGTGAATGTATCCAAATACATTTTACTTATAACTTTAAAAGATAACATTTTAACAATTAGCTATATTAATATTATATACTTGAGTTATGTGTTAATGTGTAACGTCATTAATAATTTCACATCTCAAATCACCCTTGGCTACATCTACGTGACAGTCACTAACACTCACATTATCCCAGGTCTAGCAGAGACATTAGATAGACAACTTTTTATTGTGCACCATCACAGAAAACTACACATCACCACTACTTTTACTATTATTATATAAAAGAATATTATTAACATTTTTAGAAGTATAAAGTAAATTACAGTACCTGCAACTGAAATAACAATCAAATTACACAGTTAACTCTGAAAATTATATATTAATGTTTTATTTGTCCACGATGTCGATGTTATTGACGGCGTTAACCATTTTGGTGTTTTTGAGTCACGTATTTTATGAACTGATTAAACAAAATTTTCTATAAAATAATGCGAAGTCATCGCTTACAATAAACGCTATATTACCACTTTCACTTCTGTTAAATTATTTTTTTGTGTTCAATATGGAATGAGCCATAGTTTAAATGTGTTACTTGTTTTTTAGATATTGAAATATAATAAAAAAAACTTATTGTAAAATAAATATGAATTTTTTTTTTAATAATCGACAGACAAAGTTATGATTTATTTCCGAGTTAACCAAACCACGTTTGGGTTATAGATAATATACAAAAGATTTACCCTAGGGCCGATTCCAGACACTCACGAAATAGTAGGTAAATAACGGAAACCGGAACGAAACGAAACCCAGGATCTTGAGATTCTTGCAAACTATTAGGTTAGCAACTAAGTTCTTGTCGTTTTCTTGATTGCCAGCCAGCCAGAGCGTGATGCGTCTTTGAGATCAAAATGTGTACTTTTAAACTTGTATTACGAATCAGAAGCGGTTCTTTCAACTTTGGCAAATTCTTCATACTTCATCTTCAAGCTTTTGTGTCCTTAGACCCCTGAATAAAATCAAAAAGCTGTCGAAAATGCTTGTTTTTGCCTACAAGTAGGCAATTATTAAATAGAAATATCAACATAGCTGGGCACCGTCAATCAAATAGTTAACTTCGTTAATCACTAATCGGTTACTGAAAAAGTTAACTTCGTTAAAAGTTAAAGGGCTACATTTCAGAAGATTTAACGCATGTTAACGTTAATCGTTAATCCGTTAACACGTGATAAAAATTGCATCTTCTTATAAAAACTGTTGGTTCTGGAAGTTAACAGGTTAGAAGCAAAAAAACAAAGACGGGTGTAATTATTAGAGTGTTTAATAGAGACATGTTGACAAACAATGTTTTTTCATTCATTTGGATTAAGGTTTAGAATTTATTTTATTAAGATACACTAGTTGCGTTCTGGACGAAACACTAATTAGACGAACTAATTTTAAGACGATTTCATATTTATATAATGACCAATGGCTATTAAGACGAATTTCTACATAGACCACTTACATCTTAGACGAAACGACAATTTAGTCATCTGGCATAATATGAATATTCCCCTTCATGAACATTAATATGTTGACGTTTTCGTCTGAAAGAGAGGCTCGTTTCGGCTGTAGTATATCCTTGCCCGTAGAGAAAAGACATTCAACTGCAGCGCTTGAGGGTATAGCAGTATTATATTTAATAAACAGATTGTGATTTTGCTGGATTAACGATTAACGGACTTTGGGAAATTTAACGGAAGTTAAGGAGTCCGTTAACATATTTTTAAGTTAACTTAAAAGTTAATCCGTTACTCGAAATGTTAACTTTTATATCTTATATTAACTTCGTTAATTAACGATTAACGGATTAACGAGTTAATGCCCAGCTATGAATATCAAGATATTCCAATTTAATAATCGTCGTCAGCCATTTGTGGACTGCAAACTGCTGGACGTAGGCCTCCCCAAGGCGGCGCCACTCATCCCTGTTCTCCGATTTCCTCAGCCAGCGCCTACCGGCGACCTTGCATAGGTCGTCGGTTCATCGACGTCATCGTCGCCCAATTTAATAAAACAGTCTGAAAATTAACATAAATCAACTCGAACAAAAGCAATTCCAATAATGCAACACATTCTTTTTACTTTCGATTAATATAAAACATAATCATATTTAATGGCCTGCGCAACTTTTTTTTTTAAAGGCAAGGACTTAGTTGCCTGCGTAATATTGGGCCAATTCTTAGCTCTCTAGCCCTTTAAGGTCTCTTACCTATATTGAATAAAATACACTACTCTTTTTCAATCTATTTAGATGGCGAACACGTGTTGGTGGTATTACTTCAGCAAATTTACGGAGTTCATGGATACGCTATTCTTCATTTTACGCAAGAAGAACGAGCACGTGTCCACTCTGCACGTTATACACCACGGCATTATGCCCATGTCAGTCTGGTTCGGGCTTAAATTTGCACCTGGTAAGTACAATTACAGTTTAATAACGTTATAGTTAACCTCAGCAGGCTATGAATCGACCTATACGTTAGGTCACCGGCAGGGGTTGTTTGAGTACTCGTATAACGGAGGATCAGAACATGTGACGCAGATTTGAGAATGCCTACATTCAGTAGTGGACGTCGATTGGCTGAAGAAGACTAAATTATGCAATTGAAGTCGTGGTGGCTCAATGACTGACGCTGGTGTGTATAGACATTTAATCAGCGATTATTTTATGTTAACCTTCGGTTAAATGTCTGTGCACACCAGCTTAAGCATCTTATTTAAATGATGACGTGTGGTCTTAAAACTACCACTTTTGAAGAATTGTATTATGAATTTAACATGATATTTGCAAGATGTATGGGTTCCTACGTTCTTTGAGCCCAGATCATATTACTAATATGAGTTTTCGAAAATGCCCATTATAACTCACATCCACTGGAATCCTGGCTGGAGGGCGGGCATTCACCATTTAGGCAAGCTTTCGAACCTAATGCATGCGTTGAAGGCAAACGTCCTAAGGAAACCATCAAATCGACCTAACACAAGGAAAGCGGGTGTAACGTCTGTTCCTCTAAATGCGTTGCTATGCTTTCTCAAAATAAAATACACGTTAACCACAACCTGTATTGCGTACAAAACCTCAACTCAACCTCAGAAGTGTCAACACCAAGTTTTTCAACTTGAAATTCACCTAAGGAACATACACAAAAATATTTATTTTTATATAATACGTTCAATTATTTGGTGGGCTGTAAAAACTCTATTTTACTTTAATAATTCTAACCTCGATTATTCTTGAGTAGATAACGTCCTTGAAAACACCCACCCATACCAGTTTTTGTTTATGAAATAAAATAGTAATGCACATAGATATCATTAATTCTCATTTTTCTTGGTAAGGTGGCTATTATTAATGCAAATGAGTAAATGCTTCCGTAATCGCGAAATAAGTGGAGTGGATTAATAAATTCAACTTAAATTATTGTATTGAAAATAAAGTTTAATTTTTACTCAATACAATAATATAATAAATTTAATTAGGAATAATAAATTGGTTTAATAAGTTTTTGATAGCGTAAAAATGGGCCACGCTTGTGTCTGATCTCGTGCTATCTATCATCTGAAATTTAGAATAGTTATCGGAAGCCCAATAATATTTAAAAAGATTTAGTTCGCTAGATTCGCTATCCGTGCAGGAACGGAGAAAGAATACAATTTCCTGCGGCTGGGCGGCCTGTCGTGAGAGGCGACTTAACAACCCATAGCCAGGTGGTAGGGCATTTACTCCACTGGATGGCTACCACCCCTGGTCTAAAGTATGTCGCCATAACAACCTTGAGTTGTGTTCCGGCATTAGTGACCAGGTTCCAATTTCCCTTAAGAGAGCAGCAGCGCATTTGTAGCAACTTTGCTGTTGCAAATGTCCATAGGCGATGGTAACCGCTTTCCATCAAGTGGGCCGTCTACCTGTCTGCTGATCTCCTGCAATAAAAAAAACCTAAAAAATTACTACATCAACCACACGATTAAAATTCTCTTGAATTGAATCGCTTACGTGAATTATAATTTTCATTTGTCTGTTTTGTTTGGCATGCAATCAATCCCCTGTGGCCTCTGCCTCTGGTTGAGCGGGCTATGCCTTTGCCGGCCTGTCTCACTGCAACACAGAGGCTCCGGGTTCGATACTTGGCATGGTTAATTTGGGAAACGAATTTTCCGTTATGGTATGATCTAGGTTTCTGGGATCGGCCCCAAAGTAGTCCGTTGTATAATTAATACAACCAGAACACAAGCGTATTTTTTTATTTTATTAGAGTAGTGGGTTTGTTTAACTAATCAGTTTTTATTTACTTTTCTCATATTCGAAACGAAAAGCAGAGTGTTAACCTCGGGTGAAAAGCCTTTTTAGGCACGAGATGGTTTGGCGCACGAGCGTAGCGATTGCGCTAATAATTCGAATCACTGTCACTTCTCGTGTAACAACAATCTACTCTACAAACATACAAAATACAAACGATAAACATAACAATAGTTACATTGACTGAATACTGAATAAAAACAAATGCTTTGAAAATCTTGTATGTATGTTCTTCTTCGTTTGGGGTTATAGCTCCAACCCTTTCAGCATTGAATTTTGCCAATGTCACAGTAACGGCAAGACAATGACAAAATATGTCAGTTGTATACACAGAGTACATTGTATATATAACTCGACATGCTTTCCACCAGGTTTTTGATGGTGTTCTGTGAAATGATTTACCACTCAGCTGAGATCACACGTTTAAGCTCCCTAGTGTTTTGTGGAGGTGGTTGGACAGGTCGTACTCGCCTTTTTAGGCAGTCCCAAATGTGCTCAATGGGGTTAAGGTCGGGGCTCCGCGTGAGCCAATCCAAACGACAAATACCCCGACCTCTCGCATATAAGCATCTACGTCACCAGAACGGTGGGCCCGAACAGTATCTCTATGTAGATGGCATCTTTACCAATGACAGTCAGTGCGAGCTGTGCATGTTGACAAAGGATTTCTGTTACGTACCTTTGCGCATTTAATGAGCTATTTTCAGTGAATATTATCTCGATACAATAGCTTGAAGGTAAAACGATCCCCCCCCCCCTCCCCCCACTCAAACATAACGGACCCTCCACCATAAGGGATGATTTCTTCAAAACACACGTCGGCATAACGTTCGCCTGGTCTTCGTAACACTCGCCGACATCGGTCCTCACCATGCAAACAAATTCGAGTCTTATCGGAGAAGAGTACGCTACTCCAGTTACCTAGTGCCCAAGATAGGCAATTTCTAGCGGACCTCCATCGAGCAATCCGATGCTCACAAATTGACTTGGGGGCCCGCGCTGGTCTTCGACTGCGTATATCAAACGCTAAAAGCCTCCTCCTCACAGTCCATAGGCTAACTTCTGCTCCTCGTACCTTTTCAAGGTTTCTTTTGTGGTTTATGCAACTGTATTTGCGGTTCCTCAGCGCCTGAGTTACTAAGAATTGGTCGCCTCGTGGTTGTGTGCAACGTTTTCTCCCAGAACCTTGCATTCTCTGAACGGAAACTGTATCTTGGTATCGAGTCGAGTTCTTTGATTGAACGACTTAGGTTTAACCACTGTGAGACGTAACATTGGCTACACCCTTCTTCCGGCAGGGCTAGAATTTTACTAGCTCTTATTGCTTTTTCTGTTATTACAATAGACATAAAGAGATCTGTTTTAAGTCACAATAAGGCAGGATTATGCGACAAACATAAATCTGCTACTAAAAATAACGAGAAGTTCGTTTTAGTTGCCTGATAACCTTTTAACCGCAAGCCCGCGAAAAGTAAAACGTCATAAACTGAAAAAGGGATTATTATTTTTAAAAACAAAATTTCGAATTTAGAATTAACTTTTTATCATACACAGACTCTCTATTAAGTGCCAGTAACATAGTTTGGCTATTAAAACCTCTTTGGCACTAAATTATTGGAAATAATGTAGAAAAATCAAAACCGCCCTTTTTTGTGCAAAGGAGTTTGTATGTTAAGGAGCCTACAAGCCGTCACAGCCCGTCGAAACCGGTTAATCATTGACCCTCAATATAAATCGCACACACCTTAGTATTTGCTTTGAGGTCAAAAAGGTATTGATATTTTGATAATTAATTGAATATTTCGGTCGTAAATTATTTTTTCTATACGTTGTTATCTTAATATAGTATTGCCCAATTGTAGCTGTTATTTTGATGAATACTTATAGCGAACTTACAAGGTCTCCTTAACCTTAAAAGTTATTAAAATTTTATTAATCAAATGATTGTATGAATGTGGGAATTACAGTAGTCTCATAAGCAAAGGTCGCAATAAATAATAAACTCTAATAATATCACTTCCTTGCTAAAATTCAATTTGACATGAATTATTGAATCCTACGTAAATAATCGGCAACGACTGAGTGCTTGCTTAAAAATTCTAATATCAGATATTCTGTATTTCGCAAATAACTTTGCTATTAAAAATTCAAAGGCTCATTCTCTGACTTAATTAAATAGTTTTTATATGCGTCTCTTTATTTAAATAGACGAAAAAAAGAAATTAAATTGTCTGTGGTTGATTCCTCTAATATCAGCATTAGATATTATAGTCTGAATATTCTCTATATTTTTATGTCTAAACACTAATTGCGTACCAAGAATTTTGAATTTCATTTTACCATGAAAGAAGATACTAGGAATAACAACAATCGAGTAAAAAGGAACTCTAAAGCGATTCTAAAGGCCTACATGATTAGATGGCGCCACAGGTCATTCTGCTTTCACTACTTCATGTTCATGAAGTAGAAAATAATTTATTAAGTTTTAATTTGATTGATATATTTTTAGGGTGGGGTATAGATATACGGCACCTTGATTTCAAATATTTGGAGGGGCGGATGGGGGTGGAGGGGGAGGGTAAGGTATATATACCTATATATATATAAATACTTATCCCTTCTGCAATCCCTACGTCAAGAAAATATATAAGTTCTTGAGATATTAATGTTTTTGTAAATATAACCTAATGTTGTATGTTTTTCAGTAATATTGCACTTATATCATAGGTCCAAAGTTAAAAATTCAATCAAAATCCAGTAGTCAACATAAAAA
The DNA here is from genome assembly GCA_019925095.2 of Dendrolimus kikuchii. Classification (NCBI taxonomy): domain Eukaryota; kingdom Metazoa; phylum Arthropoda; class Insecta; order Lepidoptera; family Lasiocampidae; genus Dendrolimus; species Dendrolimus kikuchii. The sequence goes on along the minus strand of CM034393.1, from coordinate 10,156,568 downwards.
GATTCAAAATAGTCCAAAAACACAAGAAAGTTTTTGAAAAATGATATAAAAAACAACTAAGCAATTCATATAAATACCAAAAACACGTAACATGAAAATCATAGGTAATAGGTAATACTTATATGTTTTTATGAAGTTATAAAAAAAAACGTATTTCGCGTACTGTATACATGAGACAATATCCAATCATCATTCTGCTATTTTCGCCTGCATATGCATGCAATCTGCCACATATGACTGCTTAGACAGACCAGCGCCTAAAGGTTTTGATTTTTTTTAAAGGCGCATGATAATTATTTCCAAAACTTTATACTGTTTATTTAGTATATGAGGTGTCTAATCAACATGACATTGGATGTTATTTGCCAAATACGTTGTTTGCACTCGGTAGATTTAGCGTTAGGGTAACCACATTATTGTCGCCAGTGGTTATCGCCTTTATTAGCGTCCATAATATCAACAAAATTCTTAAAAATATATAAAAATGAAGTACGTAGTAGTATACGCTCAATAAAGCACTCCGTAGTAATTATCAACGACAACTATTTAGTTTATGACATTAGGGCTACGGAAATCCAAAAAAATAAATAACTCAAAAACTACTCAGCAAATTTTGTTCAAAACTTTTTCGTTCAATATATTTTCAAATTTTAAAAAGATCACACCCTCGCCATTCTATAGCAACATATATCTTTACATGCATATTTTTGCTAAAAGTAGACTAATTAGTTTGTGTGGTTTTCATCCATGCAGGAACGGAATACGAATGAATACAATTTCCTGCGGCTGGACGGCCTGTCGTAAGAGGCTACAGAACAACCCATAGCCGGGTTGCAGGGTATTTGCCCGTCTGGGTGGCTACCACCCGTGATCCTGTAGAGGAAACACTTAGAGGCCAATGGATGGCGCTTTGCAATAATTGAGGTCGCAAATGATTCCCGACACGTACAAAGAATATATACAAATTTCCAATAATAAGAGATAGGCCAAGGTATGTGAGGCATACCAATAGCTTCGCTGTAAGATCTTCATTTGAGACGGAGGAGCATTTCATCTCGCTCCACCTAGTTGGGACATCCCTAGAGGCTAGAGTATGCCGCCATAACAACCTTGAGTTCTGTTCCGGTATTAGTGGCCAGGTTCCTGTCTTCCTTTAGAGAGCAGCAGCACATTGGTAGCACCATTGGTGTTACAAATGTCCATAGGCGATGGCAACCGCTTTCCATCTGGTGGGCCGTCTGAATGTCGGCTGATCTCATGCAATAAAGATAGTGGCTGCACGATTTACATACACTGACGGACGTGATGACTGTAAAAGAGTTACATTTTGCTCAAAATTGCTACAGAAGTCTTAAAATTAAATAAAAATTAAATATTGGCCCACTATAATTGGCACTGTAAGGCATATCATATCTAACGTTGGGTGAAGTTCGTTTTAGATAAGTTTATTGAAATTGCCCCTTTTAGGCCCCGAAGCGATTAATGGCAATTAGCATTTTACGTGATTGACAATTGGCATTGACAATTTACACGTCTAATTAGATTTACTGCTTAAAAGCATTTAAAACGCTCCAGCGCCCCCGGGGAGAACTCTGTTCCGCTCTCTTACACAAGCAGCTAAAGCTTACCGTGGCTCTGCGTTTAATAAGCCTATACTTGTTATAACTTGTATTCAAAAGACATGAAGAGACATCTAACCCAACCGCGTTCTGCTAATTTTTTTTATTTTATTGCATGAGTTCAGCAGACAAGCAGACGGCCCACTTGATGGAAAGCAGTTACCATCGCCTATGGACATTTGCAACACTAAAAGTGCTACAAATGCGCTGCTGCTCTCTTACGGGAGACTGGAACCTGGTCACTAATGCCGGAACACAACTCAAGGTTGTTATGGCGGCATATTCTAGACCAGGGGTGGTAACCATCCAGTCGGGCAAATACCCTACCACCTGGCTAATGCCACTGCTGTATATTATATTCTAATCGAATCTATTTCAGTTTCAGTTTTTAAGAAACCAAAACTAAACGGGATCACAAGCATAGACCTAACAATTGATTTTTGAGCGATTGTATGTCTATTAGGATTTATTTAGCCATGGTCTCTTAAAAAACTTTGAAGGTTTGCTAAGGTCGATTACAGTACAATCACTGTTTAGCTTATAAAACTCAGCCTAAATCACACAATGCAATACTTCTAATTTAAGCAACTTTCAGCGTTTTTATGTGACTTTATAAAAAGCATATGAGGCGGCTATAAATCAATAAAAATCGATGTGAAGAATATCATAACCATTAATCATTTTCATTTAATTTTTACCGTAATAACCAAGTTGTTATGTCGTTTTTTGTCTCGCTACAGTATTCTTTGAATAACATCGAATGTTCATAAATAAAAATATAATCGTGTGGTCTATTTATAACTCAATCAAACTTGTTTAAAAGCCTTGTTATGAATTAAACAGGTAACTTAGATATGTTTATATCATGTACGCACATTTATGTATCACGGAAAATTCCTACAGGATTTGCTTTGATGATTTTAGTAGGTAGTTGTTGTTTTTAGATTTTTTCTTGCGTTTTATAGAAACAAAGTTTTCGTATTCAATATGATTTTTATTCATATATTACGTTTTAGAATTATCATTAAGGTAGTATTTTGCCGATTGCGTGTTTACTAATTAAAACAACCTGATGTTTTGCCACTTCATCATATGCCAAGACCATATTGATGTCTCTGACTGGTCTCTCTCTAGTGACTCCCTTCTCTGCTAAAGAAGAAATAGATTGACTCTTATTATCTTGTCATTCATAATCGAATTATTTATGCGATTATGAAAACTGCTTTTTGATTGCTTTTTTAACTAATCTATAAATATTATGAATAAAGGGGGAGTGTTCTGCAACAACTAAATTAATAATTTATTTTAAACTAGCGGCCCGGCGCGGTTTCACCCGCGCTCTGTCCCGCTCCCGTGGTATATAGCGTCATGTTATATAGCCTATGACACTCCCTGTTAACGTAGCTTTCGAACAGTGAAAGAATTTTTAAAATCGGTTTAGTAGATCCAGAGATTACCTCCTACAACGTCACAAACTCACAAACTTTATTTCTTTATAATATTAGTATAAATTAAGTATTTTTTAATTAATACGTTCTGTAAATTAATTTCGCTAACAGAATGAATGTTTACGTGCAGGTGGCCATAGTACATTCTTTGCGCTGCTTAACACGTTCGTGCACATCGTCATGTACTTCTACTACATGGTGGCTGCCATGGGACCCAAGTACCAAAAGTACATCTGGTGGAAGAAGTACCTCACTGCCTTCCAGATGGTAAGTTTATAAAAAACCATCTCACTTAAGGGTGTATCTTGTTTATTGTAGAATTGTAAATGTATCTAAACATATTAGTAATTCTAGTTTAGTTAACTGTGTATCCACCTGGGATACACAGTTAACTAAACTAAACTATTAAAAGAATTGGAATGTTTGTAAAAGCGAGAAAGATAAATGATAAATATGATAAAAAATAAAAACAGTAGATGATAAGGGTGACGTATCTAAATGGTAGAATGTAAGATGTGGGTAGAAATAACGATCACGATAACGAACTAAGAACATTATCGTGATCGAATGTGAAGTGAAGAATGTGTATTACCATTGTGTCATTACTCCTATAATTTTGGGAGTTCGATCGGGATGGTAAGCCATACTCGATCGTACATCGATCGGCGATTTTCTATACTATCGTGTACAACCATCCCCCATATACGTAAGGCTAACAAATAAGACCCAGTTAACTCCATAGCCTCTATTTTAAAACATAAACACAAAAATACAAATGTCTTAATAATCTCCATCTATCAATAACTTATCTTGCTAAACAATCTCCATCCACCTATTTACGGCGTATAGTTCTTACTAGCTGTGCTCACGACCTCGTCCGCGTGGGTTTTTTTTTGCGGAACCCTAAAAAAGTAGCCTGAGTTACCCCTTATAACATCAGCTATTTGCCAGAGTAACTCCCGTCAAAATCGGTCCAGCCGTTTCAGAGATTAGCCGAAACATCCAGACAGACAAAAATTCTAAAAATTACATTTTCTGAACCGCCTGGTCCGATTTATCCCCCTGATTTTTTCACTTTTTACACATTACCAACAAACACTTCAATTTTATTTATCTGTATAGAAGATAGTAACTAGATATCACATATTGGAAACATAATATGAAACATGAAAGGACAACTGGCGAAATATTGATAACAATTTGAAAATGAGTGTTCCTCTACTACTTCTACTACTGGAGGTGCCATCACGCTGATAAATTCTCTTTGTTTTTATGTTAAAAGCATAGCAAGACCTCATCTAAAATTATCATCAATTAAGTCATGATAAATCTTATTTTTAAGGTTCCGTAGCCAACTGCAACCCGTATTCCTAATATCCTTTCGTCTCTCTATATATTATGTTATTTATGTTACATAGGTGAGATTTGGAAGGAACACATCTTCTTCATAACACTATTGAACTTTACATCTGATCTACATGTAAATGATGACAATATTCAAGATAGTATGTAGATCTTTAAATGATTTCAATAAGATACGATGAGTAATTTTTAAATTATTTCTTACTTTTGATTAAATACTTTGTGTCTTCCATGCTTAAATGGTAGCGAACTTTTGTCGCCGTTACAAAACCCTTCCTCGTGCGTATCGTATACTAAGACACACCGATATTTTTCATATTTTTATCAGAATTTTTACTACAGTATAGTATTTCTTTTAGACATTGCTATGACAGTAAAGGTCATCAAAATCATTTAACAGTTCGGGAAAATAGATATTTTATTCACCTATATTTTTGTTGTCCGTGTTTCAATTCATTAAAATACTCATTGAGTAACCATTCATTGATAGTTGGATTTTCTGTCATGTATTCATTAATGAGCATTAATTGATACAAATTTTATTAAAACAAATTTGCCTTAATTGTTTTATAACAATGAAGCGCATAATTAAACAGTTTTAATTAAAACATTAAATTATTTTTAAGAATTTTACAGTGTATCGCAATTATCAATCTTTTGCAGTTTTCAAAAGCAATTTATAATGGCTATGAATTTATTAGTATTTATAAATTTACATCATACAGACAATGTGTTTTTCTATATTATTTATATATAACTCTTTGAGAGTTCAGTTTTTAAAGAAAAAATATTTTTTTTAATGCATTCAACTTGTGAAAGAGCTTAGTATAAACGATCGTACATGTAAACCTTCTTGCACAGAGATTGCTTTACTAGTTTGGTTATTGCAAGTTGTTAACTTTTTTGGATGTTACGTAATGTACATGTTGTTTGAACTTTACACGATGAATCTTGTTATTATACTTAAGAGCCTGTTAAGTGAGCGTTGTTTATTTTGTATTTTCTTAAGTTTTCGCGACTCCTACAAGCGATTTTTATTTCGACATTTCAGCCATTTTTCGGTACCAGGCCGAAACGTGAGAATAAATATCACATAAAAATACCGCGCTTAAAACGTAGTTTTATTATGTGCCTTTTTTATTTTGTTCCCAATATTCATTATAATCTACACTCTACATTGAATATTATAAAATATTTTATTAAAACATTTTAAGCATATACTGCGAGGGGACAGTTGATCTGTTTGATTTATTATTATTTTTTCATATCTGTACATAATTTTGTCCTAAGTTTGGATTAAATTGTCCCTAACTAGAAGTAAGTAACTAACCTTAAATAGAATTAAATGTGAAATATGCCATAACATACAGAGTAAACATAGTTATACTGTAAACAACTTGTAAAAACTTCATTCAAGTTTTACTTTCCCAATTCCCAATATTTTCCAATAAAATTAATTTTAATTTATTTTTTTCTGTTGAACCTGAGTGTGGTAATTTTATGTGATTTTGCCAATTTAGCAAAAATATTATGATTAAGCATCAATAGCGCTCAGTGTTCTAAAACTTAAATTTCTAAACAGATTTTTTCTGTGTCGCACTATGTTATCGACATTTCAAGTGTTTGAGATAAATGTGGAATGGAAAGAGATTATAAGATGAGTCGATGAAACTACAATGAAAAATGTTCAGAAAGATTTTCATATTACGAAACGTTTTTCCACCATGAGAACTTATGTGCAAATAATTTTAGAATTCACATGTGTCCACAGCCGTATTGTTATTCCTATTACTGTTGTTCCAGATTTAAATTTAACCGCGACGTGTATGTTACACATATTTTTAATTGTTACGTTCGTTTTTAGGTCCAATTCGTGCTAATCTTCAGCCACCAGCTGCAGGTGTTGTTCCGGCCGTCGTGCCAGTACCCGCGCGTCTTCGTCTACTGGATCGCGATGCATGGATTCCTATTCCTGTTCCTCTTCAGCGATTTCTACAAGGCGAGGTACACAAAGGCAAACAGGAAACCGAAACCGACCAACGGACTTTGCATGGTATGTGTGATAATGATGATTTATTATCGCCATCATCTTAGTGTTAAGTCGCGTTACCTTTTGCTTCTTTTCAAACACCCCTTATGACCTGAAATGATCGTTTCTGTGGTGGAGGCGTCATGGTTAAACATAAACGTTACTATTAGAGCAGTACTTATATTGTTTTACTCAACATTTTTTTCTACATTCAATGCTTAAAGATTTTCAGGAGAATAACTTAAATTTCTTATCCATATTCTTGAATATGGATAAACTCTCTTGACAGTTTATCTTAGTTTCGAAAATATATACATCTCCGTTATGTAAGTTTCGTATTTAATAAACTTTATGATAAATTAATTTATTAAGGCACTGCCAAAGAAACAAATAAATATCCATACACAGTCGCTGTTACATTTAAAATTGTTTTAAACATATTAAGATATAGAATAGAATGAAAACATAAATAAATTAATATTAAGACATTCAAATGTCCAATCGCACGTGTATACTTGGTGTACACCTGTACATATTTCACGTTAATTACGACATGTTTCTAACCATTTATGTTCAATGTTCACAATATGTAAAATTGTTTAAGCCTTTTTGTATAATACAAAAGACGAACCTGTTTCAATAAGTAACAAATTACGCGATTAAAGGGGTAGGAAATAATACTAAGAATTACAATAATTTCGTATTGAGTAGACAAGATAAAAGTCATTCAACAAAAACATATTTTTCTACTAAAACAGTCATAAATTGCAAATAGTTGTTGAATGTCATTCTTCAATTAGTTTATTCAATAAAACGTGTTTTAAATAAACTACACGTTTAAAAGTAAGAGAGAAATTACCCATGCCTTTTTCTGCTTATTGAGAAGGGTCTACATTGATAAATAGATAGATTGCAATTTCCGCTATTTGATGAATTTATTACTACAGAACATCACATACAGACCGTCGTCATTATTAGATACCTTTTAGACAGAGACATAATTGTATATAATGTGCGTTTATCGTCGTTACTACTTTCTTCCATGGTGAGGTACAGTCGCGGAACGAAAATGTTAGTCACGTTAAAGACGACTTTTGCTTGCACGTGTACAAGAAACATTTAACACAATATTTTAATAAATTTTACGTTTGTAAAATATAGAAACGTGAAAAAAGAAAATTGCAATGTTGACAATGACAGATACAGCAATTAACAATAAGAAACAAGAGAATATAATCACTACGCTTAACATAAATATTAAAAGCAATAAAAAGGTTTTACATGTTTAAAAATCTTCTTAGGCCAGATATAAAATAAAAAAACAGATCTAATTAATTTAAAACGTTATTGTCAAATAGTTAAACAAAATTTATGTGGGACAGTCTGTTCTGTGACTATATTTGAAAAGGTAACATGTGCTCGCGGAACGTTAAACGAATCCATTTAAAAACTGGCGAATATTTTCATACTACGACTGTGAACGAGTGCTAAGTATAGTTCATGAAGTCAAAGTATAGTCGTGTAGGAGTTATTTCAAGCGAAAAAACGAATATTTTAGCTATCTTCTAAAATTCATCATACACTTGTGTTATTAAAATCACCAGAATGTACTAATTTTTGCGGTCTACGCAAATCGTACACAGTAACTTCTTGGTCAAAATCCATACAATTACATAATGTTTTTTTTTATGATTTGACCGTGTTGCGTTAGACCGATTAGACCATATTCAAATGTACAACTTGATTTGCATTTTTGTAAATTCTGGTGTTGGTAAACCGGCAATAGATTGAACTGCGGTTTTGACTTATTTGCTTCAAAGACTGTTTGAAACGTTTAATTAATTGCCACAATCTATAAATTAACGTGTTTAGTAACTGAAAAATATATCCCTTCTTTGCTTCAATAACGTAATAAATCCGACAAAACATTATTTTGACTATTAAAATCGCCCTTTCCGATTTTATTTTTCTAAAAAAACGTGATATCTTTTAAAATACATTATCACAACAGATTGTCAGAAAAAAAATCCTTTTGATACAATTATATTTCAAAAGTTAAAAAAACTTGTTAAATTTCGATTTTCAAGATACCACATTATTAAAGCAAGGAGGCATTTATTTTCAAATAAAAAATTATGACCTATTAGAATCGCACTGCTCAGGGACGTATGGACGCATCAGCTACGCTTGTCCAGGGCGGTTTGGCGGATTTCACATATCGCTAAACACGATGTGCCGTTTTTGAGTCTTCAGCTGATTGCGTTGTAGACTCGCTTGACATACTGAAGCTCTCCAGCCACGTGGTTCTCGACACAAATTTTCGTGCTCTCTGAAACAAAGATTTGCCCACGGTAGCTAACTGACTAGGATGGTGGTGAAACGAACCATTAAGGTATTTAACTGTATGGGTAGGTTTCCTATACACCGTATGGCCGAGAGTATTGACAGGCTGTCTTAGGATGAGGACATCCAGAAAAGCTAGTTTATGGTTTGCCTCTTGTTCCATACTAAATTTATATTTCAGTGAATTATAACAAGGAACACACACACACACACACATATATATATATATATATATATATATATATATATATATATATATATATATATATAATATTAAAAGTAATACGGGTATAACAATGCTACATTTCACAGGAGAAGTCTTTTTTTTAGTTTACCAAGGACATCTAGCGGATAAAATAAACATCATAGGTGCACCATACGCAGATGTGGCGATGGGTGTAATACGTCATTTGCGATCTAGTTGGGCCACAATTGATATATTTGACATTATCGCAGGCGTGACCGGTGCCCAACGGTTTAAAGCGCGTGATCACGGGCACTGAAAAGTGGCCGAAACGTCGGAATAACAAAAAATCAAATAAATTACCGCGCTTTAAACCGTTAAAACGTAGTTTTATTATGTATTTCAAAGTTGTTATTTTTTACTGAAACATAAGCTTGATTTTCTTTGCCTTCATTACAGGTGGTAGAAGACAGCAGTTCTTTGAACGGCAAGCTTGGATACAAGCAGGAAGCGGCCGAAGTACCAAACTCGTACGCATCGTCCAGCGCAGATGCCTTCGTGAGGAGGAGGCCGGTCTCGTAGTGGCTTATCATGCCCTTGTGCCTCTTAGTCAACTGCCCCTCACTCATCCACGAAAGGTACTATGACTTGGAACAAGTTTGTGTAGTGACTTAACATTGCACTCATAGATTCCTAACATTAATGAACAAAACTGTTTTTCTGAATTTTTCCACTGTTAATTCTAAAACTCCCAATGTTCTTGTACATGAAAAAAACCTTAATAAACTTAGTTGGTGCTTAGAGCAAGTTGCTCCATATTGCACTTTTGGAACCCAAACATATCAGTTGACAAATTCTGATTGAAAACCTTACAAAAGTATTCGGGATCCTCAATATACATTTAAACATAATTTAGAAGTCAATGGCTACACTTAAAAAAATATTGCTACAAACAAATTTAATAAATATGGCATAATATCAGATGTTTTAATATCGTTAATTACTAATTACTGATCTCAAAAGCGGCCGCAAAAGTTTATTCGTCTGGACAATACCACTAAAACTCGTAAACTCATTTATTCGTAACTATGTTACACGTCAGGGTTATATGTTTTATTGCTAAGTTTTCAGTTATAAAGGTTCACATTATTTGTCGTCAATCTTTATAATCCATAAATTCCTTCAAGCTATAGAAGGTGTGCTCGATTAGCCACTTCTTTAGCCGACAAGTAAATGCATTTAAATTGCCGGAAAGTGTGATTTTGTTCGGTAGTTTATTATATATAGTCGGAACCATGTTGCGTTAGCGTGTTAGATTTTTCCAATCGCCTCGGCAACGATGCAATCCTATCTCTGTTCAGAGTCCGATGTGAATGTATGTCGTATGTAAACTTAGTAACTTTTCGTGGCAGTTCTTATTTAAGATCAGTATTTACTTACTGATGGTATGTCTGAATTTCTAATATAATGTTTAGTTATTTAAGCAAAATTATTGGTAACCAAATAGTACAATATTACGTGTGAAGAATAATTCTATGCGTTACTAATAATTTAGTAATTATATGTAACTGCAGTTTTAGTTACCAAAAAATTTAATTAAAAACTAAATATTATATGTAAAAAAACACGTGTTTTTATATACATATACTAATGTAACGTAAAAATAAAATATCTGTTTAACACTTAAAATTTTGGATTTTGTCACCGCTGTGTTTGGGATTGCCTATCAAAAAGTTATATAGGAAAGTAAACGTTGCGAGGGATTAGAACTCGAATTTAATTGTAAGAGGTATTTAGATAATTCGCTCTTGTAAAATATCCATTCATTTTTTGTCTAAATTAGATAAAAATTCTCCGTATTTGCTGAATACAATAAGTTTTCCTAACTTGTGAAAAAGTGTGCTTTAATTTGGATCAGAGAAAGTTCAGTATCTGTTTAGTATTTTGTAAGCAATATTTGATTTAATTCAGTAATATTAACAATGTTTTAATTAAAAATAATCTTAATTTTTGTACTTTCTCTTCTATGAAAGTGAAGTTATTTTTTGCTTATGCCTTTAAATCGTGCATTATGTAGCTCAATATTCTGATTCGAATCACGATCGTAATAAAATCCTCCACTTGATCTGGATCCAAATTCGGAACATGAAGTTTGCTCTCATGTGGATATTAAAAGGCCAAATCTATGAATTTAATGATTTATTATAATTTCATATACACACACTATTCGGCAAAGTAACACAGAATTTCATCAAATCGTCAAAGTAATTCCAAGCGATAATTGCGATCTATCTAAATACTTCGGAAATAAGTATTTGACCTTTTTAGAAATGTTGTAAAATGCAACAGTTAAGTACACAAGATTCTTACTATCTCGAATAAACCATGTTTCGTATGACTGTCTTGTGTAGGGATGTTTAGGATTGCTGATATTCTAGTGCGATTTTGTATTCATACGATTTGGATGTTTTTAAATTGTGGTAGGGTTTCGAGCTGTTCTATATTTAATTGCAACTTAATTAATGTATGATCACAGCTGTACTGTATTCGGTGGTTGAAAACGATTAAGGGCATTTTGTACAATGTATATATTTTATTATTAGATAATTATGATTATTTAGAACTAGGTATATTTGAGGTTAAAGGAATTTTCTGTAAATACATAAATTTTATTAAAGAAATATTCTTAATACAAATAATAAACTATGTTACCATACAGTTGTTAGATGTCCAGTGCTATATACTCATATTTATTATTATTACAAAGGGCACGTAACTTGAACAAATATGAGTACCGAAACTGATACCACTTCAACACTGAAGTTGTTGGTCCAGTTATGCGCCCTAGTTATATTAATTAATTTTCTGTCCTCGATCAAGAGCGTTTTTTAACACTTCTTTTCCAAAGTTATACGTTTAAGATTTTTTTAAATGTTAGACTTGCAAAAGAACAAATATAACTTTTATCTGGTATTATTATTTTAATTGATATGTGCACACTCAATCAATGTAGATCGTTTCAAGTATATTTTTTACAAATACTACGAATGTAATAAATAAATCATTATTAGTCAGTATTTTGTTTATATAATGTTATCGACTTTTTAATTGTATATGTGTGCACACGATTTTTTTAGATAGAAATTAAGTATTATTTTTTTAATAATATTCTGGTGTTCTGATGCTTTAAATGTTGTGAGGTTCTGGTTGCTTAGGGCGCACGCGGGTTGAATTCTCACCCGCTTGCTTTTAAGGGTGCGTACACACTAAGGAATTGGCAGGAAGTGTCTAAAGAAAAATTGGATAGAAATGTTACTGATCTTCAAACCTAATATCATCAAGAAATACATCAAATTAAATTGTAAACTATTGAGGCTAGGAATTATGATATTGCAAAAGATTGTCGGAAACGTTCAGCCCAATTAGCCGTTCGAAAATAAACTTGCACCATCACAACAGTTATTAATTAATTATTTTGAACATAGAAAGAGGATATACTACTGATGCGTCACGATACACGGCACACAATCATGTAATAAGAAATATAAGTATTATGATATATAAATTTTATAATTGTTTAAAAGTGTGGTATTAAAATATAAACCACAACTGAAAAGAATCTTGAATCACATTGTCGTGTTGCGGTTATTCGTGTTTAATTTTTGAATTGATTTCTTTATTCTAATAATTAAAAATTAAGTTTCCAATTTAATGTGCTAGTGCTTGTTGCTACTAAGATAATGGAATAATACGAGATATTCCGTGATCGTTATTTAAACATATTCGTCGTCGTCAGCCATTTGCAGTCCACTGCTGGACGTAGGCCTCCCCAAGACGGCGCCACTCATCCCTGTCCTCCGATTTCCTCAGCCAGCGCCTACCGGCGACCTTGCATGGGTCGTCGGTCCATCGGGCTGGAGGGCGTCCGACACTATGCTTACCGAGACGCGGTCTCTACAACAGGACTCGTTGGCTCCATCGGCCATCGGGCCTGCGGCAGATGTGACTGATGATTTAAACATAATGAATAGACAATTACAATTGCGGCAATACATTGATGATTTCGTACATCACCTGTATTTACAAAGTTTCAATTTATTGACATAATTTTTATCTCCACCAATTCCCTTAGTTGATACCATACCACTGACCTCTATTATTCTTACTGGATAGAATTTTTTGTACCTGTTTGATTGGTGTAGTTTTGGCGTTGACTGCGGCAGTCCCAATAGACTAAAACTTAAGCACCAGCCACTTGTTATCGACTTAAAAATAAGCTTGTGATTTCTATGCAGCAACCAGTCCAGTGATAATAATATAAATCAGTGGTACGTACGCATCACCAGGTGTGTCGCTCTGCTCAAATACTTGCTATGAATTAAACCACCCTTTTGCAACCTTATTTATTATTTTAATAAAAGATTTTACAAATTTGTGCGTTTTTATTCTTGAAACTCCCTTTTTAGGGTCAATTTTTCAATCACCAGATAAAAGTTGTTGTTTGCTAAAACAACACGAATAAATTAAATGACAGTTGTGTGAATAAAACAAATTGAACGGTTTACTTTATTTGATGATTTAAATCAGCCCTTAGAGGAAACGCCACAATTAGTATTGATTTTGCCAATATCACAGTGGATGATAATGTTAGGTACAACCCTATTTTAATATTATAAATGCGAAAATAACTCTTGCCTGTCTGTCTGTTACGCTTTCACGAAAAACTACTGGACCGATTTGGAATTTGATTTGAAACTCGGAATATATATATATATATATATATATATATATATATATATATATATACTCGATGCCAAGCATGAACATAGGATACTATTAATCCCGAAAAATGGGATAGTTTCCGGAATAAAAATATATTTGTTTCTCTGCTTGTTATATGCTTTTATGGAAAAACAATTTGACCGATTTGTCTAAAATAAATAAATAAATATACATATATGTAATATTAATACTGAGGATGGACATAGGACACTTTTCATTCCGGATAATGGGATAGATTTTTGTAAAGATTATCCCAAAAAGTAAGATAGGTTTTTTGTGATTTGTCATTTTCGTCATTTTGGTTATTTCGGCCATTTTGGTCATTTCGATCATTGTCATTATTGACAGTTATATAGTTTACAGATAAATACACAGGGGATAGATGAACAAAACTAGAACGGGTTGAAATAGAGGATGAAAGTTTGCATGGAAGACCAATCATTTCTAAAGTTTATAGGTATAGAAACTTATTACTGCAAACCGCAAAATATTCCCGCGGGATTCCCAGGATAAAAAGTAGCTCAAATTTTAAGTCTCTCTAAGAATTTCGAACAGCGAAAACCGCATCGAAATCGGCCCAGTAGTTTTTATGTGAATCCCGAACAAACAGACAAGTAATCTAAAAAAGTTCATGGTGTTTGTTCTCTGTCGTTTATTTATAGTGTATTAAAGTTATTTTTTTTTATGTGGAGACATGACATTTTTGGAATTTTATAATATTATAGGTTTAAAGTTGAAGTTATGTGGTTAAGCGAGCGATGCAGAAATTCCGGATTCGATTCCTGGCATGGTAAATTTCATAAGAAAACTTTCCGTTTCTCCTGGGATCGGCCCCAGAGTGATCCCTTGTATGTTGTGGCAACCTCAATTGGTTTTAAAACTCAGAAAAATGTAGAAGATTCTAGAATTTTCTTCTACAAGGACAAATACATTTTAGAAACGGATAGATGATGAACAAGAATAACTAAATGAAGATCGAAATTCTACAATAGAAGGTTCAGGAAAGAAAAGACACATAGATAGATGTTTAGAAAGGGATCGACGATAAATAAAAGAACAACGAGAACAAGATCGAAATTATTGGTTCCAGAATATTCTAGCGAGTATATAAGCCGCGCGAGGCGTATCTATCAAATTCAAAAGTTTTATTCAAAATAAATTCCACTGGAGAACACTTTTTGAAAGTCATACATGTAAGTTAAAATTTAATTTTTTACTTCCTATTCTATGTACACCGCTTCGCAACGTGTTGATGCTGTAAAGGAGAAGAAGCAGCAAGAAACTCCCCAGCAACACGTCTAGCTAAATATTGTTTTTCTTTATATTTCATGTCCGGGAGTTCAGTGGGAGACAGAGGAGCGATAACCACGAAAAGAGTTCTCTGGGAGGAGGAGTACGATTAACGTCGAAAGTGGAGTTCAGTGGGAAACAGCGAAGCGATAACAATGATAGTAGATTTTAGTAATAGGGAGAAGATATAGGAGCGAGGAGAGTTGGAGGAGGGTTCAATAAAATGGATTTATAAGAGCGGAAGCAAAGGACGACTCTCGTGGGTCGTCGGAGGTAGCAGCATTGAAGACGTTGGGGCGTCGTTAGACACTCGCGGGCATGTGCAAGCATCCTGCGAGTGCCGCATCGTCGAGGTATGCTAGTGTGGTGGTGCGAAAAAGTCGCGCGGGAGGAACGGGGAACCACAGGATGGCGGTGCAGCGTGGCATCCTCGAGGGTGTGCTGTCGCTGACTTGTATACGCAGACGCACGTGACGAGTAAGATAGTTGTAATTAAAATAATGGTCGGAGTTAGCAGCATTGAAGGCGATGTGGATTGGCGCGTGACGTGCGCTTGCGCATGCATCCTACGTCACGTCCCCCACCTAAGCTAAATGCGATGATGCGATGATATGCGAATAACAATATCATATAAGACATATGTAAAAACTAGCCTCGCTACTTTGACGTAAGTTAGCATGGTTTTTTCCACCTTTGATACCTGCTACCTGAAAAACGGTACCGCCTGCAGCTTAGCGAGTATCCAAAGTTTATGTTAAACTACCGATCCTAAAAATTTCATTTTTCCTAAAATCGCGTAAGTCTGGGGTGAATACGCGTTTCTCGTGAGTAAATTCCGTTATATCTTCAAAAATATGGTATTGCTATATAACACAGCGGGCCGCTGTTTATTGAAAGGTATTTATTTATTTATGGATGACATCAAGTAACGAAAACTCGATATAAATGCGTCTTCTTTATCGGACTCATTAATTTAATTAATTCGATTCTTTTTCTCTTCGATGTTTTTTTGTCCGCAATGTGCTAACGTAATGTAGAATTTTCCACAGCATCTACAACCGGTCAAAGTCCAGGTAAAGATAAATATTGGCATTGGGTTATACGGACATGTTTTACAGCTAACGTATAACCGGAACTCAAGCCACGGCGTTCACAATCCAATAGGCAATATGTTAACAGAATCACGTAAAATTCGTCGTGATTTTAAAAGTAAACTTATTATTTTTTAGCACCTAGATTACGTTTTAGCGTTAATAATTGTTTATATCGTACACAATGACATACCAAATGTGCTTTGACAGAATTCATATTGGTAAATCGAATGCTAATCAGGGGCTAACCATTGGCGTAGATAGTCCTATGTAGACATTAATCTTAATATTTACAAGTAAACGTAGTTCAGCAGTGGATTGTGATTGGATGACGACGAGTGCAGGCAATATAGCCCAATATACATTAACCTTGTATCCTAGTTGGGGGGACAGACTATAATACTGTCATTGCTAGTAAGTATTATACATATATAATTGTTTGTAAATTGTTAAATTGTTCTTCCCTATCGATCAATATGAATATAACCGCCAAGCCAGCACAAGTGATGTCATGTGGAATATCGAATCCCACATCACATCGATTGCGCTGCATTGGCCACTTGCAGAGTGGGGGGAGGATCGCGCGGTGAAAAGAGCCTATCTGGGCCGACCAACGTTACGGGACGGCGATCAGTCGGTCGGCCCAGATATCGCTGAAGGGACGTAATAGAGGCTGATCTGCGCGAGCTTCAAGCCTATGTATAAGCAGGAGACAGCGCTGAACAGAAAGGAGTGGAGTATTCTCCTTTCGTAGGCCAGGGCTCATTTTGGGTCATTGAGCCGCAGCAGTTAGTTTCGTCTATCGATTCTGGTTTCATCATTTTCAAACTATAGCGCTGTTCGGTTCACTTCTCTTTCAAGAAACTTGTAACCATTTTAAACTAGATGACTTTATAAAAGCCTAAAGATTTAATGGTAAAGAACGGTTTTCTTACATTCAATAAAATGTTAGATGCAATGTTCACATTACGATACATTGCTGGGGAGTTCCCTACAGGTAACATGTTACGAATCAGTGTATATGTTACAGGCAATTTGATAAATACTGTTACTATGAATAATGACCGTTCTGTATACATAATGCCCGTGTCAAGTGGGCAATATAAATAAAACTGCATGATTAATCACTTTTCCCGGTCAGTACGAATAATAACAACCTTATCTTAGGCAATATAATTAAAAAAGATGAACTGTAGTTTTTTGCTTATTAAATGAGGTTAAAGTATAGTTATATAGCACTTTTATTTATTATTTGAGATACTGTTCGACCTACGTGATGATACACTAACAATACCTGACAGCATAAGAATAATATATTATTTATTCTTCTGTCTGACGTACAGACAGACATTAGCTTTTCAACAACTACCAAGTAAATACCTAAAAGAATGAAAATAATATCTTCTGACACAAAAGAATATGAAGTGAATTTTGGGTGGTGGTTATAAAAAAAATAAGCACGAAGGCTAAGGCGGGGGCTCCGTTTTGCTTCGATCCCGCTTTAGTCTTATAACCTACATTTTAAAAAAATGGATCTGTTCATAATAAATAAAAGTGCCATATAACTATACCCCACCCTTAAATAAATTAAACTTACACATTTCTTTTGGAAAGGTAACCGAATCGAAACCGAGAAGCAGGGAACTATTCGTACTGCCTGGTCCAAGTGATAAATTTAAGTTATCACAAACCATGATTTTTTAAATGGCCCACGGGCCGTCGGTCATTATAAATATGGTCCGGCCACAGTAATTAATTTAATAAATTGACCGACACTCTTGGTCAGTATTCATTAGGGATGGGCCGAATGTGGTTTGAACCGAATACGAACTTCGGCCGAACATTCGGTTAAAACGAAAAATTCGGCCGAACTTCGGTTTGATTTCGCCACGCTTTCTCAAGAGCAACACATCGTGACCTGTTGACGAAGTCAACTTGATAACATCGAATTTTTGGCTTTTTTACACCATAACCTGCTTCTAGTAAATTTTAAGTATGAGTAGGTGGATAAAATAATAGATTTTTAGACCTTTGATTGAAAAAATCATCATTTCATAATTCTAAATTCATAATATTTAATTTAATTTAATTCGTAAAAAGTAATTTCAATTAAAATTAAAGTTATAATTGCTGATGTCCCTTAGACACGTGTTTATAAAATTTAAGTTACGCATTATAATGAAGCCGTTGCACTACTTACTGATGTTTCTTAGAGGAATAATAAGTTAATTTTATTTTTGTTTTAATCTGATGTCTATTTAATTAGGCAAAGACTCAATCAAGAACTAATTTTATTTATTTTTATCACATTGCACGTTAAGATTTACATGTTTCTGACTAAAATAAATGACCATGAGTATATAGATGCCAATTTTTATATTACGGTTATGATAGATATGATTTCTATTAACTTCAATCATAATAGTGCAAGTAGGTATTTTACTTTTCTGTGCACCGAATGTTCGGCATTTAAACCGAATTTCGGCCGAATACCGAAGTTCGGCTCAAGCTGCCGAAATTCGGTCGAACCGAATGTAAAACGAATTTCAGCCCATCCCTAGTATTCATAATGATCGATCCATATTAATAATGCCCGATCGATCCATATTAATAATTAAAATATACACAGAGTGGAAAGTAGACTTTTAAGTACGACCCTCCAGTGGCGTAGCGTGGGTTTCCACCGCCCCATGATTTAAATATTATAATAAAAAAACACTGAAATATAGAGTGATTCTAAAGAAACATCGTTATTGTGCATTATTTAAATAAAAGTCGAACGTTTTACAATATTCTAATAAGAACTTCGGTATATTGATATAATGGCATAACATGTATAGAACACTTACGATTATACCTTGACGATATAAGATATTAGTTATTATTAGCGAATTGAATATAAAAGACAAACTGACTTCCAATTGTAACGAGAACGATCATGATACTGTTTATATTTGTATTGAAAACAAAATTTATTTCTTTAACGAAATCTCTTTGTATCCCTTATTTTAAGAGCAGTCTTTTATTGCGCTATCACTGTCTATAGCATCACCATTGAGATATAACATGTTATATGATCTAAGAGCATCACATAGCTCTTGCTCATTAGACAATATAGCCAAATTTTTACAAGATATGATTATTATTTGCTGTGGAATTCTGCCGCGCCCTAAATCCACCCCTGCTATTATTACTTATTATTATATACTCTACGCCACACGAACTTCGTCAAATGCTATCCGATGAAATCCTACGATCCTACATTAAATAAAAACTTTTTTAATTGAATAGCAAAGGAATCGACCAAGGTCTTTAAAACATGTCTGCGTTTGATGTACTTATCTATAGAGTTAATTAATGTAAACACTTTAACAAGTTATTGATTGCAGCTTTGAAAATATAAAATAAATAAATTCAATAAATCATTTCTATAACCATTTGTCTTCACAGACTGTAAACATAACCTTGAAAATAAGAGATAAGCTAACGATGATTAAAAGTTAGAAATGCAAAAAGGTTACCAAGTGAGTATAGGACCAAACAGAGTACAGGGTTCCGTACTAACGTAGAACGTCCATTTATAGATATCAAGTAAGCTCTACAGAACACTTAAAATTTATAATGGAATCGACAAACGAGAAACAGTTAATCATACGTCATAAACTTATATACATAAAATGCATTTTAAACATGTAGGTAGGTAACTAATATTATTTTAGCCTTAAAATTAATAGAGCTTATTTACCTATTAAGTACATAACAGAACATAGTATACCTACTAATAGTATTTACCTACTTACCGAAGGTGATTTTCTTAGATGGCTTTGCAAATATTGTTAAGTTTTAATAACGACTTATATTGACACTCTACGTAAAACCGAACTTTGGTTCATGTTTTTATGATATTTCATCGTGTATAATTCCCCCATCAGGCTTCCATTTTTCCTGCACGTGTTTCGACGTGTGATTTTGTCGTATTCTATGAAATAGGTGGAGAACATACCTCTTGATTTTACGACAACTTATAGCCATCCAGACGGTGCGAATTTAGAATGAGCTACTTATTGTTACAAGACAAGCCAAAACCTTAGTGTTTTCAAAAAATCAGATTCAGCCTTAAGCAGAGTGAATTTTTCAAATGGACCTTCAGGGCTTAATCCTAAACTATACGAAATAGCAAAACACACTCAAAAAAGTTCCGAGGCCAATTTTGACGAAAACTAAGGTATCATTAGATGTTTAAAAAATTAATTAGTAAGAAAGGAAAAACATTACAATTACGGAAATTAAATAAATAAATAAGAAATATTACAATCAAATACCACTTGTGTCATGCTTTAGGTTGGCGGTGAATGTTGGTGCTCTTTTAAAAATATCTTTAAATTACATCTGAATCCAGCAATATATTGCAGATTTCTAATTGGCGGTGGAATATTATTCCAGCACCTTGATGATGCGAAACGAAAACTCCCCCGAAAGCCAGCAGTGTTACGTTGCTCTGAAGCGAATTATATCGCACATGCTCGAGAAGTGACCATTCTACGAATTGATACCCAGGAGAGCTTATCATATAAGCAGCCTGGTTTTATATTTTATGACCCCAAAAAGTACACACATTGAAATTGAAGACAACAGAGAAGATACAATTATCCACGTCACGGGTACCTTGCGTCAGCCGATTTCGAAAACACTGTCACTGTTTTCGTCATTTGATAGAGGAACGATAAGAAAGCATTTTATCGGAAGCACTATATATCTGAAAAACTACTAATAAAACAGATTTTGCATAAACCGATTTTTGTTGTAAGTAAATATTTCTTATTCATGACTTTTTTCAAAATTTTCTTATAACAATCACTTCTTCATTTGGCTAGACAGCCAAATGAAGTCATAAGTTTTGTTTCGGTTGCATTAGAAGCAATTGTCAAATAAAGTCGAAGAGAAAATGTTATTACTATACTAGTAATGATTGACGCAAACGATTGGACTTCTTGTATTTCTGGCTGATCGTAAGTGCTGTGACTGCTTAGTCACAGCACTTACAATCTTAGTTACATGCTTATGTAATCTTACAATCATCTAGCAACATGTAACAATGATAAAACTACATGAACATTCGAAATATCGCTGATCATAGCTGGGCATTAACTCGGTAATCCGTTAATCGTTAATTAACGAAGTTAACATTTCGAGTAACGGATTAACTTTTAAGTTAACTTAAAAATATGTTAACGGACTCGTTAACTTCCGTTAAATTTCCCGAAGTCCGTTAATCGTTAATCCAACAACAAATCTTTAAAAAGCAAAGCTCAAAGTATCGTCAAAATGTGGCTAGACATATAGTCGAAAGACTCGTTAAATGATACGACATTCCTCAGGGAACAGATATTCGCAAATCTGTTTATTAAATATAATACTTCTATACCCTCAAGCGTTGCATTTGAACGTCTTTTCTCCACGGACAAGGATATATTACAGCCGAAACGAGCCTCGCTTTCAGACGAGAACTTCCAACATATTAATGTTCATGAAGGGGCATATTCATATTATGCCAGATGACTAAATTGAGAGATAAATTGTACGGGTTAGTATCGTTTCGTCTAAGATATATGTGGTCTATGTAACAATTCGTCTAAATAGTAATTGGTCATTTTATTACTATCAAATCGTCTGAAAATTAGTTCGTATAATTAGTGTTTCGTCCAGAATGCA
Source organism: Dendrolimus kikuchii (assembly GCA_019925095.2). Lineage (NCBI taxonomy): Eukaryota > Metazoa > Arthropoda > Insecta > Lepidoptera > Lasiocampidae > Dendrolimus > Dendrolimus kikuchii. The sequence continues at coordinate 10,134,708 of CM034393.1, read as the reverse complement.
ACTAGTCTATCTTAATAAAATAAATTCTAAACCTTAATCCAAATGAATGAAAAAACATTGTTTGTCAATATGTCTCTATTAAACACTCTAATAATTACACCCGTCTTTGTTTTTTTGCTTCTAACCTGTTAACTTCCAGAACCAACAGTTTTTATAAGAAGATGCAATTTTTATCACGTGTTAACGGATTAACGATTAACGTTAACTTGCGTTAAATCTTCTGAAATGTAGCGCCCTAACTTTTAACGAAGTTAACTATTTCATTAACGGTGCCCAGCTATGTCACTGATCATTTTTGTTCAAACCATTTTACTTGATTATCGCATAACACGTGTATAACAGTCGTAAGCCAGTTATGTGACGATGACCACACTATCTACACTTTCCCAACGTAAATCCTAGATCATAAACTACAACATGAAATGCAGATATAGCAAAGCAATTTCACCTATAGCTATTATAAATATTCATATTTAGTTTTGGCAGTGAATGAAGACAATATTTCTGAAATATTTGTTTCTTAAGTAGAATTGGTGGTTGTTGGTGCCCTAGAAGATGGGGCCATGGGAGCTTGATTCGCACAAACTATATTGAAACATAGCCAAGTATCTGTAAAATGTCTCAAATGACCAAAGGCTGGTCTATGCCTCGGGCAACACATCTGCGTTGCTTTTCAAAGAGGGAATGTCGACAGTCTTTAGGGACCGTTCCCAATTGATAGCGGTCTGGCACTGGATTTTCTAAATTAATTTTAGTATATGCTTTCCAAACACACACTGGATCACCACATTCGCCGTTACATATTCCACCGACTGACGTTAAGGGTATTAACAATGCCTTATCAGATGTTATAGTCCTCAAGCGACTCAAATAATTAAGTTTAAGCACAGAAAATAGATCCGAACTTGTAGGGGAAACTTACGTAAATCGTACATGCTCTTAAATTATACCCTATCATTATTTCTGAACAAAAACAGCAGTGGCAACAGAAGTGACAAGAAATTAAACTAGTACTCCGCTAGATTACTTAAACCTAATGACAACGTTTTCCTTTTACTCTATCAAGAAAGATTTAAAAAGTAATTCTGTAGATTTCATGTAAATGTTCGTCTGATTTTACAAGCATTTTTCTGACACTTTTTGTGACTAATTGAACTATGCAGTACATTATTAAACTGTACGTTTATTTATTAGTTGATTCTTTGTTATAACTAACGCTAACCGGGCAAACCTCATTATGGAGGTAAATTTGAGAAAACGTTTTATATTGCTCCTAATTTGTACCCGGAGTTTTTGTTTATTTCGTACCAATACGAATTAAGAATATAATGTTCTGTTGTTGTTCAAGATTGTTTGGACTAGGCAGTGGTATAATTCTTGGTTACAAAGGGTTATGGATAAAGCTCTTGATGCACATAAAAAGGGAAATTTAAAATGTAATGAAGCTTGTATATTGCATATATCTAAATTTACGATCTGGCGTCTTTAAAAAACAAAAGGTCTTGAAAAGGAAGAGAGATATCACTGTAAACAAGAATATAAAAAATAAAACCTAAAAAAAAGGAAATGAATATGAAAACTAATATTGTAAGTTCAATGAAAATAAGAAAGAAGATATGGATCCAGTGTTCCGAATAGACTGCATGCATACAGTCCTGGCATCATGAGCTTTGTGCTGGTGTCGACAAAAATATAATCAATTATTTTTGTGACGATTGCAGGGAATTAGAGAAATTAACGTAAGCAAGATTAAAATATTTCTTTAACTATGTTTAAAGCATTGATAGCAAGTGTAATATACAAAGTACGATTTAGGACTACTGTAGTATGATTTAAGAAAAATGTTCCTAAAACCTTTGTCTACTTTATTTTAAAGTTACTTTTTTAAGAATTTTAACCATGTTTGAGTTTAATTTGCACTGTTGTTGATTATTCACTTAATAAAGATTCTATAACTTTAAACTTCTGTTTTAAGGGGCTACGAATAAAGCAAGTTTCCTCTAATTTGTGTTATTAAATAACAGAAAGATATCGGTTATAGAAAAAAAAAAAAACCAACTTAAAAAGTACAAAATAAATATTTTCAACATAGTGAAGTCGATGCATTTTGCAAATTTGTTGTTGTATTTTATGTTCTACTTGGCATGGAATTTAAGATATTGTAGAAAATATTTATTTTATGCTTTTAAGTTACATATATGGTACCAACATTTTTTTTGTTGCGGGAGTTCAGCAGACAGCTAGACGGCCCACTTGATGGAAAGAGGTTACCGTCGCCTATGGACATTTGCAACATCAAAGGTGCTACAAATGCGCTGCTGCTCTCTTAAGGGCGGGACTGGAACCTGATCACTAATGCCGAAACACAACTCAAGGCTGTTATAGCGACATACTCTAGACCAGGAGTGGTAGCCATTCAGTCGGGCAAATACCCTACCACCTGGCTGTGGGTTCTTTTGTCACCTCTTACGACAGGCCACCCGGCCACAGGAAGTTGTATTCTTTCTCCGTTCCTCCGTTCCTGCACGGATAAACAAAGAAAATAGAAAACTATCCTGAAGCTGTACTCATTCGAAGGTGTAAAGAATTATCAAAATCGGTCCAGAAACAAAATGGTTGAAAAAGCGCAAAAACGTTTTTTGTGCAATTTTAATGAATTTCTATTTTATCTGGGGAACTCAAAATCCAATAGCAATAAAATTTATACATACATACATACATAACTTCACGCCAGTTCCCTTGCGGGGTAGGAAGAACAATAAAATTTATATGGGACCATTTCGAAATTTTACTGAATCCAACATAAATAGAACCGTCAAAATCGGTTCAGTAACAAATAAAGTTATCGCTGAATATACCCAAAAAAAAACCAATTGAAAACCTCCTCCTTTTTTTAAGTCGGTTAAAAAAGGATATATATCTTAAAATTAGAAAGCTTTAAATAACAGTAGGGTGGTTATAACTGTCGCAGGACTGACAGCTGATGAAGTAGGCAAGCCTAAGTGTGATCCACGTCATAACAAACATAGTATAAGATGCTCTTCAGCCCGACAAACCAACGATCTGCACATAGTCGCTGGTAGGTGTAAGATGAAGAATAAGAGATATATGTACATACATAACAAGGGAACTGGCGTGAAGTTATGTATGTACATAACTTCACGCCAGTTCCCTTGCGGGGTAGGCACGAACAACAGAGCGCCATTTAGGCTTATTCTTACACACCTCACTTGCTTCTTTGACATTCATAGCTCTTGTCATGCACGCTCGTCTGTTCTTAAGGCTCCTGACATCACCTTCTGCTAGTACACGATCAATTTGATCATGGAAGGTGTGTCGTGGCCTTCCACGACTTCTGCATCCATCCACTTTTGCATTGTATATCTGTTTAGTCATTCTTTCATCATGCATTCTTTCCACATCCCCGAACCACCGGAGCATTCCTTTCCTTACCTTCACCCCGACACTCTCTATCAGACCAACTCTCTTTCTTACTTCGGTATTACGAACGCGGTCCGCGAGCGTCACTCCGCAGATTTTGCGCAGTGCTCGCATCTCGACCGCGTTTACTCTACTTTCATGCTCTCTCTTCCATACCCAACTCCGCTTCCATACGTGAGCGTAGGTACCAATACCGCGTTGTGTATGGCAAGCTGGGCCTTTTGGCTGAGGTTCTTAGCGCCTAGAAGTTTACCTACGCTCCATTCACACTATTCCCCAAATTCACTCTTCTTTCTATATCAGCGGTGTAACTTCCATCCCTGCTAAAAGCACATGTAGATATATGTAGATAATAATAATATGATGCCCACTAACTAGAAGAGTAGTAACGTAGTGTACTGTAACGACTAATCTTTTCCGGCGTTTTCAATATATTAAAGAATAAGTAATCTTTTAAATTCAAAGATTACAAACGCATTTTGAGGTGAAGAGGTGTATAATGTCCCCTAGAGAATAAAAAGATCGTCTTAAGAAACCAATCTATTATTTGAGTTACAAGTTCCCCTGTTAGCACACTCATTAGCACATCATCAGACTTCGCTATATCGTGGAGGAGTTGGTTATTGATCCTATTACTTCTAGCACACCAACCGAGCTGACCACGCCAACGAGTCTTTTTGGAAAATATACAGATTTCTCCAATATGTCAATGTGGAATTTTTTATAGTCGAACAGCATACAGTCATAACGGCCACAGGCGAGATGGAAGACGATTATTTGCAACGCGCCACCAGCCTCAAAGTTCATCTTTTTTTTTTAAACCCCATATCGTAGTGCACGAAGGAAACTTCGACCGAAAACTCAGTCCTAATTATTAAGGTATGCAGGGGAAATGTTTTATCTAATTTTGTTATTGCCAGAAGCAGATAAACAAACATACGACCCACCTGATTGAAAGTAATTACCGTTGACTATAGAGTTTTGCATCATCTAGCCAACACGTTCCCGGCTCCGAAGAAATTTTCCCTGTCAAAATGATCATTTGCTTAAGACGAAACTCTAATAATTTTCAAACTTGTGCATTATTTAATCTACAGCTGCCCAATTAGTATAACTATGTCAATGAATAGCATTATTAATCTTGCTGTTATGAACTCTTGCGTGATGGCCATGACTTTGGCTTTAACTGGAAATTCTGGCACATGGTTGGCAAATATGGAAGCACTTCAATGACCATGAGAAATGACCTTTAGAGTACAAATATCAGTCGACAATTTATTATGATTATTACCTAACCTCATATTCACTAACAGAATAAAATGTTGGCACCTTTTGTAAAAACTCATGTTTAATTGAAAAAAGAACATAATATCGCCGGCTTGGACTGTAAATCTGCTAACGCCATATTAGATAGCTTTACAGGAAAAATAAAAGACTTCAACAATAATATTAATCGGTGGACGGCCTCTGTGGCTGAGCGGGCTAAGCCTTTGCCGGCCTACCTCACTGCAACGCAGAGGCTCCGAGTTCGATTCCTGGTATAGCAAATTTCGAAACGTGTTTTCTTTATTATTTGCTATGGTCTCGGTGTCTGGGTTCGGCCCCAGAGTAGTCCCACTGTACATTAACCATACCACAAGCGTAAGTTGCTTAATTTGGAGATATACAATGTGTGTTTGTCTGCCGATTATTTGAAAAAAATATATGTATATATTAATTTAAAGCAAATTCCGTTAATAAATTTGTTTCGTTCATATAATATAATTTTTACAAAAGAGATATAATTCAGTATTTTTTCACTTCTTAACACTTTTGTGACTTGGCAGGTTTTTGTAATCAAATATATTTTTAGGAATGGACTTAGCAGTTTTTCATTGAAGCAAAATAACAAACATATTTCCGTATTCCTGTTCTAATATTAAGCAACTTTAAGATATTTATATAATGTATATAATTTCAACATTATAATAATTTAGATTAGGAACTAAGTTTTCGGTTGCTATATTAACGAACTCAATAACAGAGGTTAATTATTACAAAACTTAATTCGACTTCTGAATGAACATTTTGTTAGAGTTTCTATCTTCTAAACATATAATAACATGAACATAATACACATTTAATTTTATATTATTTAATTCTGTTCTAAATTAAAGACAAAAAATCATATTATGTACTTAGGTCTATGTGATGTGGTGATTGTTGAGACTAATTAATTAGTCTCAACAAGCACCTACCTAATAGGCATGAGTAGTAACTAGTAATGAGCTAAATTATCATAATAACTATAGCCGTCTTTAAGTAGCGCGTACTTTTCAAATATTGCAAGTCTTCAAACTTCCGGTTTCATTTTTGGTAGGTGCTGATTTCGTAAGCGATCAAACGGCAAGGCAATTACACCCGGTGATTCTGCTATGGTAGGATTTTCCATTCATCAGTGAACCCCAATTTAAAAAATACGTCACCGTTTGGAGTGCACCGAAGAGCTCTTATAACAGTAACTTTAGCGTCACCTTTACCACGTCCAGGACGAATGCTTTTACAAAAAAATATTTCATCAACTTAAAAGAAAAATTATATAGATAAATTACGTCATAAGGTATTGGGTTTTTCTTGCTAATCTGCAAATATTTTAATATTTTTTTATTGCAGGAGTTCAGCAGACAGACAGACAGCCCACTTGATGGAAAGCGGTTACCATAGCCCATGAACATTTGCAACACCAAAGGTGCTAAAAATGTACTGCTGCTCTCTTAAGGGAGACTGGAACCTGATCACTAATGCCGGAACACAACTCAAGGTTGTTATGGCGGCATACTCTAGAGTGGTAGCCATCCAGTCGGGCAAATACTCTACCACCTAGCTGTGTGTGGGTTGTTTTGTCGCCTCTTACGACAGGCCGCCCGGCCGCAGGAAATTGTATTCTTTCTCCGTTCCTGCACGGATAGAAAATAGAGATATACTCTGCAAGAACATTGATATTTTTGTCTTTAAGAGTTCGCTCAACAATGGAATGGATACTGTCTGCTTCCATCTGAGTGTGTCTAACTTCACGAAACTTTTGTTCTATAACTATGTTATAGTTCATAGCCGTCAATGACAATGCATTAGACATTATACAGTTCCTGTTCTGATAGGTGCAACCATCGCTATTAAAAAAAATAGTTGGTTTTTCTGGTTCATTTTCTTGTAAAATCTTTTTTCAATTAAACTAACCCAAATACTTGCAAATTCTTCAGAGTTTACACCTCCTTTGGTTTCGTTCCATAAACAAGAATAGCCATCTTTGGTCTAAAATTTAAAAAAGGTAAGATTGTGTATTCGAGCTTTGTTCTATAGTACAAACTATCAATTTTTGATTAAGGTGCCATCAGAACTGCCTGCAAGTCAACTGTTAAAACAAAATTTTCTTCAGATTTGTCCTTTTCCTTCTCTGCTCGAGCTTCTTATTTCTTACTCTGATGTTCTAAATAATCTTCTTGTTACTTATTTCCAACTTTATAGAGACCACATGTCACCACGTGTGACCACTTTTTAGGAAAGTACAAATTCCAGATTTTGGACTTCAAAATTCTTTATAAAACTTGCAGATCGACAAAGCACGCACATTGCGTGTTTTACACCAATCGTTTACATAGAAATCGTCAAAAGATCGTTTGGAATGCGATTCTGGCAACAAATATTTCTTCACTGTACTAGCACGACAGTAGTGTGGATCGATTACAAGCAATAATTTTAAAAAACTTGTAAATTGAAGTTCTAATTCAAACGTTGTAGACGTCGAATTTTTCGTTTTAAGCGAATCAGAACAACAAAGTTGTTGTTCCTTTTAGAAATAGGTACTTGTTTATTTTCCAATTGAGAACTGTCCTACTTCCGATTTCAAGAGTCTTCAGAAGCATAGTTCTGCAAACTTTAATTACAAAACAACTACAACTTTAAAACAAAGATTGTGCTCTTTTGGATTCATTACCGGATTTTCGCCCCCTTGGTCTCTTGACAGGTAAGGATGTCACAAGATTATTAACTTCCATTTTTTCTTCTAGCCAGCTCATACTCCAAAATTCTTAGAAAATATTCTGCCTATCTATTTCTGTAAATATAAAATACTTTAAAGATCCTTTCTCTGTTTCCCCATACTGGCATTTATTTTTCAATGCTCTAGGCTTCCTCGCTATTTCGTAATTCTATGTTGTTTTTTCTCCCATAATACTTTTTTTTATTTCCTGTAACTTTCTGTTTCTTTCAGCGAACCAATCTGATTTTTTAACCTGAACGCGTTTCCGTCTTTTTTGCTTTTCTCTGGATAGTTTTCGTAATCAGATTCAGAGTCAGAATTAATTTTATACGGTATTACGCCTCTATCTACCTCCCTCTTCATCTGATATTAGGTCTTCTATGTGATTCGATGAACTAGGACCAATACTATCAATAACACCAGTAAAAAAAATTCAAGGCTGTTTATTTTTCTTGTACATTACATTAGTACCACATTTTTACGATGGTGGTGTTCATTGGTTATTGTAAAGTTGATCAAGTTAGACAGACAAAGGCAAGTTTGAAGATAAAGAACTCACATTGTTGTCTTTGAATTGAAAGAATGACTAAACAGATATACAATGCAAAAGTGGATGGATGCAGAAGTCGTGGAAGGCCACGAGACACCTCCCATGATCAAATTGATCGTGTACTAGCAGAAGGTGATGTCAGGAGCCTTAAGAACAGACGAGCTTGCATGACAAGAGTTATGAATGTCAAAGAGGCAAGTGAGGTGTGTAAGAATAAGCCTATATGGCACTCTGTTGTTCGTGCCTACCCCGCAAGGGAACTGGCGTGAAGTTATGTATGTATGTATGTGTCTTTGAATTGAACTTCTTGTTCTTCTTGAACATTTTGAACAACAATATTATTATTTATGTTGGAATCCAAAATTATATTGTCATCATTAATCATTGAATTGAAATCATCATCTACTGTTTTAGATAAATTTATATATATAACAAATTCAATATTACTCATTACAGACCATTCTTCAGAAATTGGTATTTGAAATGGTTCAAACTCCTTTAGTCCATCTTGTTCTTTTTTATTTGTATTACACAAATCCAAAATTTTTTACCTTCGCCAATGAATCCTAGAAAAGATCTAAAAAGTGATGCAAAAATTAACGAATTATGTAATGTTAACAATAATCTAAAGAATATTAAATATATGCATTTAACTACATTACATCACGAATTCACATTTTTAAAACTGAATAAAATATGAACATCTTTCGGTCGGTCCTTTAGTATCTCATAACGCCTAAAATGCTCCGTCTGCCGTTCCACAAGGAGACCGCGGTTGTTATGGTCGTGGCGTAAACGTCACTAATGACGTCATCATTTTCGGTCACATAGCGCTTTTTTTTCAGGCGGGGGTAATGCTATTTACGCACAGTACCGGGTCGATAGTCGATCATGGAGGCATTCCCAAAAGGAGCAATCCAAACAGTAATCGACCGGCTTGTGTGGAGACTCGAACCTAAATGGCTAATGCCCACTTAAACCACCTTCCTCCGCGGCCCCGCGCTTATGGCAGAAAAGGCATGAGACTTAGAACGTAGTTACGCCCACGCCGATCCTAGCGCAATAAATGCCTGAGAAAGCCCCTGGAAAGGGCTAACTCACTTCGACGACAGGGGCGAAGACTCCTCTGCTCCCTTGTTGCAAGAGGGCCCCTGAAGCGGTATTATTTTAGGGAGGGAAATCATGCGCATATCTGCGTCTCCAGGCTCCCGGCTGACGCCGGCGCCCGTGAGGAGGCGCATAAATACGCGCATTTCCACTTCTCTCCCTATCTCGTTCCGCGGCCTCCTTTTGAGACATCACTGTCTCGCAGAAATTGGACGCACCCACCCAATGATCATCGCTCTGCAGCATGGCTTACACCAGGCTGCCGAGCGAATCAATCGGACCTACTACTGTCTCGAGTTCAAACCTCTGTGGTGCCCAGACTGCGCACTCGACTAGCGTATGAAACGCCGTGTCAAGCGCGCCACACTAGTAGCATTGGGGTGAAGGCTGACAGTCCGCAATCTGAAGGTTAGAGTCCCGCGTTTCCGCGAGAGCCATCGCAACAGCTGCGGTCGAGTCGCATCCACCGTATCAACGCCGGCCACAGGGTTTTCCAACTCTACCGACCAAGATTAGCAGAACCGCGCTGGGCGGAGCAGAGCTCGACGCTGGCGGTCGTCGTCGGAAGGGAGGGGTATTTGAGGAGGAGGTTTGAGAGGAAGGGGAAGGAATACAAGGATTTGGAGTGGATAGGTGGGACACCACTGGCACGGAGTGAAGGGGGGAATGTGACAGTGGCCGCTAAGGGCCCCGGGGACGCATCGCCTTATACCGCTTCCTGGAAGGAGACGATTCCAGGGCGGCACCCCCAGGGGGAGATCACACAGCGCTTACAACGACCCATGTCAAGAGGTGGGTTGAAGTGGGCATTGACCACAGAGCATTAATTGTATCTATCTCTTGACATGACATTTGTGTATTTCGTCGTTTTGACATCAACACCCATAATCCCTTCCACTAGAGTTTATGATTGTAGCGTCCTGTTATATCGGAAGCACCGGAGACCGTTTAAAAAAAAAACTTTTCCTAATTAACACTGTTTAATTATAATAAATTTAAAACACGTTACATTTATACACTTTTATATAGAATTAACGAACAGAAATTGGAACAGAGATTGAGTTCTAGAAACAGAGGTCCGATCAGGACGGAGGATGGAAATGAACAACTGCCTGTCGGTTGAAACCGTTGGCGAGATCTGCAAGAGCAAAACAGGATGGAAACATGATCCAGGATCATGTTTCTTTATATTTTTGTTATTTCGTTTCAACGGACGGTTATAACATTCCGTAAGCAAGTGGAACGGGAAAAATCGCGGCGGTGAACATAGTTGTTGTGAGTCCGTTCTGGAACATAGCCTTTATTGTATGTTTAAACCGGCAGAAAAGGCGAAATAACAATTAAAACACTAATCAATTGCTAAAAAGTTAATAATTATTCACAATATATAATAGCTGCTAAGTACAATAATTCTGTACTTAATGAAAAACTGCTAACTCCAATCTGTTTCTATTATGAGTTAGCTTACTTTTTATTGGCGATATTACACATTTGTGAAGAAAGTTCATTCAATATAATAAATAAAAATAATATAGATACATACCTCTGCAATATTCAAATTCTTAAAATACTAATTGCTCTAGTAAACCAATCTAAGTAACTATTTGCAAGAAGTCACGCGCCACATCGAAAACTACTTACAAAGTGGCGACATACTCGTAGGTGGTTGGATTTAGCCGTAAACTTTTGAAGCTATGGATTTAAAAGTTTTACTTACTACACGTTTTTATCACTTTAAGGACAAAACTGACAGTGACTGTTTTTTCTATATTGTGGATTTTTTTCGAATGATGAATGGATGAATTTCATATGTAACATACACTTTAAGCCGACGACATGAGGAAATAAATTAGGGACCAAATACAAATTTCACAAAATATACACGTACATGGTATCTTATATATTTTCAATAATTAACATCAAAAGTACTTTTGAAAATAATTAACAGTCTTTAAATTATATTTATAAGTTAGTTTATTTTTAATTATTTAATTATATTTTCTAAGTTAGTTTTTATTATGATATTGTACCCTATATTTAATTTAAATTTGGAAACGAAAACTAATTTCAGTAACAAATAGAAATATTATTAAATAGTAAAATTACCCCCAGAACCTAGACCACATAAAAAAACCAGATTACGCATGACGTGCACAAAAACGGCCACAAAAAAGTGTTTTAAAACTAGGAGACTTGCTCTCCGTCTCTACGTACGTTAGTGTCGTTTCGACTATGATCTAGATAAAAAAAAACATACCTATGCTGCTATCCTGCGCCGTCAAAGTGTATCAAAATTATGTCAAAAGAAGAAATGATAAGAATATTTTATGTCATTTGATCGGCAAATTTGAAATTTTCCTCGTGATTTCTATAAGAAAGCATGAAATTTAATTACGACATTAAACGTTAATCAAATTGGTGGATATTACCAGTTGAGAAGTTGGGTTATTTTCCAACATTTGGGGAATTTATTGTTTTTGAAATGTTAAAAATAATAAATTTTAAGTAATAAAAACGAAAAAAAGACACTGACAGTAAACCGAACTAGTTTGAATAAACATCTCGAATATAAATAACAATTTATAATCTAATATATTATGAAGTGCGTAAAATATTTTATGAATCAGTGCTGTGTCGGACTATGTTTCGCCATAGCACAATACTGAGTGCCTATCTTATTTCGCAAAATGCGGCAAACAGTTTAATAATTATTGTTATTATTACTAATTATTGTTAAATGTCGCATTTTTAGAAATAAGTATTTTCTATTAATTTCATTTTAATAATAGCCTTTTCATGCGGTTTAGCTGCCCTAGACTTTGATGTAAAAATGTAGCTACTTCCGATAACGATCCCATGTTTTGTCGGTTGTCATCTCATTTACCAGAATATGGGACGCCGCCAGGATAGCAACGTATGATATCCCATAGGATTTTCGGCCACCTTTACGGTACAGGCCATTAGGTATTAGAAAAGTGGGTACTCCCAAAAGGTAAATATTTTATATTATTTATAATTTTATTTCAGGAAAACATGTCCCATAGTAATAGTAATAGAACCAGATGTATTAGCGTAAAATATTATAATATAGAGTAGTGTAATATAGCATGGCCTAAACTTCTACCGGCACTTCACCGCCATATTTTCTGAATTCCTAAAAGACTTTGTTTCATGATACAAAAACAAAATCACCATAATCGGTCCAGGTGATTAGGAGGATTGTAGAACCCGATCTCAGTGCCACCTACCGGTTCCAATTGTGGATCTAAACCATCCCGGGACCCACTCAAACACACACACAAAATTTCATCAAAATCGGTAAAGTCGTTCTCAAGTTATGCGCTTACCAACACATTTTGCGATTCATTTTTACAGGCCATTAAGTATTAGAAAAGTAGGTACACCCAAAAGGTAAATATTTTATATTATTTATAATTTTCGTGTTATATATTACAGTATTTTTAAATTTATGGTATCATTTTAATTAACATATTATGTTTATAAACTAATGCAGTAAAGAGTAAAATAAACAAATTTATTAATCTTAGCATATTGTTATACTCTACCTATAATCACTTAAAAATAAATAGAATACTGAGGCCTAGGTCACTGCCTATGGGGTAAGGTGGCAAGAAGGGTGGCTACTTTACCTCGTCGAATCACCAACTACGGAATTATTTTTCATTGTAGAAATAACATTTCAATAAATTTATAATAAATATAAGTAATTGTAAAGAACTAGGTAAGGTCGATGTTTTTAGCTGCATCATAAAGGTTACCCTATGTCGCCAAATATTTTTGTCTTTAAGGTAATCACTCTCGACATTCTGTCAATAAAGTAATGATTTGTTTATTGATTTTTGCAATTATTGATAATAATAATTGCGAATTGCTTTTTCTAATACGATTTGCGAACAATCCAACGTGGACGAAGCCGCGGGTGAATTCTAATAATTAAACAATTACGTATCTCAAACTATAGTCATTATTGTATCTACTCTATTGTTTGAAATAAATGTGTTTAGTAGGTATAGTTCTCACAGTGTGAGACGGTAATTTAATTGGGTAATTGTCTTGAATAATTTTAAGATATGAAGTAAATAAATTAACTCAGAATGAAATTATATATTAAAACATCGTAGCTTTATAAACCTTATGATGCAGGTTAATACGTCGAACTTACCATATGTAAAGTATTGTCTATGGTACGGTGCTTATCACCTATCACTATTGACGGAACATTGTGAAGTAAGGACGAGCCATGGACTTCAAAAACGAGTAAAATAACTCAATTAGGAGGGACTCATTCGAAGCCTTAGGACCATAGTTTCACCCTGTTGATATATTTAAACGGCGACAAGCTATATAGGTACATTTTGTTGAGCCCTCATTGCCAGTTACACTCAATTCTTTACCTTCCCTTCTATAATTTTAGAACTATAAAACCGGTCAAGTTTGTGTTAGCCCACCTTTTTTACCAGGGGTAATCTACTTGAAGACACGCCACCGTGGGGGAAGCGTGGTGGGACACGCCAGATCGGGATGGCACTAGCACCGCCGTTGTTGCCACTCGCGACTGGTTAAACCCCTAGCCGTTTCTCTATACGACCCTTGTCCGGGCTGTGAGCTTGCTCACGCATATACCTCCAGGCCAGGCGGTGTTAGTCCATCTACAATGAAGGTTATGTAGAGATGACCAATGTCCACATTCTATTTAATTTTGACAAAGAAATCAAATAAAAAGTAGTTCGAAAATACCACAAATCCATCATGCTTTTGAAAGCGAACGTCACACCAATTTTGATTTTAATAAAAAAATAATTTTGCACGGTTAGTTTTTTCAGCCCTCATCTACATTGTAGTTTGTTAAACTAATTGTGACATAGATAAAATAAATAGACACGAAGAATTTATAAGTATATCGTGTTTGCCACTTGAATACGCAACCCTAAAAGGGTTATATTTCTAATTAACTTTTAAATTATTTGTTAAATAAATCAATTATTTTTATGTGGCAGTGAAGATTGGTATGTACTTGAGCGGCAAAAACAAGAAATGCGTCTCACGAAAATGAATATGTTACAGTAGATGTGTGACAGAAAGGAAAACCTTTGAAACTTCGACAGCCTTCATATCCGTGACATAGTAGAGAAATCGCAAGAGAGTCTCACTGACGTTAATACGGCTACATGTTACGGAAAACGGTCAGTATGTTATGTTATTGACAAACAATACGTCACTGTAAAATAGCGTGTAGATCCACGAAATGCTGCCTTAACACCATGAGCGATAATAATGCTTAATAATGTTCTCACGACAAATGTCGCCGAAGACCACGTGACGTGAAGAATAAAAGTAGAAAAGCGAACCGGCTTCTATGGTTAAGCGGGCCAAGCCTTTGCCGGCTTACTTAAGTGCAACGCAGACGCTCCGGGTTCGATTCCTGGTATGGTAAATTTCGGAAACGAATTTCTTCGTTTGAGTAACTGGAATCGGCCCCAGAGTAGTCTGTGATGTATATCACCATAACACAAGTCTAACTTGCTTAATTTGGGGATATACAATATGTGTTTGTCTGCTGATTACATGTATGTCTCTCAAGATGACGAACTATAAAATTATTATTATTACTAGCTGCGCCCGCGGTTTCACCCACGTGGTGATGGAAAATCGTTATATTTTGGATAATTCACATTAAGTACATCTTTATAAATTATAGCCTATGTGTAATTGTGATGTGTAAGCTATATTATTGTAAAGTTTCATTAAAATGCATTTAGTATTTTTGCGTGAGAGTAACAAACATACATCCATACATTCTTACAAACTTTCGCATTTATAATACTTATTATTATATTATTATTGAAAAAACCTCGGGATCCCAGAGGAACGTTACGAAAGCAACTGAGATTCGTCGTTAGGATAAGAGTGATTTAGAAAATCTTATTAATAATACCTAACTAGCAGTGGCGCGGGGTGGAAATTCGGCTAGGGTAAGCCGGTTGAAAAACAAACCGTACGCAGCGCCGACCGCTGTTGAAAAAATGTCTAAGTTGCGATGTATTTTCTTATTATAATTTGTATTTTCAATTTTACAATCTCATCGCGTTTTGAAACAAAGCCCGGTCGGTTTATGAGTTGCTATTTCATATAATATGTGTGGAAAGCCGCTGAGCGTAAAAGATACTAATAGAGTAAGTAATAATATACGCGTGAATAAAAAACGTAAGCGCCAACAAATTCATGAGTCTTTCAACCTTTTGGCCGCTGGTTAATCTATAGAAACTTTATTAATAATATATTTATTTGAACAGAACGCGTAAACGCCAATGAATACATGGCGCTTTCGCATGGTCGCTAGTTGCTAGTTTCTTAAAGGTAGGCTATGGGGAATTCAGTTTATGAAGTCCACGCCACTGCTAACTACTCATAGTTATCAAGATTAGGCACTGTTTTAATCATTCATTTCCTGATTTAAAATAATATCAATAAAATTGAATTTATAAAGTTTTATGAATTACTGACTTGAATCAAAATTAACGTTTTTCTTTCTATTTCTTTTCTTTCAAATTCTATTTGAACCTACCGGTTCCTATATCTTTCTATTCATTCACTTGTCCTACCATCGGTTGAATATTCACATTACATCTATGAAACTAATTATTGTCAAATTTTAACCCATACATAGTAAGGCAACTGATTACGGTCGGTAAGATATAGGAACCGGCCATAAAGTTTTCGATGAGCGAGCCTAGAAAACACTATTTTATATGACTAACGGCTGATACATAATGCTCGAAATTCAATAATGCTAGCTGTTCTTTATAAAATGTAATATTACTTACTTACTTAATAAAATAATACGAATATGAAAATAACTCACAATAACGTGTCATATGTGTTGAGCTATGTTACAATATGTATAAGTATAATTCAATGGTTAAATACAGATTAAAAATATTTCTCTCCACTGTTCCATTCAAAAACATTCTCAATTATAGTAATGTATTTTTTGTTTAATCCAAAGGTCTTTAGGTCATTACGGATTATAATTGTGTACAAAAAACTTGCTTATAACCGTGGAAAATTTTAACGTTGGCATCATCTTTTGGTATCTATATAGTTTTTCAGTCATTATTCATTTATAATTTTTAACCAGTAGCGAAAACACTTTTGATGGATTGGATATCAAAATCTATCTATATATACATACTAGCGGCCTCGGCAGACGTTCAGAAATCTAGGACCCGATCCAAGCGCCACCTACCAATTCCAATTGTGGATTTAAACCATCCAGGAACCCACTCAAACACAAAAAAACAAAATCACCAAGATCGCTCTAGGTGATTAAGAGGATCTAGAACCCGATCTCAGCGCCACCTACGGGCTCTAATTGCGAATCTAAACCATCCGGGAACCCACTCAAACACAAAAAAACAAAATCACCAAGATCGCTCTAGGTGATTAAGAGGATTCTAGAACCCAATCTCACCGGCACCTACCGGTTCTAATTGCGAATCTAAACCATCCGGGAACCCTCAAACACACAAAAACAAAATCGCCAAAATCGATCTAGGTGATTAGGAGGATTCTAGAACTCGATCTCAGCTCACCTATCGGTTCCAACGGGATAAAAAGTATCCTATGTCCGTCTCCTGGTTCTAAGCTACCTCCCCATCAATTTTCAGCCAAATCGGTACAGCCGTTCTTGAGTTATAAATAGTGTAACTAACACAACTTTATTTTATAAATAATATATATGTATATATAAATATAATAGGTTGGGGAAAAAATCTTTTCGCATATAGTATGTATGAACTTGTAATAAGATCTCTTTGGTTATACCATTTGTATCTGGCTGGTTTTGGTATCATTAAAAAGTTTTAATTTTAAAGAAGACAATTCCAAATTCAAATTAGGAAAATGTGTGATTTTTCATTTGTTTTTCTTATTGTTCAAATGAGTGAAGCTAATGAAGAAATTCGATACATTTTAAAATTTTACTACAAAAAAGTTAAAAATGAAAAACAAGCCGCGAAAAAAAATTGTGATGTTTATGAACCTAATGCAGTATCTGTGAGAGTAGCGCAAATTTGGTTTAAGCGTTTTTAGTCCGGAAATTTTGATAACAAAGGTGCACGTCGCTCTGGTCGCCCTGTTACGGACAAAATTGATGCCATTTTTGAAAAAGTGGAGCAAAATCGGCATATTAGTAGTTACGATGTAGCTGGAGAACTGGGAATTGACCACAAAACGGTTTTGGCGCATTTGAAAAAAGCTGGGTACACAAAAAAGCTCGATATTTGGGTGCCTCATGAGCTCACTGAAAGAAACCTAATGAACCATGTACTCATTTGTGATTCTTTATTACGACGTAATGAAACCGAACCATTTTTGAAGAAGCTGATAACTGGTGATAAAAAGTGGATCACGTACCACAAGAACGTGCGAAAAAGGTCGTGGTCAAAGGCCGGTCAGGCTTCACAGACTGTGGCGAAACCCGGGTTAACTCGCAACAAGGTGATGCTGTGTGTATGGTGGGATTGGAAGGGCATTATTCATTATGAGCTGTTACCGCCAGGCAGGACCATCGATTCTGAACTGTACTGCGAACAACTGATGAGATTAAAGCAAAAAGTTGAGAGAAAGCGGCCGGAATTAATCAACAGAAGGGGTGTGGTTTTTCACCATGATAACGCTAGACCTCACACATCTTTAGCCACTCAGCAAAAATTACGAGAGTTTGGCTGGGAGGTGTTAATGCATCCTCCGTATAGTCCTGACCTTGCACCTTCAGATTTTCACCTGTTTCGGTCTCTGCAGAATTCCTTAGGCAGTGTCAGGTTAACATCACGAGAGGACTGCCAAAACCACTTGTCGCAGTTTTTTGATCAGAAGCCCCAAAATTTTTATAGCAATGGGATCACGTCCCTACCTACAAGATGGCAAAAAGTTATCCAACAAAATGGCACCTACATACTTTAGTCAAATGTAAATAAACTTTGTAAAAAAACCTTTTGAATTTTTATATAAAATGCGAAGAAACTTTTTCCCCAACCTAATATATAAATATATATATATATATATAATTATATATATATGTATATATGTGTATATATATATATAATTATATATATATGTATATATATATATATATATATATAATTTAATCAATTGCTGTTCGTTAGTCTCGCTAAAACTCGAGAATGGCTGGACTGATTTGGCTAATTTTGGTTTTGAATTATTATTATTCGTGGAAGTCCAGGGAAGGTTTAAAAGGTGAGTAAATATGAAAAAAAATGCTTTGAATATAGTAAAAACAACAATTTCGCTTTCCTTTAGAAACTATTCCTACCTGTCAAACATTTGATGTTCGTCCAGTCGTTTAGAAATCGGTTAAATTTAAAAGTCGTTCAGAAATCAAATTAAATTTAAAATATAACATATAACCTTACCTGGTATTCCAGTGATGTAATACAAATGAAAGGCATGGTAGGTATGGTAAAGAAAATATTTTATTATATACTGAAGCTCCCAACAGAAAAGATGGGTTTTAGTTACAGTAAATGAAATTCAACAAGATTTTCTTAAAAACTACAATTTACAAATATCTAAATTACTAAAAGTCGATGAAGGTTTTGCAATATTAATGTTTTTATATCTAGGCAAGCTGTATGTTGATAACGAGATGGGAATGTGGAATTGTAAAGGCGACCAGACTCTTTAAAGTATTAAAATTATAATAAGAAAAGGATCCACACCAGTACAAAAAAAATTAAGTGGGTATAACAAATAGTTTAATATGCATTGGCCGAGAAGCGGCCACCACTCAGCAATTCTGGCACGGTCCGAATGCGACGCCTCTGGCGGCACTAGGACACCAGTCAGCTCTCTCTTGTGTCCAGTAGAACAGCAGAAGAGAAGGGTAAATAGGGTAGCTCCCTAGCTGAGGACATCCACCATGGGGATTTTATTATGAGGCAGCGAGGAGTGTCAGTTGGCGATATACGCCTCGTGTGCCATCAAGAGGACGGGTGGAGGGCCAGCCGCGTGACATTGGCCACATGATCGGTTTGCTGGTATTCGGTATCAGACGAAAGTATAGGAGAGGTCTTTCTCCGTGGATAACTAGATTTCACAAAGGAGCGGTGTTGCAGCGGCGCTGGATTTAGCATTAAGCGAACTGTGTCAAAGTAAGAAAATAGGAGATTGGGACAATTTTGAACGGGAATTTGAGAATGAGCATGCACTTACCTGATTAATGGGAATGAAATGCAGCTGCTCCTCTGCTTCTCAGTCCACTTCACTTCACTTTATTTGTTAATTATGCTATAGTTTATTTAATCTAATATCCCTATTAATATTATAAATGCGAAAGTAATTCTGTCTGTCTGTTCCGTTTTCACGGAAAAACTACTGGACCGCTTTGGCTGAAACTCAGTATATATATATATATATATATATATATATATATATATATATATATATATATATATATATATTCGATGCCGAGAATGAACATAGGATATTTTTTACCCCAAAAATGGGATAGTTTCCGGATAAAAATATATCTGTCTTTTTGTTTGTTATCCTTTTATGGAAAGACTACTGGACCGATTTGGCTGAAACTCGGTATATATATAATTTGAATACCGAGAGTGGCCAAAGGATCCTTTTTATGCCGGATAATGGGATACATTTTGGGATAGATTTATGTAAAGTTTATCCTGGAAACTAGGACGGGTTTTGTGATTTTGTCCATTTCGTCCACTGTGTCTACTGGGTCCACTGGGTCCATTTGGTCCAATGGGTCCACTTGGTCCACTGGGTCCACTTGGTCCACTGGGTCCACTTGGTCCACTTGGTCCACTGAGTTTACTGGGTCCATTGGGTCCAATTGGAACACTTAGCCTACTGGGTCAACTGGGTCCATTGGGCCCACTGGGTCCACTTAGACTACTGAGTTCACTGGGTCCACTTGAACCACTGGGTCCACTGGGTCTACTTGGTCCACTGGACTCACTGGATCCACTGGACTCACTGGGTCCACTTGATCCACTAGGTCCGTTGGGTCCACTGGGTCCACTTTGTCCACTGGATCCACTGGGTCCAGTTGGTCCACTGGGTCCATTTAGTCCACTTGGTCCACTGAGTTTACTGGGTCCACTGGGTCCATTTGGAACACTTAGCCAACTGGTATCCACTGAGTCCACTTAAGACTACTGGGTCCACTGGGCCCACTGGGTCCACTTGAACCACTGGGTCCACTGGGTCTACTTGGTCCACTGGAGTCACTGGGTCCACTGGACCCACTGGGTCCACTTGGTCCCCTAGGTCAACTGGGTCCACTTTGTCCACTGGATCCACTTGGTCCATGATATCTATTTTGTCATTTTTGTCAACTTTTGTCATTAATATAGTTTACATATAGACGGGGGTGGTATAGTTTGCGATATATAATGAAGTGAATCTTTCGGGGGCAAATAAATAAAAATTTCGTACAATGTAACCTGTATATATATTCGTGCCTACCCCGCAAGGGAACTGGCGTGAAGCTATGTATGTATATATATATGCGATTTAATTTATTTTATGATATGACAATGAATGATTGACGTGACGTGCGAAAAGGGAACGCGCCGTCAGATTTGAAGGAAGAATTTATATATGTTAGAAGAAAAGATCGTATAGGTCTAAAGGAGGTTTATATGGCGGATTGCCTTTAAAAATTAAAAATACGAAGGACCAAAATTGTAATCAAGCGGGCGGAGGTCCAAAGTATAATGCGGTGAGCGAGACCAAAATTAATGTTTAATTAGCGAGTGGCAACGATTAGTAAAGTGAGCGGAGTTCAAACTGTATATGCATGAAGCGAGCGAAAAAGTAATGTATAATGAGCGAGCGGATATTTGTACATAATAAACTTCCAGTACGATACATGTCTGAATGTTCAAAGATATTTACGAAATGAGCGGTAATATTTAAAGATATACAAAGTACGACGTAAACGAGCGGCGAAATAAAATATATTGAGCGATTATAAATCAATAAAGCGTGAGTGGGAACTAATATTATGTCCATTAAATTAAATAAAGTACGCAAATGACAGAATATTCAATTAAATGTCAACTTCAGTAATGTATCTTAAACTAGCGAAATTCAATATAACAAATTAGCGAGCGAAGAACCGATTATTAAAGTCCAATATAATAAATGAGCGAA
Source organism: Dendrolimus kikuchii (assembly GCA_019925095.2). Taxonomy (NCBI): domain Eukaryota; kingdom Metazoa; phylum Arthropoda; class Insecta; order Lepidoptera; family Lasiocampidae; genus Dendrolimus; species Dendrolimus kikuchii. Next base: position 10,113,370 of record CM034393.1, on the reverse strand, counting down.
TATAACACTATGAGAGTGTAAGTAATAATAAAGAGCGAGTGCGGGTGGTGGACTAAATAATGCCCAAATAAATAATTAATAAAGCGAGCGTGAGACTTTAACTAGCAAGGTCCGAATGAATATAAAAACAGCGGGGGCGGGACTTATACTAGTATAGTCCGAAATTAATTAAAGAAGCGGAAGCGGGGCCTAAACTTACAAGGTCCAAAATAAGTATACATGAGCGGGTGCAGGACCTAAATAAGCGAGGCCAAAAATTAGCCTATAAAGAAGCGGGAGCGGGTTTGGGACCTAAGCACGCATGGTCCAAAATAAATTTATTAGAGCGGGTGCGGGACCAAGACAGCTAAGTCCGAATTAAAATAAAAAGTGCGGAAGCAGGACTAATGTTCGTTTGAACCAAAATAAATTAACAAGTGCGGTGTGGAACCAAAACTAATCAAGACCAAAATAAACGTATAAGAGCGAAAGAAGGATTTAAGCACGCTTGGTTCAAATATATATTTACAAGAGCGGGTATTTTTTTATTTTTTTTTATTGCAGGAGTTCAGCAGACAGGCAGACGGCCCCCTTGATGGAAAGCGGTTACCATCGCCTATGGACATTTGCAAATGCGCTGCTGTTCTCTTAAGGGAGACTGGAACCTGGTCACTAATGCCGGAACAGAACTCAAGGTTGTTATGGCGACATACTTTAGACCAGGGGTGGTAGCCATCCAGTCGGGCAAATGCCCTACCACCTGGAAATGGGAACACCTGGGTATGGGAACAGGCGAGCATTAATCCAAAATTAATTAAAGGAGCGGAAAAGAATTTAAGTTGAATGTACATTAAAATTATTAACACGACTGAAAAAACAATCGAATAATCGAAGGTGTTTAAAATATAACAAAATAAACGTGTATATTGAAATTAATCTAACCTAAACAAAGTTTCAAATATTAAAATAGAAAAGAAATGTGTCTTAATTATTTAAATTAAAACTAAAACAAACTATTTAAAGTGAACTAAAATAATACTTCTATTAATAACATAAAGAAAATAAACTATTAATCTAAATTCGGGCCATTGAGATATAACATGTCTATATGATATAAGCATTGAGATATAACATGTCTAGAGAGAGCATTGCTAACAAACAACATAGCTAAAAACGGCATCAAAAACGCGAAGCGTTGCTAAATTCACTCTGTGTTTTCGGGATATCAGGAGAAAAATATTACCTCATTTTTATAATTAAATATTTTTTATGTAAGTGAAAAATTTAAATAATCGTTATGATTTAATCGCTTTATGTGTTATAATTTAATATTACTCAGAGGTTTCAGTTTTTTTTAAATAAAGTATTAGCAACAAAAGTTGTGTGTCTTGGAACGAACCATAAAAAATACATGCACAAATAAATTCATAACACATTCATAGCACACGTAGTAATTTTAATTCGCAATAAAATGTCTGTACAGATATTAGTACATATTTATAAGTCTATTAATTACCAATACTAATATAATAATTAAAAAAAAGCTATTCATAATGGCAAATTATTTTTGTGTTACACATCTTGTTCACGAAGGTTATTAGATGACTATTTATAACCCAAAGATCATCCTGCGCTAAAAGTCAGTGAAATCATTTGTAATAGTAGACTTGGAACGATTCGATAGGTTCATATTGGGTAGTAGGGTTTATGTATAATCCAAAGTTTATATCAGTAGTAGGAACTACGGGGTAGGTACACGGGATAGTTTAATGCAGGGACTTAAGAGCAACTAAACCACTTGAAAAGGGCTATTATAGAAATAAAAATATTCATATCCAAAAGTTTTTATTCAAACTAATTCAGTTTGATTATTTTCTGAACTAAAATTTGTTTTTTATCATATTAATATATTAAATTATTTCTTTATTAGGAATTAATGGAGATGCAGTTAACAGAATACAGACAAAATTAATATCTTAATTATGAGAATAAAGAGTTATCTATAATATTACTAGCGGCCCGGCGCGGATTCACTCGTGGTCTGTCCCGCTCCCGTGGTATAAAGCGTCATGTTATATAGCCTATGACACTCTCTGTTAACGTAGCCTTCCAACAGTAAAATAATTTTTAAAATCGGTTTAGTAGTTCCCGAGATTACCCCCTACAACGTCACAAACTAACAAACTTTACCTCTTTATAATATTAGTACAGATAACTCCGACCGAAGCATCTGCTTTAAACGATATTCAGTTTTTTTGACATCCTCTTTAACGATTTTTGCAGCACGCATTCTGTCAATTCTATGTCAAACGTCATAAGGTTACATTAAAAAGTTTATATTGTCCAAAGCGCTAAGGTTAGATTAGAAATAATTTTATATGATGGTTAAGTATTCTTAAATTTTCTAATTATCCTTCACACAACGTACATCTTATCGGTCACGATCATATATAATTATTTTAGGTACTTTATTTCAATACAATTGTGCCGTTGATAAGAAAATATAAAAACATAGTGTAAAAATATCTCCGAAAATGATTCAAAATGCATCTCTTTGTCCAACAATATGCTACAATTGGATCCGTAGGACGTCTAAAACGTAATATAAACTAGTTTAAGAAAACCGGACACACAAACATTACATGTCTGTTTTCTATAGATTTTTTCAATTATTCATATTTCATAAATAAAAAAAATCGTAACAAAAGTCCCCAAATTTTGGAAAATAAGTCACAGTTCTCACCTGACAACATCAATCAATTCGATAACCTTGAAAATGTCGAAATGAAATTTCACGTTTTTACAAAGAAATCATGAGAAAAGTGTTAAGTTTTCCGATTAAATGACACCTCATCCTTATCCTTTCCCGTTTTAAAATAGTTCCGACACATTTTAATAGCGCAGGCCGGCATAATAATTTTTTTTGCGAGAGCTCTAACCAGTAAAGTAATCGAAACGACACTAACAGGCGTGGGAAGCCACTGAAGCCAGTGCACCAATTTTGGTGCACTGTTTTTGGGCCGTTTTTGTGCAATTGATGCGTGATCTAGACGTTTATATGATCTAAGGATCTAAGGTTCGGGCACTGGACCCAACCAAACGAATGAACGCGCGAACTTCATTCATTATGAATATTGATATTCACGACATAGTCTCTCAAAGACTGTGTTGCCTATTATCCTAAGACTGACTACTAACAAAGCGATGCGGTGGAAATTAATCTAAAATAAGTTATTAAATTAATAAAATACATATGTCCTCAATCCGAACAAAAACATAGGATGAGGTGCGAGGCGACAAAAGTACTTTGACGCGAAGGAAAATTTTAAATTTACGCGGGTCGGCTTAAAAGAAGAATTGTATTTGAAAACTCTATGATGACCGGGAATCACACGTAAAACAATGTCAATAGACTGCTTCGTCATTATGACATTATTCGATGTATTTAAGTTATAAAACGAGTGTAAAACGTCATTAGAACAGAGCGTGATATTATATTGATAACTCGAACCTAAAAATAAGCGAGTTTTCAAAGAGGTTTTATTTTGTATTAATATTATAGTGCTCGGAATGTAATATACTTAGATCATATAAACGTCTAGATCACGCATCAATTGCACAAAAACGGCCCAAAAACAGTGCACCAAAATTGGTGCACTGGCTTCAGTGGCTTCCCACGCCTGTTAGTGTCGTTTCGATCACTCTACTGGTTAGAGCTCTCGCAAAAAAAATTATTATGCCGGCCTGCGCTATTAAAATGTGTCGGAACTATTTTAAAACGGGAAAGGATGAGGATAAGATGTCATTTAATCGGAAAACTTAACACTTTTCTCATGATTTCTTTGTAAAAACGTGAAATTTAATTTCGACATTTTCAAGGTTATCGAATTGATTGATATTGTCAGGTGAGAAGTGTGATTTATTTTCCAAAATATGGGGACTTTTGTTAGGATTTTTTTTTATTTATGAAATATGAATAATTGAAAAAATCTATAGAAAACAGACATGTAATGTCTGTGTGTCCGGTTTTCTAAAACTAGTTTATATTACGTTTTATACTTCCTACGGATCCAATTGTAGCATATTGTTGGACAAAGAGATGGATTTTGAAAGGAAATATTTTGAATCATTTTCGGAGATATTTTTACACTATGTTTTTTATATTTTCTTATCAACGGCACAATTGTATTGAAATAAAGTACCTAAAATAATTATATATGATCGTGACCGATAAGATGTACGTTGTGTGAAGGATAATTAGAAAATTTAAGAATACTTAACCATCATATAAAATTATTTCTAATCTAACCTTAGCGCTTTGGACAATATAAACTTTTTAATGTAACCTTATGACGTTTGACATAGAATTGACAGAATGCGTGCTGCAAATATCGTCAAAGAGGATGTAAAAAAAAACTGAATATCGTTTAAAGCAGATGCTTCGGTCGGAGTTATCTGTACTAATATTATAAAGAGGTAAAGTTTGTAAGTTTGTGACGTTGTAGGGGGGTAATCTCGGGATCTACTAAACCGATTTTAAAAATTATTTTATTGTTGGAAAGCTACTTTAACAGGGAGTGTCATAGGCTATATAACATGACGCTTTATACCACGGGAGCGGGACAGACCGCGGGTGAATCCGCGCCGGGCCGCTAGTAATATTATAAACAGTTTATTGTCATAATTAAGATATTAATTTTGTCTATACTCTGTTAGCTGCATCTCCACTAATTCCTAATAAAGAAATAATTTAATATATTAATGTGATAAAAAACAAATTTTAGTTCATAAAATAATCAAACTGAACTAGTTTGAATAAAAACTTTTGGATATGAATACTTTTATTTTTATAATAGCCCTTTTCAAGTGGTTTAGTTGCACTTAAGTCCCTGCATTAAACTATCCCGTGTAACTACCTCGTAGTTCCTACTACTGATATAAACTTTGGATTATGCATAAAGCCTACTACCCAATATGAACCTATCGAATCGTTCCGAGTCTACTATTACAAATGATTTCACTGACTTTTAGCGCAGGATAATCTTTGGATTATAAATAGTAACACAAAAATAATTTGCCATTATGAATAGTTTTTTTTAGAATTATTCCATTAGTATTGGTAATTAACAGACTTATAAATATGTACTAATATCTGTAAAAGCATTTTATTGCGAATTAAAATTACTACATGTACTAAAATATATTATGAATTCATTTGTGCATGTATTTTTTATGGTTCGTTCCAAGGCACACAACTTTTGTTGCTAATACTTTATTTAAAAAAAACTGAAACCTCTGAGTAATATTAAATTATAACACATAAAGCGATTAAATCATAACGATTATTTAAATTTTTCACTTACATAAAAAATATTTAATTATAAAAATGAGGTAATATTTTTCTCCTGATAGCCCGAAAACACAGAGTGAATTTAGCAACGCTTTGCGTTTTTGATGCCGTTTTTAGCCGTGTTGTTTGTTAGCAATGCTCTCTCTAGACATGTTATAACTCAATGGTAATATATTAAAGCGGAAGAAAATATTTGGTAATGCAAATTTTGCGATGATTATTATCATGTAAACGATAATGTTCAACGTTAGGCAGCAAAGCGGTATTCTTCTTAAGATTCCATAATGTCCTACGAAGAAAAGTCAAGCAAACTTGAGCGAAAATATTGTAATTTATAAACGATCCATGCGGGATCTTAAAAGTAGCGAGGAACTTATATCGTAGCCTAATACGGTGCGGAGAGTGGGAGATAGTATATTAAAATTATTATATACCATATTGGGACTTAAAAAGCGCAGGGATAGAGATATTAAACATCATATATGCAAGCGGATTCGAATTATTAAAACTTGACAGTCTTATATCTGCTATATCTTCGAACGACATATTATATTTGTCATTGATCAGCAAAGTATTTTGCGGAAATTTATAGTCGTTTGATTTAAAACCACAGTGACGTTTAATCAAACGAAATGATGAAATGGATCTTAATAAAGACCTGGATGTAATTGGTGACAGCGTAGCGTGGTAATAGACATCTCGAGAGTCATGGGCGACATTATTATCATCATCACTATTATCAACTGATGATATTTCATTATTCATAGAGGTTCCAGAGACATTACACGAGCTATGATGCGGATTAGGTACGTCAGTGGACGCTGAAGTAGCACTAACAACAAGGGACTTCGGCAAATGATCATTATTAGATGTTGAAAGAGCGGAAGACGACAACGACTTGCTTAGTACAGCTAAAGTCGAAGTGTCGGAATAAGACGCAGTTTGAGTATAATTTTCAACATCGTGACTATAAGAAGACATTGATGTAGATATATTGTCATTGCAGTATTCATTAATAAGCGGGGGAGGAACATTGTTATGAGAAAGACCAGATTTTGATGTAGAAAACTGCGGTAAACGTGAAGCATCAGACTGCGTAAGCGACTGTAACGACTTGTTTGGTACAGCTAAAGTCGAAGCGGGTGAACAAGACGCAGCGAACCGACGATTTTCAACATCGAGACTACAAGAAGCCATTGACGTCGATATCTCGTCATTGCGGTACGAATCAATATGTAAATTATTAGGCGAGAGCGGTATAGACTGAGGTGAACAAAGAGCATCAGACTGCATAGAAGACTGCAATATTGGAGTGCTCATATAACAACGAGTGATTGCAAAGCGGTTTGATAGTTATTTTGAATATGTTTGCAATCTCGTACGGTGTTCTTTGATTGCAATCTCCTAAGTGCTACTTTTGTCTTGCAATATAATTCCTCGAAAGGAATCATTGCATCAAAATCAGGTACGGCACCTGGCACAGTCATTAATAGTTCCGCATTATATATATTGAATTAAATCAAAGTTATGTAACGCGATAAAAAAACGTGTGGATTGTTTAATATTAGAATGTATCAACTTTTAATTTATAGTTTGAAGAATATGAGGTTAAGACCGTTATGTACACGGCGTCAGGGACTGAGTTGATCACCGCCGAACGTTGTATATGCAGCGTCGGAATCAAAACAAGGTGACAGTATGCCTATTGGTGGAAATTTGAAATAAAGCGGTTTTATAATGGTTTTTTACGTGACATACAACCGGTCATGTTATACAGATCCGAATATTGAGCCACTGATAGAACACAAGCGTCTCGACTCTCCACTCAGCTGAGATGAGAATATTACGATGGATGTGTGGTGTTACAAGAATGGATAAGGTTAGAAATGACTACATAAGGGGGATCTTTAAACGTTGCACCCGTGACAGACAATTTGAAAGGAAGAAGACAAAATGAATATTAAACTGCAAGATTGATAGGTACAAATGTAAAGGTAGACCAAAAAAGAAATAAATGGTGGTGACAGAGGACGTATGCCAGAGGAGAGGAGTATGGAAGGAAAAGACATATTGTGCCGAACCCAAATAATTGGGAGAAGCTCAAAGAAAAGAGAGAGGAAATTTATGTGCTTTCCCAAAGTATAATCTATCTCCGTGCCTAATTTCAATATAGTTCAATATATATTTCAATTGTGTGTGTGTGTGTCACTAACTTAATCATGTATCTAATGCCGTACGTACATCTTGCTCCTTGCGTCCTTTTGCGCTTTAATTAGCCAAAGTGACTTAAAATTTAATAGGTTCTAATCAATGTAGATACCCAACTTTTTAAGAAAAACATGAAAAGTAGTGTTGTGCTCTTCAGTTAGGTATATTTAAATTAATATAAATAATATTGGCACCTTTTGAAGAAAAATGAAGGACATGAAAAATCTTCTCTTTTGTTTGGAGTCAGTCAAAGGTCTACACTTTCCCAGTGGTGGAACAGGGGGCTATCCCCCGTTCCACCACTGGGCCCGATTTTCACCTGCACCCTGTTTACGTTTACAACATAATATTCGGGATCCAGATACCAGGCGTAGCCATATTTGACGCAGTGTGTCCAGCTGGTTCCTCCTTATTAACAATCAAGATATTCAGCCGTCTTCTTCTCAACTTAGTCTTAAACCTTGTTTGTCTACTTTTACTATTATATTTTTAAACCGTGAATTAAATGACGTCTGTTCTCATCTCAACGCGCTACGGAATTTTCCCTACACGGAAATTAATAATCGTAAGTCTGGTTTCTTGCGGTCAATATAATTACAAAAAAAAACTGATACAAAAGTATCTATTTTTAAAATCTTACAACGCATATTACGGCAAAGTACAACGCCTTGCCATCCTCATAATAATTGCTTTGTCAAATTTTTATTTTAGTAATTTTTGTATTTTTACAATGCTATTTTATTAGTACCGAAGTAAGAAAGACAGTTGGTCTGAAAGAGAGTGTCGGGGTGAAGGTAAGGAAAGGAATGCTCCGGTGGTTCGGACATGTAGAAAGAATGCATGATTAAAGAATGAATAAACAGATATACAATGCAAAAGTGGATGGATGCAGAAGTCGTGGAAGGCCACGACACACTTTCCATGATCAAATTGATCGTGTACTAGCAGAAGGTGATGTTAGGAACCTTAAGAACAGACGAGCGTGCATGACAAGAGTTATGAATGTCAAAGAAGCAAGTGAGGTGTGTAAGAATAAGCCTAAATGGCGCTCTGTTGTTCGTGCCTACCCCGCAAGGGAACTGGCGTGAAGTTATGTATGTATGTATGTATGTATTTTATTAGTATAACCGCAATTTAAACATGCAAATAACATAATAACGTATATTTATTATTTACCAAAACCAGACCTCACCCCACGTCAAACTCCTCCCCGAAACCACTAAGTGGTGTTTCCGATGTTTCGGGGACGGCGACATCGCATCAATATGCAAGGCCGAGGTCGACCGGAGCAGCCTGTGCTTCCGATATGGACATAAGGGCCACAAGGCAGGAAACTGCACAACCCTACCGCACTGTGTGGAATGCGATGCAGCCGGCAAAAACGCCAACCACTAGCTGGGTGGAAGAGTGTGCGCCAGCCACAATAAAAAGGTGTAGGGGTGCAAAAAAGAATGCCTCTCACAGCCACAATAAACGGAGGAGATGAAAAAACCACGCATTTAAATAGATGGCCATCATCCGTCTCCTCCAAACAATTTTGAACCACTGCGCCGGAGCCCAAAGCCTCTTATTTCAGGTTCTGGCGCAGTGGAACATTCATGTGGTCGTGGTCGCCGACCGCGACAGCTGGGCGGGCGAATAAAGTGGTTCGGTGGCCTTAACAAGCAGAGTCGCCGCAGGCTCCCCGTCCCTTGCGAACATCACGCGGGGAATGGGCTACGTCGCAGCGACCATTGACGAGTGCGTGGTCGTGAGGGTGTACTTCTCACCCAACCGCGCACTCGCCGAATTCGAGGCGTTCCTAGCCGAGCTGGACACGTTCGCTACGAGAATCATCCCTCGCCCCATAATGGTGCTCGGGGATTTCAATGCGAGGTCATTCGCGTGGGGTTCCCGAGTTTCTCGTTTCTACGTCTACCTTCACAGTGGCTAAAGCAATTTAGATATAGTTCTCAGTGATCTATGGACGTTGGCACAATATTTATCTATATTTATTTATGATTTTGGTTTTTTTCCAACGTTTCGGTTTGTGATCACGGAAGGCAAAGATGTCAAGTGTCAACGAGTATTGTTAAAGTTTTATTTAGCCTACCGCCAACTTGTTAATTTTAATTATTTAATTTTAATTTTGTTTATGGTTATTATTTACTCTATGGGAGCCTAATCTAATTTACTACCGCTTCGCAACATGTTATGGCTTGAAGAGAAGAAGCGGTGCAAGAAACTCTTCTGCAAACATGCCTAGCTCTAATAATTTTATATAATATTAAAATGGGTGGAAGGAAAAATAAAAGTAATTATCAGTCAAGTTGGTTTGTGTTCCGTTGTACGCAGAAAGAGCTCACAGTGTCTTGAGGTCTGGCAGCTGGTTTTTGCTGGGTTTGGGTCTTAATAGTTTTGATAATTGGATCCCAAACAGGTGGTACTTGCCAACCATCTTCTCTTTTGAAATTTGGGTGTTTTTTTATTTCAACGCCTCACGCATCATTCTAGGTATGAAACGATTCTCTTTCGCGAGGATTTGTGGGTTATCGAATCTGATGTAGTGGTTGGGTTTATCCAGCGTGTGTTCACTGATCGCAGACTTCGTAGACCTTGTGTGTTTCATGTCAGCAATGTGTTCTTTTACCCGTGTTTTTATGCTCCTCTTTGTTTGCCCAATGTATGACAATCCACACTCACAATCAAGCTTGTAAACCCCTGCATCCTGGAGTGGGATATTGCATTTCACAGGTCTCAGAAATTGGGTAATCTTTTTATGCGGCTTGAAATATGTTTTGATTGAAGCTCGCCTGAGGATGTGACCAATTCTGTCTGTGACCCCCTTGATGTAGGGTAGGGTAGCAGGGCACCGCTCAACTGAAGGTGGTTTGGGGCCTTTGTGACGTTGGTGTGGAGTCTTCAGCTGATTGCGTTGTAGAACTCGCTTGACATGCTGAAGCTCTCCAGCTATGTGGTTCTCGTCACAAATTTTCCGTGCTCTCTGAAACAAAGATTTGCCCACGGTAGCTAACTGACTAGGATGGTGGTGAGACGAACCATTAAGGTATTTATCTGTATGGGTAGGTTTCCTATACACCGTATGACCAAGAGTATTGTCAGGGTTCCTTAGGATGAGCACATCCAGAAAAGCTAATTTATTATTTGCCTCTAGTTCCATAGTAAATTTAATATTACTGCTAATGGAATTGAGATGATCTAGAAATGCAGAGACTTTATCGTTTGGGAGGACGGCAAAAGTATCGTCTACGTACCTTTTATACATCTTCGGCTTAGCCGGAGCGGTATCCAGTGCCTTCTGCTCGAAGTCTTCCATAAAAATGTCAGCCACGACAGGAGACACCGGTGAGCCCATGGCTACACCGTTGATTTGGTCGTAGAAGCCGTAGTCCCACACGAAATAGCCTGATGTGAGGCAATGTTTTAGTAGATCTGCATATTCCTCAGGCATGTTATTATCTATTAGCTTCCTTTTGACAATCTCAATGCAGTCTTCCACTGGTAAACTGGTAAATAAGGACTGGACATCAAAACTGACTAGTACTTCATCCTCAGCCAATGTCAAATTTTCAATTGCGCTGATGAAGTCGAAGGAATCCTTGACATGGTAGGGTGTGTTGCCGCGGAGATTGTTGAGTGTCTTCGCGAGATGTTGTGCCAGTCTGTATGTTGGTGAGTCAAGCTGGCTAACTATAGGGCGCAAGGGGATGTTGTTTTTGTGAAGTTTAGGTAACCCATACAGTTTAGGCGCTTTGGCGCAAGATGGTGTGAGTGCGGATACGTCTAAGCTTAATTTTTCGGAGTGTTTTTTCATAACCGCGATTGTTTGTTTGGTTACTTTATCCGTGGGGTCAGTTTTGACCTTTTTATAAGTGCTTTCGTCCGATAAAAGATCTTGTATTTTACTATTGTAATCAGACGTATCCATGACGACGGTCGCGTTACCTTTATCTGCACGGAGCACGGTTATTTCTGGTTTATTGCGAATGTTTTTTAAGGCAATATATTCAGCACGAGTGAGATTCGGTTTGGGTAGACGACTACGGCGTAAAACCGATGAGATATCTTGTCGTATAGCTTCCGCATCCTCTTTCTGCATGCTGTTCCTTACCAGACATTCTTCTACGTTGCAGATTATGTTTTGAAAAGGTATTTTTCGCGGGGTTATTGCGTAATTAAGGCCTTTTTCTAATACCGAAACGGTGTTTTTATCCAATGTTTGTTTTGACAGGTTAACCACCGACAGTGACACATGATTAGTGGTCGCGTTTCCATGCACATCAACAATTGTTTCACAATTGAGCTCAGGTATATTTTGCGCGTTCCTTGTACCAAGATGTTTGTTTTGGTTTGTTAGCATTTGGTTGTATTTTGAAATTTGGCGGTTTTTAGTTGTTCATATTTGACCTTTGCTCTCTTGTTAACAATATCAATGTAGTTTTGGAAATCTTCTGTCGATTATAATGATGTCGATAAAACTTCAACAATACTCGTTGACACTTGACATCTTTGTCTTCCGTGATCACGGCCACTGAAAAGTGGCCGAAACGTCGGAAAAAACCAAAATCAAATAAAATTACCGCGCTTAAAACCGTTAAAACGTAGTTTTATTATGTATACAAGTCGCGAAAACTTAAGAAAATATAACATATTTTAATGTTGGTAAGAATCTCTTACGCCATAATATCCATATCATTGTGATTTATTCAACGTACACGAAGTCGCAAGAAAAAGCTTAAATAAAAAATCAAACTAATTACGCACATTCTTTTCCATACATTCTATAAATAATAATTATTGGCCTTGAAAGTTATTAAACCAACTAGCTAATGCTTTGTCGAATTCATAATTAACGATGGATGCTGAATACTGTGAGATATGACGGTGAAAAGCACTTATGAACCTTGAGCTTAGTGGTGAGTGAGAATATACACGAAGAGATACGCAAACAGAGGTCTGTATTTTAAAAACAATTCTGACTAAACTAAAAATAAATAAAACTAAAAACTTTCTAGATTTCAAAAAAATTTGAATTTGGAACAATTATTTTCTCAAATATTAGTAGTCTATTGGTTATTATTTTTTATGCTTCATTGTAGGCAAACCTGATAATAAATGGCTGCCGTCGGCCATGGATATCTGCAACATAAAGGGAGCCGAGGTATTGTCCATTGAGACAATTTACGCCGTTTTTGAAGAGCCTCAAATTGTAGGGATTTGAGAAACCGCATGCGTAGAACTTTAATTCCAAAGGATGCGCACTCATTTGATGAATCTGATTGATTGAATTGACTGATTGGTCGAACGAGTTTGATTGTTTTTTTTTCAATTTTCCCCTTGTCAAAATTACTGCAAGTCAATGTTAATAGTAGCCAATTGTTTTTACGTGGGGTAGGGTGCATACGCAAAAAAAAATGTTGCCTTAATCATAACATGCAGTCTGCCTCGGACAGGTTCTTAATCCACGCGGGGATGAGCCGAGACAAACTGATTAAGTATTTGTTCTTATTTCATACGTTCAATGCACCTTATTTAACCTTACCTATAAAGGTGTATAAACACCTTACATAAATACTCAGACACAAAAATGAATTGTATATAGTTACGAAAAAAATACTTTGAACACCGTCATTCTTCTGTCGCTCTATAGTTTTATTCTTTATTTAGAATTTATATTTAGAATCAAATCAGTCAAAATTAATTTTTTTATGCCGGGTATTTAACTTTCAATATGTTACTATATATATTATACTTTTACCCTACCATTGATAGAAAATTGGCATTACTTGGATGTACTTTATATCAAACCATATGGGATATATCATGTCTTATATGATCTAAGTATCAAATATTAACGAGTAAGTTGTAACCATATTTTTACCCGGCTAAGTAAGGGTAAGTTGTAACTAGCTAACTCGGTAAAAATGTTGTGTGTAAGCATTGTACACTGAAAAATATATTATTTGATCCTATTCGACCCATTTTGAGAGAAGCACTTCCGGTTTCCGCCTTATTTCACGTCCGCCAGATGTCTCTCTGATAGAAAGTGGCGCCCCCTATAGCGCTCTTAGAATTTAAGAGCACGGGAACATCGGTGGCCGCTTAAAGTATCGTCTTATCATTGTAGCGTCGGTTTTCGTAACGTTCACAAGCCACTCACTTGCAGAAAACTTATTTTGCTTTTCTTATAAAAATCTTTTATCTCAAAAGTTTTTTATTTATCGTTAAATCTAACCACCGGGACAGGCTGGGTTTCGAAAAGGCTACAGCACCGTAGACCACATCCATACTGTTCGCCAGATTATACAAAAGATCGAAGGGTATGCATGTATGGCATTGGTGTATGTATGCTTTGTATGGCATTGGTGTAGGTACTATGAGAAAGCCTTCTACTCCATCGAAACTTGGGCTGTTCTGGAATCTTTGCAAAGATGCCGTATTGATTAGCGATACAGTAAAGTGTTGAGATGCCTGTATGAAGCCGCAACGAAGGCCGTCCGGGCCTGGACTGGAGGGCGAAGCCTATACCCTTACCTCGCGGGGTGAGACACGGGAATATTATTTTCCCGAAACTGTTTACCAACGCTATGGAGTATGTCTTCAATACTATGGACTGGAGTGGACGAGGCATCAACAGCGAACGCATCTCTTACCCCAGTATTGCCAACGATATCGTTATCTTTGCAGAGCCTTTGGAGAAACTTGCCGAACTGCTGAGCAGCTAAAAGGAATTTTCGAGGCTAATAGGAGGACTCAGTTGGGCTAGGCAGCTTTCGGTAAGCTTCGTCAAGTCTTCTCGTCAAAAGTTGAAGACAAAAGTCTCCGATTGATGGATAGGCGCTATATGAGGAAGTCGGAGGACAAGAATAAGTGGCGCCGACTTGGGGAGGCCTACGTCCAGCAGCGGACTGCGATTAGCTGCATCAACAAATTATTACAAATTAATAGCACCGAGTGATAACAATCACTTCACTCAAAATGGATCAAATATCGAATCGGAACAAATAATAGAGAGAACACCTGATAAGGCTTGTCTGTTATGTTTCCTGAGATATTTGGGATCCAGGTAAGTTCTATGTAGTACCATCTTGCCATAATAAGGAGACGAAACTTTAAGCAGCCACAGATGCTCCCGAACTCATAAGCTGGAACAGGGTTACAGAGCTATGGGAGTATACCCCTGATAGAGGGCGCCACTTTCTATCGGAGAGACATCTGGCGAAAGTGAAATAAGGCGTAAACCGGAAGTGCTTCTCTCAAAATAGATACCCAAATATGTCAGGAAAATTAAGAGATATGTTTTTTTAGTGTTAAAACCCTCTATTTTTTACCCTACTTAGTGTACACATGTGTGTCGGCCACCATTTTTATTTTTTCCCAACTTCACTACAATTTTTTGTAGTTCCACACATATTACGCTTACTGTCGTTAGATATTAAAAAAAAGAGAACCAGGTCTACAAAGAGTAGACATTGTTACCTCACAAAAAAATGTTACATTTAATCTGATAAAGTTCGGTTAGGCCGATTCTGATGAAATTCCTCCTAGTGCCGTTGTTGGTTGGTTCAGGAGGAAATAAAATAGTGTGGTCGGACCGCCTGATGGCCAAAAACGGGGCGCTGTTGCGTCAAGCGCAACACATATTGGCCGTCAGAGCAATAAGAAGATACCGTACGGTGTCCTTCGAAATGGCCTCGCTACTCGCTGGATCCCCCCCATGGGACCTGGAAGCCAGGGTCCTGGCGTCACTGTATATGTGGCGCAAAGAGGCCCTGGCCAGGGGCACCAGACCCGCGCCTCGTGAGATCGAGGCGTGCCGGTCAAAGCTCCGCCAGGTAGCCGTGGGGGTCTGGGAAGATCGCCTAAGACGCCCCAGCGCGGACCCCGTCACCATTGAGGCGGTGAGGCCCGTCCTGCAAGAATGGATTAGACGAAGTCACGGCACCCTGACGTTCAGGCTGACGCAGGTCCTGATGAGGCATGGTTGCTTCGGAAGGTACCTGTGTCGCCTCGGCCGCGAAGCCACGTCAGAGTGC
Organism: Dendrolimus kikuchii; assembly: GCA_019925095.2. Lineage (NCBI taxonomy): Eukaryota > Metazoa > Arthropoda > Insecta > Lepidoptera > Lasiocampidae > Dendrolimus > Dendrolimus kikuchii. Next base: position 10,097,797 of record CM034393.1, on the reverse strand, counting down.
CATCATTGTGATTCGGGCGACGAGGACACGGCGCTGCACACACTCCAGGAATGTCCAGCCTGGACGGAGCAGCGCCGGGAGCTCGTCGCCCATACCGGATTTGACACCTCGCTCCCGGCCGTGGTACGCACCATGGTCGGGAGCTCCACCGGATGGGACGCCGTCTCCTTCTTCTACGAGCAAGTTATGTTTGCGAAGGAGGGGGCGGAACGGGAGCGTGATCAATAATTCCCTGCTCCGCTCCCGCCAAAGGAGGACGCGCCGACGCCGGAGGTCGGATAGTGACCTTCGGCCGCCGTAAGCGGGCGGCGCGGGTGGGGCCCCTAGGGGTATAAGGGTTCTCACTCACCCGCACATGCCGTCGAGATGAGAGTGCGAGTGTTCCGCGCGCGCTCATCTCTCTTCCAGTGGGGCGCGTTACAGACCGACCCACGCACGAAAGAGACCTAGTAGTAGCCGGGGGACACGTCCCCTGGCATAGGAAGAGGTCCAGCGAGGGTGGCCCACGCCTACCAGGGCAGGCGGAGTTGGGAACCCCGCATTCACGTAGCCCTGGCATAAGGCGCAGGACGGAACACCCAGGGGTTTTAGTGGATATTCCCTTCCCGTTAAAAACCGCCCCACGCCCGGACTAGACCTAGATAATGCCTGGGGACAAAAGAAGTCCCTCGGCAATGGAAGAGGCCTGTGCGGTGAGGCCCACGCCTGCCAGGGCACGCGGAGTTGGGAATCCCGCTGTCCCGTAACCCTGGCATAAGGCGCAGGACGGAAAAAAGAGGAAATAAAATACTCGTCTAAGGCAAACCACTGATATATAGAATTTGCTGGATTGAATAGCAATGTTTTTTTCTAAAACTACCTTAGCGCAACTCTATAAGAATAACCGAATTGAAGAAGGACATTACAGGTTATTCCATCTATCCATTGATGTCTTTGAGATATGCCGCTTCCCGAGGAATATAAAAGTGCTAATACTGGCTGGTATATGGAAGTCAATGACGTAGCACAAAAGAATATTATCACTTAACACGCTGATTGAAAATAACTTGGTGTGTAAATATTAGGATTATAAATTACAACAAATCAATACCTTCTGTAACAGGGGGGTATCACACGATTAGTCCGTAAAGGTTAGGCTTTGGTAATAATTATAGGCCTGTCTCGTCGGCCAACGACTCTTATATCGGTATGCTCAAGAAAAGCTCTTCATCGTTAGTTTTAAAATGCAGGAGACGATTCAAAGAAAAGAATAAAGAGTTTAAACTCTGGCTACTTAAAGTTGATATGAAGCGACGCGTGCCCTTTTGGGTAACCGTCTCGTACGCAAACGAGACGCAAAGAAAGAGAGATAAAATATTCTACTTATTCTATGGTGACTAGAACTAGTTACGTAGTAGTAGTAACTGTAACTGTAAAGTAGTAACTAGTTTCAGAGAATCCTAAGATCATTCTAGAAAGTTCCATCCTATCTCTAAAAATGTGAGTCTAGATTAGCTAAAAGGCTATTAGTATTTTGGATAATATTAAATACCTAGGTCGTCCTGAAGGTCCTTTCAAATGAATATGGTTAAATATGAACAAGCATTTTTATATTAAAAAAATACACGGAGGCATTCGGTCATTCATGTTGACGACGTTTTAAGAATATGTACATATTTAATTTACCCCCGCCTTACTCAAACAGGTTGAAATCGATGTATCATCATTGATTGGCAAAACTTTAAATATTTGTTCTCATTAGTTAAAAAATAAGCAAAAATCAATTTTACTGCATCATTCAAATTTTCTTTAAAAATTATATTGATTTTTAACGAACAAGAAGATATTCCTAGAACACGATTACATGTGTTTGTCTTCTTGATATGAATATAAAGATATGAATCTTATGACATAATACACTTAATATAATAAGTCACAGGGGGCCGGTGCTAGCGGGGTAGCAGCGGACTCCCCCCCCCTCCCCTTATTAATGAAGTGGGTCACTCCACCGGGGCGGCCCAGTATTGCCAAACGTAGGGGCGTCACGATGCAGTAATTCTGTTTCCAATCCCATGGCGCTCCATGAAAGCGCGGATACAGGTTTAGGTTTAGTGGGTAGTTTGGCGATCGGTTACTCGCTGCTGCTTCTGTTTCAAGCTAGCGTGGAGAGCCGGTTGCTGAGAGTCCAACAGTCTCGATGCATATTTCTGCGCTGCATTTGGCTCCTCCCCCGAAGAGCCCGAGGACGATGTCCAAAGACAATCCCCTGCGTTATAAAAAAACAAAAGGTTGGAAGTTACCACTCTGACGTTCCGCCTGACGCAGGTCCTCTCGGGGCACGGATGCTTCGGGAGGTACTTAAGTCAAAAAGGCGTCAAGACCTCGTCGCCTTTATCGGATTAGACACTACGCTCCCAACCGTGATTCGCACCATCGTCGGGAGAAAACCGGATGGGACGCCGTCTCCTCCTTCTGCGAGCCGTCATGCTTGCGAAGGAGGAGGTGGAGCGGAAGTGTGAGCGGTCTTTTCTCCGCTCCCGCTAAAGGAGAAGGCGCCGACGCCGGAGGGCGGGACTTGACCTAGGGCCGCCGTAAACGGACGGCGCGGGTGGAGCTCCTTGGCGTATAGGGGTTCTCACTCGCCTGCACATACCGTCGAGTAGGTTAGCTAGTTAGGTAGTTAGTTAGGTAGGTAGCGCGAGTGTTCCGCGCGCGGTCACTTCTCCTCCCTAGCCCCGCATTAGACCTGGAAGATGCCGGGGGATATAAGTAGTCCCCCAGTAGTAGAAGCGGCCGGTGTGCGAAGCCCCCGCCTGTCAGGGCACGCGGAGTTGGGACGGAACACTCAGGGGTTTTAGTGGGTATCCCTAACTGGTGAGTGGCAATAGCTTGGCACTAGTTTTGACTGGGCATGCTAGTGCCACCCTGACCCGTCGAATCCCACACACGGGTCGCAAACTATCCCCCCAAGCTCCTGTGTTTGTGGCGGTTTATAGTCCTCAATTGGATTTTTTCTAGTTAAAAAAAAATATAACTTCAGCGCATTCACCGGCACTAGGTTCCGAAACTCGTACCAGGGTCCTCTTCACCTGCCCGTCGAACCGCCGACGACCCAGCAGCAGCCCCAGTGCGTAGACCGGTATTTGCCTCTAAGGCTCCCCTTTCACTCAGCTGGGCCATCCTCTTCTTTTCCTTTTGCTTCCGTACTCCTTGCGAGCTCCTTTTCGAGACTCTTTTCGAGACTTTTTCGAGACACTTTTCGAGACTTACTCCGTGTTCAGATTGTCGCACTTATATATCTGGTCGACGCTCTAGAATGAACCTTATTACATCATTCGACTATATGTCTATCCTTGTCCAACAAATATTCCCGTCCTTGTTACTTACCACGAGTTTATTCCAGTTTCTTCTCGAGTATATCTATCTCGGTTTAACATTTGTCTGGCCCTATATTTCTATCCTGCTCTTTCGTGTTACTTTGTATATGCAACATTGTATTGTGTTCTTGTTAAGGCAAAGACTACAAACTTTTTTCTTAAGGGGCAGAAGTTCCGCTACGCATATCCGTCACAATATGATAAAAGTATCAGTTGATTTAACTGTCTTATCTTATTAAAATTACTTTTCTTTTGCACAATTAGTTTTAATCTAATAACTAAACGTGAATAGACTTTATCTTTCTCAAACTACTACTATTTGCGATAAAAGGCTTCAAAGAATTGAGAATGTGTGTCATACACCATCATGGGAGTTTATTATTCTTTACCTCCAGCTGTGAGCTCGTGATCCTCTTTTGAGGTCTCCAGATCTTTCACTAAAATTAACCAAAATAAAACTCAACGTATATTATAAAAATAGTAAATGTATTTTTTTAACTAGCAAAAAGAGATGCTTTAGGAGGATTTGCGATGTTTTCTACCTAGGAATAATTTTCATGATAGCTTAAAAAAATATCTTATAATGTATGGGTTATTAATATAAGCTTCTGTAAATAGTTCATACGATAATTTATTTTTATTAATTTTGTATTTTATTCAAACAAAATTCTTCATACAATAAAGGTTTAATTAATATAAATTGTTATACCTATCTTCTTTTTCTTACCTATATTTTTTTTAAGTGTATAAAATAATATTTTCATGATATTACAAATCCGGAAATAAATTGATAAATTACTATGTGACAGCCCAAATTTGAAAGTGTGATAGTTTTTCAGGAAAGTGTACAACAAAAATGCATAGATTGTGGGATAGTGTTAGGGCTCGCTTCGCACGCCCTGATTACAATTTTTAAGATAAGCATTTGAGAAAGTAAAAATTGTAAATGACCTAGTCAGTCACAAGAACTTTTATGATATATTTATTATAAAGATATTTTGATTTTAATTTCTTAGTGGCAAAGTTTAAGGTCAAGAACTAGGTTGGCAGGAAGTGTACTGCAGGTTAATTAAACATATTTAATTAATACTTAGATATTTGCTATAGACATATTGTCATTGTGGAATGTCTACAGTAATCTATAATTTGCTTTTTAAAATATATTTAAAGTAAAATGTATAGACAAAATAAACAGAAAAAATTGCCGTCGTCATTGCTATTGAGTTATTTTCCATTAGAAATATTCTCTAAGAAAATAATAGTGGCTTATTACATACCTACAATATGCGTAATAATAATCAAATGGCTGTCGGTCATGACGCAAATACTCAGTTGCTAATCCTAGTATACGTATAATACAAATACATTATCATATTTATTTATAAATATGTAAAATTTTCTCAACTGCCATAAAAATTAACTGGATTTTGCAAAGGCTTCCTTGAGACCATAAAAGGGCCAACATACAGATATATATCGTAGAACCAACACGTAGAGGTCTCGTTCTATAGTGCATGTAGTTTTAGACAGGTTATAAGAATAGCCGTACTTTTGAAAACTTGTATTCAGTGGCTTTTGAAAAGAAATTATGTTTTTTTTTATTGCAGGAAATCAGCAGACAGGCAGACGGCCCACTTGATGGAAAGCGGTTACCATCGCCTATGGACATTTGCAACACCAAAGTTGCTACAAATGCGCTGCTGCTCTCTTAAGGGAGACTGGAACCTGGTCACTAATGCCGGAACACAACTCAAGGTTGTTATGGCGACATACTTTAAACCATTGGTGGTAGCCATCCAGTCGGGCAAATGCCCTACCACCTGGCTGTGGGTTGTTTTTGTGTTGGCCGCAGGAAATTATATTGGTTCTCCGTTCCTGCACGGATAAAATGTATAGGATATTATGTACAGGCCTCCTTGATTATTTAGTCTCATTATAGCGTGTTATAAAGCAACACATTTCCAATTATTTAGGTTATTGCAGGACTATGCCTGATGCTCCAACTTGAGATCTATTGATCTCCATTCAGTGCCAGCCGGGAAGCCAAGAACCTTCCTTGGAGTCCACATACAGGTGTCGTCACTCAATTTAAATTTTGATACAAACTCTAAATTGAGCTACCTCCCCCCTCGAGAATTGCATTATTATAATATATGTCGGTTTAAACCACAGCATTTCGGATTTTGGTATAACTTTTTCTGAAGGATGTATTGAAATTGCAACACGTAGCCCTTTCGACGAGTTAGTCTAAATGTGGTGTGAAACTGACTGGCTTATATCTTTAAGATCTGACTAAGGCAAAGCACATTGAGTTAGATCTTCGATATAACTAATATTATGAAGAGAAGGAAGTTCAAGAAACATTATTTTAGTTTCGAAACACATTGTTTACTTATAACTCACTAGAGTTTACCCCGCGGCCAGGCCGCGGGTCAACCTTTAGTCCGTGCTTCTTGTTTAAAGAGCAGGAGTTATTAATACAGGTTACGTTGTACTTAATTTTTATGTTAGTGCTATTTTCACTCGGAAGTTTAATTTCATTTTATATCGCAAACTATCCCATCTCCGGGCATGAAAAGTATTTATGTCCATTTTCGGTATTAAAACTACATTTAAACAAAATTACAGCAAAATCGATTTAGTATTTCTATTAGTTTTCCGTGAAAACTTAACGGAAAGACATATCGAGTTACTATCGCATTTTTATAGATGAGAATGCTTATATCTATAAACTTGAGAAATGATTGATCTTATCCAAACTTTCAACCTTTATTTCAAACCGTCCTAGCTGGGACGCGTCTTCATTTTAGCGAGAAAGTTAAAAATCTGGGCGTAATTATCGATAGGGAACTGTCTTGGTAGCCTCACATCACAGAACTCAGTCGTAGGGTCTTTGCTTCATCTGCTTCGCTTAGGAAGTTAAAATACTTGCTCAATCGCTTTTACTGTCGATCCTTGACTATGCGGACGCCTGTTATCTTGACCTTACCGTAGAACAACTCAATAAACTAGAGCGACTTCAAAATTTTTGCATCAGGTTTATAATTGGTTTAAAGAAATATGACCATGTCTCTGAATATCGCAAAAAACTCAAGTGGTTGTCAATCTCACTTCGCCGGAATGCTCATCTTCTCAATCTGCTGTATAGCGTATTATTTATTCCTCCTACTTCTTCCTATCTCAAGGAACGTTTTGATTTCCTCCATACATCTCACACCCTTAATTTGCGCTCTTCTCACAATCTTGCCTTAAAAACACCTGCACACGTTTCTACTTTCTACACCAAATCCTTTGCTGTGCAGGCTTTCCGGCTGTGGAACTCATTGCCCGAAAACATAAGACAGGCAAAATCACTCGCCATTTTTAAAAGTGGTACGTGAATATAATCTCAATTTATAATAAATATTTAAAACCTAATTACATGTACGTTTATTTAATAATAAAAAAATAAAAAATTAGTGTATTTGTATATTAATATTATGTATATTAGTATATATATAATATTAATTTGTGTTATTGTTTATTCTCTATTTTTTATTCATTGTAGGTATATGTATTGTGTAATATTTGTATATCCTACATATATATATATATATATATATATATATATATATATATATATATATATATATATATATTTAATTTGCACTCCACCGTCATACACTTACGAATCTCCCGTTGATAAAATCCAAATCCCGGGTTATCTGGAAGAAATCGCTCTAAAGCGATAAGGCCGCCCTTTGTTCCTACTTTAATGGTTAAATGTGACTACTGTAAATTGTTTATTTTATGTGTATGTGGTGAACAATAAAGAGTTTTCTATCTTCTATCTATCTATCCTAGCTATATCTATCTATCCCCCGTCTATGACAACTACATAAATGACAAAAAGAACAAATCAGACAAATCGGACAAAAAGGACAAATCGGTCAAATTGAACAAATCTGACAAATCGATCAAATCGGACAAATCGAACAAAAATGACAAATTGAGCAACTCGGACAAATCGGACAAATCGAACAACTTGGACAAGTTGGACCAATCGGACAAATAGGACAACTCGGACAAATTGGACAAATCGGACAACTCGGACATAAAGGACAAATCGGACATAAAGGACAAATCGGACATAATGGACAAATCGGACATAAAGGACAAATCGAACAAAAAGACAAATCGGATAACTGTGACAAATCGGCCAAAAAGGACAAATTGGACAAAGATGACCAAAATGACGAAAACCTATCCCACTTTTTGGGATAACCTTTACATAAATCTATCCCAAAATCTATCCCATTATCCGGAATAAAAGGTAGCCCTTGTCCACCCTCGGTATTAAAATGACATGTATACCGAATTTCAACTAAATCGGTCCAGTAGTTTTTCCGTAAAAGCATAACAAAACTCGAAAACTATCCCATTTTTCAGAATACAAAGTATCCTATGTTCATTCTCGGCATCGAAAAAATATATATATACTGAGTTTCAGCCAAATCGGTCAAGTAGTTTTTACGTGAAAACGGAACAGACAGACAGAGTTACTTTCGCATTTATAATATTAATAGGGTTTATCGTATATGGTGCAATGTATTATTGCATGTGGAAAGAATGACTAAACAGATATACAATGCAAAAGTGGATGGATGCAGAAGTCGTGGAAGGCCACGACACACCTTCCATGATCAAATTGATCGTGTACTAGCAGAAGATGATGTCAGAAGCCTTAAGAACAGACGAGCGTGCATGACAAGAGTTATGAATGTCAAAGAAGCAAGTGAGGTGTGTAAGAATAAGCCTAAATGGCGCTCTGTTGTCCGTGCCTACCCCGCAAGGGAACTGGTGTGAAGTTATGTATGTATGTTGTTGTATGTTATTATTTCTATATAGATTATTTTGACTTTTGACCGCTGGCACTGTCTCATCCATATAACACACTTGAAGTTATTTCTTCAATCATTACATTGCGGCCTCACACATACAAAATGTGTAAGCAGAACATACTGTTATGTTACAGTTCCAATAATTCCCCCTACCTAACTTAACTGGTTGTTCCTTAATAAAATGGAGATAGATGATGGAACTAAGTCGTGCAATTTCATAATAATATCTCCGAAATATATCTGATGGAAAATCGTCATTTCGTAGAAATATAGATATTTATAATGTGTTCAAGTTGAGCACAGTTGAGTTTGTCCGAGTTGACCGATTTGTCCGAGTTGTCCGATTTGTTCGAGATGTCCGATTTGTCCGAATTGTTCGATTTGTCCCTTTTGTCCGATTTGTCCGTTTTGTCCGATTTGTCCGAGATGTCCGATTTGTCCGTTTTGTCCGATTTGTCTGATTTGTCCGTTTTGTTCGTTTTGTTCGATTTGTTCTTTTTATCCTTTTTGTCATTTATGTAGTTGTCATAGACGGGGGATAAATAAATATAGTTAGGAAGGTTTGAAATAAAGGTTGAAAGTTTGAATAAGACCAATGATTTCTCAAGTTTATAGATATAAACATTAATCATCTATAAAAAAGGCGATAGTAACTCGATATGTCTTTCCGTTAAGTTTTCACGGAATACTACCAGGAATACTGGATCGGTTTTGCTGTAATTTTGTTTAAATGCAGTCTTAATACCGAAAATGGACATAAATACTTTTCATGCCCGGAGATGGGATAGTTTGCGATATAAAATGAAATTAAACTTCCGAGTGCATAGCATAGCACTAACATAAAAATGAATTACAATGTAACCTGTATTAACAACTCCTGTTCTTTAAAGAAGAAGCACGCACTAGAGGTTGACCCGCGGCTACACCGCGGGGTAAAGTCTAGTCTAGTAGAATATAAATGTATAACTAAACCGAGCGACGTTCGGTCGCCCGGATATGAATTTTAAAAGATTTCTCAAAGTCGTATAGACGTAAATATCATAAAAACAGAGCAATTAAGGATGACAAAAAAGTTCATGGGGATAAAATTATATAAGTAGGTACAACGTTGTTTTTTGGAGTCTGACTTTTTCATGAAAATTCCACAAATTACGATATGCATACAAAACTCATGCAAATAATAATAATAATTGTTAATAATTATTATTTATATACATGTCATTAGTCTACATAGAACATCGCATCGGCTGTCACGAGGTGGCCACTAAGCACTAGACCTAATAATGCTTACCGCTATGTTGTTGGATTTTATATTATTGACTAAATTCAACTAACGACCATTTAACGTGTCTTCTTCGCAGAACTTAAGACAGGTTATGGTAATAGAGAAGGGGGTCTCACTATTCTGGGTGAAAGCGCACGCCGAGGTGAAGGAAAACGATAGAGCGGACGCTCTGGCGAAAGCCGCTGCTCAGTCCCTGAATTCTCAGATTCTCAGTCCTCATTATGACAGGTTTCCGGTTTCATTTGTCTAGCAAATGATCCGTACGGAGAAGCTTGATAAATGGAACCAACGATACAGGGACGAGCCAACTGGGTCCGTCACTAAATTTTTCTTTCCGGAAACGGTGCGCGCTTACAAGATCATCAAAAAGATGGAGACGACGGGTCTTAAGACCCAAATGTTCACGGGGCACGGGGGGTTTTCCCAATGCTTGCATCGGTTCAAGTTAAAGGGGGACCCGTTGTGTGCCTGTGATACAGGAGAGGAATAGACACCCCTCTACATAATTTTTGAATGCCCCCTCTTTGCTAGAGAACGCTAAAACGCGGAATGCGTTCTAAGGACTGACATCAAAAGAGATGAAATACGCAAGCTGCTCAGTAAAATGCTGAGGGAGGGTTTCATCAAATTTGCGCTCAAAGTTATCGGAAAAGTGGTCAAAAGAAACAGCAGTAAATAACGCTGTGTACATATTGATTTATATGTATTTTTAGCGTTTACCAATAGTATTTAGAATAAACGTAACCAAATCTTAGCAAGTAAGCGAAAAGTGTAAAAGCATAGATAAAAACAAAAATGTACAATTAATAGAAATAAGACAATATAAACAAAATACTAGATAATAAAACAAATATGTATTAAGCAAGTATTAAAATGAGAAAAGTGTATAATTAGATTAGGCAAGAACATAAGTTTTTTGGAAAAGAAAATAAGAAAGAAAAATAAGAAGTAAAATAAAAGAACCCCTTTCCCTTTGTTGCATAACACAAAAATAAAGAAATAAAAAAGGAAAAGAAAATTAAAAACCTCTATCTTAACACATGATGGAGGAGAAGGCGAAATAAAATAAAAAGTGTCTTCTTCAGCCAGCCCCTGTCCACTGCTCAACGTAAACCTCCCCAAGTTTACGCCAAATATCCCGATCTCTCGTCTTCTTCATCCCGCCCCTGCCGGAGACCTTGCACACATCTTCAGTCCATCAGGCTGTAGGGCTACTCTTCTACGCTATGTTTGCGGAGACGCGGTCTCCACTCCAGGACACGTTTGCTCCATCGGCCCTCGGTGCTGACTCCTGCGACAGACGTGACCGGCTCACTGCCACTTCAACTTGCTAATTTTGCGAGCTACGTCGGTTACCTTGATTCTCTTACGGATATCCTCATTCAATTTTTTTTGCATGATAACCTAGCATTATGCAATATCATTTACATTGAAAAAATTTATAAAATAATAATTAATATCACATACACACAATCTTTATTTTATGCAAAATCTTTTTTATTCCAGAGTTATGTGGAAAAAATATCTAATAGTGTTAAGATAGTGTAGTATTTTCGCTACAGTGTCAATACAGTTTATTTCACATATTATATTTTCATCGTGATTATGTTATCATTAAGATGAATTTACTATCAAACAATATGAAACTATATAATAAATGAAACAGTAACAATATTCCTTCAACTTTGAAATAGTAGCGTTCGCAACCTACGGTGCTTTTGTAATAAAATACCCAGTTAATATGACTAACTGATAGAAATAAGACAATAGACACTCCAACATGAGATATGAAGTTATAGAATTTATAGTAGGTGTTAAGGATATGTTTGTATCACGCGCTATAAACATCCTAAATAAAAGTATAAAAATGTAAAAGCATAAATTTAGGTTTTGGACTCTGGATAGGATAAATTTAATAAAAAATACTTACGTGAAGCATAAAAAAATTCTTATCCGATCAAAATTACCTGCAGTAAAACCAAAAGCAGCCTAAGTAGATTCAGCTAAAATATAGGCTCCTTCTTTGTAACCATTATATATAGTTGTTTTTTAAATCACATTCAGAATTAAGAAACTCTTTGTGAGCTAACAACACCCGAGATTCTTAAAAAGCTTCCGCAGACGTCAGGTGAGTCCAACAAAAATGAACCTTCTCCCCGATGAAATTAAATTGGTGAATGCTCGAAATGACGGTAGCCTTGTAATGGGGTACTTGGAAGAACTTGAAATGTATCATTTGAGTTGTTTGTTTCAGTTACGTTCACTCACGTATGTAATGTTTGTTCGTAATATGTCAAGCAATGCCTTACCAGATTCAAGCATTATAAATCAAATTAGAACATATATATTTATTATGTATGTGGCTTACATACATAATAAATATATATTTTCTAATTTTTATAATCGGATCAGTATGGCGATCCAGCGAGGAAACGTAGCCAGCCTTCTGGGCACATTACCCATAGAAGATGGTGATCTAGGCTCAGTATTCTACTTTTAGTCTAGACGGACTATGGGTAGAATACAATAAAAAATAAGTTAATTGTCTTTTATAGTATTAGATTATTTATACATTTCTTCATTGTACTAGCATATAATTTGTGTAAGTAAAGTAAAATTTTAATATAATATAATTAAATTGGTTGTCTAGTTGTATTTAGTTAATACAATTATATTATTATATTATAAATTACAAAAAACCTATTGTTTTGTGTGTACCTACCTATTGTCTTAAAATTTAATTATAGTCCCTACAACGTCACAAACTTTGCCCCTTTCTTTTTTGTTGAGTTTAATTACCTACCTACTAAGCGAATTCAAAATATTTCCCCTCCCGTACTGCCCGTATCCCAGTGACGCCTACATCGCATAGGCTTCTCTCTAGCTGATTAGGGTGCGCGGCGACCACGCAACTTTTTTCTAATACTTACATTTTTAAACTCGTGATATAATTCGAATGGAATGTCCGAATTTAATAATTCAAAAAGTTATATAAAGGTATTGAAGCAGTCTTGAATATTAAGTAATTTATTTTAATAATGATGAATACCAAGATATAAATAAAGAGCCTTTTCTAGCGGCGGCATTTTAATTAAATTTTTAAAATAAAAGAACGCTTATTGTGGCATAACTGTAATAGTCAGACATATGCTGTCGCGACACTTTTTGTAGACAATGATGTGTTCTGCAAAGTCGTAGTACATTATTTTATTCTATCATCAATAGTTTTCGCAACGCACGCGATTTTAGCTAATTTTTTACACCTTGGATTACACTATTGGAGTTTTAATAAGGATTCCTATTTTTTTAAAATATAATATAGTCTACGTCAACCGGGGATAGTGGAGCTTGCCAACAGTGACATCCTTAGAAGTATGGCCCTGTACGGTGCACCCGTCTGGGCCACTGCACTCCACCGCCACAATAGGACTCTGATGTTCCACACACAACGGGTCTTGGCGGTGAGGGCCATTCGTGGATACCGTACAGTGTCGTGGACGGCGTCGACACTCTTGGCAGGCGATCCGCCCTGGCCTCTCCAGTCGAACGTACTTGTCAAAGTTCGGCGCTCCCGACAGGATGTTCTCGCACGTGGCCTGGTTTATTGCCAGGCCAAAATTCAGGCGATCAGGACGCGGGAAACCGCGACCATGATCCAATCTTGGTCAGTAGAGTTGGAAAACCCTGCAACTCGCGTTGAGACAGTGGAGGCCGTGTGCCCATACCTGTTGCGATGGCTCTCGCGGAAACGCGGGGCCCTGACCTTCAGGATGACGCAGATACTTACCGGGCATGGGTGCTTCGATAAGTATCTGAATCATATCGTGGGCTGCATACCTTCCGCTCAGTGCCGCCAGTGTGGCGCACAAGACACGGCGTTTCATACGCTAGTCGAGTGCGCAGCCTGGGCACCACAGAGGTTTGAACTCGAGACCCTCGTAGGTCCGATTGATTCGCTGGGCAGTTTGGTGCAACCCATGCTGCATAGCGACGATCATTGGGTAGGTGCGGCCAATTTCTGCGAGACTGTCCTGTCTCAAAAGGAGGCCGCGGAACGAGATAAGGAGAGAAGTGGAAGTGCGCGTACTCATGCGCCTCCTCATGGGCACCGGCGTCAGCCGGCAGCCCGGAGGTGCAAATATGCGCATGACTTCCCTCCTTGAAAATACCGCTGCGGGGACCCTGTAGCATCTAGGGAGCAGAGTAGTCTTCACCCCTGTTGACGAAGGAGTTTGCCTCTCCCGGGGCATTCTCAAGCACTGATGCGCTAGGATCAGCGTGGGCGTAACTACGTTCTAAGTCTCACGCTCTTCCTGCCATAAGCGCCGGGCACATGGGAGAAGGGTGGTTTTAGTGGAGTATTGAGTATTCGAGTCTCCAAACAAGCCGATCGATTAGCGTTTGGATTGCCCCCTTGGGAATGCCTCCATAATCGACTATGATCTAATCCCTAGCAAAGGACCCGGTACTGTGCGAAATGTATTTCCCCCACCTTAAAAAAAAAGCTTGCCAACAGTGAAAGAATTTTTTAAATCGGTTCAGTAATTTCGGAGATTACCTCCTACCACTTTACCTCTTTATAATATTAGTATAGATAATAAGTAAGTACTCGTAGGCGCCCTCTTTGTGTGTTTTGGGAATTTGTTATTTGCGAATTTGAATTTGAATTGGAATATATTATTGTTAGTCGTCTAAATCTTCTTAAATTATTTTAGGTGATTGATGCAAGCTTATATCGCACGCCGCATAACGAAGTCTGCAGTTTTACTATTAAGTTAGAGAAAGTTTGAAGGCTTCTTTAAGAAAAGCATTCAAAATTACTCTAACTCGATATGAATAAAACCGTTACAATTTACATATTTAGAACTTGGATTAGACAACACGTGAAGGATAAATAGATCGATTTCTGGTAAAATTTAAACTTCAAAGTATCTATCTCAAGACTAGATTTTACAAATGAAACATTACCTACCAATAAAATTGTGTCATCGAATTGGTTTTTTTTTATTTTTTTTATTGCAGGAGTTCAACAGACAGGCAGACGGCCCACTTTATGGAGAGCGGTTACCATCGCCTATGGAGATTTGTAACACCAAAGGTGCTACAAATGCGCTGCTGCTCTCTTAAGGGAGACTGGAACCTGGTCACTAATACCGGAACACAACTCAAGGTTGTGATGGCGACATACTTTAGACCAGGTGTGGTAGCCATTCAGTCGGGCAAATGCCCTACCACCTGGCAAATTGACCTGATTGAATTTTTCTCTACATAAAATGTTATTTTTGACTGCGCCATGTGCTTACGACATGAATATTTGTAGACATGCCTGAATGTAAACACGTCTGCAATTTGTCATCGATATTGTCTTCATGTTGCTATAACAAAAAATAATTATTTATGAAATCTATTGGTTCAGATACATAAAGTAACCCGAGAGTTGTTAAAAGATCCATTTGAGCTTTTCCGTCTGTGTTTGTGTACAAAAACATTGTAATAAGCATGTCCATTGTCCAATAGCTGTATTGCTTTTCGGTTTTTTAAAAAGAAATAGCAATTCTTTCGCTCGTAGGATACAACAGTGATATTTATTATCTGCATGGAAGACTGGACTGTCTGAATGTTTTTGGGAATCTTTTTGATATATAATATCAAAAAGATTCCCAAAAATGTTTTGATCTTAGATAATTTACACTATTTAAGGTTTTGATATGTCATTTTTGATATCTATTGTTGGGTATCACAAAACGACAACTATTTTAACTCAGATATTTAGGTCTATTATAGTGAATAACAAAGATTTATATTAGCAATTCTGTCTTAAGAAAAGACTTTGTCTTGTTCTTTCTTGCTACTGTCCAAGTATTGTTACATTGTTTAATTTACGTTTTACCTTGGAAAAGCAATTCCTTAGTATATACTACATACTATTGACTAAATACTGTTATTAATATGTATAACATCATCTATTTCCAAATTACTGGACACTACATTTCGCGTATATACTTACCTACTTGTATAATTGACGGTAGTTTTAAATATTTTATAGTATAAAACCCGCCGGCTAAATGAGGGAGACACGTCGTCAGTAAACTGATTGAGTGATGAATTTATGTAACTATTTATTTACTATTTGTGTGTTGAGGTCACCGGCCCAATCTTTTTGTCATATCGGTAATAATATACGCAAATTATTGAGTAGAATTAATAAAGATATTCCATCTCTTACTTCTGTTTTTACGATATATGCATTTATTTTCATATATTATTCATATTATATATTTAATCATATTACTTAAAACTAAATTAAAAACCATGCTTATAATAGCTACATTGAATTATAAACTAGTACAATGAAGGAAACCGATTATAAGTAGAATACTGAGACTAGGTCATCGAAGTCAATGGGTAAGGTTCCTAGAAGATCGTCATATTGATCCGGTGTCGGAGGTAGGAACCAGCCTGGATCCAGAATGGAATTTAGCATTTTTATAGGAATCGTGGAAAAGATGACACGAGGTGTCAAGTTGAAGGCGCATGAAGTGCGATGTGATAAAAGCGTGAGGGAGCAGCGCGCGCCGCCAGTAGTGAGCTCACCTGCACGTTGAGCGCAGGCGCTGTCTCCGCGCCGCTGATCCGCGACACCTGGGTGCAGACGCAACTCTAGCGCCCCCACCTCTTTAGATACTTAACTTTGGACTAGACCCCAACTACCAACCAAACTGTGTATGTGCTCTTATACTGGACAACTTGTCTTCCGCATAGGAAAACCCCTTGTTTCAGCAGTTGATTATTCACAGGTGAGTTTAGTGATAAAAAATTATAATATCTAAAACTTCCCGAGTCCGCTGAATCATGTGATGAAACAGACCAAAACGCTGGTACATAGCAATTATAATTATGTCAATTTTCAGTTATACTTTCATCATTGTTATCAACTCCGATATCTAATAAGTCAATATCAAACATATAACTACTATACAATTCATCAATGGACTCATAAATTAAGTACTTAAAAACAATAGTAGATTTTCTGAAATAAGTATTTAGTCAAGTGTCGCGATTAATACAATTACGATTACGATTAATACAATACATAATAATAATTTGTCGATAAATATATCGATATCGCTATACTTATAGCAAACCTATATAAATAATACATAAATATAAACATAAAGTAAATTTATTTTTAGGTTTGTTAAATTACTCTTCAGGGTCGGATGTGAAGTTATGACTGTATGTAATTATTTATGAGATAACAGAATATTTTTCATCCGGAAAAATGTGTATTTTGAAAAGTCTCTACATAAAAATCAGTTAATTAAAATTTTAGAGGTTTTCAAAAGTATTTAGAATATCTAGAAAAGATAACAATTTTCATTGTACCAGAAGTTTATGACGGATCATTCCATTTAAAGGTATGTTCTCATTAATTTAATGATGCGTAGGATCGAGCTATAAGTCGTACAGCAAAGATCAAATAAAATCACCTTGTACAGATGACTCGTTGGAAATTAAGAAATCCAAACACTAGTATATAATTTAAGGCAATGGATTTTAAATATCAAATATATGTCATTAATAATTGCACTCAGACACAGAATCCAACTTCGCCAAGAAATGTACAAACATTCATTCACTAGCCGATTACGCAGTCTATGAGTGTAAATACAGTGGTGTATACTTGTACAACGATAACATTAAGTTGATTGCGAGTTGACTGGAATAGTAGACGACATGCAATGTACGCAATGGTCTACTAAGAAAGGCGCTCGGTTTTGAAGCCAAGGATCCACCAAGGCGTTCTGGTAGCGTTAGTATTCCCAACGCGTGTTACGGCGCAAAGCGGTGAGCGCGTGACGTAAGGTCACATCGCCTGGCCACTGACTTGACAAGAGATTAACATGCTTCCCTAGTGGGCAACTCGAGCACACGACGGGGAATAACTTCTTTTTAACATTCCAAGACTTACAGCCATGAATCATAGGTATCCCAAACACCAAATGACTTGGGCTATGGTATTTATATTCCAAGTATATAACTTACTATTTATATTCCAACTAGCATAGAAAATATCGACAAGGATCATTATTGATTTAGGGTCTGTAATTTAAATTTTTTTTAAAGAATTTAATGACTACATTGTATAAAGACTAATTACAAGATATACCTATTTTTTTTTAAGTTAATTTATTTGCCGAGCACGTGATCCTGTCGTGATCTAAGTTGTTCACTGTTTATAAGATTTTTGCATAAAAACTTTAAAATTGTGTAATTATCTAGTAGCAAGTATACCAAAGTATGATGTCTTATGTCCGATTTGCACGTAGTAAGTAAATATTAGGTAATTATGTAATAAGTACTAACAACTTCTTGCAACTTATTACTAAGACCATCCACCAAGCATGTTTACATGCTAAGTCACTTAAAATATAATTAATTTACTTATATAAATATAAGATTTTGTATCTACGTGTAAATCAAGTATTAGAATATGTAATACAATCTCAGACATGTCCCACTCCACTACTGGACTTTTTCGCACCTATAATGGGAATGGTCTTCAATGCCTACACCCAGCATCCTTTTCTAAGACGGTTTGGCAAACATCGATAAATAGTCAGTCTGCACTACATGTTCGTTCACCACCAGCACGTGGTATCTAACTGTACAAATATGCATGATACTTTAGCAATGCAATACTTTCTGGTAGGTTCGAACTCATGTCGTTGGAATAAAACACTCAGCCACTATAACTTAGAATAATATAATGATGCCAACGTGAAGTTTAGTAATTAAAATACTTATAAATGACAATCGAATTTGTACTGTACAACATTCTTTCGAAACAAACGAATATATTTTCTAATATTTTTATAATAACATCTTTTTCATTGTTATATGTGTGAAACCGTTCATAAATTATATTAACCACAGCATTTTTTTAGAATAACTAGATATCCTTAATAATGCCATTTTTCAAACAACAGCATATTTCACACTTTTGAGTCTGGAAAATAGGGTAGGTCCAGGAAGAAATGCCAATGATTTTATTATTTCATTGGGTGATAGCATGTGAAGCTAGACAGATAGATAACAACAGATGAAAATCATCATTCGATTAACGTTAAAGTAACGACGCCTGTTGATATTCCCCCCGCAAGCGGTGTAATGACCCTCCAAATTCATTCGTAATAAAACATGCGGTTCACAGGGATTTCTCTATTTCCGAGGAACTAGCAACCAAACATGCGACGCAGGATCTTCAGCACGAAACGATAATAGCCCCCGCATACGGGCTCTGTGATATATAGCACACACCACACACTAAAAATTAACCATTACGCGAGGGACGTCACGTGGAAATAAACATACGAATTATTGAATGCAAATGTTATCAGATAAAATATATTAATTAATGTATGGAGTTAATTATATAAAAAAGTCTGACCTTAACATTAACATCACTAATCATCAGGAACAAATAAATCGCTACTTATACGAAGGTCAGGCTAATCGTTCCTTGAGATTTCCATACTATCCGGAAATGATTAGATCAAAATAACTATTAATAAGACTAATAATAGTCGTGTATAACCTGCCGATGACAATAAGCAAGGCTTAAACTAAACAAGGAAAGCTAACTTTTCCGAAGGCCAGAAAACGTGTTTTAAGTGCAAATAAAGAGCAAAACCTGATCACAAGTATTTTAAAGGTCCTCGCTAATAAAATATTTTTCGCATAACCTATTCAAGGGCCATATGTGACGACATTGGTTGGAATTTATAAAATTAATTCAATGGGTAAAACCAGACTTCGCGTGATCATTTTATGTATTTTAAAATTAAGATATTTTTATTGTTAGAGAAGAACAAAATGACAGACAACAATTAAATGACAAAAATTAAACCTGTATTGTTGAATGAACCGGTTTCTGACTTATGGACGATCCTATATCTTACTATTCATTCTCTTGCCTTACCATCAGTTGAATTTAGACATTACCTGTATGGAGCTTATTTCAAATTTTAGTAAGATGGCATTCTATATTTCAGAGTGACGTGTATATAGAGTTACGAGCGCTCAGCACAAAATATGAAATTTACGTCCCTATAGTGTGTAGGAAGAGAAATAATATTTTTATACTGCGAGTCTAAAAGTACGCCCCTTTAAAGCCACCCTCAAGATCTTTTGTTAGTTTCGAAGCTACAAATATTACATACCTACATACAAATCTGCAAAAAAATACATGAACGGACCCCGATTTTTAAAAGAAACCTTATATTTTAGTAATTTAACCAAATAATTGTGTTATTTTTGCATTATTATGTATTTTCTCACAGTTTAGAAAAGGAGATTTTAAAGTTAAGAAACAATTCGTTTCAACAAGTTTGGGTATCAAATGTAAGAACACATTGCTTATTGCTTCTTGATAATGTAATGCAGTTAGTGATTTTAGGCTTGTCAAGATAGGTACTAATTCTACTTTAATTGCTATTAAACTCCACAAACACCTCATTCTTAAAATAAGGACAATAATCTATTTAACAACAGTTTAGACAGTGTTAGTTTTTTAATACAACATAAACTGTTTGAATCTTTTGGATAATGGAAAAAAAATAAAGAGAGTTTACGCTGATTAGCTTAGATAATAAAAAATGCCATCTTAATTATTTTTTTACCGTGAACTGTCTAGTAACATGATTATATACAAGTTGGATTTTTTTAATGCTACCTGGAGGGAAAGTACTCTAAATAATAGAGATAGCAAATTTTACTCCAAAGAAAATTTCTTTATTTTTGAAAAGAAATAAAACTGCATTCAAAGATTTTCGAAAATTCTCTTGCTTCACCCGGGAATCAAACCGAAACTTATAAATGTTATTTGCAATAGAAAAAATCTTTGTTACAATATTTATGGCAAGACTAAGTACATACAATTATACATACACAAAATAATAACTAAAGTCTATATTTTCATATAGGACGGTATGGCTGACACATCCATTAAACGTAATTTGTATCGTTATCGTAAAATTTCCTACGCAGTAAATATTAATTTCGATTATATAAATATATATTATTTAATCCTGTTACTGTCTAATAATAATCTTATACTTAGAATCAGGATGTTTATTTGGGTATTTACCTAATTTCTCCCATGCCTATTTGAAACAGAATTTATACACATAAATATAATAATAATAAGTATGAAGATATGTATAACATAATATTAATAATAACATAT
This sequence comes from Dendrolimus kikuchii, assembly GCA_019925095.2. Taxonomy (NCBI): domain Eukaryota; kingdom Metazoa; phylum Arthropoda; class Insecta; order Lepidoptera; family Lasiocampidae; genus Dendrolimus; species Dendrolimus kikuchii. The sequence goes on along the minus strand of CM034393.1, from coordinate 10,077,028 downwards.
GTATATATAAAATTAGCTGACTCAACAGACATTGTTCTGTCTGAATTTCAATCGTGTGAAAAGCTATTAGAAATGTGGTGTAAACAAAGTAAAAACAATCATTGTGTTAAAGATCGTAGCCACGGATAATCAATTTTAAGAAGACTAGGTACGTTCAGGAGTACATTAATGGGAAATTTACACAACGCTTAAATAAGAGAATCAATCGATATGTCATCCTTATAGTTAATTGTGATCGAAAAGGCATACAAAAATAATAATTTTATTTTTTTGTTTTTAAGTTTGTTTGAATTTTCTTTGTTTTCCTGAAAACTTTTACCAGACAAAATAAAATAGGTACGTACCTGTTGAACCATGCACCATAAATAAAAGTCCACATTACAAAGAAACTCTATCTATAAAAGTTTGATAGAAAATGCCCCATAAATATCTCAAAAAATATCGACGGATTTTATTCAAATTAATTTTCGTTATTTTTAAGTTCTATTACCTTGTTGTGATCAAAATTTTGTTTTTTATAATCCACAAATTAGTAACACATGCATACTACATACTTCTAGGTATTGCCATTACCTAAGAAAAGTAATACCATATTGGGAACTAACATCTCGCACATCGACTCCAATATTACAGATATTCACGAATATCGTAATGAATTTTCAAGATCTAAGTAACGATACTCCATACGACCATGAACACTGATTTTTTTATCCTAAAACACGTGTAAGGCCGCCAACCTCAATGGTTCGACAACCGTTTGAGCAAAACCGGAACTCGTGTGTTTTCATCATGTCCATCCGTCCTCTTTGTATGTCACACTCGATTTTTTTCTGAAAATACAGTTTATATGGCGCTATACAATGATGTAGTCAAAAAGCGAAATAACTAAAAATGTTTTTATAGATGCCATATCGTGATCTAGTAATAAAAATTCATGACAATCTTTTTAATGACTTATTTAATTTAGTAAATATATAATAATAAATAATAAACTGAACCAAAATAGGAGGTGGAATAGTCTGCAGAAACTTGATGTGACAGTGATTCAAAAATACTTTAAACAAAAATTAGTTTCGACGATAACCTTTGAGTGGTTTTATAAAGTAAATTGTGCCTAAACTGTCATTTATAAACTCCATTGAAATTGATGACGGAATCCTGTACGTGTACTTCAAGTTCTGACGTAAAATTTACTAAGCACGCATTAACATACCTCCACTAATAAACGCTAGTAACGATTTATTAATTTTAACACTTAAAAACCACATTCTGTAGATATTAGAGCTAATTCTTGTGGTTTCTTCGTTGATTATGTCAGTGTAATGTTATGAACAAGGCAAATAACACGACACTGTGATAATTTTTCATCACAAACTATAACTTCATGTTTTATTAACTCGTGACCGCTTAAATAGTTTTGCAATTCCATGTTTCAAGAGACAGCAATTTGTCTTGATGTTTTACCGGAATCCTCGAATTGGCAATTTCGAACTTGATGCTTGTTCTATTTGTAATGGCGTGAAGCGGCTTGAAGTGAGCATGCACACGGCCAAAGATCGTTCGTTGGCATTCGCCGGCAATCCACCGCGTGGTAACATCAAAGAAATCAAAATATTCGACCATTCGTTGTTCGTTGGCCCTGTCTGTACTTGATGTTAGATACGGCAAGGATATAGTCATTTGACGGCATATGAAGTGTTGGAGCACGTCCACATCGGCCTCGTGTGTTCGGCTCACGCCTGCAAATGTTTACATTTGCGCCGGAACGTCCACTGAGCCGCGGCAACCACCGATTAGTTGCAAAATGATCGCGGCCGAATTGAGTTCAGGGTCGTGTACATTGCCTCCGGGTGTTGCGCAAATCGCATCGTGGTGTCCATTTCACCCAACAAACGCATTATTTAATACCACATAAGTAATTACTAGATCAAATCATAGAGAGATTGCTTTAACATACAAGCACGATACTCCCGTCATAATTTTGTTTAGGAACAAGCAACTGAAACTATTTGTACTGGGAAGTTCCATGTTAGTTAGCAAGCTTGAATTCACTAAAGTCGGGTTTCTGTGTCATAGTAACCTCTATTGTTATTTACTTGTAGGAGTGGAATACCTTTCATAGCCTCTTAGAATTGCTGAAACACATAACAGGTTGTCTTAAGTCCCGTGTAAATTGGAATTTTCTGCATATGCTTGCTGTTTCCTAGTCCGCACTGTCGCTTACAATCCTGGTGCTTTAATGATCAATCGTAAGCGTATTCTTACATAACTTAAAAAAACTCCAATATACAAGTGGAAAAACGAATCGCAACGAACAAGTAGAAAAAGGTTTTCAAATTGGACAAGTACATTAACAATCTGCCCGTAAAACTTCAAGACAAAATTTTGTTGCAATTCGTTTTGTCACTTATCCGTGGCCATTCGTTTTTCTATTTGTCCGTTGCGATTCGATTTTTCACTTGTCTGTTGAAGTTTTACTTCTACTATGTGTCCCAGTACACATTTCGATTTATCGCAGCTTTACTGCAAATTATGAGTTGGGTACATTTTAATGAATGCATTTTTTATTTAAACATATTTTATTTTACCAAACAAGAAAACTGAATTCGATCCGGAACCAAAAAAAAACATCCATAGTCTACTCTAAAATTATGCCGCCTCTCACGACGCGATATACCATCTACCCCCTCCACGCGGCTGTAACGCTTTTTCATGGCAGAAAAAATCCTAATACCCCCCCGTCTATATAAAAGTTTCACTTCAAAAATCTGGTAGAATATGCTCATTACGTAATAAAGAGTGTTTCACAAATATTAATTGTTTGTAAGGCAAAATAATGGATGGTATGACAGGAACCGACTATATAATGTTATATTAATCTCACACCAACGAACAACCTCGTTTCATCGATGGAAGCAATAAATAGAATACCAAAATAAATGACTATCACGACAGATTTGCCGTTGGAATAATAAAATATGTTCCCAGGCTATAGCATGACTATTTCCAAAAGCACAAGGAACAAAATTAAATAAATGTTCAAGTGTTAAAAATCTCAACTGTAACTATTGCAACAAGCACCTTAATAAATGTGCTTTTTTTTGACGATAAGAAATCCACTTACGGACATCTCACCGTGTCCAGGTGAGGGCGTTTGAAGACCCCCGGCCTACTACCGAAATACTCACTAAAACTGCCCGTGTTCCTTCCAGTCGCCTATAGCCAGGGCCGTGGGAAGTGGCTATAACCTGCTCACATAAGCCCTGGCAGACGCCGGCCGAGACGGCCTCAGCCATTGTCACCCCAGAACGCAAAGCATCCCGCGGCGACAGAATGATGAGCGCAGGACAACTCCACTCGTGCCGTTTCGCCCGCGATCGTTTGCTCATCGGAAGTCATCCAGGGCAATCCGGTGCCGGAGTCTTCGTCTGCGTAACCAATGTGCTTGCTCCAACTTCGACTATATGCACCGTGTGAAATTTATGTTTAATAGTTGTTCTATTGTAAAGAGTGTTTTCAATTTTATTTATATTGTTACGAGCTACAGGACTCGAATTAAAATAAATGCCGTTGAAATTGCTATAGAGTTTATTAGGACTGTACAAACACGTATAAAACAGGTACAAAATAAAACTGGATGCAACCAGTTCACACTGCACGATTCAATGCAATTCAACATGCACAAGGTTCGTCACTATGACGCTAATCGAAGGTACTACACACGTCTTAATCGTATCGTAGTCGTCGCTTGACTGCCTCACCCCTCTGTTCGGTCATTGTTTTATACTCAAGTGTATAATAGAACAAAGGATCGCGTTCGCCGAGTTAATCACGCACACCTGGCAAGCTTCGACGGCCATAAAAAAAAGGATTAGTTTGACTCTAATTACAGCCAGAAAATAACAATAGATGTTTTTAAAGTTTAAACACGAAGTAAACAAAAGAACTCCAAATGCGGGAGGGGCAATAAACAAGGTGCGCAGCTTTACTTTTTCTGTATGAAACAATAGGTATGCAGGTGGCCCAACTTGTAACAATATTATGAATTAAATTAAAATCAATCAAAATTACATTTACCAAATAAATAATATCGAGCTGTGAAACGCTATTTGTTTGAAGAGATAGTTTGAAATGTGTCAGAAGAAGAGTTTAAGGTTTCAAATGATCTGAAAAAGCGCATACAATAATATACAAAAAGAAGTATATCTAAATTATATTTTCAGTTGAAAACCAGATTCTTTATGTTTCCTTAGAGACTTTCGGGTGAATAAACGCCCATTATGTTAAATCGCTTACAAAATGTGACTTTAAAGAAGTAGCATTTTAGCCCTCGATATGTAGATAAGCTTCAAATCACCGTCTATCGAAAATGTTCTTAAAACGCAAGCCCCATTTCCTGAACTGGATGGCATGGATGGCAACACGTTGCCCCAAATACAGGACTGCTGCAGCCCTTTGATCACCTCAGACTTCTTTAAACATTTTCAAAGGTCTCTATAAAGGCAATAAGCTTTTGGACACCATGGGGCTAGAGTCTCAACGCCAAGTCACAAATATGGTAATGGATGCATATTTACGATTACGACTATAAAATAAAATATTCAATCACAGTAAGTCTGCGTACTTTGTTTTGTTTACTATCTATATACCCTGCTGCGAGAGATATTACACCCGTAATAGGTACCTACTTAGATATGTATGTACAACATACATACGAGTATACACCAAAATATACTATAATAGAATCAACGTCATAGTTTTTTTAAATCTCTCTCTCCTGAAGAACAATTTGCCCAGGGTATTTTAACTTATTCAGGGTATTTTGACTTTTTATTACTTTTTTATTTATTTATTCATTTTTATGCTTCTTAGCACTTTTTGTTTTTTATTCTTTATATACAAACTTAAACTATTACATTTTTCTTATCTATATATTACATTGTTTGTTACGAATCCTATCAATATAGATCTTTCTTTTTATCCTGTCTCATTTCAGGCATCTACTCTAATAACATGCTTATTTCTACATCTTTATTTATCACATTTTTATTTTACTCTTATAACTACCATACTATAATTCTCTTTATTTAATTTAGTTAACAGTTTTTACGTTTGTTTTATATAATTATTATATTATGTTCAATAGATAATCAATTGTAACTTATATATCTGTCTATAACTATTTTTATATGGGTAATAGTTACCACGCTTCTTTGTTCAAATCAGTGGTAATATTGTTGAAGACTTACGATATAAACTTATAATGAGTCTAAGGTTGCCAAAGACTGTATAAATTACGTAAAGAATCCTAAAAATTTCATATCGATGCGGAATCGACTGTTATAATTATATAACAATTTATTTATAGTCAAAAATGTACTGCTTTTTGCATTACAGGTTTGAAATATATTTTTTCTTGAATTTCTTAGTTGGCGAAAATTTTTGTTGCTTTTTTCTTGTTCTGCGTTATTATCCGTACTAATAAATAAATATAAAAATGACTTAAAATTTGTTTGTAATTCATTTAAGACCTTGAAAATAAACAATTATCACAAAATTTGAAATTAAGATATGTACATATGTAAAATAATATCTACTTTAACTTTAACTGGATAAAAGAGGTCATTTTTTTAAATTGGGAAATGGCATATTTTTCATGCAATTCAGATCCCAAATTTAATCAAATGAAACAGCTTGCAAAGCCCTTAGACCACTATGACTAGACGTAGTCTCGGACTCTCAAAGCCAGCAGCCAGCCAAACGATGCCGATCGCGCCGCAGTGAGTTACGAGAACTTGTATTACATACTCGAATTAGTACGGATAAAAGTGTAATAGTTTCCAGTGAATACATATTAATAACACAGACGCAAACCACATGTATACTATAAATTATATACACGAATTTTTAAAAATGCTTCACGTCATTTGACGCTTTTATTCACATAGGCTCCGTTTATACAGTAATGGTCTAAGGCAAAGCTCTAATCAATTATTAAGAGTCAGAGTACACTTAGAACAAAACTTAGTTTTATAATGAATTTGACTGCATCATCATCACAAGCTCAAGGTAAAACTCGAGTCATAACGTTTTGCTTGAAGTCCTGCGATGCAGTTTTTTGTTATTTAGAAATATTAACTTTAAAACACTTACAACTAAGTCACGGATTATGAACATTATTCGCAAAATCGCAAAGTACCTATTTAGTTTTGAATATAAAATTAACTTATAGTACATGCAATAAAACAAAAATATTTTAAGAATGATATCGCCCAGTAAAAACTGAACTCTGTTAAGCTCCTAATTATCAGAGCATTTTTCCCTCGTTACTATTAAAATAGATAGCATATCAAAATGAAATACCTTTCTACGATGATACGTACGTAAATTTCGAAGAACCGATATTAGCGACATCTAGCGAACAAAGTGAAATCAATAATCAACGCAGCACTTAAAATAGGTATTATCCAAATATTATCCTTTCTAGTGTTATTCTCCCTTCGTAGAAGTTACTCCAAACTTTACGAATCAAATTTACAGTTTCTTAAACAGAGTACATGAATATATGAAACACACTTAAACTTATTTCAGATAAAACCATATCGTTTTACGGTATATTATATATAGTTACAACTTGGGCCACCTGCATACCTATTGTTACATACCGAAAAAGAAATGCTGCGCACCTTGTTTATTGCCCCTCCCGCATTCGGAGTTCTTTTGTTTACTTCGTGTTTAAACTTCAAAAACATCTATTGTTATCGTACTTATTTTATGGCTGTAATTAGAACACGTACGTGTACTAGCAGAAGGTGATGTCAGGAGCCTTAAGAACAGACGAGCTTGCATGACAAGAGTTATGAATGTCAAAGAGGCAAGTGAGGTGTGTAAGAATAAGCCTAAATGGCACTCTGTTGTTCGTGCCTACCCCGCAAGGGAACTGGCGAGAAGTTATGTATGTATGTATGTATGTATGTAATTAGAGTCGAACTAATTTTTTTTATGGCCGTCGAAGCTTGCCAGGTGTGCGAGATTAATTCGGCGAACGCGACCCTTTGTTCTATTATACACTTGAGTATAAAACAATGACCGACCGGAGGGATGAGGCAGTCAAGCGACGACTACGATACGATTAAGACGTGTGTAGTACTTTCGATTAGCGACATAGTGACGGACTTTGCGCGTGTTGAATTGCATTGAATCGTGCAGTGTGAACTGGTTGCATCCAGTTTTATTTTGTACCTGTTTTATACGTGTTTGTACAGTTCTAATAAACTCTATAGTAATTCCAACGGCATTTATTTTAATTCGAGTCCTGTGGCTCGTAACAATACAAGAGCGTCATCCTCTCTCGACTTAGAGATTTTGCCTTCAGCAAACATCTATTACCCGATGAGCAATTTGGCTTCCGTGCCAGACACTCATGCGTCCAACAGGTGCACCGCATCACATATTATCTCACTTTGCCATCGCCCCCGCCCTATAGGAACAGCCGCACTATTTCTAGACGTAGCAAAAGCCTTCGACAAGGTCTGGCACATATTACATACTCGAATTAATATATATATATATATATATATATATATATATATATATATATATATATATATATATATATATGCCGTATATAGATATACGGTTGGCAACCTGACGGACAAGATATGTCAGGGTGTTATTTTCTTTTTGTATTTTGGTCTTTTTTCTCTATATGTAACTTGTATCTATTACAAAGTATTAATCTACTATTTTACAAGTTTTACTTATTTTCTATTTATTTTATCTTATATACTATATTTTGCGACCGTTCATTTGCTTTACTATCGGTTAAAATTTGATATAAGCTGGAGCTTAAATTGCATGTAATATCAAAATTTAACCGATGAAAATCTTATGTGAATTTTGTTGGGGGCTAAGAAGTCGCGATTAATAAATCCACGAGAGGTCTACGTTGTTACGAGATATATTTTCAAGTGTAACTTCAACGGTGGCAGAAACAACTTAAGACAGCCACGCATTCCAATATTAAATTTAAATTTAACATATACAAAAAGTTTGTATATCCATCAAATTTAAATGGAAATCCGTCGTAATTTTACGATTATGAGATAGATATATCTCATCTAGCTAGGTATCTATAGTTATATGTATACATTATATTATATTGTTGATTATGATTGATGATTAAAAAACATGTAATTAATAAATGATTAATTATGATATAAGATTGCATAGACGTTCATGACCAGTTCAAAGTCAAAATATACGTGTTATTTTTATAATTGTGGCTGCACATTGTTCAATATCCAGAACAAATTAATCATAAATATTCGAGATTTACAAGTATTTTCAATCGACACAAGTAAAACGTGGTGATCTTTATAACCCCAGTTTGAACCAAATTTCAAACCAGGTCTAAAGCGGCCGTATTTTAACGCTTCTGGTTTTTAAATAACCGTTACAGCTCGATTCACATTGTGATGCTGCTCATGGTTCAATCTCGCTCCGGTCTCGGTCCGTTCCCGGTCCGGTCAAATATTCTTAAACAAGAAGAAATCAGAGAATTCTCCATATCATATCGTTCTAGTTTCGATCCGATATCGCGCCGGTACCGGTTCCTTGAAAAGAATATTTGACGAGGCTAGCAGTATAGACAAAGCGAGATTGAACCGTTATAACAGTTCAGATACTTGTTTAAAAACTAAAAATAACTACTGTTTTTAGTTATAATTAAAACTACGTTATAACGGTTTCAAACACGGCATTTTATCAGATTTATATTTCGACGTTTCGGCCACTTACCGTTCTTAGATTAGTTTTAAAGATTAATTCCTCAAATTCCTTCCAAAAACTCCATCGAGACTTTGAAACGTCTTAAATTATATATTTACGGTCTTATTCATGGAGATTAAGAGTAAGTTTGAACGCTTCTTTACGCTTATTAAATAAGCGTTCAAACATACACTAACTCTCTATGAATAACACCGACATACTACAAAATATCCAAATGGCATTTCGAATATCGAACACGTTTCACGTCATTCACACGCCTCCACGCCGAACAGCGCAAAGCGCAGTCAGGGTTAGCAGTGCCTGGCGACCTTGTTGTTTGTACTCTGTTTGCTACTGGTGTCGGGAGTACTGAGCTATAATTGGCAATTGCAATTTGACTGATATGACGGTCACTTGTCTCAAATACGGTTCCTCACCTTTGATAACGATGACATGAAAATATCTAAGAACTACTGTATATTTAATTATTTTTATGTTTGACGTGTCGCGTAAATTTACCCTGAGCCTATTCATTTTCGTAGGAAACATAATTTTCAATTAGAAGCTGTATATTAACATTATTATGAAATGGCAATCTGTATACAATAGAAAATTATATTTTCAAGGGTATTCCTATATTTTAAATGCCATTACACGTAGAAGATCGATATATTTATATTGTTATTACCTAATACTTAAGTTTTTGACAGGCTTTGTATAAATTGTCCTACCTATATTCTTGGCAGTTGTGCAATATTTATGAAACTTAATAAAAATCGGTCTTTTCCAAAGGAGTGAGAACAACCTATATTAAGTTATATTGATATGAAAACATATATGTTTAAACAGTTCAAGTCTCCGATTTCATATATAATGGAATATATTATACCCTCGATAATGAGACAAATATTTTTACAGTTTTAACAGTTACAGTTTTGAGAATACTTACTACACGTGATACTCGCGCTGCCCGCTTTCCTCTCTAGTATCTTGCTTGCTGCCGTGGAAGTGGCCACAATGTAAACGAAAGGTTATTATCAAAAAGGTAAAATATTAAGAAGGTTAGGTAAGTGGGTAACCTTTTTCTTATAACCGGAACTAATAATGACACTTTGGGCATCATCTCCGCATAGTGTATTGCAAAATACACTGAGAAAGCCACTAATATTTCGATGTTATTTTGTGATGTGTGTGATAGTGTTGAAGTTATTGGCTGTGGCCAAATGCGTCTTATTTATAGATTTAAAAATAACCCCGTTATTAATAAGCTGTCGCATCACAAATGACGCATTAAATCCATCGCTACATCTGCGTGAAACGATCACTAACACGTTATCTCAAATGTAACATAAGATAATGTCCCTTAAATATTAGCCGAGCCGAAAAAACTATTAGGTATTACCCGAAATGAGTCTCACAAAAGATGCGAAAGTAAGTAGTGCGATTGCTAACTTGGGTTGGCGTGCAGTCTCCACTGCTACTATATGCTTTCACAAGCCCCTACTACTTACACTGCTGCAACGTTAACTACAATTCCATTGAAAGTTATTTTCAATTACCAAACGAATATTTTGATGTTTGTTCGCGTGCAAACATGCGAGCCAATGTCAATGTCGTGGTCACGATCGCTAGATATTAGGTACATATTACATATATCTTGATTACGCTACAGTTCGTATAGATTTATATAATGACTAGTTTTGTACAACTGAAGCCAAACTGTTGCCACATATTCTAAAATAATGCTCATGCTAAAATATAAATGCCGTGTCGTGAATAGGAAGGACTTGCACCCAGCGAAAGTTTTGCGCCTTGCAAGATTTAGTGTTAAAAAAATCTGTAACTCGCAGATGTGTACCTAACTCTTGATATTTGCTCCCCTGGCCGGCGCTCTTGGTTATAAACAAGCTATGAGACAAAATTAAAAATTCAATATTACCAAAATATTGCAAAAACCAGTAAAACTATATTGATCATATGGACAAAAATAGAGTAAGTACATTCTTTTTATTTACACGTGAAATAGCTACGGGCAAGGTTTTCCATAGTATCCCATATACAAATACCAACATAGATTTTATTGTTAGAATTTTTTAGATATTAATCAATTAATTTCTTACATTATCATGTCATTGATCCAAAATAATTTACATCCTTACAAACTTTATATAACCTTTACTCTTTTGTGATTAATGAATAATTACTAATTTGATTCTAGACTGCTCTTCCTTTCAAACAAGAAGAAAACATTAATCATAATCAAGGAAGTGTTATAAAGTTTTTTACGTATACTGTGCTTATACTCGTATACTTTTTTGCCTCAACATCTGTGAAAAGGGCAAAATATTTTATGTCATAGGTTAAGGACAGCAATTATTTATAAATACCTGTTTTGTACTGTAGTGGTAAATTTCTGCGCAAATCGCGATTATTATTTACTATCAATGTAGTATAAAGAAAGACTGTTAAAACCGCTACTGAAACGTAGCTGTAAACCCAAACTGAATAATCGACCTTAATATGCTCGTAATCTATTACAAAGAAGATTAAAATAAAAATTATAATTTAAAAATATATAATTAAAGTATGGAATAAATAATGTTATTGTTTAAAAAGCCTAAGGTGCAGTATACATTGATATCAAGCACCCTGTTTTTTGTATAATATTATAACATTTTAAATCTAAGAATACATGATGAAAGAATGATTAAACAGATATACAATGCAAAAGTGGATGGATGCAGAAGTCGTGGAAGGCCACGACACACCTTCCATGATCAAATTGATCGTGTACTAGCGAAGGTGATGTCAGGAGCCTTAAGAACAGACGAGCGTGCATGACAAGAGTTATGAATGTCAAAGAAGCAAGTGAGGTGTGTAAGAATAAGCCTAAATGGAGCTCTGTTGCTCGTGCCTACCCCGCAAGGGAACTGGCGTGAAGTTATGTATGTAAAATCTAAATTGTCGTGTCTGTACATTGAAGCTATTAAAAAAACAACTGGAATAGACTATATAAACGATTTTTTTTTATTTCAGAAGTTCAGCAGACAGGCAGATGGCCCACTTGATGGAGAGCGGTTACCATCGCCTATGGACATTTGCAACATCAAAGGTGCTACAAATGCGCTGCTGCTCTCTTAAGGCAGACTGGAACCTGGTCACTAATGCCGGAACACAATTCAAGGTTGTTATGGCGACATACTTTAGACCAGGGGTGGTAGCCATCTAGACGGACAAATGCCCTACCACCTGGCTGTGGTAGGCTGTTGTTTTGTCGCCTCTTACGACAGGCCGCCCGGCCGCAGGAAATTGTATTCTTTCTCCGTTCCTGCACGGATAAACGATGGAGAACACGATGCATTTTTTTTTAGATTTCTTGTCTGTTTGTCAGTTAGTCTGTGTGTTCAGGAGTCACGTAAAAAGTACAGGGCCGATTTTGATGCGGTTTTCGCTGATCGATAGCAAATTTCTAGACTTAAAATCTGCGCTACTTTTTATCCTGAAAATCACGCGGGAATTTTTCTGGGACTGGTTTGTAATTGTCCGGGTGCATAAAAATTAGCTATTTCCGACGCAGTTTTCACCAAAACCATAGCTGCGGTACTTTGTGTCTCGGGAATCCCGCGGGAATTTCAAGTCAAGCGTGGACGAAGTCGTGGGCATATCCTAGTTTACAATAAAATTGGCTATATATATCCCCCCCATACTTTATTTACTTTTTATTTACCTTTTATTTCAGTTTGCTATCGAAACTTATTTTTAGTTTTTTAAACTATAATTTATTTTCTTATTTTTTGAGATTAAAACAAATCAAAATATGTATTAGTGTCACGAGATTCAAGTTTTGATAAAGAAGGACAATACCTACTTCTATGCGTGGTAAAACATGTAAAATTAGTGGGTTTTTTTTAATGTAATCCTGTACAAGATACTAGGTAATTTAATATATAAGACCTATCGAGTTATGCTAAAAAATAAGGGGTTACCAATATAACATCTAGGGTGTGGTGTAAGAAATAATTTAAGTTTTGGGCGGGCAAAATATTTCCAGAAATAGCAGTTCTCAGAAGAACAGAAAGACGGAAAAGTCTCAGTCGTGGGGCTCGAGGAGTCCAATCGATTGGAAACACTAAAAAGGGGGTCTACCTTGCAAGACAATGAGAACACTAGAATAAACTGGATTTCCTAGAATATTTATAATAACAACAAATGGGACAACGATACGGGAATATCGAAAATAAATAGTGAGTGGAAAAACTTATAAATCGAGGTAAGGATGGTGACGTACGGACGAGTGTATCATAATATAATACCATCCATCCATTAGTCAGGATATTACAGCAAAGATATAAAATTATTATATTGTCGTAGGTCCTTATTAACTGTTCAAATTTTCAAACTAATCAGACGCCTACAAGTGGATGAAAATGTCGTTGAAATATTCCGTCACATACAACTTAAAAACAAAGACAAGTACAACAAAAAAAAAACAATTTTTAAAATCAATAAAATAAATTAACTTACAAATAAAACTATACTGTAAATAAATTCCTAACAAATATATACACTAAAAAGTAAAGAAAACACTTTAAGCTACAATCGGTCTAGCCAAACCAGACCGCTGTCGCTGGGCAGTGTGCCTAGGAAGCTGGCAGCATTACCTCGCTGAATACATACACATCCTTTGAGCGATTCTAATCTCCAGCGTTCCGGTCACCTGCAGCCTCGACCAGCCGTTTTTTAATGTTTTTAAAAACTCTGAGCACTTGGGCCCCAGGGCCCTAACTTCTCTACCGCAAACTGCTCAAATATGTACCTTGTTGCAAGGGTCACATATTTGTGCCGTTTGAGTTGTTCAGCAGAAGTGGCAGCGGGACTGGTCACCGACAAAAGTAATCATTATAATTGTTTCTATAAAAATTTAATTAATTACGACGGCCTCTGTGGTTAAGTGGGCTAAGCCTGTGTCGGCCTACCTCACCACAACGCAAAGGTTCCGGGTTCGATTCCTGGCGTCATAAATTTGGGAAACGAATTTTCTTCGTTATTTACTATAGTCTGTGTGCCCCAGAGTAGTCTGTCGTATATTATTCATAACACGATCCTAACTTGCTTAATTTGGGGTTTTACAATATTTGTGTTTGTCTGCCAATTATTTATTTATTTATTATACCATTTATACGTAAAGTCTAACGGGTGTTGTAGCTCACCTGTAAAATTTTATAAGTGTTACTTACGATGTTCTTCCATAACAGACTTGACTCGATATCGATCCTTTACCGCCATTTTATTGTAAGCGACATTTGTACCTAAGTAGGTACATTTTTTGTTGCAAAGGATAATTTTCTAAAAGTAGGGTCTTATTTAACTAAAACTGCAAGTCTTAAAATAAAAAATAGTTTAAACTATACCTTTTATAACAAAAAATATACCTTACTACCTACTTAGATACAAACATCGCTTATAATAAAATGACGATGAAGGCTCCATAAGTAGGTCTTTACATGTGAAATTGGCGTTTTGTAAGGGAGGAACAAAGTCGATTTTTTTTTAATATAATATATTTATTTAATCAAAGTATGTACCATTACTATCTATGCACTTCTGCCATCTCATAGGTAGTTCATTGATCCCTTTACTAAAAAAAACCATTCGGACGGGAATCAATAAAATCTTTGAAGGCGCTTTGGACTGCCCCATCGGAGTTGAATTTTTTCCCTTGCAAGAAGTTATCCAAATTTAAAAAAAAATGGTAATCTGTTGGAGCAAGGTCCGGGGAGCACGGTGGATGTCTTAGACATTCCAATTGCAACACCTCTAATTTGGTAACCGTCTGTTGTGCAGTGTGTGGTCTAGCCTTGTCCTGAAGCAGCAGTTGCCTAGAGCGATTGACCAGCCTCGGTTGTTTAGCAGCTAGCTTTTCCATCATGGTTTGCAGTTGCTGATAATAGACATCTGCCGTCATCGTCTGGCCAGATTTAAGAAAGCTGTAGTGAACGACACCGGCAATAGTCCACCAAACGCTCACAAGTAATTTTTTTTTTGAGTCAATTTTCGCTTGGGGCAGGATTTGGCTGGTTCGCCAGGGTTCAGCCATTGCGATGAGCGTTTTCGATTATCGTATAGGATCCAATTTTTATCACAGGTAGTGATTCGATTTAAAATCCCTTCATTATTGTGCCGGTTGAATAATGTAACGCAGCAATTGACGCGCGTTTGTCGGTTTGCTGCACTCAATTCATGAGGTACCCACCTTTCAAGCTTTTTCACCTTCCCAATTTGCTTCAAATGGATTAAAACAGTTTTATCACTAACACCACAGCCTGCAGCTATCTTGGACGTGGTTTGCGATGGATCCGCTTCCACAATAGCCTTCAATTCTGCATTATCAACTTTGGTTTCTGGCCGTCCACGGGGCTTGTTCTGCCGGTCGAAATTTCCAGAACGAAAACGTTGGAACCAAAAACGCACTGTGTTTTCTTTTGCGACACCGCCGCCATACACATCATTAATCCTTCGAGTCGTTTCGGCAACACTGGTGCCACGATGGAACTCGTACTCGTAAATAATGCGATATTTCAAGTTTTCCATTTTGTAAACTGAGTGACGCAAAGAAAAAACCAAAAGAGGAAAAAACAAATAAATTACGGTTTTCAAAACACAAAAGCATAAGTAAATACCTGTATAAATTTGTAATTGGAATTCCTAACCAAAGAGGAGATATTTGAGATCAAAGTGGCCAGTACGACAAAACACCAACTTCATATGTAAGGACTTAATATTAATATGGATTTGAAACAAAAATGCTCTATAGTCATCCGTAAGTCTGTTAAAAGTACACATGTATCAAATTTATCATTATGCAAACTCGTAGCTTCGTTCAACTTTTCTTGCTTATTGAATACTTAACACCCCTTATAAATCATAAATAAATCTGTAAACTTTATAAATAAATACTAATTGCCGTGATACTCTGAACTAATTTATTATTAAAAGTAATTAAAACAATGGATGGATTCTCAAGGTTTGGTAAATAACTAGTTATGTTTTTTTTGTTTTGTCTTTGGATTTATTATTTTATATTATATATAATTATATATTATTACGGATGTAGGATGTATGTAGATTTTATGAACCACGCATACATGACAAGCAAAGTTATTATAAAAAATAAATTATGCTTTTCCAAATTGTTTCATTTGAAACAAAATTATACATATTCAATATTTTTTTATTTACATATTTATGAAACCAAATATTAAATAAATAAAAAAAGTTCAAATCTTCTAACTCGTTATTATTTTATTTGCTAACAAAAACCATAGTTTGTTGCGTCAGTAAATAAAGTTGTGTGTTTTTTTTTTCAATCTTATCTTTTTATTCTGACAACAAAAAGATTTGGTAAAATAGGTAAGTTGGGTTGGGTCTCCTTAAAAGATTTACGGGAAAATATTTTTGCTGTTTCCGACTGTTTTAGTACTTTAACGACGTTTAGTTCGATAGAATTTTTAATCAGTATGAGAAACAAAATCGATTAACATAAAAAATGTGTAAATTTTTCAGACAAAATATTTATTTGACTTTTT
Source organism: Dendrolimus kikuchii (assembly GCA_019925095.2). Taxonomy (NCBI): domain Eukaryota; kingdom Metazoa; phylum Arthropoda; class Insecta; order Lepidoptera; family Lasiocampidae; genus Dendrolimus; species Dendrolimus kikuchii. Next base: position 10,060,673 of record CM034393.1, on the reverse strand, counting down.
TAGGATTCCAACGTGGTTTGGACCCCATAGACGTTTTTTTATCAGTATTAGTAATAGGATCGATTGGCAATACAAAATTTTTTGTGTAAAATGGCCATCTTCTTGCTAACAGTCATTTTTTTTAATCTATTAACGGGGGATTAACCTTTGAAGAAAAAGTATGGATAGTCTCTTAAGACCATATTCGTGTAGCTGCAACAGTTAATGTATTTCTCCTTATTGCCCCGCAGAAAGTTTCTATCCGCCGGTATATATGAGAAATGGTCATATAAAGCACCCCCCAAGACGATGATACTTCGTGACTAATTAAAAGCAGTACTTGTGTATTTATACTTTTTAATAATGCACAATAACAAATCAATACATTATTCATAAACATTACACTACTGTAACGTCACAAACGGTGTAAATAAAACCGACCGAGTGCTTGTCTGACCACACACAGAGAAGGGTTCAGTAGTGACAATGTTTTTTGCTTTTTGGTTATGGAATTCTTGAAAATTCAACTAACCGGAAATAGGTAGCTAATTTTAAAAACTCCTCGTTATTAATATTGATCCAGTCGTAACATTCGTTTATGTCAATCATTTTTCGAAACCTACCTAACGATACCTGATTCGGCAACGTGGTGCACTTTTTTTTTGTTCCCCTAACTTCTGTATAGTGTAAAACAAAATTGCTTTCCGGGGGTCTGTCTGTCTGTGTATCTGCTAACTTCTCCTAAACTACTTTACTTAAATATATTTTGAACAAATTTATTACAAAATTTACTTATTATTTACACAGTAAATACCAACTCCCATCTAGGTAGTGCCAAGAGTCTCAGAGTAAAATGTCTGTGTCATCCATATAAGTGTACCGACGGAAATGATGAAACTGTAAGGATTCTGCCATTTAGATAGAGGTCCTTACAAATACAATCTAGGTTTATCATCAATGGTTGACAAAAACCACAAAGTATCTAATATCTATGTGCGAACGGAATTCTTGTCAGATTCAATGTATTTCAGAAATTACGTTCACGAAATGGTTCTAGAACCGAAGATAAACATTATTGTCGCCAGCGCAAAACAAGATTGATGTTCGCATCGGTCAAACTTTCCATTAAAAAACTAAAACCTTTGTACTAATAATATACATGAATTTTTCGCAAAAATTGGACATAAAACGTTTTGCTCCGACTGTTTGTTAACACTGTATACAAGTTATAAAATATGTGATTAAATATGTCAGTCACATTACAATATTACATAGTAAACGAATGCTAATTATGCATCATACATTATTTTTATTATACCTAAAGGTAATCCTGTTACTAAAGTTGCTAATGTTTTATTAAAACAGCAAGTAACCGCATAACACTAGCCACAGTGATTCGAATCTATTATACATAGGCAAGTAACTATTTTCCTTAATTCTTTGTCTACCATGAACAAAGGTCTCTTTCACAGAATACTTAATACTATATTTCTTTGTTGTTCAAAGGCATAATTATAGTACTAGGCATATAGAACAGCATGGACAAGTCAAGACTGTAATTATAATTCCAAGTACGTGTATTCCCACGCGACGATCATCAACAATCGCGGCTGACGTACACTCCTCGTAAACTTCAAAAGTATTTAGCCAGGTAAACGTCGAACTGCTGTCTCGATATGCCAGCATATTTCATCTCAAATACCACGTAGAAAGTGTGTTCAATGGTCGACGCGGCGTGACGTGGTACCAATACTATATTGCAATATCGACTATTATATTAAAAACAGCAAAATTACATAGAATCGTCTATGTCGCAGGCATATCGAGACACCAGTACAGTGCACTTGCAAGTGAACCGCGAGTAGAGTCACTATTCGCCATTACATAACTCGACGTGCAGCCAATGACCCACTTAGGCACAGGGCGATCGCTCTGACTAATGACTTAAATTGTTTTATTACAACAGCTGACATACACCTGTTTGTTTTGTCGCGCGTCGCGGTGCTATCAAGACAAGTTGTAAATGTACAAGATGTTCGGTAAATCAGAGCAAGGAAACAAGTAAGGTGGCGACCGACAGCAAAACAAAATTGCTCTAACGTAAAAGTGTATGTAATGTTGCAATAGACTGAATAGACACTTTACCGCTGTCTACGCTCTTACAAAATGTTGTTAATAAATTGTTCTCTAAAAAAATAACATGTAAATTTTTGTTAGAATTTTACAATTACATTTCACGTACAGTGAAATATTCCATAGAGTTGACAAAAGTCCAGTGCTTTTTTCATTGACTACGGATCCCTAAAAAGCAATAACGGAAAAACCTATGTATCAAATTCCACTAATATATATATAGTCCTCCTTACCGATTTCGGTAACGGCGACCCCTCGAATGTGACATAAGCAATGGTCATCTGCGCGTGAGTATATTTTAAGTGGGCATACAGTTGCGCGGATGTAAGCCCACTCTCTCGTCCCTTCCTCTGGTGTCCAATGGACCAGTAAACTGGTACGATCGGCAGGGGAAGCGATGCAGCGAAAGGCCGTAAGCCACTATACGGATCCTGGCAAACGCTCTTACGGTGCTTCGCATTACCTTGCTGCACTGTCATGAAGGATGGCAGGTAGCTGCACGAGTATCACTACAATGAAGACTCCGTGTACATTGGGGGATCTCCCATAGTTAACTATGCTTATGCATAATCCCCTTCACTAGGTTTAGCCCACTGATGATGTGGTTGCCCGGGGTGTGGCCGTTGTGTACACTACAACTACTAGGAGCCGCCACTAGTGAAGAGTTTGTGGAGTATGTTTGGTAAACCGGTGGACATTTAGAAAACAGTAACAACTCCACTACACCCCAAATTCACGTTCCACTAAACGAACGATACGAACCAGTTTTCGTTGCAAGTAACATTTAAGTTCTAGTACCTTGACTTGTTATCAGAATTTTCCATTCCATAATTCTATAGTTATAGATGGGTCATTTTATGATTATGAAAGCGTGTACGTCCCTACCTTTTATATAAAAAAGTAACATATAAAAGAGTGATTTTTTTTTATGATTTTTGAGGACCTGTCCTAGTACCAAACGCCTTCCATATTTCTTCTATACATCAATTACTTATAATAATAATATGTGTGCTTATCATTTTTAGTATTTTCATAATGTCACGGCAATGTGTAGCGTGTAGCATGTCACTGGATACAACTTCCTGTAAAGTTTCTTATATTTAGTAAGAACAGTATACCTCATTGATTTAGACCCAGTAGTTTTGATGGCATATGACTAAGATATGTAGACAGACGAGGGGATGGACCTAGCGATTTTATAAGTGTTTTCTCTAATTTATTTTTATTTATTTATAATGGCTAACCTTAAAGAACGTTGAACATTCTAACTAAAACTATTTGTAACAAAATTCTAGATAGTAATATGTCAAGGACACATGTTTATAGAGTTTAAACTTACCTGTTCACAACATTTGGTAGACAATTATAACTCAAACTCAATCTAGTAGTTATTGTAATGTTACATCATAGGCATCGATGTTCGCTAGAGTTACGTAACAACACTTATAAGAGTAACATTTGCTCACCCGGTAGTTCATTGATGCCATGGATTTCTAGCCTCCTATAGATTCCTTTGGAACTTTTGGAGAGAACTTGAACAGTTTTAATGTTTTGCTAAGCATTGTTATTTTTTTTTTAATGTTTAAATAATATTGGATAAAAAATAGTAAAATAGATTTAGGATTAATATCCTAAATCTACTATCCTAATCCTACTGTTAATACAGTAAAAAAATCTGTTCATGTTGAAAGCTCCCTGAATTGGCATCAGTCAAAGACTTGAGGTTTATCTGATCTTTCTGATACATATATGTATAGGTCCAGCTTCTACTTAGTGCATACTTGCTTGATTATCTATTCACTAATACTTGATAATGATTAAATCTATAAAAAAAATTAGGTACTTATGTTTACACGAATGTAGAGATTGTCAAGAAAAATCCACACGGAGGGGGAGGGAAATTTTGAGACATAATTATTATTATATATATTACTATTAAATTTTCATAAAATTCCCTGAACTTAACATAAACTTTAAACACTTCACCTGACACATTTTCAAAATGTCACTTAAAACCAGTAGAATTACACCCCTCTCGACATAATTTTAGGTATGAAGCCATATGACTGTGTTTGTTTATAATTTATGTATATATTTATGTATACTATGTATATGTATATGTATAAAATTACCGCGCTTAAAACCGTTAAAACGTAGTTTTATTATGTATACAAGTCGCGAAAACTTAAGAAAATATTATACTATGTATTATTTATAGATTTGATATATATTATTATTAGTCGTATATATATAATTATTCGTTACAAAATATAATAAAATCCGTAAAGTGCTATAGTATACATATAATGCAAAGTATAGTACCACTAATCCTTAGCAAGCTTCTTTCGAAGAAATCGGTAACAATAAAGAGGCCCATTCACTCATTCTGCATGGGGCGAGGCTTGCAGGATTCAAGAGGCAGACAACAACATTCAGTCTTGCATTACGCAGCGGAAGGTTAGGCGAACAACCATGTAGGGCAGTGAATAAGATAACATTGCCTATTGTATTATAAAGTTACAAACTGTAATTCCTGTTAATTATATCTTTTATTTACATTCTAATATGTTCATTAATTTGTTCAAATATCTAAATAAACTTATTTACTCAGGGTAAAGATATTATATATTCTTTTGTAATTGAAAATATTGCGGCCTTTGCATATTGAAATATTTCTTGTTCTTGTTATTTATTACAACAATTATTCAAGCAATGCATTCATTTCGTTTATTAGATTTTCTCAAGTTATTAAAAACTACTTTTAGATTTGATATAAAACTATCGATTATGTAAGTTAATTAAAATAGTGTGTCAATAGTGTAATTATATCGTGGTCGTAATTCAAGCAATTGGTCGTCCGATAGTCTCCGCTAAATTTTATGACCACTCTTAGTCAACAGATGCTGTGCAATAGAAAACAGCATTTCGCTGCGTAATGGATGCTTTTTAATAAATAGGCAGGTTTTAGACAGCCTTCAGCAGTTTGTCTATGAAGGTTATAAAGTTTAGCGTAGACTATACCGGCATTCTTCAGTACCTACATTATAATTTATAACAAAAAAAATCTATCTAACCAATACTTCTGTGGAGAAATGGGTACCACCAGTATTGACAATTCCAGTACTTTAATTATAGAATAATTCAATAGGTAGGATACATGTTATTAATTTTTGAGTTATAGGGCGTTTTCGATTAAACTATTTTATGGTTCTGCAGCCAAATGGCGAAAATAGTGGATATTTGACTCTTGTACGGAACCCTTCATTTTGAGTAGATTGACACATACATAATCGATTGTTTATATTTTAAAAATATACATATATTTTAAATACCTAGATATATTTCTATATTACTATATAATAGGAAACGTTTAATAGTTTTAATCATTAAATTAAAGCCTCGAAGACAGGCTGCCTTAAAAACAGATATTGTTACATTTGTGCATATTACATAGTGCAATTGATTATATTAAACCTCCTCTAACTTATGAAAATTACTCGCGTGACAAAAAATAGGTACGTGCATTATCGTATGCGAGTTTGTTATGCTTATCTCACGACTTCGCGATAACAAAACCTTTCGTTAAAATATTATCCTTCTATCAGACTTATTCGAAGTATATTCAGACGATCGTATCTTATCGCTGAGACGCGTAGAAACACTTAATAGGTCAAAATGATTTCACATTTTATCAAAAATAACTGAAGATTTATATCATATATTCGTAAAAGTTTATGCAACTTTATCGGAATTATTTTAAGTGATAGAGATAAAGTTAGCTCTTACATAAGCTACCGTGTGCTTGGGTGACTGGAAGAACATGGGGTAGTTTCAGAGAGTTGGGTATCTGGCAGACGCCGTGCCGTCATTTCCACATTACTACAGTTTGCCGAGGCAGTAATGCAGAGCATTCCCTATACTATTGCCATCTCACGGTTTGGGATACCACATAAAACCCCTGGAGCCAAGTTGCTTGCGCATACACATCCAGCCCACACAGACGACGGCCGCCCCCTTTATGGGCTGGCCCCACCGTTTGTTAGCCGGAGAACTGGGTCTCTCTGGCTACCTCGGTTCTCACTTCGAGGTGAGAAGCGGCACGTGGATCGGTGCGTGTCCATCCTCTCCAGCCTTTAAGTGCGGGTGAATCCGGTTTCCCGCCGGTTACCCACCCGTATGAGCAGAGTATCCTCAGCTCAACAAAAGGTACAAAACCAGATATGTCTGTTGTAACTAAAAATATTAAGAATAAGTTTCAAATATAATATAACACAACGCCTACGAATACAATATAGATATTCCTATGTATACATGTACATTCTGTTAGGGTCTGAAATCCAAAAGTATATCCGTACTCATCATAACGGTATTTACCTTACGAATTTACGAATGCTATTTGTCCCGAAAAATGGAATATGATGTATATAAGTAGTCATACAGAAAACAAAGTAGTACGAGAAAACTATGGCATTATAAATAACTCCATCGTGTTCTAAAGTGGCAAGGTTATCTGGAAACGTATAGGTCCACTATTGTTTGTAGTTAATTACTCGACATTGACCATCGAGATTCCTCGGAACAATGCATGCCGTCATTCATTGACAGTATTCTCAGCAATAATCATTAAAGATCTTATTCATAGAGATTTAGAGTAAGTTTGAACTCTTCTTTAAGAACCATAAAGAAGCGTTCAAACTTACTCTAACTCTCTACGAATAAGATCGCAAAACTCTAACTAAATGCCAAGAAAACGTTTCGGACTGCAGCATGCTTCGAATCATTAACATAAGTTTTCAAATAATAATAATATATTCTCACGCCTAATGTGATAGTTAGTAATTTGCCAAGTCTGTAATTATGCAAAATTAAAAAACGTGTTTTTTTTATGTGCTAAAAAATATATCGAAGTTATTTCTTTGTTATCCAACGCTTATTAATATTTAACTATCTCATTATGCGATTTACTTCCGGTTTGCACAACTATAACATATGCAGTTTAGGTTTGATAAATGAATTATAAAAAAATTGGATCATAAATTGAATCCTTATTAGAGTATTTTCAATATCAAAGGTATAAAGAAAAAGAAAATTGCCTGTGGCGCTACCTACATTTTAATTGCGCACTTGTTAATTATACTATGGAAAAAGAAGTATACTTCTTCCATGATTATGCTTGGTATACACTTGTACCTACTGCGAATTCAATTGAAGGGAAAATGAACTCAATATTAAATTATTTAAAGGCCTTAATACAAATCCAAGTAAAATCGTACTAAGAATCACTTCTTTATAACTAAAATAAGTACTAATAAAAAATATACCTACCTAACAAGCTTAAGCGATTATTTTTCTTTTCAGATATAAAAGACAGACAACCAAAGGGAGAAGTAAAATTAAATTAACTTGCTGCCTATAGACTATAAGGTAAAAATTTAATTATTTATTTAACTACCGGTTTTACTTCCTTATTTATATGGACAAGGTTAATTTTTTAATAATGGTACTGTTTCAGTATAAACCAAAAATAGACATTTTAAAGGTATAGTTAGCAGCAAATGTTAAATTCATGTCCCAAAAACTGTCCAAATCCCGTTGACGATAACTTGACATGTAGAGTTACTAACTCTGAAAAATCGATGTATTTACCTCCTTCCTCCTTCCTATATTATAATAGGTTGGGGAAAAAGTCTTTTCGCATATAGTATGTATGAACTTGTAATAAGATTTCTTTGGCATACTATTTGTATCTGGCTGGTTTTGGTATCATTAAAAAGTTTTAATTTTAAAGAAGACAAATTCAAATTAGGAAAATGTGTGATTTTCATTTGTTTTTCTTATTGTTAAAATGAGTGAATCTAATAAAGACATTCGATGCATTTTAAAATTTTACTACAAAAAAGGTAAAAATGCAACACAAGCCCCGAAAAATTTTTGTGATGTTTGTGGGCCTAATGCAGTATCTGTGAGAGTATCGTAATAGTACATTATGGTACTAGTGTGTAACATTGGTGATTACCGTCGAGGCGCCATTGAGACTCGAGCCGTAGGCGAGGGTCTTAAGAGAGCCGAGGACGGTAATCATCAATACACACGTGTATCATACGACGTTTTTCAACACACTTGTGAATAAAATAACAACAAAAACTTATTTTATTTAGTAGATAAAAAAAGTTATATATGAGTGAAAGTTTTATTTATTAAACACGTACGAGTTAAAATTATCTATTTAAATAAGAAGTTGCATGAAATGATCAAGCAATAGGAACATTAATTTATTTGTTCTATAGAACACGATCCTTTTTTTTTTAATAAAAACTTTTTTAAGAACAAAGCAACTCAACCAATAATTTTTTTTTTAAATCTATAACTCACTAGTGAGTTATAATGTTTTTTACTCACAGTTTGATAATAGGTGTCATTCTGTGCCTAATTGCGGTGACCATAGAGCCACTTTATGAGCAAGTGTGTTGAAAATTTAGTTTAAGCGTTTTCAATACGGAAATTTTGATATCAAAGATGCACGTCGCTCTGGTCGCCCTGTTACGGACAAAATTGATGCCATTTTTGAAAAAGTGGAGCAAGATCGGCATATTAGTAGTTACGATGTCGCTGGAGAACTGGTAATTGATCACAAAACGGTTATGGCGCATTTGAAAAAAGCTGGGTACACAAAAAAGCTCGACATTTGCGTGCCTCATGAGCTCACTGAAAGAAACCTAATGAAACGTGTACTCATTTGCGATTCTTTATTACGACGTAATGAAACCGAACCATTTTTGAAGAAGCTGATAACTGGTGATGAAAAGTGGATCATGTACGACAAGAACTTGCGAAAAAGGTCGTCGTCAAAGGCCGGTCAAGCTTCACAGACTGTGGCGAAACCCGGGTTAACTCGCAACAAGGTGATGCTGTGTGAATGGTGGGATTGGAAGGACATTATTCATTATGAGCTGTTACCGCCAAGCAGGACCATCGATTATGAACTGTACTGCGAACAACTGATGAGATTAAAGCAAAAAGTTGAGAGAAAGTGGCCGGGATTAATCAACAGAAGGGGTGTGGTTTTTCACCATGATAACGCTAGACCTCACACATCTTTAGCCACTCAGCAAAAATTACGAGAGTTTGGCTAGGAGGTGTTAATGCATCCGTCTTATAGTCCTGACCTTGCACCTTCAGATTTTCACCTGTTTCGGTCTCTGCAGAATTCCTTAGGCAGTGTCAGGTTAACATCACGAGAGGACTACCAAAACCACTTGTCGCAGTTTTTTGATCAGAAGCCCCAAAATATTTATAGCAATGGGATCACGTCCCTACCTACAAGATGGCAAAAAGTTATGCAACAAAATGGCACCTACATACTTTAGTCAAATGTAAATAAACTTTATAAAAAAACCTTTTGAATTTTTATATAAAATGCGAAGAAACTTTTTCCCCAACCTAATATAATAAAGAGCTTATAGATAGAAAATATTAGAAAACGTAAATAATTCTTTGTTTTTTAGATGATGAATTATGGCGATTTTATATGTTTTTGTATTTAAATTTGAGGTTAATGTTTTTATTCTTGGTAACTCTACATGTCAAGTTATTGTGAACGGGGTGGGTATACTGCACAGCCATCTAAGAGCGCCAATAAAGTTCTTGGGGCAATATCTAATGCGCACGAAGAGCGAGGGCAAACGTTTAAGGAGTAGGTATAAAGGAAGATGTTATCCCCTTTATTCTAGAGTACGCGCCACGAAAGAAGCCCAACGGAAAATAAAGGAACTAATAAAAGTCGCTGCTCCGCTATTTGATAGAAGTTTGTTTGTAAACTAGCCAAGGAAATAAATTTACAGGTTTAATTATGGAATAATTTGTATTTATATATTTAAATAATTACTCTAGCATGATTAAGATCACAGCGCCCCGTCTGTGGGACTTCTTTTGTGGTGCAGACTCTAGCATGTTGTATTAGTGATCGGGTATACTGACACGCGAAGAAAGTCAATTATGTATCTTATATATTATATCATAATGTTATATGATCTAAGTGGCGTACCTACTTACTCGCCTTATTTCCAGGATCCTTCTAAACGTTTACGAAGCAAATATGTCTTTTATATTGTAACCTTGACCTTGACCTAGCCTTGAACTATACAAAACTAAACAAATGTAGGCAATGTTTTGGTCAATTGTTTCTAGAAGTGCTTATAATAAATAAATAAATATATATACATATATATATATATATATATATATATATATATATATATATATATATATATATATGTATATATATATGTGTATGTATATATATACATATATATGTGTGTGTATATATATATATATATATATATATATTCTAGTATACAAAAACTAGAATTAATTATTACATTAGAATTAAAACCAAAGATTGTGTAAAATGAAATTTTCTTCGTCAAATGCAATACACACTCGACGGCCTCTGTGGTTGAGCGGGCTAAGCCTTTGCCGGCTTACCTCACTACAACGCAGAGGCTCCGGGTTCGATTCCTGGTATGGTAAATTTCGGAAACGTATTTTCTTCGTTATTTACTATGGTCTGGGTGTCTGGGATCGGCCCCAGAGTGGTCCGTTGTATATTACCCATAACACAAGCGTAACTTGCTTAATTTGGGGTTATACAGTGTGTGTGTTTGTCTGCCGATTTATTATTTATTACACTTATGATAAAAGTAAAAAGCAGCCGGATTGTAGAACTGATTGATATCACTTTTAATTAATCACTAGGATTTTTTTAAATTTAGAAATGCATCTATATTACGCTCATTTCTGGACTTAATTCTTGGCCATAGATTTTCTGATTTCTGTCACGATATACTTCTATTTGTCTATTCTCAAGTCTAGCTGTCGTCTGTCAAATTTACGATCAACTATGCCTGCATAACCTATGCACGATTTTAAAAATCATAATTAAATAGTATTACGTATTCTGCAGACTATTGATTCATTTCCAGCTATACAAGATATTAATTTATTTTGAAGTAACAGCTAATTTATTATTTATTCAGGTATCTTTACGTCATTTAAAGCCTACTTAAATTTTTCGATATTTCTAAGTTTTAATATTTTATTAATTTGTTTTACAGAATTCAACGCAATGGCGTTAGTTTTACAATATTTAAATGATATGCACGAATACATGGAAAGATATGGAGGTAAGTCGATAGTTATATTTCATTGTAATTTACAGTTTAATGCTTAATCACAGCTTGCAAAGTAGGCACTAAAAAATTATCTTTTTAAGGTTACCGCAAATAATTTAAAGGCGTGATGTGATCTTTAATACATAGTTATTAATTTACCTACAATAATTATTAGGGTTAGACGAAATTTGTGAAAGAAAAATATTTATTTTAAGGCAAAAACAAAAAGATGCACCAAAAAATACTCTGAACTAAGAACATGATGTTAAGTTTTAAAATTGACTACACTCAGCATTATGCTGGCCATTATAAAACATATAACTTATTTAATTTGAAAGATCTATTTCTTTTTTATATATCAATTTAAGGCAAGATAATTGTTGAATTTGCCTATAAAACTATGTAATCACTAAATCTTATTATAGTCTAGTAACTTTATTTGAACCAAGTTACTTCTCATAGAATACATAGTTGGTGGTGCTTTTAATTATGAACATATATTTTTTTAATAGTGTTGCTTATTTTATCAAATGTTATTGATAAATATGATGATGAATATTAACTAATTATAGCTACATGTTGCAATGAGCTCGGTTCCAGTTCTCCCACTGGGTTATATTTATAGATGACCCACAAAACAACTGTGCTTACACTCTACTACCCTTGATATACTTACAAGGAAACTACACTATCATGTTACTATCTATAGAATAGATATAATTTTCATTGTCTAAAAACATTTCTAACTTTTTAAATGTTCCTAGTAGTTTAAATAAAATATCTTGAAATACAGACTAACCAATAAAATGGTAATTGTTACAGATCCAAGGACAAATCCATGGTTCCTGATGAGTTCTCCACTACCCACATTATTAATATGCCTAAGTTATGTATATCTAGTCAAGGTAACTAAACAGTTTTTACCTTTGCATACAGTATGGTGAATTTTAGGAATGTAAATAGTTTCATCAATATGGCTTTTGTGAATACGACAATATTATAAATATTAAGAACATTTGTAAAATTTCTTCTTTTATTAAATGAAACAATGCATGCAACGTTTTGTTCTATCCAATTAAGATCATATAGGTAATGAGTTAGTTTTTACCTAAAAAAAAATTAAAAGCATTCAAGGAGTTAAATTCCAAATGTTAATGTATTTTATTCTGATATTCTAAATAAAATATAAATATTGCTGTAATATTCCAATGAAATTAATTTCTAACTACAAAATTAGTATTTTCATAAATAGGACTAGCATAATTTCATTTTAGTAATTAGATATTATTATCATGATTAAAAGATTCTAATTATTAACTGTCATAACTAAACCTTTTACACAGGCCATCTAATTAGTTATATTAGCTATCCAGTCAATGACATTGGATGTATTTAAAAAAATAATTTAATCTTGATTGTTAGTTTAGTCATTCTATACTGTATAATAATAATTATTTTTCATTATATTATAATTGGTAAATAAACTATTCTAATTTTGAATGAAAATTGATTAAGAAATAAATTATTTATGCTTCAAACCTTAATAAATTATTGGTTGGTAGATAATTATATTTCAAAATCTAAATACAATGCAAAAGTGGATGGATGCAGAAGTCATGGAAGGCCACAACAGACCTTCCATGATCAAATTGATTGTGTACTAGCAGAAGGTGATGTCAGGAGCCTTAAGAACAGACGAGTGTGCATGACAAGAGTAATGAATGTCAAAGAAGCAAGTGAGGTGTGTAAGAATAAGCCTGAATGGCACTCTGTTGTTCGTGCCTACCCCGCAAGGGAACTGGCGTGAAGTTATGTTTGTACATACATACATAACTTCACACCAGTTCTCTTGCGGGGTAGGCACGAACAACAGAGCGCCATTTAGGCCCATTCTTACACACCTCACTTGCTTCTTTGACATTCATAACTCTTGTCATGCACAAGACATGTCTTGTTATGTATGTATGCATATAAAATCTAGTAAAACACCACCAAGATTTGTAGGTAGGTTTTTCTAGTCTATATGTAATTTATATCCACGACTCAAATGTTTCTATCAGTTGTCTCTTCCAATACAGTCTTTTTAACATAAAAAATATATCTGAACATATTGTGCAATTGTGCCGTTGTTTAATTGATTATTGTATTTAAAATTTTCGTTTTATTTATTTTCAGGTTATTGGGCCGTGGTATATGCAAAATAGAAAACCATATGATCTAACTAATTTATTAATAGCATACAATTTCTTACAAGTAATCTTCAGTGCATGGTTATTTTATGAGGTAAGTTTCACCATCTTATTTACAAAGATTTTTTGTATTTTAAACAATTACTATATATTTGATGTAATTTGTTGTTGAATAATTATGTTGTTTATGTACACTATTTTAAAAAATAGCCAACAATTATAGACATTTTAAATGTTTTTCTTTTAATGAAATGTATATAATCTTGCACTTCTACTTAGCAACAGTAAATAATTAAGCAGTAAATGATCATTCTTATTTTAGCAATGTTAAATCACTTCTTTTGACTGTGATCATATTTACGACGATTTAAATCATCATCATTTATATGATATTTAGAAAGCAATATTAAAATCACCTATAAAAACAAAGTAAAAACTTATTAATACTTCAAAATTAATTATAATAAACTGCTCTAAATTTTTTTAATGCTATTATTGTTTCACACTGTTAAAATTGGACATACATATGTATATGTTGCCAAATTTGAGATTACATATTTAGTCTCCGTGCCAGTAATTTCACAGTTTAAATTATTTCCATGTCCAAAAATTTCTATTTATGTTATAGCAGTCCAATCCTATTACTTTTCTGATCGGTTAGTTACGATTTATAGACAATGGTCCATAGGCATACCTATTTTACCTAAAGTGATAGAGAAATTACAATATAGAGTGGTTACAAGCACTAATATTTAATTGGTGAATTATTTCTGAGACTCAAGAATTAAATCATTTAACCATTATACAATATCGTTAATTAAATTAGCCCTACTTTTTCGGTCATTGTTTATAAATTTAAATCAATAGCTATATTGTATTTACTACTGAAACTTTTTTTAATTACATTGTATGGTTAACAAATTATATTATTTTTAACCATTGTCAACTTATTTGATGTGCCATGCCCAGAGCTTGATGGGGGGCTGGCTGAATCATTACAGCTTAAGATGCCAACCTGTGGACTACTCCGACAATCCTATTGCTACTAGAGTAAGTGATGAAATGGTGTTATGATACACCTGGTGAATCTGGAAATTAAACAGATGAAAACTAACATATTTTCATGTGTATATAAACATTCAATTGCTTTATTACAGGTACTCCATTTGTAAATATTCAGTTTCAGGGTTCGAGTTGGTATCTATTAGCTTCAAGTTCAGCCTTGTAAAATATTCTTGTCATTCAATCCATTAATTCATAGATACGATTGCGACTGTAGTAAATGTCACAACATTGCGTAGTTGGGAAAACAGTGACATTTAAATCCTGTAAATAAGGGTGTGGTGTCGGTGTTGTTTCAGATCGGCGCTGCGGGTTGGTTCACAGGAAGGTATAACTTTCACTGTCAGCCGGTGGACCACTCCAAACATCCACAAACAATGAGGGTGAATTATTAGTTGCATATTGAACGGTCATTTCAAAACCTATGTTAGGCAGAAAGCGTATTCTATAGGACAACTGTTTAATGGCTTCGCTCTAAGGTACGAATTTTAAATTCCGTACCTTCGCGCTCTTAAAAGCATGTATATTAATTACTAAGCATTTTGGGTATCGAATGCACAGCATAAATAACAATACTATATACTTCCTTTTAGAATATAAATAAGGTCTTTATATTAAAGAATATAGAACTTTTATATTTAAAAATAACCTATACTGTCCTGTCCTCAATGAAGAACATTTTGGTATAATGACCTAACCTCTGTCTATCAACTTCAAGTCTCGCTCGATCGACTTTTTTTTTAGCAAAACTGCTACACAATATGTTCGTTAGTGAAAGACCGAATCATCATTGTACTTGATTCCCCTATAGAACAACAGGAAATGGTTATGTTTAACTCAATTTATTAAAAAAGAACTCAAGTTTTTAGTTGGTTTCATTAATGCAATAAAATAAAGATTTATTGCAAAGTTAGCAATCAAGATCCTGAAACAGTAAAATAAGTGCATGACATATTGTTTATTATTCCTTGCGTAGTTTTTGAAATGACTTGTAACACACACACACACACACTTAAGCATGTGTAATTAGTTTATTTTAATGTCATTATTATATTAATATTATATGAGTACAGAGTTGTAACTGTTCACATATAACAACAATCCATTACAAACACATACATCAAACATAAATTTCACAAAAAAAAATCGTTGCATGTTTCGGCCTCGCGCATGGCGAGTTCCTCTGCAAAATACAATGCGTATTATTAGTATTCAATCTAACTTTGAAAACAAATACAGTTTTCATTTTTCAAAGATCATTGTATCACAGAATTATCATTGACCCACTGCAGTCGCCACCTAAATGTTGCCCTAAATCCTAGAAATGATCAAAAAATATATACTGAATCTTGAGTAATAATGTTTCTAAAGATAACAAATATTTTTATGAGCTTAAACTTTTAATCGAAACGTTTAACTTCTATATTAATGTAATTCATCAATTCACATTATTAACGAAAAATCATGCATGAAAAATGCATAATGGAATAAAACGTCTAGTTTTGCATGAATTAAATGCGTAGATATATTTAACTTATACATTATGAATGATGACTAATCGTGATTATATTTATAAATAATTAAATTTAAGTATAACTCTATCACCATTCATGTCTACATCAGTTCATGATTAATTAATCCCGATCACAACATTGGTAATATACATTAACATACAATTGATTCATCCATTAATGACAACTAATTGCTTTAATACATTTCCTAATTTACAAATATGTAGCTGATAAGATATAATTTAGATTAAGAGGCTAATTAAAACTGACATGTGTTAATTGTGTAAATGACTATAATCAGATATTTTTTTTATATATATACATACACCAAGTGTTTTACATACAATGAAAGCGCCCTGTGACATTAACAAAGTCTGATTTATAAAACACATGCTTTTTACAGTAGTGCCCTTCAAAGTTCCTATTTTAACATGAATAAAGTAATAAACACAACGACGTTTTATGATATTTGCAACCTATAGGGTTCTTGTAATAAGTATACAAGAATTTTTAATAAACAAAAATACATATTTTGAGGCTTTCGCAAATAGGATCACGATAAAATAAAAAAACCGGCTTCAAAAACTAAAAAGTATAAAATAACTTATTTCTAAAGCTATTATTATTAATATATATTATCTAAAACATCTTAACGTCAGTGCTTAGTAATTTTCAAAAAAATATAGTAATTTTTATGTTTTACTTAGTGTCCAGCTATTTATTGGTAGACCTACAAAAGTTGTCGCGCTCCTTAAAAAATATAGGTCCCAAGAAACGGAAACAAAAAATGTTCGTAAAATGAAAACTACTGGGCTAAACTATGTTAAATTTTTAGGGGACTAAATGGCAACTATTCCGCATCAAACTAAACAAGAATCACGTAAATCGGATCATAAATCTCAGCGTAATCGGTGTACAAATGGAACGGAATGGAAAAATTTTCATAAAAAATGTTCATAAAATGAAAACTACTGGGCCTAACTATGTCAAATTTTTAGGGGACCAAATGGCAGCTATTTCGCGTTGAACAAAAAAAGAATCACGTAAATCGGATCATAAATCTCGGAGTAATAGGTGAACATCATAAAAAAAAAGCCGACGAATTGAGAACCTCCTCCTTTTTTTGAACTCGGTTAAAAATGTAGCACAAATATTCTTAATAGAGCACGACTCATGCTTGGGAGATATACTAGGGCTCGTATGGCGCATTCGATGAAGTAATAAAAAAGTAAATATTAACATAAGCTTCTCTATAGGTTTACTCCTTCAGAACTTCCAGAAGCGTCTTTGGCTCCCGGTGCCCTAAATTAGCTACTAGTTTGAACATCGGGGTAGTTTAGTCGGTAGGTCCAAGTATGCTAACAGGGCCACAAGTCTGTAACTTTAAACAAAAAACCATATGAGTGCGAGTCAAGACCCAATGGACTGATGATGGTCAAATATCCGTAGTCTCTAAAATTCATATTGGACAAATCTCGGTCAAATCAAGATTGAGCTGAGATGGTTTACAGACAATCAAAACCGTGGGTTGTGATTCCAATTCGATTTGATTGCGATTTGAGTTACAGACTCGGGGCTCCTGCAGTTCCACACTAACTACCTGCTGTCCGCGCATATTCATCCAAATTAGCGCCTTAACTGCTCCGGCGTTTGTCACACTAAGGGTATTAGCAGCGAGTTTTTCAAATATTAAAATACTTTTGATTTATCCTGTGACTTCTTTTCAATTTTTAACTAATTTTGTTTGTTTAATGCATCTACCCAGGATTTTTCCCTTATTGTAATTTCTTTTCAATTATTTTCTTCGCGTCATTCATCGTCATCTGTGTTTAAATAATTTTTTCAGGTTTTTTTAGTATGTTTCTCACCGATTTGGTCTAAAAAGTGTTTTAAATAATAAAACGTTGATATTATATTTTGTATTATTTTTAGACCTATATAATATCCATAGTTTATTTTAGACTATTATGGCCATTACATTTCTAATTTAATTGAAATAGCGAATTTAAGCTAATATTGTTTATGAAATTTCAGATGGTACACGCGTGTTGGTGGTACTACTTCTCAAAGTTTACAGAATTCTTTGATACAGTGAGTATAGGCAAACAAATATATATATAAAATATTTATGATTAAATCTGCAGTGCAAAGAAGTAAGGAAATGAAAAACAAATTATTTGAATACTAGCTTCTGCCCGCGACTTCGTCCGCGTGGAATTGTTTTTTAACTATCCCACGGGAACTTTAATTTTTCGGGATCAAAAGTATCCTATATGTTGACCAGGGATATAAGCTACCACCATACAAAATTTCATTTCACTCTGTCCAGTCGTTTCGGAGATTAGCCCATATAAACAGAGAAACAAAAAAATTAAAAAAAAAAACTAAATTAGTTCTATTTCACTTCTTACATCCCCGTGACTCAGTTTTTAACAATTTTTTTATTGTACAGAAATTCGACCTCTACAGTTTTATTATATGTATAGATTATAATAAACTAGGATATGCCCGCGACTTCGTCCACGCTTGATTTAAAATTCCCTCGGGATTCCCAAGCCACAAAGTACCGCAGCATTTTAAAAAAAAGTAAGCTGTCGCTTTAGTTGGAAACTGTGTCGGAATAAGCTAATTTTTAGCACCCGAACAACTTCAAACCGCTCCCGGAAAAATACCCGCGAGATTACCGGGATAAAAAATATCACACACACACTGATCGATAGCAAATTTTTATTGCATAAAATTTACTATCGATCAGTGAAAAAATCCCATTGGGGTTCGATTTTTTTCAATATGGCCATTTTAAATTATTCCCAGAAAAATTCCCGCGGGAATCCCGGGTCAAAACATAACGCAGATTTTAGTCTAAGAATTTGCTTTCGATATGCGAAAACCACATAGAAATCGGCCCAGTTTTTATGTGAATCCCGAACAGAAAATAAATCTCAAAACAATTGCATCGTGTTCTCCATTGTTTTATATAGTCTATTCCAGTTGTTTTTATTAAATAGCTTCAATGTACAGACACGGCATGTCTAGAATTTTTTAATATTATAGATATAATAGTTGTGAAATGCCTTTGTGCAGTGTCTAAGATTGAGTTGTGCGGTATGGTGGTGATAAGTAATTAGTGAAAAGTGAAACGTAACACACTTACCAGAGAAGGAATTCTATCATCCTAGCATCTCGACACTGCATAAGCCAGTTTTAAATCTATACAAGATATTTTAATTCATTTCAAGTACTTTTTTATTAATTTACAGTTCTTCTTTATCTTAAGAAAGAAATTCGATCATGTATCAACGTTACACGTGATTCACCACGGGGTGATGCCAATGTCTGTGTGGTTCGGAGTGAAGTTCACTCCGGGCGGCCATTCCACCTTCTTCGGACTACTCAACACATTTGTGCACATAATTATGTACAGCTATTACATGTTGTCCGCGATGGGCCCACACATGAGGAAATATCTATGGTGGAAGAAGTATCTCACGACATTACAAATGGTAAGTTCGTAATTTAGGACGCCCTCTTACGATGATTGGGAATAATAACGGCAAATAAGCGTCCCGGGGGGAGCGGACGTTATATCCGTCACGCTTGTCCAAAGCGGATTGGTGAGTTTAACATATCGATTATCTCAACGTGCAGGTTAAATCACGATTTTTTTTCTTTGTAACAATATGCACGTTAGGTGATGCCATTACTATGCCATTGATCGATCATTCTAACGCGATTGTAATAGCAAACTTGACGCTCAAGACTAAGCAGATGTAGAATGATGTTGAAAGTTTTCCACCGGATTCATTAGATGATATGTACACATATGAGAATCTAGCTGTGTTCACAACGCGACGATTTTATGATGATTACGCGACTTTATCCAGATTACAAAATATATTAATATTTATGTATTCTATACCCTGAAAGATACGAAAACGGAACATACGCGAAAATCGTATTATAAAAATGTCAGTTTCCGTATGCTTATGATCGCAAAACTAGAAGAGTAGTCATGCATCTTCGTCTTTCCTACTAATAAAATTAATATTAGAATGAGCTACGGTGCATGGGTTTAACTAGTTTAAAATAAAATTAGTATATTAATCTCTAAAATTTTAATAAAATTTTGTTTAGCAATTTTGGAATCTATTCAAGACAAACTTTATTTATTGGTATAATTGTTATAATGTTCTATGTATATGGTCAATGTTTTTTCCAATAGGTGCAGTTCGTAGGAATAATGGTGCATGCATTCCAACTATTGTTCATCGAGTGCAACTATCCACGCGCCTTCGTGTGGTGGATAGGAATGCACGCTGTCATGTTCTTCTTTTTATTCAAAGAGTTCTACAATCAGCAATACAGGAAACCAAAGGTAACCATGTCGTCTATTTCGAAATTGCTAATTCATATACTTTAAAAGTATATTGGCCAAATGCATGTCGGGTTATGCATAATGACTCTATACAGGTTAAAAATATCTATTGTTTTCGTCAGTTTTAAAAACCTTATTTATTTGAAAGTTTTCCTTCAACAGATTCCTATTGACCCAGTTGACATTGAAATTATTTTAAGCTCCATCACATAAAATAATCCGCGCATAAAACTCGAGTCGATCAATATTAAAGATATCGAATTTATTAACTTGTATCAACAATTTAACACAATCATGGTGTTTGACCAAAAAAAGACACAAACAAAAAGAATTTTCAAAGAATAAGTTCCTTGTCAACCATGGTTTCCGAATTCTCCACACTGTACAGAAATCATCCCCACAGTTGTTAAAAAAAAACAAGAATATATTGGATTTTTTCCGTGCTGTCATAATAATAATAGAATTAAATATTTCTTGACTATAGGTAATAACCTATAGTCAAGAAATATTTAATTCTATTGGGTATTGGTATTGGATTAATAAATCTAATACGGACACTATTAAAAAAAGTTAACTTTTCAGGGTAGCCGAAAAACTTTTTTTAATCATGAATATCAGTATTAATGCATGAATTATTACAATGCCTACCTAGTGGATATTTCTGTTACCTACTTTTAAACCAGAATTAGCGCTATTATACGTATTTCCATGTTTTACGATAGATGGCATTAAAAAGTCGAGTTGGCAAAATTTTGGATAGTGTCAGTGTTGGATTAAGCTTGCAATATGTGAAAAAAGAATAATAATGCATTGTACGTTCAGGTCCGTGCGAGATCACCTCAACCGGAAATAACGGAGATTCCTGAGATGGCGTACAAGAATGTCTCGCTGAAGAACGGCTACACGAACGGGCACGCGAACGGCGCGTATGTGCGCGCTCGCACCGTCCTACCCGCTGGCAACTGACGGCGCCGGATACACGCCCATTCCGCGCTCTGTGATTCATAGCCCCCACCCCACGAGGGATCGGCCCCAACCTTCAAGGGGCTAGACCCCCCATCCCTAAGGGACTATTAACACTCTAACACAAATACCAACTGCAAGTAACTAGTGTTATAGTACTATTCAAGCCGATGTGCAAAATATGTTGGTAAGTTTGTGCCAGTTACATAATTTGTTATATAATGAAAACAGCTATTTTTGCAGTTGTTACTTAGCAGTGTAAATTAGTCTATAAATACGTTAAATGCGTTTATTTATGGCTGGGACTTGTGGGTGCCGCGTAACTATTCTCCTGCGTAATTTAATTAAAAACACTAATGTGTTGTGTGGACCTTCCAAAGAGTATTTGAAATTATGACATTATCTCCTTCCAGAATCTAACTTATAGACTCCATTCATTAGCCTAGATGTGCCTTCAAAATGCGACCACCATTAATTTCTTACATAATATGTTACTCGTCTACTGTAACTGTGCACCTTAAGGCGAGGAGACACGTTCGACACAGGTGCAAAATTAATATGGCTGCTTAGTACATATTGCAAGACCTCGACGGCTAATGCGACCATTATTTCGTTGAATATAGATGTATATGCGAATAACACATTTCAGTTAACATGTTCAATTCATCAATAAATAACAATTGAAATATCATGTCCCATTGTTATATTGGGTTAGTTTTACACAAAACTGTTCACTTTCTCCCTTATAGACCTTTGAAACATTCAAGTCATTTGGAAAAATGTTGCTAATGAAATCAAAATAGAGAATAAGACAGAAAATATGGAAAATTATTATCATGTTTCTGTTATGTAGATACTATATACAAATTTTAAAAAAACCTACAGAAAATGGTAACTAGGATTCTAGCATATATTGTTAATATTTCTCGCATTTTTCAACAATACTTTTTAATATAGGTCTTTCTATGTCCAATCAGCCTGGCGAAGCATAATGTCATTATATTCAGAGAAATGCTTTTTCACTCCACATCCTGGTTTTGGAGCGTTTTAGTTACTTTATAAAAAAGTATTAAAGCGTTGCCCAAAACCTAGGGCTAAACAGCGACACACGGTAACTGACGATATTTAATCCACATTTGTAGCATTTTGGTGTAATGTATCGCTTTGATATAAGTGTAGACACAATGGTGTATCAGTTTTCTATAAGTCCGTTTTCACTTCGAAACATATAATACGTTTCACATTTTGCTAAAGATTAAATATAATATGTACTTTTGATTTTTTTCTCTATATCGACCATATTTATAACATTCAAGGGACAGCACCTACAAAACAATTATTTACAGACCACATAAGCATTCCATTACAGCGCGCGATACAACCTTTACCTTTGTTAACTATGCCTTAAATATTGCACTTCAATCAAAGTTCTCCGTGTAATGATTTATCATTTGCATCATATTATTGAATTACATTCTACTTAAATGTACATTATGAATTTATAATTATATAAGTATGATATATATACCAAAATGTTAGGAATGAAGATAAAGCAATAACTTCGTGCTGTATGTCCAAATAAACCGGCAGATGTAGTATAAATGTGATTTATCTAGTGTACATACAGTTAAGTGGTATTGATGGTGTATATTTTATTTTGTTAATATAAAAGTATAGCTAGATTGTGATCGCATAGCGTTTTATATTTTGATATTAGGTTTAATAATTTTTTAAGTTAGAACTTTGAAATTGTCATTGTTATGATACGGATTTGTTGTTTCGCCAAAGGTGTTTTTTTACCTTTTCGATTATTCTCGAAATGAGCTTGTAAAAAAGATGAACTCTAGTATGAAATTCATAAGATAAAACAATCTGGATATCTAATGAACGTTCCCCCGAATGTGGACGGAAAACCATGTGCATCTTGTAAAATTTGACAGCTAAAATACTGTCTTTGAACCAATGTCGCCAAGTTATAAAAGTATTTTCTACTATTAAATGTTGATTTTATTTATTCACAGACGGGGAAATATTCATTCCTGGTATCTGTTTACCTTACTTCCCCATCATTATTTTAGTTAATTTACAATTAAACCAGATTGTGCATAGATTACCCTATTGTGTTTAAATTACAAAGAAATTATATAAAATCATGTAAAAATTATAATGTCCAGTAAAGCTTACTCTTGATCTTTTATCTACTTAAAACTTGAATACAAATAATCTAAGTATTTACTTCACCAATGTTAAAAAGACAAACTATGTAAGATGTACATATATGTGGGTTTCCATAATATTGTTAATCATGTTTCGGCTGATAAGAACATTATTATTATTTCTGCAAACTTTCTATGAAACAGCCTCTATACAGCTGATTATAAGCAATAACCAATGTAGGCTTTAATATAGATTAAAATATGCTATAGAAGCCACAATTTCTACTTAATAAGAATATTTCGATTGAGCCTTTACTCAAAATAGCAACCTATTAACTTACATTGATTTATCAATTTAAAAGTAATAAATCAGTCAAACACAAGGATTCACACAGTTTCTTTTTTAAATTAAAAAATAATCTAAATTTATATTAAAGCTTTTTAACTATAACAGTATTCATAAAATTGTTTGATTAATGGAAATATTTTTAATATAATGTTGGCATATATGAAGTTTAAAAAGCGAATAAATTCAACTGGTTTTTTTTTTTAAAGAGGTCAGACTTGAAAAAGCCAAAGTTGTTGCTGCGAGTCATAATGTGGCGAAATATTTCCTAAATTACAAGCTCAACAGATATGTTACAAGCTGTATCTTGTAGCTGTCTATTATATACAAAGACAAGGATTCGTTAGAAAGAAAATCAAGGTGTAATGTGTCTTATCTCTAAGTAAAAGCAGTGTTAATTTTAGGGTGTCATACCACGGCGTGTTGCATACGCAGTGTTGTCTGCAACACATCTCAGCGCAACGTACTGCTGCACTAAAAAGTGGGATAATGATTTATTAATATTAAATAGCAGCGTCTTTATATAGCGATTATTTGAGCCTGTTTTTGCTTCAGTGAGTAGCAAAGGACGGCGAATAGGTAGGAATGACAATATTGGTGCTTTAATATGTTGATAATTCAACTTTTCTAAATAATGTAAAATAAGATTCGTCTTAACTTTACGTACGTAACACCGGTAGAATAAACACTAAAATGTTAGTATTTCAAAAACGAGATAAGATTGAAGTTTATGATGTCCTCTGGTCAACAGGAAAAATATAGGATTTAGAGACCGTTTTAAATTACGTTTTTTTACTTACCGATTGTCATTAATAGTATTGTTCTTCAAAGAAAATTATTTTTCTAACGAAAATATAATTTTCTTTCTGTTATTCGATTTAATAATCAACTTTAACACCAAGTAAATCGTCTTTTAAGCACTCCCGAGTTCCGCAGTTAGTGTGTACAAATATTTCATAGTACCGAATGCATAACAAGTTCTTGGTGGATCGGCACCCTAATAACTAACGCTAGAGTTATTCCTTGTTTGAACTGGGATTCGCGAGATTTCTGATTACACTTGTGTTTAGTACAATAATTTTATGTTTACTAAAATGGAATGTTAGATATTAGAATATGACACTTAAGTGGTTGTGTTGGTTTATTTATTTCGTTTATTTATCTTTTATTTATACCAAAATTGTATATATAAGATCAAATCGATAACGGGTTCATATAGTTGTAGCCATGGAGTTCTTCCCTGATTTTAGTCTTCCGTTTTGTTTGTACTTAGTAAAATTAAAAGGTGCTTATTGCATTCTGAACACCGCACTGCTTTCGCAGCAGCTGATTAAAAGCTGAAGCTCGCCATTTTTGTAAATATAAAGATTTGTTTATTCATTATGGATATCAGTTATGTACCTATTGTAATTTTTATACAAAAATATGAAAATAAATATTATACATACATAAGAATAACAGCTGATGAAGTTTCATTATTATAATCCCCGACATGCTTCTTGAGCATTGATTGACCTTGGCCTGTGCATGTGTGCTCAAGTTAAAGTTCCGGATCTTTTTCGAAGTATGAAGTAGGACGCAACACAAAGGCGGAGTAGAATGTACCGTTTTTATGCGACTGAAACCCATTGTGGCATAACATGTCTAGAGAGAGCATTGCTAAACAACAACACCACGAAAAGCTGCATCGAAAATGCGAAGCGTTGCTATTATTCATTCTCCAAAAACTCTAATGTATGCGTGTTTTAGGGATATCAGCTAAAAAATAACCCTATTTTTTTTTAATGCAAGTGAAAAATTTAAATGATCATTATGATTTGATCGCTTTATTTGTTATTTTAATATTACTCAGAGGTTTTAAATGTTTTTTTTTAATAATTTAAAGTGTTACCAACAAAAGTTCTGTGTCTTGGAACAAGTCATAGAAAATAAACTACATGCACAAATGTGTTTTATTTAGTACATGTGCTAGTCATTTTAATTTATATTAAAATGTCGGTACAGATTTTAGTATGTATAAGCCTGGGTACCAATACTAATGTAATAATTCTAAAAAAACCATTCGTAATGGAAAATTATTTTAGCATTTACGCAAGTTGGGAAAGGTTATTTACTATACTAGATGTGCTCCAAAGATTATCCCAAACTAAAAACCAGTGAAATCAGTTGTAATAAAGGACTTGGAACGATTCGACGGCTTTATAGTGGGTAGAGGGCGTTGTGTAATCCAAATAAAAAATATGTATGTGTGTGCCGTTATCACGCAGTAGAAGTGAAACAAAGTTGACAAGTGGTGGGAGGGATTCTAAATTTCGTGAAGTCACATTTCATATCGTTATAATAATAGGATGGGGAAAAAGTCTTTTCGCATATAGTATGTATGAACTTGTAATAAAATCTCTTTGGCTATAACATTTGTATCTGGCTGGTTTTGGTATCAATAAAAAGTCTTAATTTTAAAGAAGACAATTCCAAATTCAAATTAGGAAAATGTGTGATTTCATTTGTTTTTCTTATTGTTAAAATGAGTGTATCTAATGAAGAAATTCGATACATTTTAAAATTTTACTACAAAAAAGGTAAAAATGCAACACAAGCCGCGAAAAACTTTGTGATGTTTATGCACCTAATGCAGTATCTGTGAGAGAAGCGTAAATTTGGTTTAAGCGTTTTCAATCCGGAAATTTTGATATCAAAGATGCACGTCGCTCTGGTCACCCTGTTACGGACAAAATGATGCCATTTTTGAAACAGTGGAGCAAGATCGGCATATTAGTAGTTACGATGTAGCTGGAGAACTGGGAATTTATCACAAAACGGTTATGGCGCATTTGAAAAAAGTTGGGTACACAAAAAAGCTCGATATTTGGGTGCCTCATGAGCTCACTGAAGGAAACCTAAAGAACCTTGTACTCATTTGTGATTCTTTATTACGACGTAATGAAAGTGAACCATTTTTGAAGAAGCTGATAACTGGTAATGAAAAGTGGATCACGTACGACAATAACGTGCGAAAAAGATCGTGGTCAAAAGCCGGTCAGGCTTCACAGACTGTGGCGAAACCCGGGTTAACTCGCAACAAGGTGATGCTGTGTGTATGGTGGGATTGGAAGGGCATTATTCATTATGAGCCGTTACTGCCAGACAGGACCATCGATTCTGAACTGTACTGCGAACAACTGATGAGATTAAAGCAAAAAGTTGAGAGAAAGCGACCGGAATTAATCAACAGAAGGCGTGTGGTTTTTCACCATGATAACGCTAGATCTCACACATCTTTAGCCACTCAGCAAAAATTACGAGAGTTTGGCTGGGAGGTGTTAATGCATCCGCCGTATAGACCTGACCTTGCACCTTCAGATTTTCACCTGTTTCGGTCTCTGCAGAATTCCTTAGGCAGTGTCAGGTTAACATCACGAGAGAACTGCCAAAACCACTTGTCGCAGTTTTTTTGATCAGAAGCCCCAAAATTTTTATAGCAATGAGATCACGTCCCTACCTACAAGATGGCAAAAAGTTATCCAACAAAATGGCACCTACATACTTTAGTCAAATGTAAATAAACTTTATTAAAAAAAACTCTTTTTATATAAAATACGAAGAAACTTTTTCCCCAACCTAATATATTAAAGTTTTAGAACACGAAATTCGATTAACGCAAAACTTCAAAAGGAAGAAAGAAAAAAACTTTAATTGAAGTAAATGTTGCCTTATCACATGTTTACATATAATTATTATATACATAGCATATTTTCCAAAACATTTCCAACTCTATCTGTATAACCAGTGTTAAAATTATTTAATATAATGTATTTTATCTCATTCTCTCGCAGGCTTAGTCCTGTAGGTTTATATGTTTATCTATTTTTAGTGCCGTATTTCGTTTCATCAAGTCAAAAGGATTCTAAAGAATTTTCACTTAAAAAATCGTAAGTAAATTTTCCCAAATTTTGGAAACTAAATTCCTTTTATCACCTGCCAACATCCAATCAAATCGATTTATCGAAATTAAATTCCATGTTGTCATAAAGAAATCATGAGAAAAGTGGCAAACTTACCGATGAAATGACATCTTATACTTATTCTTTCCTCTTTAGTTCCGACACATTTCAATAGCGCAGGACGTCATAATTATTTTTTTTGCGAGAGCTCTAACCAGTAAAGTAGTCGCAACGACAATAACATGCGTGGGGAGCAAGTGCATCAAATTTAGTGCAATTTTTATGGCCGTTTTTGCGTTTCTATACGTTTATATGATCTAAGTTGAAACCTAATGCGGCGCATGATTGTTTGCCCCTACGTCCTAGAGTAACGCAAAGTATTTTTGTACCACCGCAAAGCGGCCAGTAAACAAACGCTGTCGAGACTTTACTACGTGTTGCCAGCCTAGATCATGGTCTCTATATCATAATGTTGGTGGGAACTTCAAGTGATGCTTTGCTGTACAGTTTTATTTTCATGAGATCCATCTCATGAAAATAAAACTAAATTTAGTTAAAAATAAACAACAGTTAATTAACCAATTAATTCCTTACTTAGAAATTAAAAACAGTTTTTTTGTGAAAATGGTATTTATGTGTAGAAAGTCACTTATATAATGCCCCCCCCCCCCCCCCCCCCGATTCTTCTCGGTCACAGAGTTATATACTAAAAATCTTTTTATTTAGGTCATTTTTTAATTGTAGAAATAGAGCTGTCAATAATTCAGAGAATTTGCGATAACTTACATAAAATAGTAACACTTTGTGATTCGTTATTTGTAAATTCATAGAATAATCACATACTAAATAGTTTTAGCTGAAGCACTGTGTTCTTCAGCTATTAATCAATTTTTTATCTTAACAAGACAGTAAAACTAATTTAAATGCTATATATATATATATATATATATATATATATATATATATATATATATATATATATATAGATATATTACGGATGGGCCGAAATTCGTTTTACATTCGGTTTGACCGAATTTCGGCAGCTTGAGCACAACTTCGACATTCGGCCGAAATTCGGTTTAAATGCCGAACATTCAGTGCATGGAAAAAGTAAAATACCTACTAGCACTATTTTGACTGAAGTGAATAGAAAGAAATTATAACCGTAATATAAAAATTGGCATCTATATACTCATGGTCATTTATTTTAGTTAGGAACATGTAAATCTTAACGTGCAATATGATAAGAAATAAATAAAATTAGTTCTTGCTCGAGTCTTTGCCTAATTAAATAGACATCAAATTAAAACAAAAATAATATAAACTTATTATTCCTCTAAGAAACATCAGTAAGTAGTGCAGTTCTGCTTAATTATAATGCGTAACTAGATTTTTTTTAAAAAACACGTCTCAAGGGTATCAGCAATTATAACTTGAATTTTGATTTAAATCACTTTTTACGAATTAAAAATCATGAATTTAGAATTATGAAATGGTGATTTTTGTTCAATTAAAGGTCTAAAACTGTATTCTTTTATCCACCTACTCATACTTAAAATTTACTAGAGGCAGGTTATGGTGTAAAAAAGCCAAAAATTCGGTGTTATCAAGTTGACGTTGTCAACAGGTCACGACATATTGCTCTTGAGAAAGCGTGGCGAAATCAAACCGAAATTCGGCCGAATTTTTTCTTTTAACCGAATGTTCGGCCGAAGTTCGTATTCGGTTCAAACCACATTTGGCCCATCCCTAATATATATAGGATCGGCAGTGGAATTTAATTTCACTTAAATGTAAATAATAAGTACATACTTGTAATTAAAACAATTCATAACAAACAACATAAATGTCTAATAAATAAATTCGGCAGCCTAACTGACATCTCTGCGCCTATCCCGAGACCAGAACAGAGTAAGTATAAGAAACTAAAGTGATTTGGCACAGCGGAATCCCAAATTTCCCGCTGTACTGTCGTCTGTATTGTGTGAACGAGCAGAACATCTATAGCGGTAACAGTATGAGTGATGACACAAGTAGGAACCCCCTTTCTTTACCTTCTCTTTGGGCTGAAATGTAATTAAACCACATTTGTGAAACTAGAATTGTCATATTTATATGATGACGCATACTCCTATCCTATATAGAACTTATAATGTTTGTAAACAGGTGAAAATTTTGACCTCTCAATATATTTTATAATAAAAAATGTAGAAATACCATTGTCTCACAATTAACAGTGTTGATTTTTAATTAGGCAAAATTAGTTTATTCAAAACAAAACAGGGAATGACCTGTATATTCCTCATGCTTCTACACTACAAATTGACAGGAAGCAGAAAGGTTCTGATGTAAATTTATTTACAACTTTTCCTTCCCTGTCGTCAGTGATTTTAAAAATAATTAAATGACACATTAGGTCAGAAAAATTGCCTAAGTGGTGCACACATCTTTCACAGGATTTTAGCACATATCATTGGAATGAGGCACATATGTATTAGCTACTAGGTTATCATAACTTCTTTAGAGCATTTATGTATTAAGCAGTCAGAAATACTTGATAATATGGAGTCTTATAATTCCAAATGTTGGTCTGCTGTGGAAGTTCTAGGAAGATATGCAATGTGCGAATATTGAATATTTTTATAGAATCTATACTAATATATTGTTATCTCTTACACTTTATAATTTGGTCATCAAAATAAAATAAAACAGTTTTGTACTCAATCAACTATAGCTAGCAATAATAATAAATTCATACTGTATCTTGTGACCATGTATCTTCAGTCCATTCCCACACATTTCCAGCCATGTTGTATAATCCAAAATCATTTTGTGGAAATAATTCAACTGGATTGGTACCCACATATCCGTCTTTAGCTGAATTGTGGTGTGGAAATGTCCC
The DNA here is from genome assembly GCA_019925095.2 of Dendrolimus kikuchii. Lineage (NCBI taxonomy): Eukaryota > Metazoa > Arthropoda > Insecta > Lepidoptera > Lasiocampidae > Dendrolimus > Dendrolimus kikuchii. Next base: position 10,029,946 of record CM034393.1, on the reverse strand, counting down.
CTGCCAAATATTGGCCCTGACAACACAAATAAGTACCTACTTCAAAACAAATATGTAGTAGACAGAAATAAACTAATAGTACTACTGTTTATTTTCGCACTTTGATATAAATCTAATCTCATTGTATATTCTAAACTAAGCAAAAGGCCAACATTAAACTTTATTTATTTTCTATTCGTAGCATAGAATACTAACAAATTATAAAATTTGTTAGACCTTGTTAGGGGCCATCCATAAATTACTGTAATACTTGAAAGAATGCAGAAGGGTTTATGGTAATAAAAGAACAGTAACTGGTCACAATATTTATAATCAGAGAACCTTGCGGTTTGAGAACATTTCATCTACTCATTTGACAAATATTTTTAGAACACCTCGCCATCCCTCAAAGAATTCCACATAAGAAACCCAGCAAATTGGGACAAACGATAGCGGATTGAAGGCATTGATAAACCATTTTAATTAAACAGGTTATGTATAACAAGAAGTTATTACATTATTGTCTGGAAATCCCAGACAATATTTTATGTAAAATATTATATTTCAAGTTCCACATATAACAAAACACAGTACAAAATTCATCGCTTCTGCCAACATGAAAACAAAATGTAGTGAATACCGTCCATATAAAACCGAGAGACTCCGAATCGCAATCCACACAACCACCAAACCATACTAGGGACAAATATTGTTACATAAAACCATGGTAAACTATAGACGACCTTATAAAAAACAGGCGCTAATCACAGAATAAACAAACATACAACATTATTATTCAATTAAGGATATGATAGATTGTATCGCCAAAAATAAGAGGGTACATAAAATTAATTATTAGCCTCAAAAAGAAACATGAGAACAACTATGCAACTAAACACATATAACATTACATCACACGTTAAGGAAGGGTCCTAAATTTCATTACGTCACATTCCGAAATCAATATATTTAAGCTTTGTATGCTGTTAACACTGAGCATGCTGTTGGTGTTGCCACGAACGGGGGTCAGTAGAGATGCGCATTTCTTTCTAATGATGGCCGCAAAGCCATCGATTGGCGCTTCTGTGAACATCCCTGACTAACTGCACAGCCACGGCAGCCACAACCACACCCTCAGCAGCCACAACCACCCCTCAGCCCGTTATTATACTGGACACGTAGGTCGCTGTATGCCCGCTGCGTATGACTGACCTACAGGCTGCACGTGTAGCAGAACTGACAGTATGCTCTGAAAAGCGTCTTCTTTACCTCTTGCGTACAGCGTGCAAACCTGCGGGCCAACATGTTACATCGGACAGCCAGCGACCTACGTTCCCGGACTATATCACAATCATCCTTTAAGTCTTCGGTTACCCAGTGACCCAGATACTTAAACTTGGAAACCCTTGATAACGGTTTACCACAGAGATTTAGATGGAAATAAAACTATTAGTCGCGCAGATTTGCCGATGACTACCCCTCCCACTTCCACCGTACGCGTCGCGATTGTCTGGTAGCGACCAGCTTCGCTCCGAAATTCATTGTTGTTTTTTGTTTATTGGTTATTTGCTTAGATCATATAAACGTCTAGATAACGCATGAATTGAACAAAAACGACCATATAAAGTACACTACATTTGGTGCACTTGCTCCCCACGCGTGTTAGTGTCGTTTCAATTACTTTCCTGGTTAGAGCTCTCGCAACAAAAAATATTATGCCGTCCTGCGCTATTAAAATGTGTCGGAACTATTTTAAAAGAGAAAAGGATAAGGATAGATTTGTCATTTCATCGGAAAGTTTAACACTTATCTCATGATTTTTTTATGAAAACATGAAATTTAATTTTCAAAAATCAAAGGTTATCGATTGATTGATGTTGTCAGGTGATAAATGGGAGTTAGTTTCAAAATTTGGGGAGATTTGATTATGATTTTTGAAGTGAAAGTTCTTTAGAATCGTTATGACTGGATAACGAAAAAGCGATACTAAAAAGAGTTACAACATATAAATCTATAGGACTAAGCCTGCGAGAGAATGAGATAAAATACATTATATTTAATAGTTTAAACACTATGCTCATACAGATAGAATTGGAAATGTTTTGGAAAATATGCTTTGTATACAATAATAACATGTAATTATATCACCATTTTCTTTCTTTCTTTTGAAGTTTTGCGATAATACTTCGCATTTCGTGTTTGAAAGCTTAAATATATTATAACAATATAATATACAATATGTGACGTCACGAAAATTAGAATCCCTCCCACCCCTTGTTTCACTTCTACTGCGTGTGAACGGCACACACACAAACAAAACATTTTTTTAATTTATCTTTTTATTTGGATTACACATAACGCCCACTACCCAGTATAAACCCATCGAATCGTTCCAAGTCCATTATGACAACTGATTTCACCGACTTTTAGCTTGGTATAATCTTTGGGGCATAGCTAGTCTAATAAATAACCTTTGTAAATTTGTTGTGTAAATACAAAAATATTACAAATAGTTTTTTTTTAATAATTATTACATTGGTATTGGTACACTGACCTATAAATTCTAAAATCTGTACAGACTTGTTAATATTAATTAAAACGACTAGTACATATATTAAAACTCATTTGTGCATGTAGTTTATTTTCTATGGCTTGTTCCAATACACACAACTTTTGCTGGTAATACTTTAAATTATTAAAAAAAAACCTTTAAAACCTCTGATTAATATTAAAATTATAACACATAAAGCAATTAAATCATAATGATCGTTTGAACTTTTCACTTACGTAATATATATTTAATTATAAAAATAGGGAAATATTTTTAGCTGATATCCCTAAAACACGCACACATTGAGTTTGTAGAGTGAAATAGCAACGCTTCTCGTTTTCGATGTCCTTTTTCACGGTGTTGTTTGTGAAATTGTTAGGAATGCTCCCCTAGACATGTTATATCTGAATGGTTATTTTTTTCGTTGTTTGTTATTTTCTTATCAAAATGAGTAAAGGGAAAGCCTATCGTGGTGGAGAAGTGATATTATTTTAAAATTTCTTACGTTTTCCGAGAAAGAAATACAAAAAGGGTTGCCTGTTACACCAGTTGAGCGTGAGTTAGATCGCGCTAGTGTGGCCACAGATGTGTTATTATTATTATTATTATTTTTTATTGCAGGAGGTCAGCAGAAAGGCAGATGGCCCACTTGATGGAAAGTGGTAACCATCGCCTATGGACATTTGCAACATCAAAGTTGCTACAAATGCGCTGCTGCTCTCTTAAGGGAGACTGGAACCTGGTCACTAATGCCGGAACACAACTCAATGTTATGAGTATTCAAACCCTTCCAAAAATTAAAAAAGAAGCTAAGAAGCACTAAACCTACGCCAGGCGCGTCGGCTGATACACAAGAAGTGAAAGTTACAAGGCCAAAGAAAAAGAAGCCAAGTAGAAAGAAGCTTGAAATAGACGATTTTGTCATGTGCTATTAGAAATATTTTCGAGTTTCTATAGAGTGAAAAAAGAAATAACAATTCTCAGAAAGATATTAAACAGAATTGAACTTTCCCAAACAAAAAGCTTCATTAAAAAAAAACGCCTGGCTACAAATTAAAAATATTAGAGATTTTCTTGTACAGAAACCGGATATAGCAGCCGAAAGAGAAAGATATATATGCCAATTGAAAGAAACTGAAGTTGAAGCTGATAAGAAACCTGTCACATATCTTAATAAAAACCTGGATTCAAAGCCATTAATTACACCGTCGCTAAAAGCTGGCAAAATTCTTTAGACACTAGTGTACAGGCCAAAGATGGATTTGTTCACTCTAAGAATGAGAATGGCTTCATTGAAAACACTAACTAACTAGTTTACAAATGTAAGATGTTCCACACCATGCTGAGATGGATACCAGTATAATAAAACTACGTTTTAACAGTTTTAAGCGCGGTTTTTAGTGTGAGTTCACTAATAAACCCAATAATGGATAAACCCAACCACTACACCAGATTCGATAATCCACAAATCTTCGCGAAAGAGAATCGTTTCATACCTAGAATGACGCATGAGGCTATTGAAATCAAAAAACACCCAAATTTCCATAGAGAAGATAGTTAGCAAGTACCACCTGTTTGGGATCCAATCATCAAAAATATTAAGACCCAAACCCAGCAAAAACCAGCTGCCAGACCTCAAGACACTGTGAGCTCTTTCTGCGTACAACGGAACAAAAACCAACTTGACTGATAATTACTTTTATTTTTCCTTTCACCCATTTTAATATTATATAAAATTATTACAGCTAGGCATGTTTGCAGAAGAGTTTCTTGCGCCGCTTCTTCTCTTCAAGCCATAACATGTTGCGAAGCGGTAGTAAATTGGATTAGGCTCCCAAAGAGTAAATAATAACCATAAACAAAATTAAAACTAAATAATTAATATTAACAAGTTGGCGGTAGGCTAAATAAAACTTTAACAATACTCGTTGACACTTGACATTATTGTCTTCCGTGATCACGGCCACTGAAAAGTGTCCGAAACGTCGGAAAAACCAAAATCAAATAAAATTACCGCACTTAAAACCGTTAAAACGTAGTTTTATTATATATACAAGTCTTTTTTTTTTATTTATTTTTTTATTGCAGGAGTTCAGCAGACAGGCAGACGGCCCACTTGATGGAAAGCGGTTACCATCGCCTATGGACATTTGCAACAGCAAAGTTGCTACAAATGCGCTGCTGCTCTCTTAAGGTAAACTGGAACCTGGTCACTAATGCCGGACACAACTCAAGGTTGTTATGGCGGCATACTCTAGACCAGGGGTGGTCGCCATCCAGTCGAGCAAATACCCTACCACCTGGCTGTGGGTTGTTTAATCGCCTCTTACGACAGGCCGCCGGGCCGCAGGAACTTGTATTCTTTCTCCGTTCCTGCACAGATAAAAGTCTTGAAAACTTAAGAAAATATTATGGATACCAGTAATTTAGTAAAATGGTTAAATGAAAAGCTTATTCTGAAGCTACCAGCAAATGGTATAGTAGTTATTAATAATGCTCCATATCATAACAAGCAAATACAAAAACGACCGACTTTCACCTCACATAAAGAAACATGCAGAATTGGTTATGTGGCCAAAATGTCACATATGAAGAAAAAATGACCAAAAAAGAATTATACCATATCATCAAAATGTTACTACCACCTAATAAATATTTGGTTGACGAATTATTAAAAAGCCATAGTCAGAAAGTGCTTTGATTACCAACATATCACTGTGACTTAAACCTGATAGAGTAAGTGCGAAATTTAATGAAGCAGCATGTCGCAGATCTCAATGTAACCCAGTCTGAAAGGGATATATTAAACTTAACCCAAAATGCTATAAAAATTATTGCACCAAGCGACTGGAAAAAGGAAGTCAACCATGTGGATGACTTGCATAAAAATATTGGGAAGAGAGCAGGTTGGGAAAAATATACGAGAAAGAGACCTTATTATTTTGGTCAAAACAGTGATAACAACTCCACTGAACTAGAAACAGACACTGAAAGTGATTCAGTTATATCTGATTTAATGGACTTTAATAATTAAACTATTACTTTATGACTTCATTTCATTTATTCATTAAATATTGATACATAATAATGTATAATCTATGTAATAACGGCATTTTTTATTTACTATTTTTTGCATGAGTCGCCATTTTGATACCCATGGGAAGAAACACTGGTGGGCAAATTCAACCGAGACTTATTTTTTTATAAGTTTGATGTTAAATATACTTAGTCTGGCCATAAATACTGTTACAATTAAAAAGAAACAAAATATTACATTTGAATTTGGAATGTGTCATTTTTATATGATTGTTCATTGTGTTTTCTCATTTTGGCGCCAATACATTGTACTACATTTTGCGATATTAAAATGGAGTGGGGCGATAAAGAGAACGGAATCGCTGTGATTGCATTACACAAAGTAGGTATGGAGCCAAATGTCATTTTTAAAACTCTCCATACACTTGGTATTAGTCTAATGTTTGTGTACCGGGCTATTAATAGGTACAATGAGACCTCCTCTGTTTGTGACAGTGTTAAAATAGTTAAAATTAAAGAACTGTCACAACACTAGTTTTTAGTCATATAGTTGCATATTGTCACAGCATTAATGATCATTCACTCTGCTGTCAATTATCAAAACCTACGAATACAAATACAGTGCACTGTTAAAATATATTGAGTTTAATTACTTTAAAATTTTAAAATCACATCAGACAGAAAAAGATCCGGCAGTCCACATAGTATTCCTATGGAAAAGGTGGTCAAAGCAGTAAGGGAAAGAATTCGAAGAAATCCTGTCCGAAAGCAAAAGATTTTATCTCGGGAAACGAAGATATCACCTAGAACCATGTTGCATATTTTAAAAGATGACTTAGGACTTGCAGCCTATAAGAGACGCACTGGTCATTTCTTAACTCATAATTTAAAAAACAATAGGGTGGTAAAATCGAAACAACTACTGAAGCGGTAGGCAAAAGGAGGTCACAGAAAAATTTTGTTTAAGGATGAGAAAATGTTTACAATTGAGCAACATTTTAACAAACAAAATGACCATATTTATGCTCAAAGCTCTAAGGAAGCTTCTCAATTAGTCGACAGAGTGCAATGTGGGCATTATCGTCTTCAGTGATGGTTTGGTGAGGTGTTAGCTATGAAGCTGTGATTGAGCCATATATTTGTGAAAAAGATATCAAAACATCGGCACAAGTGTATCAAGATACCATTCTTGAGAAGGTGTTAAGCCCCTTACCAACACCATGTTCAATAACCAAGAATGGTCCTTCCAGCAAGACTCGGCGCTGGATCATAAAGCTCGGTCCACACAGTCTTGGCTGGAAACAAATGTTTAGGACTTCATCAGAACTGAAGACTGACCGTCGTCTAGCCCCGATCTTAAGCTGCTGGATTATGATTTATGATCAGTTTTAGAGAGTATGACTTGCTCTAAATGCCATGATATTTTGGAGTCTTAAATTGTTTTATATTTATGTATTAAACTAACACACTGTAAAACTTATAAATATTATTCACAATAGAAAAAAAAATTTGGTTACAATATTTATGGCAATATAATAATAAATTCATTGCATCAACTATTTATGTAACCTTTTTTGTCAACCCTACTGACTACCAATGCATGACATCATGAGGCTATTGGCAAACCTTCTGCACATTATGGACCTGCTGTTTCAATTTAATAATTTCCTCATGTAAAATTACAAATTATGTGATGTCACACTAGGGAGAGAGGAGTCTGATGAATGTGACCAGCTGTGACAAGGGGAGGGGTCAAAAAATCATGAAATTCATGTGATGTAATTTGTAGATGGCCCCTAACCAAATTTCATGAAAAATTAATTACATACAGACATACATAACTTCACGCCAGTTCCCTTGCGGGGTACGCATGAACAACAGAGCGCTATTTAGGCCCATTCTTACACACCTCACTTGCTTCTTTGACATTCATAACTCTTGTCAAAATTAATTAATGACTTTTATAGCAAAAAGAGCAATTATTCTTGTAGGATTTCAGAGCAAAATTTACACAGGTGAAACTGTATGACGTCTTTAATAAACCTATATCTATAATAGGCCATTCCTGAAATTTAAGGTAGATATTTACAAACATTTTAACTATAGGGCTGGTCTTAGCTCGTGACTTTACTGACTATTTCTATATACTGCAGGATATCATATTAGATAAAACATCTATTATCAACAAAGACTCATATACAAAACCATGAAGAGAAAACAAAAACATAATAATATGTGTAATAGCCAACATTGTGTCTACTCACATGTATGTTTTGTTTGGAAACAACTTATTTCCCCATGGATATTTGGTATCCTTATGGCCCCCTCTGCATGCTGCCTCCCACTCAGCCTCAGTTGGCAAACGAGCTCCACGCCACTTACAATATTCACGAGCATCATTCCAGGATACATGTACTACAGGATGGTCCATGAGATCTATACCAATATGATATACTTATGTTTTTGTAACTCATTAATAAATATTTAGTCTAATGTTTAACATATAAAAGATATAGTGTAGCTTACTTTTTAAATCACAATCTGGTCCGTTAGGATGTTTCCAATTCGCACCATCAACTTTATACCACCAAGTGGCTTGCACAACCCTGAAATCCTTCAGTTTCTCTTTAAAAGTATTGTTTAAGAATATTGCAAAAACGAAACTATCACCAAATAATTCTGCTTCAGTTTTGTAATTAACTAATGACACAAAACGACTGAAATCTTTGTTTGAAACTTCATATTTATCAATATAAAAACTTTTTATTTCAACGATTCTCTGCGGGCCCTCTTTATCCGTTTCTATGATTACGTCGTTTGTACCAACCTGATAGGTATCACTAGGAATTAAAACCATTCCAAAAGGTGTTTCTGAAGATTGATACGCTTTCTTTTTAGATATATTACTATCGCTAATAGGGCATTGTTCTATTTTTTCCATCAAACTAAATATATTTTGTTTACCTGACTTTGGAATATGATTACGACTAACACTACAGCCACATCCATTATCATTATTAAATGCGTATATAAATTGTGTAAAGATTATAATTAATAACAAATAGATGTACATTATAAAAACTGTTATACATTAATGAATTAATATATTTTTTTAATGACTAAAATAAGTAAAATAAACTCCGGTCTAATCCATAACCATAGATATACATATATAATAGATAAACCTCTTGCATAAAATATCAAAACATCCACTACCTCACCCGATAGATGGTATATATCGGTATTATATGCCTATAAATAAACTTAGATGGCATTTCAATCGACAATTCTATAAACTCCATTAATGGTACTTTTAACTTATTCTAAACTAAAATAAAGACAATCGCTATTAATATTATAAATGCGAAAGTAACTCTGTCTGTCTGTCTGTCTGTCTGTTCCGTTTTCACGTAAAAACTACTGGACCGATTTGGCTGAAACTCAGTATATATATATTTTCAATGCCGAGAATGAACATAGGATACTTTTTATCCCGGAAAATGGGATAGTTTCCGGGATAAAAGTATATTTGTCTCTCTGTTTGTTATCCTATTATGGAAAGACTATTGGACCGATTTGGCTGATACTCGGTACATATGTAATTTAAATACCGAGGGTGGCCAAGGGATACTTTTTATCCCGGATACTGGGATAGATTTATGTAAAGTTTATCCCGGAAGCTAGGATAGGTTTTTTATTTGTGGTTTGCCATTTTCGTCATTTTGTTTATTTTGGTCAATTTGGTCGTTTAGGTAGTTTTGGTAGTTTTGTTTGGCAGTTTTGGTAGTTGTGGTAGTTTTGCTATTTCGGTAGTTCATGCTGGTAGTTTTGGTAGTTTCGGTTGTTTTGGTAGTTGTGGTAGTTTTGGTAGTTGTGGCAGTTTTGGCAGTTTTGGTAGTTGTGGTAGTTTTGGTAGCTGTAGTAGTTTTGGTAGTTATGGTAGTTTTGTTTTGTAGATTTGGTAGTTTCGGTATATTTGGTAGTTGTCGTAGTTTTGGTAGTTGTGGTAGTTTAGATAGTTGTGGTGGTTTTGATTGGTGAATTTGGTAGTTTTGATTGATAGATTTGGTAGTTTCGGCAGTTTTAGTACGCTCGTTTGTGTAGTTTACACAATATTTAGTTATATAAATAAAACTAGAACAGGTTGAAATAGTGTATTAAAGTTTGTATGGGGGACCAATCATTTATCAAGTTTACAGATATAAAAATTCATAATATTTAAAAAAAATGCGACTTTCACTCGATCTGTCTGTCTGAATACCGAAAATGGACATAGATACTATTCATCCCGGTAGATGGGATAGTTTGCGTTATAAAAAGAAGTAAATCTTCCGAGGGCAAATAGCACCAACATAAAAATACAATACAATATATCCTGTATTAACGCCTGCTCTTAAAACAAGAGGTACGCACTAGAGTTTGACGCGCGGCGGACCCGTGGGGTAAACTCTAGTAAAATTATTATTTAAAAACTAAAATAAAACTCGACAATATAAACAAAGTACATAAATTAGTTCAGAAAATAACTTAAGTGTAAAAACGTATGCGTGATTCACCAAATAAGACCATCACTTGTAGTTTACGTTTTGCCCTCAAGATCCCGTTAGCGCGTTGTCATTATTTAACGATATTGTACAGCGCCATCTTAAGTGCACTAAATGAAAACTACTTACAATTTCTGATACCCCCCTCCCCCTCCCCGCCCCTCTTGATGGCGCTAGTTTCCGTGCATTTTTATTTTTCGATTATGAACGAAGGGGAGAGCCAATTCGCTGTCCAGACTGTCCATTTGATATGACATTAACATATAAGGCTTGTTCTCAGCTTAATAATATTTATGCTTGACAAGTTTTTTTTTATATTAGCTTGGCAGCTAGGCCTTTACTCCGAAATGACAGACTACACATAAGAAAAAATATCACAGAACGATAAAGACAAACTAATTTTTTTTTTCAAAAATAGACTCATTTATTGTTAACCAAATATTATCTTATAAAAGAATGAAAACAGTACAAAGTAAAATGTTAATCGCAAACCCTTTCGTAGAAGTACCGTATAATATGGCCGAGGTGGCAGGCTGAAACGATAAAGGATAGAATATTCACTTAAAATATAATTTATTTACTATACTTGTTGTTCGCCGCGGCTTTGGGAATAAACAGATTGTCACGATATTTGGTGTAACGTACTTTCGATGCATGGGGATAAATATAAGATACTTTTTTTTATAGTCAAAAATTTCGGCAAACCAAAAGGGGTAAAAAGCTGTAGCTTTTTTAAAATAGTTATAAAATTAATAGCTTTTCCGGCTTTCTCACTCTGAATGCGGCAGTTAATCTAAGAACAAGGCGAGAAGTTTAAACTTTATCCAAAATAATGATTGTCTAGTTTCAAGTGGGGAGGTATACCTAAATAACTTTAAGCACAAGGTTTGTAGATCCCATAAAACGTAAACTATTTATTCTACTAAGTACCTACTTACTATTTGTATGGTAAAATTATATATTAATTCATTATTATATCTATGTCTTTCAAGACCCCGGGCCATAAGAATGGCCCGGACATTTGGAGCGCTTGCATGGGGCCATGGGAAGGCCAACAAGCAGAGGCCCCTTGACAAATTTAATGTAAATGTGGCGTGACACTGCCCGGCGATTATCCCTGTCTACACCATATAGTAATGCATCCAAGGATAAGCCCCGGCCAGTGTAGGACTATTGTGGGAAATGAAGACAAAAAGTACCGGGCTATTAGGGTGAACTGCTAGTGGTACTAGGGGTCTGGGAATATGGGAGATATGGCGTCTGCCCGTCGCAATTTTTAGGGAACATGGAAAAATGGGCAGACGGTGACTCGCCACTCCTTGCATGGGCCCCAAAAATGCCATAGAAGACAGGGACAACATGGGTGTGAGTGGCTATGGGGTGTAGAGAGGTGGGCGGCAGATTGAATGAAGTTACTTCTGACGTGATGCCATTTATCACTTCCACCCCTGGAGCTTGAGTCTTAGCTCTAGCGATCTCCACTCCGTGCCGGCTGGCTAAGGCAAGCACGGAGGCGGGGGCCTTACCTTGGCCCCCGGAGTCAGGTACGAGGTATCGCTACTCACCTAAAGCTTCGCCACAAAGCCCCCTTGCGGGTATATTAATTTATATTCTTATCATAATAAACACATGCTTTTAAATTATTTACCATAAAGTACAGCAAGGTAAAACTCACAACAGTAGCGGTACAATATCTTCTTGTTTCATTTTACCATAATACTTCATAATTCCGTCAACATGACCCATTCCGACTACGGCTAGCACCCGCGGATTGTCAACTACTGGAATGTTTAAAGTTGACTTTGAATAGTTTTCAAGAATATAATAACATTCTATAATCTTACTGTAGCAAAATATTATATAGCTAAATGTTTGTCTAGCGAAATATCCGTTATTACAATATAGTTAAGAACATTCGACTAAACCACAAAATACAACGTATAGAATGTACAAAAATGTAAAAACCCATTGTCTGACCCAATTTCAATCATACGTAACTATAATTAATAGATTAAAATATTAAGTTTAAAAATTGATACTTGCCAGTACGGACGCATTCCTGCAAAGAATAGGCAAGGCACTTGTCACGTTCATCAACGAATACATGAAATATTTTTTTAAAAGCCGGTACATCTCTGGTAATTTCTTCAAATTGGGCTTGTACGAAATCCTTGTCTTTATACCTCTCCAGTTCTTGCTTACTATAAAAATGAAATTCTGAATTACGACAAAACTATCAACTATAGAAATGTTACTGTAATTACTGATATTGAAATAAACATCCATACTCTAAAGGCTTCGGATTGCTGGTCGTAAGGTGATACAGCACTTGTCCTAACTCATAAACACTTAACGACTGAAAGGCTCGTGCTATTGTTATTTGAATGGGCCGATCACCAAGAAACAACTTACACCCTGGGATTTTTTTCATCTGTAAAAAAATTATATTGCCTACGTGATAATTGAATCAATATTCAATTAGGGAGCTATAAGACCCCGTTCTGCGTTCGAGCGTGCAAATATTCACGAACACCGCAGATGGACGGTCTACGCCCTACGCGGTCACACTACTGTCACCACGTTTTTTAAGACAGTTCTTCATTGGAAGACGGAATTATTGATTCTGTGATGATTAGGATTAATAAGGCGGAAAAGGAAATACTGAATGCACCTAGTAAATAAGGCTAAAGAAAAAGGTGGAGAATTGGCATTTCTCTGGCAATTTTCAACCATGTTTCCGCTACTTTTCCTGTTTTTTTATTATCTTTAGCATCATATATATATATATATATATATATATATATATATATATATATATTATATCTTTAGCTTTTGAGCAAATTTGACATCATTTTCTCATCAAAATTTAACAAAATAAATAGTCATAAAATTAAGTAAATATCAAGTGTAATTAATAATTATTAATACAAATTAGGTTACAATACTTAAGTAAGTAATTATTTTACAATAATGATACGTCCTACTACAATACTAGTCATTTTTAAATAACAAGTTGGTGGTGGTGGTACATGTAACACAACGTATACAATATCTTGGAAAGTTTCAGATAAGAACTTGTGTTAATTAATAGGGCTCGATTTTCCATCCTCATCGAACCTCAAAATCAGTTTTCGTTTATCGGAACCCCTGAGAAACCGATTGCAACCCCAGGGGATCGACTTCGACCACTTTGGGAATCCTTGGTAACGTGCGAGCGGAGGTACGCACTTGGGATTGGAAGGAAACACCAGTTCTTTTAAGTAACGCTTTTATTGACTTATGCCGCATGTAATACCTCTCCCCAGGATTGCCCCTAAACGCACGACTAACGATGCACCGTCCCGATGATAAGGTATCTCACTCACAATACCGTCGCCGATATTGCGTAGACCACCTCCTGCTACTGCAGTGCTCACCTCCGATATTACCGCGAGTAGCTCGCTTCTGGTTCGTCTCTCGAACTACGCTACACTCCTCCTTCACTTAACTGTCCACTAAACTTGTCACTAAATTCACCACTTAACTCGTCACTGTCTTCTATTAAACTTCTCTTCCAACTCTTCCGTATCGCACTTGTCGCTTCGCTGTCTTGAACTGAACTCAACTCTAAACTGCCCGGTATTTTTTTTATTTTTTTGGACTTGACTTTATGTTGTTGGTCGGAAACAACTTTACCGGGGTTTTTGGGGCGAGTGCCTTCGCCTCACGAAGGCGCTCGAGCCCGGGGGGCAACTTGCTCGAGGGAGCTCCCTAGGGAGTTTTACCTCGGCTGGACTGTTGCCATGAAGGGGGGATGAATCTAATGATGCCCACCATAGGGCGACTCAATGCACTAATTGAGAACGGGTGACGGGTAATATAAAGCCCGAGGGGAAGGATCTCGGCGGCCCGGGATCGGCGATTCGCGGCGGCCTACGCTATCTTACTGCTGTTTCGCAACGTGTTATGGCTGGGAGAGAAGAAACGGCGAAAGAAACTTCCCAGCAATACGCCTAGTCTATGGGGGGACTATGTCTCCTGGCGTCCCTCGCGGGGACGTGGAGAGATCGTGATTGGCGGCGTCTGAGACGCCGCCGTCTGTGTCTGTCTGTCTGTGCCTGCCAGCCTGCCGTCTTAACCACGGGTGGGCTGATCCGGGCCAACCGTTTTGTGATAATGTCGACCCTGTCCGTGAGGACGTTACGCGGTCGTCGCACGAGTGCCTTTCGCCGAGGCTTATAATCGGACGCGGACACGACGAGCGGATTTCGATGGTGCGGTGCGAGATTGAAATACTTACGCAAGAGCGACGTAATGTAGTTTTTGATGGAGGGAAGCTCCAGATCACGGTGGAGGTCGACGTTACGCATATAGAGGGGAGCACCGACGGCTCTGCGCATGAATTTGTTCTGCACGATTTGCAGTTTATCTAAAAGGGCAGGCTTGGCATGGCCGAATACCACACTCGCGTATATCATGATCGGGCAGATGCATGTTTTATACAGAGTAAGCTTGTGTCTGAAGGACATTTTATTTCGTTTGTCTATCATGGGTGCTAAACGACCCATCACAAATCGCGCTCTATTTCGGACTATAGTGATATGCTCGTTGAAGCGCAAGTTCTGATCTAGGGTGACACCCAGGTATTTGGTGTACTTTGCCCAGGAGATTTGTTGGTCGTAGAGCGAAATGGTTTTTAGGCGAAGGCAAGCGCGTTTGGGCGAGCGAAGCGTGCCCGGGGAAGAGAACATTGCTGCGCTTTTCTCCGGGTTTACCTCTATCCTCCATTTACGAAACCATTCGCCTAGCTCTGTGATAGCTGCCTGCAGCCGGACGCAAGCTATTTGTCGGTTGTGATCTGATGTATAGAGTGCGGTGTCATCCGGGCCAACTCTGGAGTTTTTGGCATGTCGCTGGTGTACAGCGTAAAGAGTAGTAGGGACAGGGCCGAGCTCTGTGGTACACCGGCTGTGAGTGGGTGAGAGGACGAGCGCGTTCCCGCCACTCGAAAACGGATGCTACGGCCTAGGAGGAAGTGTCGCTAGATGAGCACGAGTCTGTCTGGCACATCGAACTGGTACAGCTTGTAAATCAAGCCGTTGTGCCAGACCTTATCGAAGGCTTTAGGCTACGTCTAGGAACAGTGCGGCTGTTTCTATAAGGCGGGGGCGATGGGCAAAGTGAGATAGTATGTGCTCCGTGATGCGGTGCACCTGTTGGACGCATGAATGTCTGGCACGGAAACCAAATTGCTCATCGGGTAATAGATGTTTGCTGAAGGCAAAATCTCTAAGTGGAGAGAGGATGACCTTCTCGTAAAGCTTGCTGAGTGCGCTCAGTAGGCTGATTGGACGGTAGCTGGACGGTTTATTAGCCGGTTTCCCGGCTTGTGAATACCGATGACATCTGCCTCCTTTCAGATCGCGGGGAAGGAGCAGTTTGTTATGGCGGCATTAAAGATGCTCACCAGGTTTATAATTAGGTGGGCGGGGAGGAGTTTTAAGACGCGATTGTTAATGCCATTGGTCCCTGGGGCCTTTCGCGGTTTGAGGGACTTGATCAGATCTTGCACTTCTTCGACGGTGACCGGGTCGAGTGTGGTTTCCGCTGGTAAGGAGGATCTACGTTCGACCTCGGAGTCCACCTCCGTCAGGTGTGACTGGTCGACGTTTTGCGTAGTGGGGGAACATTGAAGCTTTAGACTCTGAGCAAGGCACTCGGCCTTCTCCTCGTCATCGAACGCCTCGGTGTTGTCGGCTCTTTCTAGCGCGGGTATGACAGTAAGGGTGTCTGATTTGAGAGCTCTAGCCAGCTTCCAGTACGCCTGGTGAGTTGGTTCGATATCCCTCAACGTTCTGTCCCAACGTTGTTCCCTGACTTCCCGGATACGTAGTTCGACCTCGCGCTCTACTTCGCGGAGTCGGATTCTGTTATCCTCGGTAGGATATCTGTCGTGAGCTCTGCAGTACCCTCACCTCGTCCGGCAGGCATAAGTGGCGGTCATCCTCCACTGGCACTTGCCTGGACGAGGTCCGCACTGCGGATTGAAGGTGACTGGTGAGGGCCTCGATCGCCGTCTCCGTGTCTTGGCGGGACTCGATGTGATCTGGGATGCGGTCCAGGTCTTGTGAGCTGGTTGCCTTGAGGAGGTCCCCAAGTCTCAACCAGTCCACAGAGGTCCTAGTTTCAGATGTCTGGTCTGTCTGTGGTCCTAATCTAAGGATAACCGGACGATGGTCCGAGTCTATATCGTCCATCGTTTCGATCGAATGGAACTGAAGGGTTACGCCCCTCAGTAATGCTAGGTCGAGAGTGTTTGGGGTCCCCCAGTCGCGGTTGGGGGGGTATCTTGTGGGGGTCATAGGAGTTAGTATATCAAACAAAAGATTGTCTGATATATTTATTAGGGCTCTGCCATTGGGGTTAGTGGTATTGCAATTCCAGTGCTCGTGTTTGCAATTTAGATCTCCGGCTATTATAACAGCCGGGCTTAAGTTGAATAGGGCTTCTAGGTCTTTCTTAATAAGGGTTTTTTGGCATGCAAGGTATGCTGAGACTATGACTAGAGGTTGGTGGCCAGTCATTGCCAGTTTGCAGACGGATACCTCCATACCTTCCAGTGGGGGGGTGACTACAGGCATGCAGTGTAGGGATCTTCTGAAATAGATCAGGGTGCCGCCACCACGGCCCACCCTGTCATGTCTAGTGACCCGATAGTTAGAGATTTTGAATCTCTATTACTCGGTTTCAGGAAGGTCTCCTGTACTAGTAATATATCTACTTGATTGGTAACCAGGAAGTCATGGACCAAGTCGCGCTCGTTACGAAGGCCGTTAGCGTTATAAGTCGCGAGAGTCAATGAGCGAGGTTTATTTCTACCTACATGCGCCATTTGTTACCGGTAACAATAATTTGACTAGGTTGATTAGTTACAACGATCTAAGTATTTGGAGGAGGTACGCGTGATCCATTTCGATCACGAGTTGTCCCGGGGGAGGGTTGAGTTGACTCTGAAAGTTGTCTCAGTTTCCGAGCCAAGAATTGGACCTCTTCCAGGTTGAAGGGCAAGTTCTTGGCGAATTTAGTCACCAAAGCTAAGTCCTCCGCTATAGTGGTGGGCCGATGGCCCAGAAAGTGCCTTAGAAATGGGGGCGGGGGAGGGGGTGGCCGAGGGTAGGCCGGCCATAACCGGGGCACGCGTCCTTAGCGGAGGAAATGCTTCCGTCGTGGGAAGACCCGTCCAGTGGTTTACCACTGGAGGGGGGGCCGCTACGAATGCGGCTTTGTTCGGCACTTTTCTAGTGCCTTTTTGGGCATTGCCCTTTCCGACCTTACGTTTGGGTCGGGGGGCGGAAGGGCAGACTCTGTAGTTAGCGGGGTGAACGGTTGGGCCGCAGAGGATGCAGCTCGGTGGCTCCGGGGAGTCCCGGGTGCGAGTGCACTCCGAGATCCCGTAGTCGCCCAGGCACTTGACGCACCTGGGACGGGATTGACAATGTAGGGCAGTGCCCATAAAGCGATGACACTGCCGCAGTGTATGTTTTTCGTGTGGGCGTTTCACACGGAGGCCAGAGAGGCCACAGACCTTCTCAAGTTCGAAGATCTTTTTCCCCTCTGGGGAGAGGTCGAGGACAACCAATACTAGGGTTAGAGGCGACTTTGTGGCGTCGCCTCTGTGCATACGGTGCACTTCGTGCACCGGTAGGGCTTGAGACTTAAGGTCCTCTAGAATGTAGGAACTTTACTGCCCGGTAGGCGAGCCTTACGCTCCTTATATACCCGGAAGAATCTTCTGGAACCTATTATTTCGATCTTCTTTTCATTATTCTTTTATTTACTATCTATCCCTTTCTGTACATCTATCTATCTCTGTCTTTTCCTTCCCCAACCTTCTATTAGAGAACTTTCGTTTATCATCTATCCCTTTCTAACATCTATCTATCTCTCTTTTTCCTTCCCGAACTTTCTATTCTAGAACATTCGTTCATCGTCTATCCCTATCTAAAATATATCCGTCCTTGTCCTTTCCTTCCAGAATCTTCTACCTTTTTCTAGAAGTCTTGAGACCGGCTTACGTTGCCAGAAAGTTCTACCCTCAGTCGCCACAGTATAGACGTTTATATGATCAAAGGTCTATGTAACGTAATACAATACAATGAACCCAAAACGGTAACGCAGAACGCTAGAACGCGTGACCACTTTCTATCTGATAGCACCCTAAATAATTCAAGATGATCTATAATAGCAAGGGGTATTATTAGTTTTATTTAATCTTTACCTACCTCATGATATGCTCTCCGAAATTCCCCACCAGGCGCAACTCCTAATTCCTTAGCAATATCGGCGTATGTTTTTAATAGCATAGCATGAAGCATTCCAGATACAAAATTTTGCCCTTTTACTGCTTCCCTATTGCAACATCAAATTATATCAATATAGAGAAGTTTAAATGCGTTCTCTACGATTTACGAACTTACTTTAATTTTGAAGCATCAAAATTTTTTGCATCTTCTAAAAACTTCTTATCGTCCAACTCTAAAAGTGACACTCTCTGACGACATAACTCGACCAATATTGCATTTGGATTAAGTACTTGCACTATCTAGAAATAATTATGAAATATTTTTTAAAATTTTTGATAAGTAGCAGATAACTACGACAACTAATGATAAAAATATTACAAGTATCACGGTTACGCCCAATAAGACGATACATAGAGGTGAAGAGCGTCCAGTTTAATCATTTAAATTTTTTAACTTATTAGTTTTTTTCAAAAAATAAAAACTTGATTACGAAACCCTAAAGGTATTTAAATTAGAGTACCCCTTATTTCAAAAATTGGTTAACAGGTCTTATCGAATTTGTAAAAACCGCTTTTAGAGGTAAGTTTTAAGATTAGGCATGCTGACATTTTCAATAGACGTTGCGGTAAAGTTAATATTATATTTGACATTTTTTACTGCTTTGTAATCTTACCACCTCATAACATAAAATAAAAAGATGTTTAATTTCATACCTAATTCTTTATTTGGCGATTTTCGTTTGCAACTTCTCTACGTGATTTTGTAGCGGCATAATATAAAAATATAGAATAGAACATTTACCTGCCTTTCATCCAGTAGTTTTTGAGAAAAATACGTTTGGCTTAAATACGTAGACGAACGGATGGACAAGACAATTTTATAAGGGTTCGCTTTGGCAAAGTTGCTGTTGAATCCAAATACCTACGTATATATACCTCGGAAACATCTTCAATAGACTTTTTGCTAAAATGTACGGTGCCAAGAAGAACCACTGTCGCTTGCTTGTCATTTTGTAAAAGTATGGCAGCTTTCGGTAATGGTAAATCTCCACTTCTACTATTATACCTTTTCGGTAATAGTTGACCTGTGAAAATATTGTTTTACAGAGATATAGGGATTAAATAGACTCGTTTAAAAGGTATGCCTGTATGGGTAGCAGTGGTTTTCGCCACAATGGCAGGCAAAGAAATCTCAGCCCAAATAGTTTCTGATGTATAAGTCTTCGTATTGCTCAGCTGATTTCAAGGTCTTCACCCAAACACATAATTACTATCCAAAAACTATCAAAATCCTACAACTATTGTTCATTTTAGAGTAATTTTACACATTTTTAGAAAATAAAACTGCACAATACAACGCATGTATGATGCAAGCGTGCCTTATAAACAAATCCGTTTAGGAAAACGGTACCTACTTACCACGTAAACTACTATTAATTTTTAGAGATTTTCTTGGTGTGAAAAATTCATAGGACGCAACTAAAAATTGCCTTACAATAGAACATGTTTGATATCTCATATTTCACTATAAAATTTTGATAAAAAATGAATTTGTATTACTTTTAAAACCATTGTAATTTATAAAACTAACATATCGTTATTTCAGTTTATTGTAATCTTGCCCATTATCATAGTCCTACTGACATAAGAATTTTTAAATCTTCACCATGACATCCGTGATATTGACTTACGACATCCTCATTTGAGGATCAAATAAAGAGGTGATAAGGATTTATGATTCAAGTTCCAATTAAACCCTAAAGCTACTATTACGATAGTTATAGTCATTAGTCATTAGTGTGCTTATTTTTAGGAGAGGTATTTTTTAAATAAAATATGTAGTTAAATGTATAAATAAGCTATCAACATCATTCTATTTTTCTTGTATGTTACCTATATTTATTGTGTACTTATAACTTATACGTTTATATCATTAGCATTTCTGGCTCTTACAAAGGGTCTCCAGACATAATAATATTTGACTTTGGAGGTAGGCACTAAAATAAATCAGTGCACCACGTTTCAGCACAGCAAAATACTGAACGAACCTCTTTTCTGAAATAAATATTCTCTTTCTTTCTTATAACTTAGTACCTATTTTTGTTTATTAATACTATCCTAGTAAAACACAACTAACAGTATTTACGAAAACGAAATTTATGATTTTTTCCAAAGGTCGAACAGTACCTATAAAATCGAAATAAAACACCATAAACATTTTCAATTAAATTTAATGTTAAATAATTAATTTCAAGGCAAATAAAATCAAACAAATACATATATCTTAAGTATTATACTCAGACCTCCGTTAAAACGTATAACATACGCATAGTCAATATTATAAAATACCCATACAATGAAATACAACGCTACATTGCCAATCAATGACATTTAAATTATTTTAGTGCACAACATATACTTTTATGCAGGCTGAAAAATTCATATGGTATATTGTATGTGCATTTAAAACAAATCAAAACAATTCGCCGTCAGCATTATCGTAGTTGAATCATAATTATGAAATATTGGTAACAAACAATGTGAAAATTGCAAAATGTCAATGGACTTAAAGTATTCTATTCTGACATCAAAATATAATTAAGAATTAGTGAAGGATATTCTATATTCTTGCGAGAACATCACGAGAATATCAAGAGAACACTGCGAAACCATCACAAAACACTGCGAGAATATCACTAAAACGTCAGAACACTGCGAAAACATCGTCAGAACACCACGATTCCACGAGTACGTGAGAAAAGAACACAAAACGATTTCTCGCAAAGATATAGAGCACCTACAACGACTGAACGCTATTCCGTTTCTGAGAATCAGTGAATTCAAGCTCTTCTGAACTCCTCAACTTGTGGAAAGGATTAGAAGGAACTCCACGGAATCATAAAATCAGAATTTTATTTTACGAGTCTCATAAAACGAATACCTATGAAATTTAACAATATTATAAGACATGCTATTCATCAAAACATCAAAAATATTTTTATGATCAACAAATTAAAACAAAGTTTTAAAAGCCTTAAAAATACTATGGATGGATACTTTAATTGTAGTTTCTAAAGTTATCACAGTCCTTATAGTCTAGTTTAATTCTAATATTATGCCTTAGAATTAAATACCGCAAGACTGCTCTTGGCAAGACATGGGCGTATGACTGGGCTTTTTACATGTCATACAGCCATAATAATATATTCATAGTTATATCATGGAATAAGAATACTACGAATGAACGCCCAGTAAAAAACTTAACTCTGAATCACACTACTGACCAGAGGACGCCACTACTTCTCTCGATTTTTTAGACTTTTATCCATCTTCATTATTTTTAAAACACACTACTACATACATACATTTAAGAAGAAATCATTTATAGATTGAAAGTTTTGTATTGGATAATTAAAAACTACGTTTTAATGACTTTTACTCCGACTTTTCGACTACATTTCAGTAGCCGTGATTACGAAAGACAAAGATGGTAAGTGTTAAATGAGTAATGTTAAAGTTAATATTTAGCCTAAAATTAAAATAAACAAGTTGAGGGTATGCTAAATAATAACTATATCTATAACATTACTAATGTTAGCCATACACGCTATGGTCTACCGGAGAGGTCATCTATGCAGGTATGCCTGCGCAGGTCAACCGAACATTGGTAGCGTGTATGGGGAACGTTCTGGTGTACCGGAGCGGTCTTCAGTTCTTTTTGCGATGGCATCGAATGAGGACGATGACGCGCTGGCATTGCTAGACCTTGCTTTAATTTTGAAGATAAAGCACACACGCACAGGTACACCGTACGGTGTCACTCGAAAAATTGATTTTCGATCTTGCGCCGGTCGCATGCGCAGGCTTAAAAAACTGCACAGGTCAATTCCCACACACATTCCGGTCTACCTGCGCCAGGCATACCTGCACAGGTGGACCTTTCCGATGGACCGTAGCATGTATGGCAGCCATTTTGACACTGGACAAAGATCTTCCATGATCACGGCTACTAAAAAGTGGACGAAAAGTCGAAAAAAAAATCAAATAAATGCCGCGCTTAAAACCGTTAAAACATAGTTTTAATTGTGTTTGCTAGTTGCGAAAACTTAAGAGAATACTATTCCCTATTTTGTATTGAGTTTCATAATAAAACATAGCAGCAGTATTAAATTAATAAGCTTTCCACGTAATATTGAACAATAATGTGGTATAAACAAGGCAAGGCAACACACAAAAAGTACTGGGAGTGTGGTTCCTAGTACAGTACTTCTTCCATGATTATATGAAATTATGAATATTCGCCTATTCTACATATATCAGACCATAAACAACGTCGGGCTCAGGTTTGCCCGTTTCAGGAAATAAACGGTACCCATTCCACGCTTGTCTAAAGCCAGTTGACACGTTTCACACAATGGTAAACTTGATAGGCAGGTTACCTCTCGGTGTTTTACTTCACCGTCTGGAACACTGCCAAAATAATGTATACTCATTACCAGGGTTTCAGTTTTTCTTTAAAGCTCCTTTAGTTATAGATCCACTATGACTTGCACATAAAAGTAGCTCATAGAATTCTTATAAATATCAACAAGCTATAATAATAGAGTTTAATTTACATTTAAAATCTACTGTATAGTGAAGGAAATGTTGCATTGCCTAGGAACACATCTTTTAATAACATTATTTCGATTGAAAATGGAAAAATATATCGGAATCTATAACTACAATTAAAACACCAAATGCATATTGGAAACAACCTTAATTATAAAAAACAATTTTATATCTAATTCAGCTTGACTGCTCATTATGTTAAACTACCCTCGCATTTAGTGCTGATTAGAAAAAAATATAATTGCTGATAATTATTGTCCTAAAGTAGGTCCTAATGGATTAGAAAGCACAATTCAACATCGGTATAACAATATTTATTATTTACTCTGCAGGACATTGATATTTAAATTGTAAAATAAGGCATTCAAATATGTAGTTCGGTTATAGAATAAAGAACAGAATAAAAAGCGTTAACAGGCTATACATTCTCAGCTTATTCATTAAACTCGTAATTTGGAGCATTCGAATGGGAGATGTTAGGGGTTTAGGTATTTACAGTAGTTGAAATTATATTCCCAATCAGGCCGAACGCTCGGTATATTTTTGAGTTTGGGAACTTTTGCAACGAGATTTTCTGTTCTTTAACAAAATAATAGATTATCTCTCAAATAACAACGAAGTACTTTATATTAAACATATAAACAATATATTAAACATTAATTATAAGGCGTCTTTGTCAGACGAAAGTATATGTTATTATGAGCTCGCAACACTTTATCCATATATATCACGCACATCGCTTTTATTTGCGAATAAGTGTTCAGCTCTGCCGACCATTATAAATACATTGTAATAAGACTTATATGTATATAGATGATTAAATATTATTATGTCATAAATCCCAATAGTGAATAGGCGTTACAAAAGAAGTCCCACAGTCCCAATCGGCGTACTTATTTCTGCCAAAGCGATTATGTGCTAATCTGTTAATCAATATAGGTAATTTACTCAACAATAAATACAAAATATTCCATAATTAAATCTATAAATGTATTTCTTGGCTACTTTATGAACAAAATTCTATCAAATAGCACAACTTCCACTTTTAGATCCTTTATTTTCCTTGGGACTTGTTTTATGACGCAGATTCTACTTCAGTGGGCGCGTGAATAATCGCTTACATGTTCAGAACTTCAACATTTTAAGCAGTAAGGAAAATATATCTTCATAATTATAAAAAAAATATGCTCCTTTAGAACAGTGATTCCCAAAATAATTAATATTGACCCCCAGGATCAATTTAAACCGCATTAAAATTACGAAAATTTTGAGTCTTATTGTTTGTTATTACAGACACACAGATTTAATGTAATAAAATATTTTTAAAAAAATCTCAAAAGGCGAAAGACGAATGACCTAAGGCCACATCAAGTCAAGTATGATATTAGTTTGGATCACGAAAGTAGACTGGAATTATTGACAAACTTTTTACATGGCAATGTTAATACAGGTGTCAATGTCATTTTACCAAAACCTTCTTGTTTTGTTTCACCTTCTCCCAATTATTTGGAGTCGGCACAATGTCTTTTCCTTCCATAGACTTCGGACATACGACCTGTCACACCACAAATCATTGTCATCATTAAAATAAAAATGACAGTTTTGTAATTTGGGTGTAATTATATTTAGTCTTAAATTTCATTAGCAAAACTCTAGGAGACTTAGACTATACCGCCTACCTGGACGAGTAGTATCTATAAGTACTGATATCAGCACAAATGCTTCCTGCACTTTGTCCAAGTTTAGACAAGTCAAAATCAAAAAGTGGTCTAGAAATAAAACATTTGGATTCATTGCTTATAAAGTAAATTGTTGGATCTGGCTTACTATTTCGAAATTCTTAAATCGTAGTTATTATTTTTATACCTTTAAATTATTTTATACCAGTTGATGAATGAAATTACTATTAAAAGAAGAATAACATTTTTCTAAGAGTGTATAAATTATATATGCAAATTTGATTAGCAACTAAACGTGAGAAATAAGGTCCGTCTTAAAAGTGTAAGGCTCAAAAACAACACTAAAATGGAGTAGAATCATCAGATTTGGGCTTAACGTTAGCTTGCATGTTTCGATTTTACATCCCATGTGAACTCTCTCATTTTACGAAATTCAAACTATTTTATTTATCACTAGCTAATGCCCGCGACTTCGTCGGCATGGTGCGGTTTTTTAACAGTCCCACAGGAACTCTTTAATTTTTCGGGATCAAAAGTATCCTATATGTTGACCAGGGACATAACCTACCACCATACAAAATTTCATTTAAATGGGTCCAGTTGTTTCGGAGACGGTACAAACAGACAGACAAACAGAGAAACAAAAAATTTGAAAAAATAATCTAAACTAGTTCTATTTCACTTCTTACATCCCCCTGACTCGGTTTTTAGCATTTTTTGTCATTTGTACAGAAACTCGGCCTCTATACAGTTTTATTATATGTGTATGTATAGATATATGTTTCATGAAAAATTGGTTCATATTCAAGTACGTATGATGAAACAAACCCTCTTAGTGTATTATGTAAGTATGAATATTATATTTGAAAGATTAACTCCCTAAGCCTAATTAAATTTCTTTTTTTAGCAACTATTACATTCAATCAACAGGACATAAAAATTTAGGTATACCTAAGTAACCAGATGCCTACATAGTATAGCAAAGGCTGAAACACTATTAGACTTAAGCCACATTTTTGCTAAAAGTTCAGGTGAATATATTAAAACTCAAATTTCTGAAAAATTATATAATTAAAAACTATTTGAAAAATTATTAAACGTACGAAACGTTATTTTTACATAATGTTATGTCCCTGTTAAAGTATCGCTTAAATCAAATAGCTGTTCACCCCAGTATTCATTTAACAGGGCTATTAAACAACAACAACTCTTACAATTCCAATCTTTTCAAAAATTTCGTAGTCTTCATTAAAATGTATATATAGGCAATCCTGTGGAAAGAAAATCACTCATTTTATAAACTAACAACATAAAGATTAAATGTTACCATCTGCAGTGTTCTACATACATAGCATTTTTTTAAATCGAAAATAACTTCATTGTTGCCAAAAGCTACAAGATATTTTTATGGAAGGCCAATTAGGGTGAAATAGCTAGAGATGTACGAGAGTTGATGAACTCGTAGTATGGATGACAGAGGTAGAAGCAGGAATTGTGAGAAACGAAAAAGAGTGTCCGAAAAGGGAAACTCCACAGCAAGTTAGAGAATGTGTGACACCTGCAGTTCACAATATTTGAACCTTCTGGAATTGAAGTCACCAAGTTCAAGAGCCGAGAGTGGTTTTATTGAAAGCTCTTGTAAATAAGCGAGTCATTGTTCTCTATATATTTTTTTATATTTTACGTCAATTTGAAGCACCACTTGAATCCGTGTCTGGAACTAATATTACAAATGGCTGACATAGTAAATAAATCTTTTGAAGTCTAAGCGATTTGTGATTCTTTTTAATAAGTTTATATTTTTTCGGATTATTTATTGAATTAACTGGAGAATCCCGATTAGAAAATGTGTATACAGTAAATTACATGAAAGCAAATAAAATATCATATGTAACTTTTTAGCTCGTTGGTATTATCGCATTCATTTCAATGATTGAAAGAAAGAATTGTTTTATTTAGGATAAATTCACTCTTTAATCATACTGAGAAAAAAAATAAAGAAAACAATGTATGTCCTAAAACCGGACCCAGACTCAATATAATGCTAGCCACTAGGACCAGCGCTGTCCTTCCGCCTAAGACCAAAAGGTGATAATAGGTCAGTGGAGAGAGCAGCGGTCACTCAGAATGGTAGTTACCATGATGTCGTCCTCAGCAATAATTCTTGGATCCCTGTCAGGTGGCGCCGCTTATAACTTACTAACTTGCGTGTGGGTGCGGAAAGAAGGGAGAAATAAAGCACCTAATCAAGCACAAAATGTACTAACCACATGATAATAAGGCATAGGTCGGTGGTGGATGATCATGGCAGCCAGCGGCGCGGCAGCAACTTGTATCCGCCGTACACGAGCGCGGCGACGAACGCCACGCGCACCGTAACCCGGAGCACGCGCGTCGACTTCGACGGCGGGGGCACTCTGCCGGAAACATCATTACATAGGGGCAAGAACCAAATATATACACCAGATGACGCTTTGTATACGTGTAATGAAATTAAATATACAATTTCTATCCAGTGAACGCATACATAAAAGTTCGGTAAAACAGTATGTGACAATTCAAGTGGAATGTGGCCTAAATGCCACAGATAAAACTGCAAACGACTATGGATACAAAATTATAATTCTCGGAAGTGATCAGTGTTAAATAGCAGTATATAAAATAGGAATTTATGTGAATGAAAACTATATCTTTCTCTGAAATGACAAGCTTATATTCATTTTAGTTTGTAGAAAGACATTACAAGTAATTTCTTACATATGTCAGCCTCAAATTGTAAATACCGTTAGATTATAATCTATCTCGCGAGATTGTAAACTGTCGAAATATTGTGTAACTAAACATACTGCTAACAATTTAACGCATTATTTTTCGGTAGATTATAATCTATCGACGTGAAATCGTCAAATTGTGAAATGACATGTGATGGAACGCACCCCGCGCGGATTGGTCGGTTTTTCGGTAGGGCATTCTGTATCCGTAGAGTTAGAAATAAAACTCAGGTATCAGCGAAATAAACTAAATGCACTTCAAAAATTGTGACATCATGTATGTATTTATTATTTAAGTAATCAATAATTCTTTATTCTAATAAATTAGTTATAAAAAAACACACTGCTGCTGTGGCACGCTCGCGTCGCTCGCTTAGCTTGTGAGCTTTATTCTGTATATTGTTTCCCAGACATAGAAGTTGCAGAAGGGAGAAGTACATATGCTAATTGTTTTTTTTTTTTTAAGGTCCAAGATTAATTTTATATCAAAAATACACCAGAACATTCTCATGGCTTAAAGGCCTAGTTGCCAATCATGAACTTCACAAAAAAAATCTTACCATTATGTGAGAATTATTAATTACTTACCAAATAATAAATACATATTTGATGTCACAATTTTCGAAGTGCATTTAGTTTATTTGATTGACACATGTGTTTTATTTCTAACAAGATAAATTATAATGTAACGATATTTACAATTTTACGGAGACATATACATTCAACATTTAAAGTGTAATGCACCTGTTCCACTTACTGTAGTGTAATTTTTTTTTGCGTGAGTTCATCAGACCGGCAGGCGGCTCACCTAATGGAAAGCAATTACCATCGCCTATGGACATTTGTAACAACAAAGGTGCTACCAATGTGCTGCCGCTCTCTAAAGGGCGACTGGAACCTGGCCACTAATGCCGGAACACAACTCAACACCTGCGATAATATTGACGTTATTAGAAAAGCCACATTAGTGTATATATATTATTTGTCAATATTTAACGTCATTCACAATTAAAAACAATATCGCATTACCCCTGTACCTCACATCTGCGTGAAACTGCCTATAACTGTAACATTACCGCAGGTGCGACCCCAGCATTACTGACTGTCACCAAATACAACTTACGTAATGCATTAAAAAATAATTATTAATGATTAACTAAATATGCATAGATACCTGTAAATGTTTAACGTCATTAAAAATGTTGCATCTAAAAAGAAACCATTGGCTACATCTGCATGACACAGTCACTAGCACTAACGCTATCCCAGATGTAGCAAGGGCATAACAGAGATACAATAACAGGAAGCAAAGAAACTAGGCATTCCTGCACACATATTGTATACTCTGATTTTTAATTATCTGGACTGAAATAAGAGCTGAAATCGATCATTTTTAATGTTACAAGCTTGGAGTAACTCACCACTGTGAGTTGAGTTATGAGATGTTGTACTTATGTATCAAAAAATTACAGCTGTCATTATAGTCTAGGGAATTAAAAATCAAAATATAGTTGGCTTAACAGAGGGTTTGTTTATGAACAATAGTTTGTTATCTTACTGGCTACCACGAACTGGTGATCTGAGCGAATGAGGTGTACATTACACTTTCGCTTCTTTGTGGATAAAATTTCTTATAAACCTTTAAAAGGTACCAGAATCTTTTAATTTTATATAAATTGCCTAAAATTCTAATGCATGCTAATCATGTATATAATTTTTATATTGTATATGCATGCTGATGTGTGTGTTGTTGGTATCATTTTATACAATATAGTAGATTGTTACACGAAAGGCGATGATGATATTTAGGTACGAGATAGTTTGGCGCACGAGCGTAGCGAAGGCGCTAGTAGTTCGCATGCCTAAATAGGCCTTTCACCCGAGGTTAACACTCTGCTTTTCATTTTGAACATGAAAGTAAATAAAAACTGATTAGTCAAACAAACAACAACTTCAATTCATATCGAAATCTGACGAACTCATTTAATATGTCAAGTAAATTTCTTTTTCTGTGGCATTCTTCCAGCCAGTATTTTTTTGTCACTGATAATAGTAAATATTGAGCTCAAAATGTAAATTAAATAATAATTTAGTGAAGACAAGAGTTATGAATGTCAAAGAAGCAAGTGAGGTGTGTAAGAATGGGCCTAAATGGCGCTCTGTTGTTCGTGCCTACCCCGCAAGGGAACTGGCGTGAAGTTATGTATGTATGTATGTATGTAATTTAGTGAAAAGTAATTTATAAGTATAAAATGATGTTACAACATTATATATATTTTTGATTACAATTTATACCGCGATTTAACGGTGGCTGTAAAAAAATCACGAGACATGAGTCGCATGTATTATCTATGTTTCGCAGTTTTTTAACACCAGGGAAGAGTTTTTGGCGAGAACTGACAGAGGACGTTGTGCTGTGCAGTTTTCTTTTCTAAAAATGTGTAAAATCTCTCTAAAATGAGCAATAGTTGTAGGATATTGATAGTTTTTGAGTAGTAATTATGTGTTTTTGTGAGAAATGTGAACTGTATAGTCAAATGTGGCCTTTCGAGTTTTCAGAAGAACTCCGTTATTATACGGCGTCGATTGTAGCCTACAATACAATTGCGCCTGGCTTAAAGGCCTAGTTGCCAAGCCATAAACAAAAAAAAGTACCAGCAAAAATTGTTTTCCACGAACGAAAAGTACTGATTTCATCCCTGTGATCAAGCAAACTCCAAGCATACTTTCAGAATATGAGAAACGAAAAAATATTGCAATAGCTTACTTGAGAAGTGGAGGGATGTCTTGTGGGCTAATTTTACCCCAGTGTTCAACAATTCCAGCCACGTGACCGATCCCGACCACGCCTACGATGCGGCATGGTTCTCGACCTAAAATCCATAAGACATTTTATAGAAGGTTTATTGGCTGACAGTTGAATGAATGAATGAATGAATGAATATGCTTTATTGTGTTTTAAAAGATACAGTTAACAGAAATAAAATTTGACAATACAATAGGCGGTCTTATCGCTATTAGCGATTTCTTCCAGACAACCTTTGGATGGACAAAAAATTTGATGAGAACAGAGGTGTGTTGCATTATTCTCACTACTGAATCAGTATCTTATCCCTATTAATATTATAAATGCGAAAGTAACTCTGTCTGTCTGTCTGTTCCGTTTTCACGGAAAAACTACTGGATCGATTTGGCTGAAACTCAATATATATATGTATATATTTTCGATGCCGAGGATGAACATAGGATACTTTTTATCCCGAAAAATGGGATCGTTTCCAGGATAAAAATTTATTTGTCTGTTTGTTTGTTATGCTTTTACGGAAAAACTACTGGACCGATTTGGCTGAAAATCGGTATATATGTAATTTTCATACCGAGGATGGATAAGGGATATTTTTCATCCCGGATAATGGGATAGATTTATGTAAAAGTTATCCCAAAAGTGGGATAGGTTTTGGTTGGTTTTTTTGATTTGCCATTTTCGTAATTATGCTTTTTTTGTCCTGTTTGCTCTTTTTCTCCTGTTTGATCTTTTTATCCTTTTTGCTCTTTTTGACCTTTTTGCTCTTTTTGTCCTTTTTGATCTTTCTATCCTTTTTGCCCTTTTTGTCCTTTTTGTTCTTTTGGTCCTTTTTGTCCATTTGGCTCTTTTGCTCTTTTTGAACTTTTTGACCATTTTGCTCTTATTGCTCTTTTTTGTCC
This sequence comes from Dendrolimus kikuchii, assembly GCA_019925095.2. Lineage (NCBI taxonomy): Eukaryota > Metazoa > Arthropoda > Insecta > Lepidoptera > Lasiocampidae > Dendrolimus > Dendrolimus kikuchii. The sequence continues at coordinate 9,998,789 of CM034393.1, read as the reverse complement.
TTATTGTTCATTTTGCTCTTTTTGCTATTTTACTGTTTTTGCTCTTTTCTCCTTTTTATCCATTGTGCTCTTTTGCTCTTTTTGCTCTTTTTTTGTCCATTTTGCTTTTTTTGCTCTTTTGCAGTTTTTGCTCTTTTGCTCTTTTTATCCTTTTTGTTCATTTTGCTCTTTTTGCCCATTTTGATCTTTTTGTCCTTTTTGACAATTTCGCACTTTTTGCTCTTTTTGTCCTTTTAGCTCTTTCTGTCCTTTTTGTTTTTTTGTCCTTTTGCTGTTTTTGTCCTTTTTGTCATTTTTGTAGTTTTCCTTTTTGTGCTTTTTGTCATTTTTGTAGGGATAGATAAATAAAACTAGGACGGTTTGAATGAGACCAATCATTTCTCAAGTTCATAGATATAAAAATTCATCGTCTATAAAAATGCGATAGTAACTCGATATGTCTTCCTGTTAAGTTTTCGGAAAACACTGGGAATACTGGATCGTTTTTATTGTAATTTTGTTTAAATGTAGTTTTAATGCCGAAAATGGACATATATACTCATGCCAGGAGATCCGATAGTTTGCGATATAAAATTAAGTTAATTTTTCGGGTGCAAATGGCACTAACATAAAAATGTTGTACAATGTAACCTGTATAACGCCTGCTCTTTAAACAAAAAGCAGGAACTAGAGGTTAACCCGCGGCGCAGCCGCAGGGTAATCTCTTGTAAATATATAAATACATAATATAATATACATACATTAATAAAAATATAAGAACGGTTCCTCATTTTTTTAACGCATGCGCAAACTGTGAACAATCACAGACTCGTGATATTCGTTGGAATACTTAAAAATCTCGAAATATTTTATTACAGAAAACTTTTAAATGTTCCGATTCTACAGCTTTAACTTCAAATAAACAATTTCTTGTACTAACTTCATACTGAAATTAATCTTATATAACTATGGACATATATAACAAGATGGCGGTTACGCATCTCCCACCGTGTTCTGCCATTGCATAAATATCTCATAAACAAAAATTTAATTGATAGTTAATAATATAGGGGCAATCAAAACAATGTAAACTCACGTGGCTGTAAAGCGGCGACTTGCAACGAGTGACATAAATACATGTCCCGTTCAACAACGAATACCCTCTTGAGAGCAGGGAATTCTTCTGCCATTTCCTCCAACATGTCTTCTAACATTTTTTTCTGTTTACATTTCTCCACTTCTTCAGGGCTGAAAAATTTGAAAATGTTAAACCAAATTTTTTGTTAAAACTGCAATCGGCTACGCTATCGTAACTAGTATGTTGCTTTAATGGGCTAAGTGAGAATCATTTCCATTTATTAATAACTAGAGTATGCACAGTAGCTTTATTTTACTTTACACAAAAACTTAATTCGATTTTTTACATATAATCAAGCCTTTTTTTGTCACTTCTTTTTTGGGAGGCACGCTAATTATAGAAAATTGTAAGTCCATAATTTTTTGATGTTGTAACTTTTTTTGCAGTTTTTATGGCAAGTTTTTGATATTTTAGAAATTTTCTTTAAGGGCACTGCATGCCCCCGCGTGCCCGCACAAAAAACCCTGCATATAATAATAACAAAGAAACTAAGTCCATATAGTCTAGACACCTGCCCAGCGAAACAAAGGCGAGTAGAAGCCAACCTGATTTGAAGTAATACAACTAATGACATGTTGTTTATGACAACATAGGTATTTGTTGGTAAATTACAAAAACGCGATTGCGGCGCCTTCTATTTAGCTAACCCGTCTATTTTATGGAAACGACGTCATTTATCGGTATAAAAAGTATCCTAAGTTACGCCCCGGGATATGAGCTTGCTCTATGTCGAATTTCATCAAAATCCGTTCAGTAGTTTTTGCTTGATGCTCTATCTAACAAGGGGCTTTTTCTTTCTTCAGTGATTTTCATTAAGTGATTAATTTCTAGTACCCTTTTATGATTATGAATAAAATTTCTTACCTGATGGTCTGATTGGAAGTTAGTAGGTGCCATATGAATCGTATAGTTTGGCCCCATGACAATGATGCTATAGCTCTGTGCAGTGTAATGTCTATAGCTCTGTCACCTAAATGCACTATACAATTCGGGATCTTTTTTGCCTAATGAAAATATTACAAAAACATTATATTAGTAGGTAATATTATTCAAACTTTTTGGAACATTTAATATTTTTCTTTTTATTTACATTTTGAGTTAAGTTTGTTTTATATCACTTGTGTTGTGTGTGTGTGTGTGTGTGTGTGTGTGTGTGCGTGTGCGTGCGTGCGTGCGTGCGTGCGTGCGTGCGTGCGTGCGTGCGTGCGTGCGTGCGTGTGTGTGTGTGTGTGTGTGTGTGTGTGTGTGTGTGTGTGTGTGTGTGTGTGTGTAGGGCTTTTTTGGTGGGGGCACGCGGTGCCCTTAAAGGAAATTTCAAAAATATCGAAAAAGATATTCTTTACCAAAAAAATGGTTTTTAATAGGTTTTTTGGAGTGGAGCTACAAACAAAAAATTATAGACTTACTAGAACTTTCGAGAATTAGCGTGCCCCAAAAAGAAGTGACAAAAAAGGTCTATATATATTTTTTTAATTTTCTGTTTTGCCTTACATACATAAATATTAGGACTTAAATGAAAAACTTATCATATATTATGAAAATTAGAACAACTAAAGCAGTTTAGATCCAAAATGATTTGGAAAAGGAAAAAGTTATGATCAATATTTTTTTTAAATTAAATCTGCTTACAATATGTCTAGTCTATGCAGCCCTGTACTCAACATTGCCAATTGAGCAGCTGTTTCACTAGATTAAGAAATGAGTATCACTAAAATAAAAGAGAGTATACTATACTCACTACTTCACTAATTTCTCTCATATTACTAACTAGAATTTAATTCTAATACTAAATTTTAATACTGTAGGCAGTATTTCAATGTTGAATATTTTCAACAACCACTATGATGTAGTGGGATAAGGAGATTCCAGATTCAATTCTCAGCTGGATAAATTTTGTAATGAACTTTCAATATTTTTCTTGGTCTGGGTTTCTGATACCAGTTCTAGAATTTATTTTATATTAACTACTGGGAATGCCTGCGACTTCGTCCGCACTTGGCTTAAAATTCCCGCGGGATTCCTGGGACACAACGTACCGCAGCATTTAAAAAATAATGTAAAGTATCGTTTTAGTGAAAACTGTGTTGGAATAAGCTAATTTTTATGCACTCGAACAACTACAAACCGCTCCCGGGGAAATTCCTGCGGAATTTCCGGGAAAAAAAATTATCACACTTTTTATTACATAATATTTACTATCGATCGGTGAAAAAGTTGCATTGGAATTCGATTGTTTCTCATTCCGGCCATTTTAAATATTTCTCAGAAAAAATCCCGCGGGACTTCTAGGATGAAAAGTAGCTCAGACTTTGAGAAATCTAAAAAAATTACATCGCGTTCTCCATCGTTAAAATAGTCTGTTCCAGTTATTTTTTTTAAATAGCTTCAATGTACAGACGAAGGGAACGTGCCTATACTACGTGATCCATTCTGAGGGGTCTTGAAAATACCACGCTTGGTCACAGCGGCGAGGGAGGGTGGGTCTAAGGTTTTCATCACGTAGTCAATACCCTCTAGGAAAATCTCGTGCATTTTCGAGCTATATTTAAATATGACGCGCAGCGTTTAGCACTTCTTGAACTCACAGATGGCAACACTGACGAACATATGCCAGGACGTCAGCTGATTGAAAACTAAGTTTATAGTGCAGTGCAGTTGTCAAAGCAAATCGACGAGAGTTCGTGCTGATACTAATAGTATATACGTGTTCGTTGAAAATGATTGAGATAAAAATAAATGTGAATAAAAGACATTTGTTTTTGTGTATTAAGTTCCTGTTACAATATGTTTTTACATAAGTATTTTCTTTTTGATAATATTTTTTTTCGGTTGTTATAGGTATGTATATTCTTGGCGTCATGCGGTAAGCGCTGTATTAATAAAGACAAATATGAGCCAAATCATATTTTTTTTAAACTTTCTGTCGGCAAAAATAATTTAAAACAATATTTATGGATTACTCCGTGAAAACTAGAGGGAAAAAAAAGTTGTAAAAAAAAAAGAGTCACATAGGTGTATTTTCACTGGTATGTTCCTCAAGGCTTGTAAATGCAAGAATTTTATAACATTATTGATAACACAGGCATAACTTACACAGGTTTGGAATATACAATGTGGCGGTATGATGACATAAAAAATGTAACAAAACATTTCCAAATTTGCCATATTGATTTTTCCACACTATACGAACCTCAGCCATTGCGCGACGAAACTCCCCACCAGGTGCCATTCCCAATTCTCGTGTGATATGCGCAGACATATTCAACAAGAGTATATACATAAGGCCATTGAACACTCCATTTTGAGCCATTGTTGCTCTAAAAAAATTAAAGACTTGTCATGTAAATAAAATATTTAAAAAAAAATCGTGTGTTGAAATTGTACTCAAAAATTTTAATGTATTACATAGATAAGGACTTTATCTATAATATTACTAGAGTTTACCCCGCGGTTGCGCCGCGGGTCAACCTCTAGTGCGTATCTCTTGTTTAAAAAGCAAGTGGTACAGGTTACATTGTATTAAATTTGTATGTATTTGCCCCCGAAAGATTCACTTCATTTTATATCTCAAACTATACCACCCCCGTCTATATGTAAACTACATAAATGACAAAACTTGACAAAAATGACAAAATAGATAACATGGTCCAAGTGGACCAAGTGGACCCAGTGGGCCCAGTGGACCAACTGAACCCAGTGGATCCAGTGGACAAAGTGGACCCACTGGCCTAGTGGACCCAGTGTACCCAGTTGACCAAGTAGACCCAGTGGTCTAAGTGGAACTCTCAGTGGGCCCAGTGGACCCAGTTGACCCAGTAGGCTAAGTGTTCCAAATGGACCCAGTGGACACAGTGGACCCAGTAGGCTAAGTGTTCCAAATGGACCCAGTGGACCCAGTGGACGAAATGGACAAAATCACAAAACCTGTCCTAGTTTCCGGGATAAACTTTACATAAATCTATCCCAAAATGTATCCCATTATCCGGGATAAAAAGTATCCCTTGAGCACTCTCAGTATTCAAATTATATATGTACCGAGTTTCAGCCAAATCGGTCCAATAGTCTTTCCATAAAAGGATAACAAACAAAAAGACAAATATATTTTTATCCCGGAAACTATCCCATTTTTCGGGATAAAAAATATCCTATGTTCATTCTCGGCATCGAAAATATATATATACTGAGTTTCAGCCAAATCGGTCCAGTAGTTTTTACGTGAAAATGGAACAGACAGACAGAGTTACTTTCGCATTTATAATATTAATAGGGATAACATTCTAAACATGCCGTGTCTTTACATTAAAGCTATTAAAAAAAACACCCCTGGATTAGACTTTATAAATAACGGAGAACACGATGCAATTTTTTTTTTTTTTTTGCCTGTTGGTTCGGTATTCACGTAAAAACTACTGGGCCGATTTCGATGCGGTTTTCGTTAATCGACAGCAAACTGGGTGTGGCAGAAGAAGCATGAAGGTAGAATAGACGCAGTTGAAATCAGAGCTTTGAGAAGTAAATGTGAGGTAAGCATGAATGATGATACAGAATAGTGTAATAAGGGAATGTTGTTGACTGAAAGAAGATGTAATAACAAGTGTTGAAAAAGGAATGTTAAGGTGGCTTGGGCATATGCCCATTGAAAATAGAATTACAAAACAAGTGTATGACAGTATTGTGAATGGTAGAGTTAGTACCAATAGACCACGACGTACATACACATCATGATCAAATAGCAGAAGTGTTAAAATGGGGTCACGTAAAAAGCATCTCAAATAAACGTGCATGTATGAAGAGGTTATTGAAAGTAGACGCGAAAGTTGTTTGTCAGGATCGTCGCAAGTGGATCTATAGTCTCTGCCTACTTCCATGGGAAACAGGTGTGATAATATGTATGTATGTATAACAGCAAAGTCTTAGTCTTAAAATCTATGTTACTTTTTATCCAAGGAATCCTGCGGGAATTTTTCTAGGAATTATTTAAAAGGGCCGGATTAAAAAAATCGAATGCTAATGTGATTTTTTTCACTGATAGATAGGAAGTTTTATGTAATAAAATCTGTAATTTTTATTCCGGGAACTTTCACGGAAGCGGTTTGTTGTTGTTCGGGTACATAACAATTGCTTATTCCGACACAGTTATCACTAAAACAATGGCTTACATACATTGTTTTTCAAATGCTGCGGCATTTTGTGTCCCGGGAATCCCGCGGGCATACCCTAGTTATAAATAAGAAGCTTGGTGAAAATATATATATGAGTTAGTGATTTTTAAAAAATGAACAAAGTATATTTGTAATGAAATTAGATGGAAATTAATGTAAAACCATCATGAGATTTTTACTCATTCACCACATTTATAAAATACTAGGTGTGCCCGCGACGTCGTCCGCGTGGGATTTGCTTTCAAAATCCTCCGATTTTGAAACATTCTTCGTTGGTGCTCCGCTCCTATTGGTCTTAACGTGATGATATATAGCCTATAGCCTTCCTCGATAAATGGGCTATCCAACACTGAAATTTTTCAAATCGGACCAGCGGTTCCTGAGATTAGCGCGTTTAAACAAAAAAACTCTTCAGCTTTATAATATTAGTATAGATAGTATAGATATGTTCATTAATAATTCAACAACAACATTATTTTATTAGGCCTGTTTTCCATACGGGTAGGTAGAGATATTGGATCTCTATTCGGTTCAATTCTGACCAACACCTTTCACTTCATTTACTTTCATTAAATTAATCTGTTCATACATACACATTTAATTGAGGTACAGCAAGTTCATTATATTATGCGTTCATTATATTTATATCCGTGCAGGAACGGAGAAAGAATACAATTTCCTGCGGCCGGGCGGCCTGTCGTAAGAGGCGACTTAACAACTCACAGCCAGGTGGTAGGGCATCTGCCCGACTGGATGGCTACCACCCCTGGCCTAAAGTATGTCGCCATAACAACCTTGAGTTGTGTTCCGGCATTAGTGACCAGGTTCCAATCTCCCTTAAGAGAGCAGCAGCGCATTTGTAGTACCTTTGGTGTTGCAAATGTCCATAGGCGATGGTAACCGCTTTTCATCAAGTGGGCCGTCTGCCTGTCTGCTGATCTCCTGCAATAAAAAAAAATAAAAAAAATATTTGGTATAATATTAAACAATGGGCAAAGGTACCTAATTTTCTTGATGTTAATATTCTTAGCTTCTCGCAGTATAATTTCTTCATCCAATAATAGAATATTGGTCCTTTGTTCACAAAGTTCTACCATAACAATATGAGGATGCACTTCTTGTATTACCTGAAAGAAAATTATACAATACTAGAGTTTGTGCCTGCGGCTGTTCCACGTGCCACAAACCCTAGGCTTTATCTTATTTTACTTACACAAAAACTGAATTCAGTTTTTTATAATAACAACAAAGAAACTAAAACCATATAGTCTAGTAAACTGCCCAACAAAACATAGGGATGAGTCAAAGCCAACCTGATTTAAAGTAATACAACGAATGACCTGTAAATGGTAATTGCAGCGCCATCTATTTAGCTAATTCATCTATTCTATGAAAACGACACCATTTATCAGGATAAAACGTATCCTAAGTGTTAATTCGGGATATAAGCCATCTCTATGTAGAATTTCATTCATATATAATCTGTAGTTTTCAAAAAGGATGCGATCGCAGCGCTATCTTTTTCGATATTTAAATTCAAATTCAAAAGTTTTTATTCAAAATAAGTTCCACTGGAGAATACTTTTTGAAGGTCATACATGTAAGTTAAAATTTAATTTTTACTTCCTATTCTATGTACACCGCTTCGCAACGTGTTGATGCTGTAAAGGAGAAGAAGCGGCAAGAAACTCCCCAGCAACATGTCTAGCTAAATATTGTTTTTCTTTATATTTCATATTCTATTTATATCTCAAATTCTTTTTTTTTAATATGTTTTGTACAGAAGTATATTACAGAATCACTTTTTGAAGAATTTATGGAGTTGTAGCAAACAATGCATACTCAATAAGACCAAGACAATAAAAGGAAAGAAAAATATTATTATAGTTATAATAATGACATGACGTGCTAAAATGTTATGCTGCAATGTGTCTCCACAAATTCCTTACAATATTTTCGTCTATCCCGCGGCAACGACGTCATATAGCGGGTTTTTTTTTATTGCAGGAGTTCAGCAGACAGGCAGACGGCACACTTGATGGAAAGCGGTTACCATCGCCTATGGACATTTGCGAGACCAAAGGTGCTACAAATGCGCTGCTGCTCTCTTAAGGGAGACTGGAACGTGGTCACTGATGCCGGAACACAACTCAAGGTTGTTATGTCGACATGCTTTAGACCAGGGATGGTAGCCATCCAGTCGGGCAAATGCCCTACCACCTGGCTGTGGGTTGTTTTGTCACCTCCTACGACAGGCCGCCCAGCCACACGAAATTGTGTTCTTTCTCCGTTCCTGCACGGATAATAGGGTTAAAAAGTATAGTAAGTTACGCCCCGGGATATGAGTTTGCTGGGTGTCAAGTTTCATTTAAATCCATTCAGTAGTTTTTACGTGATGCTCTAATAGACAGACAGACAGACTAAAATTCTAAAAATTGCTTTTTCAGAATATCCTGGTTCGAATTTTCCCGCCTGATATTTTTCAAATTTTTAAAAGCATTGTACAAACTCGAACCATTTACAGACTTATAGATATTTGCAACCGTTAAAACGATGTTTTAACGGTTGCATACATACATACATTTAACGGTTGCAAGCGCGTTAATTTATTTGATTTTATTATTCCGATGTTTCGGCTAGATTTCAGTAGCCGTAATCACGGAAGACAACGTTTTATTTAACCTACCGCCAACTTGCTCATTTTAATTATTTAGTTTTAATTTTGTTTATGGATATTATTTACACTATAGGAGCCTAATCTAATTTACCACCACTTCACAACATGCTGTGGCATGTAGAAGCAGCGCAAGAAACTCTTCAGCAATATGCCTAGCAATAATAATTTTATATAATATTAAAAATTAAAATGGGGGGGATGTAAAATAAAATATCTGGTATAATACTCGTGAAAACTTGAGAAAATATTATACAATATGTTTAATAACTGTTCATCGTGGAAGATACTATACTATTTTAAAACATAAATACTAACTCTGGACACATCCTCTTGAGACTGCAAACTGAAATGTGCTGTGCCAACTAAGTACACCTTGCCACCGTCAGGAGCCTCTAAGACTGTGACAGTGTTGGGCAGACCGTCAGAAGATTGTTCATCAACATTAGCTGTAGGAGTGATAAATGCATAAGAACCATTATACTAGATTAATAATTGAGTAACAACATTTTATGACCCAGTGAATCAAAGAATAGCGCCACTAGTAATCCTTGAAACAGTCCATAAGACCATTTGTACATGAATCAATCAATCAGAAGACTTACAGGTCAGATACAGGTGTATTATCTTATACTATCAATATGGAGTTACCCTTTTAATACTGATATAATAAAACCAGTACAGGCCACCTTAAGTTTTATACCCTGTCCTGGTTCAAAATAATATGCTACACAATAACTGATTTTGTATGAAAAACCATCCATCACATAGCCATCTGCTGCCAAAAAGTCAGTAATTTGTTATATTAAAATTACAAACACAGGTTAGATAGTCTCTGTAGTGTAGTGATTTAATTGTTGACCCATTTAAATACTTAGAAGAAAAAGATTCAGGATTTATATCTTAATAGGGTGAATTTTTTTTTATTATTAATTTATTTATATTCTATTTATTTAACAAGACAACAAAATGATTACAACTTGTTGAATTATACATAGCGTAGAAAACCTCTGGGGTTTATATTAGTGATACCACTATGGGTATCTACATCTGTAGCATTTAACAATTTTAATATTATATTTGGTATAAAAAGTGCATTTTAAGTTTATTTTTAATATTTATTGATGTAATGCTTTCCCTAAACTCAACAGGTAAGTCATTTATTTAACAAGCACAGAACTAAATATGCAGTTGTGCGCTTGCCATACATGTTGTTTGCCCCACTCGTGATGAACCGGTTTTGGGCAATGGCTCGCATATATACAGTGTTTTATTATTATTAACAAATTATTAATTTGTTAAATGAACTTTCCATTACCTGTTCTGATTTGGGTGTCTAAGTTTGGACCCAGTTTTGTCTATTGTGTATTATACATATATACTAGTAGTAGCCTATTGGTTGAAATTCGACCATAATTAATTGAAATTATAAGTTTGAACATTATTAAGGTTCTGTTGTCAAAGACTATACTTCTATAATCACAGATTTCGCCATGGCTACACTGTTAATTTAACTTTAAAATAAACAAAACAGGATATATGTGTGTGTGTGTGTGTAATGTTTTTTTATTGATTTAATGTATTTTTATGCATAATTTTAAAAAATATTAGCATTCTGCACACCCTTTCCACATAAACTACAAGTGTGCGAAATTTCATTCTCATCCATCTGCGCAATTTTTGTAAATAGAGGTACAAAATTTTTGCTTTATGTATTAATATAATGATAATATAATAATAGAAATGTAACTTGAGAATAATTAGTTTAAACTGCCAATTGAACTTTAAAAAATAGTCTTTAAACTTTTATTCTTATCATGGTCTTTTAAAAAGGATACCATTCAGTGTGTATACAAATAATATCCTTACAAAACTCCCCTCTCAGAGTGCTTGCTGGCAAGGGCCTTCTCGAGCTCATGTCAGTGTGGCCTGTCTGTGTATACAAAGCTGATGATCAAATATAGGAAATTTACCTTCTGTTTCTGAAGCTGAATTACTTTGTATTAATGGATTTTCAGATAAACTCTGATTTGTATCTGGTACGTTATTAAGTTTGGGCTTTTCTGAAAAATATATAGATGAGCATCAAACAAATCTGCTAAATATATAGTAAAATCAAAACTCAATGTTTTGTATAAAAATAGGCCAATTATTTAACGCTTCCACAATTTGAAAACTAATTTTGATTTCAGTTTTTACACCAAAAGTAGTCAGTTTTTGTTTTTTTGTTGAATATTAAAAATGGGTATGAGAAATGGAAGAAAAAACCAGTGACAGACAAAGGAGTTTCTTGCTTTATTCAAGCACATAACTTGCTGTGGGTTATTCCACACACAGTAGCTTGATCATACTCACTGGTACACAGTATCAAGCATCCAGTGAATGCTTGATTGTTGATTCTCTGAAAAAAATCATGTGAGACAAAAATTCACAGAGAGGAAAAACCCATAACGAGCCTTGGAAGCTAGTACCAATGCAGCTAGTGTCAAAGCTATAGAGGGGTTGTTGGAGGCAATACCATATGAAAGTATAATCTATATATATATAATTAAAATGCACGTAGATAGTGACTCATCATTATATCGCAGGAACTATAATACCTATAGACTTGAAATTTGGCATGGACCTTCCTTTCGCCAAGTACAGGTAAGCTAAGAACAGATTTTACGGCACGCGAAACTGGCGGGTATCAGCTAGTGTGAAATAATGGGTACTTGTCTTGAGTATCCTGTCAAGTCTATATAGTTCAGGAAATGCTGGAGAAGTATTTCATAAGCACTGGTTTTTTAAATAATCCAACCTACAAATACGTAACAATATTTCTGAATTCACATAACTTTACATTATTTAAATTTAACAATTATATCTTAAATTAAACTAAATGCTATTTTACGAAACAGACCTAAGTCTGCCTTATATACATTGACACATATAAAATGAACAAATAAACTGCAGAACATAGTTTTAAGAGTAATAACCATAAATATTAAGCAACCCAAAGAAACTTTAAAAGTTAATCTATTATTAGATTAGAAATGACAATGTGCAAAGTTTAATGTATATTTATTATATTATTTATATCGCAGGTTTTTCTTTCCAAAGCTATCTAACATAAAACATAATGATGATGAAAATATTATTTGTATGTTTTTATTCTGTAATCTCGAGAGATAATTCATTAATTAAAGAACAATAATTTTATACTAGGGTTTTCCCTCAGCTTTGCCACAATGAAAACCCTAGTTTATTTAGAGGGCAGTCAAGTAACACAAGTTATATTACATTTTTATTTGGGTTCTATTTGTTCCCAGAAAATTAATTTGATTTTATTGCTCAAACTGTCCTATTTTTAGGGATGTAAACTATCCTATATTCATTTTCAATATTGAGGCTACATATATAGCAAATTTGATCAAAATCGGTACCATCACTTGTCTGTGAAAGTGTAACAGACAGATAAATACTTACAAACTTATAATATTAATAAGAATAGTTTTATAGACTATTTATTACAGAGATATAATGTCAAACTATTACCCCAAGAAATAAAATAGTAATAGTACTGGAATGACAGTAATAGGTAAAACTAAATAGCACAGAATAATAGTACAAGAATTCAGAATTTATCCTTCACCTAAAAGGATCTTAAGTATAATTTGATACTATAGTTTAACTTAGTAAGAATTTATTTGTGTAAATAGTGAAGACTAGGTGTAAATAAATACTTTTCTATTCTTGTATAATATAATTTGTTAATTGTCTATGTACACAACAATTAATGATACATTTCAAACAATAAGTATATTACCAGGTTTTACTTGAGTCATATTTTCAGACATGTTGAGATGAGCATCACCTCCACCGTCTTCAGCCTTAAGGAACATCTGACATTCATTAACAATGTCACATTTTACTGCTGCTGGTTTAGATTGCAACATGAGAGTTTCTGGATCTATATCTCGACTGGGAACCAATCCATCAGTCTTCAGTAGTTGTTCAGCAGCATCCATCTTAAATGTAATTGCATTATAACAAAATATTTTCGGTCAACAAAAACAGTGTACTAGATGGGATGGTTTTCTATATAGTATTAGTGTATGTCAAAACAGCACTTCTGTTATAAATAATGAATTCAGTACAATGTTTTTTCTTTATATTGCAACATATTAAACATAAACACAATAACCTAAGCTCAAATGAAAGCAGAAATTCTATCCGTATGGAGAAAAACAGCTTCACAATGCAGTGCCAACTCAATATTCTCATGTAAACATGATTGTTGGTAAGCAATTTTTCACAGGCTTTAGAAGAGAAACTTTACGAAAATTATACTATAAATCCAAAGAATAAAATTTTTTAAGACAGTACCTCTTTAAAATCAGACTTATATTATAGTAAATTCCAATTTCCAAGCAACCCAACTTCTCGAAGAAATTTATAATTTTATATCACAAACCACAAACTACTATGGATACTACGTATTTTTATAATAGGTTGGGGAAAATGTCTTTTCGCGTATAGTATGTATGAACTTGTAATAAGATCTCTTTGGTTATACCAATAGTATCTGGCTGGTTTTGGTATCATTAAAGTTTTAATTTTTTCCAAATTCAAATTAGGAAAATGTGCGATTTTTATTTGTTTTTCTTATTGTTAAAATGAGTGAATCTAATGAAGAAATTCGAAAAATTTAAAAATTTTACTAAATAAAAGATAAAAATGCAACACAAACTGCGAAAAAAAATTGTTATGTTTATGGACTTAATGCAGTATCTGTGAGAGTAGCGCAAATCTGGTTTAAACGTTTTCAATCCGGAAATTTTCATATCAAAAATACGCGTCGCTCTGGTCGCTCTGTTACGGACAAAATTGATGCCATTTTTGAAAAAGTGGAGCAAGATCGGCATATTTGTAGTTACGATGTAGCTGGAGAACTGGGAATCGACCACAAAACGGTTTTAGCGCATTTGAAAAAAGCTGGGTATACAAAAAAGCTCGATATTTGCGTGCCTCATGAGCTTACTGAAAGAAACCTAATGAACCGTGTACTCATTTGTGATTCTTTATTACGACGTAATGAAATCGAACCATTTTTGAAGAAACTGATAACTGGTGATGAAAAGTGGATCACGTACGACAAGAACGTGCGAAAAAGATCGTGATCAAAGGCCAGTCAGGCTTCACAGACTGTGGCGAAACCCGGGTTAACTCGCAACAAGGTAATGCTGTGTGTATGGTGGGATTGGAAGGACATTATTCATTATGAGCTGTTACCGCCAGGCAGGACCATCGATTCTAAACTGTACAGCGAACAACTGATGAGATTAAAGCAAAAAGAAGAGAGAAAGCGGCCGGAATTAATCAACAGAAGGGGTGTGGTTTCTCACCATGATAACGCTAGACCTCACACATCTTTAGCCACTCAGCAAAAATTACAAAAGTTTGGCTGGGAGTTGTTAATGCATCCACCGTATAGTCCTGACCTTGCATCTTCAGATTTTCACCTGTTTCGGTCTCTGCAGAATTCCATAGGCAATGTCAGGTTAACATCACGAGAGGACTGCCAAAACCACTTGTCGCAGTTTTTTGATCAGAAGCCTCAAAATTTGTATAGCAATGGGATCACGTCCCTACCTACAAGATGGCAAAAAGTTATGCAACAAAATGGCACCTACATACTTTAGTCAAATGTAAATAAACTTTATAAAAAAAACCTTTTGAATTTTTATATAAAATGCGAAGAAACTTTTTCCCAACCTAATATTAATACTTAGGGATGAAAACGATACATCGATGTTTTTTTTTCTTCTTTAATGGCTTCGGCGGTTAGCGTTCCTTCCACCGACAAATCTTGATCGTCTTGAATACAGAACACTAGTACTCTCTAAAGAGAGGTCTTGAAGAACTTATTCAACGTATTCAGTATCTTAAACAGGAAACAGGGTTTTTACTTTTACTATAGAATTAAAACGAGGAAACTTTTATGAAAATACAAAAAAAAACCACATAAACAAAGGAATTTGGAAAAGGAGAGGTTCAGAGAAGAAACTGTAAAGAATATTATATATTTATGTGCAAATGCATAATAAACGATAAATCAAATGATTATTTGATGATAAAAGGATTTGGATAGAAGTGGGTAAAGGAATGAGAAGCTGTGCGAAACCTTGGAAGAGCTGTGAGTGATCGTATTTTGTACAGTTCAAGAAAATGTGATTCACATCCTCCACTTCACCACATTCGCATAATTCACTATTAACTATACTAAACTTAGCGAGATGGGCAGATGTACAAACATGACCTATTGTCATTCGAGTTAAGATAAACGACAACCTTTTGCCCAACGTCAATTTGGAGAATGAAGGTTTCAAAGAAATTTCGGATTGAACTGATTTATAAAATCTGCCTTTATTATTACAGATATTAGACCACACCTTAACTCCACGAACTATGTAGGTACATTTTGGGTAGGGCTGCAAGGTCATGAGCGTATATATTATAATAAGCTTCATCACCACATGCAGTAGCATCATTAGCAAGCTTATCAGCTCTCTCATTTCCTCGTATGCCCGTGAGACCTGGTATCCACACAAACATAACCAAATTAATAATAATCAAATTTCGTAAGTTTCTATAATTAACGGGCTAACAAGTTTAGTTTTAAATATATATTTACTTAAAGATTGAAGAGCACATTTGTCAGGTGGTAGGGCATTTGCCCGACTGGATGGCTACCACCCCTGGTCTAAAGTATATTGCCATAACAACCTTGTTTTGTGTTCCGGCATTAGTGACCAGGTTCCAGTCTTCCCTTAAGAGCGCAGCAGCGCATTTGTAGCACCTTTGGTGTTGCAAATGCCCATAGGCGATAGTAACCGCTATCCATCAAGTGGGCCGTCTGCTTGTCTGCTGAACTACTGCAATAAAAAATAAATAAAAAAAGAGCACTCATTGAGTCTGAAAAGATAACTGTCTTTTTTAATTTTAAAAGAAGGATATATTCTACCGCTATATAGAAACATAAACATTCACCGGTGAAAACTGAGCTTTCAGGAGGTAATTTAACCTTTTGAACTATATCATATTGTGAGTGATACATCCCAACCCCCACCATCTGTGGAACGTTTGGACGCATCACTAAAGATATGATGCCAGTTGTCATTAGCGCTGTTGAATTCAGAATTCAAAACAGAGTTGAAAGCATGACAAAATTCAAAAGTTCTTTTACTTATGCCCAAATTCAGACGAACATCAGGCTTAACCATCAGAGCTTCATATTCAGAAGTGTAGAGAAGAAAACGTTTTGAGTTGTGAATAGGGGCTTCAATAGATAACAATTTATGAATACTTTTGATTAAGCAAGGTGTTGCGGACAGAATCACCCCCCTGACCTCGCCCCCGTAAATCCCGTATCCTCACGCCCCGCTTACCGCGGATACGTAGCTCGCTCCGTTAGCTGCTAAGCGTCTGCATTTTTGTAGTACCTTAGTAAGCACAGAACAAGCCTGCGGCATACCTTGTTCGTTCGGTCGAATATATACACACAAGGAAGACTAAGAAGACCAGGAAGATCAAGAAGCATTTGTAAGACTCTACAGCCAACGGACTCTCAGCGTGTATACGTGGATATTGTGAACCACCATTGATTGGGATTAGTGCCACTCGTATTGATCGGTGTAATCGATATAATTAGTGCTATCTACTTTCAGTGTAACGTCCGGGGCTAGTGCTAAGTTGTGTCGGTTAAACTCGAACGTGCCGTTTGATACAGTTGTGCTGATCGCACCTGTTGCTGTTGTAGCGCCTATAAATATATAGTCAACTTGCTAAGGGGTGTTTCATTTAGGGCGATAAGCAGTAGTACTACAGGGTTCTAACAAGAAGGAGCCATAATAGATTACACTTCTTACTAAGGCATTGTAGATTAGTCTCAAAAAGAAGGGATGAGCACCCCACCATACACCCGTGAGACATTTCAAGATATTGATGTTATTTTCACACTTGGCTGCAACATACTCACAATGTGGAATACCAGTTAGTTTAGTATCTAATACAACCCCCAGAAATTTACATCGAGTGCTAAGAAGGCTTAGGAATATTATCATAAATAATATTAATTTCAGGAGAAGTGCGTTTACGATAAAAAAGAACTACAGTACTTTTAGGAACAGATAGTTCTAATCCATTGTCATCAAGCCAGCCCTTCAGTAATTCAAGAGATATGGTAAGACAATTACATAACCTAGAAAAACATTGATTTGAACTATACAGTAGTAGATCATCTGCATATTATAAAATATAAACGGAATGATTTAAAGCTGTTTCTGTCAAATGTGTATATGTTATAAAGTATAGGACTTAACACTGAACCTTGAAGTACACCCTTCCAAATACATCTAGATAAGTGAGAATCATCTTGCATATTAATGTTAACATATCTCTGACAACATTCCAATTATAAAGCAAGTAAGTATTTCTGGAACGTTAAGATAATTTAGGTTTTGTGAAGAATAGAAATTATAACATTATCATAGGCGCCTTTTATGTCCAGAAAAGCTGAAAGGACAGATTTATTTTTAGAAAAGGCTACTCTAATATCAGTGACAAGGATACTCAAGCTGTCAGAAGTACTTCTACCTTTTTTGAAGCCAAACTGACTTTCAGAAAGAAGTCCACTGCTTTCTAGAAACCATCTAATCTATTTTTGATTAGGTGTTCTGCTAACTTAGCCAGAAAGTGATTTCTTTGGTTTTAATATGGGTATAACTATTTGAGACTTCCATGACTGTGGAATGCAACAAGAAAGACATAACGGAATTTGTAACATTTAAAAATAGCTTAAAGTTACATCACTGCTGTTAAAAAAAAACGAATAGGGAATTCCATCTTGTCCAGGCGAGGAGTCTTTTAAACTTGTTAAAATGCCTTTCAATTCAGACATGGAGAATGGAGCATTTAGTCCTAAGGCATTATTGGGAACTGAAATAGGTAATGAGCTTTGCATTTGCAACTCAGAAACTGAGGAAGGAGCTAAATTGTCAAGAAACTGTTCAACCAGTTTAGGTGACAAACTACCTTTAGAAGATGAATTAACACCCATTCTAAATCTTTTAATATTTTGCCAAACAATTGAAGCATTAACATCTGGGCGGATATTAGAACAGAAATTTGTCCATCCTTCAAACTTCTTCCTTTTTAAAAGTTTACGAGTGTCACATGCCACTTGGTTATACAGTTCAAAGTTCTCAGATGTCATTGAACTTGAATAAACTTTTTCAGCTTCTTTTCTTTTTTTAATGGCCTCTGTGCATTCTCTATCGCACCAAGGCGGGGATGATATTCTACTGGATCCACCTTTTTTAATTGGGAATAATGCATCCGCAACCTCAGTCATGAGTTTATTTAAAGCATCAGAACAAATATACGTAGTATCCATAGTAGTTTGTGGAACAAATTGCCTCATTGCCAGGACATATGTATTACGTAGTATCCATAGTAGTTTGTGGCCAGGACAGATAGAATTGAGATTAGAAATTCTATTTTCAACTTCCTGACTAAATATTGACCAGTTATTTGGCAATTTATACTTTATACGGGGTTTAGGTTTCTGAGTTATATTTGGGTGTAAAGAAGGAAAAGTAATAGTAATAGGAAAATGATCACTGCCGCATGTAGAATGGTGAACAAACCAAGAAAGTAAGTATACTAGCTAAATTTGGAGAACATATTGATAAATCTGGTGAACTGGGCTCTTCATCAGGTCGAGTACAACGTGTTGGAATTCTATCATTTAAAAGGCATAAGTGAAGAATATTTAACATTTTTTCACCATAAAAATTATTTCTAGATGAACCTCCCATGCCTGATGTTGGTAGTTATCGCCTAGAAATAGAAAAGGTTTTTTGTAATGATTGTAACATATCACTTAGTTCAATATACAAAGATATGGCAGGATGAGGGATATATACAGAAACTATACAAATATTATTTACAGTAATAGCAATGGCTTCAATACCATCACTTAATGGGGGAAGAGAAAAAAGTTTGTAGGGGACAGAGCTATTGATAAGGATAGCAACACTGCCATGCCTATCAGAAGCTCTATCCTTTCTGACAGTATTGAAACCTGATATTCTAAAAGAATATGTAGGCACCAACTATGTCTCTGAAAGACAAACTATGGAAGGGTTATATTTGCTTACTAAAAAGATAATTTCAGATTTTTTTGTCATTAGCACTTCTACAATTCCACTGTAGGAGTACTTGATCCATTATTAGTGTTAAGGGAAACAGTATTTTCAATTTGTTGTGCAACATGGGACGATATAGAATTGAAAGGAATTAAATTGGATTAGAAAAAACTGGTAATATGGTGCGAGGTGAAATTATAAATGCTCGTTCTGGGCCTGAAAAAATGCCCACATCTACATTTTTTGTAAATCTTGAGCCGAATCCTAACAATAAGGCTGTCAAAAATATAGATTATATCTTTCACCAGAAAGTAATTATAGAAGACCCTCGCAAATCTACTTCAATTGTCCAGTGTCATCGTTGTCAGCAATATGGGCACTCTAAGAACAATTGCATGCAACCTTACAGGTGCGTAAAGTGTGACAAAGGGCATAGGACATCTGATTGTCCAAAAAAAGATAAAAATACACCTGCAACATGTGCACTATGCACCCTTGATCATCCAGCAAACTACAAAGGTTGTCTGATATATAAGGAGATTGTAGCCCGCAGAAATAAATCTTATTACCAAAAAAGTAGAACACAGAATCAGCCTATGGTAGCCATACCCATTCCTGCACCACTACCTGCTCCTGATACTGAGGCTGTGACTTTCTCACAAGAAACTAATGACAAACCAAATAACGGCCATGCACTGGATATAGGATGTGACAACGGAATTCAAAATAAAAAAACATATGCTGCAAGCTTAAAACAACCGAGACTGCATAAAAAGTATGAGATATCGGAACAAGAAGATCCTGAAAAAGAATATAAACAAAACAAATCTATAGAAATGCTGTTAATAAAACAAAATGAAAAATTTGAACTATTACTACAACAAATGAGTAACCTAATGAATCTCATAACAACTCTAGTAAACAAACTTATATAATGGCATCATTACGTATGGGTACATGGAACCCAAATGGCTTGACACCTAACAAAGAAGATGTTGAAATATTGCTACATTTACACAAACTAGATGTCATGCTTATATCCGAAGCACATTGTACATCCTCTTCCTCAATAACATTCCAAGGATATAAAACCTACATCACTAATCACCCAGATGGAAGGGGACATGCTGGTACAGCGCTAATAGTGAGGGATACAGTAAAACATAATATGCTGCCACAATACAAAACTGAACAAATTCAAGCTACTACTATAACCATAAGAGATAGTTGTGGATACTTCAATATTTCTGCCGTATATTGCCCGCCAAAGCATAATATATCCAATGCCATGTTCAACCATTTCTTCAACACCTTGGGTAGGCGATTCATTGCAGGTGGAGACTGGAATTCGAAACACACATTCTGGGGATCTCGATTGACTACAACTAGAGGTCGACAGCTGCTATCTAGTGTCATAGAAAATAATTTGCTCACTGTATCAGCCCTTGAGCCAACATATTGGCCAACGGACCCAAATAAAACTCCTGATCTGTTGGACTTTTTCATTGCCAGAGGCTTGTCCAAGCACTATCTAAAGCCAGAATCTTGCCTTGATGGCTCGTCAGACCATACACCAGTTTTGCTAACAGTAAGTACTATGGTCATTGCGGCTGAGAGACCTGCAGCTCTGACTAACAACCTTACAGACTGGGATTCATTCAGTGATTATATTGATAATAACATAGATCTGAAAATAGCCTTAAAGAGCCCAGAAGACATTGAGGAGGCAGCTAAAAATATAACGACCCTCATACAGGTAGCTTGTTGGAAAAATACACCGGTAATTCCACAGAAGAATCGAACTGTAAACTTTCCACTCCAAATTAGAACAAGAATCCTTGAAAAGCGGAGACTTCGTCGCAAGTGGCAATTAAGCAGAAACTCTGAGGATAAAAGACAGCTCAATAAATCAATTCAGGAACTCAAAGAATTAATAAAGGAATGGCACAATATTACACTCAGCGCAAAATTAGAGGCTCTCACACCTACACCAGCTAGTAATTACTCCTTATGGAAACTTATCAGGGCTTTTGATAGACCACAGGAAGCAAAGCCACCTCTAAGGAAAGGTGATAACAAGTGGGCTAGGACCTCACTTGAAAAGGCTGATGTGTTTGCAAACTACCTCGAGGCTGTTTTTTCGCCCAACGACATAGAAGACTTTGAAGCGGAGAGTGCTGTTGACACTATCTTGTCGCAGCCTTATCAAATGGCACTACCACCTACTCCCGTAACGGTGTCTGAAGTTTGGAGCATTATCAAAAATCTAAAAGATCACAAAGCTCCTGGGTTTGATCTGATTACAAAAGAAATTTTGAAACACTTACCTCGAAAGGCAATAGTACAATTGACTACTATATATAATGGAGTACTAAGAACACAATATTTTCCTGTAATATGGAAGGTCTCGAAAATCATAATGATATACAAAATGGGTAAACCACCTAATGATGTAGCATCATATAGACCTATTAGTTTGCTACCAGTTTTGTCAAAGGTCTGTGAGAAGATAATACTGCGTAGAATACTGCCTATACTTACTGAATTGAAGATTATACCTGACCATCAGTTTGGCTTCCGGAAAAGCCATTCTACAGTGGAACAAGTACATCGAGTAGCTGACAAAATCAGAGAGGCCTTAGAAAAGAAAGAGTATTGCTCTTCAGCCTTTCTTGATGTACAACAGGCTTTTGACAAAGTGTGGCATAAAGGACTGTTATCTAAATTAAAAATGTATTTACCCCATAGTTACCATCTGCTCATGCATTCATATCTATCGGATAGACTATTCCAAGTTCAAGAATCAGAAGAAAGCTCAGAACTACATAAGATCCAAGCAGGAGTACCCCAGGGTTCAGTTTTGGGTCCAGTGCTCTATACTATATACACTGCAGACCTACCAGAGGTTGCTGGAGTAATGACAGCTACATTTGCTGACGATACTGCACTACTAGCCACTAGCAAGGATCTTAACTCTGCATCTGAACAGCTACAAAAAGGACTAGACGAAATATGGCGTTGGCTTAACAAATGGAAAATAAGGGCGAGTCCATCGAAATCTCTACACATAACATTCACATTGAGGAAAGGAGACTGTCCTCCTGTACATCTTGGAGAGAATATTTTACCACATAGTGACAGAGTTAAATATCTGGGAATGCATCTTGACCGCAGATTAACTTGGAAGTATCATGCTCAAACCAAGAGGGACGAGATGAATCTAAAGTACAAGACTATGTTGTGGTTACTTGGACGTAATAGTAAGTTGTCTATAGACAACAAGCTGCTTATATATAATATGGTACTAAAGCCAATATGGACATATGGGATTCAAATCTGGGGTAGTGCAAGCAACTCTAACATTTCTATGATCCAAAGACTGCAAAATGTCATACTACGCACTATCTCAGGTGTACCCTGGTATATAAGAAACAGCGAGATTCACGAACATCTCGGAGTAAAAACAACAAAAGAAGAAATTCGAGAACTTGCTAAGAGCTACCAATGTCGATTGGCTCTGCATGTAAATAAATTGGCAGTCAAGTTAATGCAGCGTACGTACCCATCTCGGCTGAAAAGGCATGATATCCAAAAGTTACAGGAGAGGACTTCTCCATAAAACAAAGAGTAGTGTTCTCAATGGAGAACACACTCATTAATAAATAAAAAAAGCACAAGCCATTCATTTAAAGTCGGGTTGCGACTGATTGTGGATATTATGTAAGCTCTGAACTTACGGGAAGAGAGACATTGGCTATCTATAAATGCTTTAGTATCAATATAAGAAGAGAAAGCTAAAGACCAATCTATTCCGACCGATCCTCTTTAAACTTCCATTTAGAATATTTTTAAAATTATTTTTCTTAAGAAAATTGCCAAACTGTATTGGATGAAGGGTGACAGGATCGGCAGGAGAAGACTCTTCTTTTTGTACATAAACTGCATATGGAGCAAGGTTTATAGATACATATTTTCTTGCAACTTGATGTTGGTGGATAGTAGGTTCGATGGTAGTGATGGTTGGTGGAGAAAGAGGATTGGGTATAGTTGATAAAAGAGGTTACTTGCTTTCGTCAGAATCAGCACATCTACAACAGCACGCCAACAATTAAAATAATTTTCCCGTCCTTCTTCTTACGCTTTTTATTGCACTGTTTGCATACTTTACACAAGGCTCTCATAAGTTTCATATCAGATTTCTGCTGAGTAGAAAGCTGTTGACAAGATCCATCTGTATCCATAGATGATGTATCATCAATAATGACCTCCATCCCTACATGAGGCACTCGAAAACGATCTCGACCTCCGCCGGGGTCGTCAGGGGGATCAACCCATAATAAAAAAGAAAACAAATTTACCAGTCTAAATCAGCCACAAACATATTAATATATACAATAAATAATTAATAGATAAACTACTTAAGAAATAACTCCACTGAATCCTCACGAAATCAATTAATTAGATTTTCTCTAAAAAACACAACCGCCAATTTCGGAAGTTGCCCGCGTTTTTTCTTTAACATCGATGTTTAGTTTGAATGAGTAGTAGTAGTAGTTGTTGTATTCGCCACAAAGGCAGGCAAAGGAATCTAGTCCATACAGCCAATTCTAAAGTTTAAGTCTTCGTATAATAGTCGCGAAGTTGTATTGTAGGCTACAACTAACGCCATTCAACGGAGTTCTTGTGAAAACTCAAAAGGCCACATTTGACTATACAGTTCACATTTCTCACAAAACACATAATTACTACTCAAAAACTATCAATATCCTACAACTATTGTTCATTTTAGAGTAATTTTACACATTTTTAGAAAATAAAACTGCACAGCACAACGTCACCTTTCAGTTCCCGCCAAAAACTCCTTAGTTTGAAAGAATGTTGACATTCTAAACTATAAAAATAGATAATTCATCTATAATTTTTATTTAAAAAGTAATTATTATTTTTAAAAAGTTTATCTATATTATTATAACATCGTATAATTTGCGGAATCACAAATGGCCATATTATTTTAGAATAAAGTTCTTTTTTAAAGGCTTTGTTACAATGAAGTAAAAATAATTAAAACCAAAGTCTCTTTATTTTATTTATAACGAACATGTCATATTCAGTATTCTTATTTAATTTTTTTATTTATATATTTAATTATTATTACTTATAATTGAATACAATGCAAGAAATTTGTTTAATTATATAAATAATGACCATTTTCTGTAACAATTTAAAAATATGTTTTTTTAGGTTTTTTTTTGGCGGGAACTGAAAGAAGTTGTGCTGTGCAGTTTTATTTTCTAAAAGTGTGTAAAATAACTCTAAAATGAACAATAGTTGTAGGATATTGATAGTTTTTGAGTAGTAATTATGTGTTTTGAGAAATGTGAACTGTATAGTCAAATGTGGCCTTTTGAGTTGTCACAAGAACTCCGTTGAATGGCACTAGCTTATTACCTACAGTTCAGCTGTGCTACACATAGGCTTAAGAAAATATATACATACATACATACATAACTTTTTTATAATCACTCTTTCAGTGTTCAAGCTGTCCAATTATGGAACATGCTTCCACTGGAAGTAAGGCAAGCCCAATCTGTATCCGCCTTTAATAAACTTGTTAAGGATTACTACCTCAAAGTATAATTTGTGCTGTCATTATTGTACGTATCTTTATTCTATTTATTGAATTAATATAATATGTAGTCCTTTTAATAGACGATATATATGTGTGCGCGTGTGTGTGTTTGTGTATAGATATATTTATATATATGTATGTTTATATATAATATTACTATGTTTTATGTACTTAATCATGTGTATATAAATCTGTATGTATATTTATATAATAATATTAATATATAAAATATGTAACACTTTTAAAATATTGTGCAGTAAACCCTGCCCTAGCTTTTGTGCCATATTTCTCTCTCCATCCCAAGGTTGTCTGGAAGAGATCGCTGTCAGCGATAAGACCGCCATTTGTACTAATTCTTAAGCTGTTTTTGTGTACTATTTCATAAATTTTATTGTACAATAAAGTATATTCTATTCTATTCTATTCTATTCTATAACTTCACGCCAGCTCCCTTGCGGGGTAGGCACGAACAACAGAGCGCCATTTAGGCTTATTCTTACACACCTCACTTGCTTCTTTGACATTCCAATCATTTCGTCCATTTTATCTTTCATTCCACCTCTCACATTCCTTAAGAAAATGAAGAAACTATATTGTAAACTAAGATCTGGTTTAAAGGCCTAGCTGCCAAGCCACAAACTTAAATAAAATAAAAGATTGCTGGAACATTTAGAAGTATGTTGCACACATTCTGTTTATGTATAAAAACTAAAAACAATAACATAAATAAAACTAATTATAAATTAATATCAACTAAAATTAAACTACAATATAAATGTATAATGTTTATGTATTATGTACATAATATTTTTTACACGGAATTTTTGCGACTAAAGCGGATATTCAGTAAACGCTTTTTCATATTATAATTATTATTAGCAGAATTTTTAACACAAACTAGTGAGTTTAAATTTTATAAATGGGAGCACTGTTTGTTTTGTAATCGAACGACCACTTTCACGACCGCGATTTTTTCTGTTCCACCTGCTTGCAGGCTTTACAATCATTAACTCTAGTGGAACGGATTATGGAGCGTTGATGTCATTAACGACAAAATACACAAATGTCATTGGTAGATTTCGAAAATCGAGACCTTTCCACGTATTACTATAGATATGTTAATCGATAGAGAAAATTAAAATTATGTGGTCAACGTCCACTTCAACCCACCTCTTGACATGAGTCGTTATAAGCGCTGTGACTGTGTGATCGAAAATAATGACGACATAAGAAATGTTTTCGCCACGACCATAACGACCTGGTCGTATGTGTATCGACTGACAGAGCATTTTGGGCTTTGTAAGATACAGGAGGAAATGATGACCGTCGTACTGTCGTTATGGCGCCTCTTCGTAGATCATTTGAAATTTGAAAATTAAAATAGTAATTAATTAATTACTAAGTACACTAAAGAGGCAAAAGTATATTTTTAGTTAGTATGGTCCATATTCTTTCAATTTAAATAAGCCCTTTTTTAAAATATTCAATAATCTTATTTAGCTTTTTCTACATTAGCAACATTAATCTGTTACGTCATTTACTTGCACCCAAAATTGAATAAAAATTGGGTTTTTATTATAATTACATTTTTCAAGCAGTATATTTCAAAAATATATAAATTAAAGCAAAATGAGTGCTTGGAGGCAAGCAGGTCTTACGTAAGTTTGTAATTTATACTCTAATTTTAGTCTATTCTCAGATCACATAAATATTTAGGTTATTTTTTAGTTATATAAACTACTCAAACATCGCTGCTAGAGTTCTTCGCCGGTCTCTTAAAGCCGATTTACGCAATGAAGCTTTGAAGCGTGATGAATCACACGTTCGTATAACTCCGTGGGCAAATGGCAGGCCAGCTCGTAAGTAGAAATTGATATTTTTAATAAGGTTCCAGTTTTGACCTAGCTACTAAAAATTCACATTTATTTGACCAAATTTTTAACTTCTAATTCTTATATAAGTATATACTATATTAAGTGACATTCGAGATTTATGAATTGTATGCTTTTAAGCTAAACAACCATAAGGGTCATACACTTCACAACTTTGAGGCCAATTCTAGCAATACTCAGACTAGAGTAAAGAATGAGAAGATTGTGTATGCAATTTATGTTGTAGTAGTAACCTGGAAACTAAGTTTTAGCTGAGTGATTAAGGCAGTAACTTATTTAAAATAACTGGTAGTGATGTATCAGATTAATGTGGCAGACGAACCAATCCAATTTTAGTGTTATTTGAATAAAATTCAGCTACCATCTTTAGAGATATAACTGCAGATGTGCCCAACTGATGTTCATCCAACAACATTGTTTGCCCTGAAGTAAGAACAACATCGAATTTGTTCCATACTATATATTTTTATGTCTTTTACATGATTACCAAAATTAGATTTTAATATAAATTAAAATATATTATATATATTAAAAAAATCTGTAACACCTGCTTAAAATTTGATTAATAATAATTATACTAAATAGATTAATCTAAGTTTTAGTTACCAATCAGAATAAATCAGTTAGGCTGAATTTAAAGTTTAATCTGAGAATAAATTGTTTTTATAGCTGTATCACAGTTTATATTATTGAATTTTATTACAATTTAATCAGTTTGATGTCTAACAACAGAAGAGCTCATCACTGTTCTGTTGTTACGACATTTTAGCTACAAATTTATGTCATAGTATTGTGACACCTGCTTAAACTTCTTGGCCACTGATATGTGAAAGATGTTAACTCTATATCGAAATAGATCTATAATAAATTATATTGAAATAATAAGTAAATTGTCTTACTTAATTAATTTACAGATGAAAAGGACTAATTAAATGAAATGTAAGTTAGGTTGACAAAAAAGGCTAAACTAGTGTGTTTCTACAATACTAATCCTAGATGCATATGATTACCTTGTTTTAGACTAAAATCATAGTTTTAATGTATAGATTTGATTGAGAATTGTGTTTGTCTTTTGAGAATATGTGTTTTATCTAACAGCATTAAAAATATGTAACACTGATGTGATGCTAAAGCATAAATTAATAGCTTCAATACATTTAGTTATTTGAAGTCTAATACATTATTATTATTATATTATAATGGTTACATTGCTTAGTATCAAGTTTCTATAATGCATTGACAATACTCTAAATCCATTATATTCCACCTGCAGCCTGTCTAGCTTTTGTAAATAGCCCATCTGATATACTACATCATTGTATAATATAATGATTTGACATTGATAACAACTTTGGAGTTACAAATTACCATAAAAGTTGGTAACCACTTTTACCAGATGAAACTTGTTAACTGTACTTTAGTAAAAAAAAATTACCTAAATAAATCAATGGGGCTTGCAGCACCTATGTTTAATATATATATAGCCCTTATAAATAACATTGAGTATGGCTGTTCTATATTAATATTGAAAGAAGATATTTAACCTGAAGCTTTTGTTTCCTGTATGAGTTTTCAAATTGTGACTTTGAAACTAACAGATATAATTTTTTTATGATATATGTAATTAGATTCTTATTTTTCAGATCTTCAAGCAGCAGCACCCAAGTGAACGGGAACTATCTGTCAGCATGCATGAAAAACAACAATTATTTAATTAAATTATGGTAGGAAATTAAAAAAAACCACAGTTGTAACTGTTTGTTTTATTTAAATAATAATGATAGCTTTTCTTAAACCAAAAACTGCTAGAATATGAATACTTTTCCATAGATGAAAAAAATGTTAATCAAAATAATATGAAGATGTTATGGAAAATCACTGCTATAAAATTGCAATTTCATTTAAATATTGCTTATGCAGAATGATAATTTGGGTTTTAATATCAATAATTGTTATTAATTTAATAACTCATTTTAAATTTATGCCTCTACTACACCTGAGATAGTGCAAGCAATTGTGTAATGCAGTCAAGAGTTTAATGTGTAATTCGAGATACATTGTTCAAGGATATTAAACATTGACAGAAAACTCAGACTATATAATTTAGCTAATCCTAAGCATGTTATTTTTAACACTAAGCATTAAAGTAGACTCCTTTAGACAGTGACTAATACAGTAATAATATTGCAGGTTGAGCTAATTATAGATATACTATAAATTTTATTATATTAAGAGCTATTTAAATATACTTTTTGTCTTGTTGCTTTTACAGGCAAATTAGCAGCTTGAACATCTTTGATTATATTTTTACCTAAAAGAGCATCAGGATCTATTTCTTTTAAATCTATATCTTTTTTAATATCACATGCTATTCTTAGTTTCTCTAAACCATTCCATGCAACCATAACACCATTATCTGTACAAACTTTGGGAGGAGGACGATATACTCCATAATTATGTTTATGTCCAATATTTTCTATACAGCTAAATATAAAATCATTACAAGCAACACCACCTGACACAACAATATTTTTATTGCACTTGTTAACAAGATTAAATTTTTCACAAAACAACATAGCTCTTTCTGTCCTATGAACTAAATGCTGTGCCACTGCATTTTGAAAAGCTGCACACAAGTCCTCAAATTCAGGTATAATTTCATCACCCATAATTTTATGCTCTACTTCTTTTTTTATTAGTTTTCTTTCTAATGAATCCTTAAGACCGCTAAAACTAAAATTACAATCTCTGTTTCTAGTAAGCGGTGTTGGAAAGTGGAATACTTCACGATGAGTAGCATTTTTAGCTGCATACTCAACTGCTTTCCCACCAGCCATTTGACAATAAGCAGGAATATTCTTTAGTTTCATCCTTCTTGATACTTTGTCCAAGACTTCACCAGGAGCATTATCAAAGGTTTTTCCAAGAAGAAGGAAATCATTAACATCTTTTACCACTGTAAGAAGACAGTGACCACCAGAAATTAGCAATGCTATGAATGGGAAAGGTATATCATAATACATTCTTGCTACCAATGCATGGGCTTCCATGTGGTGTACCGGTATTAAACATTTGTTGAATTTTCTTCCTAAATATCGGGCATACTTCACTCCTACCTGAAGACTAACAAGTAAACCAGGTTTAACTGTTACTGCAACAGCATCAACTTCTTCTATGCTTATTGCAGCAGCATTAAGATTGTTCACTTTTTTTCAATTTAGCTATTTGAAAAACCATTTCGAGGAATAGTCTTCCTAATCATTTCTGTCTAGTTAAAATTCAAAAACCGTACAATCCCCTTGTATTTTGAAAGAAATGTGTTTGACCTTTGTTTGACCTTACTAAATCCTATAACGTCATTACCATCTGGTGAAATGCATATGAATACCGTAGCCATTCAGTTTTAAAACACAAAACGACCGACATTTTCCTTTTTATGTCATTCAACATAATATAAACAAACATTTCATTCGACGTATTCCAGAATAAAATTATGTAAATTAGATCTTCAGACCAATATTTAGCAAATATCTGTATACTAAATACTTAAATATGATCTTAAACTAAAAGTCAAAGAAAAGTGCAATATGTAAACGAGCGTTTTCGTAAACTGCGGTTGGAACGATGTCGAAACCTTTTCAAGAGATACGATCCAAAAGTAACCTGTTTACCAATAAGATCATCATAGTGGAAGAAAAGTTTAATACGTTAATACGCCTTACGCCAGAAGTTAATGCGTTCAGCCTTCTGTACACAATGTCCACCACATTCATCATCAGGAAGTATAATGGTTTGATGAGGTGTTTCCTACGAGGAGGTCACTTCAAGGCGCAACATTTCCAAAATCACATATAGGAAGCAACGATTTAACCATTAAGTGATACTCTATTCCCTGGATAGCAGTAGATTTTCCAACAGGACTGCACCCTCCCATAAAGCTAAGTCTATCTAAAATTGGTGGCAAACCAATTTGCCGGGCTTTGTTCGGAGCAAAGATTGGCCATTGTTGAACTCTGACTTGAATTCTTTGGATTATTTTTTATAAACTGTATTAGAGCTAATGGCATACAGAAAATTTACTAGAACCTGAATTTATCTCAAGCGAGCCCATACCAATAAATCAAAAATTATTCCTATTGAAATGATTTGAACCACCACAGAAGAATGGACCACACCTTTAAAGCTTATTAATTAATTAATTGAAAACAAGGATGGCTATTTTGAATAATTTAATTTTATATATACATAAATCTAGATGTTAGTAGTTATAATTCATGTAAACAATTATTAATATTTAACATTCCTCCATAAAATATTTCAGTTTTATTTTGTCTGAAGACTTATGAACATACATAGAAGGTAATGACTATAATATAGCTTAAGAGTTCACATTAAGAGTTATAAGAATTCGATGATTTTCTATACTGAATACAAACTATTGTGAGTTATAAATATGTGAGTGCCATATATTTATATATGAATTGATTGATATATCTTTTGACTTGTTATTTTGTAAGATGAAATATTAAATAACTTTTAGCAGTTAAACTTGTTTATTTACTTAAAACACTTATTAATAATAATTTAGGACATATAATCTTTTCAGAAATGTTCGGTTTTATCCATTTCTTTTTTCTGCAGGCTAGTATTTGGTATTTTCTAATGCTCGAATTATGAGTATTTGGTATTTTCTCTTATGTTTTTAAAATATTCATGTAAACTGCAGCGCATAACTCATATAAAGATCTATGTTCAAGCATAACCCTTGCTTGTACAGAAAAGTTGTTGTTGCTAGTTCTTTCCGGATGACCTGAAGAAGCAATTGATATAAATTGTCTGTTTAATGATTTGCATAGACATTATTTCACTCACAAATCTACATATTAGTAACTATGTTACACATCAAGATTATTAAGATAGATAAGAATATAATATTATTAACAGATTTACAATGAATAAGGTGTTTGTCACAAATCTTCATATTCCATGAAATCCTTCAAGCTTTAGAAGATGTGCTCGATTAGCCACTTTTTAAGCTGTATGTGTAAGTGAATATATTTAAAACTACTAGAGAGTTTAATATTTTCAGGTAAGTTGTTGCATATGGTCAGACCTATAAGATACCTTAGAAATCAAACACACTATACAATGGTCAGGACAGTGGTGCAATCCTATGTCTGTTCCTTTATTTGTATGTATTTATATGAGATACTTTACTTGTATTATAAATTAATAAGAAAGTAATATAGGTTGTTAGTTATTTGATTGTACCATATTATCAAATAAGTAATTAATATTATATTAATCGTTTTCTAATAATCGGTCAGTTTCTAATTAATTAGTGACATTTTTTAATAAAACAGGTGCACATTTTAGACGAATTTCGACTCCAACACAAAATATACATCTATCATCGTCTATCAGTTAAATAAGTAATTAATATTACTGGTTTTATTACATGGATGAAATTTATAGACAGTAATAGTAATAAAATACACAAGTTCTAAAAGGAAGTAGCGGCGTCTGATGAAATCTTGATATGGACGAACAGGATGAATTTAGACACGTTCGCAAAACTACTTACATCAGGATTTTAACTCTTATTTCTCCAATATTATGTACTGGAAGCTATGTACTCTAATAACATTACATTGTCAACTTTAGGTAGGTTTTGCGAATCAGCTTTTACAAAGTTGACACTCGTATGCGAAGATCCGGCCATGTTGACAAAGAAAATATTTCATATATTTTCAATAATAAAACACTTCACTTTTTTGTCGCATGATTCCAAAATTATTTTCTAAGGACGAAATGAATTGTAATTAATAATATTAGCATTCAGAAATGTCGCATTAACCGCTGATCTGAATCCGATATACCCAATGTTGCCAGGTTGCTAATAATGAAATCACAAAAAAATTGAATTTTTGTACTAACTCCCAACGC
This sequence comes from Dendrolimus kikuchii, assembly GCA_019925095.2. Lineage (NCBI taxonomy): Eukaryota > Metazoa > Arthropoda > Insecta > Lepidoptera > Lasiocampidae > Dendrolimus > Dendrolimus kikuchii. The sequence continues at coordinate 9,966,179 of CM034393.1, read as the reverse complement.
ATTGACTGAAAAAAGGCTTTATCGAACGTCCCAATGATTTTTGAAGTTAAAAACTTCTGTGGGCACTTTTGGGGTGGGGAAAATGCAATGAATCCCGTGACCGTCACTCTGAGATACTAAGTTTTTACCTCTGAAGTGCCGTCCCAACATCTGAGAGATTTTTAAGTCTTACTAACGACACCCCCCTCCCCTTAATTGAAACTGACAATACAACCTTTTTATTCTAACTGTATTGACAACATCATTGGATAATGAATCATGTATAGGCCAGAGATTAAAAATGATAACCTAAATGTGATACCAAATCAAAGTATTTTAATGGTCGAATGTTTTAATTGCGAAAAGAATACTTTATTACAAATAAAGAAAGTAATGTCATTGCGATGTCTAATAGAATAACTGGAATTTTTGCCTGGTAATCAATGAATTACAATATTACTTCGTAATACCGAAGTAAGAAAGAGAGTTGGTCTGAAAGAGAGTGTCGGGGTGAAGGTAAGGAAAGGAATGCTCCGGTGGTTCGGCCATGTAGCAAGAATGCATGATGAAAGAATGACTAAACAGATATACAATGCAAAAGTGGATGGATGCAGAAGTCGTGGAAGGCCACGACACACTTTCCATGACCAAATTGATCGTATACTAGCAGGTAATGTCAGGAGCCTTAAGAACAGACGAGCGTGCATGACAAGAGCTATGAATGTCAAAGAAGCGAGTGAGGTGTGTAAGAATAAGCCTGAATTGCGCTCTGTTGTTCGTGCCTACCTCGCAAGGGAACTGGCGTGAAGCTATGTATGTATGTATGTAATCAATGAATGGTATTAAATTATAGCTGTATATTTTTCAATATAAGCTCTGTAAGATTGATTTTTCACTAAAGGTCACTTTAAATAATTTACCGATAACTTTAGAAAATAATAATAGTTGAACACGAAAAATTATAAACATAGCGACAAAATTGCTAAGCTGGCCACATTAAAATGATCACGATATGTCATAATGAATAATGACAGTAATATTTAAATAGTAGCACAGATTATTATGATTAGTAGGTTTTATAGGCAAAGGAATTAATGTAAAGTTGTCCCCAATGACGTCATCGGATAATTTTTTTAAATATCGAATTAAAAAAAAACTAACTCTTAAAACACAAAAATATTCAAATTAGTATCTTAAAATACCCTATTTTACGTAATAAAAATATAAGTGGAACGGGAAAAACTGCGATTGTGAACGTGGTCGTTGTGAGTCTCTAACTGAAAGTAGCCTATAGGATACGACGTATACGAGTAGAGACAGCGTAATAAATTTATAAATAATAATAAATTTTTATCCGTGCAGGAACGGAGAAAGAATACAATTTCCTGCGGCCTGGCGGCCTGTCGTAAGAGGCGACTAAACAACCCATAGCCAGGTGGCAGGGTATTTGCTCGACTGGATGGCGACCACCCCTGGTCTAGAGTATGCCGCCATAACAACCTTGTGTTGTGTTCCGGCATTAGTGACCAGGTTCCAGTCTCCTTTAAGAGAGCAGCAACGCATTTGTAGCACCTTTGGTGTTGCAAATGTCCATAGGCGATGGTAACCGCTTTCCATCAAGTGGGCCGTCTGCCTGTCTGCTGAACTCCTGCAATAAAAAATAAAATAAAAAAATATTACGTAAATGAATGAATGAATGACTTGAATTATTAAAATGAACTATTGAATTAAAGTATGATTCACTAGTGGAATATAATTCAAAGATAAAGTAGTAATACTGTATTATAACTTAAGTATAATAATTGTAATGATGAGAATTGTGTTTATAGATGGATTATTGGTACTTAAAAAAATCTTCAAAATGTCTACATACATACATACATAACTTCACGCCAGTTCCCTTGCGGGTTAGGCACGAACAACAGAGCTCCATTCAGGCTTATTCTCACACACTTCCAAAATTTCTCTCAACAAAATTTTCCCGTCAGAACTTCCCCAAAGAATCTGACCCAACATTGAAAAAACCCGAATTTGCAGGCATCCCCCATCTCATAACACACAACTGTACCTACTGTCTACGACAGTCTATGATTTTAGAAAATCTCAACTGTCTATGACATTGTATATATAAAACAAGGATAGGAGTTTTTGGCGGGAACTGAAAGGGGACGTTGTGCTGTACAGTTTTATTTTCTAAAAATGTGTAAAATTACTCTAAAATGAACAATTCCGAATTACTAACTGAAGACCAATAATTTGTCCTTGAATGACGTCACTTATGTCTTTTATCTCTTTCTTTAGGGTGACAATACTTTCTTTTAAAAATATGGATAATAAATTACTTTTCGTTTTTGTATCGTTTGCCATGACTGATTTTGCTTAACAATTAACAAAAACCTGATAGCTGCCATTTTTTAACCCCCGACGAAAAAAGAGAAATTATAAGTTTGACCGCTGTCCGTCTGTGGCACCGTATCTCTTGAACGAGTCAACCAATTCGGATACAATTTTTGTATCCCGCAAACCCGCAGCAAACCTTATCGTGCCAATCTCTATCGAATTTGATGGCTCAACGATAGGTATTATTTTCGACTTTTTAAATGTTTACTTTTCTTTTTTGTTGGGTTTTTTTTATTTAATTTTGTAACAAACATGTCATCCCTCTATACTTTTTATACGAGGATATGGAATACATTGTTCAGTACCTCGTCATACTGTCTGATAGATATTCTTTAGAAAATATGGGGGATGATCACTACCCAAATGTCGATACCAAACATGATTGTCGAAACTTTAGGATTACTTATTTATTTAATACTTTATAATTTTTAAAACTTCTAATTATTTATAATAATCAACAATAGAGATTTTCGGTAAATAAAATTACAATTAGTTTTTGCTATTTCTAGATTTAATTGATAGATTATGTGACGCTCACCCCCTGATTCAAAGGTCTAGGAATGACATACCAAAGCCGAAGCATTGAGCGGGATATGGAATAAAAGAATTTATATAGTGAAAATTAATAAAATTTATTAAATGAATAAAACATAAAATATTGCCCATAAATCGTAATCATCTAGTGTTAGGAACCCTTCGCTGCAAAACCGTTAACCCTATGTTCACAAGGTAGGTTATATAGAAAGTGCTGATCAAGAAACAGGTAGACTTATTTTTCTTAAAAAGTTGTATATATCACTTCACTTTCGGCGAATAAAAGTGCAAAGTCAATGCAAAAGCTTTGATGTCAACACTATATGTATTTTTTTTTCTTGTTTACTCTACTAACTTTCTGAAAATTTTCACAAATATTAGCAGTTACTTCGCAAAATATTTTCAATTTCAGACTGTGATGTATAATCCTGGACCACATTTATGAGCGATATCATATCACTAATTTTTCGCTCTTGTCTCTTCACCTTTTGCTGCAATATTTTTCTACTCTTCTCTAAAGATTGTTCACGTGATGTCTTGAAGTTTACTTGAACATTAAAATCTTTCAAAGCACGCCGTTTGTATGGTGGTTAATTTTCAATATCCTGTCGAAAGTTAAAATTAATTTAGAGTCAAAAATGTCCAATGGAGATTTCACTTTCATTGTTTTTATTTTCATGAGTGGAAACTTATAAAAATGTAATTCACAGAATACTGTCTATCTAATAAGATAATTTGCTAATATAAAAGTTTGTTCACTTACAATATCTTGTTTTGGAAATAGCATTAGGGGAACATTATCATTGACAGCTGTATGTGATTGAGTCCATGAAGTTGATAGGACATTAACACAATCCTGAAATTAAAAATGATTTATAGAGGTATACATTTTTCATAAGAACATAATAATATATACTATAAAGGTCACAAATGTTCTTATCCAACACTTACCACCACATTGCAACATTTACACAATTGATATGAGTAGACTGGTACAGCATCTTTTAGCAGACAACCTGGCCTGCTAGTTATAGTCTGCATTCTTAAAATGAAGACTACAAATCTTCGCAGATTCATAAAATTTTCCCTTTAATGGTACTACAGATAACCAAGCATTCCTCTTGTTTGGATCTTTAGGGAAACTGTAAATAGAAATAAACAGAAAAATAGTGGAAATGTCCAAAATTAGGCTATAAACTGTTTTTAATAAATCATTTTGCTCATTTAATTCACAATGTTTTAAAATCTTGGATCTTCATTATGTAGATTAAAAGTTACGCCAAGACTACAAGCACTACATATCAGTAAATACTTTATACAGGAAGTTTTTATCATTAGACCAATTTTTAAGAATAAGAAGCTTGTCACCCTACTCCTCTTGTTTATGTATAGTTTACAATACAATAAATCGTATTTAACTGCATATTAGTAGAATAATTCGCTGTGGGAGATGATGCAAAGAAAGTGTCGTCAATTTCTGTATGTGTTATTATAAAATAGCAAGACTTTTAGTGTTAATTTCCCTAAAATGTTAATGTAACTCAAAAAGAATTTAATTCAACTTACTTGTGGAATTTCACGCCTGATGTTGGATGCCAAACACTTTTGCAACCACGAAATACACAACTCATTCTAGAATATCACTTAAACACACCATTTATCATATAAAATCTCAGTTATACGATCGAATTAGACGAAACTCATAAACTAAATTTTTGACAGGAAGCCATATCTAGTTTCAGTGTTGCCAAAGTAGATTTTTAATTTTTGACGAATGCTGGGGACAACTTTGTGAAATAATATTGTTATAATATTTTGAATCAAAGGAAAATTTCCTTCTTATTTAATAAAAGATTCCATTACATAAAACTAATCTCTGTCTATTGATTGCAAATAAAATAAAATCTTACAAATTTTATAATAATTTCTTAGAACTGATGGAAATTGAAGATTTTTTTTACTTTTGTATATATGTCGGCGCGAACATGTCACTTAATTTATAGATGACGTAAGAATAAAGGTAATCTAAGTTCTCTAATCTAAAATCAGCAAACGTATGACAGCATTGTGAATAGCAGAGTTGGTGTTGGTAGACCACGAAGTTGATCATGATCAAATAGAAGTGTGAAAAAAAGGTCAGGTAAAAAGCATCTCAAATAAACGTGCGTATATGAAAAGTTTAATGAAAGTAGATGAAGCGAAAGTTGATTGTCAAGATCGTCGCAAGTGAAGATCCATAGTCTCTGCCTGCCTCCATGGGAATAGGCGTGATAATATATATGTATTTATGAACAAATAATTGATTAAAAATAATAAAAATATTTATTTCGTACAGCGCACGTGTGTTAGTTTGCTTTTATGTTAGTCGGTGCAAATTATCAAATGATAACATAAAATTAATAACAGGTTCTTTAATTTTATATCGATTATTGAGCATTTGTTTAATAATTACCGACCTGGACCAGATGCATTGGACACTGTGCCTCGAGTCTTGGAGCAGAGAGCCCCGAATTCTAGTCAGTGTTCACTCATTTATTTACTTTGTCTACTTATAATTATTATTTGAAAATTATTTTTTAACAATTGTAATCTTTAATAGATTATTTGAAATGTTCTTGTGATTTATTATTTGGAAGGAGTAAACTACTCTACTATTACTATTTAAGAAATTACTGACTTTGGCTATAAAAGCCGACGTTCCTTATCTTTGAAAAAACCCAGTACCGCCCTTTCTATTATGACATCTAATTTTCTTGCAGAAAAGTAAACCTACAGCTTCTATATTATGCTAATTTATTCGATATTAATATTATATTTTGCTAATTTTTCGTCATTAATATATAACAAGATAAACGAAGAAAGTATTATTTGGGTGCAATTTACCGTATGTCTTGGTAACCCGAACGATAGAGCGAGTGAGATGGAAGACATAACAAAGGTCAATGGATTTCATATTTTTGGTCTTCAAAAAAATGTTAGCATTGCAATCTCCATTGTGAAATGGATTTGGTTAACTGAATTGATATTGAAGTTGCTGGATTGTCGCGCGTGAATTGCAGATTTTTATTAATATTCTCAGTTTTGTTATAAGGATTTAATTATATGTAGAACCCAGTTTGTTCATTTTCTGTTTTCTCTTTTAATTAACCGCACGGTTAGCCTGTAATATAACAAGATAAAATAAACATGTCAACTAAAGTAGATCTATTCGCATTGCAATTTGTGTGCCGAGCAGTTTGCTAGGTACCTTTTTAAAAAGAACACAGTCGCCGCTGTTAAAAAATTAACTGTCAATTCAAAATCCTAAGTTTTATTCTGAAAATAAAATACCAGATAAAATACACAGTGCAAGGAACTTATACCAAGGAAAATTGGATGCTTATCACATTTTTTTCATAAAAACTAGGTAAAATAAGTTATGTAAAATATTAAATTCTATTTTGCATTATGTATAATATTTAGGTATAGTTATAGGGCGCATTTATTTATGTATTAATTGAGATTTAAAGTGAATTTTGGGTGGTCATAAAATCAAATAACCAAGAAGGTTAAGGCGGGAGTGAACATGTAGTTAAAAAGTTTTTATCTTTTCATAATAAATGAATGCATCCTATACCTATACCCCATCCCTTATTTTTGTTTATAATTAATGTATTGATCATCTTAAAATTGTTGTGGGCCATATCTGTTGACTGGAATATAGGTTAAACTTTAGTTTAGTGGTGGTGGGGGAGGAATACTTCTCCTTTCTGCAATCTTCCCGTCTGGGAGACATGCAGTGCCTGAGATATTAATTTTTTCTGTTCATTCATTTCATTATATTGCGACTATAGTGACCAGTCTGTTTCAAAGTCTAACATAACCTAACCTAAGTCAATGTTTTAATCACTGGTCCCGACTTTCGACTAAAGCCCACAAGCCAAGAGAGCATACCAATAAGCAGGTCAGCGAGTGTCACAGCCGATTTCTAACCATTGTTAGATTATATAAGCAAAAAGAAACTATTTTCATATTTAAGACTCAAAAAATTATTTCATAACTTGTTTACTAAACTTAAACAGTTTTAGTGCTTATATATTTAGCATAAGTGTATTCCTAAACACAAATCACACATTGTTAATCAATAAAAGTGATATAACCTTGTTTATCTAACATATTTTTGTTTTTCCCATTATTCCTTCAAAACTTGTTTGTGGACCCTAAAAACTTGTTTCCCAACCCAAATAATAGGTCTAGTGGCTATATATAAGGCATATGTAGACCCCTAAACTCAAATTACTCTTAATCTTCTTCATCTCAATACCCTTAATCTTCTTCTCATCTTAACCTTAATGCCACTCTGGGTCAAAGTGCAGCCGGAATTTCCTAAATGATAATAAAGTTTATAGCTAATATTATTTAATTAATTAAAAACACCAACTTATAGATTTTAAATAATGACAATTGTAATCAACTGTTTGGTTTTTAGATCAAAATACTTGTGTATTTTTAATCTTTTAACATGTTGAAGCTACTAAATTAAAAGTTTAATTTCCTGTATGTTAATATTGAAGATAGTATATATAAATACCCCTTTACTCATAGTAATGTATAAATTTGAATCATTTACTATATATTCTATACTGCAATCACAGTAAAAAAAATATTTACCAAAATGGCTTATAAGTTCTGTCACATCCTTATTTAATTTGAATTTCTATTACTGGGATTATCACCCATGGAATTGACTTCATCACATACAATTAGTTTTCCCCTTCTAGCCAAGACTTAAATCTGTTAGATTACAAAATATGACAACATTGAAGGAGAAAGCCTGTGCTAATCCTCAGCAGAATTTGGAGTCCCTCCAAGTATCCCTAATTAAAGCAGTGGCTGATGTAGACATGAACATTATGAGTGCTGCTGTGGTCAATGATTAGTCTTGGAGGTTGATGGCACATATTTAAATTCAAAGAGAGCATTTTGAATAACTATAATAAAATTTGAAATTGTAATTTAGCTACTTTAATTTTTGTATATAATAGTAACAAAATTGTATAATTTATTTCATGCAGTGTTTGTGGTGGAACTTATCACCTAACTATATATATGTAGGTATATAATTTATTAAATTCATGTAAAAAGTATATATTTAAATGAAATTTATTACTTTATTTACTATTTGTTTAGTATCAATCAATCAGATACAAATGTATCATATAAATAGTAATTATTTAATATTTGTATCTCCTTCCCAGTTTGTCCTTCGATAACGGCCTCTTTCAGGCTACTCCAGTTCCTCCTGTCTCTACATGTTCTAGATCACAATCTTCTGGCTGTGTGTTTCAGATTGTCCTCCTACTTTTAGTCTTGGCATCTTCTACAATTATTACCTATTTCTCGGAATCCACTCTGCCAAATTTTTTATAAAAATAATACATGTATACACATATTTTTATTTGTTTTCAGATTTCAAAACTAAGAGCATCTGTGACAGCAAAATGATCAAGTTAAACATATTAAAGCAATCCACCATCGTGCATTTATGTTTTGCAATATCATATTTCACATCAGGCCTGATATTGAACTTTGTACAAGCTATTTTATATTTTGGACTAAGACCCTTTAATAAGAGATTGTATAGAAAAATAAATTATTACCTTTCATATTCATTTTATACACGTGAGTATATTTTTTTTGGACTTTATTGGTCTTTCTTATATTTATTTGAAAATTAGTTTTTTTTTGTTTCTTATTTTACCTCACTTTTTTGGGAGTTTATAATATATGTACTTTATATTAAATTTGTTATATAGTACTTTGAATACTGGACTTTAATACAAAATATTTTGACCCTAGAGAGGGCAAGAGTTTTTAAAAGATAATAGAACTTTATTGTGACCAAAGTCACAGGGTAGCAACAGTAATAAAGAAGTAGAAATTGATATTATTTTGACAATATCTACTTTTTGGTATAAACATGCATTATATCATCCTTATATGCCATTCTTGGACTCAAGTCAACTACCACATTTCCAAAAGAAATAACATTTTACCTACTATACTTATTAGATTTCAAGGTGGTTTAGTTTGTTTCATATTTATTTTAATGCACAAATCTCATAATATTTTCCTTATTGTCAACATACAGCTGTTGTGCATGCTAGCTGAGAAAAATGTGTTTAAATTGTACATGTCTCTAGTCCAGATCCAAACATTGAATTGGTGCAACTTTATCCACTTTGTTGACGAAACTATTACAATTATTCATAGATATTGCTTATTATGTTTTTTATGTTGTAGTAGTTATGTGATTTTAAAATTGCCACTTGCTAATAGTAAAAGAAAATTGTGAGGCAACTGGCATGTCAAGATTGCCTACATGCGAAACTCCTCTATTCATCTAAAGCCTGATTTACATTTGCATTAGTTAAATAGTTAGGTAACTTTAGAAACTAGTGAGTTAAATGTATATCATTGAATAGAAATATTCCAGCTAAGTAATTAGTTGTCAATTATGTAAACACTAGCTTCTGCCCGCGACTTCGTCCGCGTGGAATAGTAAAAAAAAGTAAGTTAAAAAAAGACCCCCGATTTTGAAACATGCTTTATTGGTGCTCCGCTCCTGTCGGTCTTAGCGTGATGATATATAGCCTTATAGTTTTTCTCGATAAATGGGCTATCCAACATTGAAAGAATTTTTCAAATCAGACCAGTAGTTCCTGAGATTAGCGCCTTCAATCAAACAATATTAGTATATTTGGATACAACACTAATACTTACATTTTAAATATCGCGATATCTTTTGAATGAAATGTCCGAATTGAATAATTCAAAAAGTTCTAGAAAGGTATTGAATTCGTCTTGAATATGGAGTAATTTATTTTGATAAGGATTAATACCAAGGTACAAAATAAAGAGTTTTTGAAGCGACGGCATTTTAATTATTTAAAAAAATAAAAGAAAACACTTATTGTGAGATAACTACAATAGTTACGCGATATTTTTTGTAGACAATTATATGTTCTGCAAAGTGGTAGTACATTGTTTTGTTCTATAATCAATAGTTTTCGCAGCGTATGCCGTGTAAGGCTTTTTTCGGGTCATTTTTTTACACCTTGGGTTACATTATTGGACTTTTAGTAAGGATCCCTAATTTTTTTGAAAATATAATATATTATAGGCTATAGCTTTCCTCGATAAATGTACTATTCAACACTGAAAGAATTTTTGAAATCGGACCAGCGGTTCCTGAGATTAGCGCGTTTAAACAAACAAACAAACTCTTCAGCTTTATAATATTAGTATAGATCTGTCCAAATGATGATAAGGACATATTTGCAAGTTACCTATTAACTTGATTTAAGCCAAATGTAAATCAGGCTTTAAACAGACAGGCGAGTATTCCTTCTATTCCCCTAGAATGGGAAGAAAATATAATAATAATACTATGGGCCTAGTAATAGAATGTTTATGGGTTAATAATTTTTTCTTTTAGAATTAGTCTTTATGTCTGAATGGTGGTCAGGAACAAAAGTGTCAATATACGTAAAGAAAGAAGATTATGAGAAATTCTATGGCAAGGAGCATGGATATCTAATTATGAACCATACTTATGAAGTGGATTGGCTAATGGGGTGGCAGTTTTGTGATGGAATTGGTGTCTTAGGGGTGAGTATAACTTCGGGATAACTCATTATTTTATATTTAAATATAAAAAATACAAACATACCATGTGGTTGTATAAACCCACTCCTTATGCAACATACACAGTGTCATATAGTTTTCTCATCTTTATCACTAAGATGTGGTTTTTTTGCAAATAACCCTATAATTCCTTTTTTAAACCAGTGTCTGCGAGCAAGAATAAACAAAGATGTGTAAATGAAGAAAGAAGTATAAAAACAAATATATATGACAAGAATTATAAATAAGGAATAATTAATATATTTAATTCATTCACTTGCCTTACCATTATTTGAATTTAACATTACTTGTATGCAGAGCTGGGCAAAATACATGCTTTGCTTTAATTGAAATACAAATTACAAAATACCATCTCGCATGTGTTTAAAATATGAAATACAAAATACTTTTAAGCCGTGTATTTCAAATATAAAATACATTATTTTAACTATTTGTATTTAAAATACAAAATACAGTTACCTATGAAATTGCCGTTTATATATATATATATATTTTTATTCTATTAATCAAAGTAATCACCCATGCAATCGATGCCACTTTGCCAATTCAGTGGCAGTTTATTGGTGTTCTTTTTGGATAAATTAGCTGGACGGGAGGCCACAATTTCTTCAAAAGCATTTTTTTCTACCTTTTGGGTATTTTTTCTCCCAGCTAAGAGGTTACCGAAACTCTGTAAAAAGTAGAAGTCTGTAGGCGGAGGGTCTGGTGAGTACGGCGGATGACGGAGAGCTTCGAACACCAGCTCCTGTAACTTGAAGATCGTCTGCTTTGCAGTATAAGGTCGCACATTGTCGTGCAGAAGCCAGACGAGCGATTGGCCAAAGCTAGTTAGAGACGTGCGAGCGTCTCATCATTGTGCTCAGTTCTTCACAGCAGTGGCGTAGCTAGCATGGGTGGCACCCGGGGCGGATATTGTAGATAACACCCCTAAACTCAATCAAAACTGTTAAAAAAAAGAAAAGTAATAATAATTTACGTTTTATTAAAATACGAGTATTACAAATAATTTTTCATATATTAGTTTGGGGAAAGTTTCTTCGCATTTTATATAAAAATTCAAAAGGTTTTTTTATATAGTTTATTTCCATTTGACTATAGTATGTAGGTGCCATTTTGTGGGATAACTTTTTGCCATCTTATAGGTATGGACGTGATCCTATTGCTATAAAATTTTGGGGTTTCTGATCAAAAAACTGCGACAAGTGGTTTTGTCAGTCCTCTCGTGATGTTTACCTGACACTGCCTAAGGAATTCTGCAGAGACCGAAACAGGTGAAAATCTGAAGGTGCAAGGTCATGACTATACGGCAGATGCATTAACACCTCCCAGCCAAACTCTCGTAATTTTTGCTGAGTGGCTAAATATGTGTGAGGTTTAGCGTTATTATGGTGAAAAACCACACCCCTTCTGTTGATTAATTCCGACCGCTTTCTCTCAACTTTTTGCTTTAATCACATCAGTTGTTCGCAGTACAGTTCAGAATCGATGGTCCTGCCTGGCGGTAACAGCTCATAATGAATAATGCCCTTCCAATCCCACCATACACACAGCATCACCTTGTGGCGAGTTAACCCGGGTTTCGCCACAGTCTGTGAAGCCTGACCGGCCTATGGCCACGATCTTTTTCGCACGTTCTTGTCGTACGTGATCCACTTTTCATCACCAGTTATCAGCTTCTTCAAAAATGGTTCGGTTTCATTACGTCGTAATAAAGAATCACAAATGAGTACATGGTTCATTAGGTTTCTTTCAGTGAGCTCATGAGGCACCCAAATATCGAGCTTTTTTGTGTACCCAGCTTTTTTCAAATGCGCCAAAACGCCACAAGACTTTTGTGGTCAATTCCCAGTTATCCAGCCACATCGTAACTATTAATATGCCGATCTTGCTCCACTTTTTCAAAAATGGCATCAATTTTGTCCGTAACAGGGTGACCAGAGCGACGTGCACCTTTGATATCAAAATTTCCGGATTGAAAACGCTTAAACCAAATTTGCGCTACTCTCACAGATACTGCATTAGGTCCATAAACAACACAATTTTTTTTCGCGGCTTGTGTTGCATTTTTACCTTTTTTGTAGTAAAATTTTAAAATGTGTTGAATTTCTTCAATACATTCACTTATTTTAACAATAAGAAAAACAAATGAAAATCACACATTTTCCTAATTTGAATTTGGAATTGTCTTCTTTAAAATTAAGACTTTTTAATGATACCAAAACCAGCCAGATACAAATGGTATAGCCAAAGAGATCTTATGACAAGTTCATACATACTATATGCGAAAAGACTTTTTCCCCAACCTATTATTATGTGAAAGAAATTTAGTTTAAAAAAATTAAAATTTCGTCCTTCTAGCATTAACACTTGCAGACTCCAAAATTACGTCATCGAAATTTACATTTTGTGTTGTTTCATGTGCTGTCATTAAAATACCAAGATTGTTTAATCTGGTTTCAGTCATTGTAGACCGCAAGTAATTTTTATAGGTGGCAGTATACCTGATGTTCACGGTCGGGTGTCACCCCTAAGCGGGTGACTCCCGGTGCGCCCCCCCCCCCCCCCCCCCAGCTACGCCACTGCTTCACAGTACACATTATAGTAATGCTCATCCCATTTGTTAAGAAGCTTTGATAAATCACACCGGCGCGAGATCACCAAATAGTTACCATCACTTTTCTGGGGTAAGTTTTAATTTAGGGTAATCTTTATGTGCTGAACCTGGATCTAACTAACTTGCCGAGCCCTTGCGGTTGTCAAACAAAATCCATTTTTGTCGCAGGTAACAATGCGGTACAAAATTGTGTGCCTGTTGACCAGTCCAAGGCATTTCTCAACGCGTATTTCGCGCTGGCGATCATTGAGTTTGTGCGGCACGTATTTGTCAACCTTTTTTACCTTGCCAATTTGACGCAAATGGGCCAATATTGTTTTGAAGCTAATGTCGAAAGCTCCTACTAATTCAGCCGTAGATTGAGTATCATCAGCTTCCACAATCGCGTTTAATTCGTCATTGTCGACCAAAGGTTTCGGACGACCATCAGGTTCATTTTCAAGTCGAAATTACCACAACAGAAGCGGCAAAACCAATAATAACAAGTGGTGCGTTCTGTCTGTTCCGTTTTCACGGAAAAACTACTGGACCGATTTGGCTGAAACTCAGTATGTTTATTTTAAATGCCGAGAATGAACATAGGATACATTTTATCCCGAAAAATGGGATAGTTTCCGGAATACAAATATATTTGTCCCTGTGTTTGTTAAGCTTTTACGGAAAAAGTATTGGATTGAAATTCGGTATATATGGAAATTTAATACTGAGGGTAGACAAGGGATACTTTTTATCCCGGATAATGGGATAGATTTATGTAAAGATTATTCCAAAAAGTAGGATAGGTTTTTGTGATTTGCTATTTTGATCATTTCTGTCATTTGGGTCATTTTGGTCATCTTTGTCCTTTTAGTCATTTTATTCCTTTTTGACATTTTGTCCTTATGTCCTGTTAGTACTTTTTGTCCTTTTTATCCTATTTGTCCTTTTTGTCCCTATTGCCTTTTTTGTCACTTTTGCCCTTTTTGTCTTTTTGTCCTTTTTGCCCTTTTTGTCATTATGTAATTTTAATACCGAGGGTGAACAAGCGATACCCGGATTTTTTCATCCCGGATAATGGGATAAGTTTTGGGATAGAATTATGTAAACGTTATCCCAAAAAGTAGGGTAGGTTTTTTGGTCGATTTCTTTGATTTGGTCGATTTGTCGAATTAGTCTAACTGGTCGATTTCGTGGAATTGGTCGAAAAGGTCGATTTCGTCGAACTGCTCGATTTCGTCGACTTGGTCGAACTGGTCGATTTTGTCAATTTCGTCGACTTGGTCGAACTGGTCGATTTGGTCGATATGGTTGATTTGGTCATTTTGGTGTATATGTGTAGTTTTAATACATATAAAACGGGCATAGATACTTTTCATGCGGGAGATGGGATAGTTTGCGATATAAAATTAAGTGACTCTTTCGGGGCTAATAGCACTAACATAAAAATTTAATACAATGTAATCTGTGATGTAACCTCTTTAAATAAGAGGCAGGCACCAAAGGTCGACCCGCGGCGCAGCCGCGGGCTAAACTAGTATTTCACAATTACTCGAATTGTTAACGTACCCATGATGACGAAGAAGATTCAAATGCGATGAAAACAAAACGCTAATCAATAAACAAATGACTATTTTTTAAAAAGAATTCTATGTTTTCAAAGTAAAATTAATTTGAAATTATATATCTTAGCCAAACAATTTTTTTTAAATTTGAAATGGCTAGTACTGCAGAACGTACCTAATATATATTTAGTTCACCATTTTGCTTATGAAAGCTATCGAGCGCTAACTTCTGAAGAACACCATCCATCAATAAGATAGCTAAAAGTATTTATCAAATGTATTTTGAAGCCATAAGTATTTGAAATACTAATTACAATTTTGTATATATATATATATATATATATATATATATGTGTGTGTGCGTGTGCGTGCGCGTGCGCGTGCGCGTGCGCGTAGGCTCGCGCCGGAAGGAGCGAACGAATGGCACTCCAAGAATAACACAATAATAATCTGAAATATTATAATCAAAGTCAAATCAAACACTAGAATTATTACAATTACGATATTAAATACTGCACACTAATACACAGAAATATTACTCCAAGAGTTGCATCCACGCTTGTCAGGTGTCGAGCAGCAATTTACCTTCCAAGTATACTGCGATTATCAGGCAGAAATTATGTGCTATGTATATATTATGTACACAATATATTATGTGCTCCTTGTCCAAGACTGTCATTGTAGACTGCCGGTTCAATACTGCCCCCTCTGCCCGAACACCTAGTATTTATAAGGTCCTCATAGCGCACTGCAGTGACAATATCCAGTAATGCTGTGGCGCCACTTCAGTTTCACTTCCTTCATAAAACCAACTTCCGCCATACGTATTAACTTCCAACATCCGGTTCGAAGACTTCCGATTACTACATGAAGGAATACTCTATCCGGTTATTGACTACTTCCGTCATATGGTTATTTTATAATAACAAATACGATTCCTACACACACACACACACACACACGCACACACGCACGCGCGCACGCACGCGCACACCCACACACACACGCACGCGCACACACACACACACACACACACACACACACACACACACACACACACACGCTCGCACACACACTTTGCATTAAGTGGCCATTTGGATTTTATACATCTGAAAATAGCACTATAAAGTTACTAAAATAGCTGAAATAGCTAAATTTCACTTTACCTATTTATTAACCTATGACTTTGTGTGTATTATTTTTGTCCTTGAATTAAAATAATTAAATTATGTATAATGGTACTAATTTTAAGTAATAATGACCTTTGTCAAAGTCATGTTAATGTAACGTCGATAAGGCCACATTTGATACACACATCTATTTATCGATTAATGATTCATAATCTAAATATAACTGTCCTGGTTACCAATTAACATTTTTTTTAAATCAACTCTTTGAAATTCTCTTTCAAATTGAACCTTACTAGCTACACTATGATTTGATAGACATAATAATACAAGGGTGTTTTTTTAATCAGCCGATTCGATTCCTGACAAGAGTAATTGATTTTTCGCAATTCTAATGATGCCGCTTTTTCTTCGTCAAATTGGCGTCAAGATTCTTTTGAGTGTTTTTCGTTATTATGTATAGTTTAGGATTTGGCCCTCAAGGCCCACTTGAAAAATTCAGCCTGTTTATACACAGCTTAGCATTTGTAGCATCGCCTTGTGCTTTATCAAACTCAGGTGAGGCCGCATATGGAGTACTGCTGACATCTGTGGTCTGGGGCACCTGTATATGCCCGAATTTCCACATAATACTTAAGGAATGTATCCGCGCATCCGAATAAAACCGCTGGTTAGCAAATAGCCCAACTTTGCGCGTCCGTTGTTGTGTATTCAAAAAGTAATAAATATGAATACATATAACTTACAGAGCACGTACAACATTCACGTCCGCTAGCACTTTACACCATCACAGAAAAAACAAGTTGAATAATTCACTGGGCCGGCCTTTGATATTGTTTTGTATAATTATATATAAGTATGTTGCGAAGTTTAACGTCCCAGGGTTCGAAGAGAAGTGTTACAGCCGCGCCGTCGCCGTTGCATTTCGCGCGTACTCGGTGTTGGGGGGAGGGAGATAGACATATATACCCATTACTATAGTAGAGAGAGAAGAGTATACTATGTAATGTATGAAAATATAAGGCTGGCAACCATGCTTAAAATTCCCGCTTTAATAATAAACACCCGCCTACCAGATTAATCTTCTGGATTCTATTCAACTTGGCCTTCAGAGAGACTTCACATCTCTTAACGTATTGTATAATGACGAGTGTTTCGAGGAACTGTTCACTATGGTGGTGGTGTCTTCGTCTTCTTTTTACCGTCTTACCGTTCGCCATCGGCTGTGTGTTCATCCCCACTTCCTTGAGCCACTTCCCTCATACATTTATTATCCGTGCAGGAACGGAGAAAGAATACAATTTCCTGCGGCCTGGGGGCCTGTCGTAAGAGGCGACTAAACAACCCACAACCAGGTGGTAGGGTATTTGCTCGACTGGATGGCGACCACCCCTGGTCTAGAGTATGCCGCCATAATAACCATGTGTTGTGTTCCGGCATTAATGACCCGGTTCCAGTCTTCTTTAAGAGAGCAGCAGCACATTTGTAGCACCTTTGGTGTTGCAAATGTCCATAGGCGATGGTAACCGCTTTCCATCAAGTGGGCCGTCTGCCTGTATGCTGAACTCCTGCAATAAAAAAAAAAAAAAACATGCAACGGTTCTCGAGAACATTTCTCTTGCGCACAGTGGACTTAGTTTCCACCTAAAGTATTTCCACCACAGGGCTGCGATACGGGGTTTTTCAAAAAAGGTGTCATAACATTTCTTCGAGGCAGGCAGCGCATTGATAACACATATGCTCGTCCAAATGTCCATAGGCGACGGTAACCGAATTACATTAGGTGGGCCGTCAGTCTTGTTAGCTGTACTTTTGCAATAAAAAGACAGAAAATTATAATAATGTTAATTATCTACATACAATATAATACGAGTCCCAAGTCTATATATCAAATTTATATATTATCCCATATTTGTTTCATGTATATCATAATATTTTCCTTTATTTTGAGAATTGTATATTTCATTACCTTATTTATCGTCCGTGCCAAACTCAATTAAGCTAAACGATTCGCAATATGGAGATATTATATAAAAACCGTCTAATGCACGGCCATTTCAGGGCAACTAAGCCTTTATTACTATATAAAATGTCAATACACAAATAAAAAGCCGAAAGTGGTTACTGCCGCCTATAGACATTTGCAAAACCACGAGCAAAGCCAACGTATTGCCAGCCCGTAGGATAGGATAAACGGGATATGATAGGGGCATTAAATAGAAGGCCGCGGGGACCAGTGGGGCATTCCGCGGTCTTCCCCCCTGTTTATGAAGAGGGTACCCTTCCCCAGGGGTAACCTACGTAAGATAGCCAAGCGTCTGGGTGTCGCAGATTTAACTCGTATGGTTTAGTTCCTGTGGCACTCCATAATAGCGCATAGAACAGGGGCGCAATTCAGGTTTAGTGGGTAGTTTGACGGCCGACATCCCACATCCCTCCGCTCGGAGGTCACGGTGGGCATACGGCCGATCAAAAATCCCACACATACCTCGGATTAAAGCCTGCCCTCCAGGCCCGAGGTGATGTCCCAAGAAAAGACATTCTCCTGCATCATCAAAAAAATGGGATGGAGATAGAAGGAAAGGTATCAGACACGAGGAATGCGATAGAATGGATGAGATATGGAATTGGATTAGAGGAGGGGAAGTACTCGTACTCATCGTAGCGATTAGTATAAGGCTAAACGTTTCGCGCCGATATTCTGTAAGAGTGGTATTATATCGACCGAGCTGGCCCTAAGACGTGTAATGAAGTAACATATCTACTAGCAGTAAATGATACGGCCGACTATTTGGTGTAAACACATTTAATATTCCTAGAACTTAACCATACATCGATGAGTTCATTACTAGAATACATAATGTGTATGTATAATTGAAAAATATTTTTATTATAATTATTAGTAAATGCTTAGCTTTAATAGGTATATTATACTTTACCACTACATATATTGCTGTTACGAGACATGTCTATTAATTAATTTGATTGAGATCATTGAACGATAAGTGAATTGCGTTTACATTTTAATCGTAAATTACGAGTTGTTATGTCTGAGTCTGTGATACATTTCGTCTTGATAATTCTTTTCTTAGCAGTATTGTGTGGTGTTGCTAAGACAATTTATTTATTGCAATGTGCAAAGTCTATTCAAACTCTCTTTTTCCTTGTTCTGTCACCTCTTTTATGTTTCGCACGTTTGGATATACTTATTAGGTAATACTTATAACCAAGTTGATGGGGGTGTATATATTTTACACATTTGTTTACTGTTTACCAGTTTGGGAGAGCTTAAAAATACTTCCAACGACAACAGGTTACAACAAAAATTACAGCAAAACCGATCCGTTTTTATCTATAAACTTGAGAAATGATGGTCTCCCATACAAACTTTCATGCTCTATTTCAACTCGTTCTAGTTTTATTAATCTATCCCCCATCTAACTATCTGTAGCTACATAAACGACCAAAACTACAAAAACTATCACAACTACCAAAACTATCAAAACTGCCAAAACTACCACAACTATCAAAACTACCACAACTCCCAAAACTACCAAAACTATCTAAACGACCAAAATTACCAAATTGACCGAAATAAACAAAGTGGCAAACCACAAATAAAAAACCTATCATATTTTCTGTGATAAGCTTTACATAAATCTATCTTATAATCCGGGATAAAAAGTATTCCTGGTCCACCCTCGATATTAAATTTACGTATATACTTAATTTTAGCCAAATCCGTCTATTACTTTTGCCGTAAAGGTATAACAAACAGAGAGACAAATATATTTGTTATCCCGGAAACTATCCCATTTATCGGGATAAAAAATATTCTATGTTCATCCTCGACATCGAAAATATATACAATATACTGAGTTTCAGCCAAATAGGTCCTGCAGTTTTTTCCGTGAAAACGGAACAGACAGACAGAGAGACAGCTACTTTCGCATTTATAATATTTAAAAAAATAGGGATTTTGAAAATATTATCATTTATAACTAAAAATAGGTACTTTCCAATTTCAAAATTTCCCTTGTTTCAAAATTTCCCACATTGTTTGCAAGCTAAATTAAATGATCGTGTCTCGTTGAAAAATGGATCTGCGCCGGGAACATTCTCGCGCTATGATTTTTTACGATTTCAAGTGTTGCCTGAAACCGGACGAATCATACGATAGACTTCAAATAGCATTCATAAATGAAGGCACTTCTAAGACAACCGTGTATCGTTGGTATAACTAATTCAAGCGCGGTCGACTAACTTTGGGGGATGAAGAAAGAAGTGGTCGCCCTTTGAGAGCTATTACGGAAGAAAATGTGCTAGCAGTGAAAAACTTAATCCAAGACAATAGGCGAGTTACATATCAAGACATTCAGCAGGTACTGCAGATTGGATCGGGAAGCCTTTACGAGATCTACACGTGCATCTTCGCGTCAGGAGGATAGTTTCACTCTGGGTGCCGCACAACCAAGCCAATGCTCAGAAGCAGGCCCGGGTGGAATGATGCAGTGATATGATATACAAATTTGAAGCAGGATCGTCTCGGCGTGTTTACGACATCATTACAGATGATGAGTCCTGGATTTATCAATACGACCCAGAAACGAAACGCCAGTTGAAGGTTTGGGTGTTTCAAAACTAATCAACGCCTACCAAAGTGAAGCGATCTAGAAGCGGGGGAAGATTTTGATCGCGAGTTTTTCAATTTGACTAGTTACTTGGTGTCAATACCTTTACGGGTGCAAAGAAGCATCAACGCCGAATGGTATACTACCAAATG
Source organism: Dendrolimus kikuchii (assembly GCA_019925095.2). Lineage (NCBI taxonomy): Eukaryota > Metazoa > Arthropoda > Insecta > Lepidoptera > Lasiocampidae > Dendrolimus > Dendrolimus kikuchii. Next base: position 9,945,515 of record CM034393.1, on the reverse strand, counting down.
CTTGGCAGACGTTTTCTCTGTTGTGAGCAACAAGCGACCAAACACGGCTCCGCAGGCTACTGCTCCACCACGACAACGCGCCTACCGCGCTCAAAACGAGGGATTTCCTGGACAGCACGCCGGTCAAACTCCTGGGTCACTCTCCTTACAGCCCTGACCTAGCACCGTGTGACTTCTTTTTATTCCCCAAAATCAAAAAAAGTGTGCGTGTCGGGACACCCGACAGAAGTGATAACTAAAACTAATCTAAATTGAACTATTTAATATAGAAATTGATTAACTTGAGAAAAGCTTAGGTTATTACTTAAATTTTATGTATATTAATATGATAATGTAAGGAAAGTTTGTTTATTAATAAAATATTTTATTGATTATAAAATATATTTTATTGATTATAAAATATATTTTATTTCTGGTTACAATTCTTAAATATGTACATTAGAATTTTGTGTATGTACATTATTAGTATCATTATTTAATCTAATTACCGAAATACGGCTAGCGCTGTGGGTTAGAGTCGGAGTTGTGCGTTGACTGAACGTACTCGGCCGATTTAATTAATATGCATGAACTCGAAGTACAGTTTGAATAGATGTATGATTATAATAATATAACCATACATTCATAACTTTCATAAATATGTATATTTAACTTGAAAATTAAATAACGAAACGTTGACAATGTTAACCAAACACTGGTTTTTAGCAATTACAGGTGTGGTTTCGTAAGAAGCAGCTGGTTTATATAATATACGTATTTATTCATTATAATCACAATCATTAATGTTAAAAAAAGTTTATCTAAAATGATTGACCTGGTCTTTTTATCAACCGTTAGAAATAATAGACATCTATAATGTTATAACACTATAATATTATACTTACTGTTAAATTTAATTACCATGAACTTGTTGTTAGAATTTCTTGGTAAACATTACTAGCGCCATATCTTCTTTGAACAGATAAGACGCCAATCTTTTCAAGCAACTACCAAATCTGCGGTACTGGATCAACGGATAACCTTTTCTGGCCAAGCAAAACTAGTTCTTTATGGATAACATAGAATGAACATAATGTTACAATTAATGCACTGTTTATGCTTAGAGGAATAGATTAGTTATATTATATAGTAAGTTTCAGACACCGGTTAATCCAATCGGCAGATTTCATCTTTTACAGTCAGCAGGTGGTAATTGTAACAATATGCAGTCAGTCAAGTAAAGTGCCTATGTGGCGTATGGTTTCAGTTTAGGATTCAAACCGAAGTCCTATAGCCTATCCTAGCGGGATAGCGTCCATTCGTGCTATGCACCTGTATAGTGCGTATGGACGCTTAGTATTATGTTCGTGTAAGTTGCTAAGTGTCGTTGCATCAGCCATTGAATTATTCCATCTAAAACTATGGTATATGTATTATTCTACAAGTATGTAAACTGACGGACTCATAAACTGCATCAAAGTTCAGGATTACTTTGAAATGATTTTTTTAAATAAGTATGCAAACTTTTTAGATTAAATTATATAAATATGGAGAGACTGACTCTTAATCTCAAAAAAAAAAGGAAAATTTAATAATAGAACTGCCGTAAAACAAATGAATATAGCCGGGGTAAAAGAAAATTTACTCGTATCAGATTTACGTGTTATTTATAGCAAAGTTTTAAATTGATTCTCATTAATTTTTTATTCTTTTGTCAATTGAATTATTGTTACCAGCAGAATTGAAGGGTTAGTTTTTTAACTCATCGAGAGTTTTTGAACCATAATATGGATACTTCGTCCGAACAAGCGGCTCAGATTGTAGCATTGGTGCGGGAGGGCTTGGATCAACGAACGATTGGTAGAAATTTAAATTTAAACCAGTCTACGGTTTCTAGAACATACAGAAGGTTTGTGGATACAGGTTTTTACAGAAGGAGACGTGGTACAGGCAGGACTCGAGCAACCACTGGTCGTGATGACCGATTTATTGTTACAACTTCCCTGCGAAATCGTTTCCTCACGTCTGTTAACATCAAAACAGAGCTTAATGAAGTGCGTGGAGTAAACGTGAGTGTATGAACAATAAGAAGAAGGTTAAAGGAAGCGGATATCACCCCTTTTAGACCAGCAAATGGTCCAAAGTTGTCTGTAGCTCACAGACAAGCTCGCTTAAGATTTGCGCGTGATCACCTGAATTGGACAGAAGAGCAATGGACCTCCGTATTGTTCACGGACGAGTGTAGGACATGTTTATATGGTGCAGATGGTCGCAGAAAAGTCTATCGTCGACGTGGGGAGCGATATGCTCAAAGTTGCATTGAGGAGCGTGTTCCTTTTGGAGGCGGTTTGTGTATGGTCTGGGGTGGCATATCGATGAACGGGCGAACAGAACTTGTGTTCACAGACATGGTCCGTCAAAACGGTAATAGAGGGGGTTTGACTGCACATCGCTACATAACAGAGATCTTAGAAGATCACGTGATGCCTTACATGGGATTCATAGGCGAAAATTTTACTTTAATGCAGGATAATGCCCGGCCGCACGCTGCTGCACAAGTTCGACAATATTGCGAAGAGGTTGGGATACGTACAATGAATTGGCCAGCACGCAGCCCGGATCTTAATCCCATTGAGCATGTTTGGGACAATTTAAAAAGAGCTGTATATGCGAGAAACCCTTTGCCCACGACAGTGGCAGCACTAAGAACAGCACTTTCAGAAGAATGGGACAATATTCCGCAAGATCTTTTAATAACCCTAATAAAATCTATGCGGAACCGATTAGAATCCGTAATAAGGGCACGTGGAGGTAATACACCTTATTAAAACATAAATAAACCCTTGCATAAAGTTTGTGTCTATTGTTAAAACCAATTTTTTAATTAAACCAATTTTCCTTAAATTTCTGTTTTTTCTTCGAAAAAAGTCTTAAGGTCCTTTCCAGTACACAAACTTAAACTTAAGGATATGACCCTACGCTGTTTTAAAGTTCACGAACCAATCTAGAGGTTTCAATTTAAATCTGTATAGAAAGTTTGCATACTTGGTTAAAATATTTATTTCAAACTTCTATTTGATGCAGTTTATGAGTCCGTCGGTGTATTTATTTAGAAAAGTTTTACACTTTGAAAAATATGTAGACATGTGTATTTTTTAAATTATTTTTCCGCCTCCCCCTCTCACATTTCGATGCAGAGAGTCTTAACATTTTTTATAAAAGCCAATCTTAAATTTATGACATTACAAATTTGGGATATGTATTAATTAGTTAAATAAAATTTACTCTGACATTTACAATGAAAATTTAGGAGTATTGGTACTATTTACAAATAATAAATAAGTAAAGATTAGATAAGATCCGAATTTATTATGTTATATCTTGTTGATTAATGCACTGTTATTACTGTAGCTAGGTACTATTGGTTAATGTGACTGTATTAATAAGCATGTTTTTACAACAATTTAAAAACATAAATGCCGCCATAACAACCTTGAGTTGTGTTCCGGCATTGGTGACCAGGTTCCAGTCTACCTTAAGAGAGCAACAGCGCATTTATAGCACCTTTGGTGTTGTAAATGTCTATAGGCGATGGTAACCGCTTTCCATAAAGAGAACCGTCTACCTGTCTGCTGAACTCCTGCAATAAAAAAAATAAAAAATAACGATGGGTTTTATTGTTTTAGAATTGTAAAGCGTATGCGAAGAAATCTATACAGTATCTGCCGCCAATTGGTTGGATGTGGAAGTTCTCCGAGTTCGTGTTTCTAGAAAGGTCATTCGACAAAGATAAAGAAATCATAAAACAACAGATATCAGAAATATGCGATTATCCAGATCCTGTTTGGGTAAGATAATGAATTTCTTGATATTTGATAGACAGTTGACAATGTCAGCACATTTATTTAGACATATTTCAGCCACATTTGACGTCTATCTAACTGATTTTAGTAGTTATGTGAACTATCGATAATAATACAATTAAAATTGGAATCGATAAAGCAAGTAACACATTACCGAATCGATTTAAATAAAACTATTTATTACCTATTTTTATTAAGGTAATTCTGGTATTTTAATTTGATAGAAATTATTTTGATGTTGTTACCAAATTAGTTCGTCAGTGTTCATACGAAACTTTAATAGGGGACTCTTAGAACGACTCGACTATAATGGATAGCTATGACTGAATTAGGTGACCTGAATAATGTATGCATTTGCACTTGTTATATTGCCAAATAAAGATTTTTGTTCTAGATTTAACTTTAGCATCTATTTTTTTTCTAATCTGTTCTGATTTCTATAATATCTTTTTTTGTTGTTTATTATTCCTGTTTAAATAATTTATAAGGTAGTTTTAATGACTATTAATTTAATATTAGAATATAAATGTACAGGATGGTAAAATAAAGTAGAAAATAATCGCCACTTTCGAAAATTTTTACTCTAGCAACTCCAATATTAGGTCAAGAGTAATTTCGATGCTTACTAGTGATTTTTAGTACGACATCAAACATCGTGCAAGTATCAAGTTGCTTTTATTTCGATTTACGCTTTTCGTCAACATTGGACACTGTCACTACAGATAACATAGAATATTGCCAGAAGACAAAAAGCTAGTTCTTGTTCTAGAGTAGACGATAAGGTTGTCAGGTTATAATTATCAACGTCACACAGTCATTACATAAAAATAGGTGTGTGTCGAGTCTGCATCTGAGAGATACAGAGAAAGGTGTTTTAAGTTTAATTACTTTCACATATTATGGTTATTTGTGGTCTATTGTTTTTATAATTTTCGTTTAATTTTGATAACTATTAATTACTTAACAAAAAAAAGATCGACTCGTTTCATATTAAAATAGTAGTATTAATTTATTTGGTTCGTTTACAGTTACTACACCATAACATTGTAGGAGACAATTTTAAAGTACAATACTAAGATTAGTGTGTTCCAGCTATTAAAGTAAACCTGGATTTCTTAATTTAGAAAATATTGACATTATCTAAATTCAAAATTCTAACCTAACTAAATTTGGCTTAACGGATTAGTATTATTAAAAGATTTGAATTATACTCCATAGTCTGGTGCACACGGTATTCAGTCGGACTCATATGGATCTTACGAACACACGGGACCTGTGAACTAACGAACCTGGCAATTGTCATTTCTATATTTTACCGTAATAAAATAGACAAATTTATAGACGCATATTTCAGGCGTATACAAGACACTAATGTAAACAAAATTAATTAAACTATATGAGTAGTTTTATAATGAAAATTGAATTCAGGATACTACAAAACAATTCATCAATGAACGAGTTGCAATACCTATAAGCTGAAATAGAATGGCCTAGAAAATATTTTGGTAACATAATCAACCCTATAGTATGGCGAATATTTAAAACTAATCTCTCTTTATTACTAAATTCTAGAATAAATAACTTGTGTTGGTATGGTACGAATACCATGAATTTTTATTACATTTGATGTTGGAAGTACGGCATACTGGAGACCTTATTAAACGCGATCATGACCCCATATTTATTTAATTAATGAATGAAACTCGCACATTATGTTATTCCATTATTGCAAATGGCCTGTGATTACAATATTTATTGGTAAAAGTTTAATCAGCGCCGGTTATTTAAGATTTTAGGGTCACTGGGTAAAAATGTTATCTTAAATTTATATGCATACTTTCGTAGGTTCTCTTAACTATACTATTTCCATTTATTTATTTTCTCGATGACAGATCCTGTGGAAACTAGAACGATCGTCTTTTTTACATTATGTATACATTATTTAATAAAAATATGACGCTTACGCACGTACAAGGTCATAGCAAAGTTGGAGAAACTGATAGGGATGGAGCTATCGATAAACGTAACACGATAACAGACCCGATATATTTTTACAAAGTGTAAGAAACTAAACTATTGCCGGATAATTTTGTACAAATTTATTAACTAACATTACATTTCATTACAAGATGTAATTATATTATGTTGATTCTTTATTTATTTATTTTAATCAAAATCTGATGAATCGTCACTGTCACTCAATGAGCTCTCCCCAACATTTATTATAAGTTCCTGTACTTCTATATTATCGAATGCCACATGAATTTCCCAATACGACGCTATAATGTTTTGGGTTCTTCTCACAATTTTTTCCCAGTGTTCGACGATTACTTCCGCACATGCATTTTTTAATAAATCTAACATCTTGTTTGCCGTAAAAGGGGGATGGATATTGTTTCGAGCGGCGTGTCCTTTGATTTGTGCCCATATTAGTTCTATAGTATTGTACTGGCAATGATACGGCGGAAGTCGAAGAACCCAATGACCACATTCGGCAGCTATTTCGTCGGTAATATATCTTTTAGGGAGGCTTTTTTTCGATTTTAAAATATTCACTAATTTTACTTATAATAAAGTATTATCAATATTTTCGCCATAACTTTTTTATTGGCCTGCGTCGGCATTTTATTAATTTGTCTGGAGTGATATGTAGCGTTGTTGATAATAATTATCGACGGTTCTTCCAGAGATTGCACCATTTCTTTAAACCATCCTTCGTAAATATCCGCGTTCATTTCTTCGTGGTAGTCCACTGTTTTTTTGGATTTAATGGCCAGTAAAGCATCTGACACGATACCTTTCGTAGACCCTGCAAGGCATAAGATAAGGCTTTCACCTTTTCCCGTTGGCACTGAACTAGTGGAAGCGGCGGTGTCGTCAGTCCAGTTCTTAGATACTGTGTGGTTTGCATTTAACCAAGTCTCGTCAGTGAAAATAACATTTGATCAATCTGATATCTTTTTGGCTTCGATCAAAAATTCGCAGCGAGCCATAGCAACGTCGTGACGCTCTATCAATATTTTACGTTTGTCCGATTTTTTATAAGAAAATCCAATTTCTTTGAAAAACAAGCTTAATGACGATTTTTGGCCCTGAAACAAACCAAATTCACGTAAAGAAACAAGTTTTTTAAGTGTTAGAATTTCTTTGCGCAAGTAATAGTTATATATATATGACGGCGAATAGCGTCAGCGTCGAAGTTGTCAACCGATGTCAGACGACGTGGTTGGCGTTTTTTCTTCGGCGTACGAAGCTTATTTTCCTGCATGCCGCTTGTACCGTAAGCTTCGGTAGTTATTTTTGAAACAGTAGGTCCACTAATTCCTAATGCGGCCGCAATACGCTCTCGCCCTTGCGACAGTGGTAATAGCGGGCCACCATTTTGATACTCTGCTTCAAAGTAATTACGAACCTTGATCACCAGTTCTCTCGCCTGCCTTTTCAGAACAGATCCTTTAGGCATTTTGATATTTGACAGCTGGGCAGCAATCAACACGGAGGAACACAAAATACACAACGTAACGTATAGATAATGTGAAAAAACTCAGCGAACAGAAATGTAGTGACTATATAGCACGACCGTCTTGTTGCGAGTGACAGATTAAAACAAACACAAAATGGCGGTGGGCCATTGAGTGTTCCCAGCTTGAAAAAATATATTTGAATGTTTTTGTTGTATTTGTCTTTGTTCAAAACATAATAAATATATGCGATCGATATCATTACTTATTTGGTTACAACACTACCACTATCAAATTAGAACTGTCATCGAGAAAATAAAGAAATGAAATAGTATACAGGACACAATTAAAACTACTCTTTAAACTAGTCTACTTTAAACTAAAAATACAAATTAAATTAAAATAATTTACTATTAAATAAAAAATTATACGTCTATAAACCCGACTTTTAAATGTGCAGATTCCCTTACTATGTTTCATCTCGTAAGACGCCAAGTATCTTAGTCACTAAGCTACCACTACTTACACTAAGCGATTATTATATCGCGGGTGAGGAACCAATATCATCTATTAAAAAAGTAAATTGATATAATATACGTAAGGCTTAACAAAAATAGCGTAAGTTGGCATTTTAATTAACGAAAAATATTGACATAGATAAATAGCCTCCTTCGAAGATTTGTATTATAAATATGGCAGGTGTCGAAATAACGTGGAGCTTCATACCATGTTTTGTACCTAGCAGTATAATAACCAGACACATGTCAATTTCACAATGCGATTTTCCAAGTCTTGGTCTTTTCTTCTTACTGCTTACCTTCCTAAATATTTCTTTCTTGCAGCTATTATTATTCCCAGAAGGAACACGTTTCACAAAGACGAAGCATGAAGCGTCGTTGAAGTTCGCAAAGGAGAAGAATCTGCCACTATTAAAACACCATTTGACGCCTCGCACAAAAGGGTTCACAACTAGCCTTAAGTATTTTAGAGGAAAAATACCTGCAATTTACAATATACAAGTAGCGTTTGAGACAGATAGTAAGGTAAGTTTTGAAAATTGCATATTATATATTATTTAAGCTATTTTGGCTTTTGATTGCGTGATGTTAAAGCAAATGTTTTAGGAAATTAAATGTAGGGAATAACAATATATGATGAACTTGATGGGTAGTGGATCTGTTTGGATTTTCTTTGTTTATTCTTTTTTTACGGCCTTCAATTTAAATAGATTTTCATGAAATTTAGTATATAATACTTCTAGTTACGTTAAAGATAACTCGAAAAATATACAAAAAAATAATTCGAAAATTTCTGACGTATTTTCTTAAAACCAGTAATTTCATCCACAAGATGCGTGATTGTTTCATTACATTGAAAATAGTTATATGACTCGTGGAAAATATGATGAGGTGTGGTGCCATCGTACCTACGTAATGAGAATATTTAAATATTTTCAGTTATGTCACGATCTCCTGACATACTTTGTATGTTAATGAGTAAGGTCATTCTTACAGTCAACTCATTGAATGTCTGCTTTTTAATTTTGTTTCGTCTGTTACTAGTATTAAATCTATAAAATGTGAGAGGGCACTAATTCACGAAACACAGGCACTAGTGCCTAGCTCGGAAATTAGAGACTTCAATATTACTTTCTGTATTTGTTTTTTTGCAGTAAATTCTATTATTAAGATTTCTTCCTTCTATTGTTATTTTGAATTCAAATCCCGCGGAACATATCTAGTCTATTTTTCGAGATAAAATATATCGTATGGTTATTGAAAGTTACTCGAATATCATGTCATGCTATCGGCAATATTTTTTAAAGTATGTTTACCGATGTGGTCATGTATTTTCATAACATTTGAACATAAAGCTGCGAACTAAAGCAGCATAGAAGAATAAATCTTTATTCTTTTTAAATATAATTGCATGTGTATGTTTATCTATCTAACCAGAGCGAAATTTTAAAATAATCTTCAAACAGATAGACATTAGGCAAACCCGGGACCTATGTATAAGAAGCATCAGCCAAATTGTAGCTTTTTATCTGAAACTAATTAAGGAAGTTTTTGTGGCAACTTGAAAAAGCACATTACACTAAACGTTGAGATTTTCAACACAAACCATTAATATCCTACTACTATTGTTCACATTTTATAAACAAATATTATGCCTCTTTTATATAAAATTCGCAGAAATCATCCATCAAGTGCCCGTTAAAACTCAACCTCAACAAAACCTTGGAAATGGTTTACAAAAGCGATCTAAGCATTTAAGAAATTAGTTTTACTTATGAGAGCTGTCGGATATAGGTTGCTTTTATAAGTCATTTTTCTATATCACACTGGTTTTTGGTGTACGTTAAAATTTATCTAACTATCTCTGGTGCGCCGAAGTTTTACGGAAACCAGCAGGTTACGCAGGGAAAATATGTCAGCCACAACGCCACCGACCGGGCCGTCGTTTGGAGGCGTTGTTGAAGGCCCTAAAAAAGCTCGCTTGAGGTCTTGGGAGAAGATATACATACGTGCCAATGATCTAACAATAAATAATGCCGGAGTCCGCTAGAAGTGTAGAAGGAAAAGTAAAAATGAACCCCTGCCTCTGAACGCAACCGGAATTTAATAAACATTGTGATGATAATAATGATATTTTTTTTTGTTGCATGAATTCAGCAGGCATCTCACCTGATAGAAAGCGGTTTATTATCGCCTATAGATATTTGCAACACCAAAGGTGCTACAAATTCGTTGCTGCTCTGTTAAGGGAAACTGGAACCTGGTCACTAATGCCGGAACACAACTCAAGGTTGTTATGGCGACATACTTTAGACCAGGGGTGGTAGCCATCCAGTCGGGCAATGCCCTACCACCTGGCTGTGGGTTGTTAAGTCGCCTCTTACGACAGGCCGCCCGGCTGCAGGAAATTGTATTCTTTCTCCGTTCCTGCACGGATAGGATGATGAACTTGTAACAATTATCATTATATTCTTTCGTGTTTATAGATTCCGCCAACGTTGACAAGCCTGTTGTTCGGGAAGCCAGTCCATGCACATTTGTACATCGAAAGAATACCAGTTGAAACGGTGCCAGAAGATGAGGCTGAAGCTACTAAGTGGCTTCAAGACCTTTATGTTGTTAAGGTAGGTGTTTTTATTAACATTTGTTTAACATTATATTTTCCATTTGCGTTATGTTTCAGACAACAGTTTCGCGCAACTTTAATACAGTCCGTTGTATTTGCAAAACTGTCTTGTCTAAAGGTTTATTTTCTCGCTAAATATACTGTGAGCTCTTGCGCACGAACTTATAGTTACTGTATTTGAACTAATCAGAAGGTAATGTCCAAAAGCCGTGGGATAACTACGATATAAAACATGGGTAAAAGTTTTTAATTTAAAATTCAATTCGTGTACGTAAGAAAAGTGATCAAAGCGTCATTCTGCTTGAACCAAATGTCGGTCTATTTACTTTCAATCAATACATAGATATTATAACTTATATTATATTATATACTACCTGTGCCCACTCTAATTTTAAAAGTAGCCAAGTTTCTCCTTATAATATTAACTATCTGCCAGTGAAAGTCCGTTAAAATTGGTTCGGGCGTTTGAGTGATTAGCCGGAACAAACAAACAGACAGACAGACAGAAATTGACTATTTGCTTTAAGTACCGTATATACTTTCATATATGAATTTAGTAAAAGGCTGTTATTTTGGCTTTACAAACAGCCACTGCAATTTCATATATTGGTATAGATACCATGTCAATCGACAATTTCGTAGATCAAGAACCTAATACATATATTTCGTAGTCCTTTTTGTACAAAACTAGTGTTTTCAATGTTAACTGAAGTTTATGATTATTTCTTTTAGGATAAAATGCAAGAATCGTTCATAAATACGGGGGATTTCTTCGTAGAATCGGGTGTTGAAAGATTTAAGCCTTTTGAATCTACGCCTCGTATTTACTCTCTACTAAACACGCTTGGCTGGGCCGTAGTGACATTGACCCCGATGCTGTACTATCTGGTCGGATTGCTGTTTAGTGGAAAACTGCTGTACTTTTCTGTCGCCTGCGCAATATTTGCTGCATGTAAGTATATTTTATTATACAATGTAATTATTTATGTTATTAGGTAGTCTATTAGCAGTCTTGCAATGCACGAGGTAAGACTCCTCATATTATAAAAATCTATTTTAAATTTAATGTAAATCAATACATAGGCACCAATACACGTACTTGAGCAAGACTAAACAGTTCTTACTTCACATTTACACTCTGTCCATTTTGACGGCAGCAGAAAGAAAAGCGGTAAAGGTAGAGGGTAGCGGGTAGTCCAAGTACGACGTAATTATGTTGGGTTTAAATACACGCGCTGCCTACTTTCCTGCTCCCTGCCGTCCCGTCAAAATACGCCTAAACAATCAATAAGAATAAAAAAGAAGAAATATATAAGTAAAATTATTTCGAGTAAGTCCATTTTAGTGCACCGCCTGGTATATTTCATGAAAATCTTTTAATCAAATCCGATTTAATAACATTTTGAATTTATATACAGTATCTCGCGGAAACTCTGATTTTCCGGGATACTTGTAACACATGTTCATCCTCGTTATCAAAAGTAAATAATTATACAGAAATTCACGAACATTTCATTCATTCACGGAATTTGATTCTGAAGGTTATGACCAAAATATAAACAACCAAACAGTTGTTATCTTCATTTTTATATATTAATATGCATTTAGTAATAAAAACAATGGTTAGGTTTGACTCGGTGTTTGTTTTTATCAGAAATAGTATGAGAGTATCTTTAAGATAATGAAAACTGTCTTAAGCCAATTACTTAAATTAGTCTCATTTTATGAACACACTCTGACATAGCGACTATTTTGGTAAAGCGCAAGTAGCTACCTATGGCAGCCGGCCATAGTTCATAAATATGAATAACTGAAATGACTGTGTTTAAAACAGATTCAGTTCATGCAAGTGTCATTTTATCCAATCTCAGAAAGAGGGACGACGGAAATTTTTCAATTGTTTTTTCATTATAGCCTGCATGCAATTTTGCTAATATATAAAATTTTTTGTGTGTTATCATTTTTTATCTTGTATCTTGATCGTGACATTGATGTATTACACTATCAATTTATAATAATAAAACTACGTTTTAACTGTTTTAAGCGCGGTAATTTATTTGGTTTTTGTTTTTCCGACGTTTCGGCCACTTTTCAGTGGCCGTGATCACGGAATACAAAGATGTCAAGTGTCAACGAGTATTGTTAAAGTTTTATTTAGCCTACCGCCAACTTGTTAATTTTAATTATTTAGTTTTAATTTTGTTTATGGTTATTATTTACTCTATGGGAGCCTTATATAATACCGCTAATAAATTACCGCGCTTAAAACCGTTAAAACGTAGTTTTGTTATGTATACAAGTCGCGAAAACTTAAGAAAATACTATCAATTTATTTATGAATCCAATATAAAAAATTGTAATCGAAATCCAGTCTAGCTGTAATTAAACCTTTTTGTTAGCTTGAGTAACAAACACAAAACGTAACTTAGCTGCGGCACGGGGGGCACATTTCAATCAAGTTAATTTTAATGTTAAAATTATGATAAAATACTGAGAATCTTAAGGTGACTTTAAACTTTAGAGGTTGTTCTACTTTTTTAAAAATAAATATTCATATACAGAAAATGTGTTGCTAAATTATTAATGTTCTATTATACTTTTTTAAACCTGTAATAATTTGTTTGAGTTATACACTATTCGCTCAGAATCAAGTGAGGTAAAAACAAAAACTGAGAAGTTTATTTCATAAAAATATTCAGAAGCTATAAGAGCTGTATAAGAAAAAAAACGCAGGATCATGTAAATACATAATATTATTTACTTAGCGGTAACGGCGGACGTTGTCCTGCACTGAATAAATAAAAAACTAAAACCCGATTCCAGCGCCACCTACCGGGTGTAATTGTGAATCTAAACCATCCCCGGACCCGCTCAAACATAAAATTTCATCAAAATCCTCGAACCCGATTCCAGCGCCAAGTATTTTGTTAAGATTGACATTTTATATTCATAATATCTTTTAATCGGAATGTCCCTTTGTGAATAATTCAAAAAGTAATCTACAGGTATTGAAACAGTCTTGAATATGAAATATTTTATTTGGATAAGGATTAATACAAAGGTATGGATAACATGGTCTGATGTTGGTCGACATATTTTATAAATTTTTAAAATGTAAAAAAGTAGTTAGTGACTTAACTACAATAGTTGGATATATGGTATCGCGAAGTTTTTTGTAGATATTGCTATTTTCTTTAATATAGTTGAACATTTTTTTGTTTTATCATCAATAGTTTCCGGAACGCATGTGATGAAAGACATTTTATGCGTAATTTTTTTACACCTTGGGTTACATTATTGAAGTTTTAGTAGGGTTCCCTAATTTTCTCTAGTTATAAATATAGCCTATGTTACTCAAGGATAATTTAATATTCTAATTGTGCAAGAATTTTTGAAATCAGTGAAATTTCAAATATATTTCGTTGTTCGTTTTCAGTTTAGCACTTTTTTGCATGTGTCTTTTTATATTTAAGTACATTTTCCATTGTATGTTACATTTATTCCGTTATATAGACTACTAGAGTTTACCCCGCGGCTGCGCCGCGGGTTAACCTCTAGTTCCTGCTTCTTGTTTAAAGAGCAGGCGTTAATACAGGTTACATTGTACAACATTTTTATTTTAGTGCCATTTGCACCCGAAAAATTCACTTAATTTTATATCGCAAACTATCCGATCTCCTGGCATGGGTATATATGTCCATTTTTGGCATTAAAACTACATTTAAACAAAATTACAATACAAACAATCCAGTATTCCCAGTGTTTTCCGAAAACTTAACAGCAAAACACGTCGAGTTACTATCGCATTTTTATAGACGATGAATTTTTATATCTATGAACTTGAGAAATTATTGGTCTCATCCAAACTTTCATCCTCTATTGCAAACAGTCCTAGTTTTATTTATCTATCCCCGTCAATGTAAACTACAAAAATGACAAAAAGGACAAAAACAGCAAAAAGGACAAAAAATCAAAAAGGACAAAAAGAGCGAAATTGTCAAAATGGACAAAAAGGGCAAAAAGAGCAAAAAGACAGAAAGAGCTAAAATAGCCAAAAGAGCAAAATGGACATAAAAGATCAAAAGAGCAAAAAGACCAAAAGAGCAAAAGGATAAAAAAATCAAAAAGGACAAAAAGAGCAAAACGGACAAAAAGGACAAAATAACCAAAATGATGAAAATGGCAAAGCACAAAACCAACCAAAACCTGTCCCACTTTTGGGATAACCTTTACATAAATCTATCCCATTATCCGGGATGAAAAATATCCCTTGTCCACTCTCGTTATGAAAATTACATATATACCGATTTACAGCCAAATCGGTCCAGTAGTTTTTCCGTAAAAGCATAACAAACAAACAGACAAATATATTTTTATCCCGGAAACTATCCCATTTTTCGGGATAAAAAGTATCCTATGTTCATCCTCGGCATCGAAAATATATATATACTGAGTTTCAGCCAAATCGGTCCAGTAGTTTTTCCGTGAAAACGGAACAGACAGACAGACAGAGTTACTTTCGAATTTATAATATTAACACGTTCGCGCGCGGTAACGGCTATGACCGTTTTTTTTTCATTTCAAATATTGACAGCACGGTTATTGCCGTAAGTTTTCAAAATCTTCATTTGGTCAGTACGGCTTAAGCAGTTAAATTTCTATTAGATATTTATACAACACATTTCCACTGGCATTCTGTGTAAGGGATAGACAAGCGTACTGTCAAAATGCAATGCGCTAGGCGGGATTGAACCGTGACCGGTATATGACATGTGTGAGTGTGCACACAGATGCACTACGGCTGTCACCGTTGCGTTTGTACGTGTATTACTTCGACGCGCGAGTCACTGCCGCGCGGGAAGCCATCTAACAGTGCATGTTTGTTTAGCGCTCCACGATAGAAAGTGAGTATAAAAATACTTCTTTGATGTACTGTATTTAGAAAATCTTGATTTATTATTGTAATATAACAATTGTATTTGTAATAAAATAACTTCAAACTATATATTGACCTAATTATGAATAAATTATCTATATAATTCGGATAATGTAAATATTTCTTTTTGTTTTAGATGAGTAGAAAAAAGCTAACAGATAGGGACCTTATCAGGCATCTTATTGAGGATGTGTCTACTCCAGAGTTGACTCCAGAACGAGACCCATACAGCAATGACGGCGAATTTGGATCAGACCAAGAATTTGAACCGAGTTATGACGACATGTCGAGCACAGATAGTGAGCCTGCAGACTCAAGAAAACTTCAACGAAATATGATGAGAAGGCAGTTCAGCGGATCAGATATAGATGCAAGGGATGTCAAGAAAAAACCCCCTTATGCCCCACATGTTTTGAGGATTGGCACACAAGCTATGCTAAGTTAGGAAATGCCTATAAAATTGTAGGTATTTCTCATTTTTTATCTGTTTTTACGTTGATTTGTATACAAAAGTTTGCTTTTTTATTTGGTTTTGTTTATTTTATTTTATAAATAAGAACTGAAGTAAGTTCCTAATTTATAATATTGATTCAATAAATATTTTCTACGAATACAGACTTTTATTTTTTATACTGCTATTACCGTACTGGTGTACTACAATATATATTATAACATGTTACACGGCAGTACGGTTATAACAGTGCTTCTAGAATGTATGGAAATTTTTAGTGATTTTCGGTACATTGTTGAGTAAAATTACCGCGCACGAACGTGTTAATAGGGATTATTGTAGTTTAAAAAAATCTTAGTTCTTTCTTTCTGCTATCTAAAATTTAACGGACACTTTCGGGCTGATCGGACGAAAACGAACGACGCAACGCGTTTGGGAGTAGAGGATCTGTAGTTTTTAAAAACTAAACTAGACTAAACTCAAGTTTAGTCGTTACAAACATACAAAAGACAAATCTTTCCTCTTTATAATATTAATATAGAAGTATAGATTTACAACGAATAAAAATAAGATAGTGTTCAATAAATTACTAAAGAGATACGGATATGAAGTAAGTTTTATTACCTATTCATAATTGCCACTATAAAGAATAAGGTTTGTCATTTTGGTACAATTTCTATGATAAATAATTATTCTGTTTATTTTCAGTTTTCATACTCCTACAGAAGTCAATCGGCATGTCGAAAATCAGCCAAGCGTCATCCTACGGCACTGAGAAAAAGTAAGCTTATGTGTTTATATTTATGTAAACTATTGTATACCGATATTTTCAGAACGAGTCTTGTAGTTACATTTTGGTATGGGAAATGTTTGTTTTTTGGGTTTTTTTACTGTGTAATATTTTAGGCATTTTATAAATAACTTATGCGATAATTTGAAAAAAAGAATAGTGTACGCAGAGTATTGTGTAAAAATTGTGATTAAAAAAATAATAATTGTTATTAATCTGTAAGTAGTTTAACTTTTCTATGTGATTAAAATTATATTCATATAGCCAAAAATAGTTTGTTAGGAGTATATGTAAGATTCCTCGAGAACTTTAACATATATTTAAGGAATTTATGGTATTTCAGTCGCTATAATTAAAATGGCTTGTCCTATAACATCGTCTTACAGCTTGTTTACCATTACTATGTTTTCATTTTTTCTTTTTATCTAATCGTTTTTTTCATTAGTGCAGAATAATTGTACATTACTTCATTATGGATACCGAAAGGATTTTTTGTATTCTGCACAAACAGCACATAATAATCTGGACTGTTAAAAGGAACGAGTAGATAATTTAAAAGGCTGATAGATATTTAACCACCTTTCAATATGTATCGTTTGTATATTAAACTGATAACATCAGACTGCGTGTCTGACCATAACTTTCGTTTATATCCACGTTGTTTATGCCCACTTCTACGGCAACGGTGAGGAAAGTGTGAAAGTTGCGTTGGATACTCGCGCTGTCAGTTTCCCTTGGCACTTACCTATTTGTTGCGATAGAAGTGGGCACATATTGTAGACAAGGCACAACAACGCGTGAGACCTTAAGATTTATATTATTTATAAAATTGAAGGGACTTGAAATACTCATGTTTTACCAATGATATTTATTTTAATCAAGGGGCTTTCCAGGCGGTGTCTCTTGCGTAAACTTTGATTCCGTTTCCTACGTGAACTCTAAAATTTTCGAATTACGATATAGCGGACGATAGTCTCCGGTTCATAAAGACCGTGAAAAAGAAATTGAACAAAACTTCAAGTCGGCTTTCACATTTATATATTAGTCTGATATGAATACGCACAAAAAAGTATATATTATTTTTGTTACTTTATTGTTATTGTTTTTTGTTACAACGTTGTATGGCATGAAGCTCAAAGTACAATCATGATAACAATATTTATAATTCGTGCTAAGAAACAACTAAACAAAAATCACACATCTGATTTTTAAATTTAATTTATACCTACATAAAAGCTAAGAATTATTATTAATTTATTAATAATTTACATTTAGTACACGAGGTTTATTCACATCTTTATCTGGATGCAAAATATAAATAAGAGCAATAAAATTTGGCAAACTACGAACTCAAATATTATTAGTAATGCTGCTGCTTTCAAGTCAATAATTTATTTTGAATAATCTAATTCAAAATTTTATGGAACTTCTAGATAATCAGCATTTTATTTATTGCTGGAGTACATCAGACAGGCTGACGGCCCAAGTGTGATGGAAAGTGGTTACCGTCGCCTATGAACATTTGCAAAACTATCTGCTACTGCTGCTGCTGCGCTCTAAACGAAGACTGGAATTTGGCTACTATTGCCGGGATACAACTCAAGATTGATATGACGGCATGCTCTAGACAAGGGGTCGTAACCATCCAGACGGGCAAATGTCCTACCACCTGGCTATAAGTTGTTTTATCGCCTCTTGCGACAGGCAGGCCGCAGGAATTAGTATTCGGTTTCCGTCCCTGCAAAGATAATTTAGCTAATTAAAATTTCCTTTCGTCAGACCGCGGAATTACAGATGGTGAAACCGGCGTTTAGTGTCAATAGCTGTTTTCGGCATCGGATTGGCGTTATACCGATGGTCATTCTAGAAACTTCTAAACGCGTCTCAGTTTGTCTCGTGCACTCTGTATGATTGGATAGAATAATTGGACCTACTTATGCAAAACAGAACCAATCCACAAACATGCCAAAATTGGGTTAAGGATGCAGAAGACTTTCAAAATGCACCTTCTATAGACTCAATAAAAATCATAACGAGAAAATATAATATACAATATTCTAAATGTTTTTCCAAAATATAGACATATTTTTTGTACGCAAATTTTTAATAAAAACGGCTTTTTCTCAAAACTGTCAGTATGTGGGTTGGTTCCATTTTGCATAAGTAGCTCCAATTGACCTCAAGAGCGTGATGTCTTTACGCTGGAATGATCAAGAATGACAGCGGACGCGGTGCACGACGTATGGATGCCGCACACAGCGTCACGCCGTTCACAGCCTGCGGCGTTTGTTACAGGCCACCCCTTTACTTCTCTAGGCGTGGTTTAAACTGATTAGGGTGCTTGTTTATTATAAAATTAAACTATGCTAATAGTGTTCTATATTTTGGTACCTTAAAATTAAATGAAAAAGTATTTCCATATGGCATGATGATTGTGGTGGTTGATTGAGTGATGGTGATTGAACCTTAGTTGATATGTTGCTGAAGTTTTAAATTTCTACCACACACCTTAGGCTCCTTTTTTCTGATGAGGAGAAATTTACTTGCGGGCTTCGCGTTACTTCCATTTGCTTATATTAGGATATAGGCCATGGGAAATGGCATTCGCCTGCTTTGCATAACCCTGACAAGGCTTTTAAGATCCTATTTCAACGTACTGTGGCGGCATAATTCCACGAACTTGCAGTGTCCTACAAATTCTTATTTTGTATTACATCCAGATGTCACATATATATATGGCATAAAGTATTGATTCTAACTATATCAACTTATATTAAAATCGGTTCAGGCGTTAACGTGGTTTGGTAGATTAGATAACCACACATAAGTAAGTAACAAATACAATAGGGTATTAGTGTTTTTTGTTGTTAATCGGTTTATGCAAATTCAAGTATTAAAGCAGAAAATGCGTTTTACGATAATAATGAGGTATTTCAAGTGATTATTCATTGTTTCGAGTGACCAGTAGTTTTGGTTTAAATTTATTTACAATAATACACTGTAAGATTTCAATTTAAGGCATCTGTACTCTTATCGTTATACTTGGCAAAAGCTTAGTCTGGCCCACCGTACCATGTAAGTTGGTGATGTTCCAAAACTGCAAATTGCCGCTATTGGATCTATATTTATATTTTGTTGTAGTTTTGTATCAAGTGTTGCCATCTGCTAAATTGCCTAGTTTAGGGGAGAAGGATGCCAACAGTATTGAAACTTATCATAATGCCCGTATTGGTTTACGTCCAATACACGATATTTTTCTATTCTAATAATATGTATCAATACATATCTACCATATTTTATGATTCGTTTATTAAGGCACTATTTAACATTTATTTTTCCTAAGTCCAGGTTTCGAAATGAATTACAAAATTAATATATATCCGATAACATTTTAATTTAATGATATCAGTATTGCAAATCTGATAATTTCTCTCTAAAATTTGTTAGACCCTGTGTATGAGCTATCCTTGACTTGTTTTGAAATTTACTGATTGTTGTGAAAACAGTTAGCAAGCAAGTACATTGAGTACTTTCGCAATTGTGTCCTTTATCTCTCTATAATTTGAAATTATCTATATTGCTCATTGATAACGCATTGACAATAGCAACAGCTTAATTGTTGATTGTTAATCATTTATACTTAACATAAATTTCAACATGGTAACCTTTTACAACTGAACAATTTTATTAGTATAATAATATCGACACGTGCTCACGTCATTCTGTAGCATAGCGTATGTTTGACCCCAAATATAAACAGCTCCCCTCTCGTTGCACAAGTAACAGACTCAAATTTAAATATCTTTAAATCGATAAATTTAAAAAATCGAGTCAATGCGTATCAGTCTACGTACCCTGAAGGGTTCCGTACCGATCACGGACGTCAGTCTTTGTCATTTGACCGAAGAATACTAAAAAAAGCATTTATTTGAAAATAATTTTTATCAAACAATTTTTCATGGAAAGTATCTACAACCCGTGCGCATTAACATGGCACCTGGCTCGAAAACAACCCTCCTCCCGCTGCCCCGCGCGGAGACGTTTAAAGCATCGTAAAGCAGTATAATAAGAGAAACTATTTAGCGCATAATATTAAAAAACTTCGTTTAAAAAAACCGACTTCAAAAACTATAAAATAACCTATTTCTAAAGCTATTATTATTAATATATATTATCTAAAAATCTTAAAGTGGGTGCTTAGTAATTTTTACGTTTTACTTTGCACCGACTTCAAGATATTTTAGATAATATATATTAATAATAATAGCTTTAGAAATAAGTTATTTTATACTTTTTAGTCTTTGAAGTCGGTTTTTTTAATCGAAGTTTTTTAATATTATTTGTTACTTTTTAGTGTCTAGCTATGTATGGGTAGACCTACGAAAGGAGCCGCGCTCCTTAAAAAAATATAGGTCCCAAGAAACGGGATCAAAAAAATGTTCGTAAAATGAAAACTACTGGGCCAAACTATGTCAAATATTTAGGGGACCAAATGGAAGCTATTCCGCATCGAACAAAAAAAGAATCATGTAAATCGGATCATAAATCTCGGAGTAATCGGGAACATACATAAAAAAGATCCCGACGAATTGAGAACGTCCTCCTTTTTTTAAAGTCGGTTAAAAATAAATGATGATATTCAAAGAACTAAAATAAAATTCAATTTTTTTTTTGCACTAAGTACTTTAAACGTAATTTATTCGAGCCAGGTGCCATGTTAATCCGCACGGATTATATATGTTAATCGTGGTTTTTTTACATTGATCCCATGCATAGTTCAAGAGTTGGAGTTTATTCTTTTTTTTAAGAAGCAGGAATTGTCCTCGTTTTACGCCTCTTCAAAAGCCTTCACTATGCGCGAGTTGACACGCACTTGGCTGATCTTATACGTTTTTGTTATAATTATGTAAACAAATAAGTTGTATGCGAATGAATTTAATAGGTACCTAATTGAACATTATCTACAGAATATACTTGTTAATTGGGTCGATGACATATACTAGGTAAACTGGTTTTAAATATTTACATAATTATAAAAAACAGCGTTAATTATTTTACTTTTAAAATATTAATTTTAAGCTGCGACGTTTTGTAACAAGACAAGTGTCTCATGGCCGGTTCCTATATTTTACTACCTATTCATTCACTTGCCTTACCATCGATTGAATTTTGACATTACTTGTATGGATTTATGTCAAAATTTAACTGATAGGAAGGCAAATTAATACAAAATATTAATTTTATCTGCGCAGGAACGGAGAAAGGATACAATTTCCTGCGGCCGGGCGGCCTGTCGTAAGAGGCAACAAAACAACTCACAGCCAGGTGGTAGGGTATTTGCCCGATTGGATGGCTACCACCCCTGGCTTAAAGTATGCCGCCATAACAACCTTGAGTTGTGTTCCGGCATTAGCGATCAGGTTCCAGTCTCCCTTAAGAAAGCAGCAGCGCATTTGCATCTTTTAGAGTTGCAAATGACCATAGGCGATGGTAACCACGTTCCATCAAGTGCGCCGTCTATTAGTCTGCGTGTCTTCTGAACTCATGCAATAAAAAAAAATACACGATCGGAACCGGCCATCAGTTGATTTGCCTGACACTATCCTACTATTATGATATTTAGAGTTCGGTATAGTTACTAACAAAACTTAAATAGCGCCCTTGAAGTTCTTAGATGACCTCGACGGGTGCAAAGTAAAAAGAGATATCTGCAAAATAGCTACTTTATAGGAGAGCGAAAATATCTAAGAAGTGTGTTTTTTTTTTAAATTAATGAATCGATATTTCTGTAAACTTTATTAATACATCTTTACACTCTTACTCATTTATATATGATGTTTATTTCGGTAATTTCTTGTTATTTAACAAAATTATGCAATTGTTCGCATCTAAATTGTATTATAAATAATACTAATCGTGTCAACTGCCAGTTGGTCGTATATACGAGGGACTTTAAATTTCGTGTATAAATTGCATTCGCTTTAATTTATTGTATTAAGATTTTATTGAAACATTTAATTTAAATGAAAAATACTACCTAACATATATTAATTAATAATAGATCTATTACAGAACAATAATGGAGATAGCTTTTTATGCATGGTATTTTTAAAGTAATAAGTGACACACAATGAGGTCAAATGAAATATTATAACTTGGTTATAAAAATTTTACAATTTTTTCCAATTATATTTGAAAATAATAGAAATTATGTAATTACAGTTAAATAAACATAAAATTACACATATTTCACTTACTTTAGCCTGCCAAACAATAATCACAAACAAAATATGTAACTCTTTTTATGTGATGATTAACCAAAACGTCAGTCAACTTTAAACTTACGTAGCTATTAAATTATATAATAGATACATAATAAAAAAAAAACGTAACAACAAATCAGTCTCGTTCTCTATAGTTTAATAATTTTATTTAATTTTTTATAAAATTCGTGATACCTATTACAGCTAGATAAACTTAAAATCATAATTAAAAAAAGATTACATGCATTGCACTTACGCCAATCAGTCAAATAATAATCACAGAAACAAAATAACTAACAGTTTTTATGGTGATGGTTAACCAAACACCTGAATCAACATTTTAAACTTACGTAGCTAATTAATTACTGGTAATAAATACGTAACAACTAATCAGTCTCGTTCTCTATAGTATTGGAATTATGTTTTAATTTTTTATAAAATTCGTGATACCTAAGAGGTATTAAATTTTGCTCACAAAGGTTTATCAAATCGTTGTATTTAGAATCCGTTATCATCAAAGTTTCATTATAAGATTTTTTTTGTTGTATCAAATTATCTCTACGGGACCGTGTTCTTCGTTTTTGTAATAGGTCAAACAATTCTTTTACATTAATCTTCATGTAAATCATATTTATAAAATATTGTTTTAGGATAGTCTGCTTTTACTGCAATCTCGCGTACTTGAGTCCATTTATTTCCATTGTCAACGTTTTTAATCCACTTCAAATTATCCAAATATTCTTTGAAATCGAAAATCATGTCTTGTGTTATTTCTATTACTTCATAGGGATCTCCAGACGTTTTGCACCATCTAACAAGTGCATACCATTCTTCAGGACTGTAAATAAATTTTCTCTTCGAAGACCTTTCTATCAGTGCGTCAACACTGTTCCCTTCTTGTTGGGTGTGACCCTTTTCTAAAAATCTATGACAGATATTAATTTGGAACTTCGACGCACCGTACACGTACATAAAAAACACGGGCTCGATTTCTATTTTGAGCTCCGCAGTTGTCCGACCAAAGGCAGACGTCCTTAATTCCCTTTCTAGCAGAAATTTCAATAAATTGAAGGAGACAACTAGCCACTTCGTTCGACCCCCTTTTAGTTGTAGTTTCAGGCCACATGTAACATATTCCTTTTTTAAGTGCCATTTCAAACACTGTAAAATTAAAGATAGAGAGTTTACGTTTATAATAACTTGTTTCTCCATGAGGCGTAGATAAAAATTTTTGAAAGTCGAAAGTAGCTGAAGTTACAGTGTCAGGATGTCCAGTTGCTTGGATTTTATCCTGTTTCTTTAGAAACCTTGCAACATCTTTATTTTTCATGTGTTGATTAAACTCGTTTTGAATTTTGAATATTCGGACAACTTTTAAATGCGGTGCACACATCGCACTGGTCTTGTTTAGGGATAAAAAAGCATATATTCATATCTCTGTTAACGATGTCTAGATATTGGCGAACTGTCAGTACTCTTTCTGAAACATTATTTTCCTCTGTCCATGCCTGATATAATTTGAACATAATTGAGAAGTTCAAGTCACGGGATAAGTAAAGTTTATTTGAGTCTTTTCTTATATAATGGGACTCCACAGGCTAAAAAGATTTTACGTGATCACAGACACCTTCGATTACAGCCGCTGTGTTTATCTTATTTTTGCTATCGTGATGACCTCTTAAGTCCTTTGAACAGTTTCCAGTATTTTTATCATATTTATCCAAGCTCAATATACATTGGTTACTGATGGACAATGTGATTTTAAACATTGCTTTGCAAACTTTTACACTTCTAGGGCTAGATTTGTCTAAGCCAACGGGAAGTGTGTAAGTTACACTGAAGTTGCGCTTTGAATCATTTTCAGTGGTTATTCACTTTTTTGTATAACGCTTGGTATATTTACCGATAAACACCCATTGATTTTCATGATCAGCAAGACCCCAAAATCGATCGAAAATATTTTTTCTTGCTTGAGGAGATAGATATCTTTGAACAACATTTGAATTTACAAACATCACATGGTGGCTTAATACATTTAGCGAGTTGCATTTTACCATTTCTTGACAAGTGTTGTTTGCCAGAATTCAACAGCAATTTTCGTTTTGTATCTATTCTTTTATCTTTGTTTCTCAATCTCTTCCTTTTAGACCTATCAATACTAAATTGACGTCTTTTTCTCCCATTTATAATAGGAGGCGTATAGCATTCACTTGATGCTTCAACTGCGTAAGAAGCGTCAGTAGTTGTTATTATAGGAGATTGACAATTGACTACTGACGTAATTGCGTTATTGCCGGAATTTACTGATTGATGTGTTTGATTTGGTTCCAATAAATCATGTGCAGGACTAGAAGGACTGGAAGCAAATGAATTGTACACTGACGGTGTCGGTGTGATAGACATTCTTTCAATGTTGTCATAATCAGTACCATCAGGATGAATTACTTCAGATTGGGAACGAGGATGCGTCAAGGTAGGTGTGGAAGTGGAAGGTATCGGCATAATTTGATCTGCTTGAAACTTATTTTTGTTCAGAATTTCGATGCCAAGATCATCCATAATATCATTAATTATTTCATCTTCTAATGGATAATGTTTATCAAAGAATCCAGTACTTATATTTGGCAAACTGTCATTATATTCCTGGCAAATCGAAAGTTATATTATCTGTTAACAAAAACAACAAACAAACATTAAACAATAGCACACAAAAAACCGGTCAAGCACAAGTGGGCCTCGCAAGTAACTTAGCCGTGATAGTTTTTGACTAACAAACATTAGCGCTTTAAAGTTTAATATTTCGTAAACGGAGCACCGAATAAAAAAATATCCTGTAACTACTCTAAACATTTTTGAAATACCTCTCCAACGATATAATATAGCCTAGACGAGAAACAAAATCATCTCCACTTTACGTGTAGTTACGTTTTCTTTTTATATTGTATACTAGCTTAACTCCGCGGTGTTACCCGTGGTTATTGTCCTACCGCGGGTAACGCCGCGGGACGAAGCTAGTCTAAAAAAGTAGCCTGAATTACTCCTTATATCATCAGATACCTATTAGTGAAAGTCCCATCAAAATCGGTCCAGCCGTTCCAGAGATTAGTCGGAACAAACGTCTCTGAGCTAAGCTGCGGATAGACAGACAGACTGATATGGTGAAACTATACGGGTTCTTTGTAAGGACTATTTAACACTAAAAACCATAAAAAACACCTTACAAATAGGTAGGTATCATTTTCTACAAAATTAACCGAAGTCAATTGTAACACTACGATGATAGCGAAGTAGATTGATTCAGGTGGCAGATCGTCGTTTATGCGTCGGTACTGTAAAATATAACCTCTATTATAGATTTATTATTCTACAAACAACAAATCTAAGAATTTCACATTTACAACTTTGAAAATTTACTAAACAAAATTAATACATACCAGCAGTTTCACCATTATCACTTAATTTTGTGAGTTTTATTAGATCTTCCGTTTCCATGATAGTAACTTGTTTTCCTGTTCTACTTAATTGCATCAACAATTGCCGTCGTTCTTTATTCATTTTACTAATTCAAATGAAGACTACAACACACCCTCGAAATATCACAGATATCAGACACAAACCCTTATTTAACATAAATAATAACAAAAATCTAATCAAGCCGGCGAAGCGCGTGTCAACTGACTGATGCCCTTTTGTGTATGCACGGTTGTATTATTTTCTGATGATTATTGTGTTTTAATATTAATTTATCGACATTGTACGTAATTTTAATTTATTAAAAATTGTTACAACTACTTTTTGTTAGGTGATTAATTAAATAAAGTCAGTAAGAAAGATTATCAGCTGATTTGTTAATAACGAAAAAGTCTAGAATTTTTTTGTCAAATTAATTCCTTTTGTATGGTTGGGAAATCGGACACAGTAACCCATGTATCGCAAAGTAATCATATAGGATTATATGATTATATCTACATGATTGATAATCGCCCAGTAAAAACAAACTCTGGAAAGATCTTATATCTTACATAAGTATAAGGCGCGTCATTCTTCTCTAGTATTTTGACGTTTATTATAAAATCGTATTTATTTGTTTTGTGAAAAATAGATAAGAAACTTATTAAGACTTGATTACTATAATATATTGGCGGCCAAGCTTTATTTCCAGAATCGGATCTAATTTTAAAGGGCGCCCTACATTCTCGCCAGAACGGCACACGAGAATGTAGAGAATTCCTTTGCGATACACGGGCTACATCCCACAAGACATTCACAACGACCCCGATTTTTCCCGTTTCCACTTCCTTGCCGACGTCACAATCGTAAAGTCTGAACAGTTATTCGACCCACCTCGTTGTGAGCGCCGCGCGAACGAAAATCATGACGTCATTAGTGACGTTTTCGCCACGACCATGGTAGCCTTGTGGAACGGCAGACGGAGCATTTCGGGCGTTATGGGATACCAAAGGAAGGCGCCAATGTGTTATGACAAGAACTGTCTTCAGTTTTTAAAATTAACTTCTAATGTATCAAAGGTGTATTGAAACTATCAGATATTCTACATAAGCCAAATGTGATAAGTTTACAAAAATTCCTATAAATTGTCTATTTACTTACTACAGCGCCATCTAGTGGAAGCAAATGTGGATAGAATCCCGTTACATTTTTATCCTATTTTAAACAAAACGTTACCTCCTCTGGCACAAAATCATGTTTGTAATTTTTTTTAATGCTTTGTGCACCCATGTAATTTTCTAATAATGCGATTCGTGCGATAGATAAATTTAAAGACTATACATTTTTGTTTGATAAACTGTATAATACCCAGGAATATTATTTTATTAAAAATAAGGTACAGGTAGTGTAATAAACAGACACGGGCAATTGATGTTAGCTTTTGTTCTTGTTGATATGGTGCCAACAGCTTTTGTATTTATTTTGCTATTTACCGTATGGACCAAAGATTTAACTGGGGCTGACTGTAAATGAAATTTAAAACAAACATTGCGAATCCTAAAACATTCTCAAAACAATGATGACAAGAATGACTCTAATATTAAGTAATACCATCTATGAACAATAATAGAATAGATATACAAGTTTGAATAAAAGGTCAATTACTGTTCACATATTGATTAGTAATTATCCGGCTCTGTTTTATTTGCGAAGCATCTTAATGTACGAGTTAAGTACAAAACAAAACGGAATACTGTAAATGTTAATAAAGATGTTTCATAAAACTGTTATTTTATATATGTACTTGTAAAAATTATGTGACACTAATATGAGATATGAAGAAGCTAAAAATACAAATTAACTTGATATATGAAATTATTTAATCATGAAATGTACATATTTTTAGTTACGTATATTCAGAGAATAAATTATAAAAACAAAGTTCGTTTGATTTTTCTAAATGGAATTAGACAAACACGTTTTTCTGTATTGCCTTTGGTTAAGAATTTGCTAAATTGAAAACTCATTTATTGGTTAAACTAATAACTTTCATCTTTATCTATCTAAACTGTAATTACTCTGTAAATGGTTCAAATTTGTACAACGTAAATGAAAAAAAATCAGGGGAGCTAATTCGGTCCAGCAGATTCCGAAAATAGTTTTTGTCTGCCTGTTAGAACATCACATGAAAACTACTGAACAGATTTAAATGAAACTCAAAACGGAGCTAGCTTATATCACTGGTTGTAATTTGGGATACTTTTTATCTGGATAAAGAACATCGTTTTCGATGGATAGAGGAAAATAGCGAAAAAAATGGCGCTGCGATCGCATCTATTTTGGAAACTACTGAAGGTACGTATATGAATGAAACTCGCCACTGCTGGCTTATAACCCGAATTAACATGTAGTATATATTTTATCCCGATAAATGACGTTGTTTCACAGACAGATAGATTAGGAAAATAGATGGCGCTCCAATTGCGTTTTTCAATTCACTAACAAATACCTACGTTGTCATAACGTATCGTTCGTTGTATTATTTCAAATCAGGTTGGCTTCGACTGACCTCTATGTCTTGTTGGGCAGTCTAGACTATATGGACTTAGTTTCTTTGTTGTTATTATTATATGTAAAAACCCGAATTAAGTATTTATGTAAGTAAAATAAAATGAAGCTACTGCTTAGGGTTCGACACGCGGTGCAGCCGCAGGTCAAACTCTAATCTGTCTATCTTTATATATAACATTCTTCTGTGTGTGTGTGTGTGTGTATGTGACTGAACTCCTAAACTGCTTGACCGATTTCGGTGACATTTTTTGTGTGTATTCAGGTGGATTCGAGAATGGTTTAGATTTATAATTGGACTCGGCAGTTGGCGCTGTAATCGGGTTTTAAATTTTATTTTTTCAGGACAGGATGTCTGCCGGGACAGCCAGTAATATAATAAATCTAGGGGGATCTAAGGGGTGTGAGTTTGTGCAATGAAATTAATAAATGAGAAAAAATCACAGGGTAATCCGGGCCTGCAAATTCTGGAAATGTAAAATATTTTTTGTCTATTTTCATTACTAAACCGATTTAGTTACATAAAACTTAAT
Source organism: Dendrolimus kikuchii (assembly GCA_019925095.2). NCBI lineage: Eukaryota > Metazoa > Arthropoda > Insecta > Lepidoptera > Lasiocampidae > Dendrolimus > Dendrolimus kikuchii. The sequence continues at coordinate 9,916,077 of CM034393.1, read as the reverse complement.
ACAGGGCTAGCTTACATCTCGGTTCAACACTTAAGAATGTATGTAAAAATGTCAATGATGTCATTTTCGTGGAATACACGAATATAGGCACTTTTTAGGTGCACTGTTGTAAACAACTCTTTCTTTGAACAGTGATTATATAAAAGATATGTATACTTTTAAAAAGGGCTGTAACAGACCAATATGAAGTAAAAGAATTTTTGAGATTAGATTTTGTTTTGTTATTGGCATATAATGTTAAATGAAAAGAGATCAATTTTATTGAACATATATTTATAACAAGTATTCCTAATATAACCTAATAATATGGTACATCCATCCTACTGAGTCTAAGAATAAAATCTAATAAATACATTTGGACTTTGACCTCTATTGGTTTATTTGTAACGAAGAACCCCGGTACACCTGCCTTCTCCAAAGTCACTTGCTGATCACTCACCTGTAGTAAAGAAATTAATAATTACATAAACACAAATATATAAATGTTACAGATTTTTATTATATTTTGTACATAAGTACTTGAGACATCGGTCACTGGTATAGGTATGGAAGAATGTTGAAGCACTATAAATGTTTAATCTAAAATATACCTCATCTCATAAACTACTTACGGAATTGTGGGAGCTTTACATTCTAAAATTTAGAATTTTCTCCTTCATAGTTAACTAAGAGGAAGGAACACAAATTTTAATACTAGATTTTAGAAGCTAACATCTTCCTTACCAATAAATTACAATAATTTAATGAAAAAAATAAATAAAGAACATTTTCATGACTTTTTAAAATTAATCTATCTAATATGATATTCCACATGATTATATTATATACATTGAAATTTTTTTTCCACCTCTAATTACATATACAGTGCATCTTTACTTGTTTCATGGTTTTACTACATATAGATTTATTATTCAATAAAAATATCGTATATAACTACTCTTTGTCAGATTTAATCTATTTTGACCCAGTAATTTTAAATAAAAATACAGATGACCAAGAAACATGATGAAAATATAGTGATACCATTTTTGGTAGTGTCTAGGAAACCTTAAAAAGTATTTTTTACCTTCTGATCTAACTGGATAACCAGTTTCATATCAGTTTGTTTCAATTCTTCCTTATGCCTTGTCAATAGTATAGTTTTCTGAAGCTCCTGTTGCTCTAGATTGGTTGTATTTATCATGTTTTGTATTTCTACTAAAAATAAGATATAAATGATAATATTACTACTTTGAATTTTATTTATAGCATATATATTATGCAACTTAACAAGTAGAGTAGGCCATGTATGGGGAGAATCAGTCACCTGTTGTCTGATGTTTCAATAGGTACTAGAGGATCCTCCAATAGGTGTTCTACATACTCTGTCCAGTACAGCTATAAGGCTATAGTGACAAATACAAGGCTATATAAATTATTTAGTTAATGTTATTTGCTATGTATTTGCCTGAAATAACATGCATACAATATTCTTTATTATAGTACACATATTTAAGATATGGCCTCAGCTTTTAATATAGGTACCAATTACAAACTTAAAAAGGCACTATTAATTATTTATCAACCTTAAAGCTGAAATACAATATCTATGACATCTACTTTACAACCAGTACCAATTATTTTCTTGGCAAAAGCACTCCATCCTTATCCATGGTAGTTTGGTAAGTTTCACACATTAGGATTCTTAATGTAAGGGTTTCCTTAAAATATTTTACTCTGAATAAAAACTTGAATACTTATTTACCAGCAGACTATTAATTTCATCATAATAGATGGCAAACAAAATGCAGCAGAATCTTTTAACAGGCAACTAAGGCATTTAGTAAGATTTTAAAACAATAATGTTAACATTTGCAGCTAATAAACCAAGTAGTACTGTTGTAGTTGACTTTAAATTATGAGAGATAAACTTACATGTATGTCTATTTATAATTTGTAATCTTTGTTGAAACAAATGTTTCTCAGTTACATGCTGAATTTCCATTAGTCCCTTTACTATTTCAAAAACAGTATCATTTAGAAGACAATTTGCTAATCCAGATAGAAGCTCGATTGGAACTCTCATTTGGTATTTTCTGTAATTATTTGTTTTATATATAACGGGCGTTTTTAGGAATTCATATTTCTAATAAGAGGAAAGTAAAACAGAGATTCACTAGATTGTGCATGAATTTAAAAATAATCAGACATTTTACTCACGGTGGCAATTCTCTAGCCATTTCTTGTAGTTGTTCTAATAGAAAATATAATTTCCGTTGCAGGGCTTCAGGTGTTGGTACATTTGGTTCCATCACAAACCCATATATGTAGAGATACTGTAAAAAAAATAGGCAAATGCTGGTTTTCCCTTAAATTAATAATATGCATATTCTAACTAAAGCTTTTATAATAATTAATAATTTAATGATCACTAAATAAGAAGCCCGATTTGACATTTGACAGCTGTATAAATGGGCAATCCACCGGGTTTGAAACCCGGTGCTTTTAAAAAACCTGATAACGGATAAACACCCGCAAGCACCCATAAACACCCAGTAAATTGGGTATCTTGTCTGTTTGATTTGATGAAATTAAATTAGTGATGTTAAAAAATATTTTTTAAAAGTGATTTTCATTCATTTCATTTCTTTGTAGGCAACATTAGTTAGATCATGGAGGGTAAAATAAAATAGTACGAGATAAAAACGAAATTTCAAAAGTCACATTTTCTATTATTTCAACTTTTGAATAGCTTATTTTATGTTGTAGTGTGTAATTAGCGTTGAAGACTCGCGCGTAAGCTTGTTAGTTGTCATATTCTTCATTTGTAAGTTGATTTACATGATAACCCTTGCTTCCTGTAAATACTTTAAAATTTGTTCATAGCATTTGGTGCGCACACATGGCTTAATATACTTAAATTCCTCCACCACTAATTTTCCGAAGAGCTCATTTCTTTTGTCTTCTACCTCTCCATATAATGCAACATTTTTATCACCACTTTGGTTGCTACAAATTTTACGCTTAGCACGTTGAAGTTGATCGTATTCCTTTTACACTTCTTCGAAACTATCTAGCCACAAACTATGGATACTACGTATATCCATGTATATCTAGCTCTAGCCGTTTTTCTACATCGAACAAATGACATTCATTCGTTCATACTGCTAGATAAATTCCCGAAAGCAGTGTTACCATTTAGCGACAGTTGACAGCTCCAAATGATAACAAAATTATATCAATTGTTAATTTGCAGAAATCCTAGCTTGTTTTAAATTACTATTTACTTCAATTGTTGTAATTTATGTGACCGGTTTCAGTATTTGATTTTAATTTTAATTATTTATTAAATGTCAACACAAATTGCTAGAATTAAAATGAATTATAATCATACAAAACAGCTGAGATTGCGCTTCTTGACACCATACGCAGTGTTGCCGATTTGGCAGTTTTAATGCTAAATTTGGAATATTTTTAAACCTGTTGGCATGAAAAAATGAGCTTTAGCATATTGCATATTTTAGCATTTTCTGAATTTTTTGTATCTTTCGAATTTTAAGTACTATTAATGGCAATTTTTTTATTTGATTGACTTATTGTTCATACCCCTGAAAGATATTTACTTTGTGCAAAAGATTGATAAGCCCATAGACGATATTTTTAAAATAATTAGTGGATATGGTAACTCTGTTATGAATTAGGGACTTACCCGAATACAGAATAGTATAAGATTTTGTTTACATTCGGATTCAGATCTTAGAAGACTTTCAGGTGCAAGTCCGTACTTGGTACCGATACTTGTATTGTGATAGCTTTAAATTAAACGTTTGTTCTTATGTCCTGTGTGCGTGCTTGAAAAGTAGTTTTCGATTGACTCTGGAGAGATAATATGCCTCCAAGATATGAACAACATGATCGAGAAGAGTGGGAGAAGATGAGCGAGTTTAAACACTGGCTAACACGAGCTAAAGAAGATTCGACCAAAGCTTACTGCAAATACTGTAAGTGCAACATTATAGCCAAAGTATAGAGTTGTGATGCCAATGACTATTGATTTTGAAGTTGGCCCTTCAACATCACAAGCACAAGCTCACGACGATGATGATATTGATGATCTACAAATATTATTTGATTTATCTTCATGATAAAATATACTTAAAAATTGCACTGCATTTTTAATTACACTACCTACTTACAATTATTTTCGTTTTTAATTCATTTAAACGAGTGTGTATTTGGCATTTTTATTAGCATATTAAAGTTTGATCTAGCACATTTTTAGCATTATTACCGCCAAAGTCTAGCATTTTTTCCATTTACAAAACGGCAACACTGACCATACGTAGTATCCATAGTACTTTGTGATTACTCCTATAATGAAACAATATTATATTTTGATTGTTCTTTACATGCATAACAGAATTCTGGAGGCCGATACTGTAAATAGTAATGAAGCAGTTTACGGAAATTACGGACTGTAAGTGAAGTTAGGGATAAGAAAATCAATTTGATATTAAAAAAGTATATATATTACTTCATTGTTTTACAGGTTGTATACTAATGAAGGATACATTTATTCAATTCCTAAGGAGTGTTCTAAACTCCTAGATGAATTTGCTGAATCTGCATCTAACTTTACGATGTGTTCTATAAAACATGCAAGACCCATAAGCTTCTGTGAAAAATGTGTTGATTATTACAAAGATTTTTCAATAAAGTACAAAAACTTGACAACAAAAGATATAAATGGGACGTCATGTAAAGCCGTTTTCATTTCTAATGACCGCTTAGAAGTTGTTTTAGAGTATTATAATGGAATTATGTCACTTTGGAATAAAGGGAATTGTAATGGTATGTATGTCACATAATATAGCAGTCACTTTTTGTCTGTCTGTATATCCAGTAACTCTTAAACTACCCAATAGATTTTCAAGTGGTTTTCAACATTAGTTAGGTAAATTTTCAAGGAATGTTTACATATTATATATTAGCTTTTGCCTGCGACTTCATTCATAATACTTACATTGATCTTATGCTATAAATATTCTTGGTGTTTCAATAATCTATTCATGTCTACATGCTATGTAGTGTTTATTGTGTTTTAATTTTATAGACAGGTTTATGAGTTTCTGTATAAATTGCCTAACAGATGAGGCAATTGTAACATTGAAAATTATGATTTGTATTTAATTGTCAAATTTTAATTTGGTGAATAGACAGTCTACAATAGAGAGCTAAACTCAGTGCTTATTGCAACACTTTTATCTTAATTCCATATTATTATTAAATTTATAGCTTGCTTTGACTGGACAAAAGAACCAACTGAATTGTCAAATAATGTAAAACACTTCAATCAAATGTACAATAGCACAATGCAGTGTATTGATCATTGGAAGCCCTCGACAAACAGTTCAGAAGTCTGTGAGCAGTGTATGCAAAATTATTTAGAACTGAATAACTTTTATAATAACATGAGTACAGATTCTGTTGGCTTGGAAGGAGTCTGTGTGGATGTTGTGGATTCTGTAAGTTTGTTAAATTATTGCACATTTTATACATGTATAGTCCAGTGTAGTTTTTTCTAGTGAAGGCTATATGATAACCTCATTTTGAATGAATATTTTTAATTTTAATAGTATCTGATGCTAAAGCAGGGATGATATACATAGCTAAGCAAGTAAGATTTGGCTCAACAAGCTTCGCTTCTTAAAGTTCACATACCCATACTATGTGACCTATTCTTTTACAAATTTTGAACCCCTCTTCAGTGACCACCCATAGTATATACTAAGACCCCACTTTCCCTTCTAGTTTTCACAGTCATTCTTAAATATGGCTTTAAATAATTTTTTGCAAACAAAAAGTTAAAGAAAAATTGATTAGGCTCATATTTGTCCTTTTGTTAATATATCGCTTACAGTGTGACTCAAGAGTGTGTGGATCCATGTAATTACAAGTGAAAAAAATAGTTCATACTTACATGGGGTTACAATTTTGGTGATCATTTTCTATTTTTTTGGATGTTATATGTATACAATTTAAAAAGTGCTAAATGCTGTTTATGCCATATTTGTATATATCACTCTAATAAGCGTGACATTCCCCTAGCGGATATTGACTACAGCTAGGTGACGAGAATCTGAGCCCCAGAACAGGTCATGTGGTATAGATATGATCCTTAAAGTAGCCTGGTGAAAATGACTGTAGTACCATATGTACAGCTAAATTAGCTTTCAGACATTTTTACTTTGTAGTAGTATTTGTATATACAAATACTATAGCTGTAAATATTTACAGGACTTTTAAACTTGAAATTTGATATTAAAAATTGTTTAATAATCATAGTTATTATTTTAATATTATTAGTTTCATATTAAGTACCTGCCCATAAAAATACATAAAGGCAAAAAACGTCTTGAAGCAAATTTATCTGTACATTGTATGTGCTCACATATCTATCACCTTCTTTAGGAAAAACTGCCAAAAATTCTTGCGTGGACTATTTATAATTGCAGACTTGTTTAGATTAAAGGGACATGAAACAATGGTAAACATTGAGAATCTTTTTTTGACAATCAATTCATCTACTTTTGTAATTGCTTCATTACTTGCTATTCATAAAACTTATTTCAAAGTCTAATATGGTTTATAAGTAGGTTACACATTCATTTGTTATAACAAACAAATCTTAAAACCTCACATAACTCCTTCATCCACTTATGTCTTTAATTGATTGTAAATTAAATCACAATTATAGTAAAATTACTGTAGGATAGTCGGTATGTAATATATCTGTGATATTAGAGTGTGGGTAGCAGTGATACTTAATTGACTACACATCTGCCATGTGTTGTTCTAATGTTTTGGTACTAATATAAGCGAAATGGGTATGTTATTGATATGGACAATAATAATTATAACCATGAAATAAAACTTCTTCCATGTTAAAACTAAATTAATATCAGCAGCAACACATCTTTATTCCGAACTCCTTTAGTTGAATTTGATTTAATTATAAAATGTGGTTAAATAATGATTCAGTAACATAAAAATCTGGAGCTGATCTCCGGCACCCAGATAAAAAAATACAGTAGTTTGCTTATGAAATTCAGCCTACTGTAGCCTGGACAAGCCTAGAACTTCTGTATTCATTAGTTTCTAATATTTAAACTTCTAAAGGTATATTTTCATATAAAAACTTTTATCTTCCAGATGAATGCAAGTAGATACATATGGAGCAAAACCCTTAACTGTTGTAAATTAAGACAGTCCCCTGAAACAGTATTTTTGGTTTGCACTGGAATCATAGCATCTTTGCCATTAATCTTCTATTTGACTGTAAGATTTTGTGGACCTATAAGAGATTTGCCTAAAGTATTGAAGCGTAAGTTACATTAAGGTCTTTATTATGGGAATATTGTAGTTTAAAATATGTAGTAACATAAGTAAAGCTGGATGTCTTTAAAGTGATTTGGCCATGAAGGAGAGAATGAAAGTTGGGCCCCAAAATGTTTGAGAGTAATCTAGATATAATACTCTTATAAAATTAACATATGGATGAAATTAAGTATAAATAGTATACACAATGCTGTATTGAAATCTTGAAAAAATTAAGATTTGTATTAGCCATGTGAGAGTAATGGGGTATTTTTAGTCAGTCCTTGAGAAATTATATTAATTATAAATAAATAGATTTTCACCCTCAAATGATTCCTATTTTAGGCAATAGGTGGCAGCATATTTCCAGTCTTAAAAATTGTCTTACCCTTCAAAACTTCAAATTGTGACATAGTAAATTTTGAAAATGTTAAGCTACTAGAGCCTCAATATATTATCAATGAAAATTGTTTTGAAAAATTTTCATTTAGTAAATGAGATACAGGGTATTCTCAAATAGATGTTTTTTATAGCAAAATGTTAAAAACATTGGATATTGGTTGCCTTTATGGAGTTTTTCATGTCCAACATGCATGTGGCCTATTGTATTTAATTATTGAGTTTTTGAGCCAATGCTAAGTAAGAATCATATAAAATGACATTTTACATACATAAAATATGAAGAGGTTAATGCAAGGTGTTGGAGTATTTTTCTTGCAGAGATTTTGGAACATGAGATCTATAACATCTACTATTATATTTTTTAATAATAGTCATAAAGGGACATTGGATTGGTTCAAGTGCTAGCAGAGTGCTCTGCTTGAGCAGGTTTTCTTGCCTAATGTGCATATCCAGAAAGTTTCCGACATGTTGATGAATGAACATGAGACATGCCCATTTAATTTAGTCCTTTGTGTACCTCACCTCTAATATTATGAGTGGTTGGAATACTGTCCACTTCCAAGAAATAGGAAGGCTTAATTACATCTAAGACTCTTTTGGGCTAATATTGTTAAAATATATATAAATATACAAGATTCAACATTACAATCCTGTATGCATTTGTCTTTTATTTCAGAGTCAAGATTCAAGCAAACGATTCTCAGATCTGTAAATGCAAGGATCAACTAGTTTAAAATAAAATAATTATATTTAACACAACTTTGTATATTTACATTGGAACCAAAGATACTAGACATAAAATTTGTAAATTTCATATGTTGTTTTTTCTGCCACAAAAGTTTATAGGCACTGTTATTGAGGATAGTATTGGTTTCAAATTGAGTTATATTATATTTTTTTATCGGTGTCGTGCTTTTTTGTTGTTACTCTTTTTAATACTGCTATTTGAATTTGTACTGCTTCCAGACAATTTATGTTTCAATGGGTTTGGTGTCACATCACCTTTTATCAAACTACTCATACTGATTTCTTTTTCTTTTGGGGTTCCAGGCCTACTATCTAAACCAACATTTGCCAATATTTTACTTTCATTACTAAAAGATTTCTGTAGCATTCCTGAAGATGTTGCTATTTTTTGTGTTGCATTTTGTTTAGTTTGTGAGTGGTTCAACACTTTGTCTAGACCTCCATTAGTATGTTGTTTTCCAGCCGGTTTTGATGCAATACTTTCTGTAGAACCATGTATGGTAGTGTGATTTAAACTTCCCACATTAAGCCCTGAACTGATTTGTGTGTCTGAAGAATCCTCATTTGTTTGGGAATCAGTTTCACTGTTTCTTTCATCTAAAAAAATTATCAATTAGTCCTGTTGCATAAAAATAGATGTATCATAATAATGAATCATTATTCAGTAACTCACTTTTAGTTTCACCAGAATCCACAAGACCACTGACTGCCTGAAATTAGCAAATGCAAGTTTTTATGATAAGTTCATTCTAATGCAAAAATCCTTACTAGCAGCAAACAGGTTAATGATTATGGATGATCACATAAACGGGTGCTCTCTTAGTACTCTTTAAAATCTGACAATTATGGTACAAAATTGTTACAATTAACTGTAGTGTTTTCAGTCATACCATTTTAATTTTAGTATAGAATTTTTTGATAGTTGGTGTTAAGTTTTCAGTAATTAAAATCCATTTTTAACTGAAATTAGTTACAAAGTTTAAGCATACAGTGTATACTGTATATAAATATAAAATAAGTTTATACGTTTTTATAGCCTTTGTAATTTAGTACTTTTTTGAGTAATAGACAAATTATGAACATAATGTTACTTTATTCTGAAAAATCTCACCAAAAATGTAGGCTGGTGTAGTAAGGTTTAAACCCTTCAACCCTTCGAGGTCAGCATCACCTTTGGTGTTGTAAATGTCTATAGGTGGCAGTAAACACTTTCCATAGAAGTGTAGAAAATTGTATTAAGTAGGTATTGTTAATTTTATTTATTTCTCTGTAACATTCTGAAAAAAACTGTTACACTACATTAGCTTGCATAATTTCCGCAGTCTTGAACACACAACTGGTTAGTATTGCAAATAAAATTACAAACAATTATTATTGTGCATAAATCAGATTGTGGTAGAACAAGCTTAATATGTGGTATGACAGAAATTAGCATTTTACTAAAAAAAGTAAATCTATAGATGTTTTATACACGAATTTTAAGTGGTGGAAATTATAAATTGTTCCTTTTTTTATGTAATTGCATTTATTTATACAAAAAAGCAATTGATTTGTTCTGCAATGTATTTAAAAATTGTTATCATTAATATATTGATTAATTGAAACATTACAAAAGTATATAGCTAATCATCCACTAAACTCATAAATAAAAAAATGTTTTGTATGAGACATTTGCACATCATAACTGTTTGTGTATATAAATAATGAATGGTTACCAGTCCGTTCTGGCTACGCTGTACACTAGTGCACTTTGATCTAAAGCTAACCTAACCTAAATCATATTTTTCTTACTGGTTGTGATCTTTCACCACCCATCACAATACTATTACTGATAAATAAGTGAGGTATGTTTACCAAAAATTAATATTTCAAAAAATCCAGACCATAGGGGTTGCAGAAAGGGTAAGTATACCTACCCACCCACTACTTACAATTTGTGTATCGAATATCTGAGTAGCAGCAAAAATAAAGGAGAATTTTATTCCTATGAGTATTAGCATTTATATGTTGTTTATTACTTACGGCAATAGAAGTAATACTTGATTTGGAAAACAATCTCTCTGCTTCTTTAAATTTCCTATTTCGTTTGTCTGCTTTCGAATTAGTGCTTTTGTTTGTAGTAAGATATCTGTCCCATCCTCGAATGATATTGCCATAGAGTTGAGTATCCTCTAAATACGACCCTTCAAATGCATAGATCTGACGTTCTAAATTAGCTAGGGTTTCCTGAGAAACATACATGAAATGAATAAACAGTCTTAAATGGTCAAATAATTTAAGAATTGAGGAAGTCTTACAGCAACTTCAGCTTTCCTTTTCACTAATTCCGCCAACTCTGCTCTTGTATCGGCCACGGAGGACTGTTTGGAGGCCATATTGTTTCTTTTTGATTGCACGCTTTGGGCTTCACTGGCGGGGCTTTGTGGTGACACAACCATGTCGTATGTTACAATTTTAACGGTATTTAAACTTCCATAACTTAACAACGACTATATGAAAATAAAAACAAATATTTAGCACTAGAAAATTTGATCAATATAACAAGAATAGTTGTACTACAGCTCAATATTAGCTTAGCGCTATTACTGTCAGTGTCACCGACGATTGTGGCGATTGTCATTTTTGTCAAGTCAGAAAATTATTTACGAGTTAGGTACATCTTTTTTTTAAATTTATTCATGACCACAGATACAAAGTCTCAGTCGGATACATTGATAACCTCCTAATGCCCAGGTTATTCAACGCGTTTTTCAGTAAACGCCCAAAGTCCTTAAAAAGGTTTCAATGGCGAAAACCCAAGACTGAACTCTAAAAATTTTATATACATACATACATAACTTCACGCCAGTTCTCTTGCGGGGTAGGCACGAACAACAGAGCACCATTTAGGCTTATTATTACACACCTCACTTGCTTCTTTGACATTCTTAACTCTTGGCGTGCACGCTCGTCTGTTCTTAAGGCTCCTGACATCACCTTCTGCTAGTACACGATCAATTTGATCATGGAAGGTATGTCGTGGCCTTCCACGACTTCTGCATCCATCCACTTTTGCATTGTATATCTGTTTAGCCATTCTTTCATCATGCATTCTTTCCACATGCCCGAACCACCGGAGTATTCCATTCCTTACCTTCACCCCGACACTCTCTTTCAGACCAACTCTCTTTCTTACTTCGGTATTACGAACGCGGTGCGCGAGTGTCACTCCGCAGATTTTGCGCAGTGCTCGCATCTCGACCGCGTTTACTCTACTTTCATGCTCTCTCTTCCATACCCAACTCTCGCTTCCATGCGTGAGCGTAGGCATCCAAGACATACAAACTCACTCACTTGCTCCAGCATAACATCATCGATCATTATCCTTGCATTCGTTCTGGTTTCTTCTCTTTAAAACACCATAACCTTTGTTTTCTTCGCATTCAAATGTAAGCCCCTCGCCTGACAGTCATCTTTCATCATTGTGACTAGTGTTTGCAGTTCTGATGGCGATTCAGCTAAAAGCACGGCACCATCCGCATAAAGCAAAGTGTTTACAACTAGATCACTCATCCGCACCCCAACATCCGTCAATCTTATTCTCTGGAAACAATTGTCCAGGTATAGGATGAACAGCAAAGCCGACAGCACGCAGCCCTGCCGGACGCCAATATTGACGCCAAACCAGGGGGACAGGCTGCCTTCCACCCACACCCATGCCATACAGTCCTCGTAAGTGGACTGCACAGCACCCATCAATTGGCCATTAATCCCATACCGGGCAATATGTCCCAGAGGTCCTTCCGCACAACTCTGTCAAATGCTTTCTCTACATCCACAAAACCGCAGAAAACCTTCCGGCCTATAGCCAGCTGTTTCTCTACGATATTGCGGAGCGAGAAAACTTGATCCATACATTTCTGAAGCCCCCTTGTGCATCCCACAGTGATCCATCGGATACCACTCTCATTCTCTTTTCAATAATCTTCGCATACACTTTAGATGCTGTGCTGATCAAACTGATGGCCCTGTAGATGGCGCACTCCATACGTGACCCCTTGCCTTTATAGGGCACGATGACAGCACGGCACGGCACGTGCACGATAAAAATTTTACTTTACAGTAATCGCACAAGTATGATATTTTTTTACTTGTATCAGGTGAACAAGGAGAAGCAAAAAAAGGACAAAAATAGATTACCTTTTGGTAGGACTGGGTCAGAAGTACTAGACTTCAAACAAGTAACTTTTACAACATCAATTTTTTTAACTATCCTCAAAAATATTAAAATTGAAATTAAACTTAAAAATCAATGTTATAACTAAAACTGCTTTAAAATTAAGAGAAACGTTTATTTTATTATTATTTGTTTAAAACATTGAAAACAATCGTGATAGTCTTTATTAACCCTATAAAAAAGTCCTAAATTTTGAATTAAGTTAATTTTCACTATATCTCAGATTCATATAAGTTTTGATGTAAACAGCAAATATAGTATATAAGCACCTATTTTTTATAAGCATATGAACACAAATAGTAAAGATTTCATGAATAAATTAAGATTAATTTTCACACTCGACAATCTTCTTCGAAGACAAATTTCTTTTGTTTTTGTTGGTACTATTGCTTGGTCACACAAATGAATACTTCGAACATCTGTTTGGATACATTACTTTATAGAAACGCAATAAATTGAAACTAGCAGCAATGCCTGAAGTTTGGATATTTAATATAGTACCTTGGGCGTTTATTCATTAAATTAGATTTGGTGCTGAGCCATGATCACTATTTCATTGAACAACTTTTTTAAGTACCGTGGGCGCTAGAAGGATAAATTGAACTTAACATAATATAATCTACGAGTTACAATGGAAGTAGTATTGCCAACTATCATTAAACAGAAATGCGTTTGATTGGGATGTGTTATGAAATAGACCCCTATTTTTATAAAATACTAGTTGTCCGGCAGACGTCTTGCCCTGACGAAATAAAATTTAAAATCCGATTCTAACGCCACCTGACGGGTCCAATTTTGAATCTAAACCATTCTCGAATCCACTTGAGCACGCATAACAAAAACTTCACAAAAGTCGGTTCAACCGCTTAGGAGGAGTTCAGTCACACACATACGTGTAGAAGAATTTTATATATATATATATATATATATAAAGAACGGTTATGTTGCTTATATGAAAATTTCAAAAAGATGTGTAACATGAAATTAATGATGGCATCAAAGAAAGAGTGGGACTTAAAGTATGGAGCCATCTATTTGATGCTTATGGCTAAGTTCCACGAGAGGCTCGCAACGACCACGTTCACGACCGCAATTTTACCCGTTCCACTTGCTTGCGGGCGTTACAATCATATAAACTTTATTGGAACGGATTATGGAGCGTTGACGTCATTAACGACTAAATACACAAATGTCATTGGTTGATTTGAAAATCGCGCCTTTTTCAATGTCAATCGAAACCGAGAATTAATGCTCTGTGGTCAACGCCCACTTCAACCCACCTCTATGGGTCGTTGTGAGCGTCGTGTGATCGAAAATAATGAAGTAATTACTGACGTTTTCGCCATTACCATAAAGACCGCGGTCACCTTGTGGAACGGCAGACGGAGCATTTTGAGTGTTGTGAGATACTAAAGAAACGCACTCTATGTAATTTAGTTGACAGCAGAATTTTTTTATTAGATGGAACAAATCCAGCAGAATGAAAAAATAGACATAAAAATCTGTTGAGTAGTTTCGGAGTTCATCGCGGTCAAACACTGTGTCAGGGTATTTTTATATATATGTTACAGTCATAGTGATTAAATAGCTATTATATATAATGACTGGTCATTATTTATAATAGCAAAATTGACTAGACAATGTAATAAATTAATCACTATCCGGATATTATTCATAATAGCGGGTCAAAGTTAGCCAAAGTAGTAAATACGGTCTAATTGACTTGTTACCCCTCCCGCTCTTCATCCCGCTTGTAAGAATAAATAATAATTATGACCCAGTTAATTAATGTCAGTTTATTTTAAATATTTTATTATTGTAGTCTTTAAAAAGCGATACCAAATACTTGTATTGATCTCAATTACTGGCCTTGCCTGCTCATATAATTTTTTCTTTGCTATTGTTGCTGTATTTGGAGTTCTTCAAGCAAGAAGACCAGCAACAAGAGTTTTATCAGCAGTTTCACTACAGCAACTTCACAACATTAGAACGCTGTTATTCTTCCATGTCAAGTTCATGTCATAACTTACTTTTATCTTGATTTTCGGTAGGTAAGTAATACTTATATTTTTAAGGACTCATCAAATAAATGTAATATTTTGAGTAAAAACCTGTCAGTCTTCATCTATAAGTATAATCAAAGATTATGAAATAATAAAACAAATTGAGGTTCATCGGGCTTATTGTTTGGTACTAGTTCTTGTGGTTTCTTTTTGGTTAATTCTTTTGTTTGTTATATTTTAGTAGATGCTTCTACCGTTGCTAAATTTGACTTTCACTAATAGCACTCCACCAACATGAAGGATGGCTTTTCACTTCGACGGTGCAACAACATAAAAAAGCAACACCGTGTTTACAGCCACCTTGAGATGGACAGTCATGACACTGAACGCTTTCCACAACTTTTCTTGTTCGTGTTAAGTATAGCTACATATTATGAAGTAGATCGTGCTTTATGCTCTGGGCAAACTACACTTAAATACTTTGGTCTCGTTTGAGTTGAACAGAACCTATTGTGTCGTCACAGAAAGACTCCTCCAGACCTGTAACAATCAGTATATATAGTTTGTAAACATTTACAGATCCGCGTTTGTTAAATTTGTAAAGGGAATTAGGCCGCTAGAAATACTTCATCGCAGTTTAAAAACTTTTTAGTTCGGCAGAACAGAAGTCAGAACATATTCTTGGCAAATTCATACTATCGGCATAAATAAAACCGTGTTAAATTATATACTTTAATATAAGATATAATACAAATATAAATAAATGTTGGAGAAACCGAGTAACAGAATCGAAGTCAGAAAATCAAGAGACGTTTACTGTTGTTAAAGTTGTTGTTGATTACTTAGATATTATGTGCATAGTATTCTCCGAGAATAATTCTCGTAGTTTGTTATTGTTTATAAGACAGTGACATCGTACTATGGCGGCATTGGCGGCTACCGTTTCTCGTGCTTGTGGAACAGATAAAAAATATTGAAACTTTAAAACGAAATTTAATAAATATAACTCATTTTTATGAATTCTTATTAGTTTATTTCGATTTCATATGGAGATAAGTATGTATCTTATGCATTCATCGATTTATTCTAAGACATAGTAAAAATACCGTATTCTGCTTCTACTACTCATTTCATTTGGGGTGCAGTCATTCAGTAGTGACCACAGAATACTTCTATATATTATACTGGTAGGGTAGTGACTCGACAACTGACATCTTGAGGTGCGACGAAAATGTTATGAATACGAATAGTGTATTTATGATATATAATATACTAGAGTTTACCCCGCGGCTCCGCCGCGCGTCAAACTCTAGTGCGTACCTCTTGTTTTAAGAGCAGGCGGTAATACAGAATATATTGTATTGTATTTTTATGTTGGTGCTATTTGCCCTCGGAGGATTTACTTCATTTTATATCGCAAACTATCCCATCTATCGGGATGAATAGTATCTATGTCCATTTTTGGTATTCAGACAGACAGATCTAGTGAAAGTCGCATTTTTATAAATATTATGAATTTTTATATCTCAAAACCTGATAAATGATTGATCCCCCATACAAACTTTAATACCCTAATTCAATCCGTTCTAGTTTTATTTATATAACTAAATATTGTGTAAACTACACAAACGACTAAAACTACCAAACGTACTAAAACTGCCGAAACTACCAAATCTACCAACCAAAACTACCAAATCCACCAACCAAAACTACCACAACTATCTAAATTACCACAATTACCAAATCTACCACAACTACCAAAACTATCACAACTTTTTTTTTCTTTTGGTTTTGAGGCGAGGGAAAATGCTTAACCGATTTACGCACAAACTGGGTCGTTGCTAGGGGAACGACACGCGTCGGTCGGGGGCGATAACACTGCAGCAATAGTATGCTCTTGGCAGCGCTCCGTCCGCGATCGACGTCACAGAATAGTGTGGAAGACTCCGAGCGTTGCTGCACGGGCGAGCAACCCCAATACCCACTAAAAACCCCCTCCTCCCTGACGACCCTGCGCTTTGAATGTGTTGGAAAGGCTGAGATTTAGAACATAGTTACGCCCAGCCGATCCAGCGCAATAAAGTGCCTGGAGTGTGCCCTGGGAGAACACACCCCACTTCGTTGTGCGGGGGTAGAAGGTCCTTTGCTCTCCTAGCAAGCTAAAGGCCCCCCGCGAAAACTACCACAACTACCACAACTACTACAACTACCAAAACTACCACAACTATCAAAACTACCGCAACTACCAAAATAACCGAATATACCAAATCGACCAACCAAAACTACCAAATCTACAAACTAAAACTACCACGACTATCAAAACTATCACAACTACCAAAATAACCGAATCTACCAAATCTGCCATAACTACCAAATCTACAAACCAAAACTACTACAACTACCAATACTACCACAACTACCAAATCTACCTAAACTACCAAATCTACAAAACAAAACTACCACAACTACCAAAACTACCACAACTACCAAAACTGCCAAACAAAACTGCCAAAACTACCTAAACGACCAAATTGACCAAAATAAACAAAATGACGAAAATGGCAAACCAGAAATAAAAAACCTATCCTAGTATCCGGGATAAACTTTACATAAATCTATCCCAAAATCTATCCCAGTATCCGGGATGAAAAGTATCCCTTGGTCACCCTCGATATTCAAATTACATATGTACCGAGTATCAGCTAAATCGGTCCAATAGTCTTTCCATAAAAGGATAACAAACAGAGAGACAAATATACTTTTATCCCGGAAACTATCCCATTTTCCGGGATGAAAAGTATCGTATGTTCATTCTCGGCATCGAAAATATATATATACTGAGTTTCAGCCAAATCGGTTCAGTAGTTTTTACGTGAAAACGGAACAGACAGACAGACAGAAAGAGTTACTTTCGCATTTATAATATTAATAGGGATATGCGGTGTCTCCATGTACACGGTATTTACCGTAGATGCACCGTAATCCGGTCTTTATCTACCGTCAAGGTAATAATGTATTGCCGTGTCATATATTACCGTATTAGCGTTATAAATTTTGTCGTATATAACAATTTCATCATGTACTGCATAAAACAAATTTTAGTCACTTAACAAATATTGTAATAGCAACACTGCTCCTGGTTGCCGGATACTAGAGAAATGCACCAATATCCAAAAGTTTATCTCCACTCATCATAAATAAAACTACCAATAAGCCTTGGCAATCTATTCTCGTCCTTATTTTAATATGGAGGAAGGAGTGAAATTTGTAAGTGTGATGAATGAATGACGTAAAATTACGTTGTTTTGATATAGTAACGCGTTGCTAATATTCTAATAAACATTGAGTTATAACGCTAATTTTATGGTAATAAACATTTAAATCAGACTTTTTCAAGTTCAAGCTTTTATCTCAGAATAATCGTTATTTAAAAGTTATAGACGAGGGTTTACGGTTTTAAGTTTAATATTTCTTTTAGTATTGTAAGTGAGTGAGTTGACTAGGGCTAAATAGAAGGTTCACAATGGAGAGTGATACTGAAAGTAATGATAAAGACCAACTTGTTCTACTAAACAAGCTAGAGCTGGAATAAAAAGGAAGCATTATAAACAAAAGTTTAAAGCTGAACCGTGTAAACTGAAAGAATTTTCTATGTGGTTAAAAAAAAAAAAACATCCCAAAGATGAATACAAAGCAACTGATTCGGAATAATCGTTATCATCATCATCGTCCGAGCGGTCAATCCCCGCTCGTGGGATTGACCGCGGAAGGGTTTGTTCTGATTAAGAATAATATTATGTATAATTTCGCATGTTTCATGCAATTTAAATTTTCTTAAAATATTCAGACTTGATTTGGTTAATAAAATTCTTTTTTTTTTTTTTTTTTTTCCTTGAAAAATTACACGGTAATTTACACGAACACTTTTAGTAGAGTCACCGTAATTTTATGTAGAAACACCGTATTTTTACCCTTGCAACACGGTAACGCTCGATTGACACAATGGAGACACTGTATATATGATATGATATTAGTGATAAACTTTGCGTAATTTTAAACTCATTTTATATTAAATTATTGTTTTATAATTTATGCTTTGAATCGAAATCAAAGATAAATCCTAATTAATGTGAGAAATTGGATAAATAACTATGCCAGTTAACTATATACCTCGAGTAACACAGGTCATGGAATTTTTAATAAACTAATATCTATTATTTTACGCTGATTAAATTAATTGTAAAATTGTGGTATAAACACTGCCTCCGATCACCAGTTAGTTATGCGGGGAACAAATATCTTGTTTAATAAGGCTACAACTCGGATTTCCTGTGCACGAATTTTAAGTAGTGGGTGGGCTTAGTGGGTACGGGGGATAGTACACTTACCCTTTCTGCAACTCCTAGTTTCCGGAGTTCTTGAAATATTTATTTTTGGTAAACATAACCTCACCTATTTTTTCGCTAAAATTATTGTGATGGGTGGTGAAAGGTCATGACCAGTGAGTAGAACAGTGATTTAGGTTAGTTCCAGACCAAAGCGCATGAGCCGAGTGAAGCGAGCTTGCTGCGCCAGCGGTCGGCGAGTGCCACAACCGACTGTTAACCATTTACTATTTATTTTATACACACGATTTATAATTTCGTCTTTATTGGCCGCTATTTTGAATATTTTTATGGTTACTCTTGTAGTGTATGTGAATGTGCTCTGTTGTGTTTTTTCTCCATTTTTTTTAACAATACACACTGTTTTATTTATTCTTTTTCTGTTGATTACTGTACTAACTTTGTAAGTGCAATATTAGTGAAAAAATAATTGAGGTTACGTTTATTAAAAAAACTGAAGTTCTCTGGACTGTAGGGGTTGTAGTAGGCATTTGCTCGCTCATGTAGCAACGCTCGGAGTCTTCCACACTATTCTGTGACGTCGATCGCGACGGAGCGCTGCCAAGAGCATACTATTGCTGCAGTGTTATCGCCCCCGACCGACGCGTGTCGTTCCCCTAGCAACGACCCAGTTTGTGCGTAAATCGGTTAAGCATTTTCCCTCGCCTCAAAAACAAAAAAAAAAGGGGTAAGTATGCCTCGCCCTTTCTCCATTCCACCACCCCCTACTTAAAATTCGTGCACCGGATAGCTATAGATTTACTTTTAATAAAACAACAACAGCAAATAATAAATTCAAAATTTGAGTTTGGAGATTTTCTAATAATATACATATTTATTGGATAGAGATTCTAGAATTTGATAGTCGCATACTTATAATGAAATTAAGTGAAATATACACAGGCTTTTCTCTTTTCAATGAAAAGGAATTGATTAATAAACAGGTGTCTTATTAAAATATCAACCAACTGTTAAATTTTAACTTATCTTTTTTTATGAAACTTGTAAAATATTTATACAGCTTAGTTATACCGCCTTTGTGAGATTTCAGTACAATGGCCTAAGAACTGTTTGCTTGATGTTAATGATAAAGTGTGTACCAATGCTCTCACAATAAGAGATGCCACAGATCACCTAAAGTGCAATAATAAAAGAAGCAAAGTTGGCCTCTAGCACCAAAGCAGAAGCTCTGAAAACAACTGGAATTTGTCATTAGCATTATATTAATATGATACATTTTTTGTCTATTCTAGTTAGATGCAGTTCACTTGGATAGTCAAGTTGAAGAATTACTAAAGCAATCTGTTTATCTTGCCACCAAGTTTATTGAGGTGAGAAATTTTCTGAATTTAATATAGTTGATAATGTTTGTTCAGCTGTTATTGACTACTTTGTGTTGCAGCCACGATACTTGCAACTGCTGTTGCCAGAAATAGAACTACTCATAAGAACATGGATATTCAGAAACTCAGTATGCAACAAAAAATCAACCTTTGGCCAAGAAATGCTATCACTAAAGTATAAAAAAGACTACTTCTCAACCAGCAAATTGTATTGGTATTATGGTTATACTATTGGCTTAAAGTATTTGAAAGAAAGAGCCATATATAGCTTTACTTCAAATACAAACATACAGAACATTATTCACAAATTGGAAACATTTCAAATGATTGGTGACATTCTTAATTTCTTGAGATTCATACAGTCAGGGAAATATCCATTACTCATTGACTTCATACTTGGTCTTGAATTGACAGCTGATAAACTTACAAGAGAGGACTTAACAGATTTTTCATGGACCAGGGAACTGTTGTGGCATAATTTTATTGTAAGTAAGTGTTTGTAGTATGAATGAAATACATAATTTTTAAAATTGGTTATAAACTACGAGTATTACTACATTCTATTGAGGAGAAAACATAAAAAGGTCTATCAGAAAAGCATTGGTCGTACGCAATATCTCTTTACTTTCACATTCTCCCAATTAATTGGAGTTGGTACAATAAGTCTTTTCCTTCCATATTCCTCTATTTGGACTTATGTCCTTTGTCACACCACAAAGCATCATCTCAACCTTCACACAATCTATCCATTTCATTTTTGGTCTACCTTTACCTTCACACGCATCAATTATCTAGTTTAAAATTCTTTTTGTTAAGTGAATTTCATCCCCATGCATTACATGTTCCTGTTACTTTAGTCTTCTTCCTCATAAACTCATAGGTGCAACTTTCAAAGATTCCTTTATTCCTATATTCCTTCATTTCTCACCTTATCTATTTTTGTAAATATGATCAGATACAATATTCTTCACATCAAATCCCACCATCAATGACACTGTTAACACAGCTGAGGAGTACATAAGACTGATTTAAGGTAGTCTGTGCAATGTACTTTAAGGTATAACCTTCAGTACTGTGGAAATAGCTGGACTATTTTCTCATAAATAAATAGAGAAAAATGGTACTTTTCTGAAGGGTAGAATGAGAACGCATTTAGATATCGAAGCAATCAGTATAAATGTATAATAAATTATATAATATCAGCCCATTAATGTCCCACTGCTGGGCTCGGGCCACCCATTATAGGGGAAACGGACAGTATACCCGCCACACTTATCCAAGGCGGCTTGGCAGGGTTGACACATCAGTTATTTCGATATGCAGGTTGCATCACGATGTATTCCTTCACCGTTGTTAGCACGTAGTAATTTTAACAATATGCACATTAGATCAGAAATCTGACTAAGTGGTGCATGTGTTCCGGCTAGGATCGAACCCACGCCCTTTGAGCCATGGACGCGTGCGCTAGCCATTACGCTACCACAACTAGTATAAATGTAATGAATCCCAATAAAAATACTATCCTTATCTTTATGTTTATTATAATAACTTAATGTAAGTAAACTCAATATAATATATACATTAGTAAATATTATTACCTGTTTACAGGAACTGATTGGAACAAGTTTGGCTCTAATAAACATATTTGGTTTGAGGAGGAGATTATCAAAAGTATTGAAATATGTGTGGTGGAGAGAACATTTTAGACATGTCACAAAACTCAGTGAGGTTACTATGACAATGAACACTGGTTGTGCGTTTTGTTCAAACAAGCCTGTATTGCCACACACTATGGGCTGTAGTCACATATTCTGCTATTATTGTTTGATGGTAAATATTTTTGATTGGTTTAAAAAAAAATTAAAAAGTAATGAATATGAGAGTAAAGATAGGCTATAATATAAGAGATGAATAGATTGTTTGCATGCTATATACCAGAATAAAAAGGATTATGAAAGGAAAAAGAACATAGTGTTCCAAGCCTAAATAGTTGTGAACGAAAGATGGACCTAAATAATTTTTCATCATTTTCAGGCAAACAAAATGGCAGACCCTGATTTTGCTTGTCCAAGATGCTATTATAATGGGAGAGATGTTGTCAAGTTCACAATGATATAGCTATAAATATATTTCAATATTATTTTTATACTAAGATATGCTTGCGTCTTCGTCCACCCTTGACTTGAAATTCCCGCGGGATTCTCGGGACACGAACTACCGCAACATTTAAAAAATAATATAAGCCATTGTTCTAGTGAAAACTGTGTCAGAGTAAGATAAGTTATATGCACCCAAACAATTGCAAACCGCTCCCAAGAAAATTAAGTCTAAGAATTTGCTGTCGATCAGCGAAGACCACATCAAAATCGTCCCAGCAGTTTTTACGTGAATCCCGAACAAACAGATAAACAGAAAAGAAATCTAAAAAAATGCATCATGTTCTCCATAGTTTATATAGTGTATTCCAGTTGTTTTTTTAAATAGCTTCAATGTACAGACACGGCATTTTTAGAATTATATAGTATTATAGATATGTATCTAGAACAAGAAGAGCATGTGGTAAATATATTTTCAAAAATTGATTGCTATGTTTTTGACAAATCTAGTATTTTAATTCTTTTGACTATAAAGTAATAGAAACCTTACAAAACTATATGAATTACATAAACCTAAACTATGTATTTTCATTTATGGTATTAAAAGTTTGTTGGAAAGGTAAAGGGATGCATATGTATATTCGTTTTTGTATCAGAAGACAGACAGATTGCCAGTCTATAGTTAAAGGCTAAAGCAAGACTAGTGATACATTTTTGAAGTAAAATAAGGTTTTATGGGGTAAAGGAGCTGTGATAATAGTTTAAGTTTTATATAATCATAAATATTGATGTTATAGTTTGAAATAAATTGTTTTTGTTATTGTGTAGTTTGTTTATCACTGTGTAGTTAAAAACGTTCTTTTGTGCCACTTTGTCAATGCTTATTGAATTGAACTCTGCCTTAAGATTGGTTTACACATATTAAGTATGTCAGTAGGTAAGCAAATGTTAATTAAGTTTTAAGTCACTCAATGCATATAAACAATGATCTTTGTATCCATAATGGCTGGTTTACACATATTATGTTTTAAAAAAATATAGATATCACCTTCGCTTTTTCATGAGGCAGGACAGAGGATATTCTTTTTCTGCCTTATTTTTTTTCCTTTCCTTTGTAAGTATTTTATACTATGGAATATACAGAGTGAATTTTTCAAGCGGGTCTTCAGGGCCAAACCCTAAACTATACTAAATAGCGAAAAACACTCAAAGGAGTTCCGAGGTTGATTTTGATGAAAACTATAGTGGTATCATTAGATTTTTGGAAAATCAATTACCCTCGTCAGGAATTGAATCGGCTGTATTTGAAAAATAAATTTGTATTATTATAGGAAATTATAGGATAGCTTTTAAGGTTCAATTTCTCTGAAGCAATGTCAGACGGCAAACCAAGGGCAAGGGTTGTATTTGAACAAAATGTTCTATTTTTCCATACATCAAAATTGCGCCGGTAATTTGACCTCATTTGAATGCATTCAATGTTTATCCATTAACTTATTGGGGTAAAATAACATGCGTTTCGAATATTAGTTTATAGATGCCTATTAAAAGTATAGAATAATTTTCATAATTTGCATATTGAAAAAATGGGGAGAGGTTTAATGAATGTTTGGAAAATGGAACATTTTATGAAAAGCAACCTTTTTCTTTGATTTTGTTGTTTGACATTCCTTCACAGAAATTGATCCTTACAAGCTACAGTATGATTTGGTATAATAATAATACAGATGTATTCATTTTTTCAAAATTCAGCTGATTCGACTCCTGACAAAGGTAATTAGTTTTTCAAAAATCTAATGATACCATTTTAAATTTCGTCAAAATCGGCCTCGTGACTCCTTTGAGTGTTTTCCCCTATTTATTGATAGGTTTCTTTTTTTTTCGTTCTTTTGATAATTCTTATTTATATGTATTACAATTTACTCGGTATGTAAATTTAACTAAATTATAAGTTCTACTTATTACTAAAATCATTGTGTACTTGCACTGAGTCACAATACGGCACAAGTTATTCTTTAGTCATATTTCGCTGCTGCCTTTTTGCTTGGTTGTTAAATTCGCTATAGGCAAGACTGAATTCATAGAGCCTTGTCAGGTGGATTGATTTTCAGTATCAACTCAATCAAATTATAGGTTTTTTGACTCAAGATCAACACAGATAAGACGGAGTATCTTCATATGAAGCGGTACAAAAACACCCGCATTGCGTTCTTGTGGCCGTTCGAAAAGGCAAAATTCGCGTCTATTTTTCTAAACAGTCAGCTGGAGGGTCCGAACGAACTCCGAAATAGAAGACATTTTCAACACTAACATAATTATATCCTACCTGACCGCACTACAAGCCCACAATTGGCAAGACACTGCGCAGGACAGAGGAAAGTGGCGTGCTTTCGTTTCGGAGGCCAAGACTCACTTTGGGTCGCTGAGCCAACGGAGTTAGTTAGTTAGTTAGTGTTACATATTTTTTGAAGTAAAACTGCATAGCACAATAATCTCCCTCGCAAGTTCCAGTCAACAATTCTTATTTTTTTTCTAATGCTAGATCTATTTGTCAGCTTTAGGTTGTCAAATTAAACACTATTTTTTAAATATTATTTTTACTATACATCTTCAGTCTAATCTTACAAATCACTTAATATTAATGAGATACTTCTAATTTCAGTTTATATACAAGTATATTTCAATGTACAACAATATTCGAGCCACGTATGATTAAATTACAAATGGCACTTGAATTTCATTGATATCATATTTATCTAAAATACATGCAACATTCAAAAGACCTTGTAACCAGGTACTAAAAACATTATATAGTCAACAAACTACTGTTATATCCCGGTTCCGTTCACAGCCTCTGCTTCAGAACCCGGTGTCCGCTTTTCAACGTTTTCTTCTCTTCAATCATTCACCTGAATGAATCTATTATCATGAAATTTCTTATATAATAATTACGTACAGTCCGTTCCAAAGGTACTTTTGAATACTGGGACAAATATACTTTTTTTGGTTATTTATATGGTTTTCATAGGACGGATTTGAATTTCACGCGACGAACTAGCGTGAAAAGTTCTAGTCACCACAACCTTAGACTATTAATATGTGGTATATAAATATTCAACACAACAATCAACGATATTTAAATATGGGTGTTATAAATTGTATGTATTTACGATAAGACCTAAATGGCATTTTCATAGTTAAAGGTAAAGTAGCGTCCTGCTATACCGTAATTATTATTTTCAAATGATTTTGTACAAGAGATTTAACAATAACATTTTATATGGCAGTTCATGAACAATATGTTTTGTGGGTGTTATTTAGTGAAAGGTTACATTAAGACTCGTTTGAGTTTACAAAACCAAATACAAATTACCCTGCGAATACCTACTCAGTATGACACAATTGAGCTTGTTCGGACAAATTCTACAGCCTTTCTCATTTCGCAAATTCTGACATCATTAGTGCATCGTTTGGTTATTTGGGTTAACCTAAAAAAATCTTTATATTTATTCAATAGTTACGACTGTCTTGCAATTTTTGGGATAAAAAAGGATTTTTTATGTTTGCTTGTAACTGGCAAACGGTACACTTGATGGCAGGTGTTTACCGTCTCCCATGGACATCTGCAACACTAAAGCCGCGTATTCACCTGTGAGCCGTAACTAGTGTAATTACTGTAACAAAAAATTATACTGTGTACGTGGCTCGTGAGCTTGAGGGGAGCAGCATGCGGCGCGCTCGTAATTAGCCGAAAAGCGAAGATCGATGTCTTACACATTAGGAGCCATCCACAAATAACGCCACACGAATTTTATGATCTTTTGACTCCTCCCGCACTAGAGCACGTTACAGTTACGGCTCGCAGATGAGTATGCGGCTTAACGGAGATGATGCGCTGCGCGTTGTCTACCTTGTTGAGCCTTTAAATATCTGTTTACACCCTTTTTGGAGAGTCTTATGTTGTAGCACTTTGGGAAAGTCTGGGAAGTTCATTCCACAGTTTGTATACGTATGGTTTGAGGAAGCGTGCTCTACATGCAGTGGGTGACTTCAAAGTGTCTAGGAGGTGTGGATGAACTCCCGATCGCCGGCGAGTGATGCGATGATAAAATCGCGTAGGCACTAAATCATATAGCTCATCAGAGCACTTCCCGTTGTACAGATGGTAGAAGACGCTTAGAGCGCCAACGTAAGCCACTTAGACTGAGAGATTCTAAACCGTCTGTAAGTTTGGGATCCATAAGTTAATTTCTAGTATTTGTAGATATACAAATTTAATTTGGTATAGAGTTGCACTCATTTATGTTGTAGCGGTGAGTTCCATCGTACTTACTCTGAGCATGTTGTTGGTGCTACTGCGGACGAGGGACAGTATTTAGAGTAGCTACCTACGATATACATATCAGTATCGTATTGACATCAATGTGTATACCTACTGAATAATCATTAGTAACATTGAATCTAATAAGCAAGAAAAGCTAAACTAAAAGCCTAATCAGTTTGGCTTACTCGAGCTTTTTTGTAAGTTTAAATAAGACAAAAGAATTGCATATTGAAAACGATTGTTAAAAATCGCTTAATTTATAATTATAAAGACGATGGTCAAATATAGTACCTATTTGTAAACCCTATGGTTCTTGTGGATTACCTAAAGGAGGGTGCTCGGTAAATGATTTTGTATGAAAAACAGTTGTTATTTATAGTTAATCAAGAATGTTATATACATTTGAACATAATGGCGTGGTAGAAATCTGTAGTACGGCATCTAAGGTTATTGCACTATTACTAATAATGCTAATAAGTATTATAATAATTGATTATTTAATCGATTCCGTTTTATATTTCCTTTTAACGCAGGCTGTATCCGTTCTAAATGGATGGTATTTCAATTATTTACCTTCGATTATAAAGCGGATAAATTAGAATATTGCTGTGACAGGTGGCATGTCTAAATATAGTAAGTGGTCCTTACTAGGCTATGTTGGTTACTTAAATCTAGTGCTGATTGTCTTTGCTGTTGCGTACGTCGGCGTGGAAACCGGTCTCCCAGTCGGCAACGTAATTTACCGTCCGCACCGAGCCATCCGGCTCCACCAAGGAGTATTGACCTGAAGGAAAGAGAAACATTTCATAAAGGTACTTATACATACATCTCTTATTCTACACATATACACATTATTATCACGCCTGATTCCCATAGGGCTAAGCAGAGACGACGGATCTCTATCTATTCCGATTCTGACAAACATCTACCACTTTATCTAGTCTCGTTAATCTCTTCATATATGCAGTTTTATTTGAGGTTCTTGTTACCGGAGTTTTCTTCAAACTATCTGCTATTTGATTATCTTATTCTAGAAAGACACTAAAGCACAAACTGGAACTTGTTAATAATGTCAGCCCATAACGTTTTGGTTCGGGCCTCCTCATTTATCTAAGGCATAATGGTAAGTTTCACGTATCGGTTATAACAATGTTTCATCACGTTCTTTGCTTTCAGCAACAGCACATGGTTTTTAAAATAATAATCGGCAGACAAATACATTTAATGAAAAGTTTGTTTATGAAATTTACCATATCAGGAATAGAACACAGAACTTCTGCATTCTAATGAACTAAGCGGGTAGCGGTAAGCGGGAACTAAGCCCCGTACCAACGTAAAATTGGGGGGACAGAGACAGATGTACATACATACTATTATACAAAAAGAGAAGGAATATGTATGTATCAATAATGTATATTGTGGTTTGAACAAGAGGTGGTACGACTTGAAAATAATAGTTCAACATTAAATTTTTATCCGTGCAGGAACGGAGAAAGAATACAATTTCCTGCGGCCGGGCGGCCTGTCGTAATAGGCGACAAAACAACCCACAGCCAGGTGGTAGGGCATTTGCCCGACTGGATGGCTACCACCCCTGGTCTAAAGTATGTCGCCATAACAACCTTGAGTTGTGTTCCGGCATTAGTGACCAGGTTCCATTCTCCCTTAAGAGAGCAGCAGCGCATTTGTAGCACCTTTGGTGTTGCAAATGTCCATAGGCGATGGTTACCGCTTTCCATCGAGTGGGCCGTCTGCCTGTCTGATGAACTACAGCAATAAAAAAAAATAAAAAATAATAATAAGCACTTATGGTTAAGCAGCATATGTGGCAGTAGAACTTTGTTCGCGTTGCCATGACGACGACGTATTTATTAATGAACTACAACGATGCACCAAAATAAAGCGGCCCTAACGCTACCTTTTTCGTTGTATTCATATAGGTATTCCACGGAAAAAAGTCATTTATTGGGATAAAAAATTCCTAATTGAACAATTAACGCAGGTCAACGCCACCGATTAAAACTAGCTCTATATTGAGTTTTATTTAACTTGTTCAGTATTTCTCACAGGATACTCTAAGAAACAGACAAACAAACATTCTAAGTTATATTTTTTGAAATCTACTGGTCCGAATAAGCCCTCCTGCATTTTTCTTTTTTTTTATTCATTATACAAAGTTGATTCTTCTACAGATAATTTATATTATAGATGACTAGCAGTCTCCGCAAACTTTGTCCTACCCTGAACAAATAAAAACCTAGAACCCGATTCCAGCGCCATCTACCGGGTCTAATTGCGAATGTGAAACTCCCCGGGACCCATTTAAAGACACATAAAATTTTATCAAAATTGTAGAACGCGATTCCAGCGCCAAGTACATTGTTTAGATTAATGCATTACGTTATTGAAATAGGGATCCCTAATTTTTATATAGCCTCTATTGATCAGAAATAACGTAGCATTCGAATGGTGAAAGAAATTTTGA
The DNA here is from genome assembly GCA_019925095.2 of Dendrolimus kikuchii. Classification (NCBI taxonomy): domain Eukaryota; kingdom Metazoa; phylum Arthropoda; class Insecta; order Lepidoptera; family Lasiocampidae; genus Dendrolimus; species Dendrolimus kikuchii. The sequence continues at coordinate 9,886,720 of CM034393.1, read as the reverse complement.
AATCGAGCCAGTAGTTTTTAAGTTTATTCGTTACAAAAATACAAATCTTTCCTCTTTGTAATACGCTAGCTTCTGCCCGGAACTTCGTCCGGTTGGAATAGATAAAAAAAAAAATAAGTTAAAAAACCCCTCCGATTTTGAAACATTCTTCATTGGTGCTCCGCTCCTATTGGTCTTAGCGTGATGATATATAGCCTATAGCCTTCCTCGATGGGCTATCTAACACTGAAAGAATATTTCAAATCAGACCAGTAGTTCCTGAGATTAGCGCGTTCAAGCAAACAAAAAAACAAACAAACTCTTCAGCTTTTTATATATATTATTATTATTTGTATTATATACTAGTATAAGATATATAGAAAAATATTATTATTTAATTTAAATTATTTAATTACAAGTTTTGTACAATCACATTTTTATAGGTGTTTGATGATGGATATACCAACTTTTTGTATATGTTAAATTTGAATTGAATATTGGAATGCGTGGCTGTCTTAAGTTGTTTCTGCCACCGTTGAAGTTACATTTGAAAAGATATCTCGTAACAACGTAAGCCTCTCGTGTATTTATTAATCACGTCTTCTTAGCCCCCAACATTTGACATTCCTTTTCAGTATTAAAAAAAATATACTTTATTCACGATAACAGTTTAAATGTATGTTACCTTTAACTACATCTCCATTGCGTTCTTCCTTTTGCTGTTTAATGTCCCCAGTGCGAGGATCATTTACGGCGTACTCGAACGCGTATCTTGGGTGTGCATCCTGTGAACGATCAAGTGATCTGATTACACGTAATGCCGTGAGAAATGTCAGCAATATTGAAAGTTCAATAAAATGCAGTCCTGTACTGTTTCCAAGCGTTTATTTATTTTTGACGTTTGCACGTCTATCAAGTTACACAATAAATGACATAATTGTCGTACTTTATTATTGTGGGGGACGTACTAGTGATGTTCTGTGAGTCATGTAACACACCGACTATTAAACCATCGACACTTTAAGTATGTAAAGAAATCGAAAGAAATCGATTTGAAAATAATAGTACATTATGGTACTAGTGTGTAACATTGGTGACTACCGCCGAGGCGCCATTGAGACTCGAGCCGGAGGCGAGGGTCTTAGAGAGCCGAGGACGGTAATCATCAATACACACGTGTATCCATACGACGTTTTTCAACACACTTGTGAATAAAATAACAACCAAAACTCATTTTATTTAGTAGATAAAAAAAAAAGTTATATATGAGTGAAAGTTTTATTTATTAAACACGTACGAGTTAAAATTATCTATTTAAATAAGAAGTTGCATGAAATGAGCAAGCAATAGGAACATTAATTTATTTGTTCTATAGAACACGATCTTTTTTTTTTTTGAATAAAAACTTTTTTAAGAACAAAGCAACTCAACCAATAAAATTAAAAAAAATAAATCTATAACTCACTAGTGAGTTATAATGTTTTTTACTCACAGTTTGATAATAGGTGTCATTCTGTGCCTAATTGCGGTGACCATAGAGCCACTTTATGAGCAAGTGTGTTGAAAAAAATGTTCTACTTTAAGAAAGATAATACCGCAATTATTATAAGAGCCGTTTTAATTTGCCGAATTAAATTTAAATACAATGATAATTTTACGTAGGTATATTTTATTTCTGACAAACTGATATATAGAAAAATTAAATTGTTTAAAATTTAATTATAAATGAAGTCGATTTTTATAACAAATAGTGTTTGTAATTAGGACATTACTAATTGATTAGTCATTGAGCTGTCAAAACTAAAATAAATGCTTGGAAAGGGTATAATTATATTTTAATTTGTTGGAACTTAAAACAGTTGTATTATTAAAATCTTATATACAAAGTTATAACTTAAAATATTAAGTTATAATGCAGCCCACAGCGTTGTCCACAGGTTCATATAGATATATATCATTAAAAGAATTTTATGAGTAGGTATGTGATTTCGCTAGCCTAGCCTTAATATTAAGCATATATTTACATATAAGATTTTGTTGTGATTTGTTGGAATAAGTTGTTAAGACGTAAAGAACTGAAAAATGGTTTAAGTAACCTAATAATAATAAAACGGTAAATATTAAATACGGAATTATTTACAAGAACATGTTAAAAACGGCTTATATAGGTCTACTATAGTAGACTATAGCCTCTTTGAAGCATATGTAGGTATATCAGGCGCGGAATAAGAAATCTGGCATAGTTAAATTTTATACGGAGAAGGAGTGCAGAAAGCTAAATCATTATATACGTTAGTAATATATTAAATTAAATAATACAAAACAATAATTGTCTAAAGAACCTTAATACTATTTAAACTTAAAACTGTAATGAATTTCGGTCAAATTTTGTCGATTACGCGATCATTAGTTTCTACATAATAGACATCAACGCGACTTAATTATTTCTGAATAACAATTATGGATATATAATCGTATATGAAATTGACTAGGTTTTTCAAAATAAATGAATTATTATGACATTTATTGTGTAATAAATTTATCTTATACTTATCTCAATTATTGAAGTACATGTAATACATTTTATGATAGTCAACATTTTATTCTCAAAGGCGTGAAGAAAAAATAAACGTGAAACAAAGCCATTTTCACACACACACACATATATATATATATATATATATATATATATATATATATATATATATATATATATATATATATAATATTAAATAATGAATTGATCCTTCCTGTAATGTTGGTAAAAACATTTCGCTCCAGTCATTACATTCGTAATTACACTACCCTCCTGTATTAAGATGTTACAAAATACATAATCACAGTAAACTCATGTTATGAATATGTAACATCCATAATCATGGCATATTGCTATTACATGAAAATGTCCTTCAATCCTTAACCACAGCAAACCACATACATAGAAGGTGATCTATGAATAAATAGTAGTATATACCTACATTCCTATTTTATTAAAATACCATAAAATCTAGGACCATAACACACTTTTCAGCACACTGACGTATACTGTAATACTTAATGTTGTCTTCATAATCCTAGACTTATATCGGTTGCCTCGAGCCCCTATATCTTTTTTTATTGTTTCTCCTAAGGCTATATTCATGCAGCACCCTCGTCATTATTTTCAACGCCAATCGCTGCCATTACTCCTGTTTATTTTTCAAAGTGTGGACATGATATAAGAAATACCTATATGGTTTTTTTTCTATAAGTTCCTAGCTATAGTAAAATAATGTATGTACATTTTATTGCTCAAATTTATATAAAAAAATAGATATCAATCTCAAAAATAAATAAAAAAGATAAAATCTGAATATTTCTGAAATTAAAAAATAAGGCGATTATGTGTAATATTAGAATTCTAACGATACCATTCATATTTATTGGTCTTGGCATTTCAAAGGTAAGCCTGGTGCAAAGTAAAAAAGTATTTGTAAAAAAAAATATCCTATTTTGCTGATCTCAAACAGAATTTATTAAAATTTTCATTATATTATTATATAATTAGGTTTCTACACATGTAGTGAACAATAGTTATTATAATAATTCAGCTGTGCCATTTTAAACCCTAGCAAGTACATTAAAAAAAATCTACACCACACCATAAACAACGTCATAAACTTTAACGGTATAATCTATCATTAAGATTATTGGGAGCGATACTATATTTTGATAGTGTTTATAATGACAAGACGATAAATGCATCATTTAAAAACAATGTCAGTTGCTAGATTTTGAAATAGCATAGCTGAATTTACGTGATATTGTTACTATTTTACAGCTCATTTTACTTTGTACCAGTCAATTAAATGGGATTTGATTCTACCAATGATGGCATCAACAAGCTTACAATAGATCAACTCTTGGCACAGTTATACAAACACAGGGTATCGTAAAATCTTTTGTTTCTTTATTGTTATTGTAATGAAGCGACAAGGGTTCGGTATTGCTTGAAAGGACGATAGTGAAAGCTGACTTGATTCTGAACGAGTTTAAATTCTTGGAAGTGCATGTGAATGTTCCATGTGCCTTTTAGGGGTCCGTGGCCATTTTTGGACAAAACGGAATCTGTATAAAATCACATCCATCGGTGCGTCGGTCTGTTGATATCTTTATCTTTTTCATGGTAACTTTTATAAGAAATTATTGCATTAATTTAGAATAAATTTTGCAGATAGATGTGTTTTATCTTCTGCTACATAACCTTGTGTGCAATTATGAAAATTAAAAATTAGGGGCTCTAATATACGTAACTGATGGGTATTTTTTCAAAATACAGTGTACATATTTGTGTGGTGTAAATGCGGTTAATCAGTTCTTGAAATAATATTGATGAGTAAAAAAATCACATTGGAATTGGTTTTTTTTATAATTTAGCTATTTTAAGTAATTCCCAGAAAATTCCCGCGGGATTCCCAGGATAAGATGTAACTTATATTTGAACTTTAAGAATTTGCTGTCGATCATCGAAATCAGCCCAGTAGTTTTTTACGTGAATCCCGAACAATCAGACAAGAAATAACAAAAAATGCATTATGTTCTCTATCGTTTACATAGTGTATTCCAGTTGTTTTTTTTTTAATAGCTTCAATGTACAGATGCGGCATTTTTATGTTATACTATTATAGATAACCTAATAAGGGCGATATTCGATTTTAAAGTCGTAAAATGTGTTTCCACCTCTAAGGACAGCTATAGAGTGGAAAATTTTGTCATAGTAAGTGGAGCCTAAAAATCTTATTAACGAAAATTAGTTATAAAAAGGTCCATTCAGTAGATTCGAGATATGGATAATTTAAAATTAAATGTTGGTTTATGGTTCGAAAGTTAAATACAACACAGGTGGCACCTCTACTACCGAGCAGTTACCCATTAAAAAAAAATTAATTGTTGTTTTTTGGTGTCCGGCTTAACGAGTCATACCTGGCTGCTTATTTTGGTAAAGAGAATGCTATTACCGCAGGTCTAGACGGCTAGAGAGCATCGGAAATACATACATATTTAATACCATTATAATGCATGACTAAGATTTAAACCCCCTTAGTTTAGTTAATGTATTTTACTTAATTATTAACCTAAAGTTTTCTGCAAGTCAATGAAAGCCCATTAACTAAAATTTTATTTATTATTTGGCTGTGATTTATCTAATAAATATTTATATACTGAATATGAAACAGTGGCTATACTTGAAATTAATGCTGAATTGGTTCGACAAATATAATAAAAAGATAAAACAGTAGACAAATCAAATTAAAGACTTGGCTGCAACTTAAAAAAAATACTTTGGCACATATTTAAATTTTAGTTCTTTCACGATTTCTATTGCTTATTATTATAAATCTTTGAAATAAATTTTAATACTTTAAATTATAATTATATTAAGTGCACACGCAAACATTTGTCCATAAAGACTGTAAAAAATTAGTCCTTCTTGTTTGAGATTGACATGCGTATTTTACGACATTGAATTATTAATATCAATGATCAGTAATGTAACGATTTAAATTATCTATTACACTGATAGCTGCCATGAAGGTGGAGTAATTGAATAAATTAGAGTACCATTATAGAAGATGCTGAGTTATATTTTATCTGTAATTAGGCCCCATCTTGGTCTGTCGATGCTGCCGATCTATGATTTTAAGAAGACTATTGTATAATTTTAATAGTATAAATCAGCGTTTTGAAAAGACAACGAAATTCAATAAATATCAAAAATTTAACTGTCTTATATAATAATAAAAAAAGTATTTTCGGTAATACATAACTGAATAATGCAAAATAAAAATAGTACACAACTACTAATTTGGTAAAAAACAATTAGTCGTCATATATAATGTTAGTAGAATTTTTAAGTAGTCCATATATCAATATTGTGTATATGAAAATAGCTTAATCTACAGTGTTCATATTAATTAAAGTTAGACTATATTTTGTTAATATTATTTGCCAGGTGGCAATACACCAGGTAGGCATTGTCATAGTTACAAGCGCACTTTCGCATAATATTATTATTAATTGGCAATGAATTAGATGCAGTGAAACCAGTCTAACACGTGGTTAATCGGTCGATCAATAAGTTACGTCAATCGAGTCGACGTTTAGATGTAGGGACCCGGAATGACTACGCACGTTATGCAGCAATGTCCTTTGGCATGTTATAATAACCGATCAAATTACTTGTAACGGTGAAAATATGTCCTAGTTAGTCAATCGGAAAAAAACTTTAATAAGGGCTACAATATTATGAAATAATAATTATGCATTTGTTGTTATTTTAAATTTAAACAAATGAAGTATACAAAAATCATCATTATTATTGTATAAAATTATTGCATGCCATTTTACATACATGTTTTGTTATAATTATCCAAAAAAGAAAATATAAAAAATTGGTCAACTCACATAATTTTCCAAGAACTCCGTGTGGATGTTCTTCATATATCCGGTGCCGCTGGTTTTAGAAGAAGTTGCATATTTTACAGTGGATATAGGGGCGTGTGACACAACCGTTGGCACAGCATATTGTGAAACTAATGACACTGATGGAGTTGTGCTATGAGTAGAAGCAGGCGCAGAATATTGAGCGACAGTTGGTGCAGAGTAGTGTGTTACGGCAGGAGCTGCATATTGCACATTCACTGGAGCAGAGTAATGAGTCACTGAGGGAGCTGTGTACTGTGTAACTACTGGTGCGTTATATTGAGAAACTGGCGCAGAGTACTGCGAAACAGATGAAGTTGCATACTTGTTTGCTGTCGGGGTATATTGAGCCGTTGGCACATTGTACTGGGTCACTACTGGCGTAGTCTGTGTATTGAAGTACTGTTTTGATGATGATGTTGCCGAAGAAGCAAGGTATTGCGAGACTGTAGGAGCAATTTGTACAGTCGTTGCTGGGACAGCTTGAGCGTATTGAATTCCAGGAGTAACTGCGGAAGAATAATGTGCTGGTCCAACAATTCTAGCAGTTTGTTGTATTCTTAAAGCCGGAGAAGCTGCATATCCATTTGACGGCGCAGCAAATATTTGAGACACTACAGGTCCTCCCGGGCGAATATTGTTCAATGAGTATAGAGATGCTCTCGCCAAAGATCCCGATGGGACTGAAGATTGTTCTATAGCGAAGTTTTGCGAGTAGTAATTTGTGTTGGGAGGTGAAATGGAAAATCTAGCAACCACTGGAGCTGCTGTAATTTTCGCAATAATTGGTGCTTGGGCGTAAGTTGCAAGAGGTGTCACTGTTTTTCCGGTAGATGAAGAGGTGGACAGACCGGCGGATGTGGCATATCCATGTGTTTCTTTAGTAAAGTATTGGGGTGCAGTTGCATAGTTAGAACTAATGGGTGTTTGAAACGCAGGCTGCGCTGCGTAAGTTATCTTTGGTGCTTGGTATGCTACTCCAGTAGAATATGCAACGGGTGAAGAGATCACTGGCTGGGAAACAACAGGAGTTGCTGCGACGTTCTCGGTGGGTAATCTTAGTTGTATTTTAGGCACAGGGTACGAGTAGCCGCTATCGTCCTCACCGCAGTTTGATATTTTCTGTACTTGGCTTAAGTGGTAATTTAGATCTGGATCATGGTAGGCAAGCGTACTTGATATCGTAAACGCAATCGTCACAATATTAACCTGCAACCGAAATAAAGATACGATTAAAATGTGCTCAAAGTTAAATATTAATGTTATTAAATAATTAATTGTATAATGTTGTACGTCATTAATTAAGTCTTTTAGTAGTTACTTATAATATTCCTAAGACAGTAGTAGTACAAATGGTGCTAATGAATAATGTTCACACTTACTAGTTTCATTGTTAACTGATAAGCTGGTGTAGCTCTCAAAGTATATCAATAAACTCGTTAAGTTTCGTTAATGTTTACATTCAATTGTTGAAAGCTTTAAACTGTGTTTACCAAACTTAAGTCGTAAGTCGAAATGAGAGCAAAGTGGGTCCGCAAACTCTTATATAGCCATCTCATATGTGTAAGAACGGGTCATACTTTTTCACGTTCGCTGTATCTGTACCCACTCTTTGGGCGCGGCCGTGTGGGTAAAGTGTGAGTTACGAGTTACTCACACGCAAGTAGCGGGCACATGACGAAAATTGTCTCTTTTACAAATGTCTGAAGATATACCAAATTATCATATATGTATATATTCATAGCAATATATAAGTGAAAGTACATTTCCATATAAGTATAATTATTTTGAAAATATTTTTATGTGTAAGAATTAAAACATTTACAGGTGCTTCAACAATGTGGTGCCAAAATAAATGTAAGTACCTTACCTTACCGTAAATTGATATTTTCATTTCTTTAATCAGAAATAAGTGTTATTTAGAGATCAAAACTAAAATCAAGAGGAAAAAATTCTACATTTATTACTGATAAAAAATAAATCCTGAAATATTTGTATAATATAATACTTAAAGCTCTTCAAGATTATACTTAGAAATAGATTAATACTAAGCGGATCACCTGCATCTACTTAGTCTTCAATGATTTGGCAACTTTATACTAAATAAATTATAAGGGTTTGATGATTCACATCAAACCTTCATAATTTAATTAAGTTCATTGTATTTTTCCTCCAATATTACAGATAATAGAATTTTAACGCAATAGAAGTCTTTAAACACGATCGGTGACATTTCTAATTCATGTTGTACCTATTGACCAGTTTCTATATTTATATCAATAAACAAAAGTGAATTGTCTGTCTGTGATATTAAAATAAATGCCTTGATTTAAGTGAAAATTACTATTTATACCAGCTCATTAATGATCATTTTTAGAAATTTTGTTACTGTCTAAAAATTTATTCCAAATGTGCTCTGATACGGTTGAACGGATTTCAATGAAAATTTGAGGGATCAAAAATGATTTTAACTAAAATTTTCGTAGGTGTTCCATTTCGATATCGTGTAGAGTTCAAAAGACATGTATATAAAGTTATAGACCTGCGTGATCGGAGTCGCGGATTTAACTATGAGTATTTATATAAATATAAATAAATATATGTAAACAAGGAAATGTCAGTTCAAATAGTACTAGATAACCCAGTTTGCAAGCTATGCGTTGTCAAATATCGTTTAATCTTATTCAGAATCTGCAACATATGTATTATATATAAGGCTTAATGGCATTCAGAATATGTAGAATACCATCCACTAAGTAAAAGGAGTGCAACTTGCTGCCGGGGCCTGTTTGTCCCGAAATCCCGTGTGAATAGGTACTTTATATAGATAAGCATGCTCATCGAACATTGGGCGAGATCATGGTCAAATGCGAACATACATCATACGCCTGTCCAAAAAAAGTAGTGCGCGAAATGGAGACCAAAATTTTTGGAAAATAGACTCCGGGCTTGAATCGGGCGCTCTGAATTCAACGAAACATTACAATCATGACAAAATTCCACCAGCGTTCTCTCCACTTGTCTTCTTTAAAATACCTTTTTAAACGGTATCTTTAATTTCTAACTGCGTGATAATATTCATACATAATAAAAAAAAATGTAATATGCAATACACATAAGAGCTCGCATTAAATTTTAATGACTTCTTTAACTTAATTGTGGGTTTAACAGTACAAGATTCTTTATGAAAACTTATTGATTACGCTGTCACCTGTTGTTAATAGCCCAAATAGATTGGCTCTGATTATACTGTTACGTATGTATATGTATTCCGTACTACATAATTCTATGCTAACCATTGTATATTGACGTCTTCTGTCTTAAGGTCGTTTGAGTAGGGTTTTGGGTACGATTTTTGGTAGGGTAAATTTGTAAACTAACTCATCTTTATTTGCTCCGATCTGTTATGTATTTGGGATCGCGCATAGACTTGTTAATTGTGCGTTTGCCATAACACAGGCGTAAGTTGTTAAACTTCGGATTTTTTAAATAATAACAATAATAAATATATTTAAAACAATTATAAGGTGCAAAAATTTTTTGGACTGAATACAAAACATTGATTTAGAGAATACTTGTATAATATTAAAGTACGGAACTCGGCTTCGGGATCCAAACTAAATTAATCTGTATTTTGGATGACGGCGCCTTCCCGTATGGTACAAAAGAAGCTTTATAGCACATGAATATGCTTTGGAGTATCACTCAAAAGCATATTCATGTGCAGTCATCTATATATCAATAATGTGTGTGGTTTCTGACGATGAATACTCTGTAGCACTCGAACCTACTCGAACCACTTGCGTTCAATTCCAATGGCGTGGATTTGAATCCTGACCGGGAAGCGAGCACCGCTTGTTTTTTAACCTAATGTGCATATTATTTACACTAAGGTAGTGCAATAAACTAAAGAGAGTCGAAATCCTCTGTACCGGATCCCTATATCTATGTAGTGTAAGGTTTAGTAAATTCCAGGTGACTCTTGATTTGATATTTTTCTAGCTTGTAGAGACTACTAATGTTATCAATAGTTTATCTATTATATATTATAATACAGACAAGGCATTTTTATAATAATTTTATACTATAAATTCTAAAAATGCCTTTACACTGAAGCTATTAAAAAAACCAACCGGAATAGACTATATAAACGATGGAGAACTTTTTAAGATTTCTTGTTTATTTGTCTGTTTGTTTGTTCTTCTAAACTACTGGGCCGATTTCGATGCGACTTTCGCTGCAAATCGACAGCAAATTCTTAGACTTAAAATCTACTTTTTACCTTGGGCACCCCGGAGGAATTTTTCTGCGAATGATATAAAATGGCCAGTTAAAAAAATCTAATTCCAATGTGATTTTTTACTAATCGATAGTAAATATGTAATAAAATGTGTGATATTTTTTATCCCGGGAATCCCGCGGGAATTTCACCGGGAGCGGTTTGTAGTCGTTCGGGTGCATAAAAATTAGCTTATACCGGCACAGTTTTCACTAAAACTATAGATTGCATTCTTTTTTAAATGTTGTGGTACTTTGTTTCCCGGGAATTCTGTGGGAATTTCCAGTCAAGGGTGGACGAAGTCGCGGGCATAACCTAATTTTTAATATAACAACATTATTCAAAAGTTATTGCGTTAATTACCAATTTATGTGGCATTTATTATAATATTTAGATTTTAATTAAGCATAGGTTATTTATGTACATGTTATGCAATGACATTACTGTAATCATTCTATATAAAAAATAATAATTGCAACATCCAAAAATTAAACAATTATTTTTTATTGTTTTCCTAATTTAAAATCATATTATCAAAGTCATTAATGCAAGGACTGCATAGTTGATGTGTATTGTCAATACATTTCCTGGTTGTCAGGGTTTTTCTTTCATCATCATTACTAAACATTCAAAAGCATTACTATTATTATTCATTATTATTTCATTTTATATTTATTGCTTCTTCTTTATGCTTTTTTAATACATATTATATGCATAAAAACATATTAAAAAAATTGTAAAATTTCGACGACCGCCGGCAGTGGGTTCTAGGGTCCAGGTTACCGGTGGTTAGTGATGCAGTGACAGGAATCTCCTTACAATGCGTGCCGTGCTCAGGAGAACCCCCTTCTGTATCTGGCCCTTCACCCATTTACCGAGCGAGAGCCTCACTCGGTGTCGGTCGAGCCTCTTCGCTATTAGACTGTTAACAGACACCATTATCGGTACGATGATCGTTGACTCCATATGACACATGGCCGTAATCTCGTGCGCGAGGTCAAGATATTTCGTTAATTTATCAGTTTCAGCTTTTACGACATTACAGTCATGTGGAATACTTATATCAATGAGCATCGTACGTCTCGCAAATCGATCTATTATCACAATGTTAGGCTTATTGGCCACAAGAGTCCTGTCTGCAATAATAGATCGATACCAGTAGTACTTATTAATTAGAATAATTAATTATTATTATTGTATGTCTCTAGAGACCACAGTCTATAAAAATGGCCCGGACTTTTAGAGGGCTTGCGTGGGGCCATGGGAAGGCCAACACGTAGAGGCCCCTTGACACATTTAATGTAAATGTTGTGTGACACTGGCCGGCGATTATCCCTGTCTACACCATACAGTAATGCACCCAAGGCCAAGCCCCGGCCAGTGTAGGACTATTGTGGAAAATGAGTACAAAAAATACTGGGCGTGCGAGTAAGTGCGAGAATCTCCATGAACTAAAAAGTTATACTCGAGTAGTTGTTTCTATGTAATGACTATGATTTTCAGAATACAGTTATTTTCGCTTCGTGAATCTTTAATTATTCAATAAATAAAACTGAAAATTATTTAAGTTCAATACAAGTCAATGATATTTTTTTTCAAAGAATTTATTTACTATCGCAGCCGTACAGTAGCTGTTAGTTCTAGGGATGTAGGCGTGGTGTTTCAAATTGATATAAAATGTGCATAATATTTATATGCAGTAATTAGTCCACTGGCTACAGCAGAGGCTGTTGCTATAATCCCTCAACACTAGAAGCAGAATATTAACTCTTATTCACCGGGTATGGGTAAGGTGGCCCAGAAAGCTTACTGCGTTACCTTGCTGGATGGCCATATTATTTTTACGAGCTTGACCTTTTTTTATTACAAGTTATGACTGCTTTATTAATTGACATTGCTAATTCGAGTCCAAATATTTAGGTAATCAGATCGCATAATAGTATTAAACCTTAAATCTTGTATTGCTTTAAAAGACTTAGATTCAAGAACACCTACTGCGCTCGTAATGAAGGATTAGACACGCTTAGCACATTTAATGAAGTCAGCAGTGAAGTTACATTGTCATATTAAATTAGAGGCGGTACAGGTGTAGTTAATTTAATAAACACTTGCGAAACTAATCTTTTTCGACACTTACGCTGTCAGATTTGTTTGCACTTCAATGGATATTCACCGAACCGTGTCAATGACGTGAACATTATTTCCTAAGCGATATTGTCGTCATCAATTAATTTAAATAATGGATTTTGATAAGATTGTCTTTTATGATTACGTCTTTAGAAAAAGTAAAACTTAGGCCGTGAGCATATAGGGCTAGTTGCACAATGCCCAATCACAAGATACGGTTACAGTAATTTAGCAGACATTGATTTCTATAAATAGGTTCTTATAATTCTTAAAATATTTCTTATGTAATGATACCTATGTATTGTACATACTCGTTCGTCTTCATTCAAAACATAAGAGTCCTATTTCTGCCAAAATGGCTACAGAACTATAAAAATAAAATAGCAGCGATGATATGCATTTTAAGACAGCAGAAAATTACCACGTCTACTAATTAGATAGTGAAGGTATATATTTGAAAATTTACGAATATTCTAGTAAAAAAGCTAACACGATCTTTGAAGGGAAATAAATAAGTTAGGATTATTTAATTCAAAAGTGAACTTCAAATGCAATGCCTCGGCAGGCATTAAACACTAAAATTATTAAAGAGGTCCTTGCGAGAGAGGATTACTTAACACAGCTCAATATTTTGGAAACTGTTATGAGTAATTACAAATATGACGTTATCAATTATATGCCTTTCATTGTTTACAAGTTTAATGGCCGTAGTAACCCTGAATCTGCAACGGCAGGTACCCTTCGTCATAAGATTTTTATAATTTAACGATAAATTTTATTACTCTTATAGGAAGTTAAAAAGTAATAATTCATATAAAGGACTCGATGTAAACAATCCGAGTCCTTATAGTTATGTACTTGGTGCTTACCTTCCTACTTCATTTACTATGTAGTTTCGTACAAATATCTATGTAGTATCGGTAAAAAAAAACATCTTGTGGGTTGAAATATGTATTGCTTGGCAGCAGAAGGATGTATTAGGTGCTTAATAAACATAGATTCGACATTTACAGACTGACCTTTTTCTAAAAAGCGGTCTCTTTAAGACAGTTCTAGGCTAGGATTGATAGATTTCGCATAGTGATATAATATGTAAAGTAAGCGTAAGTTAAACATGGAAGAGTAGTATACTTCTCCGTAATTTGATAATTGGTAAACGAATCAAAGAGTAACTGTTATACCCTTTATCATTATTATTAGTTACATATAAAGATATAAAACAGAGATGGGTGTCGGGCACGATGCTCCTGTTGTTAATATGTTAAATACTGTTTTCGGCACTAGGAGAGCTCTAAGTAGTTTATCATAAATAAGTTAAATATTATTGCTTAGAAATGTGCAGAATTTGCTTTTAGGGTTCTGTAGTCATTTCGGCGTAAATGGTACCTTTATTAAATTTTTGTGTTAGGCTGCTCATTTGTCCATCTGTCAGTGTATCTAAAAATTTAAATAGTAGTAGCAGTAGGCAACTGCTACCACTATTAAAAAAAAGTAGTGGTAGCGTAATGGCTAGCGCACGCGTCTCAAGCTCGAAGGGCGCGGGTTCGAATCGTGGCTGGAACCTATGCACCACTTAGACAGTTTTCTGACCTAATGTGCATATTGTTATAATTACCATGTGCTAACAACGCTGAAGGAAAACGTCGTGATGAAACCTGCACATCGAGATAACTGATGTGTCAAATCTGTCAAGCCGCCTTGGACAATCGTGGCAGGTATACTGTCCGTTCCCCTTTAGTGGGAGGCCCGAGCCCAGTAGTGGGACGTTTATAGGCTGGTATTATTATTATAGAAAATAGTAGGTAACTACTATTTTCTATATCGTATTCACCTAAGGTTTTAGACAAGTAGGTGTTTTTAAATTTATTTAGGGCAACGAACAATTGCACCTCTAACGGCCGAGTTTTCAATCACCAGATAGGTAAAAGTTATTCATAGTAATAAAGTATAACCTGAAAAAAATAGAAATGTCAGTTGCATAAATAAAACAGTTGAATGATTTCACTTTTAAATTAACACAGGTTATAATCTATTCGACTCATAAATTTTATCTGACGATTGAAAAATCGTTCTTAAGGAAAATAAACATTAAAGTAGGTAATAAAACTACGTTTTAACGGTTTTAAGCGCGGTAATTTTATTTGATTTTGGTTTTTCCGACGTTTCGGCCACTTTTCAGTGGCCGTGATCACGGAAGACAAAGATGTCAAGTGTCAACGAGTATTGTTAAAGTTTTATTTAGCCTACCGCCAACTTATTAATTTTAATTATTTAATTTTTAATTTTGTTTATGGTTATTATTTAATCTATGGGAGCCTAATCTAATTTACTACCGCTTCGCAACATGTTATGGCTTGAAGAGAAGAAGCGGCGCAAGAAACTCTTCAGCAAACATGCCTAGCTCTAATAATTTTATATAATATTAAAATGGGTGGAAGGAAAAATAAAAGTAATTATCAGTCAAGTTGGTTTGTGTTCCGTTGTACGCAGAAAGAGCTCACAGTGTCTTGAGGTCTGGCAGCTGGTTTTTGCTGGCTTTGGGTCTTAATAGTTTTGATAATTGGATCCCAAACAGGTGGTACTTGCCAACCATCTTCTCTATTGAAATTTGGGTGTTTTTTTATTTCAATAGCCTCACGCATCATTCTAGGTATGAAACGATTCTCTTTCGCGAGGATTTGTGGGTTATCGAATCTGATGTAGTGGTTGGGTTTATCCAGCGTGTGTTCACTGATCGCAGACTTCGTAGACCTTGTGTGTTTCATGTCAGCAATGTGTTCTTTTACTCGTGTTTTTATGCTCCTCTTTGTTTGCCCAATGTATGACAATCCACACTCACAATCAAGCTTGTAAACCCCTGCATCCTGGAGTGGGATATTGCATTTCACAGGTCTCAGAAATTGGGTAATCTTTTTCTGCGGCTTGAAATATGTTTTGATTGAAGCTCGCCTGAGGATGTGACCAATTCTGTCTGTGACCCCTTTGATGTAGGGTAGGGTAGCAGGGCACCGCTCAACTGAAGGTGGTTTGGGGCCTTTGTGACGTTGGTGTGGAGTCTTCAGCTGATTGCGTTGTAGAACTCGCTTGACATGCTGAAGCTCTCCAGCTATGTGGTTCTCGTCACAAATTTTCCGTGCTCTCTGAAACAGGCTCAGATTAGGCTCCCATAGATTAAATAATAACCATAAACAAAATTAAAAATTAAATAATTAAAATTAATAAGTTGGCGGTAGGCTAAATAAAACTTTAACAATACTCGTTGACACTTGACATCTTTGTCTTCCGTGATCACGGCCACTGAAAAGTGGCCGAAACGTCGGAAAAACCAAAATCAAATAAAATTACCGCGCTTAAAACCGTTAAAACGTAGTTTTATTATTAAAGTAAGTTTTAATACATATTACTTGTGGCAAAACCGGCGATGTTGCCCACAACTATTATATAATAAGTCTATCTGTCCGTCATTGCACCCATTATATAGAGAACTAGCTGATACCCGCCCGCTTCGCGTGCCGTAAAATCCGTTCTTAGCTGACCTCTACTTGGCGAAAGGAAGGTCCATACCAAATTTCAAGTCTATAGTTCTTGAGATATCGTGATAAGTCACTATATACGTGGATTTCAATTATATATATATATATATATATATATAGTTAAGAATTTATTTTCACAAAATTTGGCATCGATTATCGACAGATATAAATTGATATATTTACGTCACAAAATGACTAACGAATACCGGGACGTGACAAAAGTTGCCCGCCCGCTTATTGTTATAAGCTAGAATTATTGCGGTAGTGTTTTGACCTGTCCGATGTATGAGAGGCTCGGAAACCAGAAATCTAATTTTCACAATACATAGCGGGAAACAAAATCTCTATGTCACTCAATTTATAGGTATAAAGTATGCAAGCAATTTATAAGTTTAATCTGAGGAAATATAAATTTGAAAATGTATTGCATGCAGTATTTCTTGTAATTTCCACACACGCTCCAGTAATTTAGATCGTTTAATACGTTGATACGGGTGGGTCGGCTTGCATAAGGCTGCAAGCCCCTAAGCTCTTTACAGCTTATATGCAAAATTACGAAATGTCTATGTTTGGTCGAAGGATTGCTAATGAACTGTTATGGATATTATTTTCTTAATAGTGTAGAGAGATTATGCAATCTGCATGACATATATTTTATTGCCTGGGTATTTCTATGGGTATTTTATTACATACATACATACATAACTTCACGCCAGTTCCCTTGCGGGGTAGGCACGAACAACAGAGCGCCATCTAGGCTTATTCTTACACACCTCACTTGCTTCTTTGACATTCATAACTCTTGTCATGCACGCTCGTCTGTTCTTAAGGCTATTTTATTCCCTGTTATAAAGACTTATTATTATTATTACATGTTTATCGAATTTTCAAATTGTTTACATTTTTCTTAAAAATCTTATAAAAAATATATACATTAATTTATAAAAAACTGATGTCCACCTGGAGTGGAGGGCCTAGGGTCGAAGCTACGCGTGGTTAAGGCTCCAGAGACAACTGATTTATGTTCTTGATTGTTTTATTGATACTAGATTCTCCACAGTACGTTCAAGCGTAATTTTCCGAGTTAACACAAAAAAGACGACGAATGAACGACAGTTTTGTGGAATAAAAAGTACTTGACAAAATTAATCCGTGAGTTTCGCTATTTACATATTTGAACCATTTTTCAATTAATAAATAAATCCGCAGACAAACATACACATCTTATATCCCCAAGCTAAGCAAGCCACGCTTGTGTTATGGGTATTATACAACGGACCACGGTGGGGCTGAACTCAAACAGGCAGACCATAGCAAATAACGGAAAGTTCGTTTAAGAAATTTACCATGCTGGGAATTTAACCCTGAGCATCACAAATAATAGATAATAAGGATGCGGACACATGTTACAATGAATCGTAATTTTTTTATATATAAAAGAACAGACGTTAAAACAATATCTTATCGTATAACTATAAAAATATAATTATAGAAATTATTTTAATTACTTTTCAAACAATTATTAATGCGTTATTTCACTCGTTTCACTAGTTCCTACTTATGACGTTATAGGTAGGTACACTCGTACAAAATCTACGAGGCTACGACATTCATGTCTACTTCCATATTGTGTGTGAAATAATGTAAAAGTGTGTATAGTACCTTTTATAAGAATGTACGACTACTCTGTAAATAGAGCTATTAAATTAAGAATAATTGATAAGCAAAGTGTCCGCATTAACTGTAGCGGATATTTCTAAATGATATTTATTGGTACGTCCACGAATGTGGATGAAATTTATTGACATAAAGCCTGCCCACAAGCCACACGTTGTGTCGATGTAGAAAGATAATTAATTAATCTAGCAATAAGTTGGCGATTAACAAAATAATAAAGTCAATACAGCAGGTTTGTCGACGGCGATAGTAGTCAATTTTACCAGCTTCTTCTATCACTTGTGAGGTTTTGAACTGACCAGAATAGATTTTATTAGAGAGCTTAAAATTTTTTAAAGCTAAAATAAATTTACTAGAACACAAAAGAAAATAGGAAATTATTGCAATATTTTTATATAATTATGTATAAGTTATGGCTTTAGTTTATATTTTAGTTGAAACTTTTTTGTCGTATTTCTTTATTATACAAGCACGTAATTTTCTTTGTGACAATATTAATTTCCCTTAAATTATGGAGATAACATATGTACTGATTGAATATATATATATATACACAGAGCTTTTTTGTGGGGGCACCTGGGGGCACGCAGTGCCCTTAAAGGAAATTTAGAAAAATTGCCTCAAAAACTGAAAGATTGAAAAAAAAATCAATTTTGGTAACCTTTACAAAAAATGTTTATTTAATAGGTTTTTTGCAGTGGAGCTACAAACAAGAAATTATAAACTTACAACTTTCGAGAATTAGCGTGCCCCCAAAAAAGAAGTGATAAAAAAAGGCCTGTATATATATATATATATAGATAGATAGATAGATAGATAACACTTTATTGCACACCATTACAGATATATATATATATATATATATATATATATATATATATCTCTCTATATATATATATAATATATATAGATATAGATAGATATTCTAGAAGCATTAATGTAACGTATGGAATTCAAAAACTTGATTGTTAATCAACATCTAAACAGCCAGCTCGTTTTATTGAGTAGCTTCTATAATTTACACGTTGTAAGTAATATGTTTTTACGTCACTTCTAATATGTAGCGCGAGGTTCCAAAGTAATGGATAATATTGTATGCACAAGGTCGGTCGCCACAAATTAAAAACATCGAAAATTATGTTTATTTGATTTTACTTTCGGACTATCGTCACCTTGGTACTTAAAGGTCCAATTACCAAATAAACCTAATTAGAAAATGCTTTCATTTAATAAATAAAAATATTGTTGTACAGTACACACGAACGTATCTCATTAGATATTTTTGTTTAATAAATAAAGCAGTCCTAAAGCCGTTGAAATACTTATCTAAAAAGAACAGATAAGCAAAATTTGGCCGAATATAAGTGTTTAGCCTCAATTCGTTTCAAACTGAAGCTTCATTTATTTCTGTTCTCAATGTTCTCAATTTACTAAGTACTATACATAAAATATATTGTGTTACATCTTAATATTACGTACGAATTTAAAATAAAGGTGCGAAAAGTTTTTATCACTATGTTTGGCTTACGCTTGTTATCATTAAAAATTATAACTTTAACCTTACTTACATCCTTAATTATTATAACTTTAAGTCAATTACATAGAAGAAGTCAGCCATTGAGCTTTAATGGTTAAAAATTCAAATGATTTTAATATTACTGGTAATAAGTGAAGTCAATATTTTGGTTAACCTTCTAATTAAATTGGGTTAAAATCTGAGAAAATGGTAACGACAGTCTTAATTGTGAATGTCATGACTCATATAAATACTTAATCGCACATTTCTTGCAAGTATTGTTCGTTGTATTTTAAGATAAAAATAAAAAATAAATTTATGATAAATTCTTTGATGAATGATTAATTTATGCCTATCACTTTAACTGGTTTAGACTTACATATGTAAGCGTGATGACTATCACTTATTTAACTGTGATGATTAATTATAATTTTATCAAGCGTGAGTGATTAATATGTACCGAGTACAGGTTTACAAAACTAATAATTCTTCCCGATGTACCTGCACAGTAGATCAATTTTAATAGCCACTACAATTTACGAATCGTGTAAACGGGACAGAGTTAAGAATGCATAGCAAGCAACCATCTGCCTTTTGCGCTTGCGAATGAAGTTAATTATTTATAAGCCGAAGACTGATCCACCTTATCTGTGCAAACGGTAACTGCGAATCGGAATTATAATTGATGTACTACTGTACAGACGTCATCGCAGTGCCATCTCTTTTTAAGCGACCTAAAAAAGGAGGAGCTTCTCCATTAGTCTGTATGTTTTTTTATGTTGCTTAATCGATTTCTCCGTCAACTATGAACCGAGTTTCAAATGGTTTTCAAACGATTTTCTTTTAATCGAAAGGTTATACACTCCAATTGGTTCCATTTTCACCATGTCAGGATCTGATGAGTTGATTCCAAGGATTTAGAGAAACCTATGAACATTTATAACAGACTTCTTCGTAATACGATATCTCCGTCAATTCTAAATCGATTTTTAATTTCTTCTTTACTCGTAAGTCTATAGTCCCGGGGTGGTGCCATGGTCACCAAGTCAGGAGGATCTCGTGACTGAATTCCAGGCAAATTGAAAGTAGCCATTACTTATTAAAGAACGCTATGCGCCTAAATTCTTGTAAAAGCTTGTATACGCGTGTAGCCATTACATTTTTTACAGGCATTTAATTTTTTATTTGCATATTACGCGATTTCTCCGTCAATTGTGGATCGACATTTTTTTTGCTTTATTCGTAAGTATATATACTCTCGAGGCGGTTCTATCCTCACTAAGTCAGGATTTGAGTTGTAAATCGCAAGGAAATCGAGAGCAACCCTTGTTGAAGAGCATAGACACCGAAGATTGACATAGTAAATTTGTCTACGCGTGCCACTTGTACAATTTCTACAGGTGCTTAATATACTATTTTTAAAGCTGTTGAAGTATTTGCGCAACTAAAAAGTATTTTTTTTTTACAAAAACAAAACCTACTTCAAACTAAAAACAAAAAATAAATATTTAACCGACTTCTTTCTATAACCTGAAGTCGGTGTTAAGTAAAATATAAAAAATACTGTATTTTGTAAATTTGTTGTTGTTATTTTATGTTTTACTTAGCGCTGTCTTCAAGATGTTGCAGGAAGAAGTCAGTTAAATATTTATTTTTCGGTTTTTAGTGTTGTTTTTTATATGTGTGTCGAGATACGCTGTGCACCCGCGCACGGCGTATCTCGAGTATGCATTATTACAGAAATATATTGATGTAATAATGATTATGTTGGATTTATCGAGCTCACTCTTGCGAAATGTCCATGTAATTTAAATTTCAAAAAACCATATTCGCATCACATTAAAGATTTAGGTAATCTCAATTTATCAGGGCGTTACAGTCGTTATGTTTCTGAAATAATTATCGCTAATAATGAATATTTATCTTATGGATCTGCATATATTAAGAAGCATATTATCGATATTGTATACGCGTTGACAATTGTTTGTAAGTAATGTATTCATTAGTCCTAATATTTTGATATATAGACCGAGTCAAAACAGTATACCATGTCCGCCAAATATGGCAAGACTAATAAGTAACGAAGAATGAAATCGGTTTGTGATTGCAATCAACTGAGAAAATGAAAAGCAGATATTACATAAAACAGCGATATAATTAATTTAAAATGACGCGATGGCGCCTAAAGACCCTGAAAAGTAAGCCGGTCGCGGTGAGTTTATTTTTAAACTATTAAATACGTATGTATATTGACTAATGAGTCAATATGAGTCATAATTTGTAAAATTCAAAATATGTCTCATTTTGATTAATAAAATTAAAATCACATCTCATAAAATTTCTACTTGTTTTCTGGTCTTATTTTTGATGTTACATACACTGACAGCTTTATTCTTTTTTTTAAATACATTTACATCTAGTGAGCAGATTTACCTAGTATCATCAAACTTTCATTCTTATATCCATCAATCATTGTGTTAAAAAAAAATAATGATGTGATTTTGATCCCTCTTCATAACGAGCTCATGCCGCTTAGTTTTTTTTAGGTATATATTTTATTACGACATTATTTTCCATAATTACGAAACATTAAAATAAACAATTCATTTACATTAAAGCAATTAAAATTAACTCTCTTCCTCTTAAATTTTTGTCATCGGTCAATTCTTTCCTGATGTACTTGTTTCGAACCTTAGCATTCTTGTAACCTATCACATTCATTTCAACAATCATTACATCACCCGATAACCATCCCACTGCTGGGATTGGGCTGCCCCATTTTATGAATTACAGATAGTATACTCCTCGCGTTTGTTCGAGAGGCATTCTCTCTCTCTCTCTTTTCTTTCACCATATCCCAATTACTTGGGGTCGGCACAATATGTCTTTTCCTTCCACACTCTTCTATTCTGACATACTTCTTCTGTCACACCGCATATCATCGAGGCATTCGAGAGGCATTGGCAGGTAAAATATTAATTTTATTCATGCAGAAACGGGAAAAGGATACTAATTCCTACGGCCAGGCGGCCTGTGATAACACGCGACAGCAAGGTGTTAGAGCATTATCCACCATAACAATTTTTAGTTGTTTTACGGCATTAGAGGCTAGGATCCAGTCCTTCCCTTCGAAGCTGGCAGTACCACCTTTAGTGTTGCAAATGTACATAGAAAGCGGTAACCACTTTCCATCAGGTAGGCCATCAGCCTATCCGTTGTACTCCAGAAATCAAACAGCAAAAAGAAAATAAATTTCATTGTAAAGGAAAAGAAATATTATATAGATTTGTAAGTGCATTAGATATTTGGTTTTAATAGTTAAGTGGGTATTAGGAGCGATTAGGTACATTGCATTAAGTCCGTCTTGGTTTTATTTTATTGTATTAAACAATATATAGAAGTTTCGCCATTTATTATTGCAGCAATTTGAAAGCTCAAGGAATAGGCGTTGAGCACGTTATACCAAGGTAATGGTTTATAGTTTGTAAGACGTTTATTGTTAATCTTAATCCTTTATTGGAATGTAACAAAAAGTTTTGCTCATTAATTATATTTTTAAATGACAATTTATTAGTAGGTATACTTACCTATTTTAACATTCTTTTGTCGATTTTTATCACTATATTATCTTTCAATTCATAACGCTTCCTATCACACTGTTCCTTATCATATCGCATAACTTAATCTCCTATTTATATTTCTCAAAGCTCTCATTTCCACTGCGTTTATCCTACTTTCATGTTCCTTTTGCCACACCCGATATTCGCTGCAGACCATTAAGGTTGATATCAAAACCCTTTTATGGCCAGCCCAGCGTGCCTTTATAGACACCATACAATTTTTTAAATTTTTTATAGACAAACATAGACATTGTGTATCCCCAAACTAAACAAGTTAACGCGTGTGTTATACATAATATACACCGGACTACTCTGAGACCGATCCCAGACACCTAGACCATAGTAAATAACGGAGAAAATTCGTTTCTAAAATTTGTCATAACAGGAATCGAACTCGGAGCCTTTATGCTACAATGAGGTAAGCCGGTAAAGGTTTAGAGCGCTCAACCACACAGGCCGTCTATCGGGCTTCGGGCCTTCGGACTGTTCTTAAAAGAGGTTAGCGTTACATTCTCTTTATTACCTGCTATTATTCTACTTTTAGCCCTTTTTATACTTTCTGTCTCTCATAATTATGCACCCTTGGTACATAAACTCTCTAACTTGGTCTAATCTTTCATTGCCTATCTGAAAACAATTTTTATAGGTAAATGCAAAACCACCCAGTTAACTAGTGTTGCATGGTGCCGTAGGCATTCAACGTTGACTAAAAACACTTTAAAAGGGTGACCAGTTAATTATGCCCGTAAGCGTGTAATTCAGTTGTCTATGGCACCGATTTCATTTGCAAAGGGATGCTCATCATTGTTAGACTTTTCTTTCAAATTGTTCCGTATTGCAATACTTAACATAATACAATAATTTATTATAATACAGATTTACATAACAGATTTAATAGTAATTATTCATATATGTATATAATACATAGTCAAATATGCAAGATATATGATATTTTAATATAGTTTTAAGAATATTATGTTATTTAACAAGGTTTTATATACTTACGAATATACTTTACGATACTTACATACTTTACGAATAGATTTTTTACTTCTGCAGTTCTTCAGACAGGCTGACAGCACAACTGTGTTGGAAAGTGGTCATCGTCGCCTGTAGATACTTGCAATACCAAAGGTGCTACTAATGTGCTGCTGGACATGTAGATGGGACTAGAACCTCGCCACTAATGCTGGAAAACAACTCCAGGTTGTTATGGCGGCATGCTCTAGACCAGGGGTGGTTTAGAGCATGCCACCCATCAGACAGGCAAACACCTGGCTGTTGATTGTTTTGTCGCCTCTTGCGACATCCTGCCTGGCCACAGGAATTAGCATGCTTTCTTCGTCACTGCACGGATAAAATTCATACATACATACATAACTTCACGCCAGTTCCCTTGCGGGGTAGGCACGAACAACAGAGCACCATTTAGGCTTATTATTACACACCTCACTTGCTTCTTTGACATTCTTAACTCTTGGCGTGCACGCTCGTCTGTTCTTAAGGCTCCTGACATCACCTTCTGCTAGTACACGATCAATTTGATCATGGAAGGTGTGTCGTGGCCTTCCACGACTTCTGCATCCATCCACTTTTGCATTGTATATCTGTTTAGTCATTCTTTCATCATGCATTCTTTCCACATGCCCGAACCACCGGAGCATTCCTTTCCTTACCTTCACCTCGACACTCTCTTTCAGACCAACTCTCTTTCTTACTTCGGTATTACGACCGCGGTCCGCGAGCGTCACTCCGCAGATTTTGCGCAGTGCTCGCATCTCGACCGCGTTTACTCTACTTTCATGCTCTCTCTTCCATACCCAACTCTCACTTCCATACGTGAGCGTAGGTACCAGCACCGCGTTGTGTATGGCAAGCTGGGCCTTCCGGCTGAGGTTCTTAGCGCCTAGAAGTTTACCTAACGCTTCGTTCACACTATTTCCCAAATTTACTCTTCTTTCTATATCAGCGGTGCACCTTCCGTCCCTGCTAAAAGCACATCCAAGATATACAAACTCACTCACTTGCTCCAGCATAACATCATCGACCATTATCCTTGCATTCGTTCTGGTTTCTTCTCTTTCAAACACCATTACCTTTGTTTTCTTTGCATTCAAATGTAAGCCTCTCGCCTGACAGTCATCTTTCATCATTGTAACTAGTGTTTGCAGTTCTGATGATGATTCGGCTAAAAGCACGGCATCATCCGCATAAAGCAAGGTGCTTACAACTAGATCAATCATCCGCACCCCAACATCCATCAATCTTATTCTCTGGAGACAATCGTCCAGGTATAGGATGAACAGCAATGCAGCTAATGCCAATTATCTATTTGCCTACACGTTCCAGTATATCTGGGCTGTCACACCCGTACAGGTAGACCTGTCTGATGGACCGCAGCTGGTATGGCCGCTTTAAAGAATAGCGAAATTCAGCAATTACTTCGATCATCAAGGTGTAATAAATATATTTATTATTTTAATGTTTTAATTACACAACGCACAAATAGTTTAATTATAACTACTATTTAGATTGAACATGTAGCAATTATTTATTACATAAATCAAAACATATATTATTGCAATTCAAGAAGTCTATTTAACGGCCACTTGACTTGAGTTATATCCACTTATTGCCTAATTTTCACAATAATGAGACCTAACTAGAAATTTTGCAATAATTACTGTTTTTTATTCTCGGAAGTTGTATTCAGTTGATATATTATAAAAGTTATTAATTTAAGTAGGTTTTGAATTTAATGCACCTCAGTGCGTGACGAATTTGAAGAAGCACTGACCTGTGTTTGTGGATCATAAAAATAATTAATTTTATTTAAACAAATAAAATATGCACGCAATTAAGATTGCATACGTTATCCTACTTATATTATAGATGTCAAATTTGTATGTTAGTTTATATTTTAACTCAAAACCGAAATGTGCTAAGAATTTGAATAATTTCATATGCAAAGATTTTTGGAAAATATTATTTTTTTGCAAGACTTAATGCTTTCTTAATGCTATTTTATTGGGAAAAATTATAAATTAACTGTAAACATTACAGCTACATTATACTTTTTCCTAAGCAAATATGCCTTATTCAAAGGAAATGAGTTTGAATTCAGTCCTTGTATCACACAATAATATACAGCTTAAGCGATTTTTCTGTCCTAATTTGCATATTGTAAAAATCTCACAACTCTATTACTGTGTTTTGGCTTCAACTTACCGCGGAAATTGCGCAACTGGAAGAAACTTAATAGTAAGTTACATGAATTAAAATATGTGTTAAATTTCAGTTCATGATTCAGAAGGCAGGATAGCCAATTGGTGGAAAACATTTGGAGACATTCATCCACTAGCATTACCAACTAGAATGTGGTAGGTTTACTAATTCTGTGAATAATAAGAGTTTAAATACATAAAGTATGTTATTAATTTGTATTTCATATTAATCTTTTGGAAAACATGATTTAAATTGTAAGACGAGATAAAACCTCTAGTACCCAGGCAAAGCGGGGCGGGACAACTAGAATTAAATTAGCTTAATGTACTATAGAACAAGAACAAGTCAACAAAGTTACGAACGTCCAACAAATTTTTAATTAATCTATTTACATTAATATGTCTTTTTATTGCCTAAAGCTAACACGCAGACGGCCTACTTGATGGACGTTGTTTACGGTCGCCTATAGACATTTGTAACACCGTGGTGTTACAAACAACTCTATGTTGGTGCGCAGAGGAAAAACCTCGGCTTCCCCCTAAATTATTGTCGTACGTGGAATAAACGTTCTAGAGAACCGTTGCGTAGTATAGCGTGGGACCTCAAGGAAATGAAGGCGAATATCCCGTCAGTGCGGACGTAAAAATGAGGCGTTGGCACCTGATCAATTAATTCCTTGGAACACTCCCCGTAGTACAGGCGGTAGAATACGCAGAGACGCAGCCTTCCCGAAGGATGAGCAATTTTAAACCGCCTGTTAATGTGATGTCGCCCAATTCTTAACGCAGCTATAATACTACTATCTATTTACTAGTGTTCTATATTAAATTCAGTTAAGAGTAATTTGTAGTACTGTGTTCAAATGTCCGCTACTAGGCACAATAATGGGCCCTAACTGACATTCTTGAACGTTTAAAAGGTTCAGTTACGAAATCATTAGCATTCATTGGTGCTTGCCATAATTATTGACTAATCAGTATCTATTCATAAACTTATTTACGCTTTAATCGAAGGTTGATATATAAAATACATAATATGTAAAAATAGTATAGTGATTTAATTTTGATTATTACATGATGAACCGAGTTAGCTTTAAGGTTAATACACTTGCGTTTCAAACTGAAATGGATTCAAAATTAATCCTGGCCGGAAAAGAATGAACCCTTTAGGTATTTTTATGACCTAATCTGTATAATTATTGTTACGATTACCACGTGCTGACGGTGTTGGAAAATATGGTGATGAAACCCATAGGTCGAGATAATCGATGTGTAAAACCCGCTAGCCGCTTTGGACAAGAAAAAGATAAGAAAATTGCAAAGCCTGAGCCCAGCAGTGGAATGTTCATGTTATTATTGTTATGTGATATTTAACTAATTGTAAGTCATAGTCGCATTGGACAATAGAGGTTCATTCTTATTGATTGATAACAGTCGAATGCGGTGTGCGAGAGTTTTCTATTTACTCATTATATAAGGCCCGTATATGAAAACTATATACATTGATTGATAGTGCCCGCCTTTTCCGGGTCTTGCAGATTTCTGTTTATTAATAAATGACATAAGGTACGTAAATGGCAAAAACTTTTAATTAATTTAGATGGCGCTCGGGATACTGGGTGTCTTTTATAAAATTTCTCTGACTTGCAGGTTGGTTAGGATAATTTACTTTATATAAATAATTCTATAAAGTTAATTATGATCATCATCGTATAATAACATGTTAAACGGATGTACAGTAATTTTTAATGACAAAACTAAAAAATAGTCTTCAATGTTCTATGTTATATTTTTATTTATGTATTTAGTTCATAACTACTTAATTTTTTAATTTTTATATTCGTTAATGTACCTACATATGTAGGTATATACGCAACAAGTTAATAAGATAGATTATAATTGGAGATAATGTATTTAGGTAAATAAATGAACGGACTGATTAATTGCTAGGTGAGGATCATGTCATTGTTCGTATTAGTTAAACCATCATCGCCCTATATCTTAGTTTCGGCTTTATATTTATTTTGCTCTGAACCAAAAGTTACAATAACATCTTTGTCGTACAGATGTAGATTAGCTCAAAAAATAATAATAATACAAATATTAACAATATAATTGTAATATAATGTACACATTTAGTTTTCATAATTTTACAATTCTTAAATCATAACTTTATTCTGAAGATAACTTTATCTTTAGATCCAAAAGTATATATTATAAACAAAATTACAGATTTTTTCAGCATCTTTGGGTATGCAGAAGTTTTGTTTTATAACTTGTTTCATTTAAAATGCTTGGATTATGACGCGTCTGAAGCACTAATAAACTAATATTTATTACTGTTTGTCATTATATATTCCGTTTTATATTTTACAATTTTCGTTCATTTCTGCACTCGTGACACACATTCAATGACTTCTTTCACACATCACTATACGCATTCACACATTCTCAACCACACACATACACACGCACGTAAGCATATACAATTACTTATTTAATAGCCATAATTATGTTATTTAACCATATAGGTGAGGGTTACCTTTGATCAACTCAAAACACAGGCCTTGTTCCTAGTTTGAGAGTCGAAGGTATACTTACTTGTCTTAAATTCCATTGCCGTATTTTAAAGTAACATATTTTTACTGTCTCCTAATTATCTTTCTGTGTCTCTTTTTTGATAAATTGTAAAACACTAAAGGCTAATAAAGATTTATTATTAAAGAAAAAAAAATATATACAAGGACGTGTTCAGGAACAAAAATTATGCTTTCAATAGTATTTTTCCTATTTTCATAACTATTACCAAGGACGTTTTAACGATATTTTAGGCACGGTTTTTATTTTATATTTCATCTCAGCAATTCATACACAATTGTAATTCTGTAATAATTGCTACTGAGTGTTTGAAACGTCATAACTAAAATGAAAACATCAAATAATAATTTTGTTTAAAGACCGTTAAAAAATAATTCTAATTAATATACTTTCAAATTTATTTATTACTAAGGATTGTTTATTATGCTGTCATCGGTGAGTGTGAAGAATAATATATTGCTTACTTTGAAAGAAAAGAACTGGGTATTTATTCTTGATTTCATTGCATTTTAATGAAGAAGTTGAATAATTTAGCCAGTCTTGTAGTGAACTGACTTAATTATATGAAACTGTATCGAATTTAATATCTGATTTTATGTAATACACTGCTGCGTTGATGGTTCATATCTTAAAGATCTTTCGGTATCTAACTCTTTGAATCTTTTGCCAAATTAATGTCAGTAGTGATATCGGGCTGCACTTTAGTTGTAAACTACATCTGTCATACATATCAGGACATGTATGACAGATGTAGTTTAGATCAAAAAATAATAATAATACAAATAATAACAATACAATTATAACATAATGAACACACTTAGTTTTCATAATTTTACTATATTAGTATCTATACTAGTATTATAAATGCGAGTTTGGATGGATGTTTGTAATTCAATCACATCAGAATGGCTGAACGGATCTGGATGGAATTTGGCACAGAGATAGACTATATTCTAGAATAGCATATATGCTACTTTTCATTCCGGAAAATGTATGGTTCTCGTGGGGTAACATTAACGCAAGCGAAGCTGCAGGCAGAGCTAGTATCTTATATTTATACGCCTATATTCATAAATATATGACAGGCATAACTATATATTGTAGAGTTCATGAAATTGTATGGTTTTACCAAAAACAGAATCCGCGTTTCATAAAATCTCTTATTTGTCAGTCTGCGCTTGAATCTTAAAACAAAGTGAAGTTTAGAGTTGACAGAGTCGGTGTGTCTATAGCATATGAATAATTGTAACCTTGACCCAGAAAAATGATAAAATCAGCAGCACCAATAGGTTAGAGCGGAGGTGAATCCACCTGATAGAACAATACATCCACAGTTTTAAAGCGAACAAAAGAGCTTCATACCAGATGCAACGAAAAAGACGACTGCCTTCCTATTACCATGACTATTATTGTGCTGACCTACCTAAAGCTTGATTGCACGTTTATGACTTAATATAGGCCATATAAACCACATGCAAATACACGACCAATTCGAAAATTAGAGCTTAATTGTCCAAACCATAGCGGCCATTTTCTTGAATTGGTATTGACTACTGTATAGCGAAATAAATAAAAATAGTGTTTTTGCAGATCCTCAATAAACTGTTAGATCACTATGTCCTACGCGTGATATTCTTTGTAACATTTGAAAGGCAAGGTTATGCAAAGGAAGATAAACAGGGTTATCGTATTTTGTTGTCAGCTTTTGATCAATTATCTCTAAACGTGCATGACTCATAAATCAAGCTACTTCAAACAGTAGTTTCAATCAGACATTGAGAATGTTACGTGAAAATTTTAAACCAGATTATCTAATTATGCCTTATAAGCTACCTACTGTTTTTTATTTGAAATATAAAGTAGAGTAAAATAGTTGCGTTTGTTTTAATTTTTCACGAGAGTGGTCAAATTATTATGAAATATATTGCAATAATTTTTTTTAATGTTTGCATGTAGGTAAACTGGGAAGCGGGTCTACTTGATGGCAAGTGGCTACTGTCGCCCATGAACATCTACAACACTAAGGGAGCCGATGCGTTGTCTACCTCGTTGAGACTTTGCGCCCTTTTTGAAGAGCCTTATATTGTAGCGCTCTGGGAAAACCGCGGGAGTTCATTCCATAGCTTGCTCACGTATGGCATAAAGGAGCAAGCGCCACGTACAGTAGATGACAAGGAAGTGTGGATAAACTCCTAGTCGCCGGCAAGGAGTGCGGTGGTAAAAAGGCGATGTAGGCACCAGATCAAATAGCTCCTCAAAACACTCCCCATTGCACAGACGGTAGAACACGTTTACAGCGCCAACGTCTCTTCTGAGAGTTAAAGGTTCTATTTGATTATAAAAAAATAAGCAATACGAACCGTGTCTGTCTGTTACGCTTTTATGGCCAAACTACTAAACCCTTTGTAAAATGTAAATGTATATGATGATAATATAGAGATAGGATTATTAAGAAGTTTTTGCAGGAATATGGCCCAAATTTTAAAAGTCTTGTATCGAATATTTTTGATTTATTTAACATAAAAGAAATGTTAAATTGGTCCTGTAAGTCTAGCTTGAAAATATGTAAGTTCAGATCTTAGACTATTATAATGTTAGATTAATGTAGTCGTTTTGGTCTTACGCCAAAAGAGAGGTTTGCACTGAAAATCAGCGTTGTGGTGGATATAATTCCGGCTCAACAATATGCTGAGTGCAAACCTTGTTTGTTGAAAATGCGGCGTACAAATTATCAAAATATGCTATGTGTATAATAATGTGTAAGGTATGTAATTACATCGCTATTTCTTCAAATACAGTTTTACAGTTTTCTTTCTTTCTTTCAAGTGCCACGGGTACTTGCATACACGTCCATCACTAAATATTAATTATTCTATATTGAAGTTATAAAACGCGAACTTGTTATAATAAAATAAGTACAGATGCTTATGTAAATATTACATAATTTACAGGGCCATGATTTTAGAAAAAAAATACATGGAGTTTATATCACGTGGAAATATCATACTATTTGTTTGCTAAGTTACACAAAATTTATCTGGCAGTTCCCAAGATCAATGACGAAAATAAGGTAATTAATAAAATTTAATAAAGTGGATGTAAAGTTACTAACGAACTAATGGGAGTTTATTTAATTATGTTGTATCAACGTCATGTCATGATAACTATTATTTATAGTATTTTATATTAAAAATATGAAATCATCGTATTAACTTTTAGGGTTCCATAATAATTTTGATAAAAAACGAAACCCTTTTCCAACCGTCATGTCCGTCTGTTTGTTTATCACACAGGATCAGAAACCGAAGATTTTCACAAAGTGTCACCGCGATCCTTCGGCGGTGAACAATTCGCAAGAGGATTTCTCTCCGTAAAAATATGTACGTATTTCTTAATAATTATAAATGCAATTTTATTTAATCATAATGATTCTGTTTCGACATAATTATCGTCAATGCAAAAATGTAATTTGGACACATAGCATAGCATGCATCGGTTACGTAATTTGTCATTCAAATGCATGAATTTTATACCGGGTGTCCTTTTTAATAGATTCTTACAAAATTTTCGTTCAAGTTTTGACGCGAAGTTGAATGCCTTTTGGTATACAATATTTAGATCTGCTATAATTTTTTTGTTACGGTACTATCATAAACATTTCTATGTAATTGATAAATTATATTACCATATATTACTTTAAAAGAGGATAGGTGTTACGCATAAGTGTTATAACTAATATTTGTATATGCAGCTTTATGCCGGTCCACAGATTAAAATAGACGATAAGTGTTATTAACTAATATTCTGTATATGCAGCTTTCATGCCGGTCCACAGATAGAACACGGTCTTTTTTTTTTAATAAAAACTTTTTTAAGAACAAAGCAACTCAACCAATAAAATAAAAAAAATAATCTATAACTCACTAGTGAGTTATAATGTTTTTTACTCACAGTTTGATAATGGGTGTCATTCTGTGCCTAATTGCGGTGACCATAGAGCCACTTTATGAGCAAGTGTGTTGAAAAAACATTTATGCATTATTCGTAAGTAGGTATTGAAAACACGTCAGATCAGTCAGAGCATAATGTGTTGACAGGTTTAGAGATCAAGGATTATGAGCTGCCAGGATTTAAGGAATTGGGGTGATTGGGTAACTAATGTTTGGATAAAGTTCAAACTGTCTAGATTCTGTTGCCAAAATATTGGTTATCCTTGTTAAAAATTATACATACATATATAGTTATAGCTGAGTGGGTTAAGCCTTTGCCGGCCTACCTCACTGCACTGCAACGCAGAGGCACCGGGTTCAATTTCTGACATGGTCAATTTATGAAACAATTTTTCCTTTATTTACTATGGTCTGGATGTCTGGGATCGGCACCAGAGTAGTCTGTTGTATAATACCCATAACACAAGCGTAATTTGCTTAATTTGGGGATATACAATGTGTATGTTTGTTAGTCTGCCGATTGTCTGGCGACTTAAAGAGGATTTGGTATCATGCGGAGCAATGTTTGCTCCGCATGATACCCTAAAGCACGAAGGTTTCGGATTCGATGGCTGGAAGGGTACATTTTGGTAGCAAACTCTCCGTGGTTTATTTGGAGGTACACGTAAGTATAGGATGAGAATCGGTTTCAAAGATTTCCGTTATATTTTTTTTTATCTATAATTCAAACTTGACTTGCTTGCTTATATTCAATGTGTGTAGCAACAAAAGTGAAACATAAAATATTCTAAGATTAAATACTGCAGTTCAATATCTATAATATTATAACATTCTAAACATGCCGTGTCTGTATATTAAAGCTATTTAAGAAAAAAACAACTGGAACAAATTATATAAACGATGGAGAATACGATGCAATTTTTTTTTACTTTTTGTCTGTTTGTTTGGGATTCAGGTAAAAACTACTGGGCCGATTTTCGCTGATCAAAAGATAATTCTTAGATTTAAACTCTGTGCTACTTTTTGTCCTAGGAATCCCGCGGGAATGTTTCTGGGAAGATTTAAAATAGCCAAATAAAAAAAAACAAATTTTGTGTGTGTGTGTGATATTTTTATCCCGGGAATCCCGTGGAGATTTTCCCGGGAGCCGTTTGTAGATGTTCGGGTGCGTAAAAGTTAGCTTTTTCCGACACAGTTTTCACTAAAACGATAGCTGCGGTAATTGGGGTCCCGGGAATCCCACTTGAATTTCAAGGTAAGCGTGGACGAAATCGCAGGCATATCCTAGTATAAAATATTTTTAGTTGTTCTCACACAAATGTATCTTCTAATATATAAAAATCTTAATATTTTCTTAAGTTTTCGCGACTTGTATACATAATAAAACTACGTTTTATAAACAAGATTAAAACTAAATAATTAAAATGAACAAGTGGGCGGCAGGCTAAATAAGACTTTAACAATACTCGTTGACACTTGACATCTTTGTCTTCCGTGATCACGGCCACTGAAAAGTGGCCGAAACGTCGGAAAAAGCAAAATCAAATAAATTACCGCGCTAAAACCGTTAAAACGTAGTTATATTATATATAAAAATCTTGTGTCACGGTGTTTGTGGCCGCACTTCTACGAAACGGCTTAACTGATTTTAATGTTTTTTTTTGTATATTTGGTAGATATGAGAATAGCTTGTAAAGTATTTTTCACACTCTTATGGTGTATTTTTGTTTTTATGGCAGAAAAACGTTTGCCCGGTCATTTAGTGTTTTAATATATCCTCGTTAACCGACGGAAATAAGTCATCCAAAGGATTTAATCACGATTAAACTAAGTGACGAGGGTGAGTTAGGACTGTTGTCTCGGAGAAGAAGTTCATACAATTATGATTGAACTTCAGGTCATTATACTCGTGCGCAAACTGATACTTTGATGATATAATTAGTAACATTAAAATGTCGTACAGATTTCTGAAATGTTGTGGACTCGAATATACTTTTTAATTTTGACGGATTATTATATCAAAGGTCGATTTACACCCGACCATTGTTCTATAATACGAACCTTATTGTGATTATGCTTTCTTGTGTCATTGTGTTTTAATACAATAGGTGTCGTAGTATAACTTTAAAACAAGTTGTTCTGGAATAGGTGTTACGTAACTTAGATTTTGTACTTATCTAAGCTAGATTATGTAAGCAGAAAATATTCTGGTTTCAAAGTCGCAGCCTATACATCGATTACTAGATAACTAATCATATTACGACAAGTATCGTAGAATTACTCAACGTTTCAAACAAACTCGTATTGATTTATGAATGTCTATTCATTTACAAGGACTCGATTACAAAAGGCAATTGAAAGAATAACTCGATCGACTTTTTGAAATTTGGTATATTTTGTTCAGTTATTTGTTACAATCGCCAAACTGGACTAGGTGCACCTTGGCTGTGCTAAATCAAAATGTAGCAAGTGATTTATAAATTATTTTAAAGCAGAATACTCAGATAAATAAAAGTATAGATGAAGTCAAATTAAATAAAGCATTTTTTTTAACTTGCGTGCGTAGTAGTAAATACGTGGTTTCCGTCTGTGTGTGGGGGTTTATTTTTATGTGTGTGTGGTGTGTCGATGATGTTACCCGGTTGGATGAGGGTGACGCACCACTGGCGAGAGCCCGTGGCTCTTTCGCCGCGGGAGCTAGGATCAACCGCTGGAGGGGAGTACAAAATAAGACGACGTGTGTTGTACTCTAGGTGTAATTAATTTAACATTAAACTTAAGATTATATATACAAAAATCTTAATTGCTACGTGAAAATATGTAAAACCTAAACATGTTCGTAGATGCATTTCCGAAGGTTTTCTGTTTTCTGTATTGACAGATCTTGGCACGCCCATGGACTACACTTAGTTATAATCTTGCTAATTATTTAGCTATGAATTATTCTATGTACGTGACGTAACATGTCTACTGGAACTTACTCCACCTTTATCTGTACTAATTGCGGCGCGATCGGCTTCCTTTTGCCAGCTTCATTCTGATAGCTCGCGGCTTGGTCTACCTATTTTGTTCGTCTGAGCCTACATACCATTAAGTTTTAGCTCATTGGGTGTGATATAATTTTCACAAATAATAATACATCGACAAATACCTAGCTTAATGCATAGACAGTAATTTAAAAAACATCAGTTGCTAAGTTTTGTGATTGCACAGCTGACCTTAATTGTCAAAATTGTGTCACTATAATTTATGAAGTCATAAAACATATGCGACGTAATGTTTTCAATTATGGCACAGTATTAGGTATTTGTTGGAAATATATAGTCTGTATAAACTATTAGACAAATAAGGTTTTTAAAGCCAAATCAAGTGTTATTGGTCGAAACTACTTATTAAAGTTTAACGGACAGAATTTATAAGCCTATAAATAATGATTTTAAAAACAGAAAAACAATTACACGTCAGCACAAAAATACATGCATACATCCTTAACAACTTTACACTAGTCGCGTTAGCCACTTCACTCACGTGGAACTCATCCCTACTCCCTTGAGTCGTTTCGCTCATGTACGTAATGTTTCTCTTGCGCACAGTGAGGATTTAGAATGAGCTCCCAGCTGAGGTTTTCCCACAGCGCTGCGATATGAGATCTTTCCAAAATGATATCATGGCAGTGCGTGATTGATATGTCTGGTCTTCCAAAACACCATAGATGATAGTCATCACGTTCCATCAGGTGGTCTACCAGCATGTCTGTTCTACAGATATAAAAAAAATTTGTACTTTATTTTTTAAAACATTTTGGACATTACATTTTTGGAAAATGTAAAATATCAAACATACACAAAAATGAAATGTTACTGTCTTCATTTCTTAAATATAAAGTAAAATCCATTTGTGCCGTTTAGGAGTTTAGTCGTGACAAATTTTCAAACAGATTGACGAACAAAAATACTAAAAACACTGATTTTAGATTAAGCGTTCTATAAATAGCAATGTCCTTTTAAATTTTGGCATTTATATTT
Organism: Dendrolimus kikuchii; assembly: GCA_019925095.2. Classification (NCBI taxonomy): domain Eukaryota; kingdom Metazoa; phylum Arthropoda; class Insecta; order Lepidoptera; family Lasiocampidae; genus Dendrolimus; species Dendrolimus kikuchii. Next base: position 9,849,730 of record CM034393.1, on the reverse strand, counting down.
AGAATATACAGACAGATACTATTTTATTTATTAGTCGTCGGTATAGGTTATACTCGTATAAGGCTGTGGCCACATAAACACAAAATTATGAAGGTAGCAATATTATATATACCTCGATTTCCTTTAACGAAATAGGTACAATGTCGTTGTCTCTTTGTCATTGCAACCAAATTTTAGATACTAGGATTTTGTTTATTTATTTGTTTGACCTTAATGATGTATCGATGTACTTATTTCTGAACGTATTAGAAAAAGTAAAGTGAATTAGGCGGGATCCTGTCAAATGTCAACTATTATTAAAATGGTATCCACGAGAGTTAACGAGTGTTTTATTTTATATTAAATTGTAACCATGAAAGTTATGATACAAATGACTTTGTAAAGTTTTTACGTGTTGAAGCAGTGATTTTTCTTAGGGTGTGGAAGTTCTTACATAGATTTCATAAGTTCATTAAGACAGTACGTTAAATATTTAATATTAGCTATACCCGGCAGACGTTGCCTTACCCTAAAAAATAAAAATCTAAAACCAATTGCAGCGCCATGAACCGGGACCAATTGATAATCTAAACCATTCTCGAATCTACTTGAAAAGACAAAAAAAACATCAAAATCGGTCCCACCGTTAAAGAGGTGCCACCTACCTGGTCCAATCGTGAAGCTAAAGCATCCCGGGATCCACATGAACACACACAAAAACAATTTCACCTAAACCCTGGAATCCCATTGCAGCGCCATCTACCTGGTTCAAATTTGAATCTAAACCATCCTGGGACCCACTTGAACACACAAAAATAATTTACCTAAATCAGACAAATGAAAATGAGTTTAAACACAGTCACCATTGCCAAAATTGGCCGGGAAAGATTATAACAAATGAATGGCTGATGTTTTATTGATGAATATCATATTTTAATACTTATAATGCTATTCCGGACGAAGACAGTTCCAAAAATTATAAAAATTAGGCCAGCCGTTCTTGAGTTATAAATGGTGTAACTTTTTTTTTTTACCAGGGGAAATCCGATTGAGGACAAAGCCGCGACAAGGGCAGAACCTTGGGGGGATAATTCGCGACCTAGTGTAGGATTCGCCAGATCGGGGGTGGCACTAGCATGCCCAGTCAGAACTGGTGCCATGCTATTGCCACTCCCGGTTAGGGATACCCACTAAAACCCCTGGGTGTTCCGTCCTTCGCCTTATGCCAGGGCTACGGGTATATGACCTGGCCTCTCCGCAGCCCTGGCAGGCGTGGGCCCCGCGAGGCCTCTTCCACTGCCGGGGGACTACTTTACCCCCGGCATCTTCAGTCTCTCAAGGCGTGGGGCAGTCTGTAACTCGCCCCACAGGAGGAGAGGTGAGCGCGCGCGGAACACGCCACGCCCCCATCTCGACGGCATGTGCAGGTGAGTGAAAACCTCTATACTCCACCCGCGCCGCCCGCTTACGGTGGCCGAAGGTCCTGGCGCGTGGACGCGTCCTCCTTTGGCGGGAGCGGAGCAGTGATGTGCGCTCACGCTCCCATAAATGGTGTTTTTTTTTTTTTTTTTTTTATTGGACTTGACTTTATGTTGTTGGTCCGAAGACCTTACAACTTTACCGGGGTCTTTGGGGCGAGTGCCTTCGCGAAGCGAAGGCGCTCGAGCCCGGGGGGCAACTTGCTCGAGGGAGCTCCCTAAGGAGTTTTACCTCGGCTGGACTGTTGCCATGAATGGGGAATGAATTTAATGATGCCCACCATAGGGCGACACAAAATACTAATTGAGAACGGGCGACGGGTAATATAAAGCCCGAAGGGAAGGATCACGGCGGGCCGGGATCGGTGGTTTGCGGTGGCCTACGCTATCTTACTGCCGTTTCGCAACGTGTTATGGCTGGGAGAGAAGAAACGGCGAAAGAAACTTCCCAGCAACACGCCTAGTCTATCCTGTGGGGTGAGCTATGTCTCCTAGCGTCCCTCGCGGGGACGTACTTTGCCCAGGGGATTTGTTGGTCATAGAGCGAAATGGTTTTTAGGCGAAGGCTAGCGCGTTTGGGGGAGCGAAGCGTGCCCGGGGAAAAGAACATTGCTGCGCTTTTCTCCGGGTTTACCTCTATCCTCCATTTGCGAAACCATTCGCCTAGTTCTGTGACAGCTGTCTGCAGCCGGATGCAAGCCATTTGTCGGTTTTGATCTGATGTATAGAGTGCGGTGTCATCCGCAAAGAGGGCCAACTCCACATCTGGAGTTTTTGGGATGTCGCTGGTGTACAGCGTGAAGAGTAGTGGCGACAGGGCCGAGCCCTGTGGTACACCGGCTGTGAGTGGGTGAGGGGACGAGCGCGTTCCCTCCACTCGAAAACGGAAGCTACGACCTAGGAGGAAGTCTCGCAAGATGAGCACGAGTCTGTCTGGCATACCGAACTGGTACAGCTTGTAAATCAAGCCGTTGTGCCAGACCTTGTCGAAGGCTTTTGCTACGTCTAGAAACAGTGCGGCTGTTCCTATAGGGCGGGGGCGATGGGCAAAGTGAGATAATATGTGCTCCGTGATGCGGTGCACCTGTTGGACGCATGAGTGTCTGGCACGGAAGCCAAATTGCTCATCGGGTATTAGATGTTTGCTGAAGGCAAAATCTCTAAGTCGAGAGAGGATGACCCTCTCGTAAAGCTTGCTGAGTGCGCTCAGTAGGCTGATTGGACGGTAGCTAGACGGTTTATTAGCCGGTTTTCCCGGCTTGTGAATACCGATGACATCTGCTTCCTTCCAGATCGCGGGAAAGGAGCAGTTTGTTATGGCGGCATTGAAGATGCTCACTAGAATTATAATTAGATGGGCGGGTAGGAGTTTTAAAACGCGATTGTTGATGCCATCGGTCCCTGGGGCCTTTCGCGGTTTGAGAGACTTGATCAGATCTTGCACTTCTTCGACCGTGACCGTGTCGAGTGTGGTTTCCGCTGGTAAGGAGGATCTACGTTCGACCTCGGAGTCTACCTCCGTCAGGTGTGACTGGTCGACGTTTTGCGTAGTGGGGGAGCATTGAAGCTCTAGACTCTGAGCAAGGCACTCGGCCTTCTCCTCGTCATCGAACGCCTCGGTGTTGTCGGCTCTTTCTAGCGCGGGTATGACAGTAAGGGTGTCTGATTTGAGAGCTCTAGCCAGCTTCCAGTATGCCTGGTGAGTTGGCTCGATATCCCTCAACGTTCTGTCCCAACGTTGTTCCCTGACTTCCCGGATACGTAGTTTGACCTCGCGCTCTAGTTCGCGGAGTCGGACTCTGTTATCCTCGGTGGGATATCTGTCGTGAGCTCTGGAGGCGGCTCTCTTTTCCCTCAGCAGTACCCTCACCTCGTCCGGCAGGCATAAGTGGCGGTCATCCTCCACTGGCACCTGCCTGGACGAGTTCCGCACTGCGGATTGAAGGTGGCTGGTGAGGGCCTCGATTGCCGTCTCCGTGTCATGGCGGGACACGATGTGGTCCGGGATGCGGTCCAGGTCTTGTGAGCTGGTTGCCTTGAGGAGGGTCTCAAGTCTCAACCAATCCACAGAGGTCCTAGTTTCAGATGTCTGGTCTGTCTGTGGTCCTAATCTGAGGATAACCGGACGATGGTCCGAGTCGATATCGTCCATCGTTTCGATCGAATGGAACTGAAGGGTTACGCCCCTCAGTAATGCTAGGTCGAGAGTGTTTGGGGTCCCCCAGTCGCGGTTGGGGGGGTATCTTGTGGGGGTCATGGGAGTTAGTATATCAAACAAAAGATTGTCTGATATATTTATTAGGGCTCTGCCATTGGGGTTAGTGGTATTGCAATTCCACTGCTCGTGTTTGCAATTCAGATCTCCGGCTATAATAACAGCCGGGCCTAAGTTGAATAGGGTTTCTAGGTCTTTCTTAATAAGGGTTTTTTGGCATGCGAGGTATGCTGAAACTATGACTAGAGGTTGGTGGCCAGTCATTGCTAGTCTGCAGGCGGATACCTCCATACCGTCTAGTGGGGGGGTGACTACAGGCATGCAGTGTAGGGATCTTCTGAAATAGATCAGGGTGCCGCCACCACGGCCTACCCTGTCATGTCTAGTGATCCGATAGTTAGAGATCTTTGGATCTCTATTACTCGGTTTCAGGAAGGTCTCCTGTACTAGTAGTATATCTACTTGATTGGTAACCAGGAAGTCATGGACCAAGTCGCGCTGGTTTCGAAGGCCATTGGCGTTATAAGTCGCCAGAGTCAATGAGCGTGGTTTATTTCTACCTACATGCGCCATTTGTTACCGGTAACAATAATTTGACTAGGTTGTTTAGTTACAACGATCTAAGTATTTGGAGGAGGTACGCGTGATCCATTTCGATCACGAGTTGATCCCGGAGGGAGGGTTGTGTTGACTCTGAAACTTGCCTCAGTTTCCGAGCCAAGAGTTGGACCTCTTGCAGGTCGAAGGGCAAGTTCTTGGCGAATTTAGTCGCCAAAGCTAAGTCCTCCGCTATAGAGTGGTGGGCCGATGGCCCTGAAGGTCCCTTAGAAATGGGGGCGAGGGCGGGGGCGGGGGTGGCCGAGGGTAGGCCGGCCATAACTGGGGCACGCGTCCTTAGCGGAGGGAACGCTTCCGTCGTGGGAAGACCCGTCCAGTGGTTTACCACTGGGGGGGGGGCCGCCACGAATGCGGGTTTGTTCGGCACTTTTCTAGTGCCTTTTTGGGCATTGCCCTTTCCGACCTTACGTTTGGGTCGGGGGGCGGCAGGGCAGCCTCTGTAGTTAGCGGGGTGACCCGCTTGGCCGCAGAGGATGCAGCTCGGTGGCTCCGGGGAGTCCCGGGTGCGAGTGCACTCCGAGGTCCCGTGGTCGCCCAGGCACTTGACGCACCTGGGACGGGATTGACAATGTAGGGCAGAGTGCCCATAAAGTTGGCAGCGATGACACTGCCGCAGTGTATGTTTTTCGTGTGGACGTTCCACACGAAGGCCAGAGAGGCCACAGACCTTCTCAAGATCGAAGATCTTTTTCCCCTCTGGGGAGAGGTCGAGGACAACCAATACTAGGTTTAGAGGGGACTTTGTGGCGTCGCCTCTGTGCATACGGTGCACTTCGTGCACTGGTAGGGCTTGGGACTTAAGGTCCTCTAGAATATAGGAACTTTCAATTTCCTGAGGAAGTCCGCGGATTACAGCCCGAAGGCGTTTTTCTTCTGGCAGGGCGTAAGTGTAGTAACCGATTTTACGGTCACATAATAAAGTAGTTAGGGCGCGGTGGTCACTTGAAGACGTGACCATAACTTTGATGCCGTGTTGAGTATCACGGGCTTCCTTTATGGAGATTGCCTTACCTGGCAGTTCTTTAGCGAGTTGAAGCCAATGGGCTTTCTCGCGGATGGTCAGGGGTGGCGGCGGGCGTTGTGAAGGTGGCCCAGGGCGGCTGGAAGGTGCCGCTGTCGGTGTTGTGCCCGCTGTTGGGGCGGGGTTGGGGGGGACCTCCCTCTGGGTCTTACGTTTTTTAGTACGATTAACGGTTATAAAACCGTCATCGTCTTCGCGGTCTAAGGGGATGTTCGCGGGAGGCGCGACATCCATAGGAGTAATTTCATCGGCCGGTGGAAGAGGGGCATCCCTGAGGTTTTGCGGACCTTCAGAGGATAAATCGATTTCTCGACGAGAATCGATTACGCGATGGATGGGCGAACGTGAACGCGATGTCGTCGAACTCGCAGAGCTCGAACGCGGTTTTGTCGATGCGGAACCGCGAGAAAACGAGGCGCGCGACTTTGGTGCCACACGATGGGCATCGTTGAGCGGGGGTGCGGGCGGCGGGCGCACTGGTAACGCAGCGGGTATGGATGCGGGGGGCGCGGGCGCTACGGCAGAGTGCAGGTGGACCGCGGTAAGCGCGGCGGCGGGGGTTGCGGGGCGTGCGCTAGTCGCGGCAGGTGCGATGGTCGCGGCAGATGCGGGTGGGGGGAGGGGGGCCTGCGCGGGGGCCCTTTGCACGTGTGACTCGCGTGACACAGGTTTCTCGGAATTAAGTTCCGAAATAACGGGCACCATTGTGTTATATATATAGACTAGAGTTTACCCCGCGGCTCCGCCGCGCGTCAAACTCTAGTGCGTACCTCTTGTTTTAAGAGTAGGCGTTAATACAGGATATATTGTATTGTATTTTTATGTTGGTGCTATTTGCCCTCGGAAGATTTACTTCATTTTATATCGCAAACTATCCCTTCTACCGGGATGAATAGTATCTATGACCATTTTCGGTATGCAGACCGACAGACAGATCGAGTGAGTCGCATTTTTTTAAAAATTATGAATTTTTATATCTATAAACTTGATAAATGATTGGTCCCCCATATAAACTTTAATACCTTATATCAACCCGTTCTAGTTTTATTAATATAACTAAATATTGTGTAAACTACACAAACGACCAAAACTACCAAACGTACTAAAACTACCGAAACTACCAAATTACCAACCAAAACTACCAAATCCACCAACTAAAACTACCACAACTACCTAAACTGCCACAACTATCAAAACTAACAAAACTACCACAACTATCAAAACTACCAAAACTACCACAACTATCAAAACTACCACAACTATCAAAACTACCAAAACTACCACAACTACCAAAACTACCACAACTACCAAAACTACCACAACTATCAAAACTACCGCAACTACCAAAACTACCACAATTATCGAAACTACCACAACTACCAAAACTACCACAACTACCAAAACTACCACAACTATCAAAACTATCGAAACTACCAAAACTACCACAACTACCAAAACTACCACAACTATCAAAACTACCAAAACTACCACAACTATCAAAACTACCAAAACTACTACAACTACAAAAACTACCAAAACTACCACAACTACCACAACTATCAAAACTACCAAAACTATCAAAACTACCAAAACTACCACAACTATCAAAACTACCAAAACTACCACAACTATCAAAACTACCAAAACTTCCACAACTACCAAAACTACCACAACTATCAAAACTACCACAACTATAAAAACTACCAAAACTACCACAACTATCAAAACTACCAAAACTACCACAACTACCAAAACTACCACAACTATCAAAACTACCAAAACTACCACAACTACCACAACTTAAAAACTACCAAAACTACCACAACTTAAAAACTACCAAAACTACCACAACTCTCAAAACTACCAAAACTACCACAACTATCAAAACTACCAAAACTACCACAACTACCAAAACTACCACAACTATCAAAACTACCAAAACTACCACAACTACCACAACTATCAAAACTACCAAAACTTCCACAACTACCAAAACTACCACAACTATCAAAACTACCACAACTATAAAAACTACCAAAACTACCACAACTATCAAAACTACCAAAACTACCACAACTACCAAAACTACCACAACTATCAAAACTACCAAAACTACCACAACTACCACAACTTAAAAACTACCAAAACTACCACAACTCTCAAAACTACCAAAACTACCACAACTATCAAAACTACCAAAACTACCACAACTACCAAAACTACTACAACTATCAAAACTACCACAACTATAAAAACTACCAAAACTACCACAACTATCAAAACTACCAAAACTATCAAAACTACCAAAACTACCACAACTATCAAAACTACCAAAACTACCACCACTATCAAAACTACCGCAACTATCAAAACTACCACAACTATCAAAACTATCAAAACTACCAAAACTACCACAACTATTAAAACTACCGCAACTACCAAAACAACCGAATATACCAAATCGACCAACCAAAACTACCAAATCTACAAACCAAAACTACCACAACTATCAAAACTACCACAACTACCAAAATAACCAAATCTACCAGCCAAAACTACCACAACTACCTAAACTACCACAATTACTAAATCTACCAATCAAAACTACCACAACTACCAAATCTACCGAAACTCCCAAATCTACAAAACAAAACTACCACAACTACCAAAACTACTACAGCTACCAAAACTACCAAAACTATCACGACTACCAAAACAACCGAAACTACCAAAACTACCGAAAATAGCAAAACTACCAACCAAAACTACCACAACTACCAAAACAACTAAACTAAACAAAACTACCTAAACGACCAAATTGACCAAAATAAACAAAATGACGAAAATGGCCAACCACAAATAAAAAACCTATCCTAGTTTCCGGGATAAACTTTACATAAATCTATCCCAAAATCTATCCCAGTATCCGGGATGAAAAGTATCCCTTGGCCACCCTCGGTATTCAAATTACATATGTACCGAGTATCAGCCAAATCGGTCCAATAGTCTTTCCATAAAAGGATAACAAACAGAGAGACAAATATACTTTTATCCCGGAAACTATCCCATTTTCCGGGATAAAAAGTATCCTATGTTCATTCTCGGCATCGAAAATATATATATATATACTGAGTTTCAGCCAAATCGGTCCAGTAGTTTTTACGTGAAAACGGAACAGACAGACAGACAGACAGACAGACAGACAGACAGAGTTACTTTCCCATTTATAATATTAATAGGGATTATCACAATTACGGAAATAAAATAAAATAATTATTGCTAAATACAACAAACAATCATAGATTACCGTCTTCTATGGGTAAGGTGCCCAGAAGACTGGCTACTTTTCCTCGCTGGATCGCTATACTGATCCGTTGTCCGAGGTAGGCATCAGCCTTCTAATCACCTAAAGAGTCAATGAGTCAGACGTCATTGATGTTGATGATGTCGTTATTGACATCTTCCCGCTAATGGCGCGAAAGGTCTTCATGTTCTTCAAGTGTCTTAATAAAGACAGCTCTTCTTATAGTGGGTAAAATATTTAATTAAGTGATAGCCTTGTTTGTATAACTAGTTGTTATACAATAGAGTATTAAAGTAATTAATAATATTTGAATATAACTTCAAAAGTCTTTTCCCGCGTAATCTTAAGACCCGGATACATTTATATTTAATATTTATCGGTGTTAAACTACATGCTCTATATTATTTCAACTCTTTCTCTCTATTTTACAATGTAACTATTATGTAACCCTTTGGATATATAATTTGTGTATCATTTTATCCGTGCAAAATACAATTAGAGAAAGGATTAGGAGAAAGAATACAATTTCCTGCAGCCGGGCGGCATTTTGTAACAGGCGACGAAACAACCTACAGCCAGGTGGTAGGGTATTTTCCCGTCTGGAGGGCTACTATCCCTCATCTAGAGTATGCCGCCATAACAACTTAGAGTTGTGTTCCGGCATTAGTGGCTAGGTTTCAATCACCCTTTAGAGAGCGGTAGCACATTGGTAGCTAGCACCTTTGATGTTACAAATGTTCATAAGCGATGGTTATTGCTTTACATCAGACGGACCGTCTGCCTTTCTACTGAACACATGCAATAAAAAAACATTGATTGTAGATTTTATGTATTTTAATGACCTCAGAACATAATACCTATACATGCCTATAATGAAGTTGTGCTAGGAAAATAATTTATGTATTCACCTATGTACTGTTTCAAGTATTTTTTGCAAAATTATGAAAATCGGTTGATATCTAAAGTTTTGAAGAGAGAATAAAGAAATATTCAATCAATTAAATTTAAGTAGTTATGTATATTATCTTGCTCGTGTATTACTTTATTCAAATATGGCTGGCACTATGATGTAAAGTTTAATAGTCTTACTTATATTGTGTTAGAGTAAACCTGAAAGCTTCTTTGTGGTTCTTAAAGAAACCTTTAAACTTACTCTAATTAAATATGAATAAGACCGTAACATAATATAAATATTATAGTGTCTACATCGTGTGTATTGGGTTTTATGAATGGATTGATTTGAACAGATAAACTAGCATATATGAAAAGACAAAAAAATTTCAACAACATTCCGACATTAATCAAAGTTTCAGAATACAGCAGCACCAATTTAGTAGTATGACAAATATACACAGCAGATCAGATACACCATCTAGTTTTAATTGCAGACGTCGATATATCGTTTCGTAATGTATTCGAAATGTAGGCAAGTGGACAATTAAGTGTTTATTAGCATATGTAGCGAATGAAATTACGTATATGATACTTGATATAGATTATTGCAAAGCATTTAAAATGTTTCAAAATGTTCTAGTAGTATATTCATTGCCTGCAAGGATATTTTCTATCAATTTATTGTATTCACAGATATGTCTATTTTGTAAGTGTGTAAAATATGGAGTTCGAGGCAATATCATGTAAATGCCTTGACTGTTTTGACTAAGAACGGGTTTCTGGCGTTGGTAGAATTATTTAAATTTGTTGTATTGAAACTTTGCTAATATATAAAGTTGAACTACTTGTATAATAATATTGAAATACCGAGCGAAAACTTCTTATCTTAATTGTTTAAAAAATAACTATAAAATATCAGTCTGTAAACATTACTTCATTGTTGGACTCGGACTCTTGAGGTTCTAAGAAATCGGGTGGCACTACCATAGAAAAAAATGTTTTTTTTCAATGAAATTACCACCCCGCTTGTCCAAAGCAGATTGATGGATATCAAACATTGATGATAATCTCGATGGGAATAGTTAGTTCTTCATGATATGTTCCTTAACCTTCAGCATATGGTAATAATGATAATGTGCACATAAGGTCGGAAAACAGCCTCACTAAGTTACTTAGGTATGCTCTACGACTTTAATAGTTATAATTTGCTCAAGTTAACACTAAGTATTAATATTTTCAAAAGTTTTCGCGAGTTGTATACATAATAAAACTACGTTTTAAACGCGGTAATTTATTTGATTTTTGTTGTTCTAACGTTTCGGCCACTTTTTAGTAGCCGTGATCACGGAAGACAAAGATGTCAAGTGTCAACGAGTATTGTTAAAGTTTTTTTCTTTTATTTTCCTTCCATCCATTTTGATATTATATAAAATTATTAGAGTTAGACATGTTTGTTGAAGAGTTTCTTGTGCCGCTTCTTCTCTTCAAGCCATAACATGTTGCGAAGCGGTGGTAAATGAGATTAGGCTTCCATAGGGTAAATAATAACCATAAACAAAATTTTAACTAAATAATTAAAATGAACAAGTTGCCGGTAGGCAAAATAAAACTTTAACAATACTCGTTGACACTTGACATCTTTATCTTCCGTGATCACGGTCACTGAAAAGTAGCTGAAACGTCGGAATAACAAAAATAAAATTAATCACCGCGCTTAAAACCGTTAAAACGTAGTTTTATTACTAAGTATTCGTTTTATACGTTTCTGCAGGAGACATATGAGATTAAAAATTAAACAAAATGTTCAAGGTGTGACCCCCTTTTCTTAATATGAACGAGATGTGAGTTACGATAAAAAGTGTAAGTACAGACTGATTTCGATGTGTTGAAATTATAAACATTTGGGAAGTTATCTTGATTTTCTTTTCTCACATAAAATTTCACAATAAAAGTTTGTATGATGTTTCCACACATAAGTCCTTGTTATGTGTGAATGGTCTGAGGAAAGTAGATTTTATTAAAGATCTAAGGCTTGTATTCTAGCAAAATAATCACGTGCAAAATAATTTGTAATGTAATAACTGGTAGATTTCATATGTTGCGTGGCATGTGAAGTTTTATGCATAAAAGTACTTGTTAATTTCAATAGATTACCCATTAGTGTGTAAATTTGTAGTTTTTATACTTAAATCATAAAAGGAACCTCTACGGTCTCACTTTAGCGTATATCCGTCTGTGTGTGTGTCACAGATGATTATCTCAGAAAGTACTAAGGTTTAAAGTACAAAAATAGATACGAGTACCTAGAAGTTTCATGTACATACAAAAATGTAATGTTAGTTTATATTTAGGTATCAGAACTCTAAAAAGTCTTTAATTATTTAAAAGTAATAACGATTGTTTAAGGTCAGAACTGAGTACATATGTAGAAATTCATAACTGTATAGCGAAATGTTAATTCAAGCTGTCATAAAAAACTATCTCGTTAGTGAATAACTTAAAATTTGCTTGAGAGGCGGTTTTAGAACTAAAATTTAAAAGAAAATATTGATAGGAACAAGTAAGTTCAGAGGGCTTTGTAGACTGTAAAGCATTAAAAAATACCTACTAAATTATGGTTATATTAACTTAATCATAGACTTTTGTATTATTTATTATTTCTGTATTTGGATCAATAGTATAATTTTATTATGTTAAATATTTTAAGAAAAATCTAACCCAGCAGTTTATCAAGCCTTTTGTATCTCCAAAAGCGCCATCTGTGTTTTCAAGTGTATAATAATATGCATTTTAAATTTAGTGTACAAACTGCTTTTGAATGTTCTTACGTCTATGTTGGTAATTTAAGAGTAAATGTTAGGTCGCGGTTCTAGTTTCGTGCTCTAGATGTAGCCCATTGGAGCCTTTGTCAAATTGAACTTTAATTATTGTAATTGTTGTGAACGTTAGTGCATTGAAGTACTTTATAATAATAGAATCGTCTATATCTATGCACGAACGGTGAAAGAGTACAATTCCTGCGGCCGGGCTGCAGGTTGTAAGAAGCAACAAAACAACCCCACAGCCAGGTGGTATTTGCCCTTCTGGATGGCTACCACTTTTGATCTAGACTCTAAACACTTATAACTCTAGAGTATACCGTTGTAGAGTTGTGTTCTGGCATCAGTCGCCAGCTTCCAGTACCCCTCTGAGGCCGGCAGCACATTGGTAGTAAGTAGCAGTCAGTGATAAATTTACACTAGAGGCACTAGGGTCTAGTGCCCAGGGCGGCGAAATTCCCGAGGGAGGCAAAATTTGGAGTGTCAGCAAAAAAAATATTCAACTTTCTGCTATAAAATCAATGATTTTCAAAAATAGGGAAGTTACTGGTTCATGCCAAATCTTAAAAATCGAGTACTCATTGGATATTTACGTTTTGATGTGTGCATAGATAATAAAGCGGTATTTTTCACGGTGCCACAGGGCGGCACTTAAGGTAAACCCGGCTCTGGTAGCAGTAACCACTTTCCATCGAGTAGGTCATCAGCATGGTGTACATCGAACCAGCAATAAAAAAAGATGTGACGATTGTCCACCATTTTTGTTATAATATATAGACTAACCCACTTATTCATAATTGTTATAAGAGGTTTATCGGCTGGTTAAAAAGTGTTTTGAGAACTACGTTTAGTAGGTACTCTTTTATCCAGCCTATAAACTTTGTACAGCTATTGTGAATAAGGGGGTAAGTATTTGTGAAATTTTTTTGTCATGCGTAAACAGACAGTTGGACTTACGAGCGTAATAATTTTGCAAGGGTTACATTTTTGTAAACATTATTATGTAACCCTAAAAAGCATTTTTGTAAAGAACGTTACTACTCGCTCGTAATTTAATAAAATTTGTTACATAAGCAAACAAAACTTAATAACCATTTCAAAAACAGGAGATATAAACTACAAAAGAAATAAATTCTGCTATAATGAGCTGACATAATTATTTTTTATCTTGCATGTTTGCATACAGTGCCACAAACAATTTTAATTGACGAAGTCCTTTGTCGATGTAAATGAGATGAGATCAACACATTGTTTGGCTTATCTGATGAACTGACCCTATAAAAGGGAGTTCGACTGCAAATATCCCTTCAAACTATGGAATTAGTGTATTGAAAGCTTCGTTTTACTTCTTTTAAGATGGATTTAATTTATTTCAAGGCATGTACACTGTATTAATTTGTAATAGTCAATAATGTAAACGATTGACTATTTTTGTTATTTACCAAAAATAATACTTGCGTATAGATAGCTTTTTTAAGTGTCAATAAATTTTACTTGCCTTTATACATCCTAAAATATGGGAAAAAATTTAACTTAGAATGGTTACAGAAACATTTTAAAAGTTAATTATGATAATAACCACATTTGTCGCATTTAGTGCTCAATATAAATTCAAACATATATACAATACATAAGAAAATATTAAGTTTATTTGTGATCCAATGTCAAACCATTTGTAAAGCCAAATCTTTAAAATATAATGCATCTCTGTGTTAATTGTGGGTCTCTTGATTCAAGGTAGCTAGAAGAGTAGTTAAAAGATATATATATATATATATATATATATATATATATATATATATACATATATATATATACATATATATATATATATATATATATATATATATATATATATATATATATACACAATTTGATATAAATAATTATAAAACAGCAACGATTTGTTCAATTACTTCATGTTTTTTTTACATTCTTGTTATTTACAGATTGTTTTACTAGTGAACAGTTGGATATTAGCTAATGGAATACCATTGGCTATGCTACAGTATCCTACGTCGTCACAGAGTATTATATTTCATCCAATACAACAAAATACGCCAGAAAAGTTGACTTCAAGTAAGTTTTGAATTCATTATGTTTCAAATGTAATTCAAATTATTTTTGTTGTTATGTTGCTATTGTGGTAATTTAGCGCCTCTTCTATTATATTTAATTAAGTTTAATTTAACATAATATGTCGTCTATCTAATTTTAGGAACAGAGATTTCAGTCTAAATTAAAAATATTGTTTTATTTTAGCCCAGAGGGACAGCCACACTCATAGCTCTAAACAGGTAAGTATGTAAGTTATATATATAGTTTACTAATTGGCAAATTGTCTCTTTATATGATTATGAAATACTTCCACTAATGTATGAGAAGTTATTCTTGTTTTTTTCTCAGCTTGAACTAACTTTTATAGAAGTTAAGAGGGAATTTTGGCGTGCGAATCAAATAGCCGTCTGGCTATATGATGCTTTTAATTTAGCCAAATAATAGATATCTTACGGGATTTAAATTTTCACGAGATAATAATAATATATACATAAACATTTATAGTTGATAACATATAAATCCTATCTCTAAAAGAGAAGACTTCAACCTTAGATAATTCTTTCTTACATTACTGACACGATAATTTTTATGAAAATACTTTTTAGAAATTATTGTTTTTCATGAATTATATATTCATTTTTAGTTTGAATTTCAGCCGAAGTATGAATATAAGTATGAAGTGTCAGATCATCAAACAGGTGATAGAAAGTCACACTGGGAGACGAGAAACGGAGATGTTGTAAATGGAGCATACTCTTTGTACGAGCCAGATGGATCATTGAGAACGGTAGAATACTCCGCTGATTCACATCACGGGTGAGTTATTAACGTTATTCTTTGTTGGAATCAAGAACACTATGTTCATCTAAAATATTTTACATATACTCGTAGGACAGATATGCAAAACAATTCAGCGTACTAATATTATAAACATGTAAAGTTTGTGAGTTTGTGACGTTGTAGGAGGTAACCTCTGGATCTACTAAACCGATTTTAAAATTCCGTTTACTGTTGGAAAACTACGTGAACAGGGAGTGTCATAGGCTATATAACATGGGAGCGGGATAGAGCGCGGGTGAAACTGCGCCAGGCCGCCAGTATTCTATAAAGTCAAGAGACAAATATATTTACTTTCAACATGTAAGCTTATAATGATAAGTGTTATGAAGAGAAATAAATCAAAGATATCTATAATATTATAAAATTATAACAAACAACTGGAATAGACTATAAGGTTTAAAAGATGGAGAACACGATGCAATTTTTAGATTTCTTGTTTGTTTGTCTGTTTGTTCGGGATTAACGTAAAAACTACTGGGCTGATTTCGATGCGGTTTTCGCTGATCGACATCAAATTCTTAGGCTTTAAGCCTACGGCGCTACTTTTTATCCTGGGAAGTTTTCTGGGAATGATTTAAAGTAGCAAGATTAAAGAAAAAATTCAAATTCCAATATGATTTTTTTTACTGATCGATAACAAATTTTATGTAATAAAGAAGCAGAGAAGAATTTGTTCGAATGCATAGAAATTAACTTATTCCGACAGTTTTCACTAAAATGATAGCTTACATTCTTTTTTTAAATGCTGCGACACTTTTGTCCCGGGATTCCCACGGGAATTTCAAGTCAAGCGTGGACGAAGTCGTGGCATATCCTAAATTTTAAAAGCCCCTATGGATAGATAGCCAAACAAACTTACTTACTTACTCCGTTGGCTCAGCGACCCAAATTGGGTGTTGGCCTCCGAAACTAAAGCATGCCACTCTTCTCGGTCCTGTGCGGCTTCTTACCAATTACTGGCTCCTAGCTCCGACAGGTCCGCCTCTACTCTGTCCTTCCAGCGATATTTAGGACGGCCGACCGGGCGCCGACCTACCGGCCGTCCCAAATATGCTTTCCTCACGCTGCGATCCTCTCCCATCCGTTCTACGTGACCGAGCCAGCGGAGGCGGTGAGCTTTTATTTCTCCTATTATGTTAGGCTCGGCCACGAGATTCTCAATTTCGAGGTTGCTTCGGACCCTCCAGCTACCATCCTTTTTTTTTTGTTGGACCCACAAACCAAACCAAACAAGTGTAGCCAAACAAACAAATGAAAAATTCAACTCAGCTTGGTAGTTCCTACATTAAAACTATACCTTTGTTAAAATATAAGTACATACTGATAAAAAATATTGTTTACAGATTCAATGCTGTAGTAAAAAGGACACCTTTGCTGAATCTTCAGCACAGTGGTCAAGTTTACAACACAGATGATCAACAAAAGAACGTTGCCGATAGACGTCCTTCTAATGTTTATTCCAGATCAACTGAACGTAGTCTTTCGTCTAACGCTGAGAGCGATGACTCAAAATTTAACAGTATTAATAGTACAACGGGTAGTAGAATAGGATTTACTGTTAATCATAGTGTAAAGAAAAACGACGAATTAAGTAAATTGTATTAATCTCTTTCAGTATGGAAGAATATTACTAGGAATGATAATTGCAGTACATTTGCCGTGATAGCTGATTTTATTCTGTTCGTAATACTTATGGCAGTAATAATATAATATATAATAATATTTTTAGACTAAAACAGTGAAAAATTTAAAGTGTTATTTAAGAAGTTTATTTTGAATTATAATATGTTAACGGATGTAAGCTTAATGAATTATATTTATATTAATAATAATTTATCTGTGAGTATTATATTTTTTAAAGTTTCACTTCTATTATGTGTGAACTACACACACACACAATGTTTATTTTTTTAAATGAGAAATTGTCTTTTGTAGTATATTATTCTTCTTCTATGCTCTTACCGAGTATCAACAAAGTACAAGAATGATTTCATTTTATTAAGATAACAAGAAAAAGTTAAAATGTAATAATGATGCTATCGTTATATATACTCTAGTTCTGTTTTAATAATGTTTTGTTTCTTGAAATATTCAAGGTATTGTTATTATATTTGTTATGGCTTAAGACAATCATGGTTACTGTTTTATATAATATATAACTTGTAAAATTATTTTTATGTACATATATTGCATTGACTTATATGAAATAACCAAATTAAATACTTAGTTATAGTTTTTTTTTTATTATAAATTACAACAATTTTTAAAAATCCTTTCTTTATTTTTAGAAGATTTTATAGGAACCTGAAACCTATATCAAAACGTTTTAAACCGTGATTTAATAATTTATACTAATATTATAAAGCTGAAGAGTTTGTTTGTTTGTGTAAACGCGCTAATCTCAGGAACCGCTGGTCCGATTTAAAAAATTCTTTCAGTGTTGAATAGTACATTTATCGCCGAAGGCTATAGGCTATATATCATTACGCTAAGACCAATAGGAGCGGAGCTCCAATGAAGAATGTTTCAAAATCAGAGGGTTTTGAAAGCAAATTCCACGCGGACGACGTCGCGGGCACAGCTAGTTATAAATAAAAGAAAATAAACATTAAAAATACCTTTTTAATTTCTAGTATTTTTGGTTCATAATTAGATATTCTCGTACGTCTTATTAGTATTTTTACACAAAGTAAGCGATAGCTTTCGAGATCGAAGGTTGTAGAAGTATTCGTCGGTAAAAGAAGGTCCAGCTTAATGATGATGCTCGTGGTGATGATGGCTATGATGATGATGTCGATGATATTTCTTATGGTGTACAGTTGCTTGGAAACTAGAACAACAAGAGTAATAAAAATGTATTTGACTATCAGTACAAATAATAAAGAGATTTTTTTAACTTATTGCGAAGGTAATATTAATGATGAAATGTTGATTGTGGAATGGGTACATTGCGTTGTTATGTACTGCGATTTATCCGTATATGCGCCTTATCAGCGCTTTATGGGTTAAAATTAAAAAAAGCACGGGATCAATTTAAGCCCAAAAGTGCGACAGTTAGGTAATATTTTTAAATATAACCGTATGAAAAAAACTGTTCGTTTAGAGCAGAGAACTGAGCGTGACGGTCAGGCGAGATCAGAACTTTTCCCAATTTCAAAAGTGCCCAACGTGCTTAAGGAAGTTTTCACTTCAAAAAAACTATTAACGGGTGGCGGGGAACATTACTTCCACTATCAAATTCAAATATTCAATAAAATTTGTCTAATAATGTTCATATATTAGGTAATGAGAAATTCTTGTATTAGTTAGTAGTGCCTATATGTAATATATATATATATATATATATATATATATATATATATATATATATATATATATATATATATATATATATATATATATATATATATATATATATATAAATATAAAATTGTAACAAAACGTAAATATTTGGAAAACTTTGGACGAAAATGTAAAAATTTAGAGTGTAAGAAAACATGTAGTAAAAACAAGGAATTTTGTATAAAACATTTGGTAAAGAAAGAAAATGTAAATCTAGAACGTAAGAAAACATATACTAAATTTAAGAAACTTCGTATAATTTTTTTAGAAATAAAGTATAAAAGAAAAGAGAAAAGAACAAAAGAGCAAAAGAATAAAAAATAAAAAGAGAAATAGAAAAATAAAATATAATAACCCCAATATAGCAAAAAGCCCGGACAATCCCGTTCGTCCCGAGGGAGGAATTAAATAAAAAAAATTTAGCTTTGTCCAAGTTAGAGTCCATGGACTATATATAACTCGTTTAGTCTGCGCTGAGCGGTTGTCGATACTTTGTGTTTGAGTGAAAAATAACTATTAAAAAAATGCCTTTATATGTACTAAGGTAGGTACAGTTTACACTTAAGAAACTGAAATAAATGTCAATGGGTGACTTTTCACCGGTAAGTTTGTTGTATTCTCGATAAAACATCTTATTTTAATTAAATTTTATCCATTTTAACGTGTCATCGCTGCGGCCATGTTCTTGCGAATATCAATCATAGATTAACAATTTGTGCCTGCGCAGATAAAACAAACTACAGTATTGATATATTTATTTCATTTAAGTTTATGGCTTGGCAGCTAGGCCTTTAAGCCAGATCTTAGTTCACAATATAGTTTCTTCATTTTCTTAAGCCTATGTGTAGCACAGCTGAACTGTAGGTGATCTTATGAATTTCGTGCCATTCAACGGAGTTCTTGTGACAACTGAAAAGGCCACATTTGACTTTATTTGTTCACATGAACCGTACAAAAACTCATAATTACTACTCAAAAACTATCAATATCCTACAACTATTGTTCATTTTAGAGTAATTTTACACATTTTTAGAAAATAAAACTGCACAGCACAACATCACCTTTCAGTTCCCGCCAAAAATTCGTATTGATATATTCCTAACAAACGTTTACAGATAATGAATTTATTTTAATACCCATGAGTTGTTTTATGAAATGCACAATTTATCCGATTACGCAAAGTGCACGATCGGGTATTTTTGTAATGAGGTATTATTTTCTTATGGATTTAAATGATCTTATAAATTTCGTTTGGATTTAAAGGTTTCCTCGGCCGGACCATGAAAAGCGAGAGGAATGGATTAAATTTGTTCAAATGAACCGCAGCAAAGGAGCGTGGCTATCTTCTGAGTATACACACATATATTCCGTGCATTTGAAGGATGACGACATAGAGACTACTAAAACAGGACAAGTTTACTTAAAAAAATACTGCAACAAAAAACTAATTAAGCTGATTTTGTTAAGTGGCTATTTAAAATATTTTTTATTTACACTATTTGTACACATTAGGCAGTTATTAAAAACTGTATGTTGCGCATTGATAAGTTTGTTGTTACGTTCCAACAAAATTGTAAATATATGAAGGAAACTAAGACATTAATTAATTACTACACTTTTACTGAACTGGCACGCACAGACACTAAAGTGCACAACTCTAATTTCCGTAAATGAGCATAGGTAACAGTATTTCATTTTTAATGGCGATTTGGGCCTTCTAAACTGAGGTTCTTAGCGCCTAGAAGTTTACCTAAACGCATAACAATTGATGTTTTTTCTTTTATACTTTACCATTTGTTTATTTATTTAACTACCTATTAAAAATATGAAATACAGTATGCATTTTAATGAAGTTTTGTTGGTACAAAAGCTGTGATATCACTTCTGCGGTGTGTAATCTATAAGGTATAAGCCCACGGCACGCTCGCACCGCGCAGGTGTCCGCTGTCATCAAGTTCGAACTGTTTGTATTGAATAGCTTATCTAGTACGTAGTAAATATAACACAGTGATTGCAGTATTGTATAGTATGGTTCTTACCCATGATGGTCATCAGCTGTGTAATGTACGGTGCGTACATTTCCGTCAGGTTCGACAAGCGAGTACGTGCCCTTCACGTGGTCACCGTCGCGCGTCTCTGACTGTGATTTATGGTCACCAGTATGTGGATCCGAGACGGAGTACGAAAACTTGTATGAGGGGTGCGACTGAAATGTAAATGTGATTTTTTATCAACTATACCATAATTCAATCATTAAATCATCGCATCTTAATGTCTATAACTACTCACTTCCACGGCAGTAAGTACAAAAGCGGCGAAGGAAATGGGCAGTGTTAGTAGATATCAAATGTTCGTGAGGTTAGGTTCTTTTTAATTAATTTTTTCGTTTCAAATGGTTTTCGGTATCCTTTATTTTGATAAATTATGTACGTTCATTGCCAATGTATAAAATCTGTATACGTCATGTGATATACAGTATGAATCTTTCAAGTGGGCCTTCCAGAACAAAAGCGGAAAACACTCAAAATCATTAGATTTTTCAAATATCAATTACCCATGTCAGGAAAGGAATCGGTTGATTTTGAAAAAATAATTACACTCTGTATTATTATACCACCAAATCACGGTGTAGTTTGTAAAGCTCAAGTTCTGTGAGGGAATAGCAAACGGCAAACCAAAGGAAAAGGATGTCTTTGAACAAAATGTTCTATTTAGGTGTGTTCATCTTTTCAAAATCAGCCGATTCAATCACGGACAAGGGCAATTTATTTTTCAAAAATTGAACGATACTATTTTGGTTTTCGTCGAAATCGGCCTCGAGATTTCTAGGAGTGTTTTTCCCTATCTAGCATAGTTTACGATTTGCCCTTAAGGCTCACTTGAAACATTTATTCTGTATAGAGATAGATATTCATAATGTTAAAATTACTTAAATAATTTTTTGTACTCCTTTTCTAGTATTTGTAACAAATATCTTTGAAATTCTTACATGCTTGTAACCATGGTCTTTGTGATCATGATCATCTTTATGGTGATCGCCATGATGACCCCATTTCGTAGTCCATTCGTGATCATGATGAGAGTCATGGTGGTCGCGGTGATCGTGATGGTCACGGTGATGATCGCGGTAATGATCTACTCGGTATTGATATGACACCGCTGGTGGGTGTGCTAAAGCACAAACGACCAGCAGAGTAAGGGCAACGACCTATGAAAATTGAATGAAAACTTTGATATCGAAATTATCGTAACGTCTTTATCAAACATATCAATAATGACAGTTCTCGTAAAAATACTTCCAAAGTAAATAAGTTTGAACAAAATTAATTGAGGAGATTGCTGGATATACAGTATTTTCAATTGAATGCTTTTCGAAACCAAATGACATAAACAAGAGACACTCTTCGCCTATATGGGACCCTTCATTGTCCGTGTATCAAATTGCAGTTGGGTGATTTTTTGTACAAATCTCCATGGTGCCCTCGGATATGATTTTAATACAATTTGGGTGAAATTGAAGAATGCGGGAATTACCCCAGGATCAAAGGTCGAAATTTCATCAGGCAGAATCTTAACGGAAGCTTTAGGCAACTTATAAAAAGTGCATGAATTTAAAAAAGCGACTAATAATATTTATGCTACTTACTTGGGAGCACATTTTTAGAGATAGTCTCAGTTTGTACGTTGGACTTCAACTCTTGATATGCCCGCTTCAGTTGTACCTTATATGGCATCGTGTGTTAATACGGGCGAGAAGAATCGTTAGGACAGCCAATTACCACTAATTAATCCTGGTACTCTTGATGAAGTATTCAATAATACCTAGGTGAAATCTGAATTTCCTTTGAAGGCTCAAGGACTACGTTACACTTCATTACACACTTTAATTATTTTTAATCAATAACTAATGTGCTTGCATGTAAATCGGCAATTATTTAATTAGAACTAACGCTTACTTATTACGTAATATATGATTTTAGAAGTCGTCGCGGTCCAATAGTTGACGCATCTGCTTCCAATTCAAATGCAGAGAGCACGCATCTCAGGCGATTTTTCTGATCTATTTCTGCTTATTTTTACAATTTTAGCTGACGGTGAAGGAAGATGTCTTAAGACGAATTGTACATTAGAATACAGTTTAGGGACGTGTGAATCTGCGCAAGGCGTACACCGTCGATTTTCTTGAGACGAGAGGCCAGAGCTCAGCAGTGGACCTTTTATGGTCTGATATAAATTTTAAGATATTTTTATAAGTTTTATAAATATAGCTAAGAAATAACTGACAACCCCATTTTTAAAATTCCCATACCAACAAACGAATGAGAAATGTATTTCGATGAATTCGGTGTAAACCAAATACGATTATAACGGTGGTTGTATATGCTTACTAAAGTTTCGACTCGTTTAAACCAAAAAAATCGTTTATAGTCGCCCAAAAAAAAAAATTGAATCACGATCGCCCAGTAATTTGAACTAATTGTCCTTTAAGAACTTTTAAATCCATATTTCACGGTGTTAATACTACGTTATTCTGAATAAATTAATCCTTGTAACTGAGGCTTTACGTCGGTATCATAAAAAAATATTTGTGATATTTGATCAGTTAGATTTCCAGATGGCATCTGTTTTAAAATCTTTAAGCGCAGTGCAATAAAAGAATGGTTTCTTCAAGCAAAATATCCTATCCAGAACTTTTAAAATACTTTTCCTTAGTGTTCCATAATCGCGGACCCGTAAAGATAGATATTTATACCTCTTTTTAAGCGTATTGCGCGCGCGGAAGAGTGAGATTTAGCATATTTAAAGTCTATATGGAGAAGATGTGCAGAAAGCTAATTTTATTACTATAATATGAGTTACAAATACTTTTCATTAAATAACACATTTCAGAATAAGAAGAATAAGCTTAAATGGCGTTTAGTTGTTCGTGCCTACCCAGCAAGGGAACTGGCGTGAAGTTATGTATGTATGTAACACATTTCATTGTTTGTGTACACAAAATCCCAAACATAATCGTGAGTCGTCAAATAATCATATATATTACAGATCATCGCCAACGAATTCAAACTAAGGAATTTATGAACTACAATCAAATTTCGGCCACTGCCAGATTACTAGTTATATTATTATACTATACGGCGATAAATATTGAGAAAATGACTTTCAACCCTCAGGCATGTATATGGCGACCGTTAGTAATTTTCAGTAGTTTTGCGGTTTTACTACATTATTGTATCTATCTTGTAACTTATATCTTCTGTGTCAAATTTTATCCACATTTAGTCCTAGTAGTTATTGAGAAAAATGAATGTGATATGTAAAAACAGATTGATAGATAGACAGGTATACGACATACAAGTCTTTACTTAAAAAAAAATCTTTGGTAGCTTAAAAAGTAATTAATACCTTCGAGTCACAACTCGAATTTCATAAGAGGTGTTGGTGCGAATTCTGGCTGGAAAGCATGCGCCACTTAGGCAGTTTTTCTGACCTAATGTAGCAATTACCAAGGCCAATGTACCAATTACACGAATACCAGTGCTGATGATTAAGGAAAACATAGTGATGAAACCTGTATATTGAGATAACTATTTTATCCAATTCGCGAATCTGTCTTCGAAAAGCGCGGCGTGTCTTAAAAGTGTGGAGGTCCGAACACAGGAGTAGGACGTTATGGACTGTTATAATGGCGAAGTAAAACATCCTGAGGGACCTGCGCACTGTAATTGAAATCAAATTTGGACAAGCATGGTCTAGCAAAGCAGTACTGCTACTGTATAATAATATTAACAGGAACAAAAAAAAAAAGAATACTAAAGTAGCTTTTAAGATAAATAGATTAGTTTAATTAATGTCTTTATTTTTTCCAAAGAACTAAGGCAACATTTAGATAAAATAATGATAACAATGTATGAGCGTTGCCGTACAGCATGGAAATGAGGCAAACATTTTGGGAACGTTCCCAATGGATAGCGATCTGGGACTCAGAAACTATTATTATTTTTAATACGTAATTGTTTATAATCTGCATGTAAAATAATGTTATAATTTATGTTTTAATTTATTGAATTGTAAATAATTTCTCGTTAAAACTGTATAAAGTTTTCTTTGAAAAATAAAAGGAAAATAATGGGTAACATAATTCAATTTTATTTGATGCCTATAAACAGTAGTGTCAAATATTACACAAAATTCTACATCTAAAGCTATAAATTTATAATAAACCTTAATGTTATAATTTCATATTCTTTATGGACTTCATGAAGAGGTGTTTTATGTTCTATGTTCGGCAGTTTTCCACCAGTCTTCGCGAAGGCGCTGGCCATATTCAACATTTGCTTTATAGGGGTTCCTTCCCATCTCGTACTGCTGTCGAGTGTAGTACTGTCTGTCATCATCATCACGTATTGCGTATTTTTCCCTCATAGCTTTTTGTTCGGCAATGTTCTTAAGTCTTAGATGTTCAATAAGTTCATCGTAATTTCTGAATTCTTTTGGCTCATTTGTGTGAATGCCTTTGGGTAGGATCAGGATTTGACCGCCAGGGCCACGGGTATAGTCTCTGCCTCCGGTTTTTAAGTATCTATAGTCTAATATCACAGTTGGTTGGGCGTAATCAGGACTGTAGACGTCAGAGATGATTCTGGGAACATTAATTTGGAGGATAATATCAGAATACCGATAGTGTGTTAGTTATACATAATTATACATATAATACAGCAACATTGAATTGAAACTTAACTATGTGAAAAAGACTAAATTATATAAGTTATAGTAATTTACAAATAAAAAATACCAGTAGTGGATAGATTAGTTTTATTCGTTATAATCATCATATCATATCATCATAATCAGTTTCTTAATAATGAATAAGTCATGCAAAGAATGAAATATGACATCTATCTTTAAACTGATATATTACATTGTTGCTAATACTAAATTTGTTTAGATTTCGGAAATACAAGTTTTACATTGGGCATGTATATAGTGTATACACATAGTATATGATGTTACTTAAGTATGTTTAAAATTTATTTCTAACTCGCAGTTGAATTCATAAGATTTATAAACTACCGTACTCACTTGTTCTGGAGTGCTATATTTGGAGCACGACCCTGAAATAAAATATATACAATTATATAAAAACCAAATAATAATAATATATAAATACGTTCATATCACATCAATTAATATTATGATGTCATAATTATAAGCATAATTAGTCAACATTATTTTAGTCGGCGCGTGAATGACACCCATTAACGCCAATGGCAATTTAGCATTAACGTAGATTTTCCTAAATTTGCGTCATGTATCCTGTATACCGTTTATCTTATCCAACCCCTACAGGCGATGTTGCTTAGGTCATTCTTGTACCGGGCCCGTAGAGCCTCTTACGATATATTATCTGGACACGATATTTACTGTAGATGTAATTCATTTGATTTTGCAAACTGTGTCAAAATAACGTTGGTTGCCTTGGACTGCCTCGCGCCTGACAAAAAAAAGTTGAAATGAAATAAGATTAATTTACATGAGGATCTATAGTCCGGAATATCACCGGTCCTTGCGGGAAGTCGTGGTCGGCATAGCCCCCTAAACCGGCCTGTCTGTCGTCATGATCTTCGCGATAGCTGTAACCGCGGTCATACCGCTGGTCGTGGTCGAAGAGACGGCTCTCAGCCTCGCTTATGCTGGGCGCCGCAGTGACGGTGGCAACGGGCTTGATTTCGTCTGCTACGCATACTGCTACCACAATCGATATGGTCAAGAGCTAGAATAAATATAATTTACATATAGTTATGTACGTATTAGCATGGAAGGTAATTTTCTTCTTTCATAGTGTTAGTGAACTCCACAAACAAATATTTCTAAGGACTTTAGGATTGTGTCACGGGTAACTTAATCATCTAGGTTTGCTCTGAGTAGGATAAAGCGAAACAATATGTACAAAGAGGTCAAAGACTGTTTAAAGGCACAAAACGCAGAGTATATTTTACATATTATTACATTTATGTAGGCATATTAAGATAGTAGGGCATTCCACGTTGCAATGTCTCGTGTTATATCTTATACGAGTACATCGTAGCATCTATATGAATTACCTATATACAAAATATTATAATAATTGCCTCATTCGTGGAGCTAGTAAAAAATAACAAACATTCACATATTAAAATAAAATTATGTTCAGTGTATATCATGTCAGAACAATTTTTGAAGTGAAACTTCTTTAGAACCGTGATTTAAAACCCGATGAAACGAAAAAGCGACGTTAAAAAGAGATAAACATATAAATCTATAGGACTAAGCCGGCGAGACGATGAGATACGAGTTTTACATCGCGCAGCACAGATTAGAGACTTAAGAGACCGATGATTGAACATGGGTCCAATTTGGACCGAAATAAAAGTGACAAAAATATTTTTAGACTAAAACAGTGAAAATTTGAAAGTGCTACTTAAGAAGTTTATTTTGAATTATATTATATTACCGAATGTAGACTAAAGGAATTATATTTATATTAATAAAAGTTAGAGAAGAATTACGTGTTTGTATATTCTCTGAAGTTCCATTTCTATTGTGTGTGAACTGCACACACACACACACATATTTTTTTTCTTGACTACATTTTACTTATGGATGGAAAATTAATTTTATAATGAAATCGTGTAAGTTTTAAGATAAGGATTTCCAGCTGTTTCCTTTACTCCCACCTCCTACAAAGTAAATATGGGAAAGTCAATTAGAAATATGCCGCTTCTAAAATCACTATATCAACTGACCTGCCCCATGATCCATAACAAAAAGAATAAAAGAGAAATAGAAGAAATACCTTATTATAAACTTACGTGAAACATTGTTGTCTGTGTAAAATTTATGAAACAACTGACAAAGAACATCTAATTCTAAAGTTCAAATAAATACAAGTTGGCAGGCCCACCGATTATTTTCATCCCGCCGGAAGAGAAGTATTTACTGGTATCCTTGTAATTATTATGCTAGTTTTGATTAACACTTGTTATTTTTCTATGTGGACTGATTCTATTGGTCAATTCATTTTTAATAATAAATAGATACATTCTACGATCTCTAGTCAATTAGAAAGGCCTTGCCTCATAAGACTAAAAGAGTTTGGGAGATCAGACAGTCTCAATTGTAAACGACGTGAAATGAATTAATCCATCCATGTTATAGCATCATGGGAACTTCGCTTATTATTATCAAATTAGAAGCATTCAGAAGTAAACACTTGAATGATGATAGCAATTCCTCTGCTCCTAGTTTTGATATAATAATAATAATATATACAGGGTAAATTGATTTTTAAAGTGTCACTATGTATCATAACTTTTATGCATTTTACACGGCTGTCTGCGGCACGTATAAACTCCATGAGGTTTCTGTGCCACAGTCGAATATGTTTTCATATATATATACATATATATATATATATATATATATATATATATATATATATATATATATAAACTAAAGTTTTACCCGCGGCTGCGCCGTAGGTCAAACCCTAGTGCGTACCTCTCATTGTATTAAATTTTTATGTTAGTGCTATTTGCGCCATCCCAGGATGAAAAGTATCTATGTCCATTTTTGATATTAAAAAAATTACTTATGGCCAAAATTACAGCAAAACCGATTCAGTACGATCATCCTCGGCATTGAAAATATACATATATATAATCGGTCCAGTAGTTTTTCCGTGAAAATGTAACAGACAGTCAGAGTTATATTCGGATTTATAATATTAATAGGCATGTAAGCATATTGGAAAATAAATGAAAAAAAAAATAGTGAAGAAGAATTTAAAGAGAGTTTGTAGGTTTATATAGATACTTTTTAATCCCTTGTTACGTACGGCCTTGAATATTTACCAAGCTTCCGGGTTAATTTGCCATTTTAGTAAAAACGGAATGCTCGGGTATAGAATCGAATAGTCTCCCTGAAAAGAGCGGCAGCGCATTTGTAGCACCTTTGGGGTTGCAATTGTCCATAGGAGATGGTAACGGCTTTCCATCAGGTGGGACATCTGCCTGTCTGCCGAACTAATGTAATAAAAAAAAAGATTTTTCAATTCCGTTTCTTCGTCTATCCATATGTCTTTGTAGTCACAGTCATTTTTCTCAGAAACTATCGGGTCTACGTGAATGAAATTTAGTAGGATTATCCGAGAGTGATTTGCAGGTTTTTTAAAGTATTTTTTATGGGTTTAGTTTTAATTGTAGGGTGATAGGTTCTATTTCTCATTAAACAGCAGTTTAGTGAAAACGAGAGGTCAGATTTAATCATAGTTTTATTGTCATTGTGTGTGTTTAGGGATAGTTTAGATTTACAATTAAGCCCGATAGGTAGCGCCGCTGAACTCCTCTTAAACGGTCGGACCGATTTTCATGAAATTTTTTGTGTTTGTTCAAGTGCATTTGTAATTTAGATTAACAATTGGACGTAGTTTAGCAGAAACGACCTAACACACAAAAAAGTCGTTTTTGAGTTATTGAGGTTTTAAGTTTAGACAAAAATTGCTGGTAAATTGGTATATACAACTCATTTTTGACCACAATGTGGGTTGAGTCCTTTCTGTTAAACTACGTCCAATTGGTAATCAGGTTCCCGGATTTTAAAGAAAATGTTTGTGTGCGTTTGAGTGGGTATTGGGAAGATTTAGATTCACAATCGAACTGGGTAAGTGGCACTGTAATCGGGTTTCAGGATTTAGGTGAAATTATTTTTGTGTATATTTGAGCATGTCCAAGGATGCTTTAGATTCGTGTAATCGGGTTCTAGATTTTTGTTTTTTAAGGGCAGGACAACTTCTCCGGGTATAGCTAGTCTATACATATAATAACTGTAGAAGTCCAATTTCCGTACAATGAAAAAAAATGCTGAAAACCGAGTCAGCGGGTTGTAAGAAGTGAAGTAGAACTAATTAAATATTTTTTTCAAATTTTTTGTTTCTCTGTTTGTACGGGCTAATCTCCGAAACGACTGGACCGATTTAAATGAGATTTTGTATGGTGGTAGCTTATATCCCTGGTCAACATATAGGATACTTTTGATCCCGAAAAATTAATGATTTCCCGTGGGCTAGTTAAAAAACTTTCCACGCGGACGATTTCGCGGGTAGAAGCTAGTATTATATAAAATTATTAGGGCTAGGCATGTTTGCTGAAGAGTTTCTTGCACCGCTTCTTCTCTTCAAGCCACAACATGTTGCGAAGCGGTGGAAAATGAGATAGAGCTCCTATAGAGTAAAATAATAACCGTAATCAAAATTAAAACTAAATAATTAATATAAACAAGTCGGCGTTAGGCTAAATAAAACTTCAGCGATACTCATTGACACTTGACATCTTTGTCTTCAGTGTTCACGGCTACTGAAAAGTGGCCGCAACGTCGAAATAATAAAAATCAAATTAATTATCGCGCTTGAAACCATTAAAATGTTTAAGAAAAAAATATAATAATGGACATATAAATATAAATCTTGTCATTAAATATTACCAATCTATATATGTATATTTCGGAGAAAGTCCTAGTTTCTGCACGTATAATCTTTAGTTTTGAATTTTCCGAACCCAATATTTACCATATTAAATAAATTATTGAAGAACTATTTATAATTGCTGACCTTTAATAAATATCTATAGCAATTATCGTGACTATTGTTTATTAATTGTTAAGTCGTGGACGATCAACAAGTAAAGAAATCCGAATTAGCTTTCATTTTCTTTTAAGCCTTATAATTATTAAAGTTACTTTTGATGTTTCATTTTGACTACCTTGAAGCCAGCAGCTTACTTAATTCCAGTAGCTATGGATAGAAAGAAACAGGAATCGGAAACTTCTACGCAGTAAATTGCACATATCTCGTTGAAGTGTAGATTCTGACTGATTTGTATAAATATAAGGTATAAATAAAAATTAAAAATATTAATGAGTACTCATTTATTTACTGGTACCTTTACCATTTGATAAAAATTAGTTAAGTCATTCCATAAC
Organism: Dendrolimus kikuchii; assembly: GCA_019925095.2. Classification (NCBI taxonomy): domain Eukaryota; kingdom Metazoa; phylum Arthropoda; class Insecta; order Lepidoptera; family Lasiocampidae; genus Dendrolimus; species Dendrolimus kikuchii. Next base: position 9,819,144 of record CM034393.1, on the reverse strand, counting down.
ACTTAAACAAGAAATCTATTGCCTTCCTTCGCCGCTTTCAGTCTTGTTGTTGTATATCAATTAGGAATAAATAAATTATTACGTTAATATTGCTTTCTTCTGTAGTACTTTTGTTCGGGGTATGGTACATCATACTGGATAGATGCCTGATGATCCGGGAAAGGTCTGTATTGTTCCAAGTAAGGCATGATTTGTGAAGAGTAACCACGTTTTTCGTCATGGTCGTTATCGTCATAATGTTTGTGTTTGTCTTGCTTGTGTTCTTCTTTGTGATCATCCTTGTGGTCATCTTTCTTATGTTCATCGTAATGTTGGTCGTCATGGTGTTCATCCTTATGATCCTTTTCGTGATGATGGTCGTCTTTCTTATAGATATGTTCTACATAAACTTTGTGCTTGTGTTCTTTCTCTTTGTGATGTTCGTGTTTATGTGGACCTGAATATTTCACGATAGCTTTGAATCTGTAAAAAAAAACATTTAACAATAAATATCAAAATACTGAACTGTATTTTCTTTTTGATATTTCCATCTGCAAAAAGTATTGTCCTCATTCTTAAGGGTTGGTATACGATTTCATACAGATGATTATTTGGTCAAACTAACCAAGTAGATAGCCATATCGTAAAAACGGTTCTTTCAAATTCAATTGCTATAAAATTCTCTCAATTTTCTTTTTGGTGGTTTGTAATGACTTGGATAGATGTTTACTAACCCGCTCTTTTTATCAGAGTAATACTCGACGGTGCGTTTACGGCCATCGGGTTCGTACAGCCAGTATTCGCCTTTGACTTCGTCTCCTTCTCTGCTTTCCTTCTGTCCTTTTATATCTTTAGTATAGGGGTCATCTACCTTGTAATAGAATTCGTATGATGGATACGACCATGCCTGTATGAACCGAAAAAAGGAAATTGTTATAAACTATTTAACTGTTTCGAATTTCTATCATTGCATAATTAACATTTGTGACTGCCGTTGATTCCTTGAAAAATGTAATCAAAATATTCGAATAAAAAATATTTTCTTTAATGTTTTACCTTAGTAAATATAATTATTGTACCTATAAAAATAAACAGAGCAATTGTGTTTAACAAACACTTTGCTCATTTACTACATGAGAATAGAATGTATGGTGACCAAAAGTGCAATGAACTGTATTATTCAAGAATACTTTACAGAAATATAGATAAGAGAAATTTAAATTCTTCATGGATAGAATAAAATGGAGAATAAGGTGCTGAAGTGATTAAAGGGAACTAACGTATTCTTCATGATGCTCAGGCTTATGGGAACCGTAGTGTTTCAAATCGCCATGGTGTCCATGTTGTGGCTTCGAGCGTATTATTACTTTTTGCTCTGAGGTCGCATGGCCATCCCCTACTACAAAAGCAGCTAGACCTAATAAAATCAGCGTCTGAAAGTATAGAAAAAGTAATTAAAGGACCTGGGCTTTGTCTGAAGAATATTCTGAGGACTACAGATGTGTCGAATGACCCAAGTGTGATAGAGTACGTTAACACCTGTATGATCTTGGTAGGTGAATATCTGATGAGTTACATAATAATGTCTTAAATATAGACTGACCGACCACAGACTTGACAATGTTGCAAACCCGTAAATGATGTTGAGCATTTTCAATACATCTTTGGTGTAGAGACAAATTTTAAGTTGGATAACAATCAACACAAATCAACCTATGATAAGATTATGATAATCGTTATATTTGTACACAGTACTATGGTGTCCTATGTCATCGATATCTATCAATTTGATAGTTTGATTGTTTTGATCGAATACGGATTGAATTCCTGGAACTGAGACTAATGTACCTAAACCTAATATCTCAAAGTCGGCAACAGATTCATGAGGATAGCCTAAAATGTTTATATGCCACGATGTCACTTAAGGTGGTGAGTGGCTTATTTGCTTGTTTGCCCCTTTTCTCACAAAAAAAGGACTTAAGCATTAATTTATTGGATTATCTAATAATATTTTGAAAATATTTAGAAAACATGTTTATATTTTACAATTCATAAAAGTTTGAATTTTTCTCAAATCCCATGCATTACGAAATTACGATGAATTACATGATTTTTAGTAAAATATAGTATAAAAAATATTTTTATGATTTAATAAATAAATTCAGTAGATTCGTACCTTCCAAATCATCGTGATCTCTCTTTAGTCCGAACTATACATCAAACGTGATCTTATCTAGTATTTATACACATTATTGTATTCCTATAACCATCTATATCCTGTAATATCTACAAAATGTGCATTAAAATAATTACGAGGATCATTTTGTAGATTTTCTCGACTTATTATGGGCGTATTCTTTAATAGTTCAAGAAAAACAAGGTCAAATACTTATAAAGGTATCAATAAATAACAGATTCTTATTTTTGCAGACAGGCGTTTATTGTTGTTTATTAGTTCTGGCAGAATTTGTAATAACGGAAGAGGCGATTTATAATTATTGAATTAAGTCATATAGGTTAAAACTGCATAAGTATGATATCTGCCGAAATATACCAGTTATGATTGTTTTATAAAGTGTGTAAAGAAATTATGTTATGTAATGTTATAACTTTATAAAATCAGTAAAACCGCTGAAATGTTCTTTATTGACAATCTTTTATTGTTTATGATGTATGCAATTTTATTCTATTCTAAAAGACGGAAGAATGATCAAATAAATCATAATTTATTATGAACTTTACCGACATCTATACTATTAAATAAAAATAAACTGTTTGTTTGTGATTTCAGTATAAATGCTAAAACTAAAGTGAAGACTGCTATTTAAATCTCTTTTTCTTTCATCATATCCCAATTATTTGGGGTCGGCACACTATGTCTTTTCCTTCCACACTCCTCTATTCTGACATACATCTTCTGTCACACCACAAATCAACATATCATCCTTCACACAATCCATCCATCGTTTTTTTGGTCTACCTTTACATCTGTACCCATCCATCTTGTAGTTTAACATTCTTTTTGCCACGTGACTTTCATCCCTTCTCATTATATGCCCATACCAACTTAGTCTTCTTCCTCTCAATTTTTCAATCACGGGTGCAACTTTCAAAGATCCCCTTATGTACTCATTTCTCACCGTATCCATTCTTGTAACACCACACATCCATCTCAACATTCTCATTTCAGCTGAGTGGAGACGTTTGTGGTTTATCACTTTAGTCATCCAACATTCAGACCAGTAAAGCATGACTGGTCGTATGACAGACTTATATATTTGAACTTTTAGTATCAATGGCATTAGTTTGTCGCACGTTACACTGGTTACCTGTCTCCACTTTAGCCGTGCTACATTTATTCTTCTCCTTAATCCCTCTCTGTATCACAATTGCTCTGCAGTAGTGAACCAAGGTATCTGAATTCGGGGTTACATGGTAGTGTGGCTGATTGTAGTTTGAGAGGCACAGCACTAGAGGTCCCGCTTAAATCACAAAATAGGTATTCGGTTTTGGTTCTGCTTATTTTTAATTCAACGCCCTCTAGCGCTTGCTGCCACCTGTCTAGGTTGTTTTGAAGTGCCACCCCGTCTTCATCCACCAGGACAGCATGCACCAGGGGGCCTTATCCTGTACCTCTGCGGTCAGTGCATCCATGACCAGCAGAAACAGGTAAGGACTTAAGGCGGATCCCCGGTGCAAGCCTACCTTCACAGGAGACTTATTCGTCGTTCCTACTACAGAGCGGACTTGTGTCCTAACATTATCATACATGCTTTCTATCAATTTTACGTACTTCTCTGGCACACGTTTCGCTCTGAGGACCCACCACAGAACTTCTCGGGGGACGCGATCGTATGCTTTCTCGAGATCTATGAAAACTATATGGAGATTTTTATGTACCTGTCTGTATTTTTCCATTAGTTGGCGTATCTAAAATATGGCATCTGTTTTGCTACGACTAGGCATAAACCCGAACTGGGATAGCGTCACCTCCGCTTCCTTCCGTAGTCGGTCCTCAATCACTTTCTCCCATGCTTTCATAGTATGTGACAGCAGTTTTATTCCTCTATAGTTATTACAGTCTTGGATGTCACCTTTTTGCTTGAATATGGGCACCAGATATGATAGGTGCCACTTCTGGGGTGTAGCCTCTTCGAACATCAACTTATTAAAGAATAAAGCTAGCCACATCCTTCCATCCTCACCTAACATCTTTCATACTTCGATAGAGATACCATCTGGTCCCACTGCCTTACCATTCTTCATTTTTCGCAATACATCTTGCACTTCGTCCACACTTATTGCATTCACTAGCCCCATATTTCCTTTCAAGTCTTCTAGTTCATGTTGCCACACATTTTCTTTATTCAGCAACTTATCAAAATATTTCATCCAGTCTTCGTCAAAACTTGACGAAGACTGCTATTTAAATATAAGAAGCTAAAGCTTTCAAAGCGATTGAAAGAAGTCTCACATGACCAAAGGGCTGGCCTATATTTAGAGCAACGAATAAGCGTTGCCATACAACGGGGGAATGCGGCCAGCATTTTGGGAACGTTCCCCACCGACAGCGATCTGGACTACATCTTTTACTTGTAAATATATTTATAGTAGTATTTAATTTTTAAGTTTTTGTTTGTAATGTAATTTATTTGTATATTCTTGATTATATTATCAATATAGTACTGAATTTGCTTATAGAAGCAAAATCATAAACGACTATTTGTATAATTTGGGCGTTGTCTGCCTGAAGCTTCGTATGGGGTCCGAAATGGTTCAATGGATTAAAATGAATTACGACAGGAATTTTATTTTGAATTTTTATGTCACATTAAGTAAATCATTTCGATATTTTTTAGGACTCTGAAATAATGAATATAGTAGGTAAAGGCATAGCTAGTTTATCTATAATATTGTTATAACTCTGGTCCCGACAAAAACAAAATCCACCTGCATATCTGAAACAAAGCACATTTATTACCTGTCGGCATTTGAACTAATAACATTTAGTTTATTTTATGGTCGTCTTATTTTGTTTACTTTGTGTTTAAAATTTGTGATTAGAAAACAGCCCATTGTTGTATTGTATGTAATCGTTTATGGCAGTCATTAGCCAGGTGTGTCGGATTAAGTCGATTTAGATACGGGGACATTGTAGTTGCGCAGTATAAAACGATGACCAGGGGGGAGCGAGTTGAGCGAGAACCACGAATGAAGCGACACGTGTGTACTACAATCGGGAAACTTTTAGTGACGGACTTTGCGCGTTTTATGGAATTACGACCTTCTGCGTTACGTTTGGACTTGTTGTGTTTGGTTACGTATATTTGTACGTGTTTGTATAGTTCTAATAAACACTATAGTAATTCTAACGGCATTTTAATTTGAGTCTCGCGACTCGTAAAAATATTATAAAATACTAAACGTGCCATGTCCGTACATTAAAGCTATTTAAAAAAAACCAACTGTAATAGACTATATAAACGATGGTGAACACGATGAATTTTATTAGATTTCTTGTCTGATTGTCGTTTTGTCTGTTTGTTCGGGATTCACGTAAAAACTACTAGGCCTATTTCAACGACTCAAACTCTGCGTTACTTTTTTACCTAGGAATCCTGCGGGAATTGTTCTGGGACTTAATTTGCTTTAGTACAAATTTATACCTGGGATTGTTGGAAAGACATTGTTTTTGAGCGAGATGACCGCCCTTTGTGCACAATTATAATAGTATTCATTTTACCCCTTTATTTATAATACTTATTAGAGATTTAACGACACTATAGAAAATAGTTTTAATAACATTTTCACAGGCCGATAAACATCGTGTAAGCTTAGTTTGTATAATAAATAATTATTAATTTGTTTTGTAATAAGAATAATGAGTATTAAAATATGAAACACGCATCTGAAATTAGCGCTAATTTATTTCAATTTTTCTATTCGTATTCTACGTTAAACATTTATATTGTTAAACCATCCGTTTAGCACGTATGCATTTAATACACGTATCGTTATTTTCTATGAACCGGGACGTAGCAGTTTATTCTTTGGTTTATATTTTATTTTAAATATGATGATGAGAGAGATGGACGTGGTGATGTGGTGAAGAATGTTGAACGACGGCGTTGAAGCTGAAATGAATAAATAACAATCTTAAGATAATTGTATAATATATAGTTCGTTTAAATTAGAAAATCGATACAGTGATAACAGTGCTAACTATTTGTTCGTAATAGTTCAGTAGATAAATTGGTACAGTTCAATAAATCTGAAACAAGTTACAACTTTCTTAAAATTGAACCAAGTACTCAGTGTAGTTTTATATTCCGGGTTTCATATTCGAAAACATATTTAAGCTATTTATAATTAATACCCAACATATTTTTAGAAACCAGATTTCCTTGGTTGTCTACACAGAGTGTTATGAACATTTACTCTACATTGTTACAGGAGTGGGTTATTTTTCATTTGAATAAACTAGATCTAATTTATGGCTGGTTCCTATATTTTAGTATTCATTCACTTGCCTTATCATCGGTTGAATTTTGACATTAAGTACTTGCATGGGACTTATGCAAAATTTTAACCGAGAGGCAAATGGACGGTCGGTAAGATATAGGAACCGGCCGTTAATTTAATAGAAAAAGAAATAAATATACAGTTTAAAGTTTTTTTCATCTTGGTTACTATTATTAAATAGGATATATCTTATTAGACTATAATATTAAGTCAGAAATATTACCCTGTGTGGTCATCAGCTTTGTATTCCACTTTTCTAAATCGGCCGTCTGGCTCTATGAGCTCGTAGCCGCCCTTCACAATATCACCATGTCTGACTTCGTGCTGAGCTTTGACGTCACCAGTGTGGTGGTCATGAACTGCATAGGAGAATTTGTACTCAGGGAACGCCTATGGGTAAAAAGTTAATATAAAGTAAAAACAACGGTATGGTAGTTTTTAAGTGACGAGGTTTTTTTAGGACAGCCGGATGATCATCAAATTTAAAAAAGAGGAATTTTTAGCAATGAGCTGACCACGTTCAGTACGATTTTGAGAGTACTATAACTCTATTTATACTACTCTCTTCCATTTCAATTTTGTGTTCTCTTGTTGAAAATCTATCCATTTATTTTCATACCTTCCCAATTTATTTCAGATACATTCTCACAGTCTTCATATCACGTTGTCTTTCGAAGTCATTTATTTTTTTTCAAAATCTCATTAGCTGAATATGTATCTGTATTACCGGCCTTAGTTTCATTTTGAGATTTCACATAGTTATCATTTGAAAATCTAGGATTAGGATTATGAATGGTAATATCCACTAAAGAATACTTTAATATTTTTGCTATAACAGCAGCTTACAGACTATGGAGTTCAGAGACTTGAAAAATATTTATAGTAAATTGATAATTACTTTTATGCAATAGTGCTATTTTTGCTGTACTTCATACTGGAATCAGTTACATACTAATAAATACACATTAAAATAATCATTTTGTTATGTAAGTTAGTTAGATCATTTTGGAACCATTCTCGAAGATCGTCTCTCAAAATTATTTCTTATTGTGAAAAAGAATTTTATTTTGTTTAAGTATAGACAGATTGATTTTTGATTAGAATAATAGGACACACGTAAATACTAACGGCAAATTATTTATGATATATTATTAAATGATTTCAGATTGATCCGAAATATGATTCATGCGAAATCTGCAGTAGAAATCTAATTCATTCACATATTACTTACATAATGATCATGATGCGGTATATGATGAAGAGGTATATGGTGTGGAATATGATGAGGAACATGGTGAAGAATCTCTTCATGGTGATGAACGATTGGAACTATCGGCTGCTGAATGTGGACAGGGTGATGTGGTCCATCATGTTTAAAAGTTTCTTGGTGCGAAACTGCTGGATGGTGATGATGATGGTGAAGTATGGGGAATATTGCTTGGCAGGTCGATATTATACCAAAAATAAAGAGACCCTGAAGAATAAAATACCGACTCAATAAAGAAATTAATTTATCCGTATTGCCAGGTGGTAGGGTATTTGTCCGTCTGGATGGCTATCAACCCTAGTCTAGAGCATACCGTCATAACAAACTTCGAGTTGTGTTCCACGGCATTAGTGGCCAGGTTCCAGTCCAAACCTTTAGGGTTGCAAATATTGATAGACAACGGTAACAACTTTCCATCACACCTGGGTCGTCAGCCTGCCTGCTGAACTCCAGCAATAAAAATAAAGAAAATTATCAAGGTCAATTTCTCCAACAATAAGGCACACACTGTTACTTTTCAAATTGATGCTAAAGAAACTAAAGAAATGAAGCACTTGAACATAGGATTGCAGACGACGCAATGGATACTTCACAATATACAAAGAATATTACAGAATTTCTATAGGTTTTTATTTTAATTGTCTAACGTAGCTTCAGACCCTAAGATTATTTCATGATAAATGGCACTGTTATCCTTTTATCTTAGTTTATTTAAAAACTTACTTTTGTCAACATTTTTAAGCGTAAAAGGTAATTCGTATTAGCACTAAGACAACAATGTGTGAGTAGCTCTGCTTCATTAGTTTATATAGAAGTTATAATTGTGGGAATTATTAGAGCAAAAATCCATTGATCAACTTCTCATGGTTTGGCAAACTGCCCTATCGTAATACATGGATATAAGTACATTCTTGCGTACCGACAGGAAAGCATTTGGTTTGATAATAGTTATTTACTTTGCCCATGAGTTCATTAAACGTATACAACGATAATGATAAAACAAGCATTCAAAAAGACTTAATTTAACAATTTTCTTTTTAAACATTCTACACTACATTAAACACTACTCTTGAATTAGTGATAATTTTATACATAAATGCACGATTATTGAAAATTATTATGAATATCAAAAGTCATGGTCATAGGCAAAGGGGAATAAGCTTGTCTTCAATATAAAATACAACATACAATATTACTATGATTATAATGTATGTCTTTAAAGACCACGGGTCATAAAAATGCCCCGGACTTTTGGAGGGCTTGCGTGGGGCCATGGAGAGGCCAACACGCAGAGGCCCTTTGACAAATTTAATCTAAATGTGGCGTGACACTGATCGGCGATTATCCTTGTCTACACCATATAATAATGCACCCAAGGACAAGCCCCGGCCAGTGTAGGACTATTGTGGGAAATGACAACAGAAAGTACCGGGCTATTGGGGTGGGGCTAGTGGTAATAGGGGTCTGGGAATATGGGGACTATGGCGTCTGCCCGTTGCAATGTTCGGGAAACATGGAAAAATGGGCAGACGGTGACTAGCCACTCCCTGCATGGGCCCCAAAAAAATGGCATAGAAGACAGGGGTAACATGGGTGTGAGTGGCTAAGGGGTGTAGAGAGGTGGGCTGTAGGTTCACCGAAGCTACTTCTGACGTGATGCCATTTATCACTTCCACCTTTGTGGCTTGAGTGTTAGCTCTCGTGATCTCCATTCCGGCCAGCTGGCTAAGACAAACACGGAGTCGGGTCCGAGGTGTCACTACTCACCTAAGGCTTCGCCACAAAGCCTCCCCCCCCTGCGGGTACGATTAATATTATTATTTATGTATGTCAATATATGTATATTTTGTCTTATTTCTATGTTTATTATACTTGAGATTTCACAATTTTTATATATATATAGATACTTTTTTTCTAGTTATATTGCAAAACCCACATGTTACACAATTTTTGTCTAATTCATCCTAAAGTTGTCTGGAAGAATTCGCTTTAGTGATAAGACCGCCTATTTTGTCTTCTGTACATAAACTTCTTGAATTGTTTCTTAATGTTAATCAATAAAGTATAAGTATATTTTATTCTATTCTAAAAATTTTTTATCGATAAACTCTCGATCTTCGTTAAGTAGTTCATACATATTATATATTAAACCCTTTACTCATAATGGATATACGTGGTTTATAAGCTATTCAAAAAAGTTATCAAAAATTATTGATCGCATTAGCATTACGATCACGAATAACACGTTTTTAACGAACCTACCTATAAATAACTATTATCAATATCAATCAATTATTTCTAGTTCAGGGATTTAAAATAAAGATTTAATACAGTGGAAAATACTTATGGTATCTATTCTCAGTATTGAAAGCATTGTTTTCCAATATAAGTATAATAACTAGCAAGATTAGAAGAATTGTTGATTTGATGCCGTCTCTAATTTTGTATAATGTTAAATTCACGCAAATTTGGAAATAACGATAAAAATAATTAGAATAATAAAACTTTTGCATAATTATACAACCGTCGTAATTACGTTTTGTTTTAATTCAGATGGAGATAATAAACAAATAATAATTCTATTTTGAATTTATAAATTATATAATAATTGCATGCTAAATGGTTTAAACATTATAATAAAAGTATACTAATTTTTATTCCTCTCTCTATATTAAGTTCTAATGATATGAGTGTATTATTGACGTTTGTAGCACGTCAAAATTGATCAGATTTTCTATTTTTAAATTATTAAATTAAAAACTTCTTTAATGTTATGATAAAAACAATCTCCTGTACATTTATTATTATTATTATTATATGCGTATGTTTTTAAGCTGTGATGATGACGATGATTCTATTCTATACGTTTTAGAATTTTTCACACTGTGTAGGTACTATGTTGATATTTCTTAAGAGATTTTAGTTTAGCTGTTGCGTTATGTGAGAACGAATGCGTATCAAATAAAAACACGACAATGAGAGACAAATGCGTGGTTGTGTTCGTACCGACGTAAAATTGAGTAATAATACTCTGAGAACGGAACTTTGCTTACACGTAACGCATTAGGGCAGACACAATTGACGAATAATTAATCTATGTAAAATTATGCACAATAAAATTAAATAACTGGTCTCGTTTTGTGGGTCAATTTTTTTTACATTTTTTATTAATATGTATGTATGTATATTATGAGATATTGAACCTTATTAGAAAATGCATTCCTCTTTAACATCGTGTAACAAAGGTTTTAAACAGAATTAGGTGTTTAATATTGTTCAGAGATATTTTATCTGACAACATATTTAAAATAATTAACATTACAAAAAATTCTTAAATCTAAATATAAATCATCTTAATATAATAAATACATATTTAAATACACCTTTCAAGTGCATGTCTTAGTAGCTGTGTTCGTTATTAAAACGTATCGTTTTCGACATGCCTAATATTATAAGGGTAGTCTATATTGACTGTTATTTTTTATATTCCTTCATAATTTCAAACATAGAATATACATACAATCTTTGCTCTCAAATGAAGTGAAGGAAATTTTCTTTGATGAATGTTCAAGTTTTAGAATAATCTTCAACCAAATTGGCACTAATCCAAAGCTGTACTTACGTAATTACATCCCCCACCCATTTTTATGACGAGAAGAACTCCATTTATGAACTTATCATTGTCTGGAGATTATGGTAAGGGCGTATGTAGACTCGCCGGATGTTCCCGGAATACCAACTAAAACTTTCCGTATTCCTTCCTTCCGTTTACAACCAGGGCCGCGCGAATTCGTCTGCTTCGCATAAGCCCTGGCACCGCAGGGCGTAAAGCACCCCGCGGCGACAGAATGGGGTGCTCGGAACAACTCCGTTCCCTCGCCAAGTGGCTTTAAGTGCAGGTATTTGCTTTCAGCGACGGAGTTTATCTAGGCCAACCTGGTGCCGGAGTCTTCGTCTGCGCGGGTCGAAGGCCGCTCTCGTCTTGGATATTCCCCATCACAGCCGTAACTAAAAATAATTCTGGGGTACTGTTGTGAAAAAAAAAGAGAAAGAAGATTAAGATTATTATTAGATGAAGGTCATATTGGTATTTAATAATCAGGGATGAACATAATATAACACAACAATGTTAAACTTGAATATTGATGGTTATAAGAGTAAAGGTAACGCAATAAATTGGGCCAAAATGAGATTGACTGATTATATGAAGAATGACATAAAGGTTTGTGAAGTGGTAGAGAGTATGCCAGAGAAGGAAAGTATGGCGTGTTTATCTTTCAGGTCTATATTATTTATATATTATATTATACTAGTTTTAACAAGGAAAAGGAATGCTTCCATGGTTTTAATAAAGATGTTTGCGAAATTGTTGGATGTTTAATTTGTATTTAAAATTCGTTATTATGTCGAATGTGAACGAGCTTGCGCAGGAGCAGTTTAATGTGTACCTACCTGCATCTGAAAGACGGAATTCTGTGAAACTGCTGGTGGCATAGTGGGAACCCGGCTAATACCTGTGAGAATTATAAATACATTCTTCTGGAAGTATGTGAAATAAGGCATACTAGTACCTTTAGGTACCTATCTAAAGACATTCAATTCTTATAGTTTGAACACGACTGAAATATTTATTGGACAAATACGAAATAGTCGTAAAGATATCGCTATCAAAAATACCTAACTTGATTTACGTTCGAATGTAAAATATCCATACTAATTTATAAACAATAGATCATGATGTTGATTAGAAGGCTAGTGCTTACTTCTGACAACGGATCGATATGACAATTTAGCGTGATAACGTTGCCAGCCACCTGGGCATTTTACTCATTGAAGTATATTAAGTTAGGTTGCATTTTATTTGTTGTGTATGTAGATTAGATCTTATTTCTTTTAAATAATAAATGTAAGTTTACTTCTTTAAAGTAAAGAATTAAACTTACAAAGTAAAAACTTTGTCTTATTTGTAAATTGATTTATATTAAAATTGGATACCTAGGTTTGTCCCGACTAGGTGGAGGAGCGATATGGAATGTTCCTCCGTCTCAAAGGAAAATCTTCCAGCGAGGCTATTAATATATGTCAGCCTCTAGGAAAACATTAACTTTTCAAATAAAATATTGGCGCTCCTCACGTGGTTTGCAGACTTAAATTTAAGTTATCTATATATAGTACGGGTATTTTTTGATTTAAAGTACTATGTTTGTCTTAAAATTCTGAGATACATTTTTTTTATCTTTGTAAACAATATGATTATTATGTATATAATTTACTTATAATCGAATACAATGCAAGAAAAGTTAACTTATTTGTATTGTATTCTACTCATAGCTCAAGACTATAAGTAGAATACTGAGCCTAGATCACCGTTTTCTATGGGTAGGTACCCAGAAGGCTGGCTACGTTTCCTCGCTGGATCGCCATACTAATCCGTTGGCCGAGGTAAGCACCAGCCCTCTGATCACCCGAAGAGTCAATGAGTCGTTTCGATAAATTTTGGTAGGCTCATGGCCTCAGGACCCCACGGTCCAAGCGTCTCGACAGCAAACGGCACAAACATATAACTCTCACTGAGGGTTGCATATTTACGCCGGTTGAGTGATTCGGCTGTTTCCGCCGCTGAACCGGCTGATTTAGACGTGTTTGGTAAATGGGATGCGGCCAACGTGTCTACGCAAGTCGCATGCCACACCAAAGGCTTGCCACCGATAATTTAGGCAAACGAAAAATGGGAACGTTTCTGAACAATAATAATACGCAACGGCAAAGCTGTAAGTAAGTACGTGCACTACGACTTAAGTGTTAAATGTACTCATTTAGCCTTTTATTCATCATATTGCGAAGTATGAAACATATTTTTTTATTTGATAATTGTTTTTGTAATATTGCCAGTTAAGGAGAAAAAAAATAACAAGTAGGTACCAAGCACATTTTTTAAATAGCAAATTGCGTGCTAAGATCTACTTTGGTACAGTCGTGGTATGAAAGTGTTCACCAGTTTTTAACTTGATTCCTTTAAAATTTTGCGAGCACATTTCACCTTTTCAAAGTAAGTCACAGAACAGACTGTTCCACAGAAAATTATGTTTAATTATTTGACCATAAAGTTAAAAATAACTTCGATCAAAGTTGTTTGATTTTCTATCTTGCCTAAGAAGATTGTTTAGACATGTAAAACCTTTTTGGGTTTAATATTTATGTTAAGCGTAGTGATTATATCCTCTTTGTTTCTTATTGTTAATTTCAGTGTCTGTCATTGTCAACGTTGCAATTTTCTTTCTTCACGTTATTGTATTTTATAAATGTAACATTTGTTAAAATGTTGGCAGTATTGCTTCTTGTACTCGTGCAAGCAAAAGGCGACTTCAAGGTGACGAATATTTTTATTTCGCGAGTGTACATAGTATTTCTTGCATAAGTAAACTTCTTTTCAAGATCAAAACTTCTTATTTTTATCAATCGAAGGCTTTTATAATCTACAAACTATATTTCTTTGACCAACGCCAAAAAACGAAATTCGTTTCCTCTGCGAAATCCTTCCCTCTGTGTATGAATTTTCACGCACTTGCTTTTCGTAGTTTTATGCATAGAATAGTTTGTATATAATGCATACAATACATAAAATTATATTCAAGGGTATAAGAATTAAAAACCAAATGCTCATTGAAATAATGAAAACAATAACAAATCAACAAACTTCAAGAAAACAATAACAAATAGCAACATTATCTTACTGCGTAATAACAACTGTTACATTATTTCTTTTTGTATAACGTACGAGTATCCATCACGGTCATAGCACATTATTAATAAAACCTCTAGCATGCCTAGTTAAGAAGTGGGCGTTTGTTCGTTGGTTTTGTTTTGTCAAGCCCCATTATAGCTCGGCGTAAACGACACGTTACACAATACCAACAAAGCCATTGCTGTAGTGGTAATAACTGTTACACTTAAACTGTTTTTGGGTCAATGCCTAAGCGAGGTGGTGGCAAAAGAGCTGTACCAGCCGACGTCTCCACACTGTGCTTACGCCACATATAAACGGCTAAAATATTAAACTTATCGTTATTAACATCTACTAATTTAAGTTTGGTCAGTTGTAACTAAACACACCGGCATAATTAGCGGAACAAAAAAAATCCATTTACTCAAGTGTTGGTGGCAAATAAAAACAAATCATTGAATAAATTAAATAAAAATGCCTGTCAGTAACTTTTTTTTCAAAATGGAGCCAAAAAAGGATATATATATTTCTATAACCAGGCAGTATATAAAAAAAATGCATTATTTTTTAATTTTTGTATGTATTTATTTCGAAGTGGAAAAGTTGTTAGAGATTGCGCAAAACGTTATGGTCGTTAAATAGCTGAAGCTATATTTAATCAAGTGGTGGCGTTCGAGTCGGACTCGCACATGGTTCTATGTATAAAATACAATACGTACATTTTAAATCTTCATTACATATATTATAAGTCTAAGATTGCTAGTTAGTTACAACACTCGCTGCCCGGCCTCTATCACTGCACTCTCACGACAAACACGCCCCTTACTTGACAAAGCGCTTATAAACTTATAACTACGTTTTATATTGAATATATTTTTATATTCCATAACAGACTCTTCATTCCGAAGCTTATAAAGATATGAATATTAACATAAAATGTAACATGTATATCTACCTGAATTTACTACTTATATCGTATAAATGTTACTCATATTTATTTTATATCTCTAAGTATAAAAGCTACAGAGATAATCAGCAGTGACACATATGCACCGAAATGACACTATAAGGGTTTTTACCTCTAGGTATTGGAATTACCTACCAACTTTTACCATTTTAATTTAAATATTAAGGATATTATCATTTTAATTTATAAACTGGAACTAATAGGTATGAATAATTAGACACACGTTTATACGGAAGCCAAATCTATTTGTAATAATAAAATTCTATATCATTAATAGTTTCTTCCTGTAACGCAAGTTTTCCGGCATTGTAAAACGTTTTTGGAAAATGCCTACACGTGTGAGATTGTTATGGCAGTTATGTTAAAGTCTATGTCAAACAAGAGGTATGACTGACACATGTATAAAACGTAATTTATATTATTGCTGTAAACCTTTATAACAAATAAATATTAATTTTAAGCATTTAAAAATATGTAAGCTCGTCAGGGCCGTATAAGCTCAGGGAGGCTTTATTCATCAGAATTCACCATGTTATGGCATGAATATGTGGGAATATTTATGAAACAAATATCTTTTAGAACTCCAATAACTTTTCTAATCCAACAAAATAATGTTTCCATTGCCTAAATAACAATTATCTCTCTCGAAATTAAAAGTAAAATTACGTTATAATTCGTCGAGAATTTGGTGCGCTGGCTGGCGACCTTTCCCGAGAAGTCCTCTTCTTATAGTCGCTAGACACGACGCTTCGCTAGAGTGACATTGACAACATATTAATTGTCACTCTTGGCAATGACATTTCAAAGATTCGTCTACAAATATATTTAATCCTGTTGCTATTTAACAATAATCTTAGTCTTAGAATCACGGTAATTCTTTATTTATTTACGCAATTTCTCCCATGCAGTCTATTTGAAACAGACATTAGTATATCTGTTACTATAATAAATTTTTAGGGTGTGTTGAGTTTGCACAATCAATTTAAACGTGAGAAAAAAGATTTTGGCTAACTCAGGTACCAACAGATTTCGAAAATACAACTTTTAGAATTTTTGTCTGTGTGTCTGTTAGAGCATCACGTGAAAACTAATGAACGGAATTAAATGAAACTCGACACAGATCTAGCTTATATCTCGGGTTAACATTTACGATTTTACATACATGCATATATTGTCATGTTTGTTACCCAATGGGGTAGCTAGAGACGATAGATCTTTACCTGCTGCTATCCTGACAAATACTTTTCGCTTCATTAAAATACATTACATTTTGATAACGGTGGGTATACTTAAGATTATATCCTGATAAATGACGTTGTTTCCGTAGTATAGACCAATATAGCCAAAAAGATGGCGCTGCAATCGCACTTTATTGTTACCGCAGGTGCTATTCACTACAAATACGTTGTCATGGCAACGCTAACGAAGTTCCATTGACACTGCAAATAATTAAGAACAATTATCAGTTTCTGTTTTTTTTTTATAAAAACGCAAGTCACTAGTAAACTATTTTTACCTTCTAAGTAATAATAATTATGTGAAACTGTTTAAACAAAGCGCTATTAAATCGGATTTCCACATCCGAGTTAATCAAAATATTAAACTAAGGTTTAGAAAGGAATCTTTGTATTGTTTTATTCTTTAATGTTTAAGGTTGTTTTTTATGGTGAGCTTGATAAGGAAGACTGAAGATTGTTTGCAGTGCGAACATTATTGTTATTTTATAACTCGGTAGACAAACACATTATATATTATTAAGCTTAGCAAGTTAGGTTGCTCATGGTTAATATACAACGAATAACTCTGTGATCGAACCCAGACATCCAATGAGAGTAAAAAAGTAAAATTCGTTTATTACTCTGTTGAGAATCAAATCTTCTACTTCAGAATTTTAGTAAACTAGGCGAGTCAACGTCTAGATTATTAGGCCACAGAAATTGTCTAAAAATTAGAAAGGTCCAAATTTGTAAACAAATGTTTGTTATGTGATAAAAAAATGTCATATTTATTTACACTGGCACCCAACTAAGGTTTTCTCACGATAAAACTTTTGTAGGGGATTTTATTTAAAAGGCAGTCGTTATTCTTGTCAACAACAATAACAAAAATCTCTCTCTTTTCTCTCACTTTATCCCAATTATTTGGGGTTGGCACAATATGTATTTTCTTTCCACACTCCTCTATTCTGACATACACCTTCTGTCACAGATCATCACATCATCCTTCACACAATTCATCCATCTCTTTTTTGGTTTATCTTTATATTTGTACCCATCCATCTAGTGTTTAATATTAACATTAAACTACTGTTTAACATTCTTTTTGTCACGTGACTTTCATCCCTTCTCATGTACAAGCCCATGCCACCTTAATCTTCTTAAAAAAAATAAACGAAATAACCTTAACCTTACCGAACGCTACATAAGATTATAAAGACCCTTCTATTTGTATAGTTTCTTTGTGAATTTACATGCTAAGTGAGTTGGTACAATTTTAAGTTACATTAGTTAGTGTAACGGTTCACTAACTCGGGTTGTCGCGGTGAAGCGGATGTAGACAAGCGTGGCAGCGGGCGGCGTGACAAATTGCGACCGAGACATTGAATCATTGTAGTTAGACATCTAGTAAGTAACCTTCAAATATTTGTATTAGATCACTTAATTTACCTCCGAAATATCATCGTCAACTCGGTAGATATGTACACATTGTTTTTCCTTAGATTATAATTTTGATAGGTCACAAACAGAATTTTAGCAATCAAGTACATTATTTAAAGGAGTTTTTATATATCTTACGGAACATCTAAAGTTAGATATTCAAGTATTAAACGTTATAAATTAACCATCTAAACACACAATTTAACTAAAATTGTATTCAGAAATATTTCTCATAAGAAGTAACAAGATTTATTGGATGATTTCAGCAGACAGGTAGACTGCCCACTTGATGGAAAGTGGTTACTATCGCCTATGGACATTTGCAACACCAGAGATGCTACAAATGCGCTGCTGGTCTCTTAAGGGAAACTGGAACCTGATCATTAATGCGGAAACACAACTCAAGGTTGTTATAGCGACATACCCTAGACCAGGGGTGGTAGCCATCTAGTCGGGCAAATGCCCTACCATCTGGCTGTGGGTTGTTTTGTTGCCTCTTACGACAAGCCACCCGGCCGCAGGAAATTATATACTTTCTCCGTTTCTGCACGGATAAATATATAATTATAAATATATAATTGGTCGATATTTATTTAAAGATCCCTTCTCATGTAGATAGATAGGTAGGGACTGTTTCGCGCGCGTTTGAGGCAGGAGAGGCCTGCCGATGGTTTTCCCCGGCAACAGATAAGGCCGTCAAGGCACGCGGGGTTGGTCTTGTTTCTGCTTTTTTATAGCCCTGCCATGAGGCGAAGGAAGGAACATCAAAGGGTTTTAGTAGGTATACTTAACCCGGGTGGTAATAACATTTCTTCGAGTGTGCTATTGCCAAGCTAATTTCCTCTAGTAAAAAGCGGACTCACGCCAGTCGGAGTCGCTACACAAGCAGGCGCCTTAGTCTAATGACCTCGACATATGTCTACACGAGGAATATGGATAGGTTCATTATCTCTACTTGTCCAAATCACTTTAACGTTTCTTTTTCAACCTTCGTGATAACATGGTAATCTTATCAAGCTATCCCACATAAAATATTATTTACGCTCTTATTCATATTGAGTTAAAATAACTTTGTAGCCTTCTTTAAAGTTTTTAAAGAAGGTTACAAACACTGTAACTCAATATGAATAAGACAGTTATTGTTTATCTGGACAGGCGTATTAGTAAAACACGCAATGACTACTTATAACAAGGAAATGTATTATTAATGTTTGTTGAATATTTGACCTAATTAAAACGCAGCGTAGGAATTAAGTTGTACGAAATGATTATGTTACAATTCAACGTTGTTGACCGTCAGAATCATTTTGAACATTGTCGGATACAGTTTAACAGATAATATCTTTATTAATACATGTATATTAAGAGTACTGATTGTGTCGCTATAAGTTTTGTTATAGATCACTCGCAGTGGAGAAGTAAATTAGAAAAGAGGACTTCAGGCTCTTGGGCTGAAGTTTAAGATACAACCGACAATTGTCGCTGGAATGATATTATAAGATAAATATGCATGCATTGCATTATTTATTACCTTATAATATAATTGAATCTCATTGTTACCTTATTATTTCACTCTCAATCAATATAAATTAAAATTCATGCTGGAAATAAAATAATTATAATTTCACACAGGTATAAATTGTGCTTGCTATTTGAATGGCACCTTGACGAAAGAAAAATGGCAACATTTCAACAACTTATATTTTCTTAATTTTGATAAATAACTGTTTTTTTTACACCGAGAATGGGTAACAAATAATCTCTCAAAAAACAGCCGTGTGATTAAATAGGCTTAGCAGCTTAGAGTAATAATACCTAGAGAGATAGTTTCCTACAAAATTACATTCAGAGTTGAAGTACAATGTGTATATGTAATTATTTTCGCTCATACACACACAATGGCACAAATAATGTTGCAAATAAATATAGTATTTCTAAAAAGTAGGGAAATGGAATTATGGGAGTTCGTGACACTGAGAGTGAGACTGTTTTGCGGACTGACGGGGCCGACACGCCGACAAGCGAACTGAGAAAAGTGCTTCACTAAGCGTATTAATTCTATGCTTAGCAGTTTACTTGGTGAGCAATACATTGTTATCTATATTTGTATAATTTGGAAAATTACGTTGTCATACCGAATATTGTTATTGATAAAGTTAAAACCTTTGAACGTTTTTTTTCTTTGAAAAGTACTATTCAAGCATTCCTTGTTGGCTGACACGTGCAATAATACAAAAGCATTTTGAAACCGAGGCAAAATGTAAAATATATTGTTCTAAAAATTGTTTCTTTCTGTATTCTAACAGGCATAAAATGTCACAAAGAGTTTTCAAGTATTGAGATGATACAATCGTTTCATAATGATCTTGTTTATTTATACTGGTCGCGTTCCTTCGGTCGCTTGAAGTTTTTTCTCTTATTTATTGCACATGTTTTAAGACGCCGGGATTTTAGCTAATTTGCAATATAGTATATTTTTTTGACTTCTAGGCGCTAAGAACCTCAGCCAGAAGGCCCAGCTCGCCGTACACAACGCGGTGCTGGTACCTACGCTCACGTATGGAAGCGAGAGTTGGGTATGGAAGAGAGAGCATGAAAGTAGAGTAAACGCGGTCGAGGTGCGAGCACTGCGCAAAATCTGTGGAGTGACGCTCGCGGACCGCGTTCGTAATACCGAAGTAAGAAAGAGAGTGTCGGGTTGAAGGTAAGGAAAGGAATGCTCCGGTGGTTCGGGCATGTGGAAAGAATGCATGCTGAAAGAATGACTAAACAGATATACAATACAAAAGTGGATGGATGCAGAAGTCGTGGAAGGCCACGACACACCTTCCATGATCAAATTGATCGTGTACTAGCAGAAGGTGATGTCAGGAACCTTGAGAACAGACGAGCATGCATGACAAGAGTTATGAATGTTAAAGAAGCAAGTGAGGTGTGTAAGAATAAGCCTAAATGGCGCTCTATTGTTCATGCCTACCCCGCAAGGGAACCGGCGTGAAGTTATGTATGTATGTATGTATATTTTTTTGAAAGGTGATATAATATGATGTTTGCTTTTTTCTTCTTTATTGCTTAAGAATAAACTGATTATCATAAAATTAATATTTTTACCTTATTCTCGAAAACGCCGATACTAGGACTCGTTTCATCTCGGATAATGGAATAGGTTCCGCTCTATAAGGATTTGAAAATGCAAGTAAAGTTGAATGAATCGATTGTCATGAAATGTTAGTATAAGTAATTTTGGTAACAAGGGTGGAAACGGGTAGGAACTTTTAACAGAAACTATGATTGTACCTGCAGGGCGCGAGTCTCAACTGTACACTAGCGAGGCCGCGGTTAAATCCTAGTTAATATTGAAATTGAAGAGAAACATATTCATTGAAATTTATGCATTAGTTTAAAATTACCTTCAAACGTACGGTTAACTGTAGAAATAGATATAGGATTTGGGAGTTATTTCAGTTACGTTTTTCAGTGGACAAATAACATTCTCATTATTTTAAATTTATTAGAAACAACAATAATTGTGTATCCTATATAATAATATCCTATCCTAATATGTGTAGTATTTATGTATCCTATTTACATGTATTTAATTTGCACACTACCGTCATACACTTTAGATTCCTTTCACACAATCCACAGCCCGGCTGTCTGGAAGAGATCGCTCTATAAGACCGCCCTTTGTTCCTGCTTTTACATGAAATGACTGTAAATTTACTATACGTGTATGTGGTGAACAATAAAGAATTTTCTATTCCATTCTAATAATTATGGAGACAATGTTTAAGAAATCAGAATTAACTGTAACATGCAAAAGCCTTGGAGCTCTTGGATTGATTGCACAATCGGTTCAAGAAACATCTCAAATGCGAGATAACTTGTAAAGAATGTTATTTTCGCTGCTGCTGCATTTCCTTAAATATAATTTTATGTTTATTGCTCTGAACATCTGAAGGTTTTGCTTTGAATTCAGAGAGGCTTTAGTAATAAAATTACAAAAATGGGCACTATTGTATATGTACCTACATAATTCGAGGGTGATTAACATAATGAAATATTTATGCTCTTATTAACATTGAATAAGTACGTACTGGGTAATAACGTAATGTAATTAAAATATATAACCTCATTATGTTATTTGATGGGCATAAAACATAAAAGGTAAGTTAATCATATCTAGCTCAAAATCACTTCTGTCAATGACAGTTAGGCTGATTTTAGACAGTTGATTTCTGATTTTCAATTTGTATAAATCAACCAAAGTTATCCATTTACATGGATATTTATGGAGTTTATATTTACATATAAACTTGATTTATTCAATGTTGTTGAATATCGACTTGTCCTTATAATTCTGTGCTTTTCAACCGAATTGATGCAATTTTCTTGATCTGTCTAAAATCAGCGTTATATTACAATATAACGTTTAACAACTTTTTCTGAAACTCTCTGAAACTGAAATATAGTGTTCGAAGAACTATTTACAATGCTTACAAAACGCGATAGAGACTGGATGATTATGGAAGATTGGATTAAGCGGCATGCCTTTGGACATGTCTTCTTCCTCCCAGGCCACGCGGAGTAGTCAGGTCGTATACTCATAGCCCTGGCATCAGGGAAGCATGTTGAATCGTCCAGGGATTTAGTAGATATCTCCTACACGGTTGGTCATACCCTTTACTCCGAGGTTCTATTATCATTTCAACGTGGTGAATCCTACACGCCCCATCGCGCTTCCCCCGCGGTGGTGAGACCTTAATCAAATTTCCCCTCGTTAACAAAAGTTCTTTCTCCACAATAGACTTCTTTTGACTGATGTAGTTTAGAATTATGCGTTTTCAGTGAATCTGTGGTTTAATTTCTATCCGGGAACATATTCATATAATGTCAGGTATGAAACGATAATCCCTCACAATACCTTTGCCATCCTCCATTCTTGTCATTAGGTCTCTATGCTCCCGTTCGCAGACGTTCTTTCAAAAAGGTTTTAAATTATTTTTATTGCCTTCCTTACTGTAAGATTGAGTGCCTAGGTGGGTTTAACAAATTGAGATGTCTCTACCCAAGAACTTTCTATGTTCAAGCGAATTTAAAACTGAAATAATATAATCCGCTATCCGGATAAATTGTACTTAGTCTGGCCATAAATACTGTTACAATTAAAAAGATACAAAATATTACATATGAATTTGGAGTCTGTAATTTTTATATGATTGTTCATTGGACAAGTGCCTTTAGTTTCTCACAACGCCTAAATTGCGCAGTCTGCCGTTCCACAAGGCGACCGCGGTCGTTATGGTCGTGGCGAAAACGTCACTAATGACGTCATCATTTTCGATCACACAACGCTCACAACGACCTATATCAAGAGGTGGATCGAAGTGGGCGTTGACCACAGAGCATTCATTCTCTCTATCTCTTGACATTGAAAAAGGTGCGATTTTCAAATGAACCAATATCATTTGTGTATTTCGTCGTTTATGACATCAACGCCCCATAATCCGTTCCACTAGTGTTTATGATTGTAACGTCCACAAGCAAGTGGAACGGGAATAATCGCGGTCGTGAACGTGGTCATTGTGAGTCCCTTCTGGAATGTGGCCATTGTGTTTTCTCATTTTGGCGCTAATACATTGATCAACATTTTGCGATATTAAAATGGAGTGGGGCGATAAAGAGAACCAAATCGCTGTGATTGCATTACACAAAGTAGGTATGGAGCCAAATGATATTTTTAAAACTCTTCATACGCTTGGTAATGGTCAAATGTTTGTGTACCGGGCTATTAACAGGTACACAATGAGACCTCCTCTGTTTGTGACAGAAAAAGATCTGGCCGTCTACGTAGTGTTGGTACGAAAAAGGTGATCAAAGCAGTAAGGGAAAGAATTCAAAGAAATCCTGTCCGAAAGCGCAAGATTTTATTTCGGGAGATGAAGATATCACCTAGAACCATGTCACGTATTTTAAAAGATGACTTAGGACTTGCAGCCTATAAGAGACGCACTGGTCATTTCTTAACTCTTAATTTAAAAAAGAATAGTGTAGTAAAATCGAAACAACTACTGAAGCGGTACGCAAAGTGAGGTCACAGACAAAATTTTGTTTACGGATGAGAATTTTTTTACAATTGAGCAACATTTTAAAAAACAAAATGACCGTATTTATGCTCAAAGCTCTAAGGAAGCTTCTCAATTAGTCGACAGAGTGGAACGTGGGCATTATCCGTCTTCAGTGATGGTTTGGTGGGGTGTTAGCTATGAAGGAGTGACTGAGCCATATTTTTGTGAAAAAGGTATCAAAACATCGGCACAAGTGTATTAAGATACCATTCTTGAGAGAGGTAGTTAAGCCCCTTAACAACACCATGTTCAATAATCAAGAATGGTCCTTCCAGCAAGACTCGGCGCCGGGTCATAAAGCTCGGTCCACGCAGTCTTGGTTGGAAACGAACGTTTCGGACTTCATTAGAGCTGAAGACTGGCCGTCGTCTAGTCCCGATCTTAATCCGCTGGATTATGATTTATGGTCAGTTTTAGAAAGTACGGCTTGCTCTAAACGCCATGATAATTTGGAGTCCCTAAAACAACCCATACGATTGGCAGTGTAGAATTTTCCCATGGAAAGAGTGCGTGCTTCTATTGATAACTGGCCTCAACGTTTAAAGGACTATATTGCAGCCAATGGAGACCAATTCGAATAAGCTTTTTATATTTTAAATTGTTTTATATTTATGTATTAAACTATACTATTTCCATTTCTTTATTTTCTCGACGACAGCTCCTGTGGAAACTTGAACGAGCGTCTTTTTTACATTATGTATACATTATTTAATAAAAATATGACGCCTACGCACGTACAAGGTCATAGCAGAATCGGAGAAACTGATAGGGATGGAGCTATCGATAAACGTAACACGATAACAGACCCGATATTTTTTTACAAAATGTAGGAAACTAAACTATTGCCGGATAATTTTATACAAATTTATTAACTAATATTACATTTCATTACAAGATGTAATTATATTATGTTGATTCTTTATTTATTTATTTTAATCAAAATCTGATGAATCGTCACTGTCACTCGATGAGCTCTCCCCAACATTTATTATAAGTTCCTAATACTTCTATATTATCGAATGCCACATGAATTTCCCAATCCGACGCTATAATGTTTTGGGTTCTTCTCACAATTTTTCCCAGTATTCGGCGGTTACTTCCGAACATGCATTTTTTAATAAATCTAACATCTTGTTTGCCGTAAAAGGGGGATGGGTACTGTTTCGAGCGACGTGTCCTTTGATTTGTGCCCATATTAGTTCTATAGCATTGTACTGGCAATGATACGGCGGAAGTCGAAGAACCCAATGACTATATTCGGCAGCTGTTTCGTCGTTAATATATCTTTTAGGGAGGCTTTTTTTCGATTTTAAAATATTCACTAATTGTACTGTTAATAAAGTATTATCTACATTTTCGTCATGACATTGGAGCCAGTCAATTATCTCTTGTTTTTTATTGGCCTGCGTCGACATTTTATCAATTTGTCTGGAGTGATATGTAGTGTTGTCCATAATAATTATCGACGGTTCTTCCAGAGATGGCACCATTTGTTTAAACCATCCTTCGTAAATCTCCGCGTTCATTTCTTCGTGGTAGTCCACTGTTTTGATGGATTTAAAGGCCAGTAAAGCATCTGACACGAATCCTTTCGTAGACCCTGCATGGCATATGATAAGGCGTTCACCTTTTCCCATTGGCACTGAACTAGTGGAAGCGGCCGTGTCGTCAGTCCAGTTCTTAGATACGTGTGGTTTGCATTTAACCAAGTTTCGTCAGTGAAAATAACATTTGACCAATCTGATATCTTTTTGGCTTCGATCAAAAATTCGCAGCGAGCCATAGGAACGCCGTGACGCTCCATCAATATTTTACGTTTGCAATTTCTTTGAAAACCAAGCTTAATGACGATTTTTGGCCATGGAAAAAACCACATTCACGTAAAGAAACAACAAGTTTTTTAAGTGTTGGAATTTCTTTGCGCAAGTAATAGCCATATGTATGACGACGAATAGCGTCAGCGTCGAAGTTATCAACCGATGTCACACGACGTGGTTGGCGTTTTTTCTTCGGCGTACGAAGCTTATTTTCCTGCATGCCGCTTGTAACGTAAACTTCGGTGGTAATTTTTGAAAAAGTAGATCCACTAATTCCTAATGCGGCCGCAACACGCTCTCGTACTTGCGACAGTGGTAATAGCGGGCCACCATTTTGATACTCTGCTTCAAAGTAGTTACGAACCTTGATCACCAGTTCTCTCGCCTGCCTTTTCAGAACAGATCCTTTAGGCATTTTGATATTTGACAGCTGGGCAGCAATCAACACGGAGGAACACAAAATACACAACGTAACGTTTGGATAATGTGAAAAAAACTCAGCGAACAGAATTGTAGTGACTATATAGCACGACCGTCTTGTTGCAAGTCACAGATTAAAACAAATACAAAATGGCGGTGGGCCATTGAGTGTTCCCAGCTTGAAAAAATATTTTTGAATGGTTTTGTTGTATTTGTCTTTGTTCAAAACATAATAAATATATGCGATCGATGTCATTACTTGTTTGGTCACAACACTACAACTATCAAATTAGTACTGTCATCGAGAAAATAAAGAAATGGAAATAGTATAACACACTGTAAAACTTATAAATGTTATTTGCAATAGAAAAAAAAAATCTTTGTTACAATATTTATGGCAAGACTAGGTATATTATGTCCATGTATAAGATACCTACACATTTTTCATGCCTTTCATTTCCGAATTTGAAATTAGAATCAAGGCAAAGATTTTTCATTACTATTTCTTTTAAATTAATATTATTTTTCAAGACCGTGAGCATTTTGGCTTGCGTCTTGGTAGTAAATGTCTATAGACAATTAGATATTCATTGTTCATTTCAGTCAATCAGACATAGTGATTTCATTTATGAATAGGTATATTTTGTCTTTTACTTGATTAACTTAAAATAAAATCTCATGATCTTTAACTGGTATTTCCCGAACGTATACATTCGAAACAAATCTGCCTATTTCCTTATTGTATATCTAAAATAAAATAGTTTCCACAATAAATGATTTGCTACGGTCTTAGTCGGCAATTGAATATATAATATAGAATTTATGTAAAACATTTGTCGTGTCTATTTTATTACATTGTTAGTATACAAAAAGCACACGATTCTAACAATCCAACAAATGGCTGAGTATTGACATGAATGAACTGAAATCGAAACCAATCCCATAGCACGAGAACAATGCCTCGAGCACGTTTGTTGGTTAGGCTGCGATCACAGCATACGACTAGCTGTGCTTGTGACTTCGTCTGCATGGATTCTTTTTTCGCGAAATGCAAAAAAGTAAAATAAAGTATCCTTCGTTACTCCTTATTTAGTTTCAGAGATTAGCCGGAACATCCAAACAGACAAAAAAATTAAAATTGATTTTTTTGAAATAGGTACCATTAAACTTTCATATGCATTTAGTAAAAAGTTGTTATTTTGACATTACAAACAGACACTTCAATTTTATTTATCTGTATAGATTATAATAAAATTAAAAACTGTCAGCCGGAGGACTGCACGTCAGAAATAAAACCTTTGTATCTGAGTGTGACGGTCACGCGAGGTCAGTACTTTTACCCCATTCCAAAAATTCCTAAAGTGCTTAAGGAAGTTTTAATTTCAAAAAATAATAATGAAACAAATTCATTTTCTGTTATTTTTGTACTTTCTAAGAGGAGTAAAAACATAACTGTAACGCTGAAATAAATAATACTTTATTTATTTTTACTATACCATAACGGCTTCTTTAAGAACCATAAAGATGCTTTGAAATTTACTCTACTAATGTGAATAAGACCGTAAATCTCTAAGAATGGGTTAACCTTACAAATTTTCATCTTCTATTTAACCCACTACATGATTGTTTTTCAGATATAAAATTCCTTACCTTAGGATCAAACTGCTTTTTTGTATTTCGTTATTCGATCACCCAGTTAGTCGAAAAAAGGTAAGAAACAAAAACGTACTTTCGTATTAATTTAAAATTGTTTTAGTAGCTTTTATAATGTATATAATATCTATAATGTATTCTTGATAGCCATAGAAAATCTTGTGTACATTCTGCAAAAAAACATTCTTAAAAATATTTATTCTAATGTACGATAGTTTTGAAAGCTCAGGATGATATATATTAATAAAAAAATATAATTAATATTTATTTGAAGAAAGTAACACGTCATTGCACCTTTGTGGCTGCCGCCTACTTCACGGCATAGCGTCGCCGCTCAGATTATTACCTCGTATTCCCAAGGTCACCTTTCTGTTTAAGTAGTTTAATTCCGAATTCTGTAACATTATATTATATTAATAAAGTATGATTTATTGTATACCTGATAAAAAATTGCAGGTGGCTTGCGTGATTAATTTTTGAGATAAAAAATATGTAAGTTCATTGAAGATGAACGTAAACTTTCGACCAAAATTAAGTACGTACCAAACTTCATCATAATTGGATCAGTAGTTAAATATGGTTAGGATCAAACTCGGGACATCTACGTTATAGTGGACTGGGCGGGCCAGAATAAATATTATTAATGTATGGAAGTCTCACAACCTTGGATAAGAGTAACGGGGCCCTCACCACTATCTGGCCCCCGAATTTAGGGCGTTTCACCCTAAAATTAGTTATTAATTTTAATATTTTTAAATGTTCAATTTTAACGATAATTGTATTATTAAAATATACTCTTTAAAATATAAAAAAATGTACCTATTAAACATGGTTTACGTTTTAGACAAATTCCATTGAACTGCTGTATGGTCGGGTACAATGTTGAGGACTCGATAAAGTGATTGATTACCGGTAGTAATAAGGTGGTGAAATATAACCTTTATACAACATTATAGTAGACGATTGTAGCAATTTGTAACTTTAAACATAATGGGACTTGTGCACTTATAAATCGGTAGTTGTACGTTGTTATTGCTTTTAAATTGATGTCGTTTAATGTAGAAATTACTTTGATATAAGGCATCGAGTGTGAATTTTGTAAAACCTAACCATTATGTATGTATACATATAATAAAACTGTAGAGTTCGAATTTCTGTACAATGAAAAAAAATGCTAAAAACCGAGTCAGGGGGATCTAAGATGTGAAATAGAACTAAATTAGATTGCTTTTCAAATTTTTTGTTTCTCTGTTTGTCTGTCTGTTTGTATGGGTTAATCTCCGAAACCACTAGACCGATTTAAATGAAATTTTGTATGGTGGTAGCTTATATTCTTGGTCAACATATAGGATACTTTTGATTCCGAAAAATTTAAGAGTTCCCCCGGGATACTTAAAAAAACTTTAATTACTTAAACAGCTTTGAATGAATAATAAATACCACGCGAATGAAGTCGCGGGCATCAGCTAGTGTATCATAAATAAAAATTTTACAGGCAGGTATAGATAACATACAAAACAAGAAAACGTTTCCTTCAAAATATATAAGTATATTCTTTGTATCACCCGTTTATTATTTGACGGCCTCTGTGGTTGAGAGGGCTAAGTCTTAGTCGGCCGAACTCGCTGCAACACAGAGCCTCCGGAAATTTCGGAAACGAACTGTTATTTACTATGGTCTGGGTGTCTGGGATCGGCCCCAGATTGGTCTGTTGTATATCACCCATAACATAAGCGTAACTTGCTTAACTTGGGGATATACATTGTGTATGTTTGTCTGCGGATTATTTATTTGTTTATTTATTATTACTACTGCAAAAAGTATTTAAAGGGAAAACTAAATTCTCTAATTTAAATATAAATTTGTCACGATTCTTAATTAAAACATAATAATAAATTACGTATTATTATTAGATAGATGGATATCTATTTAATAAATTATATTATACACAATTTGTTTTAATGCTCAGATTGTAAAAAGAAATGAATTTTGTTTACGTTTCGAGTATGACAAAACAATCCACGGCCAGGTGGTAGGGTATTTGTTCGTCTGGATGGCTACCACCCTTGGTCTAGAGCATACCACCATAACAAGCTTGAGTTGTGTTCCGGCATTAGTGGCCAGGTTTGGTAGCACCTTTAGTGTTGAAAGTGCCTATAGGCGACGGTGACCACTTTCCATCACAATTGCGCTGTCAGCCTGTCTGTTGTACTCTAGCAATAAAAATAAATAAAAAATAAACCCACTGCTCTAACATGACTTTTGGAGATTGCAATGACAATATGTCTCAGATTTTTTCCATTGCTTATTCTCATCGGATACAACACGAAAACACACATTTATTGATTATAATGGCAAATAAAACATGCAATAACTAATTATGAGTTTTGTGGGTCACACCGCGTCAGTAGTAGATTTGCGCAATTCTCCATACGTTGTGCTGTAATTATCACACCGAAACAGCAATGAGTTGGGAATGCGCCTCGCGACCGCCACACGCAAGTCCAAGCAGTAATTATACATTTCAATGTCTTACATTAGTAATCGGAGTCTGTTATGCTCATTATATGCTGCAGGGTTGATGACGACTTAAAATCGTGCAAGTGTGAATGACAATCGATCAGTAAAAAATGAAACGTTTTAAATTTATTAATTGCAAAGTTGGCAAACAGCTTACCGTCATTTGTAAGTGTTCGCAACACCAATTGTAAAACTAAAGCGTTGCCAGCCATTATTAGGATAAGATAAAGTGTATGGGATAGGATAGATTGAGGGATCAAATAATAGAGGGATGGAATAGGAAAGGGTGATTAGCAGGAGGGGGACTGTGGCACCATTACTCCTACCCATCACTGAGCTCTGATATTCCGATTTTTTTGGAAAAAGCTGGTAGTTACGTTAAAACTTACAAAAGAACCTTCGCCCTGTACAAGACCAATGAGCAAATGAAGAATTGAAAAAGCGAGTGAGCACCGACCAGGGAAGGGGTAGTGGACGAATGCATGTCGCGACACGCTCCCATGAATGTAGCATCAGCTTACTTGAACGCGTGACATAAGTATAAGTGTGGACGTATTATAAACACGTTGATAATAGTGTAAATAATTTGAAAAGAAAGACTGATTGAATCGGCCCATGGCACATTTCATTAATGCGTAAGAGTACAGAGATCAGCGTTCACACTTTTAGCTTGTTACGCCGTACATATTTCGCCTGTTAAACCGTTTCTTCAGAAGTTTGGATTAGGTCGTCTCGTAACATTATATCGTGACGATTATTTGCGTGACAAATAATGTTCACATTACCAGTTCTCACACGCGCTATTGACACAGTCATGGAGTCTTGTTTGATGAAATGTTACAAGTCTGGACCCAGCCTTAGTAAGCAGTTGCACGTTAAATGATAAATTAGCAAGGGGTTTTTAAACTACATATATTAAGTTAATTTAAATTTAATATAGTTTAACGTTATAGTTACATACATACATAACTTCACGCCAGTTCCCTTGCGGGGTAGGTAGGAACAACAGAGCGCCATTTAGGCTTATTCTTACACACCTCACTTGCTTCTTTGACATTCATAACTCTTGTCATGCACGCTCGTCTGTTCTTAAGGCTCCTGACATCACCTTCTGCTAGTACACGATCAATTTGAACGTTATAGTTAATTTTAATATTTATTTTGAGAGTCCCTGTCTGGGCTTTGAATACAAACCATTCCATTGATCATTATAAGCGTAAGACAATGGTTATTACGTTTAATTAAATTGTAGTTAGCTTTATGTTCATGTGAAATAATATTTGTCATTGTTTGGTTTTTAATATACTCAACCATGGCTTTGTTACATTGTGAAACAATTTGGGTTATAATTGTTATTGTTAAGAAAATATTTTGTGAACTTTCTGAAACTATTTTGTGTGGTGATATATTATATTTATCTCAGTCAGACTCTTTAAAAGAGAACTTAAAGAATTACTAGAATTCTAATATTATATTTATAATAGAAAATTTGACATATTGTAACTACAAGATTTATGACTTTTATTTATTTTGCTACTACATAACATGTAAGTGTCGTAAATGACATACTTAAACAAGTAAATACATTCGTAATTTTAAATAATAGACCGTTAACCTTCTTTGAGTGCGGCAGTAGATCCATGAAGGTTTGGTGATAAATTAAAGAAATGAAAGATTGTAATATAATTCAGCAGCTGAGTATTTATTTACACTTGGGTATAAAATTCATCATTATTTACACATAAATATCACATTCAACAGTCATTCATCACGATCATATCCACATTGTTAGCCTAGGTAGTTGTTTTTAATAATGATGGAGGCCATGATGACCATGGGCGATGGGGGCCACGGCGAGATGCGCGAGGGGAGCGGCGTGGACAATGGGGGCAGCGTGGACCACGGGAGCTGGGTGGTGGCCGGGGGTCTTGTGGACGACTGCGTTGAAACTGAAAATTTACAATGTAGGTATTATTTTAGTGATTCTAGAATGGAGAACTTAAGAGTCAATACTTTTTAATTTTCTACTGGTATAGATGACAACTATATTGACGCGTTATTTGGGTGATCGAAGACTAATATGGGCTAGTCTAAACATTTTGAGTATTATTTTATAGACATTTGCTTCCATATTTGTGATTCTAGAGCCAGTGTCGGTGTCTCTACAGATTAGTGCAAAAGATTGAGAGTTTGTTGAGAAAGCGATTACAAGAATTTATATAAAATAAATTTTCTTAAGTTTCTTTGAATTACCCATTGTGGTCATCAGCGGTGTAATCTACTTTGCGGACGGAACCGTCAGGTTCGACGAGGGAGTAGCTGCCATGCACGGCACCACCGTCACGGCTTTCATGCTGGGTCTTCTGGTCACCGGTGTGGGGGTCAGCCACGGAGTAGGCATAGTCGTATCTGGGATGAGACTGAAAAATAATAATTCTGTAAAGTAATGTTGCAAAATATAGCGTTAATATTGTAAATTTATTTTTATAATCTTCTTATTTATTTACTTGCCTTTGCCTAGTAACGTAGTATTGAAAGAATTTTACAACTCTTTCGTCCTATCCTATTCTGGCATGCGTCATCTATAAGGCGAATAAGTATATCATATATACATACATACATAACTTCACGCCAGTTCTCTTGCGGGGTAGGCACGAACACCAGAGCGCCATTTAGGCCCATTCTTACACACCTCACTTGCTTCTTTGACATAAGTATATCAGTTTTCTTATAATCTATTTATTTTTTATTAAGATTGGCATAGGCGCATAAATGCCCTTTACATCCGTCTCTCAAGTGAATCGTCGTGTTTGTGCAAATCAAAGTAATTCGCCTGCTGTATTACTTACATATTCATGACCGAGAGCGATGGGAGCAGCGTGGACGACGGGGGCAGCGTGGACAATGGGAGCAGCGTGGACTATGGGGGCAGCGTGCACCAAGGGAGCACCATAATGCCCAGCGCCGTAGTGTCCAGCGCCGTAGTGTCCAGCGTAGTGGGCGGGGGCATCATGACGTACGATGCTCTGGGAGGACACGGCGGCTCCATGACCATATGAGAGAAGACCGGCGTTGGCGGCTGCCAGCACGGCGCTAAGAGCGAATACCTGTAAACACAATTTGAGTTAAAATATCTGCAAATATCTCTATGGTGGACTCCAGCCGCCTTATTTTAGGGTAAATAGTGATATGCCTATTACGATTCTCACAGTGGATTGACAGATTATAACACACTGATCTCATGATGTTTTCCTTTGTAATCACACTAGTTACAATATTTTGCCTAAACGGTGGTATATTTCCTTTGCCAAGATCCGAATCCAAGTTATTCAAATTAAACATGGTGTTTTATCCACTGAGGCACGATAATTTATGACAATATGCAAATAAATGCTACCAGTTCAATTTTAATGTATACGACTTACTTTGGTGAACATTTTGCTTTAGTTAATCAGAGCAGGTGACTGATACTATTATCGGTCTGGAGTGTGACTTTTATATGAAAAGCAAAACTAAGCCACTGTCCTTTTTGTGGTGGGGAGTGCGGTCAGTTCTGTTCCGTAACTTTGACACCGCGAGGTCGTTATAGCCCCGCATATCTACCTTCGATAATAATTCATAGGCAATCGCGCCCCTGCGCTGCCTGCTGGCTACCACCGCCCTCGCTAATCGCATACGCGGTAAACTTAAGTAACATTCCATTAGTCAGTTACCGGTGAAAAGCAATCAGTTGACATGTTTTGTGATGTTCACTGTACTTTGTTGTTTCTTGTATAAATATAATTTTTTGTGATGCTAAATTACAAATGCGAGAGTTTATAGAATTTACTTTTTTGGTTTTGAAAGTTATATTGTAACATATAACTTATTATCAGCCTATCCAACATCAATAGAATAACGTGATAATTTGTGATGTGACAGAGAAGGTATGTCAGAATTGAGGACTATGGAAGGAACAAACATATTGTGCCGACCCCAAATAATTGGGAATAGTCAAAGAAGAGAGAGAGAGAGAGAGAGAGATATCTGATTATCAACCCTATCGATCTCGTAAAAGAAACTAAGTTAAAAAATGTCTAATAAAAGATAAGGCGCTATCTTTATTTTATTGTAAACGATCGTATTCGTGCAATCAAACCAAAACCAAATTGATACAGACGTACTCGTAGCTTTTGAACTGTCTGAATTGTCAAAGATTCTGCTTACGGCATTATGGTAAAGTTTTTGTAAACTTCTTGAAAGTGATGAAGGCTATCTACATATCTCTCTTGTAAATCATATAGGTGTATTTTTCTATAACAGTAATTGTACCTACTTAATTTAGTGTTGAACTTGTTTTTCGACTCTTGTATTATGGTAATACCAAAGCCAAAAATCAATTAACCGGACGATGTGTGGCGAAGATAGCCTCCAATTACTCTTTTTTAAATTTTTGTTGCATGAGTTTAGCAGACAGGCAGATGTCCCACCTGATGGAAAGCGATTACCATCGCTTCGACGACATTTGTATCACTAAAGGTGCTCCAAATGCGTTGCCGCTCTCCTAAGGAAGACTGAACTCCAGGTGGTTACGGTGGCATAATCTAGACCAGGGGTAGGGGTGGTGGTCATCCAGACGGTCAAATACCCTACCACCAGGCTGTGGGTTGTTTGGACGCTTCTTACGACAGGCCACCCGGCCGCAGGAAATTGTATTCTGTCTCCATACCTGCACGGATAAATGTCTGTATACATGACATATGGGTAATTTGCGTAGTTTATACTGTTTCCAAGCCTTTATTTTACTTTTGACGTTTGCACGTCTATCAAGTTGCATATTTCTTGTCAGTAAAGCTCACAAGAAAAAAATATCATAATTGTTATACTTTATTTTCGTGGGTGACATGATAGTTCTGTTAATCATGTAAAGCACAGACTATTAAACCATCGACACTTTACGTAAATAAATCGAAAGTAATCGATTTGAAAATAAAAAATGTTCCGCCTTATTACATTTTTTAACTTTTATTTAAAACAAATAATAACCATTATATACTTATATAACCACTTTACCTTGCACTAGAGCTAATTATTTACACCTAACATACATACATAAAAGCCTGCACTTGTTAACTGGAATGTTCATAATAAACCGTAAATCAGCATCAAAATCCATAATAACTAACTTGCGTGAGTAATTGTGATAATCAATCTATAATCATTATATTGAACAGTACACGTGATTGAAAGTTATTTAAATTTACATTTAGTTATACTTAAGCGAGGTTTTGTACTTTTTAAGGTCAATCAGATAATTTTTATCTCGTACATTATTTAATAAAAGCCGTGGTGTAACTCAATGGTTAAATATTTCCAATGATTTGGTTTGATCACGATAATAAGGTAAGTAGCGCTCAGACAGTTATATAGTAACATGTACATAATAATTACAAACTTCAGATCAATTTGAAAGTCGCAGCCACGAGTGAAGATTTGAGAGGGAGACAACTAAGAAGGTATAGGCTATTTATGAGGATAGATGAAAATCATGCGATACAAAATATAGTAAACTGGGAGATTGATGTATATAGCAGTAAAGATATACTAAAAACGATGTATTAAAAAAAACGATGATTTGTCATTTGACAGAGGATGCACGTTAGAATAGAGGATTAAAGCAGGAAAGGATTTTGAGCTGATCCCAAGTAATTAGGAGAAGTTGAAAGAAAAGAGAGATGAGCCCTAGATCAATATATCGCAGTAATCGCATCATGAGATATTATAATTTCCAAACATTTGTTTAATGTAGTCATTGTCGAACTAAACTAGACAACATACCTAACTCTTATAGCCGATAAATTATGAATCTACCAAGGCACACACATGCTAGATTAAAGTAGACGTGTTGCAGTTAGGGTTGCCGGATGTGTTCGAAAAAAACCGTACAACCTTTTTTTGTCTACTTATAAATTTACTAAAACTAACTTTTTAAATACTAAATTTATATTAAATGCTAAATTAAAAACTAATATACTTTTTCTTATATTTAGTACTCGATGCCACTGCTTTAAAAAAAGTTTTATTTCCCGAGATGGCACATTTAGATTCAAACGTGAAAACGCACAATTCGGAGTGGAGGCGCGTCGAATGAAACGTTCGAGTATTCTTTCAAATTCGCGAATTTGTTTTAAAACCGGACAATCTTTTGTCCGATTTACCTAGATTGTGTTGACCGGACAAACATAAAGAAAACCGGATCTGGCAACTCTAGTTGCAGCATAGTTTCGTCCACCGTTTTTTCTCAAGCTGCTAAAATATTGTAAAAGATGGGCAGCCAAGCCGTTAAGTTTATGGTACGAGGAGAGGAGAGGTGACGGGAGGCTGATTTATGGCTTTTTGTCATTAGAGAGTGCATTCGATTTTGGAGGCAAGGAACAATAAAAGACGCAATAAGAGATTACTTTTCAGTCTTACTTATTGACAATATCAATAATAACCCATTATAATACATTACGATACCATAGTAATATCAAGGTAATATAATCGGTAAACGTAGTGTAGCATACCCTCTAGCCCGATGGACCCACGATCTGCATAAGGAAGGCAGGGGCTAGTTGAAGAAAACTGAAGACCGGGATATGTGGAGATTTGAGGAGGCCTACGTACAGCAGTGGACATAGATTGGCTGTATATGAATTGGTAATTAAGGCAATAGAACTAAATAGTAGATAGTTACACGAGAGGTGAAAGTAACCTAATTAGGTACGGGGTGGTTTAGCCAGTATTTTTTTGTAACTGATGATAGTAAATATTTAGCTCAAATTTATGTACATGAAATAATAATTTAGTGAATAGTAATTTATAAGTATAAAATGAATAAGGCAACTCCGAGCGTACTCTCAGAATATGAGAAATGAAAAAGATATTTACAACGTAAATTGTTAGGATTCTGTAGTTAAGTGACAAAAACTATACACGTTAGTCACCTGTACTTTTTTTTAAATATGGACGATACGCACTTGGCTGACGTTTTCATATTAATAAATCGGAATTATAACAGCATGCGTTTGCGAAATTGCAATATCGAATTCGCTGTGATTTGTACCACATAGCGGTTAACTATTATCTATAAGTACAGATACCTACGACATATTGGCTAGTGTTTAATTTCCTAACCGATGTTAGTAATGCGATCATGGACAACTGATATCATAATTAAGTGGTGTAACGGATATGCATAGTTATAATTTAAAAATAACAATTACAGTTTATGAAATTAAACATTTTGTAATGGTGTTTGACCTAAGAAATAAAGGCATCGAAGTAACGTGTTATTGTAAATCATACAAGATCATTTTATATTGAAATTGCCTGTACTCTCTTCGATTGCGTAAAAAGCGAATCTTTTTATTTTAACATTTTAAGACAACTCCTTGCACAAAGGGCCGTGTGTTTCGCTTACATTGTAAATGCTATTGAATATTGAAAACAATTGAAAGGGCCTCACGACTGCCGCATATTACGGGTCTAATCGTTGAGATTAGTTACGTGTAGTATAATAATTGATCGTAGGTATTCGTGGTCAAATCCGGTAAGTTGGTTAGGTGGAGCGATGTGGTCGTGAGTCGGCACAAAATCCGTCACGGAAGCTGAATAAAGTAACACTAATCGAAATAATTACTGACAAGGTTATACGTGAATAAAAGTTTAATTGTAACGAATGATTTAACTTAATAGTTCAGGGGTTAATCACCTGCAGAATGTCTGACCGTGACTCGGAAATGACCATTAATATTAACCACTTGACTTTTACTGAAGTTTTTAGTGTTCTCGACTGTTGGTTTTTTTTTTAAGTGGAGCACTACGGTTTTGTTCTTGATCATAATTATTAAATAATGTTCAACTGTCAGATACGTTCCTTTGAATTCGACATCTAAAGCGGCTTAACACAATAATTTAATGCGTTATTTGAGATGCGACATTATTAATGGCGTTAAACATTGACAGACAACGTATCTATATACTCTAATGTAGTTATTCGTTACGTTTTTTTTGTGGACGTATAGGTTTGCGTTTGACCTCTGTCTCACCTGACGTTGAGTGATGACGCAGTCTGGGATGGATCACGCTTACCTAGAAGATACCTATTCACTCATGACTTGAAGACTTCAAGATTGTATTTGTCAGTTATTTTTTAACATTATAAACAAGAAGCATTTGGCCACAGTCACTAACACTAACGCAGATTGAGCAGGGACGGTAGAGAGTAACCTTATGCACCTTTTACGTACATTTACAGACATAATATAATTTTAACAATTAAAGCAGGAATTGTATTTGTATATATTTTATTTCAATACTTTTCAGGTTTTAAAAGGTATGAATATATAATCCAATTCAAGTGTGTACGAAATGGCAATGCATAGCTTATCTTTGATACGATATCAAATACTTGTTATCTTGGAACCCATACAGGAACACCTTATAATATGTGATGGTTTCAGTAGCGTTCGACACCAGCTGCTGACGGAGTTCTGGGAGTTCCAGCATTTGCAATAAGATCGGTGAATGGGACCTTTACGCCTCCTTCACATTGATTATCGAGTCTGCATCAAGCTTCACACCAAGGTCAGGTATAAAGGAATATCTGGTGCGAATACCGAAACTCCCAGAACTCCGCAGCGGCTGGCGAAGGTTATATCGCACGCCTAATCTACTACTAACACTATCCAAAATTGTGTCAAATCGACTTTTTAATATCATCTATTGTAGAACATGAAATACGTGTACTAGCGGTAATCCTGGTTTAAAAGTAACAGAAATCACTAGAAGGCATAGCAATAATGCATGTAATAATAATGCTTAAAATCGTTTTAAGGCTCTCTTGTAATATTCACTTTTTTGGATAGTATAAGTATTAGATTAAGCATGCGATATTATTAAGGAATACGACTACGAAAATTTCATAAGAGGCAAGATAGGGATATCCTGTCAATAAG
This sequence comes from Dendrolimus kikuchii, assembly GCA_019925095.2. Lineage (NCBI taxonomy): Eukaryota > Metazoa > Arthropoda > Insecta > Lepidoptera > Lasiocampidae > Dendrolimus > Dendrolimus kikuchii. The sequence goes on along the minus strand of CM034393.1, from coordinate 9,779,512 downwards.
CTAAAAATGGTCGACAATTTTTCTGTTTGATCAAATGTAGATCTAAGACTAATACGGTATGACGAAATGCTATACTGGTAGAATATAGCTTATCTTTGTAATGCAGTGTACTTTATGTTGGTTGGTTAGGAACATTTCTTGTGTAACTAGTTGGAACATAACTATTTATTATATTCCCATTTCTTGCAAATAAACCGGTGTAAGTAGGTACGTACTTATACACTATATATCAATGAGTGAACGTTCTAAAAGTGAACTAAACGTAATTAAAACTCGTTTCTTGTGACACAGTCAGAGTACTAAACTAGATATGTACCGACAAGAGGCGTAAACAGGAATTAAGAAATTACTTGTAAATATTATTATTAGGATTTACATAAATTACGAATCAGCTGAAAATAAGACTATATTTCCTTTAAAATGGAGCTAAAATACTCGTAAAGTTACCTTATTTCTAAACAGTTATAATTAACGTTTCTATTTTATGGTCTGGTAACAAGGGCTTCTAAGTTATGTCCTGTATAAATCATCAATTACTTAATATGGTAAAATCCAGCCTTAGCCAAATTGCAAATATTTGGCTATTGTTACACAAAATTGTTTTTTTGCAGTTCGATGTCACGTTTTAGGTACTATTGTTACGAATTTGTAGGTGATTAGAACGATGTAAATTCGAAAATGCCGTTCGTATTATCACAGTTGATTAGATGTACACACACGTAATTCACAGTTCTTACAAGTATAGCCGAATACAACAAAACCAAACCGTAGGGCAGAAAATCGTTATCACATAAATCGCACGAAGTTCATCGTTATAAGATACTCGCTCCGAAAGTGCACTAGGTAACGCTTCGTTCGCAGTCAGAACAGGATTGGCAAATTTCCCGACTGACCAACCCTCATCCATTTGTACATTAGACATGGTCTCTTAGCAACATGCCACCCACTGGTTCTTGAAATCATTAAATGGTTGGCTTCATGGCTTCTTAGAATTCGAGTGAAATACCGACAGAGGGAAAAAGGTTTTATGACGTCTTACGGCGGGGTAAACAAACAGATTATCGCGATCACTTAAATTCAAAGGGGTAATAAGACACCTGCAAAGGATTATTGTCGGCTTGCAAGACCATTTTACATACTAACACATTATTCTAGTTTAAAAATAATCAATATCCTACAAAATTTATCTACATATTTTAAACAGAGTGGAGTAGAAAGTTTATGGGTACTGTTCTCGCCTGGTTCGTTTGTCTGAAAATGATTACTATAGAAAATTACATCTGCTACGTCTACAAATCGTGCGAAGCCATATTTAGTAAAAAAAAAAAACACGACACATTATAAATATTAACATATAGATATAAGATATTATCTATCTTCATTCTTGAATCAAATACTATTTCGCTTTCGATGTTTGAAGAAATAAATGTGTTAATGGAAAGTTTCTAGGTCAAATACGTATAGATTATTACATAGGTTTACCAAAATAGTCTATGTGAATAATTTTCTAACTTAAATGACGTTAAATAATCGGCGCCTTAATGTTAGGATCCGGTCTTAAATGGTTTACGCCTTCCGCTGTTACTTGTTGGTAGGTCAGTGATGTTCACATGATGCATTTTGATTTGACCTCGATGCCATCTTATGTACTTATAATTTTACTATTTCATTTACTGTTTCATCGATACGATTGTGTACCTTTACTATAAACCCTAAAAAAATTTAGGTATATCTTAAAAACTTAGAGTTTAGCTTAGTACTCGGACTTGCGTCCCAAACGCAAAGGGCGTGGTTCGAATTCTGGCCGGAAAACATGCACCATTTAGGTACTTTTTTAATTTAGTCTACATATTGTTACAATTACCACGTGCTAATAAAACATCGTGATGAAACCTGTACATCGAGAAAACCGATGTGTTAAATCCGCCATGGTCAAGCGTTGCGGCTATATTTGCCGTTCTCCTATAAATGAAAAGCCCAAGCCCAGCAATGGGACTGTTATAGACTGTTATTATTATTAATTATTTACACTCATACAAAATCAAGAAAGCTGTGGCCTTTTAAAATATGGTAAAAAAAGTCTCGCTTGATGAGTGTCAACTAATCTTTGAAGCAATAATTATGTGAACTTATATTGAATTAAAAGTTTAAATACTTCTTGTATTACTCAAAATTAGTACAGGATATATTTTTTACCAAGTTGATATTTAAGGTCAAGTAAAAAATATGAAAGGAAACTATTCTCGATTTTCATGCATAGGTGCGATATTTTTTAACAAGTTTACGGACTCGAGTTCCGTACCCTTTTTCACTACTTAATTTCTATGAAAGTTTTTAGAGTACATACACACTTATTGTTTATTTTTGTTACTGTGTGTGACATTAATTTAGTGATTTTTCTGCTGTGGTGTGTACCTTAAGAATAACTTATTATATTAATTTATTCTAATTTTAATACTAAACTTATACTAATGTAGAGTATATCTGTTACATGCTGGTGTTGTGAGGAAGTGCATGTGCAGTGTGTGCCTTATGTCTATACCTATATATATTATCTTAACTAGTGCCATGTGTGTTATTTTTCCTTTCTGTGCCTAGGTTATTAATTTTCAGGCTCTTCGTGTGTCTTGGTTTGTTTGTGAAGTGTGCGTGTAATGCAATGCGGTGGTAGTGCGCGTTGGTGTGAGTATTGCATAGGTGCGATTAAGATCATTTATTAAAACCTAATAAATAATTATAATGTAGAAGAAATAATTGTGTACTCAATATTATTATACCAATACGTCGTCTCTTGCTGGGCCCAGGTTTTCATTTTAATTTCAGATTAGGAGGTTTTACATATCCGTTATATCCATTTGCAGATTTCATTACGATGCCTTTAACGTCAGTACGTGGTAATAGTCGCAATACGCACAATAAATAGGTCATGAAAATTGTCTAAAAGGTGCATTTAAGTCATTGTGCATTAACAAGGTATTATTCTATAACATGCCATTAGAATTTAATATTACAACAACATTCAAACACTACACTTTACAAATATTTAAAAATACTGTATTTACATGTTTGTTTGATCTTTATTTACGACATTGGAAAGAAATTGGTTGTCATGAACTTTGGTACAATATGGATACTATCTATAAAAGGTATTAACACAAGATACTTTATATCCAAGAAAACAATATAGTTATTGTGAGATACGGACCCAAAACTAACGCAAGTGTCTTCTCATGGGAAGCTTTTGAAGTATGTACTATAAAATATTAACAAAACTGAAAGCGAGTTTTCGTAACGAATCGTAATAAGTACTAGAATATTGTGTTCCAAGTATAGACCTGTTAGTTAGTTTGATATTTTCTTTATATATACCGTTTTGAAATGACAAGCATACATTTTACGATTGATATAATTGCATAAGTTCCTTTCCTTGTATGTAATTTTTTGTTCTTGATTTTGCTATGCCATCGTATAGCTCTGGGTGGTATTATTTAAGCTCAGATTTTATATTTTACTATTTATTCTTACCATTGGTAGATAATTGACATTACTTTGAAGGAGTTTTAGTCAAATATTAATTAGTAGTAATACAATAAATATAAGATATAGGAACCGGCTGTTAAATGTACAATGTAAATAATTTAGTCTTGCGTAGAACGTGAAGTTAAATATAACATTTTCAAGGGAGATGCGCATACGGTGGCAAATTATGTTATATTGTAAATACACATAGATACATATAGGAGTATGTCTAATACCAAACTTGTGATCAACTAAATTATAATATTCTTGTGTTTATCTGCCCTGATGAGATACAATATTTGCGATCTACAGAGCTCTCCCATTTTATATAATATATTAATATTATAGCTAGATTTAATAATAATATTTTAAAATGTATTTCAGTGAAGTAAAATTTCAGAAATATTTGTAACAATTTTTATATTATTTTAAATCAGGCTTAAAATTATGTACATTAAAACATTATAAAGATCACAGTTATATAAATTTATAAGGTACAATGCGTTGGTCTTGATTATTTAAATTAAGAGATCTAATAATTATGGTGTTGGGAAGAGTAGACATGATGGCTGGGACCGGAATTATGTACGACTGCATTGAATCTGTAACAAACATTAATATCATATATATTGTCACGCCTATTTCCCGTTGAGGTAGGCAGAGATAAATACTTTTCGCTTTATCTACTTTATGAATACACATTTATTTGAGGTGCTTTTTACCTGACTTTTCTTGAAAATGTCTTCAATTTCATCATGGTGAATACTTTGCGGTCTACTAGTATCTACACTACCATTCGCACTGCTGTTTCGTTTGTAATATTTCAAAATAAAATTAGATTTAAGCTTACGAATTAATTGACTAGGAAGCAACGCTTTGACGGCCATGATGAAATTTGAATTTTGTTACACAATTTTTGAACAGCCCTGTATTGTAACTGTTGCCCTTTTTTGTATTTTCAAAGTAGGAAGTTAAAATGTCTATTTTATATATAATCATTATATGTTAGAATTAGTTCTACAATAGCAAACATTAAAACCAGTTTAATACAAGTTTGTAATGAATACACCTGTTCATTCATATGTGTTTATAGCCGGTAAGGAAAAGGTCGATTGAGGTCATTGCTCATATATTACTCGATCCACACTACCGGTTTGACAACCATATGATCTTGTTGAAAACGAGTGTCTAAGGTATGTGCTCATACGTCACTACAATGTGACTTATGTGACGAAGTTATGCCTATTACGTTAGCAGGTCCGTTAATTTGCATTTAAAAACAACCGTATTATTTACGATTGTTATAGCTTACATTTCATTCGTTGTAAAACAATATTTGATACGTTAGATATTGAAACTTATTTTTAATTTCTTAAATGTGTTTAAGAGAATGAATTCTTTGATTTTAAATCAAAATTTTGATCTAAAGTGTGTTAGATAGGTTATATAAGTACATAAGCACATAATTATGTAGATGCATTAATAATTGGTGGTATATAAGTAAAAATAAGGAAAGCTCTTGATTTATGATTATATAATAATAATCACACCTCATTAATACCTAAACGGGTTCGAGCATCAGGGGAACGAAAGGTTCCCGTTCATCTCGTGGGTGCGCCCGAGATAGCAGGAGATGCCCAGTTCTCTGGCTTATAAATGCCATCGTCATACCGGGCTGGAGATGAATACCAGAGTGAATCCACAGCCCGGACATGTGATCTCAAGAGGAACAGCTAGAGGTTTTAGTGGGTATTGTCGACTTGGGAGGCAATAGCATCCCTTAAGGGAGCTAGTGTCACCCTAACGCGGCGAATCCCATACGCCCCGCCACGCTTCTGCCGCGTCGGTTTGTCATCAAGCGGATTTCCCCTGGACTTGAAAAGGCGAACGAAAGGACACTAATCACGCTTGTCTAAGGTGTGTTCGCAGGTTTTGTACATTAATAATCTGGAAGTTCACGTTGTTCTCACAATATTCTCCTACGTCGTCAGTTCGTGGTAATAGTATCAACCTGTGTATAAGGAAACAAAACTGTGTAAGTGTGCTCTTTTTCTCAGAATTAGAACCCACGCCATTAGATTGAGACACGAATGTCTTAGCTACTAATCTAATATAGCTTTTGTATGACTTGTTTATATTTATGTTGATGGTAAAAATCTGCTTACCCATGGTGGTCATCAGCGGAGTAGGACACCTTACGGAAGGAGCCATCGGGCTGGAGGAGCGAGTATTCACCCTTTACGACATCACCGTCGCGGCTCTCATGCTGAGACTTGTGGTCACCGGTATGGGGATCCTCCACAGAGTAGGAGTAATGGTATTTAGGGTGGGCCTGAAAATATATTAAAATTATAACGTTTTAATAAAAGAAAATAATTAAACTAAGCCTGGTTTGTAAGTTTTGTTCGTGCTTATTTTTAATTTTTTATTGATTTAGTCTTAAAATACATGTTTAGAAATATAATACTAAAGCGTCCAAAAGAAGCCGTAGAACAAGTTGGGGTGTCATTGAGCAATGAACACTTTGCAGTTCTGCAAATTTAAAAACTTGGCAAGTGCATTCCCAGAAATTTTTCACCACAGCACAAAAAATTTCATGAATTGAATGATATACTATTTATCAAAACTATTTATCGAGTTTATTGGGAATATCATATTTTAATATAGTCTTAAGTCTGTATATGTTTTGGCAAGCAGAATATATAAGTAAAATAATAAGACAATAAATGCACAAACATTAATTTAAAAACAATGTCAGTAGCTAGGCTTTAAAATTGCACAGCTGTTTTGGAACTTTTTAAAAGTTATTTTTTTATTGGGTATTGTCTTTTCTACTGATCTTTTTCTTTGAAACATTTTTTCTGTTTATAAGCTGCGCATTGTTGTTTTTGATGATATTAAAATTATAATTAATACAAACGTGGGAGTACAAGAATCTATACTTACATAGTAATCATGTGCGTGGCCATGTCCATAACCTCCGATGTGACCAGCAGAGACAGCGATGGCAGGGGCAGCATGAGCGATAGGGGCAGCATGGACTATGGGAGCAGCATGAGCTATAGTCGCAGTGTGGGCGATAGGTGCAGCATGAGTGTAAGCTGCAGTGTGGGCTAGAGGAGCAGCATGAGCCAGGCCACCAGCGTAGTGACCTTCATAGGCTAATGGCGCAACATGAGCGATGGCACCGTGGGCAATATCCCTGTGAGCGATACCGCCGTGGGCGATACCTCCATGGACTAATGGGGCTGCTGCATAGTGAGCATCATGATGCACTAAATTGTGCTGTGTTGCTACTGAGTACCCTCCATGTCCAAGCAGACCGGCATGGGCCGCTGCGACCATCGCGCCGAAGGCCAGTATCTGGACAGAAGTAAATATTTATGATCAAATTCCTGAAACAGACCGTGAACTTTTTGAGTTTACTTCATCACATCATTTGAAACACATAAAACTTACTTTGGCGAACATTTTTTGTGTGGGATAGTGCGTGACTGACATACATTTGATAATCTCCGGTGGGTTTTATAAGAAGTGCCGTCGTAGGTCCGGTGGGGCGCCGAAAGCGCTCCGTTGGTGTACGTCCCCACAGCCGCAAGGTCGTCGCGCTTTGTCTTCAACGTTCTCGCGTTACATTATCAAGTAAATGATCATTACTTAAGAAAAATACTATGTGAACTGCGATACTACGCTCGATTATATCAGGTCAATGTGGCTAATGATATCCACTTATTATTTTATATCTTGCAAAGGTGTTGTTTTCATGCGTTTCATGGGTTCGACATCAATGCAAGATTTTGATCTTGTCGTGTTGTTATGCCACATTTTATGACTATTATACTATTAATTATCTTATACCTACAGAAAATTTGAGACGAATATGAATTAAATCTTGAAATTCAAAGAAAAATCTCTGAGCCTCTTTAAAAAGGTTACCAGATTTGATCTATATATATATATATATATATATATATATATAAATATATATATATATATATATATATATATATATATATATATATATAAATATATATATATATATATATATATATATATATATATATATACATATATATAATACCAGATAAAATTAATTTTGTGAAGTAAATTCCGGCGAGTCACAGCCAGATTGCTGTGTATACATACTATATATCTATACTATTCCTTCGAAAACCACTTTATTTCAAAACAGCGTATTCTGTATGGCGAATAAAATTTACAATAAACTACAACTAAAAATTAAAGAACTAAACATCAAAAGCTATAAAAATAAAATTACGATACAGTAGTCTGATATTGTGACATGAGAAATACTAATTATTTGTAATTATTATTAATGTAAATTGTATATCAATTTATATTTAGGTATTAGTAGTTTTAAATTCAATCATATCAGCGTTGTGTCGGATATAATTCCGTCACAATAATATGCTGAGTGCAAACCTTGTTTGCTGAAAATGCGGCGTACAAAATTTAAAATTATACTCTGTGTATAATAATATATAAAGAATTTAACTACGTCGCTATTTCTTCAAATAAAGTTTTTCTTTCTTCTTTCTTTCTTCTTCAATTATTTTGTAAGCTACGGCAGGATACAGAGACACTTAAATTGTTATACTTAAGGACATCATATTCAAACCTGTATACACAAAATAAATTACTTTGAAAGATTATCCCGGATCACGAGTACTAGATAGTGATGTAACTTCAGATTAAATTTAAAAATTAAATCAAAAGTGCACTAAGTATGCATGCTTTGTAAAAAGATCTGTCGGCTGTTGTGAGATATCACTGGAAGCGCCAATTCCTGGCTCACAGTTGTTGGGTATTTGACATATCTAATAATATAATAAAACAGCCCATAAACGTGCCACTGCTGGGCTCGGGCCTCCCACTAGAGGGGAATCGAAAATATAGCGGCTTTGGCAGGTTTGACACGTCGGTTATCTCAACGTGCCAGGTTTCATCACGATTTTTTTTACACCGTTGTTAGCGCGTGGTAATTATAGTATTAGGTCAGAAAACTGACCTAAGTGGTGCATGCAATCCGGCCAGGATTGGACCCGCGTCTTTTGAATTTGAGACGCGTGCGCTAGCCCATAGGCTACCACTACTTATCCTAATCCTAACTAAATATTATATTGATTTCACTAACGATTATTTAATTGCTGCAGGTGTACTAACGTTGCGATGTTTGCCAATATGGTGTAAGGTCATCGTGTTTTTCTCCTCCTTTTGTGAGCGAGTTATGCTTGCTAAGGAGGAGATGGAGCGAGAACGTGAGAGCACCAATCTGCTCCGCTTTCGCCAAAGTAGGACGCGCTGCCACCGGAGATCTAGCCTAGAACTTCGACCGCCGCGAGCGGGCGGTGAAAACTCTGGGGAAGGATTCTCACCCGTCATTATGCCGACGAGATGGGAGAGCACCGTATTCCGCGCGCGCTCACCTTTCCTCCCATGGGGTATATTACAAACCACCCCACCATATAGAGAGAGTTTAAAGATGCCGTCGGCGTAATTCCCCCGATAATAGAAGAGGCCGATAGGCCACCGCCGCAGGGTTTGACGGAGTGGTAAGACTATGAACCTGTAGCCCTGGTATTAAGGCGAAGTAGGGAACACCGTGGAGTTTTACTGGGTATCCCCGATTTGCATGGCAATAGTATCTGCTAGCGGCACTAGTGCCACCCTAACGTGGCGAAACTCACACTTCCCACCGCGTTTACCCCGAGATGGATAGCCCCAAACGGATTTCCCCTCGTTATAAAAAAGGTCATCGTGTCTAACAATTTTGAAAAAATGTGAAAAATGTTGCTTAATTATTAAGATAATTTGTTCTCATACACGTTATGAGATATTTTTTATAGACGGAACTACGCATGCGTAACAGCCTCGCTATAAAGCGGTATTATCGGCTGTATCAGACATCCGCTTATATGCTAACACTGTCTACTTACTCATAAGTAGCCAAATACTTAATAAATTAGACCAACAATATTGCCCTTTGAAGTTATGAAATGATCTTCACAATAAAGGATAATAAAAATCAATGTTGCATTATACTGGCGAATGTAAAGTAAGTACAAGATATTACAGTCTTATTAATTAAGAATTATTTATATCGTGTTTATATATTATTATTTATTACATATCAGTAAAATAAAAACTGATCTCACTTGTAGGTATTCGTGTCTATGTTTATCTGTGCAGGAACGCAGAAAGAATTCAGTTTCCTGCGGCCGGGCGGCCTGTCGCAAGAGGCGGTAAAACAACCCACAGCCAGGTGGTAGGATATTTGCCCGTCTGGATGGCAACCACCCCTTTTCTAGAGAGTATGCTGTCAATACTGCCATAACAACTTTGAGTTGTGTTCCGGTATTAGTGGCTAGGTTCCAGTATCCCTTTAGAGACCGGCAGCCCTTTGGTGTTACAAATGTCCATAGGGGCGGTACCCGCTTCCCATCAGGTGGGCCGTCTGCCTGTCTGCCGAACTTATGCAATAAATAAAAGTGCAATTCAGAAATTGAAATATTAATGTTTACCCCCTTATTCATAATAGTTATACGAGGTTTGTAGGCTCGGTAAAAAGAAGTTTTATAATCGCGTTTACAATGTGATTGACACTTTTTTCACTGTTTTTTTAACGAGCCTATAAAACCTTTGGTTTTTTATTTTTACTTATAGGGGAACCTATTTTCGTAATAAACGCTTTTAATCGTCAAATAAAACCTATATAACAATTATGAATAACGGGGTTGTTAGATTTCTGAGGGAAACTTGTATTAGATTTTAAATGAGTAAGTAGTATTTTTTATTACTAATTACAAGGTACGGTTTCATATTTTTGAAGTGAAACTTCTTTAGAATCGTTGTGATTTAAAACTCGATGAAACGAAAATAAAGCGACATTAAAAAGAGATATTTAATAATTTAAACAGTGTGCTCATAAAAATAGATGAAGCTTTGTACGTTCACCGTTAAATTATGTCCATTGCCTAATCAATGATTTTGTTATGCTAGAAGAATTATATTTAAGTTAGCTTTGAGTTTTAATTTTGTTTATTACAATTAAAAGGTGTAATTATTTTATTTGTTCAAGATCTTGTTTTTATATTTTGGTCATTCCGCATAACTTTTATATTTCTCATACTTGTGTTTGCTCTCTGCTAGCTCTTTATTTTATTTTAAATATTCACTTTCTTCGCTTTATTATTTTGTCCCTCTGATCATTTACTTATTTTATTTTTAAAGGCAATCCTTTAAGGCCGGGGGAATTGGTGGCACCAAGTAACCTTCTTTCAGACTATACAAACTTTTCTTTTATTAATTTAAATTCTTCCTTTAAATTTGAAGGCGTGTTCCTTTTTTGCAAGCACGTCAATAAGTCATATTCAACTCATGTCATCAAACAAATTAAATTAAATCGCCCCGCACAAGGCAAATATATAAAATAAAAAAAATCATATAAAAATATAATTTAAACACTGCTCATAAATATAGAGTTAGAAATATTTTAAAGTTTTGAAGTTCATAAATTAAATTGAAATTAGAGGATTTGTTTCCTATTTTAGTTATCACAAGCCTCTCGTGTGATTTGTTCAAGGTAAAAACATGAATCTGAATAATATGTGTTATAATATATTTTAAATATGTAATATATGAAATATAATATTTTGCATTAAAACATAAAATAATTTTTGAGCTTGGTTAAAATATTATGAAAATAATAATAATTATAAAATTATGCTAATAGTCCTGATAATCTATATTTACCTCAGTCTCTCGTAGGCTATTTTTTTGAAGTGTCAGTTCTGCCGCGTGTACGGACATACATTTTTTTTTTGTTTCTTTAGGATGTTGCATATGACCGAATTTCGCTAAAATTTGGAATATGATGCTACATTAAAATCATTTTTGGTTAGCATATATTTTATTTCACTAACCTACTGCAGTTATTTCGTCTAAAATACCTTGTTCTGAATTTTACATATAAAAAAATATAAAGGTTAACTGGTAAAACTAGTTTGAACAATACAGTGCAATAACCATTTTTGAATAAAATTGTAACGGTTTTAATGTTGTGGTAGACCTTTCCTTCAGCTGTGGCGATGATACGGCGACTGGTGGCTTTCGGATCCTGAGTTGTGCACTACTGCGTTGAATCTGAAAAGAACAACAGTTAATAAATTAATGAATTTATTCATACAAAAAATTCAACTTCTTGCAAGTTTTATTTACAAGTTTAAGTCTTTATTATATGTTTTGATAACTGCCCTGTGAAAATAAGTTTTAACATTGATTGAGTTTTATGTTTACCATAGCTTTTAGTTTCAGTAATTTTCTGCAGACTATTTTTAGATAGATAGATAAACCTTTATTGTACACCATTACAGAAAATACAGAAAACTTATAGCCTAAAAATATTCTAAATGTACACAATGGGCGGTCTTATCGCTAAGAAGCGATCTCTTCCAGACAACCCGTTTTATTTTAAATACTAATTTTTTGTGCAATTTTTTTTTGAATTATTATATTGCTGGTACTTAGAAGAGACTTCTACTTATACGGGGAGTGGTTTGCTTAGAATTAGAATTTAAAAATAATTTTAAATAATGATTATTGGCTGTGCTCGCCGTTACATTCGCGCGGCTTTATATTTATATCACCTCAACTCTGTGAGATATCGAAATGCATATAAAAATTACGATAAAATTTCCGTTTTAAATCATAAATTGTTAACTAAAATCCGTTGTGTTGTTTCGGAACCTATTCAAGGCAAACTGAAAGTTAAAAATTCAATATTCAAATTAATTTCCGCTAGAGAATACTTTTTGAAGGTCATAATAGATGTTTGACGGTTATGTAAAATTTGTCATTATTAATGATTAAACTTCTGATAGTAGTTCTTACAAGCAGCTCAGCAATATTTAATTGCAATTTATAATAAAACTAAGTTAGAACAGTTTTAAGCGCGGTATTTTACTTGATTTTTATTATTCCGACATATTAGTTATTATGTGTAACAGACGCGAATCTTAGAAAATACTATTACGATTTACCTACAAATCATAAACGTGTTAATTTTATGTAATGTTATAAATGAGTTTTGCTTTAATGTATGTTTGGAAAGAGATATGCTGGTATAGATAGATGAATATGACCTCAATTTGGGTAATTTGATGCTACATAGTATGCGTGGGAGCGGAATACGGCGCAGCACTGGAGCGGAAGGATCTTAACTCATACGGATCTTGTTACGACAACTGTTACGAAAACTTCGAATCTCATTGATACAGAGTTTCAACTGGATACTCTAATTTTATAATATAGTAATTAAAGGGCAGTAAAAGGGTTAGGGCTAAGAAATGCTGGTTTGACGTCGAGTACTAATGATCTTAGAGCAAAGGATGTACAGAAAAGAATTAGTAGGTAACCGGGATTTAATACTAGTATAATGATGATAATAATTAGTTGCAACCCTCACGGCGATTTAGCCGTGGTCTCTCCCAGTGTTGCGTTACACAATATAACGGAGTAACCAATGTCGACTCACTACAAAATCTACTTTCAACCCTACAAACACTAGAATAAAATTAATGGTGTTAAACCCATATGCGTACCTAAAATAGAAACCGATAGTATTTGTATGCTAGAAATTTGCTATATTTTCACGAAGGTTCACTTTGGAAACTTAATTTAAAAATTGATGAGTAATATTAATGTATACTCAAGGCTACCATGCAAGTATAAATAAACGTTACACCATAATAACTTTCGCTTTCTATTCTATTCTAGTTTTGGCGATTTGGCTTCAACGCTACTGGCGTTGATTCGGCCAATGTCACAGTAACAGAGATGTCAGGTGTGGATTATTGGCAATGGCTCGGTTTTTTTCCAATTATGATTGAATCTGGGGACAAAACAACATATTTTTTTTGGCTTTCCGGCCGAGTTTGAAGGCAGACCGACTTGCTTTCTCGTTTGTCTTTGAACTTGAACTCTTGACTCCTTAGTAGATTTACACGCCACTTATAACGTCGTTTAAAGTTCAAGGTAGCACTTTTAAATCAAATCATAATTTGTTGTACTTGAGCAATTATAATTAAATACTATGACCATAGCAATAGTCTATAGCACGTCTAACTTTAAACATTGAAGAAAAATACTGAGAATGAGAATCACCTATTTAGAAACAGAGTTTTGAAAAGGTTTTAAAACCATAATTAAATTCTTAAGACTTAGTTAACAAATAATAATATTCATAATCAAGAAAAATAGAAAAGAAATTATGGGGGCTTTTAGTTTAATCTAAAAATACAATTAAGTTTTAAATAATAAAATGTAAAAAAAGGAGAGAAGAATGTTCCGTAGCCTCATCTAGACACGAAGCATTTAGAAGTTTTTAGAGTTCCATTTTTTATAGGGATCGCCCTAAATAACAATAGAGACAGAAAAATATTCGGAATTATCGTGGTATTGTTATTATAATATCAGCCCATAAATGTCCCACTGTTGGGCTCGGGCTTCCCATTATAAGGGAACGGACAGTATACCCGCCACTCTTGTTCAAGGCGGCTTGGCAGGTTTGTTAGCACTTGGTAATTGTATTGTTTTTCCATGGTTTAAATTAGAAAATGTTAAAAAAACAAGTTACAATTTAAAGAGAATCTTAAGCAACGTTTTCTCCATTTTTGAATTTAGTGGCAGCATAGCTTTGTGCTTATTGTTACAATAGGCACAAAAATATGCGTACCTAACGTGCCTGTTATTACACTCACCACGTGCCCTGACCGCGAAAGAAAACATGATGAGGTAATATCTACACAACGTGGTTACTGATGGGTGAATGTCAAAATGTTGTTCAGGTCAAGCAGTGGGACGTCTATGTGCTGATATTAGAGGTATAATAGCTTTGTCAAAAGATCTAAGTTTTAATCAATTTTATAAAAAATAAACATTTTTTCATAAATATACGTTTATATAAATTAATATTAGTATTTAAATATTTCAATTGTGTAGTTAAACGTGGGTTTTCAATCTGTCACAAGTATATTGATGTTTGGTGTTAGTCAGAATTACAGTTCTGTTAAAGTCACCTTTAAACAAATGAGATCCCTATTAATATTATAAATGCGAAAGTAACTGTCTGTTCCGTTTTCACGTAAATATATATATATTCGATGCCGAGAATGAACATAGGATACTTTTTATCCCGAAAAATGGGATAGTTTCCGTGATAAAAATATATTTGTCTTTCTGTTTGTTATGCTTTTACGGAAAAAGTACTGAACCGATTTAGTTGAAATTCGATATACATGTAATTTTAATACCGAGGGTGGACAAGGGATACCTTTTATCCTGGATAATGGGATAGATTTTGGGAAAGATTTATGTAAAGGTTATCCCAAAAAGTGGGATAGGTTTTTTTGTGATTTTTCATTTTCATCATTTTGGTCATCTTTGTCCAATTTGTCCTTTTTGTCCGATTTGTCCTTTTTGTCCTTTTTGTCCGATTTGTCTGAGGTGTCCAATTTGTCCAATTTGTCCAAGTTGTCCGATTTGTCCTTTTTGTCTGATTTGTCCGATTTTTCGGATTTGTCACAGTTGTCCGATTTGTCCTTTTTGTCCGTTTGGTCCGAGTTGTCCGATTTGTCCGAGTTGTCCTAGTTATCCGATTTATCCGAGTTGTACGATTTGTCCGAGTTGACCGATTTGTCCGAGTTGTCCAATTTGTCTGATTTGTCCGATTTGTTCTGTTTGTCCTTTTTGTCATTTATGTAGTTGTTATAGACGGGGGATAGATAAATATAGCTAGGACAGTTTGAAATAGAGGTTGAAAGTTTGGATAAGACCAATCATTTCTCAAGCTTTCTCGGAAAACTACTAAGAATACTGGGTCGGTTTTGCTGTAATTTTGTAAATGGATTCATGCCCGGAGATGGGATAGTTTGCGATATAAAATGAAATTAAACTTCCGAATGCAAATAGCACTAACATAAAAATTGAATACAATGTAACCTGTATTAATGCCTGCTCTTTAAACAAGAAGCACGCACTACTGGTTGACCCGCGGCGCAGCCGCGGGGTAAACTCTAGTTATGAATAAATCAAATAAGTTTCTAGTGCTCTCTATCTTTTTCGTTTTTTTTAATGAAATTAAATGATAAGTTATGTTTGTGCGTGTGTTATAATCGTATTATTTGCCAAGACATCATTTGACAGAACCAAAAACAAATTTACATTATAGAAAAATACAATCAAAAAATTTATGTACAGGCAGGTATTTTTTTGTTTTTTTTTCTCCTTTAGGCTCAAGCTTAGGTCATGCTCGAGGCAACAGGCAGGTATTGAGAATTACCAAGATATCCTTAAACAATACTTTTGACGACCTCTATGGTCGAGTGGTCTAAACTATTTATTATCTACTTAGCTTACAAGAATAGCGAAGTTCCGGGTTCTACTCCTAGTTTTATAACATTACTTAGTAAATTTTACGTTATATGTATTTATGGTATGGGTTTCGGATTGTCCGTTGTATTATACCTATATAATGTCAGAATAGAAGAGTGTGGAAGGAAAAGACATATTGTGCCGACCCCAAGTAATTGGGATATGGTGAAAGAAAAGAGAGAGAGAGAATGTAATATTTGTATGCCGATTAATTTATTATTATTGCTCATTGATATGAAGTGGGTTGATAGGTAACAACACTTACCCATTATGATCATCGGCCGTATATACAACTTTACGGATGGAGCCATCAGGTTCCACCAGGGAGTAGCTGCCGTGTACTTTATCGCCGTCGCGGTGTTCGTATTGACTTTTGTGGTCTCCCGTGTGCGGGTCAGATACCTTGTACTGGAACTCGTATTTTGGATGCTCCTGAAACACATGTTTAAAGAGTATAGTCTCAAATTTCTTTAAAATTATTTTGCATTTGCTTTGAAATTGAAGACAGACATCTCAGCTAAATTAGTATTGATAATCGATTTAATGAAAGGAGGAAACTAATTTATCTTAAAATAATTAGATGCAGTTTTTTAAACTGAAACCAATTCACACGTGATAGTCTTAATATTTTATATTTTCATGAAAGTGTTTAGATAGTTCATCGAAACCTATTTTTATTAAAATATGTTCCATTATAAATATTACAGGCTACGGCTAAATAAAATATTTTCAATTTAAGTTTCCCTGGAGAATATTTTTTGAAGATCATACATATAACTTACAAATGAATTAAGTTCACTTCCTATTCTCTGTACACCGCTTCGTAACGTGTTATTGCTCTTTAAGGAAAACAAGCGGCAAAAAAATCCCCGTGAACACGTCTAGCTAAAACTTCTTTGACTTTATATTTGTTTATCTCAGGTTATTTTTGTAAGTACATATGTTAGATAATTATTTTCGAATAATTAATAGAGTTGTAGCAAACAGTGCACAATAAGAGAAAAACAATTGCGTCGTAGGTAATGGTGGGCAACTAGCCACCCATTATTAATTTTTGCGGTATCATTACACTGTTGTTAGTGGCATACCGAATACCCCGTTCCACCAAATTGAATCTATGACTGTATTCATACATAGATAAATGAATGTACATATACGATGAATTTACTTAAGTTTCGTCTTTGTCGTTTGACTCTAGCCATCGTGTAAACCGGTGCTTGCCGAGGTAATAAACAAACAGTTAGATTTATGTCACTGTTATGTAATGTTAATTATAGACATTTTATTTGCCGATGGACACTAAATTCTAAAAAAAATATGCAAAAAAATACAAATATAATTAAGTCCCCGACCGCTATTGGTACAGAACATCCCCAAAAGGGTAGCCTATATGTTGCCCGAAATATCAGCCAACAATAAAAACTAATTTATAAATAAAAGATGATAATAATACTCACATATCCTTCATGACCATGTCGGCTATGTCTTTCGTTATATTGACCAATATTTCCATCATATGAAGGATAATGTCTGCCAGTTGTACCAACGTTTGCATTGACATCGTATTGATTGACATAACTTCTCGCCAAAGTATATTTTCCTGAACCGAAATTGCTTGGAGTCTTGTAATATGATGAGGAGCTACCGCTGTAATTATTGGAGTTGTGGGAATCAACGGCACCGTAATGTCTCGTAGGAAAACTTGGAATAACGTGTCTATTAAAATTGGAGGATCCTTTGTAGTGCGCCGTATTGTCAAACTGTCCTCTCGAGCCAAAATGTCCATGTGTAGAGTAGCTATCATGATCCACAGAGTATTGGGTCAAAACGGCATTATTTGAATGATATCCTGAATTGTGTGGTCTTCCATATGCCGCTAATACTAGCACAGAGAATATAAAAGACTGAAAAAACAATTACAAATTGTTAGTTAAAATAGCGACTTCTTTTTTTAAAATATGCTTTCGCATAATTTGGTCCCTAGTTATATTCCTATCTATTGAACTTTAAGAATAATCTAGAAAAAAATGAGTACCAGGCTAGCAAGGAAATTTTCTAACTCCCTCAAATCGGTCAAAGACCATCATTACGACTAGAGAAGTGGGCTCTAGTCCTAATAATGGTCTTTGGCCGATTGGAATTCATGCGACAATTCGAAAAACCATATTTTATTAAACGATTGACATTTTCCACAAAATTTACTAGACAATTCTTGAATAACAAAATCAATATTATAAATCTTGTTGAATATAAAATTGCATGGCAAAAGTTCAACCTTCAGTTCCCGCAATATTGAGCACTTTAAAAGTAAAAACTCCAACTGCTTTGTCTACGTTTTGCGTATTTAGATATTTTTATATTTTTCAAGTCCTTTTTAATATATCCTCTATAAACAAAGCGCAGGAAGTTGCCTTAAACATATAAAAACATGTAACAAAAGAAGTAGGTTTGTGTACTGGTACATATTATATAATAAGGTAAAATGTAAAGTGGTGAGAATAAGGGAACGATCTATCTTCTAATCTTTTTTGGAAAGGGCGTGCCTGAGCGGCACACCTGCCAGAGTCGTGCTGCTGGCTAACTTTATTGTCCCACGATCCTTTCTTAGGTTGGTAGAAGGCACAACGGCGCGGCGTCCCTGAGCCGCGAATAATGGATTTCTATTTGAAAATTAACAAATATAAACTAATACAATATTAACCTTCAACTTAGTTTGTCAGTATTAGTTAATATGTCTTCTATCTAAAATCCCTTAAGACTATAAGTAGAATACTGAGCCTAGGTGACTCTTTTTTAGGGACAAGGTGCTCAAAAAGTTCACATATAAGTAGGTACCTCCCTGGATTGCGATACTGATCTGGTATTCGAGGTACGCACCAGCCCTACATCAAAAATGAATACAATTCTTAGGTGCTGTAGAAAATACTGATCACACTTACTTGAATATACATGTTTACCAAAAACCGATGTTTCTTGTTGATTGATGTGAAACTCTTCATCACTATTGGTTTTATATGCGACCCAAAACCTATTGGCCAAGGGGGCACTTGAACTACGTCGCGACAATGACAGTAGTTAAAAGGTCAACAAAGACCGATTAAGAATTGCAATATATGTCATGGTATCACTTTCAATTGCTTTTGGTCATGAAACTTTGCAAAATAAAATTTAAATAATAGTTATAATTAAAAACAAATAAATGTTGTGCTACAGATTAAAAACATAAGAAGTTAAAGCTAGCTTGAATTATTAGAAAATTTAAATGTTATATCTAAAATGGAGAAGTATTAGTACACTGTATAATGTCTTTGATAAAAAATTAAAACTTTATAAGGCAGTGTTGAATCATTAACAAGTATTTAAGACAACAATATAACCTTGCTAGTTGTAAAAATGGTCTTGAGTTTTTAACATATGGAATAAAGAGTACTCTTACCAATCATTTCGGTTGTTTTCTCTAAAATATTAATGTTATGAACTTAAATTAATTGTAAAACTTGAATTCTGCAAGATTTTGATAGGGCGGGCATATGTTAGTCAAATCAACTGAAATGCTTTTTGTCAGCTTACAAAACATTGCGGCTTCATTGATTTTGTACTAGTGTATAAAATTATGACGTCGTGATTCATTAAACGATTTAAATTATTATCCAGAAAACAATACTCACTCAAAATTCTTGGATAAAGATAATCAATAGATTTATTGAAAATATTGATGTAAAGTGCTGCTGCAGATGCGATGTTTTATAAGATGATAAAAAGTGTTTTAATTCATTTGACTGTCATCTATCTTATTGTATCTGAATATAACCAAAACTTCTGAATTGTAGGCTATTTTTCCTATTGGATTTCGAAATTCACAATGAAATACGTTAGTAGGGTTGAAACATTATTGAAAATTATTTATTTATAACACTCATTCATATTATTTACAGTAATCAATGTAGTCAGTCACACATTAATAGAAATGTAATAAATATTTTTGCAATGACTTATTAGTAAAGATGCGCGCCATAGCCGTACCCATGATGAACGGGAGCGGGGTGCACGGAAGGAGCGGAGTTATGTACGATTGCGTTGAAGCTGTAAACAGAAAACATATAATAGAGAACATTCAGATTAAAATAAGCCAATGAATGGTTAGAGTATTATAATAGTTAAAAGGCCTCACCCATTGTGGGCATCAGCGGTGTAGTCGACCTTGCGCACGGAACCATCGGGCTGGACGAGAGAGTAGCTGCCATGAACGTTGTCACCATCGCGGCTCTCGTGCTGGGACTTATGGTCGCCGGTGTGAGGGTCAGCCACGGAGTAAGAGAAGTCGTATTTAGGATGAGCCTGTAACATTAGCAGAAACGATAAGATTAAAGTGGAGATCAGAATTGATAGTCACAAGTATGACGATGAATTGTGTGGCTTACATATTCGTCATGTCCATTATAGGCGAGGGGAGTGGCGTAGTGGGCGGTGGGGGCGGCGTAATGGGTTACGGGAGCGGCGTAGTGGGATACGACGGGGGCAGCGTGGACGACGGGAGCGGCGTAGTGCAGAGGGGCTCCATGGTGCACGGCCTGGTCGTGACGGACGATGCTCTGGGAAGATACTGCGGCCCCATGGCCGAGCCAGCTGGCGTTAGCGGCCGCCAACAAAGCGCCGAAAGCTACGATCTGAAATTAGAAGGTCATGTATTAGTACTTTCCAAAGAACACTGAAAATACTTTCAATTAATTAATTAATTACTAGAAAATGTTTAACTTACTTTGCTGAACATTTTGGTTGTTGTATATGGTTTGACAAGCAACTTGTGATTGATATTCGTGGTTCCAGAATATGGTTTTATAGATCGCAGCCGGCTAGTTTGTGTTTGAACGGTGGGGTGAAGAAATGCGAGCGTTACCTTGACTCTGACTTCTAATTTAAAATTTAATAAAATGTAGCAAATTATAACATGTTTGGCTTAACAAATTTGCTTTAGTTTTTTATAATTGGTTTACGTAAAGAATGACGCCCCAAAAATATACTGAAATAGTACGTGATTTAGTTTAATATGACTTTAGGGTATAGTAAAAAAAACCCCTAGGAAATTGCTATGTTAAAGCTATATAGCTATAAAGGTGAATTTTCAAGTGGGCCTTCAGGGACAAATCCTAAACTATATGAAATAGCTAAAAACGCTCAAAGGAGTCCCATGGCCGATTTGGACGAAGATTGAAGTGGCGTCATTAGATTTTTGAAAATCAAGTACCCCTTGCCAGGAATCATATCGGCTGATTTTGAAAAAAAAAACACATCTTGAATTATTATACCATATCATACTGTAGCTTGTCAGGATCAATTTCTGTGAAGGAATATCAAATGGCAAACCAAAAGCAAATGAAAGGGAATTTTTATAATCTAATGATACCACTTTCGTTTTCGTCAAAATCAGCCGCGACTCTCTTTTGAGTGTTTTTCTCTATTAAGTATAGTTTAAGATCTGCCTCTGAAGGCCCACTTCAAAAATACAACCTGTGTATTAAAAGGTTCGATTAGTAGATGTGTCTATTAATACACAATCCAATCGTTATTTTTACTTATTTCGCACCTTTTGTTGTTTATAACAAACATTTATATCAGTTAAATTATTCGTCTGGTAATTTATAAAGATTTTGTTTGTGTATTGGTTTTTTTTCACGGACTTAGGAATGAACTGATACTCATAAAAATATATTCATACAGATTCGATATTAGGGTATATTCGTACATGTGATATTTTTTATCTAGAAGAATGGGTTTGTGTAGCAAATATCAAAAAGCTTTACGTGGCAAAGCTGAATGTTGGCTGATTATTTATAATAAAATTAGTTAAATGTAAGCTAATCTATGACACTATATACCTGAAAATAAGACAGTTTCTGTAAGATATCTAGTTTACGTGTATTAATATTCGATTGATATCTATTTAAATAAAAAATCATTATATTGAAGCAAAGTTTCAGTCTATTTTATAAACCTCTATTTTAAATTATACAATTTTAATTTAAAATTATTATAGGTCAGTTATTTTGAAATTCGAAGAAGATAACTAAATTTTTGTACGCTACGCAAGAAATAACATGACAGGGAGATTACAAAAGAAATATGTCTGTCTATAATATTATAAAATTCTACAATTGCTATGTCTGTACATAGCAGATAATAAAAAAATCTGGGATACACTATAAACGATGGAGAACACAATGCAACTTTTTTAGATTTCTTGTCTGTTTGTTCGAGATTCACGTAAAACTACTGGGCCTATTTCAATGTAGTTTGCGCTGATTGACAGCAAATTTTTAATCTTAATATCTGCACTACTTTTTATCCATGAATTCCCATGGAAAAATTCTGGGAATTATTTAAAACGGTCAGATAAAAAATAATTCGAATGCCAAAATGATTTTTTTCACTGATCCGTAGCAAATTTTTGTGATATTTTTTATTCTGGGAATCCAGTGAGAATTTTCCCGGGAGCGGTTTGTAGTTCTTCGGATGCATAAAAGTTAGTTTATTTCGACGTAGTTTACTCTAAAACGATACCTAGCTTACATTCTTTTTTAAATGTTACGGCACTTTGTGTCCCGGGAATCCCGTGGCAATTTCAAATCAAGCGTACACGAAGTCACGGGCATATCCTAGTAAAGAATATGAATATAAAAAGCGGATAGTGGTTTTACTCGTGGCCTTCAATGTAACTTTATTTTTTACGCTATTTAGAAAAAAAAATAGGTTCACGGCGGTGAATGAACACGTGATACTTTTGTTCACAGAAACTATGATAGTTCTTGTGAAATTATAGCATCACAGTTTAAGTAGTTGAAGCTCCGCCCTGAAATTTTGAATGAAAAAAACCGAACTATATTCTTCATGTCCGGTCCGTCTGTTCTAATGGAAAATGGTAACTGCATAATTATTATGTAGCGGTATATAGGTTAGCGAATAATATATAGATAATATTAAGACAAGGATTCTGTTTTTACCGAAATGGTTATAAAACTAAAAAGTAGAAAAGAGGATATTGGGTACCGAATAGGACACTCGGAACATAACCGGGACTATTGAAACTAGAATAATTATACCTACTAGAAATTTAGTGAGTAATTTTGTGTATGATGGAAAATTAAAGAAAATATACAGCATGTTTTTGAAATAACAAAAACTACATTTGGTTATATAAATAATAAAAGAATGACTGACGTAGTGCATGTAATTGTTGTAAGTGGTGAAATATACTGCTGCATATTATTACCTTGAACGCTTCTAATAAGCAAAAGGGCTGTTCTGATTTTGTAATGTCCTTTACACCCTAGTTAACTTGAATTAAACCAATCGTAAATTAAATTATGATTTTTTATTACATTTCAACGCTTTATACAACAAAGTCATTTCCAAGTATATTCTTCATTATATTTGTAAACCACTAATGCTTAGATTTTAATTTTTTAAAGGCTAAATACTATTGGGTACAATTATTCATAACTAGCTGCGCCCCGCGGTTTAACCCGCATGGTGATGGAAAATCCTTATATTTTTTATTTATTGCCCGAAGCAGGCTAATAGGCAGGCTGTCCACCTGATGGAAAGTAGTTATCGTTGCCTATGGACGCTTGCAACACGACGGGTGTCGCCAACGCGTTGCCGGCCTCTAAGAAATTTTATAACACCCTTCTTAAAGAATCCCATGTCATAGCGCAAAGGGAAAACCGCGCCGGAAGGTTCCCTCCAGATCATTGTTGTACGTGGAATAAATGCTCTAGAGAACCGTTGCGTAGTTGAGCGTGGGAGCTCAAGGAAATGGGGGTGAATATCTCGTCGCTAGCGAGCGGTGCGGTTGTAAAAATGAGGTGTTGGCACCAGATAAAACAGTTCCTCGGAACACTCCCCGTTATACAGGCGGTAGAATACGCAGAGGGACGCAAAGTCTCTCCGAAGGCTAAGCGGTTCTAAACCGCCTGTTAGTATGGGATCGTTGACTATACGAACGGCGCGACGCTGGCTGGAGTAAGCGGGTGCTCTGGTCCGTAGATGTGAGCAGTACTCATATGCGGTCTGATTTGCGCTTTGTACAGCGCAAGTCGTTGCCGCGGAGTGAAGTGCTGCTTGGACCGGTTTAGCACACCAAGCATTTTGGAGGCAAGTTTAGCCTTGCTTTCCAGATGACCCCGAAACTGCACGTCGTTCGTTATGTGGACACCAAGGATCACGATACTATTGGAGATAGTGTGATGTGTTCCTTAGAACTGTGGTGCAGGGAGAAATTGGGTCTTTTTTCTTTTCTTTTCTGATAATTCACACTATATATATATAAATGAATCCCTATTTCCTTTGGCCACGCCATCACGCGTGAACGGCTGGACCGATTTTAATTATTTTTTTGTTGTGTTTGTTATTGTCAGGAGAAGGTTCCTATGAAAGAAAAAAATAAGAAAATTTAAGAATACTTAACCACCATATAAAATTATTTCTAATCTAACTTTAGCTCTTTGGACAATATAAACTACTAGAGTTTAGTTTCTAGTGCGTATCTCTTGTTTAAAAAGCAAGTGGTACAGGTTACATTGTGTTAAATTTGTATGTATTTGCCCCCGAAAGATTCACTTCATTTTATATCGCAAACTATACCACCCCCGTCTATATATATGTAAACTACATAAATGACAAAACTTGGCAAAAATGACAAAATAGATAACATGGTCCAAGTGGACCAAGTGGATCCAGTGGACCCAGTGGACCAACTGGACCCAGTGGATCCAGTGGACAAAGTGGACCCAACTGGCCTAGTGGACCCAGTGGACCCAGTCGACGCAGTGAACGCAGTGGATCCAGTAGTCTAAATGAACCCAGTGGGCCCAGTGGACCCAGTTGACCCAGTAGGCTAAGTGTTCCAAATGTACCCAGTGGAGCCAGTAAACTCAGTGGACCAAGTGGACCAAGTGGACCAAGTGGATCCAGTGGACCAAGTGGACCCAGTGGACCCAATCGACCGAGTCGACCGAGTCGACAGAGTCAACGCAGTCGACGCAGTCGACGCTGTGAACGCAGTGGATCCAGTAGTCTAAATGAACCCAGTGGGCCCAGTGGACCCAGTTGACCCAGTAGGCTAAGTGTTCCAAATGTACCCAGTGGAGCCAGTAAACTCAGTGGACCAAGTGGACCAAGTGGACCAAGTGGATCCAGTGGACCAAGTGGACCCAGTGGACCCAGTAGATCCAGTGGACGAAATGGACAAAATCACAAAACCTGTCCTAGTTTCCGGGATAAACTTTACATAAATCTATCCCAAAATGCATCCCATTATCCGGGATAAAAACTATCCCTTAGCCACTATCGGTATTCAAATTATATACGTACCGAGTTTCAACCAAATCGGTCCAACAGTCTTTCCATAAAAGGATAACAAACAAAAAGACAAATATATTTTTATCCCGGAAACTATCCCATTTTTCGGGATAAAAAATATCCTATGTTCATTCTCGGCATCGAAAATATATATATACTGAGTTTCAGCCAAATCGGTCCAGTAGTTTTTCCGTGAAAACGGAACAGACAGACAGAGTTACTTTCGCATTTATAATATTAATAGGGATTTTAATGTAACCTTATGACGATTGACATAGAATTGACAGAATGCATGCTGCAAATATCTTCAAAGAAGATGTAAAAAAACTGAATATCGTTTAAAACAGATGCTTCGGTCGGAGTTATTTTATTGATAAAACACATGCAAAATAATTAATTTAGCTGTAATCGGTTTCCAATATTTAGGAATTAATTTAGGAATGAAATTATTTTTGTGTGTGTTCAAGTGGGTCCGGGAGGGTCAAGATTATAGGTCTACCGGTAGGTGGCACCGTTAAAGTCTTCCTAAACGGTGAGATCTATTTTGATGTTTTTTTTATTAAAGTGGATTCGAGAATGGTTTAAATTAACTATTGGTCCCAGTAAATGTCGCTGCAATCGGGTTCTAGATTTAGCGGGTTTTATATCTAAGGATAGGACAACGTCTGTCGGGTACAGCTAGTATCTTTATAAGTTACAGCTCATGTGATATTCTGATGTGTAAGCTATATTATTGTAAAGTTTCATCAAAATCCATTCAGTAGTTTTTGCGTGAAAGAGTAACAAACATACACGCATACTTCCGTACATTGTTACAAACTTTCGCGTTTATAATATTAGCAGGAAGGACGTAGATATAACAAAATAATAGGATATTGTCTTAAGTTTTCGCGACTAGTACACATAATTAAAAATGCGTTTTAAAGGTTTTAAGCGCATAAAACTAATAACTAGTTAATACATCTAAGTAGTTTGATTTTATTTATTGTGGAGAAAGCGGATAAGTGCGCGGCAATAATAAATGCCCACTCTTTTCGTAGTTAGACTATAGACTCCAAAAATTATATAGTCGAAATTACCCTATATCTTAAAAAGTGTTCAACGGATATTTTTTCTTATTAATTTTCATTCAGTGTTTTTAAAGCGAGTTTTTCCAGAATTTTTCAAGTCATAGCTTAAACGTATTAGAAATTGGTATTTCCGTACATATCCACTTAAATATAATGATTTTAAATTTTTTACTAATCGCTATAATTAGAAGAGATCAAATCTTGTAATAGCTATCTATTATTAGTATTTTTTTCTAATATATAAAAGTATAAATTACACATAAAGCAGTTTCTATTAATTTTTAGTTATATCGCAGTTTTACTACGTCAATGCGTAGCGCCTATAGACTACACTAACTATCATATTTCATCCATATAGAACGAATGCTTTCTAAGAACAATTACTGTGACGTACAAAGACAGACGGATATAACGATTTCGTAATGGTTGAGATTTCCAAAAAATGGCTTTTTAAATAAAGTATAAAATGTCACATTACAAACAAAGGAATAACATAGTAGATTATCACGTTAAAAATGAAGAGTATAGCTAGTTTTAAGTAAAATTACGAAACTAGGGGGGTTATCAGCTTATTTTTTAAACACGGAATAGCTTCTAATAGTTATTTCTAGAACTTTAATAACACAAAAATGTTTAATCTTATTTCAATTTTAGAGGGCCCGAAGCCGCTTTTGCAGATTTGTTTGAAGAATATAACTATTAGTACAAAATGGAAATTTATCTGCGTTACACGTACTAGTATATCGAGACACGTGTCGATTTGACTAAGCGATTCTCCAAAAGTAACCCCTTTAGGCCTTTTGCTATACATATCTAGTTAAAATGATGTGTATTATTTTTAGATTTTCGCAAATATTATACTTGAACCTGTAATTGCTACGATAGTCGTGATAGCACAGTGAGTGAAGCACTCGCTTCGATTCAAAGACATAGGTTCGAATGCTGGCCGGAAAGAGAAACTGCAATGATATGGACTGTGTGTTTCACGAAGAATCATTAAACTCCGTAGGTTATTTCTTGAGAAAATGGAAGTATGTAGAAATGGAAATATATGTAATGTAATTAAAAATACTGCATAAAAGTTATTCTTATTCATTTAATCTCTACAAAACGCACATTAGAAAAAAACATAATAAATATAAAACAAGCTAGTTCACACTTTTATGAGACAAGATTATATTTTTAATGATGGTAGCCATAGCCGTAACCATGATGGACTGGGGCGGGGTGCACGGAAGGGCCAGAGTTGTGGACTATTGCGTTGAAACTGTAAGAAAAAATGCTATGATAAAATAATAGATCTCATGACAGTATGAAAATGGCTTCATGTCTAAAACAGTCAAAAGACGTATAACCTACACATTTACATGTTAATATAGACTATGTTTTCATTAAGGTGTATATAATGAAATTCAAGTTGTACTGCATAATTTTCTATTCCGAAGGCTATTGTTGTTTATTTTATTACTTTTTATAATTATTTTTTATTCTTAGGCAACTTGGTCTCTGCCTATAAATGAACATAGAAATTATTTTAGTCATAATTTAAGATTACGAGAAAATATGTTTGATACCTTATTAAGCGAAAAATGAAAGTTATAATTATTTCATAGTTTTACCCGTTGTGAGCGTCAGCGGTGTAGTCAACTTTGCGCACGGAGCCATCGGGTTGGACGAGAGAGTAGCTGCCGTGAACATTGTCACCATCGCGGCTCTCGTGCTGGGACTTGTGGTCACCGGTGTGGGGGTCAGCCACGGAGTAAGAGAAGTCGTATTTAGGATGAGCCTGTACACAGCAACAAAACAAATATTTGTTACATTACTAATAATAGCAGAAGGTTTGGTATATAAAGAATTCGGTATGAATATTGTGGCTTACGTATTCGTCATGTCCATTGTAGGGGAGGGGAGCGGCATAGTGGGCGGCAGGGGCGGCGTAGTGGGCTACGGGAGCGGCGTAGTGGGACACAATGGGAGCGGCGTGAACGAGGGGAGCTGCATAGTGTAGAGGGGCACCATGGTGTACGGTTTCGTCATGGCGGACGATGCTCTGGGAAGACACTGCGTGTCCGTGACCCAACAAACCGGCGTTGGCAGCTGCCAACAGAGCTCCGAAAGCAAAGATCTGAAAATGAAAAAAGGGTTAATTTATATCGTATTCATAATAAAATCTATAATATTTTTT
Source organism: Dendrolimus kikuchii (assembly GCA_019925095.2). Taxonomy (NCBI): domain Eukaryota; kingdom Metazoa; phylum Arthropoda; class Insecta; order Lepidoptera; family Lasiocampidae; genus Dendrolimus; species Dendrolimus kikuchii. Next base: position 9,750,931 of record CM034393.1, on the reverse strand, counting down.
TATAGTGAAAGATATGTTAGATTTATATGTTAATCCTTACTTTGCTGAACATGTTTGTTGTTTGAATATCAAATGTTAATTGATAATGTCCGCTGTCCTGCACTATGGTTTTATAGAACACGGATACTGAATGCGAATGCGCTTGTACGGTGGGGCGGAGAAATGTGCGCGCGCCTTGACTCTAACTTTGACACGTGCACAAGGTCGCACTTGCAATATGATTTAGTCCGAGTAACTGATACCAACAAGTAAGTATGAACAATTTATAAATAGATTCATGAAATGTAAGACATTTAATATTAATCTAAACCTCTAAAACTTTAGATTAATATTGAATGTCTTACCTTCTCATTCTATTACCTATGTAATAAATTTTATGATAGTCAGTTTATTTAATTTTACTGATGTAAATTTACGATTTATATCCAGTAGATATTATCCCTTTATTTGGAATAAATATATTTCATGTTCATCCTTGTTTTTGAGGTTATGTATGTACCTATTAACTAAACTTCAGATTTTTTAAATCTAGTTTTGTCATAGAAATGTAATATATAGAGTTTTTATAATAATGGTATAGCTAAACTAGACAACATCTACTTTTGTCTGATGATTTAGTTTGAAAAACACGAATTTGAACTTACATGCATTAAATATTATCTTGCCCTACAATTTGCATTAGTTTTAATTTAAGCATGGAATGTTACTTTACAAATACCTAATATATTGGCCAACCAGACAGGAAGGTTGCTAAACTGCCAACTGAGCATGTCTCATTGGTAGGTATTGTAACTTATTAAAATATACTTGCAGTGTACAAGTATGTGGCAAGCTAAGGATGTTTAAAATGTATATTAAAAGACAAAGTACGACGATAGAGTTTTAAACAGTGGATTGTTAAAAGTGTTCTTATTATTATTTACTAAAGCTTTTCAATCCGCCTTTCTCGCTTAATCATCTGACGCGTTTTGTGGAAAATGTTATATTATTCGAAACATAAATTATCCTTTGCAGTTCTTCCTCACTTGAAAGTCATATAAATCAATTTTCACGATACTCGGCATATACCCAAGAATAATAGAATAAAAAATTGGATTTTTGTATTTTAATTTACAGGGTAAAGGGGTCTATAAATCTTTTGTTTACTAGGTTCACCCTCAAAAAAAAAATTAAATTATTTGAATGTATCCATTTAGTTTTACAATATTTAGCAACAACACATACAAATTACCACGATTTTCGTGTGCAGACGTTTTTTCTGAACTCAATCGATGCCTCAGGAAGGTAAAATTATTTGAATATAATATAATTATTAAAGTATACTGTTTAACGAAACAAAAATATATATATTTAGTTAATAAAAATTCGCAAGTATTACAAATTGCGATGTTAATTTATTGCAATAAATTGAATTTTATTTACTTATTATGTATATTTACATGTGTACGGGTATGTATTTGCTTATCGGTATATTATTTTAACACTTTATAATTTAAAATAAATTAAGGAAACAATTAAATTATACGCATACGCAAAATATTTAGCCTAGCTTGCTATTGCATCCAATCAAAAAAAGCTTAGCGTAGACGACAAAGCTTGTGTTAGAGTATTGAAAGAGAAAATTTAGGGCTATTTATAAATTTATTTTCTTCTTATTCTTTTCTTTTGATTAAAACGATAACTTTCTAATGAAATTGCAAGCTAATTATTGTCTACTTCTGGAGGTAGGCTTCTTTTAATTCGCACCACATACTCTAGTCACTCACCCAAACTCATGCCCAAACACTATGTCCGCCTTTCGCTTCAGAAGTATATAGCCTGCACATATCTTGAAACCAGTTCAATTAATCATTCTCACCAAATTTAGTACTTTTCTGGACGGCCACCATTTAATATAAGTTCATCAACTCACTGCACTTGCTAAAAATCCATTATTGCTTACATGTCTGTCGTCTTAACACCGCAAACGAATCGACGACACAATAGAGGCATCTTCCATGAACCAAAGAGTTTTATACACTTTTATATACATACCAGTATATAAAAAGAGAAGAAAATATACATGAATCAAAAATGTATATTGAAGTTCAAACAAGAGATGGCAGTACCATGATTTAAAAATAATTGTTCAACATAATAAATAATAAACCCCTCCTTTTTAATCCAGTCTCAACCAGAGCGCCCTTATGCAAGTCGTTGGACCATTTGTTTAGGACCGTTCTTACTCAGTCTCAGTTTCGTAATCGTCTGCTCCGTCGATCATTTTTTTTTATTGCTCCTGTTCAGCAGACAGGCAGACGGTCCACTTGATGGAAAGCGGTTACCATCGCCTATGGACATTTGCAACACCAACGGTGCTACAAATGCGCTGCTGCACTCTTAAAGGAGACTGGAACCTGGTCACTAATGCCGGAACACAACTCAAGGTTGTTATGGCGACATACTCTAGACCAGGGGTGGTAGCCATCCAGTCGGGCAAATGCCCTACCGCCTGGCTGTGGGTTATTAAGTCGCCTCTTACGACAGGCCGCCCGGCCGCAGGAAATTGTATTCTTTCTCCGTTCCTGCACGGATAATACGCGACATTGCATTGGCTTGCTAACGTATCGCTTCTACAACAGACGCAACCTTCTATAACTTCAGATATGATATTTTTTCTGTCATTTCGGAAATTATGTCTAATCAAAAAGCATTATGATTGCTATCTCATCAACATAGTCTTGCAATAATTATGTACCATTTAGGCAGTTATTGTTATCTTATTCTTAAATATTGTGTACATAATCACAATCATTGTGAGCTGATAACGTAGGAAAACTCTATATATAACTAGTTATATCACATTATTGATTTCTAAATTTCATTAATTAGTATATAATATACATTTTATATTATAGTATCAGAATGGAAAATAGTATTCTTAAAAAAACAGGAACAGATATATCCGCAATCCTTATCTGAGACGGATCGACATGTTTTAAACATCGGAAATCTTGTTGTACATGTTTCTTTATATTCTTTTTCTTCACCGCTAGTTCATGATGCTTGTAACAATAAGCACATTATTAAGGCAGATTTTTTTTCGAAATTGTACAAACTTAGGTAAGATTTAAACCCACATCCATGAAATGAGATGCGAGAGTTTTAGTCACTGAGCTACCAAAAACTCTACAAGTATAAATGACTAGGCGACTATTCCTTTAGAAATTGAAGGACTGGATGTAAGCAGAGGGTGATTTAATACTGTTAATTTAGGTTAAATTCTATTTTTTTATTGCTGTAACCTAAAATAGTATGGGATATAAGAGTACAAAATATATTATTATCCGAGTTCAAAAGCTGAGACCTATTTTTTAAAATCATGTTTAATTATAGTACATACATACATACATACATAACTTCACGCCAGCTCCCTTGCGGGGTAGGCACGAACAACAGATAATTATAGTAGAAGAGATAAATATGTAAATGTAGATCTATAACGTACTTCGCCCGGGACTTGGATGTTATATATAACTAGGATATGCCCGCGACTTCATCGCCGCTTGGCTTGAAATTCTCGCGAGATTCCGGGGACACAAAGTACCGCAGCATTTAAAAAATAATGTAAGCCGAAGTTTAGTAAAAACTATGTTGAAATAAGCAAATATTTATGCACCCGAACAACTACAAGCTGCTATCGACAAATTCCCGCGGGATTCCCGGGATAAAATATACTACACATTTTATTTACTATCGATCAAGAAAAAGAATCACATTAGATTTGGTTTTTTTAGATCTGGTCATTTAAATCATTTCCAGTAAAAAGTAGCACAGATTTTAAGTCTAAGAATTAGCTGTGCATCGAAATCAGCCCAATAGTTTGTACATGAATCCCGAACAAACAGAGAAAACGACAAACAGACAAGAAATCTCAAAAAATGCATCGTGTTCTCCATCGTTTATATAGTGTATTCCAGTTATTTTTTTTTAAATAGATACAATGTACACACACGGCATTTTTATAATATTATCGATACTCAAATGAAATATTTATATGAACATTGAAGATTAAAATTCGTCTTTTAATCTTTAAATTTTTATAGTTTGTTGAGATATTTTGGAGTCTATTCGACATAAACTTTAAAACAGATTAAGAAAGCAAAGCTCTCAACACGTTTATTTATTATTAGGCGTTATATAAATAGCAGATTTTAATGAAATTTTGTCAGTCATTTTAAAATATCAGGTAGAGAATTGAATTATATTAGTATAGATTAACGGAATAGTATTAAATATAGATGTAATATATATTCTAACGATTTTAGTAGGGTATCTGGACATAATGAGCATTTTATTAAATTACTATGAAAAGTAACTATGGAGAGATAATTATCATTTTTTTATGTTTAATAGGATTAAATTCTAAACCAACGTTCAACAATTATTTTAGGAACGTTCGCATTAAAAATTGTTTGAAATATATAATTTATTTGCAAATTCTTGTTTGGTCTCCGTATATTAATTCCATTTACATTTAATTTTAATACAGTTATACGTTTTCAAAATACGTAGTGTTATATAATTATGAATTTAAAGTGGCGTTTTGAAAATTGCCACTCTCTTTGCATTTTTTGCAATTTGTTACGCGTGCAGAAACGGAGAAAGAATACAATTCCCTGAGAAAGAATACAATGAGGCGACAGAACAACCCACAGCGAGGTTGTAGGGTATTTGTCCGTCTACATGGCTACTCTCCGGGTTTAAAGTATGCCGCCATAATAACTTTGAGTTGTGTTCCGGCATCGGTGTCCAGGTTCCAGTCTCTCTTTAGAGGGTGGGACCACATTGGTAGCACCTTTGGTGTTACAAATGTTCGTAGGCAATGGTAACCGCTTTCCCTCTGATGGGCCGTCTGTTTATCTGCTGAATTCATGCAATAAAAAAAATAGCTTGTGGTAGAGACAAATCTTCAAAGAGACCAATCTCGATTTTAGAAGGGTAAAGCTTAAAAAATTGAGAGTGACTACAGATAATTAACAATTAAAATTATCATCACAATCATGTTGATATGCAAAAAAGAAACGAAACAAGAAAACGAAAATATTTAAAGAAATCTTTCAGTCATTCTTTAATTTTATCACACTCACGCGGAATCTACAAACCATAAATATATACAATATACAACATGATTCAAACAATATTATTATCTACGTTCCAGTTATTTAATGATGGTATCCATGGGCGGGGGCTGGATGGACGGAGTGACCAGAGTTGTGTACGATGGCGTTGAAACTGGAATAAAATAAAAAATTGGTTATTACTAAGTAGTATATAAATTGAATAGTCTATTCTAATTACATACTTATAATGTTATATGTATTATCTTGCCAACGGAAACCCTTCTAAATGTAGAAAAAATTTCATGCCTTTTCAGTATAATTCAATTTTTACTATATTAAGAGTAGAAAATAATTACCCGTTGTGGGCATCAGCGGTGTAGTCGACCTTGCGTACGGTGCCATCGGGCTGGACGAGAGAGTAGCTGCCATGAACGTTGTCACCATCGCGGCTCTCGTGCTGGGACTTGTGGTCACCGGTGTGGGGGTCAGCCACGGAGTAAGAGAAGTCGTATTTAGGATAAGCCTGTAACATTTGCAGAAATAATAAGATTAAAGTAGAGAACAGATTAGCTTCGATAGTCGCAAATAAGATTATGAATTGTGTGGCTTACGTATTCATCATGTCCATTGTCGGCGAGGGGAGCGGCGTAGTGGGCGGCGGGGGCGGCGTAATGGGTTACGGGAGCGGAGTAGTGAGATACAACGGGCGCGGCGTAGTGCAGAGGGGCACCATGGTGTACGGTCTCGTCGTGGCGGATGATGCTCTGGGAAGACACTGCGTGTCCATGACCAAGCCAGCTGGCGTTAGCGGCCGCTAACAAAGCACCGAAAGCTACTATCTAAAATTAATTAAAAACGTTAAATATTTGATATCACATTCCAAACTCTGTTTTCAGTATTTTGACTTTAGTCATAGTTATCAATTTCTCCATTGAAATACGATAGAGAAAAGTCAGATTTTTTCATGTAAGTGAATCACCGTGCATTCGGGTTCTTTATAAAATGTTTAATTACTGCATTACTTACTTTGCTGAACATTTTGATAGTTGTAAGTTTTTGTATCAAGTGTTGATTGATGTCAATGTACCTGCACTACATGGTTTTATAGAACGCGCGGAGCGTGCGCGATTGCTCGTGTGGTGGGGCAAAGAAATGCGATTGTAACCTTGACTGTAACTTTGACTTGGGCAAGGGCAAGAAAATGTCATTAATGGGAATCTAATTAATTTATAGAGTCCGGCTCGATATCCCTGTTTTATTCATGTGTCATTTCTTGTTATATCCTGCCAAGCCTGCTATATTTCTTATGGTTAAATCTAGTGAATTAGTTAGCAAGTTAAACCTATACTATAATAAATCTGTAAATGGTTCGAATTTGTACAATGCGTTTAAAAATGTGAAAAAATCAGGGGGTTAATCCGGACCAGCAGATTCTGAATAAACAATTTTTGTCTGTCTTTCTCTCTCAACGGATTGAAATGAAACTCGACACAAAGCTAACTAATATCCAGGGGCGTAGCTCAGAATACCTATATCCCGATAAAATTAAGTTATTTCCATGGGATAGACGAAAATAGTGAAAAAGATGGCGCTGTGACCGCATCTTTTTTGGAGACTACTGAAAGTATATGAATGAATCTCGACATAGTGCTGGCTTACAACCCGAATTAACCTTCAGGATATATTTTATCCCGATAAAGGACGTCGTTTTCTTAATATAAACGGGTTAGCAAAGTAGATAGCGCTGTAATCGCACTTTTTAATTCACTAACAAATACGTTGTTATAGGAAACAAGTCATTCATTGTATTACTTCAAATCAGGTTGGCTTCGACTCGCCTCTGTTTTGCTGGGCAGCTGTTTAGACAATATGGACTTGGTTTCTTTGTTATTGTAGTGAATTGAACCGAAACAGTAAAGCTTCAGACCTAATATATATATAAAACGTTTATATATAAACACCTAATTTAGTTTTTATGTAAGTAACATAAAACTGTTACCTGGGGTTTTACACGCGGCATAACCGCGGTGTAAACCGTAGAATTGTTGTAAGTTTACCGTGCAGAAACCAAGAAAGAATACTAATTCTTGCCACCAAGCAGCTTGCCGTAAGTGGCGGCAGAACAACCTGCTGTCAGGTGGTAGGTAATTCACTGGTCTGTATGACTACCTGGTCTAGAGTATGCCACCTTAACAACCTTGAGTTGTGTTTCGGTACTAATGGACAGATTCCAGTCCTCCCTTGCGAGGCCGGCAACATTTTTATAGCACCTTTGACGTTGCATATATGCAGAGGCAATGGTAAACACTTTTCGCCAGGTGGCCGTAAGCTTTTCACTGAATTCCAGCAATAAAAAAAATAATTTCTATTTTCAATTTAATTGTTTTCAAAACATTAAATATTTACCTGAAATAACATTAAAATACCCACAACTTTGTCCGCTTTGACTTATACTTTCTAAACGAAGTTAAATCGTAGTTGTAACGCCGAAACCTGTATTTCGTTATTTTTTTCAAAAATCCTAAATGTTTTTTATACCACTAAATTAAGGAATTATTGATTACCCATATAAATTTTCATTGTCTATTTCCCCCCGGTAAGAATGTTTTATAAGTTAGAATGTATACAATGTCCTTCCCCAGCATATAATGTAACTCCTTTCCAAATTTAATTAGATGTAATTAGCCGTTTAGTCAGAAAAGATAAAAAACATATTCAAATATTTATGAGCACCAATTTTTATGATGATCGGTTGAAAGATATAGAAGTCAATGTCGATCTATTGGCGAGTTAAGACTAAAATGAATAAATTATTATATATTCTCGCCACCTATTGACTTAAGTGTAAAAGTTATTCAGGAACATCGTAATGATTTTTTTAAACAATAATAATACCCCATACGGCTATATAGGTACAATATCTACAATTTAATACTGAATTCTTGTTTTATATCATTATGAAATGGGGTGCCAAGCCAAACTAATTTACACTTCACTTACCGCCACATCCCAGGTATGTGGGGTAAGTAAAATGTAAACTCAAACAGTAATCGATCAATTGACATAAATTATCATAATTTTTCCTTTTTACAGAAGTATTTTAAATATATTTTATTTCAAAGTTCCTACAGAAAAGGGAAATTCTAACCATTGATAAAATAATACATGATTTGACATATTTGAAAACAAATGAGCAAAAATGTGTAAGTAAAGAAATTTAACATATCATTCATTGTAATTTGTCCGTCCTTGAAACAACAAATGGATTTGAAGAGTTACAAATAATACAATACGACTAAATATAAAATTCTTTTAAATAATCTTCTCGGAAAATCTGTATTCGTAGCAATAGTTTTATTTACTTCCCTATTAATTTAATATTAGACTAAGCCACGTCGAAACATAGTTAGGTTTAAGTATTATTAGTTATACTACATCTCATGAACGTTCCACTACTACACTAGGCTCTTAACATTTTTAGGGGGACGGATGGTGTTACCCTTACGCTATTCTGACACGGATCTTTGGGATCATACATCAGTGATCATGTTATGCAGTTTTGTTGTTATGCTTTTCATCGTCTTCTCGTGGCGATTGTAATGCACATTGTGACAGAAAAACAGGTTATGGGTGCATTTATAAAATCAGGAGTATCTTTGCCATTAAACTATCACGAATTGACTGAGTGTAAAGGATTGCTTGACTATATTCTATCCTTTAGAAATTGAAAGCCCGGATGTATACGTAAAGCGATTTAACCTGTTATATACGTTATTGCTGAAAGTAGAAACATTGCAGAATAAAAAAGTGAAAAGCATGTTATGTAAGTTTAAAGGCTCAGATGTAATTATTTCAACTAAGGTTTAGGCATTGAAATTAAAGAAATAATCTGTGACGATTCAAAATTCTAGCGAGTTTTAATAGTAAATAAATAAATAAAGTGTATAATAATATTGCTACATTTACATGTAAAGTATTAAAATCTTATTATAGGTACTTAATCAGTTATTTCTTCTATTTAATTAGAAAAAAACTCTAAACTATATATAATTTGTGTTATTAAATTCATCATCATGCTTATGCAATGAAAAAGTAAATCAGTGTTTTGGGAACGTTAATACCCCTTTCGGTTTCATATACTACTTTTATGTACATTTTAATGTTAATAAAAGATCTAAATATAATAATAATATTACAATTTTATATTTCAAGTCGAATTTCGGAAATTAGTACTTTCTTTGTACTCTTAGGTATTAATGAGTAAATGGTAATGCTAAATCTTAATAGACAAAACGTGCTTCTAGAATGCAAACCAAAGCTATGTACTTTTAGCAATGAACATAAGCGATTAACTTTTAAATTGATTATTATAATTATGTTGGTGTGCAGGATATGAACAAAGTAAAAAAGAAAACGAAAATATTTAAAGAAATCTTTCAGTCATTCTTTATTTTTATCACACTCACGCGGAATCTACAAACCATAAATATATACAATATACAACATGATTCAAACAATATTATTATCTACGTTCTAGTTATTTAATGATGGTATCCATGGGCGGGGGCTGGATGGACGGAGTGACCAGAGTTGTGTACGATGGCGTTGAAACTGGAATAAAATAAAAAATTGGTTATTACTAAGCAGTATATAAATTGAATAGTCTATTCTAATTACATACATATAATATAATATGTATTATCTTGCCAACGGGAACCCTTCTAAATGTAGAAACATTTTCATGTCTTTTCAGTACAATTCAATTTTTAGTATATTAAGAGTAGAAAATAATTACCCGTTGTGGGCATCAGCGGTGTAGTCGACCTTACGCACGGTGCCATCGGGCTGGACGAGGGAGTAGCTGCCATGAACGTTGTCACCATCGCGGCTCTCGTGCTGGGACTTGTGGTCACCGGTGTGGGGGTCAGCCACGGAGTAAGAGAAGTCGTATTTAGGATGAGCCTGTAACATTAGTAGAAAGAATAAAATTGAAGTCGAGATCAGATCAGCCCTGATAGTCGCAAGTATGATGATGGATTATGTGACTTACGTATTCATCATGTCCATTATAGGCGTCGGGAGCGGCATAGTGGGCGGCGGGGGCGGCGTAGTGGGCGGCGGGGGCAGCGTAGTGGATTACGGGAGCGGAGTAGTGGGATACTACGGGAGCGGCGTAGTGTAGAGGGGCACCATGGTGTACGGTCTCGTCGTGGCGGATGATGCTCTGGGAAGATACTGCGGCCCCATGACCGAGCCAGCTGGCGTTAGCGGCCGCAAACAAAGCGCCGAAGGCTACAATCTGTAATCAATGAAAAATGTTAAATATTTAACATCACATTCCAAACTCTGTTTTCTTTGACTTTAAAATTATAGCTATTAATTTTTCTATTGAAATATGATAGAGAAAATTTTTTATTGCATGAGTTCAGCAGACAGGCAGAAGGCCCATCTTATGGAAAGCGGCTACCATTGCCTATGGACATTTGCAACACCAAAGGCGTTGTACATCACCCATTACTTTCGGTTTCTTTAAAAAATGTTTAATTACTGCATTGCTTACTTTTCTGAACATTTTGATAGTTGTAACTTTTTGTATCACGTGTTGATTGATGTCAATGTACCTGCACTACATGGTTTTATAGAACGCGCGGTGCGTGCGCGTGGGCCCGCTCGGTGGGGCAGAGAAATGCGAGTAGTCGCCTTGACTATAACTTGGACTTGTGCACGGTCACAAAATTGACATTATTGGGAATCTAATAAATTTATCGTGTCTGGTTCGATATCCCTATTCGAAGATAATTTATGTTGTTTCTAGTAATCCCATGGCTATATTTCTAATGCTTAATTAAGTGAATCGGTTAACAAGTTATTCTGTGATTCACTTTCCTATTTAAGTTTTTTCATAAGAACATTTCGATATACTTTAGTATCTATAAATAATATTATGTGCGCTTACATATATGTGTAATTCAGTTGGTTAGGTTATTTGCATGTTTATAATTTTATCCCTTGTACATCCCATTGCTAGTCTCTGGCATATTAGAACAACGGGCATTATTTTCACCACCCTTGTCCAATACGGGTTGGCCGTTTGTATGCTTTGATTATCTTGATGTGCTAGTTTAAAAAATTATGTACCTACATTAGGTTACCACAAATGCCTAAACGGTGGAAGCTTCTTGTCCATGATTGGAACCTACGTCTTCGAAATGTAATTTAAGTACTTTAGCCACTAAATTTACTACTTAAACGTTGGATTGTTCTTGTTGTTGTTGTTCTTTATACACGGTTTTGGATGTCACATGTTCTTTTATCTTTATGGAATTTTATTTATTTTTGACGGCTTTTGTAGTTGAGTGGCCTAAGCTTTTCGGATTCGATTTCTGGCATGGTAAATATCGTAAACAAACTTTCCTTAATTTAGAATTTAGGTCTGGGTGTCTGGGATCCGCCCCAGAGTGGTCCGTTGCATATAGGTATAACGTCACTTAACATCATAACGTAAGATATAAAAATATATTATAACGTAACTTGCTTAGCTGGAGGATATATGTAAATACAACGTGTGTGTGTGTGTTTGTTTGTCGATTATTCAAAGAAAATGTATTTTAAAGAGCAACTCTCGGTGTGAGAGTTAAGCCTGCAGGTAACCACTGGTTTATAAATAGTTAAAATAAAGGAGATGAATATAAGGTATTTTTTTTATTCAAGAAATGCGGCAATTTCAGTAGGATATATATAAAATAAAAAATGTCTAATGGAAATATCTATTTTATGAAAATAAATTCTGAATAGCGGCTGTAGGATTCACAATCTTTGTCATAGAAAACTAATTAATAGTTTATTTAATTATGATGATTTCTTATTTAACTACAAAACGTAATAACTGAATCAACTAAAAATAATGTATATTTAAGAAGCCGACAAGAGAAGAAAAGGAAATGTTAAGGTGGTTTGGGTATTGGAGAGAATGAATGAAAGCAGAATCACAAAACAAGTATATGACAACAAAGTGAGTGCTAGAGTCGGTGCTGACCGAGTGCGACGTCTCACCATGATTAAATTTCAGATATTTTGAAGGTCATGTGAAAAGTACTTTAAATAAACGTATATGTATAAAGATATTAATGGAAGTTGACGACGCAAAAAGTGTTTGTCAGGATCGTAGCAGATGGTAATCAATCGTCTCTGCCTATCCCTACCCTAATGGGAAACAGGCGTGATAATATCTGTATGTATGTATCTGAAAAGTTCTTCAACATATTTCCCATTTAATTATTAATAATAATAATACCCGCAGGGGGCTTTATGGCGAAGCCTTAGGTTAGTAGCGACAATAGAGACACAGTCGGCTCAAGCTCCAGGGGTGGAAGTGATAAATGGCATGACGTCGGAAGTAGCTTCAATGAACCTACAGTCTACCTCTCGACACCCCTTAGCCACTCACACCCAAGTCGCTCCTTGCCAATCTTATACGATTTTTTAGGTACCCATGTAGTGAGTGGCGAGTCACCGTCTGTCCATTTTTTCCTTGTTCCTTGAACACAGCGACGGGCAGTCGCCATAGTCCCCGATCTGTAACTCCACTAGTAGTTCATCCCAATAGTCCGGTACCTTTTGTTCTCATTTCCTACAATAGTCCTACACTTACCGGGTCTTGTCCTTGGGTGTATTTTTATATGGTGTAGACGGGGAATATCTCCGGCCAATGTCACGCCACATTTAGATTAAATTTGTCAAGGGGCTTTCCGATGGCTTATCCTAAGCTATATATACTATTTATATAATTTTTTCCTGAGCTGGCAAACAAGCAGATGGCCTACATAATGAAAAAGGTTATAGACGCTTGCAACACCAGAGGCGAATCAAAGCATTGACAGTAGCAGCCTTTAAGATGGGATAGGAAGGATTGGATAAAGCGGTTGGGCGTGATATGAACGACCAGACAAAGGCGATGGGATATGAGAATGGAATAGGGGGAAGTGGGCCATCAGAACTTTCACGATTAACTCAAAGCTAACCGTTTGACGTTGACATTCTGTGAGAGCGTGGATTAAGCCGACCCTAAGAAATGTAATCAAGATAATGACCCCAGCATGACTGCCACGTCAATTACCAAACATAAAAAGAAAATGTAGCTATAATATACTTTAAAAATGTTTTTATCAGATGTACAAAATATTATTGTAATAATGACCTTGGACTTTCTGAATTTATTGCAAGTATAAAATATGTTACTGAATAAATTAATTCATCAACTCGTTTAGATCTGCGCAAGATAATATGCTCAAAATATGTGTGGAATAAGTAGTAAAATAATAGAGCACTATTCACTAAATAAAATACTTTGTTTAGCAAGCATCGAAATAATCTTATTATAATATATTCTGATAATTACTTTGTGATTAAAAAATTTAATTAATGTTTCACAATGGCTCATTCGCTAATGTTCACTTAAGTACTCGTACTTATTACATGATAATTACAATACATAGGCAATGTACTGTTTATGTTAAGAATGCATTCTGGTCACTATCGGATAGCAGAATCACCAAACTGCATCCCATGTAGTGACTTATGGCCCGTTCCTAATCTTACCAACCATCACTTTATTTACTATCGGTTAAAATTTCACTGTGAGAATTCAACCGACGGTAAGGCAAGTGAATATTTTGCAAGATATAGAAACGGGCATTAGAAGATATCCAACTCTTACTGATGGATTGTCGCATTTTTATCCGTGCAGGAACGGAAAAAGAATACTAATTCCTGCGGCCGGGCAGCCCGTCGTAAGAGGCGATAAAACAACCCACAGCCAGGTGGTAGCGCATTTGCCCGACTTGATGGCTACCACCCCTGGTCTAGAGTATGCCGGCATAACAACTTTGAGTTGTGTTCCGGCATCAGAGGCCAGGTTCTAGTTCCTCTTTCAAGGCCGGCAGCACCTCTGGTATAGCTAATGTCCATAGGCGACGGTAACCACTTTCCATCACAGTTGGGCCGCCAGCCAAGTCTGTCTGCTGCGCTTCAGGAATAAAAAAAACAAAACAAAAAGGAAAGTCAGTCACTGGTAAGCGACTTTAGTCTAAATCTTATGGATATTGGTCAAGCGATTCTGTCTGTCGCCACATCTTAAATATTTCGACAGTTGGGCGGCGTATTTGGACTATTTTATCAGTGTCTACCTTTTATATAATATTCTTTAAGTAAAGTATCCAGTTCAGGATACTATGATGTTGAAGTGTTCTTGTGGACAAGCTCCTGCCCAAATACAAAATAAAAGTGAACTGTTTATGTGAAAAATAATATATATTATACTAGCTGACCCGTGCCCGCTTCGGTGGGCGTCATTGAAAATACACATGCACCCACATGTCATACATGACACACACTTACGCACGCATATCAAGGTTTAATTAAGCTTTATAATCTTTAACTAATTCATAAACGCAGAAAGCACTCATAGTGCCTCGTACGAGAATGTCCGCAATTCTTGCATGAAACGTTATTGCTGTAACATATTTGACAGGCGTTCCCGTACCACTTCGCTGGGCGGAAAACATTTTCACTTTTTTGATTTATTAATCACAATGAAATATAGCCTATGTCACACGAGAATAATGTAGCTTTCTACTGGTGAAAGAATTTTCAAAATCAGATTAGTAGTACCGGAGATTACCCCGAACAGGCAGACTCACATACTTTCCAATTCATCTTGGAAAAGCATAATGGGCATGTCATCCGTTTCTCTAAAAAGGTGAAGCTTAACTCAATAGCGGGACAGACACTATATGAAAGGGTATGCGAATGTTAATAGCGACACGTATAATACGTCTTCTTATGAAATTTCATCTATATAGACCCAGTAGTTTCTGAAGAGACTAGCCTATAGACCGACGGACACGGGAAAAGACGGACAGTCAGACGGTAAAATACGATGATTATATGATCATAAATAATGGTTCTGTTTTATTAAAATCGCTATGGAACTATAAAAAGGTCAAGTTTAAAATTTATCTCAATTTCTGCTTCACGCTCAGATAATAATAACATTAATCTGGTTTATTTTTAATCAAGGACAATGTCAAGTGCGCCTTTTAACAATTGCCATCGATTTGCATATTTCGAGCGAATGTTATATCAATTGCAGTTAGAATGTCCTTTGTCCTTGCGTGAACGTTTTAATAAATGCAATTACTACAATTACGTAAGAAATTTATGATCTAAATTTTATAGTGTCTAATCTAATTTACCACCGCTTCTCAGCGTGTTGTGGCTTGAAGAGAAGACGAGGCAAAAGAAATGCCTAGCTCTAGCAATATTATATAATACTAGCGGACCCGGAAGACGTTGTCTACTATAAAAAAATAAATTAAAAATCTGTTACCTGATACCAGCGCCACCTACTGGGTCCAATTGTGGATTCGAATCACCGAGAGAATCCTGGAGTGTATTTCCAGCGCAATTGGCGCTGGACCATGTTTAATTGTGAATCTAAAACATTCCCGAATCCACTTGAACACACACAAAAAAAATCAACAAAATCGGGCCCACCGTTTAGGAGGAGTTCAGTTCCATACACACAAATAGAACAAATATATAAAGACTAGAGTTTACCCTGCGGCTAAGCCGGGGGTCAACTTCTAGTGCCTGCTTGTTGTTTAAAGAGCAAGCTTTAATACAGGTTACATTCTACTCAATTTTTATGTTAGTGCTATTTGCACTCGGAAGTTTAATTTCATTTTATATCGCAAACTATCCCATCTCCGGGCATGGACAGTATTTATGTCCATTTTCGGTAGTAAAACTACATTTAAAAAAAAAATACAGCAAAACTGATCCGGTATTCCTAGTAGTTTTCCGTGAAAGCTTAACGGACGAACGAAGACTTATCGAGTTACTATCGCATTTTTTATAAACGATGAATTTTTATATCTATAAACTTGAGAAATGATTGGTGTTATCGAAACTTTCATCCTTTATTTCAAACCGTCCTAGCTATATTTATCTATCCCCCGTCTATGAAAATTTAGAGGCGACTTAACAACCCACAGCCAGGTGGTAGGGCATTTGCCCGATTGGATGGCTACCACCCCTGGTCTAAAGTATGTCGCCATAATAACCTTGAGTTGTGTTCCGGCATTAGTGACCAGGTTCCAGTCTCCCTTAAGAGAGTAGCAACGCATTTGTAGCAACTTTGGTGTTGCAAATGTCCATAGGCGATGGTAACCGCTTTCCATCAAGTGGGCCGTCTGCCTGTCTGCTGATCTCCTGCAATAAAAAAAAAACTTCCAGGTATGAAATGATTCTCTTTTGCGAAGATTTGTGGTTTATCGAATCTGATTTAATGTTTGGGTTTATCCAAGGTATGTTCAGAGATTTCCGATTTCGTAGACCTTGTCTTGCCTTCATGTCAGTGATTTGTTTTTTCCCGTGCTTATTAGTGACATTCTTTAATAGTAGATATGTATTAAAAACTGCTTACTCATTATTTTTATTAGAATGATTAAAATTTAACTGTTATAACACACATAATACGCATACACAAGTATACAATGTTTCTCAAGAACGTTTCTCTTGCGGAGCGTGAGGATTTTGAATGAGCTCCCAGCTGATATTGTCTCACTGCTTTACGATATAGAGTTTTTTTAAAAAGGGTGTCATAAAATTTCTTCGATGCTGGCTGCGCATTGGTGACATCTCTGCTGTCACAAACATCCACACTCCGCTTTCCATCAGGTGAGCCGTTAGCTTGTCTGCTGTTCTCCAGCTATAAAAAAATAATATTAAAAATATATTTTTACCCATAAAAAGAGTTTATCAATTTTGCAATGAATGTCATTGAATTATTTAATGCAGCCTGCCAGCCTTCTTGGCACACCCGTTGACAGTGATCTGTTACATAGTGTTTTTTTTAAAGTCTATGGTTGTTGAATTTATTTATGGATTTGTACAATTCTTTATTGAAATCTATATATATAAAAGAAAGTCGTGTTAGTTACACTATTTATAACTCAAGAACGGCTGTACCGATTTGGATGAAAATTGGTGGGGAGGTAGCTTAGAACCAGGAGACGGACATAGGATACTTTTTATCTCTTTGGAACCGGTAGGTGACGCTGAGATCGGGTTCTAGAATCCTCCTAATCACTTGGAGCGATTTTGTTTTTGTGTGTCTGAGTGGGTCCCCGGATGGTTTAAATCCACAATTGGAACCGGTAGGTGGCATTGGGACCGGGTCCTAGATTTTTATTTTTTCAGAGCAGGACGACTTCTGCCGGGGCCGCTAGTTAAAAATAAAATTCTGATCATAATAATAATAATTTATGGATTAACGGAAATATTAACCTTGATTCTCTGGAAGTGTGAAATTGAATTTGCATTGGCACTACATTATATTTACCAACATAGTTAGCCAAATCAGTTTGTACAGCTGCGGAAACCGAAGTAACTTAAATGTTGTAAATATGCAATTTTTAATCATAGTTACTAGTTAAAATAATTTGACTGGCTGCGTCCAAACATATCCAGAATCCTCGTGTCGGTTTAGTCAGTTCAGTCATTTTTCTCTCACTTTATGATTTTTTTTTCATTTTTAAAACATATTTTTAAACTAGTATAAAAAAGGATTATTTTAAATTTTGGTAGTCTTGGTTTTCAAAATAAATTTCGACCTGATTACAAAATAACCAAAGTACATTTTGGAACGAAATAGTTTTTGACTTTTAATGCCAGATTATTAATAAAGATTATTATATTTATTTGTCATAAAACCAAATATCAGTAAAATTCAGTAAATACATACATAATAACATGTAAATATTAACATCTAAA
The DNA here is from genome assembly GCA_019925095.2 of Dendrolimus kikuchii. Taxonomy (NCBI): domain Eukaryota; kingdom Metazoa; phylum Arthropoda; class Insecta; order Lepidoptera; family Lasiocampidae; genus Dendrolimus; species Dendrolimus kikuchii. The sequence continues at coordinate 9,732,995 of CM034393.1, read as the reverse complement.
TAAATACCCAAAATATGGTCATTTTCTATTAGCGCCTGGTGCTAAAAGGAAATGACCATATTTTGGGTAATTATTATTGAAATAATAAAACATCAACAGCGAGAGAAGGTACTGTGACATCAGCTGTTCATGAGGGAGTTGGGGGCTATTCAGTTTTAATTGGCGGTGGTGTCATTTCTAGTATTTTTTCTTCCGTGAATATTAAAGTGAATTATTGAAAACACAGTCTCCTAATTTCGGAATTAAATCCACAAAAAATCTTTTTAGGGGTCAAAAATTTGGGGTACGTATAAAATTTTATTTCTGGACTGTAAAAATTCGAACCGAGCATTAAAATTGTATTTAACAATGACAGCGATGGACTGAATGCCAAATTACTTCTGGCATAGTAAATTCAGGTCTGGAGACCCTGATTGAAGGTATATAAAAATGTATAATTGCGAGCTGTTCAGAAAGCTTTATTATAATGTAATCTTGTTCAATACATTTTTATCGATGGCGACATAACTTTAAGATTGAAACAACTAACTTTGATATTAGATATATCGCCCTTATGATTAATAACCTTGGTTTGAAAGGTATTTCTGTTCTATTCTGTTGTTTTGCAATAACTATAAATTACGGCATAACTGCCGGCACGTTAACTAAGTTAAGTAAATATTGTAGTTAATAAATTTGAAATATTTTTTTATCGCATAGCAGCTATTACCTAAACGACGCTTGGTTACTATTTAGCCTAGTTCTGCAAACAGCTCATTAGGTGCTAATTATTAGGTGCATTGAGAGTGATTATTATGAAGTATATTATTACGAGCCGCGTGACACTGAATATATTTTGGGATATATGGATTCACGTGAAAAGACATGTGATATAGTCATAGCTGGGCACCGTTGATCAAATACTTAACTTCGTTAATCGCTAATCTGTTACCGAAAAAGTTAACTTCGTTAAAAGTTAAACCGTTACATTTCAGAAAATTCAACGCAAGTTAACGTTAATCGTTAATCCGTTAACACGTGATAAAAATTGCATCTTCTTATAAAAACTGTTGGTTCTGAAAGTTAACAGGTTAGAATTAAAAAAAAGACAGCTATAATTATTAGAGTGTTTAATATAGGCATGTTGACAAACAATGTTTATTCATTCATTTGGATTAAGGTTTAGAATTTATTTTATTAAGATAGACTAGTTACGTTGGGTATAGCAGTGTTATATTTCATAAACAGATTTACGAATATCTGTTCACCGAGGAATGCCGCCTCATTTAACGAATCTTTCGACTTTATGTCTAGCCACATTTTGACGAGACTTTGAGCTTTGCTATTTAAAGATTTGTTACTGGATTAACGATTAACGGACTTTGGGAAATTTAACGGAAGTTAACGAGTCCGTTAACATATTTTTTAAGTTAATTTATAAGTTAATCCATTACCCGAAATGTTAACTTCGTTAATTAACGATTAACGGATTAACGAGTTAATGCCCAGCTATGGATATAGGAGATAAAATATAAGAGAGTCACCTGATATGGTTACGTTTTACGGAAACTGGTAAGTGATGTTAGGAACGAATAAATGTTTAACCATACTGCCGGACCCGGTAGGAGAGGTAGACCCAATATACCGGGGTTTGTTATAATCTGACGTAATGAAGGATCCTCGTCAGCGGATTGCCATCCACTGCTGGACGTAGAACGTCCCCAGGTCATGGAGAATGACATGTGAAAATCGCCTCGAAAGAAGCGGTGCCAAATGTTGCCTTAAATGCACATGAAAAAAAGCAGGATAGTTTACCCCGAGTTCTTAAACGGCAAGTTTTGAATACAACCGGGATTTAAAGCTAGGATGATGACTACAATATAGAAATATTTTAACTTAAAATAGAATTTATCCGTGCAGGAACGGAGAAAGAATACAATTTTCTGCGGCCGGGCGGCCTGTCGTAAGAGGCGACTTAACAACCCACAGCCAGGTGGTAGGGCATTTGCCCGACTGGATGGCTACCACCCCTGGTCTAGAGTATGTCGCCATAACAACCATGAGTTGTGTTCCGGCATCGGTGACCAGGTTCTAGTCTCCCTTAAGAGAGCAGCAGCGCATTTGTAGCATCTTTGGTGTTGCAAATGTCCATAGGCGATGGTAACCGCTTTCCATCAAGTGGGCCGTCTGCCTGTCTGCTGATCTCCTGCAATAAAAAAAAAAAAAAAAGAAAAGAATTAATAGTGAATTGTTACATAAGACGTGAAAGTGACCTATTTCGGCATGAGATGGTTTGGCATACGAGAGTAGCGAGGGCGCTAATAATTCGAGTGTGTAAATAAATCTTTCACCCGAGGTTAACAGTCTGCTTTTCATTTCGAATATGAGGAAATCAAATAAAAACTGATTAGTTAAACATAGAAATACTTCTCTAATAAAATCAGGCGTTAAATCCAGATCTAAATCTAACGAACTCATTTAGTACGTCACATATGAAACGACAAGTAAATTTCCTTTTCTATGGTATTCTACCAGCCAGTATTTTTTTGTTACTGATGATAGTAAATATTTAGCTCAAGTTTATGTAAATTAAGTAATAATTTAATGAAAAGTAATTTTGAAGTATAAAATGATGGTACAAAATTGTTGATATTTTTTATTACAATTTATGCCGCTATTTAACAGTGGCTGTAAAAAAGGTTGGGACATGAGTCATAGATTTCTAAATTTTTTACCAACAGTTAGAATCTTTCTCAGGGATGAAAAATGCTGTTTTTATCTCTGTGATTAGGCAACTCTAAGCGTATTTTCAGAACATGAGAATTGAAAAGCTTTTAACCATATTTTTCTCGAAGGGCAAATTATATATTTTAAATTAAAATATTTTTTTGATAGTTTTTACTTTTTAGTCTTATGACATTAGTCCGTAAACATTTTATTATTAGGCTTGCATTTCCTTTTTCAAGGGAAGATTTGATTAAAATCACAGAACTGAACAATAGAAAGACTGAAACTTTAGTTACTGAACAATCTCGGTTATTGTTTCTTATTACATTGAATGATACGAAATATGTCGCTTAATGCCCGGTTCCTATTCCTTACCGACCATTTTTTTTGCCTTACTGTCGATTAAAATTTGACATAAGCTCCATACATCTAATGCCAAAATTCAACCGATGGTAGGGCAAGTGAATGAATAGTAAAATATAGGACCGGCCAATAATCGATGTATTTAAGGTTAATGGACCATTATCCGTCTTTGACTGTAAGAAACAAGTTTTGAATTAAGAGTATTAGTTTACCAGTCTTAGCAAAGTTCTGAATTTATATTTGAGCGTATCGAATTTCTGTTACAGATATTTCGCTTGTTAGACCTTGAGTGTATATTCAGATTTTATGACATGAAAGGTTCACGAAAGGGATTAAGCTAACATACAATATATTGTGTAATAAAATTGTAATTACGAGATTATAATCTACTTCATTCTGATTTTAATCGGATTGGTAAATGACGATATATTATTTGTATCGCAGGCTTGTACTGGAATTTGTATGAAGTGTCTATCTAATGGTTACATTTTTATAATTATTAAAGGTACATTTACATCGCCAAAATGATCTTTGGCAAGTTTTGTGCGATGAACTTGATCTTACTCAACGATATATGATCATATATATCTGCGTCCAAGTTCAATTTTTAGAATACAATGCAAAGATACCATATTTTATGATAGTTATGTTGTTGTATAGACCCGTATCTGCGTCTTGGAAATATACTGTATTAAGTAACCAAACCATACTTGTCATATATTTTTTCGTATATAGTATTTTGTTAAATAAAAAAATGTACTAACCATGCTTAGTATTTGTTTTATTATATTTATATTACAACGAAATTACACTAATAAACTTTGAATAACATACAATGTGTTAAATTAGTAAAATATAAACGCAATGTTGAGACTAGACGTTTGTGTCAAGAACGCTGTGTTAACACGGCTTATTCAGGATAATGTACGTGAGAGCAGATTCCGCCTGATGGGGAACTGCGACGTCATTTGACTTGCGTATTGCTGATTGGACACATTTAATAATATCGTTATACGATACTAGTAAATTTCCCTCCGACTCGTGATTACCTGATCGTGCTTGGTGAACTGACACTTCATGGCTCTCATTCTGCATTTCGTGAGATGGTTCTTCGTGTGATTCATGAGAACCTTTGTGTCCATGTGAGTCTTCCTTATGTTCTTCATGAGATTCTTTACTTTCATTCGACTGCTCTGCACTGTGTTCTTCAGAAGATATCGGTTCTGCGTGTCCCCTGTGTGCACCGTTCTTTTTTTTCTCTTCACTCTTCGCTTCATGACTCTCAGATGCCGTTAAGGCTGCACTCGGTTTTTTATGTGAATTTTCTTTGCTCGATTTCTCGGCATGCTTATGTTCACTTGATTTTTCTGCATGCGATTCATTACTTTCTTTATCAGATTTATGACCATGAGTTTCTTCACTTGATTGTTCACCACTTTCTTCACTAGACTTTTCTTTGCTTTCTTCACTAGACTTTTCTTTGCTTTCTTCACTAGACTTTTCTTTGCTTTTTTCACTTGATATTTCTTTGCTTTCTTCACTAGACTTTTCTTTGCTTTCTTCACTAGACTTTTCTTTGCTTTTTTCATGGTGCGTTGTATGTTTAAGAGGTTCATTTTTCACTTCGTGGTGTGGGTGTCCGTGATGATCTTTTATTTCCTTGTGTACAACTTTCTTTTCCACGTTAGGGGGCAAGAAATTTTTGACAACGGCGTTAAACCTGTTAATCAAAGAGACATTTTAATAAATGTGGTTTCCTCATTGTGAAATTCACATAATGTTAACAGTTTTAAATAAATTACCCTTTCAAGTCATCAGCTACATATTGAACTTCACGCACGTAACCGTCAGGTTGGATTAGCGAGTATTCTCCACGGACCACTGAACCGTCACTATGTTCACGTTGCGATTTATGATCACCAGTATTTTCATCGTAAACGACATAGGAGTATTCATATCCCGTTGGTTCCTAAAATCAAATACATAACATATCGTATAATCGACCGTTATGAAAGTCAAAGCACTTTACGAATGAAAACTTACATCACGACTTGTCACAACTACTGGAACTGAAGATTTGTAGGTTACATAGTTCGGCACAGCTGCTTGAATTGCCGCAACTGATGATCCAGTATATACACAAGGCGTTCCACAAGGTGCTAAGTAGTTGGGTGCTGCAGACAGAGGAACGACGGACCCAACTGGTGCAGTAGATATCTGAGCAAGTTGTGATCCAGCTACGGAAGATGCCGGTACACCATATTGAACATAATCTACGGGGACAGCTTCCGCTCCGCTATGTACGAAGACTTTTGAAAAAGATGCCCCCGATACACTGTTTAACCAAATGAAGTTAAATGTCAGTATTATGGAATTCTGAAACAAATTGCGATTTATGTTGATATTTTTAATAAATTAAATAATTTAGAATATTTAAGAAATCTTATTGACTTACTTTGAGAATCATCTTTCCTGGTGATCGGTGGAAGACTACTGATATTTTTCAGAATGTACCACCGTTTATAAAAGGCGCTTTGTTTATCCTAAAATATGCTGTTCGGTAATACCGAAACAAACCATCAATGTCGTAGACTAGATGAATAGAAAAGTGAACAATTAAAATGCTAATGAAGATTTAACGCAGGTACCGTCGTTTCTCTTTCGTGTATTCCAAACACGTGGTGCACAAAAAGTGGGTGATCAACCATGAAAATTGTTTTTGTTTCTCGTACTCCGGTCAGTGCGTAAATTATGCAATGGTACAGGGAACTCTTTACTATTCCATTACTTTGGGCACACTTGACGTATCCATGTTGTGATTCATTATTACCAGGACATCTTTCACCTATTATCCTAGTTTTGAAAATGCATCTTTAACTGTTTATTTATATTTATTACATTTAGGTTAATTTGCATACATACTAATATCTATTGTTATTTTAAGAAAAGTCTGACATTTAAATAGATTTAATATCTTTGTTATGCATGTATTTGTTAATACATTATACTATTATTGTTCAGTTTCATAATATAATAATAGCCTCCTCTATATTCTGATCTTTTATAAGTCTATAGACTTTAAGGATTCCAATACCTAACAAAGAACCTTCATTGTTTTACTTTAATGTCTGTCTGTCTGTCTGTATATTACAGCTAATTTTCTCACTAACACATTTGGCACACCTGTAGAAGTATTGGATGTCTGCAAGAATATCGTGTCAAATTTGATATTTTTGTTTAAGTAGTCATAAGAGGCCTATGGGGAAGAACATTTAAATTATAAGTTAAATAATATCACATAGTGAAATACTAAAAGAAAACTGTTCGGGCCAAGTGGCTTAAAGAGATTGGTGTCATTTGCGAGCCCAAACTGCCTGTTAAACTGAAGGAACTAGAACCTTCAGAGCCTAGATCATCAACGCAAAGTCGCTAGTTCGTCGGTATTCTGTAGGATACACTTCGGCGAATGTGCCACGTAATTGTACGAATTAATTCCTCCGTCACTTTTTTACCACCGGACAAGCAGACATACGAGCTCATGCCACCGATACATGTTGGAAATACGAATAAAGCGGACAAAATGCTTCTACTTTTATTATACGTATCGCTGAAGAGTGGAACTCTTCATTTATTGTCGTCTGTGCTTCCTGAAACATACAATTTACGTGTCTTCAAGTCTCGCGTGAACAGGTATCTTTTAGGTAATCGTGCTCCACTTTAGACTGCATTTCCACCAGACAGCAGGCGCAACGTCGGTCAAACGCGAACCTATTCAATATAAAAAAAATAATAACTTGCCTATATATATCCATTATACACGCTCTTCTGTATGTAATGTGTGGTATGTCATGATGATGATTTATCTCCGCAGCGTAGCAAACTTACTGCAGGATAGTAGGCCTCCTACGCCGGCCGTTATTGCATTTGATTTTATTGCAAAGCTGGCAAACAGATTTTATCCGTGCAGGAACAGAGAAAGAATACAATTTCCTGCGGCCGGGCGGCCCGTCGTAAGAGGCAACAAAAAAATCCACAGCCAGGTGGTAGGGTATTTGCTCGACTGGATGGCGACCACCGCTGGTCTAGAGTATGCCGCCATAACAACCTTGTGTTGCGTTCGGGCATTAGTGACCAGGTTCCAGTCTCCCTTAAGAGAGCTTCAGCGCATTTGTAGCACCTTTGGTGTTGCAAATGTCCATAGGCGACGGTAACCGCTTTCCATCAAGTGGGCCTCTGCCTGTCTGCTGAACTCCTGCAATAAAAAAGATCAGGCCGACGGCCCACGTACGGAAAAGTGCTTACCGTCGCATATAGACGTTTACAACACCAAGTGCGAAGCCAGCCTGTTGCTAGCTTTTAGGCTAAGGGATAGAGGGGATGAGATAGGAGGGATGGAATAGGATCGTTTCCAAATAACTATGAATTTTGAGAAAAGCGTACAAATATGACCACCGTTTATAATCTCGTAGATAGACATATTTCTACGTTTGTATTGATAATTTCAAATTTTTAATAAACTTTTAAATGATTATAGTCATTTATGGAATTTATTCAAAAATATATAAAACGTCAGTGTTGTACGGGCTATGTCACAGAGCCATGTTACAGCGGCCGATGAGTGTTGCTATTAGGTACCCACGGATAATTAAAATTTTATACTTAGTACTGTATTCATTTTTGCAGTTTGATTAAATCTACATGTCTTGTGACGAGGGGGAAAGAGTCAGCTCCTCCTCCTTGGTCACAGAATAGGTTTAGGTGGGTCAATGAACTATACAAGATAATAATGTAGTATATTCAATCTGTTCCGTGACAACTGGTGGACTTCTATTCACAACAGGGTACACTGGCCGGTCGAAGCCTTGAAAACTCTTCGAGTTAAGTTGTTCCACAGCTCTAATATTAGCTTGACCGGTAATTGTCCACGTCTGGTATATGTTGGCTTGGTTGTATAGGTGTTCCTAGGTAAAGTAAGGTTAGCCTTGGTCCCCAGCGGGAACACGTAGTTATTTTTATAACGTTAAAGGAAGTTTTGAATCGCCTGGAGTAATATTTATAAAAGAATTATAACAGCTGATATTTTTGAATTTCGAGCGAGACTCACTTAACCGCCGTCACAGCTTTTTATTTCTAAAAAAATAGAAATATAAAATAAATATATTTTTTTTTCAATGGTGCAAGTGCAACGTTACAATCTGTATTGTAATTACAAAAGGTAAAGCACCTTTTATGCGCCAGTTTGATTCGTATACCTACAGTAATGTGTGTTTGTTGTTGTTGACTGTTGTTTAGTAACGTGTGTTTCATTTGACTGGTCGATTCGCTCTGCGACTTGGTCAAGGCCATGCTGCAGAGCGGCGACAATTGGGGGGCTGCGGTTACTTTTTGTGAGACAGTAATGTCACTCAAGGAGGCCGCAGAACGCGATAGGGAGAGAAGTCCTGCAGCGCGTGCTAATACGTCTTCTTGAGGTCGCCGGCCTTCAGCTGGCACCCGGAGAGGCAGGTACGCGCATTACTTCCCTTCCTGAGTTAGGTTCCGTTTACCGCGGGGGGCCTTTAGTTTGCTAGGAGAGCAAAGGACCTTCTACCCCCGCACGACGAAGTGGGGTGTGTTCTCCCAGGACACACTCCAGGCACTTTATTGCGCTGGATCGACTGGGCGTAACTATGTTCTAAATCTCAGCCTTTCCAACACAAACAAAAGCGCAGGGTCGACAGGGAGGAGGGGGTTTTTACTGGGTATTGGGGTTGCTCGCTCGTGTAGCAACACTCGGAGTCTTCCACACTATTCTGTGACGTCGATCGCGGACGGAGTACTGCCAAGAGCATACTATTGCTGCAGTGTTATCGCCCCCGACCGACGCGTGTCGCTCCCCTAGCAACGGCCCAGTTTGTGCGTAAATCGGTTAAGCATTTTCCCTCGCCTCAAAAAAAAAAACGTGTGTTTCATTTAAATTATAACTTAGCTCATTTTTAGGTTTAAATGCATTTTTAAAGTTTTATTTTTTTTCATTTCTATATTATAAATTAAAAGATTTAATATACAGATTATACTAGATATTAATGACATTTCCCTTGGTATTTGATCACCGGACCAATACATTTATGTGGTACATATATAATTATACCAGAGTTTTCCTAAAACTTGGTACTTGCCTTTTGTTTCTAGAGCAAGCATTCATATAGGTCACATTGTATTTTTTTTTTATGTTAGTGCTATTTTCCCCGCAAGATTCACTTCGTTTTATATCGCAAAGTATACCATCTACCGGGATGAAAAATATCTATGTCCATTTTCGGTATTAAAACTTCATATATAGGTACTATAGCATTTTTCTACAGACGATGATTTTTTATATTTATAAACTTGAGAAATGATCGGTCTTCCATACAAACTTTTATTTCAATCCGTTTTAGTTTTATTTTTGCGATAAAAAGTAGGAACCTGTGTTTTAAGTCCCGTCTATCATCTATAAACTATGTAATTGACAAAAATAACAACAATTACGAAAATGAAATCATAAAAAAACAAAACCTGTCCTACTTTCTGGGATAAACTTTCCATGAATTTAACCCGAAATCTATCTGTTTTTCTGGGATGAAAGTATTCGCCAAATCGGTGAAATAATTGTTTCGTGAAAGCATAACAGGCAAACAGAAAAATATGTTTTTGTCCTAGGAACTATCCCATTTTTCAGGATAAAAAAGTATTTTAAATCCATCCTAGAATACTACTATTGATATACTGTGTTTCAGTCAAATCGGTCCAGTAGATTTTCCGTGAAAGCGTAACAGACAGACAGACAGAGTTACTTTCGCATTTATAATATTAATCAGGACGATTCACCATTGATACAGTCCTCAACGAATCATTTGCCAAATAGCCAAGATCAAACTTGAGCATTTGTTTCATTGACGGAGAAAATGTTTTAGGGAGTCTGATCCCACTACATACCCCTAAAAATAAAGGTTAGCTTAGTGTGTGGCACTCCATGAACTCTGAAGGATCTATAGAGATTATAAACCTTTACTATTGTCCTTGTTTGGCCAGGTGGTAGGGCATTTGCCCGACTGGATCCCTACCACCCCTGGTCTAGAGTATGTCGCCATAATAACCTTGAGTTCCAGTCTCCCTTAAGAGAGCAGCAGCGTATTTGTACCACCTTTGGTGTTGCAAATCTCTATAGGCGATGGTAACCGCTTTCCATCAAGTGGGCCGTCTGCCTGTCTGCTGAACTCCTGCAATAAAAAAAACGGAACCATAAGAAAGTAATTGATCGAAAATACTCCATACCTCAAAACTACACAAAGGATGTTTATTTAAGACAAAAAGCTTTATAGAAATCATAACTCTTAATCCTATCCAAGTACGTAGGATGCAGGAAATTTTTTAGAATTACGTATTTTATTTACTGAGACTGAGACATTTTCAGTATTCTTATTCCATAATCAAAACATTAAAATTTATTAACTCCTAAATTTAATTTGATAGCAAATACTTCGTTTAGCTTTATTCTTCACTTACGGGCGAAGGCGTAATTTATAGAGGCTATAGTGACTATCTCATTTTTATGAGTTCTGATACAACGAGGATGTAAAACGAATAAGTTTTGGGGTCTATCTCAGTTCCACTTTCCTTCCTTTACATATTTAGGCATTTAAATGTAGCCTGCGATGTTGAAATTATTGTAACATTATATTATAGCATATTTCTAATTCAGCCCTGCTTAAGTTTTTCATTTCGATATACATGATATTAGGTACTCGTGATAGTTTAGTGGGTAAGGCACCTTATTATGTCCTATAATTATATTTCATTTTAATAACAATGTCATGAGTTCAAATCCGACGATCAATCTTGGCTGATAAGTATGCACCGCTTAGACAGTTTACTATATGTAAAAATTGATACAGTTACCACATGTTGATGGCCAAAAAATCTACACATCGCGATTAATTATTAGGCTAATATTTTAAATCTAATTCATATTGGACAAGCGTGGTGGCTTCATCATTAAAAATAGCAATACATTTTAGTGCGGTGTACGTAGAAAGGAAACTTCAATTTTAACATTTTATGCATATGACTTTCATAAAATATTCTTCAGGAGAAGTTTTCTTAAATAAAATTATGAATTTGTAATTCGATTTAGGATATATTTATATAACAGCCCGTAAACGTCCCATTACTGCGCTCGGGCGTGCCACTATTGGGAAACGGACAGATTACCCGCCAAGCTTGTCCAAGGCAGTTTGGCAGGTTTGACACATTGGATGTGTCGATGTGCAGGTTTCATCACGATGTTTTCCTTCACGGTTTATAGCACGTGGTAATTGTAACAATATGCACATTAGGTCAGAAAAATGCCAAGTGGTGCTAGCGCTCCGGCTAGGATCTGGGATTCGAACCCACAACCTTTAAGTTTGGGACAAATTGCACTGTTTGTAATTGTATCTCAAACAAAATCAAATGGAAGACCTGAAAAATTCCAATATTAATGGTTCGTTTCGTAAATTTGAGCAGAGAATAATGTTAGGTGTACACTGTATATTTTAGGCTACTCTATTAAACCGACGGAGATATATTATTTCGCCAAAACAATTTCCTTTAAACATAATTTTATTTACCTATTTGCTTCCGTTCCTGGACCTAATCCGTGTAGGAACGGGGAAAGAATACAATTTCCTACAGCCGGGCGGCCTATCGTAAGAGGCGACAAAACGACCCACAGTCAAGTGGTAGGGCATTTGCTCAACCTGATGGCTACCACCCCTGGTCTAGAGTATGTTGCCATAACAACCTCCCTTCCTTCCAACTTCCAATCTCCCTTTAGAGGGCAGCAGCGCATTTGTAGGACCTTTGATGTTGCAAATGTTCATAGTCGATGGCAACCGCTTTTCATCAGATGGACCGTCTGCCTGTCTGCTAAACTTAAGCTATAAAAAAACATAAATTTTCATTTATCGTAGCTAATGCTCATGCTCATGCATTAGTGTTAGTGAATGTGACCACATGTGACTTACTTATAGCGTTAAACACACAGAAATATATATATATATGAGTTATTTGACATTCTTTAACATCACTAATAATGTCGCGTCGATACTTCTTACGATTTTTCGCTCACGAAAAAGCGTCATGGCCGCGTCTTCTAATACTTACATTTTTAAACTCGTGATATCTTTCGAAAGGGATGTCCGAATTGAATAATCCAAAAAATTATATAAAGCTATTAAAGCAGTCTTGAATATGAAGTAATTTATTTTGATAAGGATTCATACGAAAATACAAATAAAGAGCTTTTTCTAGCGGTGGCATTTTAATTAAATTTTTAAAATAAAAGAACACTTATTGTGGCATAACTATAATAGTTAGACATATGCTGTCCCGACACTTTTTGTAGACAATGATGTGTTCTGCAAAGTCGTAGTACATTATTTTATTCTATCATCAATAGTTTTCGCAGCGCACGCGATTTTAATTTTAGTAAGGATCCCTATTTTTTTTGTATATATAATATAGCCTATATCAGCCGGGGATAGTGTAACTTTCCAACAGTGAAAGAATTTTTCAAATCGGTTCAGTAGTTTCCGAGTCTCTTCAATGCAAGCAAACAATCTAATCTTTCCTCTTTATAATATTAGTATAGATATTCATATATATTTATTATAAAATTAATTAGATATTTGCATATTATAAAAAGCGCAAGATTTTGTGCTGGAAGTTGTTTAATAAAATTGGGAGCTGGGTTGCCCTAAAAAGCGCTATATCTAGCTCCGAAAGCGCTAAATTGGCAGCCCTGGTGAGCCGAACGCCGGGGAAGTCCCGTAAACGAGTAAGCGAGCGAAAGAGCGAGCGAGGATATACCTCGTCCTCCGACGACCTCGTCCCTCTAATACCTAAAATCGCGTTCTGCGCATCGGAAAGTGCAATGTTCCGAGCCGCCATTAATGGAGGCAAACTTAAGTTTGCATCGAACTATACCTCTGCTCTCCACGTGGCTGGGCATCACTGCCTCTATTTGTGGTCTGTGTAAAAAAATATTAATAAATAATTTTAGAGTAGACTATGAATGTTTTTTGTTCCGGATCGAATTCAGTTTTTTGTTTGATAAAATAAAATATGTTTAAATTAAAAATGCAATCATTAAAATGTACCTAACCTAACCAAATCATAATTTGCAGTAAACCTGCGAAAAAACGAAATGTGTGCTGGGACACATATTAGAAGTGAAACTTCAACGGACGAGTGGAAAAAAAATCGCAACGGACAAGTTTAAAAACGGATAGCAACGGATGAGTGGAAAAACGAATCGCAACGGACAATTGGAAAAACGAATGGCAACGGATAAGTGGAAAAACGAATCGCAACGGACAAGTGGAAAAACGAATGGCAACGGATAAGTGGAAAAATGAATCGCAACGGACAAGTGGAAAAACGAATCGCAATGGACAAGTGGAAAACTTCAAATGACAAAATGAATCGCAACAAATTTTTAATTTGAAGTTTTACGGGCAGATTGTTAATGTACTTGTCCAATTTGAAAACCTGCCCGTAAAACTTCAAGTTAAAATTTTGTTGCAATTCATTTTGTCACTTGTCAGTTGAAGTTTTTCCACTTGTCCGTTGCGATTCGTTTTTCCACTTGTCCGCTGCGATTCATTTTTCCACTTATCCGTTGCCATTCGTTTTTTCACTTATCCGTTGCCATTCGTTTTTCCAATTGTCCTTTGCGATTCGTTTTTCCACTCATCCGTTACCATTCGCTTTTCAACTTGTCCGTTGCGATTCTTTTTTCCACTCGTCCGTTGAAGTTTCACTTCTAATATGTGTCCCAGCACACATTTCGTTTTTCTTCTTCTTATAAACGTTGCAATTTTTTTATCGAATTCTAAAGGTTTCGTAACCTATGGGTGTAATAAATAATTATAATTACAGGTATCTATTTGGTTTATGATTGTAATGCCATCATAGTTTGTCGTATCGAATTGTCTGTAGTATAACCATGACCATGAGTAGGGGGAGTATTGATTTGATTAATATTAATCAATAAACTGGATATAATAGTCAAAAAGTAAAAAAAAATATTTAGTAATCAAATCCAACTGATGGACAAAGTGCAGTGGATGTAAACTTAATAATGTGAACATAAGTACAAGCTGCCTTAAAAAATTATAAAGGATGTTTGGACCTGAAATAAACATACCTACAAGTCGGTGTTAAAAATGTTATGAGTTTGTGTTAACCTGTATACAAGTAGCCTAATCCAAATATGTAGTAAACCTACTTTCATTCGCAAATATTTTATCATGTTAAGACACACAATGTTATAAAATAAATTCGTACACACAATCGTAATGATAAGTACAATGGGCGGTCTTATCGCTGGGAGCGATTTCTTCCAGACAACCTTTGGATGGACAGAAACTCGGTATGGAGGGGGGTAGGTATGCAATAGATATAATATACTAATATATATGTTAGAAAATATGTAAACGTACATATTTATCTAATACAAGTTGTATGTCCTCAAACAACACCATCCCAAGCATACAAATAGATAACACTATTGTTCAGATACAAATTTGAGTGTAGTAAGCGATTAAATTTTCGGACTATCTTACGCCACTTTGTGCGATCTTCAGCAAAGAGGATAGCGTATTGACGGAGGAGTTTTATATAGAGAGTATTTGCATGAAAGAAATGCATTAACAATGATAATCTCTATTTTAATGTGATGCTTCAATTCATTATTATAATTCGTTCTGTAGATGTCACTAGTGATATTAATAATTTTAGGTGCATAACATCTGTCGAAATTTGTATTATAGATTTATCTTTGATATAAATTTGCGAAGTGATTTACTTAAGGCTTTTAAGTTGTTACTGATTTGTTCAAACAATTTGCTCTAAATATAACACAATCGGATAAGTGCACAGTACAGTACAGTAGTTTTATCCGTGCAGGAACGTAGAAAGAATACAATTTCCTGCGGCCTGGCGGCCTGTCGTAAGAGGCGACTAAACAACCCACAGCCAGGTGGTAGGGCATTTGCCCGACTAGATGGCTACCACCCCTGGTCTAGAGCATGCCGCCATAACAACTTCGAGTTGTGTTCCGGCATTAGTGACCAGGTTCCAGACTCACTTAAGAGAGCAGCAGCGGATTTGTAGCACCTTTGGTGTTGCAAATGTCCATAGGCGATGGTAACCGCTTTCCATCCAGTGGGCTGTCTGCCTGTCTGCTGAACTCCTGCAATAAAAAAATTAAATAAAAAAAACAGTAGTCCGTCCGCCCACAATGATATATTCTCTCATTTATTTACAGAAATCTAAAAAAATCCATACCTCAAAAACAAATTAAAATAAATTTTTGTTAAAAGTATTTTTTGAGCCCGAGAGTTATCCCTTGTATATTAGAAAAACCTATAATACCCACAGGCATAATTAGGTTAGCTTGGATATATTAAATTTATGTAACTCCTACTTTCCGAGGAGTACTCGTTGCGATAATCGATGAGCTTCAGCTCCTTGGCATCTCCTGCTCGGCGACATCGACTATCAACTTTGGTTTTTACAACAAGTATATAGCACAAACTGCGGCAAAAACTGGGCATACTCTCGAACGTGAGACGGTATTTCACAATGGAACAACTGCCAATGCTGTACAAAGCACAAGTACGACCATATGTGGAGTACTATTCTCACCTCTGAGAGGGCGCAGCCAAATATCAACCCGAAGCACTAGAGTCGATTGAGTGGAGACCTAGGAGGCTGATTGGCAACGATCAGCTTTTTTACGACAAAACTCAGTCTCGAACATCAACACAGAGTTGTCCGATAGGAAACCAATTAGCAATTGTTAGGATGCATCTTGATAAGTATGTAGAGGTGCTCTTCGATTAGATCCCGCTGTCTCCCTTCCATCATCGGACAACCGATGATGAAAGGGAGATGCGAGAGAGGAGATGGGTGATGAAAGACGCACCGAAATGCGGCGCTGATACATGGCGCATATTTATCCTAGATGAACGAAGCGATTTGCGTCTACCTTCATCATGCGCACCGCAAAAGCGTGGAACTCATTGCCGGAGTTTGTTTTTCCCAATACTTATAACCTCGGTGCCTTCAAGCCCCGTGTATGATGATGTGAATAGGTACCTGTTGGATAATCGTGCTCCATCTTAGACCATATTTACCCTCCACGTCGGCCAAGATAACGGTCAAATAGGAACCTATACTACTATAAAAAAATATGTGTGTTTGCCTGTCGATAATAATAATAATTTATTTTCCTTTTTCTTCAAGGTCGTAATTGCTTGAAGTTGTTATTTCGGACTACCTCACGCAATTTCGGGTGATCTATATACAGTCATTAAAAGCCTTCCAAAAGTCCTGGTCTTCCTCATGGAGTAATGACCCCTGGTCTTGAGTGATATAGTAATAATAATAATAACTCATTCTTCATAATTTGTGCGTTGGTTCATTTTGGTATAATGGCCCCACTTTCTAATACTAGATGCAGTTAACAATTACGGTAATATTTTTCGATGCGCAACAATATTCTTTCGGTCCATTCTCCAGTGTGAAATGTAAATACGATAATAATTAGCTCCTAAATATACTAGTTTTGGAATCTTCCCACATTTCAGGAAAACGGACGGTATAACCATTGTACCTATACAAAGTAAATTATATGGTTACACACACATCTAGTTATCTTGAATTACTGATTTCCTTAAGATACATAAGAGACATATCATAAGCGTTCTTCATCTAAGACCATATTTTCTCCTAACATGGACGAGATCATGGTCAAATGCGAACATATACAATACACAATATAAAAAATGATCTTCACCATAGCGGTAATTGAAAAAAAATACAAAATAAGCTAGCCAACAAAAACTGCTATAAATGTGTATGCTACACAGTATATAAATTTCTTTACTATATCTTCCTTCGTCTTCAGTAAGTATATACTAATTTAACAATCTGTACACTACGTCAGATAATGCCTAAAAAGAATAATTATTGTTCGCGGTTTCGCTCCAGTTGTAAAAGGATATGTACGTCATGAAGTGGGCACGTTGTAATTCTTAGAAATGTCCAACTTGATTTCTACTTTAAAGTACCTAAAAGTGCATACCCGTAACGCCATCTAGCAACGCGAAGATGGACTAACCAAACGAAGAATAGTTAAAATTGTCGCTGTCATGTCATTGTCGTTGCCATATCGATGTATTTGTTAGTGAAATGCAACGATGGCTCCAACAAAACGTAGTTGGAGAGCCGTCTTTTTAGCTATATTAGTCTATCCCTTAAGGATAGTACTTTGTTCTGGATATCCCATCACATCTATACCTCCGACATTATGTATGCAAATTTTTTTGATGATTTGTACGTCACAAACCAACAAAATCTCATTCGCATTTTTAACAATAGTTAGTATTTACACTCTTGCATACACATAGAGACCTACTTACATTTACCATGAAAACATTACACTCCTTGTATGGAGAATGTTGTAATTTTAATCAATTGTCTGCCAAATGCCTACCAATTTATTATAATAGCGTCATTGACCTATACCTAAAAGTGTATAGAGCAAAAGAAAACAAAAAATATGTTTCTTACAGTTTATTGTCGCCGCAGTCTTACAAACAAAGAAGTCGATATCGACTAAAGACTATCTAAATTAAGTATTAGGGTTTTATTTAATATCACATGAGATGTAGTGGCTTAATGCCGCAGGTGGTGCTTAGTGATGGTAATCATGGCTCACGGGAGCGGTGTTGTGCACGACCGCGTTAAAACTGAAACAAGGAAAATAACATGCAATAAGCTAAATAAATTTTGATCCAGCGGCTATTGTACTAGAGACCATTGCAGTTGTTGCAAAGCAATCAAGATCGTAGTGATTGATCAGATTGTTGTGATCAGCAATAAGGTTATCTCAAGTAGTCGTAGGTCGTAGGTATGGGTAACAGTGAGCCTGAGTCTGTACTTGAACGTCCTTAAAGTGCTCTAAATTTTAAAGTATATATAAAGGGGTTTGATCAACAATTGTCAGGATTTTGCCTATACGCACTAGGTGCCTAAGGATTCTTTCTAGAATCTACAGCTACCCTAGTTTCTCTTTTATATACCCCGAGAAATCGAAATATTGTCGGTAGTATCAAAAGGATTTACGCCCTGTAAATGTCGATGTCCATTGTTGGCCACAAAATCTCTTTTATTCGATGTTCCACTTTTAAAAATAGTGTTATAGGGATAATAAGCAGAAACTTACCCATTGTGGTCATCAGCAGTATAGGTGACCTTTCTGAAGGAGCCGTCAGGTTGAAGGAGGGAGTATTCTCCCTTCACAACATCACCGTCGCGGATCTCATGCTGCTCCTTATGATCACCGGTGTGGGGGTCCGACACTGAGTAGGAGTAGTCGTATTTAGGGTGGGCCTGGAACAAATTGCGATATCGAGGTTATTCTTTATCTCCAGCAAAATCATAATAGGTCTTGCTGTTTCATGAATCAGGTGACAGACAGTTTTTGTTTGTAAGTATTTGGCGATCACTTTACAGGCATAATGAATTAAGCAGCTGGTGTTGGTTGTAGTATTCGTTAGTAAGAGGAAATTTTAGTATATTTGTATAAACTGTAATTTGTTCAGGGGCTCAATTCTCCTATTACTATCTCACCTAAATAGTCGGACACTATCCTCTCAATTTTAGATTTGTCTGACTTCGGTATATTGTTAATTTCATTAGCATGTCTGTGCATTTCCATTCTATATTTATAAATATTAGTAAACGAAAACTCACTAAATTATTTTGGTAGATTTTCAATATTCATTTTGGATAACGCCATTTCTGCTAATGGTAATACCAATTTTTTCTACTATTTTTCCGGAGCGATGATATCGAGAAGATGTCTTGAATTTAGTAGAAAACGAATTTTTGTTACAGTAGCAATGGAATTGCACTTTGAATATAGTCTTAACGCCAAGACATTGAAATAGCAGAATTCGGCCCCTGGTGATGTATTTGTTTTTTAAACTTTTATAACACTAAACATAAAGAAATTTAATTCACTAATAGGATATAAATTTTATAAAAAGAGAAGTGTTTTATAACTTAGTACGTAAAACAATTTAACTCTCAGTTTTGGTGTTAAGCAGAATTGCCTTCCTACTTATATAAAGTAATTGTCTGGTTGTCGTTAACTTTTCACTAAACAGCTGAAGGGATTCACTGACTTTCAGTAAGGAGGTAGATTGTTTAGTGGGGAAGACTACTTTTTGTATAAAAAACAATTTTGAATTGGGTTGATTAAGAAATAAAAAATTATATGGGCATTCTTAGTTGCTCAGGTTAAGTATATCAGTGTTTCTATTTAGGATTTTGATAACAAACAAAGATATACGAGATTTAACATTACAGTTGTGTGTATACTTCATTCGGAAAATAAAAAATACGGGTCCCGGGTAACAGCTACTTTAAGGTTTATGTCAACATAAACCTTATTATTGTATATATTATTTTAAAGTTTATGTCAACATAAACCTAATAATGAATTTGTGAGATATATTTAATAAAAAAACAAATGTAATTTCAGCTAGCAACTAATATGAAAATTTTAATTAAACACTGCACAAGCGTTTATGTAAAAGTAACGTAATACGCAATTAAAGTTGAGAATAGAAGCAAAACTAGATTAAGTATAGCATTACATACGCAAATTGTCAATTATGTTTTACGTAATAATGTCAGCAGGCTGATGTTATTCATTCAAGTTTATAACTTTGGTGTTTTTGTGAAGTATAAAATTAAAATAATTCATCGTTAGTTTCAAGCTAACAATATACGTAAAATGCTGTATGTATGGTCAAACTGATCAGTAAATATCAATTGATGATATAAAACAGATACAGTGTTTTGATGGTTTATATAAGATAATCTTACGTAATTAGATAGTTATTTATTCTATAAATTAGATTTATATGATTACTAGAATTTTTACTAAAAATTTCTTTTACGCGAGTTTTAATAAAATTAAAAGATCTGCTTTAAATATGTTAATCGCTTTCTATCTAAAATTACCGCTATTCAAAGAAGAAACGGTTAAAGAAAGCGTTTTTTAGTCACCGTTTTATTGAAACACTAACCTTAATTCCTAAAATACATTATTTAAAATTTAAGTCAATGGTTAGTAAATATATGTAATAGACTATGTCACCTCTTTGATTTAATGTGTTATCTCGAAAATTGCAATTTTAGCAAAGAGTTTTTTTTAATCTTCATAAATTATTGTAACGAAACGAATAACATCTGTTAATTTACAATATAAGTATTTTAAAAAATACCATGTTATTCGTTTCTACACAATTATTTTTTGAAAAATAAAAAAACTTCGAAATTTCTATTTTCAAGATAACACATTTTAGAAGCAAAGACGCGATATGTATTTCAAAACATCGATAAAATGTGCAACATCCGATATTCTGAATACGAAACAACAAACAATGGTGGTCAATTTTCAACATCACGACATGCCGTCTGTGCAATCGTCCTGCAAGTATCTGTCCAACTCCGCCGACAGTCACGACAACTGTATCCCACATCGGCAGGTTATGTAATACAAAGTAGATTATACCATTGCCCCATGGCGTTCGATTTATGACAACCTCTCGGATAGGGATCGAGTGAATTATGAGGGGAATTATGTATTTACCGCGTGAAAAGTTGTTACTTCATGTGTTGCAGAACCGTTGTCATTTTTATGCAACCGCGCAATTTCTTATGTATAAACTGAATTAATTAAAGTCGGGTAATAAATTAGTAAGCAAAATGGATGGTTTTAAAACGTAAGGTTAGGTATTTTACTTATGTAAATACTTAAAGCTTAATTCACATCTGTATTATTTGAACGATCCGTTAAATGCTGCGCGAGTCAGTGATTCGCCTATCGGATCATTTTTTGGTAATGCATTATGTAAATAATAGATCTGGATGTAGAATAAAGCTTTAACGTCACTAAAAGTTTTACTTCTTTTTCAACGAGTTAATATTAGAAAAAACCCATATTATAAACAATGCCCTTTTAGCATCCTTTCATGTAATTAATTGTACATTATTTCCTACAGAAAATAAAATAAAATCGATGATTCACTTATAACATTATTAAGTTTGCAACATTCGCTATCGAGAGATATCAGAGCAGCTGATTTATGCACGCGATCGTCTTGACACATCGAGCCATTTTAACATTTCATCGGCAAAATGTTTCATAAACGAATCTTGAAGGTATGTAATTTAAATATACCTATATTTGTTCAATATTAATTGGTTTTCATAATCCTTATATTTGAATGCTAACGATGTATGTTGGGGAGAAAATTATTTATGTGCTTGATTCGACTTATTGAGAAAATTATGATGTAGTAATAAGATTGTAAGATAAGGTAAGTGCCGGATAATGTTGATAGGTATTATGTCCAGGAAACGGCGTTCGATTGTATTGAATCGGGGCCCAACACGCGCGTTTATGCAAGCTATCAATTAGCTAGTTACTATTGTATTACGAAACTCTTCAAATATAGGAAAACAGAACCCGCTCTTGCTGCTCTACTTACGGAGATATTCGCGAAGTTTGTTTGGCCGTAACGCAACAGGTTTAATTAATATGCAATTGCGAGATTTTACGCTTTGGGTGGTGTACGCAAATGCGATCATTTTCAAATATTATGTACTACTTCTTTTAGGCTTGGTATTCACCTGCCATAATGTTATAGTTATTGACAGTGGTCAAATTAGTCTATTTGTAGATTTAAAAATAATGCCTTTAACGAATAGCCACATTAGTGTATTATGTACATTATCCGTCAATAGGCAACGTCGTTTACAATTAAAAATAATATCGCATCACAAATACCGCATTACACCCATCGTCACATCTGCGTGGAAAGGCCTATAACTGTAACATTATCCCAGACGGGGGATAACATTATCCCCATCTCTATTATAACTAAAATTCCTTGTTAAAAATATACCAAAATAATATTAGATTGAAAGGTCATTATTTAAAGTAAATGCAGATGATACGGTAAACTTTTAGCTATGTTCTTATGTGCTATTATAATTAATATAAGAACTGACGTTTGCAATTAAATAGTTGTATAACAAATACATTGTTTTATTTGTTTCGAACTTAGAAATTACAATCGCGTTGAAATGTTGAAAGGAATAATAGCTATTCAAACATAATACAAAGGAGATTTCTGCGGAAAATCGTCTCAGTATTCGCACGATGTTCATTTGTTACGTTCTTGCACACACTATAAAAACCACACACGCATTCTCGTATGTGACCTAACTTTGTTCAAAGATATTGCAATCATCATCTGCGTGAAGATTATTATCAAAATGCGTGAAAACAATGCAACCATCTCGATTCAATGTTTCTGTTGATTTATGTATCCTTGACCAAATTTTTGCAGTTCATAGTGTGTGAATGTTACGGCTGGTGTGACAGTAAGTCTAACGGGTTTTCGTAATGTTTATGAGCTTTGATACCTTGCGCTCTCATTCTACGTGCACGTATATTATTTTCATTGTCTGGAGTTACTTTGACACTTGTGGAAACGCTATGTTCGCTTACAGAATTAAATTTGGTATGTTTTAAAATGACAAAGAATAATTTATCTAAATCCAGTTCAGAACGGTGTCTATTATATATTACTATCTTTTAACATATGTCACATTAAATATAATTCATAAATTTGCTGCTTCTATAGATTAGGACAAACTCGTTTTGTTTGTATAGGATATACCTATATAAGCCAATGATGCATAAATTGCAATCTAAGACGATTTTTTCCGATTTATAGTAGCGAACATTTACTGTTAAATTTGTATTAACTATTACATTTTTATCAAACAAGTTTGCATTACAGTTTGCTCTGAAAATAAAATCTATTACCTTGGCATCTAATCTTATAAAAATATATCAACTCGCTTAACTATTCACCTTCGTAGCTTAAAGAGTCTAGTCACTATAGTCAAGTTAATGACAATCGGTCAGTCTGTTTAATTATAGAACAGTATGTATTGTTACAAAATATACAGTCTTCGCTTTTCTTACAAGCTTAATATAACTTTCTATAATAGACTTTCATTACGTAAACAATTTTACAGCTTTCAATACCTTTTAGACTAAGTAAAAATATTCCATATTTTAAATCTTTATTTTAGCTATTAATTTATCATGCAAACGCAAGATAATGGGTTAGCTTAATATATTTTATCATTTCAAATAGGTTCTTTATGGATGAGGTTTGTAGTTCAAGTAGATATATTATGTGTTTTAAAGAGCAATACGTTCTACTTATGTTTTGGTTTCTTCTCTATGGTTACTCTGAAAGATTAATTTTAATTTCATTTATCTCTAAACTATGACCACGGAATTAGGATGTCTTTACATTGTTAAGAACTTTTCTTAAAAATATTCTGTAGATAATGCGATCACGTTTACTAATTTAAATGAGAGAGAGAGAGAGGGATAATATATATATATATATATATATATATATATATATATATATATATATATATATATATATATATATATTATTACTCAATAATCTAAAATAAATTTGTATAAGTGTTATAAAAATATAATATACTAGCTATAAGTGAACGGACAGTATACTCGCCACGCTTGTCCAAGGCAGCTTGGCAGGTTTGATACATCGGTTATCTGGATGTGCAGGTTGCATCACGATGTTTTCCTTCACCGTTATTAGCACGTGGTAATTGTAACAATATGCACATTAGGTCAGAAAAATGCCTAAGTGGTGCATGCGTTCCGGCAAGGATCGAACCCGCGCCCTTTGAGTGTGGGACGCGTGCGCTAGCCATTACGCTACCACGACTTTAATTATTCAGTTGTGATTGAGATTCTTGAGTCATTTATATGAATAACATTAATAAGAATATATATTGTAATATAATATTAAGATGATTATATAATACGTTGTACAATGTTTCCGAAAAAAATGGGGGTAATCGCAAAATGTATATAAAAAAACATATGTCTTCATACTTACGTGATAGTCTACATGTGTGTCCTCATGTCCGCTGTATTGTGCGACAGGGGCGACAGCAACCGGCGCATACGCAACCGCTTCATGGCCGTAAGCTTCGCCGGCGTATCCGTGTCCTGCGATCACTCCAGCGGTCGCCACTGCTACCAGGGATAGGACTACAACGGTCTGGAAATAATTTTACACATAAGAAAAGGTCTCGCAATAGATTTTACTCTTTAAAATTATTTCATCATGAAGCCTTTTTTATTAACACCCATATAACATACTTAAAAATAATATTTAAATTGTGATTTATTCAATGCTATATACAATATATTGTAAATTAAATTATGAGCTATTAAATAAGATTATAGAATTAATAAAACTATCCAATTATATTTAATTGTAATTTTGTGAAAAATTTAAAATAATCAAATTAACTCAATGTAATTATTGTAAATACAACAAACAATTAATATAACTGCATTGAACTACTATTTATTTATCGTAGATAATTTATAACTACAAAATAAATTATTTTAAGAATAGAATATAAAATATATAGGTAAGAACTAGAGATCAATATGTCGATAACAGAGCTTTTCAAAAGCTATTAGACTGCATCGCGAATCCAGATCCAATTCAAGGCGATCCTTTCACTTAATTGTAAAACACAGGATACACTTACTTTAGCAATCATTTTGAGTTTGAGTAAGGTTTGCTTCGTCGGCACGACCACACACAACTGATGGTAAATTGTGGAGACCGTCGACTTTTATATTCGTATACCAGCATGATGCGACGAGGCATGAGGGGTCCACGCAAGAATACGGTAGTCGATAATAATATGGCAATTACGTAAAATTATCTAGTATTCTTCGTGGTTCAAGGTGAGAAAAATATGCATAGAAACAATTCATCTGAAGAAAGTAGATCATTTTTATTCAACGCGATTGGTCTGTTTAGCCAGTTTGTGATGTTATAATTTTTACTCACGATCTCAATAGCGCTTTTACGATCCTATTTATCTTGGCTTAGAATGATAAATAAAATACGCAACTAATGCCAGCTGCCAAACTACAACACATTTTATCTGTTATTTATTTTTATGGGTAATAACATTAACAGAACCACAAACACAGGAATTACATACTTAGCATATATCAGTTTTCTTCTAAGGACGTTATACTTTAAGAGGCTAATATATATTATATTTTGCTGTAGAATAAGAAATTTAAGCGGAATATGTGAGCTTAAAGCATTTTTGACGGCTTTTGTCCTGTAATGTATTATACTATTGCTTCATCGGGGATAGTGTTATAGTTATTGATAATTTCACGCAGATGTATCGATAGATTTAATGCATTACTTGTGATGCAATATTGTTATTAATTGTTAATGATGTTAAATTTATTATGTAATGTAATGATGTTTTAACGTTATAGATAAGACTCACAAAGTAAATAACTATAACGTTATCGCAGCTGAAAACCGAGCGTTAAAATAATTCTATGACATCTGTCATATATATGTAGTATACTGCCACTGCCAGTCGTAAGCGATGGCTGCCAATTTCATTTATAAGATTCGGATATATGAAATTTTCAAACATATTTGATTACTACAAAGGTAGGCAGTTTAAAACTAATATTATCTATACATAGGCGTAAAGTGATCGGTGTAGTTAATGTATGCTTTAAAAAAAGTATTACATCTCATACTAGAATCGGTAATTAATGTGTGTTGTCAAAACTGTTTGGAATTTTTAATTAGATATACAACAAATAAATTATGAATGTAGGCTGGCCGAGTGTGTTACGTTACAATGCTCGTTAAAATAATAAATTAGGACTAGTTCTTCTCTAACCCCATCTTGTTAGAGCAGCAATTAAACGCAAGTAGCGAACTGGAGCGTTTCTACTAACTAGAGCGGTTGGGTACCCAAAAGACAAAATAATCACAGTAACCTTGCCAAGGGGCGTGATCGTACAATGAGTTGTTTTCATCACAAACAGTAATTACTCATTTTATTGAGGTTTTTTTTTGTTTAAATTGTTCGAGACAAGGCCTAACACCGATGAGTCAATAAAAATTAAAATGCTCTTGCTCAATCTTTCTCAATTAATTTTTCTGACAGCTATTGTTTAATGAAAATAGAAGCTATAAAATGATAAATTGTTTTCTCTGTCTGTTACACCTGTGATGTGACCCTTTTCAGTAAAGATATATAAATATAATAAAGTTGAGATGAGTTTCCGCATATTTGAACGTATAATCAAGCTATCTAATTCAAAAATATTTTTGGGTTAGATACCATGATTATGTGGAAAGTTAGTAGACTATAAAATCACGCTATTAATTAAATAAGTGCAAGTAAAATCACGAGGCATAGCTAGTAATGCAATATAATATATTGCAATACAATAGCTCAAATTGGTCTCGTCGGTACTACCTATATTACAAGGTCTACTTACCAAAAATACATGGATGGATTAAATGTTCGTTCCAGCCATCTAAGAATCCAATCACTGGATGAGTATTGAATACTAATTTATAAATGCGATAGTAAATAGGTACATTTGTAACTTTTTGTACAATAAACAGCTGGATGGTTCTTAATAAATTTAGCAAAGACATAATAGTGTATACTGGAGGCCAGTGCCGTAAATAGCTCTTTAGGCGCCCTATGGAGCTTCTATACCTGCGCCCTTGTTTTTTTAGATGTTATAGGTACCTTAGCTAGATCAATGCTATGTATAAGCCTACTTTATTTCATTCAGGGTGATAAAATAACACACAAGGACCTTGGTGTTGGTGGACCAATTATCCAATATTTTGGAAGAAAAATCTATTTTTTTAAAGAACTAGGACACAAATACGCTTGTGCGCTGCCAAAAAAATGAGCGCGATGTTTTGTCTAATTTAACAGACGTTTTTGATGATACTGGCATGTAGGTACGTATGTGTTGGAATCGAGCACTAGGGGCGCAGCGGGAACTTATCAGGAGCAGACCGTGAAAATAATAGTCCTGCCTGGTCAGGCCATTCTGGCGCCCCCAGAGTCTACGCCCTGTGCCTGGGCACCGATGGCACCGCCCTATTTAAGGCACTGCTGGAGGCAGATGAAGGGTATGTTTATCTCAAAATACAATTTTGGAAAAACTTGTATTAGTCGCCCATAATTTTTCAAGTAAAGGAAAATGGAAATATATATTGACGCTTTTTGGTACTTATAAGAAATACATATTTCAGCGTTACAACTGTGTTTTTATTTTATTAAGAAAATTAAAAATTCAGACAAAGTGGCGGGTAACGTTTCTTTTGGTATAAATAATTATGTGTACCAATTATTTTCAGAAATCATAACGTTTATTATTATTATTGTGACAATAAATCGCTTTATGTACAAGTATAAGGCGACCTGCTGTGGAATATCTTACTTTTTAGGAAAGAACAATCCATTTATGACCGCACCATTACTTACGATTACATGAGTTAATAACCACACAAGAATGTTAATAACCTCCCAGAGAATAAAGCTTATTTATTCCAACTTTTACATAGAAAGGTCTACTAAATATTGCTAAACATTTAAATACAAGAAATGAAATATGTGTCACTCGTGACCAATTCACTCATAATCTTGCACCAGATTTTGACAAATCAAGATCCACGTTGATCGCAAGTTACGTATATTATGTTGTTTTGTATTGCTTCCGTCATCTGATAAATAATGACGTAAGTTAGGGCTGAATATGCAGTTTATGCTTTTACACTTAAATTATACAAACTATCCCAACATTAATTCAGATCAGTTGCTCTCGTAATTCTATTTATTGGTACTGTATCTAAGATAAGTATAGACTTAGTAATTGTATTGTATGACATCAGACTCTGAGATGTACCTAGTTACTTTCATCTTCTGATTTTATGATTTACGAGTATTAATATTATATAGCTACACAATATTCAATCGTAAATACATTTTACAACAGAGCTTTTTTTTACTAAATGCCTGCGTCTTAAGGAATCAACATTCAAATTACAATCTAATCTAAAAAATAAGACTAATACATAATTTAAATGTGTCCTTAAAATACTAGATTTAATTAGTTATAATAAGAATGTGTCCAATAACACTTTTCTTATTGTCTCTATTAAGGAGAAGACACTTTGATTGTGTGTTCTTTATTACATCAGAGGTTGACACAATTTATTTGTGTTTTTCTATTATATATATCCATCCAATGCAAGGCTTGGATCTAGCCTTCTGAATAAAATGGACTATATACCCGCATAACTTGTCCAAGGTGGGTTCGCTTATTTGGTAATTTTAATAATCACATATTTTCATGGGACATTTTTCTTCACCATAAATTTGTGATAATTTAATATGTACAGTAGACCCGCTAAACTTCCCAAACTTTTTTCTTTCTATAATGTTTTGAAACTATGTCATTGAGTTATGCGTGTATCTTAAGCACTAGACCACCAAAGCTTAAAAAAACAAGTAGTTGTGAAAAAATAGCACGCATTAACATAACGTTCAAGTTCAACATAAATCAAGAATAGCGGAATATATTTAAAACAGAAAAATATAACACAATTATAAAATATTTTAAGACAAAACCGTTATCGCCTTATTTAAATACAGTTACATTATATTAGCGTAATTAAAGAAGCACTAGAATTCATAAAAATAAAAACAATTCGAAATATACTTATTTCAAGCAAAGTTTTGAAATTAACTCCCAAAAAATGCAAGATTGCAATTTTCATAATATAATTGTTTTGTAAATACAGCGTTATTTCATTTTGTATCTGACAGCTCGCTAACAAGCTTGCTAATGAGATATCGAAAAATTACTCGTACTAGTAAAATTATCTTTGTTTTTCTGTTGTTATTTGATGTATATTGAACGAACGATCTTTGCTTGAATCTTCTTTTTTATGTTTATGGCTTGACAACTAGGCCTTTAAGCCAGGCGCAGTTGTATTGTAGGCTACAATCGACACCATTCACCGGAGTTCTTGTGAAAACTCGAAATGCCACATTTGACTACATAGTTCAAAAACACATAATTACTACTCATAAACCATCAATATCCTACAATATTATTCATTTTAGAGTAATTTTACACATTTTTAGAAAATAAAACTACACAGCACGATGTCCCTTCCAGTTCCCGCCAAAAACTCCGCTTGAATCTTCTTTTTCATCGGTAGAAAAATTAAACATATAACATATGGAAGATTTCTATTTATGCATTGCATAGGGTCCGTATGTGGAAGTCATTTTCAATAGTCAATGAGGGTCGAACTGTTGACAATTTAGCGGTTTTGTTGCCGGATCCAACGCTTTTTCGTTTATTAGAACGCTCAAAAATAATTTAGCCCTTAGTGCCATAATGAGCGCTATTTTAAATTATATTACTCTTCACCAAAATATTTTTCTCTCTCTATGTATATATACAGTATAACTTCTGTACAGTGTAGAATTCTAAATATGTTTAAAATATTTTTTTATGCTTTCCACTGTTTTGCATTGGGTATTTGACAGCCAAATCAACTGAGTACACATTTTATCATCGCACAAAACATCATAACCTCCTTGATTTTGTATGAGAATACTGGATTATGACGTCACAATTTTTACGAGTCAAATAGCATACTAATTATGGTTTAAACTATAAAAAAAGTCTATAATGAACTATTGTAAGTAAGTAGATAAGATGTTTTGACGACTGCTCTTTTATATGAATACTATTTTAGAATTTATTGTATTATTAATATGTATTTGAAATACACAATTCTTCAATGCGCGTGGACTGACAAGCCCTTATTCGATTTTATTACATTACTTTTGGGACTTCAGTAAAACAGTGAAATAAATTGATAACAGTTTAATTAAATTAAATTAAGCAAACGAGTAAACACATTTAAATTAAAAGAGATAAGAATTTAATGATGGGTAGTGATGTAATGCGCTGGGGCAGCGTGAACAGCATGGATCAGAGGCGCGGCATGAACCACTGGGGTTGCATGAATGATGGGCGTTGCATGGACGACTGGGGCTGCATGGACGACTGGGGCGGCGTGGACGACAGGTGCATGGATTACCGGAGCAGCATGGACAATTGGTGCAGAATGGACGGCTGAAGCGGCTGCGTGGGAAGCGGGAGCAGGGGAAGGTGGTGCGGCATGAGGATCGGGCTCAGAGTTGTGCACGATGGCGTTGAAACTGCAAAAAATTACATCATTATTTATTTAAGTATACAGATGCTTAACTAGAGAATTAAACTATGAACGTGAATCTATTAATTTGTTAGACAAAAATAAAAATATTTTATGCTCCAGTTATTGTGCGTCATAACTTTCAACGAAAATCAGAATTTATTGTGTACATCTTTAAGGGCATTGCGTAATCATTCTATTTTGTAGGGTTTCGTTGCCAGTCAGGCAAAAATTAATCCATCCGTCTGTTTGTGTATGTCACATTCATTTTTGTCGGAAACTGGGATTACATAGATAAATTTTGACAGAAAGGTATAATAGTCCATTTAGCATTACAATGTTAAGTAGTGAAATTGCGAAAAAATTAAAGATTAGGGGAGCCGCCATACATGTAAGTGTGCCAGGTTAGTCTAATCTTGAAAAACTATAATAAAATTTCTTAATAACTTATGAAATGAAGTCAATAGGTGGCGAGACATTAGCTCCGAAGGTCGTATAAATTGCATCCCCTTCTCTAACTTTTAAACTATCAAACAGAAAATTCTGGAAAAAATTAAAGCGGTAGAGCTAAGAAAAGTACTTTCAATAAAAATTATTTAAAAAAATATCTGTTAAGTAGTTTTTGATATATGGAGTATTTTCCATTAGAGCTTTTGCATTTGGTTCCATAGTCAAATAAAAGCAGTCAAAGTTTATCATCTCTTCGGAGACCATCATGCGCGTACTGTTAAGCACTAACGTAAGTACTTTTAATTAAAGGACGAGTTTATTGATTAACGCCTAATAATAAATAGCGCTATCAGCTGACACCCATAATGCACATAAGTAAACAATTACATGCTTGTTGTTGTATAACATACGTAACAAACTTGTATTGAAGTACAATCGAGTTTGTATGCGTGCATCGAAATTGCACCAGTTTAAAGGAATCTACTCGTAAGATTGTATCTAGTTTATTGACCAGAACAACACTTGAGTTAAGATTGAAAATTAGCAAAATTGCATGTTAATACATTATTAGTTCCGCTAGCAGAGATTCGCAGATAGTTTCTATGCTTTACGCTGGCCTTAACATAGTCGGAGCTTTTACGTAATATGACAGAAGATCAACTAAGTTTATAATTATGAATGGACTGGATGTGAGTGTGCAACGAAAAGAGAGCAGGTATATCCGCATTGCAGTAAGTCATTAAACATTGATCAGAATTGATCAAGATTTCTGTAGCACTGATCAATTAAAAATTATGTATGTTCAATTTACTTTTAATTAAAATGTTAAGAAGTTTATTATTACTGTTGATGCATTCCATTTTTTACCAGCAATGAGCTAATGTTATTTTATAAATGGTAATGTCAAGCCATCGTCATATTATTGGCAATTAAAGCCTGAAGTCGGTATTTTACTTTTTCTGCTTCACTTCGCATAGTTTTTAAGATCATTCTCTGTTAGACCGTTGGCATGTATATCAATTACCTCATATGACGGCAAGTAAGTATTTACTTTTTATCGGTACCTAAGGGTGGCGGCATGACTAACTTTTTATGCAACTTGCACGTCTTACAGTTGTAATGCTAAATCACAATTTAATTAATAATTGATTTTTTAATGTCTCGTGGATATTTTGACAAAAATAGAACCTTAATGAAAATTAGATTATAATGTCATTCAAATGTATTTTTTCAACGATAATGAAAATAAGATATAAATCAAAAGTTTAATGAGAGAAAACATGAGATTTCTAACAAATAAATAGTAATAATAATAAGTATTCTCACCCATTGTGATGGTCAGCAGTGTACTCGACCTTGCGGATGGAGCCATCAGGTTGGAGCAGAGAATACTCTCCTTTCACAACATCACCGTCGCGGGACTCGTGCTGTGACTTATGATCTCCAGTGTGAGGATCTTCTACGGAGTAGGAGAACTCATACTTGGCGGGAGCCTATAAGATCACATTACATTTCATACATACCATATAAAAACAGGGAATAGCATATAATATACTATTATATAACATCATATAATACTTAACTATACTGATTTACGGTGTCATCACCGTAAATCAGTATAGTTATGTACTTATTATGAACATCATCGTTTTGAAAAGTATTTTTGAAAGATCCTGTTAAATGAATGTTACACACATAAAATAGAGATAATCTGTGGCCATAGATATTGATTGATGGATTGGGACCTGCTTATTAATCTAAATAATTAGAATTTCGTGGTACATTAATTTTGTAGGCATATAGAAAAACCAACTAATGATGTTTTTGATAAATATAGCATAATCCCGATCAGATTTTGATAAATTACTTACATGAACATTACAAAACTTCAATAGGGTATCGTAACAAGGAGCTTGCACAATAAACATTTAATTGGGTTATATTAGCTGATCACATTTTTAATCATAGTAGTACTGGTACCTAGCTGGCCTTTCACTTGCTTTGTCCATTTTGTCTGTTACAATACGCTTTAGATTTTTGAAATGCATGCTCTTATTTCCGCATATCATAATGTTTAAAAGCAAAAAAGTAAAGAAAGTCGAGGTCGACATATCATGAATAATATCAGTAACTGAGCGTTCAACTGTTGGGTTGGGTTCATATCTGAATTAACAATATAGAATTTTTATTCAAGATTGGCTACAAGACGAATCTCACATTCAATTGAGATGGGCTGAGTTCTTTACGACTTCTTTCGTCAGCAAGTGATGATAATAAAAATTATCTAATTTTATCTCTAGATTATGCGATAAATTCCCTTTAATATGATCGAAGCGATCGGCCTTTAATAATATCACGATAACTGAGTAACATTATAATAAAAATGGTTTGTTTAAAAATTGCTAACGTCTATAAAAAATAGTAGCCACAGAATTTAAAAATTAATTAGACTTGCAAGCTCCAAAACTCAATACCGTGTCAGTGTTCTTTGTTGACAGAAAGTGGTTAGACCGTCTATGGTCATTTGCAACATCAGAAATGCTACTTGAGTCGCCTAGTTGTTCTTCTACGTATCTTTACTAGATATGGTAATTTTGTAGATACTTCAGACTATAAATTTATTAGTTTATTCTTGAAATTGTTAAAATGAAAATGCACTCTTATAAATTTTGATAGTCATACATTTGGAGAACTTTTAGTTAAAATGATAAAATGTACTTACGCGTTCTTCATATTCGTCAGCATGTCCAGATGAAACGGCTACAGGAGCAACATGCTGTACGATAGGAGTATGGTGGATGGCTGGAGCAATATGTTCAACAACTGGGGAAGCATGAACAATAGGAGCACTGTGCTCAAGGTACGACGTTTGATGTATCAAAGGAGCAGAATGGACGAGAGGAGCAGCATGTTGGTAGTAAGTTGCTGTATGCTCCTGTGCTGGTATGAAGTGGTTGGTAGATTGATGGTTGTTCTCATCATGGCGAACGATGCTTTGAGAAGATACAGCGTGACCGTGGCTGTCATCAATAACACCGGCGTGGCAGTACGCCATCAAGGCCCAAATTATTACTACCTGAAAATTAAATAGTCATTAATAATATTCCTTAGACAAAAAATGTTTACTCAAAGTAGTTCCTAATAAAAAGAAATAAGTAGCCAATTACAATGGAGTCTCCTGGAGTATAACAGAATCATGGTTGATTTTTGGCAACGTTTTGTACATAGATAAGCTTGTAAAATCTTCTCTAAACAGATTTTATTCATTTACTCTGAACAATGAATAAAATCTGAGCTATGAATGTCAAAGAAGCAAATGAGGTGTGTAAGAATAAGCCTGAATGGCGCTCTGTTGTTCGTGCCTACCCCGCAAGGGAACTGGCGTGAAGTTATGTATGTATGTACTCTGAACAGTCTCTAATTAATAAAGGGATTAATAAATATCTCACTTTAAGTTGCATGTTGATGTTGTTCAGTGAACTCTGGGATTCGTTTGATAAGGTTCCCAAATGCGTTGTACTTTTTATACTTATCGGGAAGCTGTTGAGGTGCATGTCATTCGATCTGACCGGACCGGCCCAACATATGACACCGGTATACACGATCACCTTTACACCTTTACGTTACGTCATTGCAACGACGTTTTTATTTTTATTCAAGGTTAAGTTAAAGCTAAATGCACAAGCCCTTAATAAAAACTTCCCAGGAATGCAGTTGATTTTTATACTGTCGATGTTTTGGATTATATGATTCAAGTAGACATATATTTTAAATATTAACAGGAATGATGACTATAATAATAATATTCTTCCAGGTTGCCCCTCGCCAGTCTTGGCAAGTTTAGGGGCCCATGCAGTGAGTGGCGAGTCACCGTCTGTTCATTTTTTCCATGTTCCTTCAACATTTCGACGGGCAGACGCTATAATCCCCTAAAATAGGCCTACACTTACCGGGGCTTGCCCTTGGTGCATTTTTATATAGTGTATACAGGGACAATAGCCGGTCAGTGTCAAGCCACATTTACATTAAATTGTTCAAGGGGCCTCTACTTGTTGGCCATCTCAAGAGCCCATGCAAGCCCTCCAAAACTCTGGGCCATTTTTATGGCCTGTAGTCTGCAGTGACATACATGTTATACTAATCGTGCTACCTGCAGGGCGGCTTTGTGGCGAACTCTTAGGTGCATAGCGCCTGTTACGACGTCTCTTAGACGTGGCCCCCGCCTTCATGCTTGCCTCAGTCAGCTAGTACGGAGTGCAGATCGCTACAGCTAAGACTTAAGTTCCAGGGATGGAAGTGATAAATGACATAACATCGGAATCAGCTTCGGTTAATCTGCAGCCCACCTCTCGACACCCCTTAGCCACTCATACCCATGTTATAACAAATGATATGCAATTTTATACATTTAAAAACTATAAAGAATATTGGTGATGGTTATGGGCGATGCCTTATACGCGTAGGTAAGAAAGCAGCACTGGGTTGTACCGAGTGCTCCAGTAAACTATTGCGCAAGCGTAGGGCTAATTCACACCAACATTTTAAAATTAAAACTTACTTCAAAGAGCACGTTATGGCTGACGTTTTACAGATGTGTATAGACGACACATCTATAAACCATAATCTTTTAGCGTTGTCGTAAACTTTCTTCCTTTATTTTACTATTCAATAATAATCTTATACTTGAATCACGATGTTTATTTCTCTATTTACGTAATTACTCCCTTACTATTTGAAACAGATTTTAAATAAAATGTTATGAGAACAAACTACCACAAATTTCAACATGTAAATTTATCTCAGCCTTTTTGAAAGAAACAAAAACTTAATAAAATTAATAATTATTTAAAATTTTTGACTTATGTGGCCTAAAACGAATGTTTTACATATTAAAACGTCAGAGTAAAAAAAATGAGCGCCATCTAGTCTCATGTAGGATGTGCAAGTGTAAGTGTATTGCTGTATGCGGAATAAATGTTTTGGAGAACTGTTCCGTAATTCAGCACGTGAGTTTAAGGAAATTTAAAAAAATGACATATTTTGACCTACATATTCGAGATATCATAAATCATTGTCAACATAAGTTGTGATGTTTACTATGATAGTAATTAGTGTGATTTTGAAATAAAAGCTTTAACGCCCTGTGTTAATTAACAGAAAAAATATTTGATTAAAAGAAGCTAATCTAATCATTACAAACCTGTCAAGTTGGCCATTATTTGATAGCTATCGTCTAATTAAAACGAAAAGATTTTTGCTTCAAACTCTACTCATCTGACCACATCCTTGATAAACTATAAAAATCACTGCTCACGTGAAACTTGGTATTATTACATTCATATTTAGTTATTTTTTTAGTGAATTTTAAACTCGAATCAACGTTAAAATTAAACAACATGGATATACTATGTTTGTAATAATTCACTGATATAAAATAGAATATTGTTAAAGGGGAAACAAAGTTCATTTTCTCAACATTTTGGTCAGGTTGTAACTGCTTGGTGTGACTGCGTCTTAATTGCATATTTTTCCAGTTGATGCATGTACATGCGTGTCGGTTTGGCCGCACAGCTTCGAATATTCTGTGAAGGTCACCGGTGGTAATTATTGACCAACATTAATGAGACCTCTTGGCGACCATATTTTATCCTTATTGTATTTTTGGAAATTGCCTTGTTAATTTTATTTGTCAGGATGCCGTTATAAAATTAATGCAGTGCTGAAGAAGCATTACAGAGCTTAAAAATAATAATTTATATTATAAAAAAACATTAAGTGGTATTGGTTTAGTAGTTAACGTAAACTATACTAAATCAATACAAAAATCTGCATCTCTTTTCAATATCGTGGATTCGAATCCTGGGCGGGGGGTGAATGCACCGCTTATAATTAGTAGTAGTTTTTCTATCATAATTGTCATGTTGTTATAATTATCACATGTAAAATTGAAGGTAAATATTGAGTTGAAATCAGCTGGTAAAGATTACCAACATGTGAAATCCGCTAGTCTACCTTGACTAATGTGATGAGTTTAGCGCCTGTTCCCTTAAAACATGGAGACGCTTAGCAATAGTGCATAAATGGGCTGATGTTACAGAAACTTCATAATCTATGACTAAGACGATAACAGACATCTCAATAACTGAAGCAAATGTAGATTGTGGACCTAATAGGAATTGAACCACATAATTAGTCTATTTACTTGATTAAAATCTAGTTTCATTGTAAAGATGGTTGTAATGACCTTGCGGTTACAACCGTGACGGAATTATATCAATATTATTCATGTCTAGTTGTGTATGTGTTGTTATATGGAAATCGTCATAACGCACGCAAACACCCGTGTAAAAAAATATCATATATAGTTATGTATATGATCCCTCTGAGTATGTAAGTTATCGAGGTGAGAATGCTTTATGGATATCAGTGGAGAAAGGGTGAGGTAACGTGGGATTCGTACACCGTACAGGGTACATCAATCTTCCGAGCCTGTGTCGTGGGAGTGGCTGAGGCGCGACCCAAATCTGGCAAATGTTGACCCGCTCGCGAGAGCTTAAGAACGCTTTAGGAAAAAGGTAAGCTTATGTCGAAGTGCAGTCAAGTAGAAGTCCAATTTTGCTAGTTTGATTGAGGATGACGGATCATGTTGCCCCAAATGCTACCCACAGCAATGACCTAAAGACCGGGGCTGCCATGGAAGTATTTCTGCGCGCTTTAATAATTTGTAAGAGAAGAGCCGGGAGGATTTAAAAATCGTTGCATGGCTATAATTTTTTTAAGATGTCGCTTCTCCTTGTCAGATGAAATACATAATTAAATATTTATATTGTATACATAGCGTGCATATTAAACATAAGCTAAACTAAATTATAAATAAGAACTATGATAAAAACTAATAATAAACTAAACTATAAGTAAAAAATAGACTCCAGGTCGCTGTCGGCGGGGAGAGTGCCCAAAATGCTGGCCGCATTTCCATGTTGGATGGTAATGTTAATGTTATGTTATGTAGCTACCGCGCATTTAGCCTAAGGTTAGTATCAACAGCGATATGTATATATGTACCTATTAGTGCTCCTACTGTTTTAATGGGTAACAAACTATTTTACAACTATCCAGTACTAGGTGAGTGAATAATATATACCTAAAAGGAACTGCAATCATATTTTTAAATACAAATAGCGGTGTATTATTTTTTATTTTAAATGGTACTCTTTTTCAGCCCATTGATCTCCACACCTGGCCTCCTTTTTAAGTTTATGTCATATAATATGCCCTGCCTCCGCTTCTTTCATCCCGCCTTTGCTGAAAACCTTGAGTCGGTATCAGTCTGCCGTGCTGGAGTGCGTCCTAAACGCCACCTTTATCGAGACACGGCATAAATTCCAGGACATACAATTAAAAAGGTCAACAAAGGGGAAGTTCAGTATGAAATTTATTTTCGCTACAATGTAAAGAAACGTTCAAATCTTCAGTTGTAATTCTCATAAATTATTGTCCCGGTATCGATAAAAAGGCGGTGAATTTTGAAGTTTTATAAGATAAATTATCCGAATAAGGCTTTGGTCAATCTTCTGAAACTTGTGCAATAACCGGACCATAAATCATGAACTCGGAAAGGGTCTTTGTTTCGCAATAAATGTTGAATAAAATACGTATAACATCGTCTCCATTAATGTATTCTTTAAAGCTACATGAGGATAATAAGACTTGAATGAAAAGGTAAATAAATATATTGGCGTATACATAGATAATAAAGCCCTACAAATTTACCATACATAAAAATAACATAATCTTCGTCATTTCAGTCCTCAAGTTTCGATGGATTTCAATATCTTTATGTTGAATCCAGTAATATATATATATATATATATATACATACATATACATATATATACACACACACACACACACACACACACAAACACACACACACACATATATATATATATATATATATATATATATATATATATATATATATATTTAATTAAAACTTAATAAAAAGGTGCCCAGCCTTTTGGACGGCTGCGGCGGCCAGCGGTCAGCCGCTCCTTCCCGACGACAGTGTGCTTGTTTTTTAATATTAGTTTTATTCTAACACATACTCGTAAGTCCCTATAGTATATATATGTACTATACCTATAGTATATATATAGTATATAGTATATAATGCCTTATTTGTTAAAACTATATACAAAATAATAAATAGCCTTAATTTTTTTATGCAGTATAATAGAAAATAATGTGGCATCCGAAAAATATTCAGAATTTTGTTTTGTTAAATAATATTGTTAATTATTGTTAATAATATTTAATTATTGATTTAATTCAGAGCCGGGGTACAACGTTAAACGAGTTTAAAAATATGTCGTTAAGCTGTTTCTAGTCGTTTTTGGGGTTCAAGAGAAGAGATAGAGAAATATCGAGGATTGCTATTGTCAGGACTCCAAATAGAATTTAACAGGTACCATAGCAGTTTCACATCGACAACGAGTTTCAGTAGTCACCAAACTACGATAGGTCTGAGTTGCATCCAGATTTTCATAGCTTAGGATTTCTTAATATAGTTTGTTTTTCTGTTTCGTATGATCATGCGTGCATGATAAGGCACTTGATTCTCATTATGTTTAGTTAAATATATTTCGTAAAAAGGTTTGCAAAAACCATCATCTATAATAAAAATC
The DNA here is from genome assembly GCA_019925095.2 of Dendrolimus kikuchii. Lineage (NCBI taxonomy): Eukaryota > Metazoa > Arthropoda > Insecta > Lepidoptera > Lasiocampidae > Dendrolimus > Dendrolimus kikuchii. The sequence goes on along the minus strand of CM034393.1, from coordinate 9,693,469 downwards.
GTGGTAAGTCGTGGTAGCGTAATGGCTAGCGCACGCGTCCCAGACCCAAAGGGCGCGGATTCGATCCTGGCTGGAACGCATTCACCGCTTAGGCAGTTTTCTTACCTAATGTGCATATTGTTACAATTACCACGTGCTAATAACGGCGAAGGAAAACATCGTGATGCAACCTGCACATCGAGATGACCGATGTGTCAAACCTGCCAAGCCGCCGTGGACAAACGTGGCGGGTATACTGTCCGTTCCCCTATAATGGGAGGCCTGAGCCCAGGAGTGGGACATTTATGGGCTGCTATTATTATATTATTATATATATAATAAAAATCAATTGCTGTTCGTTAGTCTCGCTAAAACTCGAGAACGGCTGGACTGATTTGGCTAATTTTGGATTTGAATTATTTGTGCAAGTCTAGGGAACGTTTAAAAGATGAGTAAATATGAAAAAAATGCTTGGAATACAGTAAAAATAACAATTTCGCTTTTCCTTACAAAACTATTCCTACCTGCCAAACATTTGATGTTCGTCTCGTCGTTCAGAAATCAAATTAAATTTAAAAGTGAAGTATTTTTTTCATTTTTTTGGTTTTGAATGTCAAACGTTTGATGTTCGTTCCGATTAAGTTTTCACTACATTTTTTACTAAAGTTGAAACATTCGGCAATTATCATTCAGCTTTTTTATTTATTGATTCTGAAGCGGTACGAAGTTTGCCGGGTGGGTCAGCTACTATACAATACATTCGTGCAGAATTTCTCATTTCCTTTTCAGACAACTTAATAATCCTTTACCTCCAGCTTATTTAAGAATATATAATTAGTCTGTTTCTTAAAAGTAACTTGCAAGGTTTTGAAAGTTCTCCTCTCATATTCATCAAGTGCATTGTTAACAGCTTTTGCCGCTTGACCTCAAAGTATTTTGGGTTAATGTACTGAACCCTGTTATTAAATTAATTGGTACAGGTTACTAATATAGGCTGATTTTCGTATGTTTCTGAATGTAAGCTTGCTTTATAAAGACAACACATGTTTTAATTATACAATTATTTTTATAGGTAACACATTCCTCAAGTTAAAATATGAACATTATAATTTATTTATTATTTATGAAATAAGTTTTACTTCATTCGGAAAGTAAAAAACAGATAATTAGTAATTATAAAAGGTTAAGTAGAGTAATGTATTGTAGTATTAGCTGCGCCCCGCGGTCTACCCGCTTGGTGATGGAAAATCGTTATATTTTTGATAATTCCACTATATCTTTATAAATTATAGCCTATGTGTTAATCTGATATATAAGCTATATTATTGTAAAGTTTCATCAAAATCCATTTAGTAGTTTTTGCGTAAAAGAGTAACAAACGTACATACATCCACACATTCTTACAAACTTCCGCGTTTATAATATTAGTAGGATTGGAAGTATAAAATTAAAGTAAATCTGGGGATAAACAAAATTAAATGTAACTTCATAAATTTTTATTCTGATTTTTATTTCGTTTCACGTCTTTCATGATTTTTTGTTTCATATTTGAATATTCTTCTGAATCGCTTATTCACACTCAATTAATCACTTTTGTTAATTAATTTGAATTTGTTGCACAGTTGGCCTAGTTATGTCAATATGTATGGGAAGTGTTACATTTCTAAACACTAAAACAGATCTAGTTATGCAGTCTCGTAACGATATCCCAGTGATCTCAATTGCTAAACGTTTTGCATGTATAGGGTTTCTGTAATATCTATAGTGTGCACATTGGTTTTGATCAGCCCTTTTAACCTTCGAAAGTATAAGAAAGGCACTGTTCTTTAGTACCATCGGGCTTCGCCTGCTACAATGTTACAGCTATTGACTGTGGCCAATAGCGTCTTATTTATAGTGTTAAAAATAAAGCCGTTAATGAAGTTACTTTAGTATATCTGTCAATAGATATTTAGCGTCATCAACAATAATAACAATATCACGTCACAAATAACCCACCGCTACATCTGCATGAAACGGCCTATAACCATGACATTATCCAAGATATTTTATATACATACATTTTCATACATCATCATCATTCATTTTCTAGATACAAATATTTTCGTCATATACGCTGTGGCTATAGTAGCAGTAAGGTAAAGTCTACATGACGTTACACAGAGGTGCAGTAAAAACGTGCAACAACTGCATATACAAGATAAGGGGTGGTCGTCATGCATGTTCTTTTTTTTAAATCTATATAATAATTTGTCTATAATCTATATAATCTTTTCTTTTCAATCTATATAATCATTTGGAATATTTTTAGGCAGATCTTGGAAAAATCGTGTTGCTTATTTAAACCCATATGTGGGAAGGTATAAGCTTCTAAAATCCAAAGAATTCCACGCCCATTCTTCCTCCAATTTGAAAGTATGAAGTGGAAATTAAAAAGATAACGCATTACACCGTTAGAAACACTTTCAATGAAAAATTAGTTAATATTTAATTAGTAGTTTTTGAGATACGGGGTGTCTTAGATTGAATGTTTTTCTGTAGCTATTTTAATTGATAAAAACAGTGAACGCTTGACACGGGCTACCGTGTTACCTCTGTATTAGGGATGGGCCGAAATTCGTTTTACATTCGGCTTGACCGAATTTCGGCAGCTTGAGCCGAACTTCGGCATTCGGCCAAAATTCGGTTTAAATGCCGAACATTCGGTGCACAGAAAAAATAAAATACCTACTTGTACTATTTTGACTGAAGTTAATAGAAATCATATCTATCATAATCGTAATATAAAAATTGGCATCTATACCTATATACTTATGGTCATGTATTTTAGTTAGAAACATGTAAATATTAACGTGCAATGTGATAAAAAATAAATAAAATTAGTTCTTGATTGAGTCTTTGCCTAATGAAATAGACATCAAATTAAAACAAAAATAAAATTAACTTATTATTCCTCTAAGAAACATCAGTAAGTAGTGCAACTTCTTAATTATAATACGTAACTTGAATAAAAAAAACGTGTCTAAGGGACATCAGTAATTATAACTTTAATTTTAATTGAAATCACTTTTAACGATTTAAACATTATGAATTTAGAATTATGAAATGATGATTCTTTCAATCAAAGGTCTAAAAATCTAAAATAAAAAATTTCCTGCTGCCGGGCAGCCTGTCGTAAGAAGCGAAATTATAAGCCACAGTCAGGTGGTAGGGAATTTGCCCGACTGGATGGCTACCACCCCTGGTTTAAAGTATGTTGCCATAACAACCTTGAGTTGTGTTCCGGCATTAGTGACCAGGTTCCAGTCTCCCTTAAGAGAGCAGCAGCACATTTGTAGCACCTTTGGTGTTACAAATGTCCATAGGCGATGGTAACCGCTTTCCATCAAGTGGGCCGTCTGCCTGTCTGCTGAACTCCTGCAATAAAAAAAAATCGGTGTTATCAAGTTGACTTTGTCAACAGGTCACGATGTGTTACTCTTCAGAAAGCGTGGCGAAATAAAACTGAAGTTCGGCCGAATTTCAGCCGAATTTTTCGTTTTAACCGAATGTTCGGCCGAAGTTCGTATTCGGTTCAAACCACATTCGGCCCATACCTACTCTGTACACATTGTTTTTCCTTAGAAGATCATTATAGTATAATACACAGACAAATTTCGCAATCCGTTACATTATTTAACTACGAAATGCTTTAGTCAACTGAAGGAACATCAAGTTCGTATTAAAGTAGAAAATGTTTGCTATCTAAACACTAATTTCAACTAAAATGTTATCTCTTAAGAAAAAACAAGGTATAGAACCTTTCATAGCTCGTGGACTGCCACGCATTTGTCCGATTTATCAGGAAAGTTTTAAGATAGTCAAAATCAAGGTATGGTCTATGCATGTTAGCTTTATAGTATGTCCTAACATTGGCACGGTGCACTGACCACGGTCTGAATGCTTTCACTCCATATATTTTGAGTGAACATTGTATGGTAATTTTGGATTGAGCCAGACTTGATTATTGTTGATAACAAAGGTAAAGAAAATACAGTTTACCTTATTATTTTAAGAATTTGTTACAAAATTTTATCCGTAATTTTGAGGTCGTATGAATAAATGAATGAATAAAAACTTTATTATTCACCAAAAAATAAAACTACGTTCTTAAAAACTAGTTACAAAATGTTATACAAAGTTAGTTGTGTTAAGCGTGTGACTTAAATAAATGTGAGATATTTTATCTTTTGATATTTCTAAATCCAAATTTTACTGGATATGAAACCTATTCGAATTAATGTGTACTGCCGCTTATATGTATATTAATATTTATGTATTATGAACTTTTGTTTGAATATCTCATAGTAACTTCTGCAAGGTATAAATTAGTTTTGATTAAACTTTATGTAATTCAAAAAATTCTACGACTTTTATTAGGAGATTATATCATGTATATGTATGAAAATTAGAAGATCCTAAGCAGTTCTCACGCTCCAACGGAATCGTTAGTGCAATTAACACATGCAGTCTAATGCATACCTCCCCCTATTACACTGTTTTGTTTCGCTTTATCATTATTTTCGGTTGTAATATCTTAATTGTTATTTCTGAAACTTCTTGCGTTTCGTCTTGTGTAATCGAGGCCTTTTGAATTTTAACGACTGTTATACTCACTGGAATGCCAACTAATATTATAAAGTCACATAATCATATATAATGTTATGGAGTCTACAAATTTTTATTTCTAAGTCTTCTGTGATGAATTAAATTTGCAAATAAAATATTCTAACACATTTACAAGGCTATACCGTGTACAACGATTTATTTTCTCTTTGACGTTTGCACCACTATCAAGTTGAATATTTTGGACAGTAAATTTCACATGTTAGAATTGTCATACGTTATTACTTAGTGACGTAGTCATGCCGTCCTATCAGTACCTAATGCATAGACGACAAACTATCGTCATCATATCTAAATTTAAGTGAATTAATGGTTTTCAATTGAAAATGTTTTGATATAAGACACAGCATTTATTTAGATTTAAAAAAATCATATTCTTGCTTTTATTTCACTTTTAAATATAGAAATAATTATGGGTTATGTGGATTATTTATTACGAACACAGTATTACTAGCAAATGATATATATGGTTGCATTAAATTGATTAAAATGTATTGATAAAGAAACTCAATTTTTATAAAAAAATAGCTAGCTGTGCCCGCGACTTCGTCCACGTGGAATACTTTTTCGCGGAACCCTAAATAAAGTAGTCTAAGTTACTCCTTATAACATCAGCTATCTGCCAATGAAAGTCCCATCAAAATCGGTCTAGCCTTTTCAGAGATTAGCCGGGACATCCATACAGACAAACATTAAAAAAATGATATTTTGATACAACTACCGTGTATATTTTATATGCATTTAGTAAAAAGCTGTTATTTTGATATTACAAACAAACACTTCCATTTTATTTATCTGTATAGAAGATTGGATTGGTAATGCTTTAGGGTTATGGCGTCACGAATTGGTTAATGATTGACCTGTCAAAAAGAAATTAAATAACTCGCTGGATAAACTAGTAAATAAAGCAGTTGTAGCTTAGTGGCTAACATTCCAGCGTCTAGTTTAAATGATATGGGTTTGAATGTGCATATTGATTTAATTACCTTGAATAGACGATGAAGGAATACATCGTTAGCAAACCTGCACATCGAGATAAACGATGTGTGATGTTCACAAATCTCTTTTATCTAAGAATGGTGAGAGTGCCGTCCGTTCCCATAAAAAAGGAGAGCCTAGATCTCTGCAGTCGAACGTTTAAACTCTCATATTATAATGTAAGAGTAGTATTGGACTAAGCTCAGTTGTTCTTCTAGACCTTGGGGATATTACTAATAAAAAAATACAAACAATCATAGTCAAAATAAATCATAATAATTAAATCTACATACCAGTATTACTATTAAATACTTCCAAAATCTGTTACAAATCATCAAGAATGGTGTTGAGAGAGCTTTTATTTCTTAGATGCAAGTGATAATAGCTGTAGTTTTAATTTAATTTAGTATGCTATTAGTTTTGCAGATTTTATATATTCTATTTTCTAAATAGATTATAAATTTTATAAAATTAATGTAAGTTGTTGTGGAATAAATACTTTTTGTTACAATTGCATAATACTGGCAGCTCGGTTTTTGACGTTATTATAAATAAAAGAAAATCGAGTGCCAGATGTGATGGACCCGAACGAGGCAAAATCATATATCTTTAATTAAAATGGGACTAGACAAAATAAAATGCCAAATTTTTCCTTACGTTCGAATCGCAACCATCTCGATTTTCTTTTTATTATAATAACGTCAAAAACCGAGCTGCCACTATTATAAAATTGTAACAAACATTATTTATTCCACAACAGTAAGTAATAATAAACATTGTCCATAAAACTTTGGTTTTATTCGTACAGGCGTGTTATATGGTTTAGGTTAATTGCACGAGGTAACACTCGTATGTATTTTCATATCAGATTATTGTCATTTTATAGGAATAAAATCTATATTCTCAAAAACGTTTTATACGATGATATAATATTTTAGATCTGGTTTTTAACTTGGATATATTAGTATTTAAGATTTTAGCTGCAACACAAAGGAGGCCGGATGCGGTTGCAAAACTTTAAGATAGATATTTCGTGTGACATGGCGGTAATGACTTTCCTCTATCTTGCGCCACAGCATCCTGTATTTGATATTTACTCCTTATTCTTGTCTTATAATTATTTATGCCACTATCATTAAGACCGAGGATATATAAAATATGTTGGGTGAAAATAAATATCAATCAGTATTAGGGATGGGCCGAATGTGGTTTGAACCGAATAGGAACTTCGGCCGAACATTCGGTTAAAACGAAAAATTCGGCCGAAATTCGGCCAAACTTCAGTTTTATTTCACCACGCTTTCTCAAGAGTAACACATCGTGACCTGTTGACAAAGTCAACTTGATAACACCGAATGTTTGGCTTTTTTACACCATAACCTGCCTCTAGTAAATTTTAAGTATGAGTAGGATAAAATCATAGATTTTTAGACCTTTGATTAAAAAAATCATCATTTCATAATTCTAAATTCATAATGTTTAATTCGTAAAAAGTGATTTCAATTAAAATTAAAGTTATAATTGCTGATGTCCCTTAGACACGTTTTTTTTATTCAAGTTACGCATTATAGTTAAGCAGTTGCACTACTTACTGATGTTTCTTAGAGGAAAAATAAGTTAATTTTATTTTTGTTTTAATTTGATGTCTATTTAATTAGGCAAAGACTCAATCAAGAACTAATTTTATTTATTTTTTATCACATTGCACGTTAAGATTTACATGTTTCTAACTAAAATAAATGACCATAAGTATATAGGTATAGATGCCAATTTTTATATTACGGTTATGATAGATATGATTTCTGTTAACTTTAGTAAAAATAGGGTGAAGAGTGTGCTATGATATTATAGTTGTGATGTAAGGCTCTTGAATAAATATAACTTCACTCTTAAACTGACTTTTTATTTTCCTTTTTGTAAGTATATTTTTTGTCGTACAAAATGGTCTCTCTTAACTGAATTCAAAAACCGTGTCTCTTTTTACATTTTTGAATTCCCACCAATGAGAGCGAGTTTTATACACATCTCTCATTGGTTAGTCGTATCCTTACGTCCTGGCTAACATAGGCATATAGGCATTGAATAACAATAACAAAAGTAGATCATTATGTAATTGATAAATTAAATTTAATTAAATAAATAAGAAAATTGAAATAGATATTTATATATAATTTATTTTATGATTAGAAATTATGATTTAAACATGAATGGAAAACATAGCGTAGATCAAAAGAATGTTGTTGCTATATTTTTCATAAGGTACCACTTGTCAAACGTCAAAAGTCAAATGCCAAAGATTGACCTTGAACTTGACCTACTTTTGTTTATGAATATGAATTACATTAAAATACAAGTTTTATTTATAATACGAAAGAGTCTGATAGAAATGAAAATGAAATTCCATAAATGTATAAACAAATAATTGAGTTGGAAAACCGAGCGTGTGGTAACCAGGATCGTGGTATATTTTAAACAAATATAAAACTACAACTAAACGTGGTAAGTGCATCCACTACACTATTCCCCCCCTGAGACTGATGCTGGAAGCTAAGGTCGATAGTGATTCGTAAATTTTACTCTTCTTCCAGATTTGGTTCGTTTTTCAACGCTCGGTTGCGTCGAAGAATCGGGCAAGGTTGTGCCAGCATCCTGTGTGTCATTCGACGGTGTGCTGATGTCATCCTTGGTCATATAGGCTGGCTTCACTCTATCAATGGAGACTGTAGTCTCTTTGCCTTTGACCTGGATTTTAAAGATCTTCTTACCGCGCTCCAAGACTTTATATGGCCCAGTATATGGCGGATCTAGTGGATGTCTCACAGCATCATGGCGGAGGAATACAAAATTGCATGTAGCCAAGGTGTTTGGGATATAAAATGTCTTCTCCCCATGACGACTGGTTGGTGTCGGAGCCAGCCTCGCCATGTGTCGCCGCAGGCGTATGGTGAAGTTGGAGTAATCCATTGAGTGACAGGCAGATGGGTTGAAAAATTCGCCGGGTAGGCGAAGTGGTTCTCCGTATACAAGCTCTGCTGCCGAAGATTTTATGTCCTCCTTCCAAGCGCTGCGTATGCCCAGGAGTACTAGAGGAAGGGCTTCACTCCAGTTGGTGTCAGTATGACATCTGATAGCCGCTTTTAGCTGACGATGTAGGCGTTCAACTATGCCATTGCACGTGGGGTGATATGCAGTCGTTGGACGGTGCTGACTGCCGAGCATAGCAGCCAACGAGTGGAAGAGGCTACTCTCAAACTGTTTGCCTCTGTCTGTAGTGATGCGCTGCGGACAACCAAAGCGAGATACCCAGCCTGCTATGAAGCTGCGGGCACATGTCTCAGCTGAGATATCTGATAAGGGATATGCCTCAGGCCAACGTGTAAACCTGTCGATGACTGTAAGGCAGTATCTGTAATCAGATGAAACAGGTAGTGGTCCTACTATGTCCATGTGGACATGTGCGAAGCGTTCAGTCGGAACCGGGAACGAGGGTATTGGTGAAACAGTGTGCCTGGAAATTTTATTTTTCTGACATTCAATACATTCTCTAGTCCATTTTCTGCAATCTTTCTTTATCCCATGCCATACGAAACGCTGGGTGATTAACTTGACAGTTGCCCTCGACCCTGGGTGGCTCAAGTTGTGAAGCGTGTTAAACACTTGCCTTCTAAATGGTGCTGTAATATAAGGCCGAGGGGTTGGCATGGATATGTCACAAAATAGCGTGTTCTGTGTCCCTTCCACTTTCACTCTTCTTAACTTGAGGCTGGAAGAGCCCAGGAGTTCTTGCAGTTCAGAATCTTCATTTTGAGAATGTGCAAGTGCATTAAAATCGATATTCTCTGTTAACAATTCCACTCGTGACAGACAATCAGCCACTATGTTGTCTTTTCCGGCCACATAACGAACATCTGTTGTAAACTGGCCAATGAAGTCCAAATATCTAAATTGTCTGGGTGAACACTTATCTTTATTTTGTTGGAAGGCATATGATAAGGGTTTGTGGTCTGTGAATATTGTGAAGTGTTTACCTTCGACCATGTGCCTGAAGTAGCGGATAGCTTTGTAGATGGCGAGCAACTCCCGATCATAAGGACTGTATTTCCTTTGTGCTGTGGACAAGCGGCGGGAAAAGAAGGCTAATGGCCTCCAGGTGTTGCCTGAGGTCTTCTGTTGAAGTACTGCCCCCATCGCTGAGTCTGAGGCATCAGTGTGAATGGCCAATTCGGCTTCCGGGTTCGGATGTGCTAGCAGAGTTGCCCTCGATAAGCTAATCTTACAGAGGTTGAAGGCTGCTGTCATCTCCGGTGTCATCAGCAGGTCTTTAGACCCTTTACGTTTCGGACCTGACAGTGCAGCATTTAGAGGTTCCTGTATTTTGGCTGCGTTAGGTATGAATCGGCGGTAGAAATTGAACATACCTAAGAACCGACGCATGCCTTTGACAGTTTTGGGTGGTGGGTACTCTTTTATTGCATGCACCTTCTCCTGTAGAGGACGTACACCTTCTGCCGAGACTTCATGCCCCAAGAAGTTAATGTTTGACTGGCCAAACTCGCACTTAGCTGAATTGATTAGTATGCCATATTCGGACAGCCTCTGGAACAATTTATTTAAGTGGTCAAAATGCTGGTCTTCAGATTGTGAAAAACAAAGTATGTCGTCGAGGTAGCCATAGCAAAATGGCAGGCCTCTGAGCACCTCGTCCATGAACCTTTGAAAGGTTTGTGCAGCATTCCTGAGCCCAAAGGTCATGTATGGGAATTCGAATAACCCGAATGGGGTTGTAATTGCTGTCTTCTGTATGTCGTCTGGGTGTACAGGGATTTGGTTATATGCCTTAACTAAATCTACCTTACTATATATCCTACTGCCGGCCAGTTGATGGGCAAAATCCTGTATATGTCGGATTGGGTAACAGTCGGGTATAGTCCTGGCATTCAGTGCCCTGTAATCACCACAAGGACGCCAACCATTATCCTTCTTCGGAGCAAGGTGGAGGGGAGATGCCCAAGGGCTTTCTGATGGACGTGCTGTACCATCTGCCAGCATTGCTTCGAACTCCTTTTTGGCAATTTGGAGCCTATCTGGTGGTAGACGGCGTGGGCGAGCAGATATAGGTGGGCCTGGAGTAGTACGGATGTGGTGTACCGTGTTGTGATTTGTATGTCTTTTTGTACCTGCAGGTCTAGTTATGTCTGGGTACTCACGCAGCAGCTCATGGTATACTGAACCTCCACCTACTGCCTTAATAGAAGCAATAGCCGAAGTCTTCGCGGCAGATGTCGCTGTTGTGGAAAGCTGAGTAAGGCCATCAATAAGTCGATAATTTTTAAGATCTATTAATAAATTATAAAAACTTAAAAAATCTGCTCCGATTATTGGCTTACTGACATCGGCAACGACGAACTTCCATGTATAAGCGCGTCGCAGTCCTAGGTTAAGGTTCAACTCCGTCCAACCGTAGGTGTGTATTGTACTGCCGTTGGCTGCGAAGAGCTGGTAGTCTGTCTTGCTGCGTTGCTGCTTGATGGCAGATCGAGGAAATACACAAACATCAGAGCCTGTATCCACAAGAAATTGTAATTTAGTGTTGTGGTCTGTTACAAAGAGGCGGCGAGGGCTGTTAAGGCAGTCGTTAGCCGCTAATTCCGGCTGCCGTAGGCGTTTTCCGAGTAAGTACAGGGAGATTGGCATCTGCGAGCTTTTCTGCCAAAACGATTGTGGAAATAGCAATAATTCTTATTGAACCGATCTGATGACCGTCTACGTGCAGTCGGCTTTCGCTGATATCTCTCAGATGAGCGAGATCGAGACCTTGAGCGTACCTGACTCTGGAGGGAAGCTACCTGTCGCGACAGCTCTGCCATTTGCCGGGTGAGCTCGCTTATTTCACTGCTCGAACTAGTGCTAGCCACCATAGGTGATGGTGGGGCTATTTCGTGGACCCTGTCTGCTAAATCTGCAACAGATTCGAGTGGTAAGTTAGGTTGTGATGCTATTGCAGTCTGAATGTTTACAGGAAGACGGCTTGACCATAGTGTGGCCATGAACGACTCGGGTAGACTCTGTCCTGCCAACGCTTGTAAGTGGCGAAGAAACTGGGACGGTTTCCGGTCGCCCAATTCCTCATGCATAAGAAGTTGTTGCACTCTCTTCCCTTGTGAGGCGGAGAGACGCTTAACAAGTTCGGTTTTTAATTTCCCAAACTTGTTCTCTGCTGGGGGGGATGTAATAATATCCTTAACTTCTGCTGCATACCTGTGGTCAAGCTGAGATATAACGTGGTAAAATTTAGTAGCATCCGCCGTTATACCGGATAACACGAATTGTCCTTCCACTTGGGCGAACCATAAAGCTGGCTCTTCTGGCCAAAAAGGTGGCAATCTTACCCCAATCCTGCACACTGTTTCATCTGTTTCCGCGGACGTTTCTGGGGCGCGAGTAGTTGTACCTTTACCATCCATTGTATTTGATTGCATTGTTCTTTAAGTCGGTGGTCACCAATGAAGAGAGTGCTATGATATTATATTTGTGATGTAAGGCTCTTGAATAAATATAACTTCACTCTTAAATTGACTTTTTATTTTCACTTTCGTAAGTATCTTTTTCTCGTACAAAATGGTCTCTCCTAACTGAATTCAAAAACCGTGTCTCTTTTTACATTTTTGAATTCCCACCAATGAGAGCGAGTTTTATACACATCTCTCATTGGTTAGTCGTATCTTTACGTCCTGGCTAACATAGGCATATAGGCATTGAATAACAATAACAAAAGTAGATCATTATGTAATTGATAAATTAAATTTAATTAAATAAATAAGAAAATTGAAATAGATATTTATATATAATTAATTTTATGATTAGAAATTATGATTTAAACATGAATGGAAAACATAGCGTAGATCAAAAGAATGTTGTTGCTATATTTTTCATAAGGTACCACTTGTCAAACGTCAAAAGTCAAATGCCAAAGATTGACCTTGAACTTGACCTACTTTTGTTTATGAATATGAATTACATTAAAATACAAGTTTTATTTATAATACGAAAGAGTCTGATAGAAATGAAAAATGAAATTCCATAAATGTATAAACAAATAATTGAGTTGGAAAACCGAGCGTGTGGTAACCAGGATCGTGGTATATTTTAAACAAATATAAAACTACAACTAAACGTGGTAAGCATATAACTGCATACAGTTGGTATTGATTTTGCCGGAATATAGAAATTGGTTTAGCAACAATAATAGGTAATAAGAAAATTCAATCATGTGATAAAAAAAACAAGTAGTTTAATTTCTAACTACGAGTATTTAATCGTAAAACACAATGAAGCATTATATACATTTACCCAATCTCACCAAGCAATTACAATTACTAAATCATCAACTATTGGTATCTGTGTATAATTTAGGCCTTTACATAATATCTGTAAGGTACAATTTGATTATATGAACAATTATAGAATTATAGCCTTAATCTGCGTGTATGAACAGAAATCTTAAATAACAGCGAAAGTATCATACTTCGTAAATCTTGACGTTATGTTGCAGAAAGAAGACTATTAAACACACATTCCGATTTAGGCTATAAAATTACAATATTTGAAAATTTTTGTATTCATTCCTTCCTGAATAAACGATGCCCGTTGATTCATGCAAGTAAGTTTACATACAATCTTTTCAGGTAACTAGCATTGACCTTAATATACAACAAGATATAGAGTTAGGGCAAATTTGACAAAAGCCTTTGTATCTTTTAGTCCAACTCAGTAAATGTAAATCATATGTTTTTGTAGAGGATAGTATATATAAGATGGTACATTAATCTATGAGAACAGATGGAAGTCAACCAGTCGATTACTACTAAACTAGGCATTAACTCTAATATCACAGATTGAGTAAACATGTCCTCTTAATGCTGATGGATGACTGGTGGGGTGTTATGGACGATCGCGTTGAAACTGTGGACAAAATTAAAAGTCAATAAAATACTTTATTTTATTTATCTTACAATAAAACCTATACATATAACAAAATAATTATAATTAAATATATTAATAATAATAATCGGCAGACAAACACACATATTGTATATCCCCAAATTAATTAAATATGATCTGTATGTTAAGTATAAAACTTATGCACATATTTCAAAATAAATAAATAATATTAACATCATTTTAGCTTCTGTCTGTCACAGTAATTTTTTGCAAAAATAACTTATAAAAATTTAATTTGGTATGAAGGTATACACATAATGGTGTAGTGTAATCGGGAAAAAAACTAAAAACTTGGGGTATCCCGTACTCTTACTCTATATATATGTAACTGAGATAAAAAAAATTAGACTAAACAGGTGGGCATCGTTAGTCAGATTTTAAAATTTCTTTATGACTATTTGTGTCAATAATTTACTTATAAAGCTTATAAAGCCGTAAATATTTCTCCCCTCCCGATTCTATAATGTAAAGTTGAAAAAAGTCAAGCGAGTATAACTTAAAAAAATACATTTCAAGAAGTGTGGTATGCATACAAATAAATAATTGGCATCATTAAAAATGTTAGTATATTGAACATTTACTCACCCGTTATGGTGGTCAGCGGTGTAGGTCACCTTGCGGAAGGAGCCATCGGGCTGAAGAAGAGAATATTCACCTTTGACAACATCGCCGTCACGAGTCTCATGTTGGGATTTGTGGTCACCGGTATGGGGGTCCTCCACGGAATAGGTGTAGTCGTATTTGGGATAAGCCTGAAATTAAATTCACTTAATAGTAAGCTTTTATTTATGGCTTCAATAGCTAACCTCTATTAAAGGTTAGCTATCCGTTATGGACATCTTACCACCCTGGGATAATATTAAGGTAGTGTTGGACTCCCGATGGCGTGCTCGAACCTATAGATGACTTATCGTAACCTGATTTTGTAATTATACCTTGATTAAGATCTTAAAGAATATCATTAGCTAAGTCAAAGAACTCTATGAAGATGCAAGTCATATGTTCTGTTTCATTATTAGAGTTATACAAAAAAATAAATAGATAATTATAAAACTTAAGATACACGTACATATTCATCAACATATTGAGCTTCGTGTTCCACGGGGGCAGCATGCACAGCTTGAATGGCAGGAGCAGCATGAATAGCACGACCGGCATATGCACTTGATTCACCACGGTATGCTGGTGCTGCAAGGGCTACTGGAACTTCATGTTGGATATTTTGTTCATGGCGAACTATATTTTGGGTTGAAACTGCAGGTGCATGGTGGAGCAGACCAGCTTGGCATACAGCCACGATGGCACAGGCAACTAAGATCTGTTGAAAAACAAATTGAAACCATGTTATGGTGCACTTGTATATGAACTTTTTTTTTATTACACGAGCTCATCAGACAGGCAGATTACCCACCTAATTGAAAGCAGTTTACAGCGCCTATGGACATTTGCAACGCCAAAGGCGCAACAAATACGTTGCTGCTCTCTAAAGCGAGTCTGGAACCTAGCCACTAATTCCGGAATACAACTCAAGGTTGTTATGGCAACGTATTCTTGACCACGGGTGGTAGCCATCTAGATGGGAAAATAGCCTACCACCTGACTAGGGGTTGTTTTTTCACGACAGGCCGCCTGGTCGCAGGAAATTGAATTCTTGCTCTGTTCCTGCACGGATCGACGGATAAACGAACGTAATCTGTTATTCTCTTGAACAAAACCTAGGAAAGCTATCAAACAGCAATTAGGTTTAAGCGGTTTTAAGTAATTGTATGAACATTACATAAATTTTTCGAAAGGAACTTACTTTGGAGAACATTTTACGTTAGAGACAGATGCCTTGACTGGTGTAACTGTGGTAGTGCACTCTTTTTATATAACTAACAAAACAGAAGCAGAGCAATATTGTTTGGGAGGGGGATTGTTCCCGATGATATCCGATCGGATCACAGCAATTGCTCCGTTGCCAAACTTACTTTATCGGCTGTCGCAACAATTGATATAGTTACAATAGTGAAGGGTTTACTATTGGGCTTTACATTGTTATATGACAGATCTATTAACGATAACTAGCGATGGTCTTGTCGATATATTTTAATAGAAACGCATATGCTTATTATGATGAGCATAGGCGTTCCACACACTTAGCCCACAAATCAAATTTTTGATATGTTATAAAAACAGCAAAAATCAATATATTTAGATGAGCCTCCTAATCAAATAAAAGAATCAAAGGTATCTCAAATGTTACCCAAATGATTGTATAATCTTAATACTATAACGGTAAATCCAAAGATGAACACAACTTTTATGGGCTCAACACACATTACTAGTTAGATTAGAGAAAATAATGGAATTTTGTTACTTTCATTTTGCCCCAATGGACATTGATGCTTAATTTTTAAAGTTCAAAGAGCATTAATGAATGAATAGGGTGTTTGTGAAACCTTTAATAAGAATCTGGAAATAGTTGGAAAAAGCTTTGGTTATTATTAGATGGAATACATACATACACAACTTCACGCCAGTTCCCTTGCGGAGTAGGCACGAACAACAGAGCGCCATTTAGGCTTATTCTTACACACCTTACTTGCTTCTTTGACATTCATAACTCTTGTCATGCACGCTCGTCTGTTCTTAAGGCTCCTGACATCACCTTCTGCTACTACACGATCAATTTGACCATGGAAGGTGTGTCGTGGCCTTCCACGACTTCTGCATCCATCCACTTTTGCATTGTATATCTGTTTAGTCATTCTTTCATCATGCATTCTTTCCACATGCCCGAACCACCGGAGCATTCCTTTCCTTACCTTCACCCCGACACTCTCTTTCAGACCAACTCTCTTTCTTACTTCGGTATTACGAACGCGGTAAAATAAAGATGGAATGTTATATATAATTGTTTAATAGGATTATATGCTAAACAATCTATGAAATCAATCCAAACTGCATTCATACTTGATACAATTTTTCTTAACAAACACGCTTAGATTAGAACACCTACACCATCTATTAGAAATATGTACAGACACAATATTGATATACAACTTAGCTAAGTTATACGAAAACAGTAAAAGGTGTATTAAAATTGGGAATTATTATGTACAACTTTTACTTCCCGGGAGAAAATGTAGGTCATTTTGTTATGAGTTATGTCAACTATGCAATTTTATGTCTTTTCGCTATGTTTAACGCACTTGTATATTATTACAGTTGCATTACTTTGTTGTTTTAAATAACCATGTCACTAAGAAATAGCTTAATATTTTTAGAAAAGCCAGCCGCCTCTAAATTGTATTGTTTATGCAATTTAACTATACTATCTTGTAGGTGAAGAATCCACTTTCCTGCCGAACACCCAAACAGTTTCAAAAATATTTTCGATAAAAATTTCAATGTATATATATTTTTAATTATGAACTATTAATAAAGAAAAGTTATATTGTATTCTACCTACGTATACTCATAAACGTTCCACTGTTGGGCTCGGGCCTCTCACTATAGGGGAACGCACATCGCCACGCTCGACCTAGGCGGCTTGGCAGTTTGACACATCGGTTATCTCGATGTGCAGGTTTTATCATGACGTTTTACTTCACCGTTGTTAGCACGTGGTAATTGTAACAAAATGCACATTAGGTTAAAAAACTGCCTAAGTGGTGCATGCGTTCAGGCCAGGATTGAAATCCACGCCCTTCGAGTTTGAGACGCGTGCGCTAGTCATTACCCTACCACCATTTCTACCTATAATCCCTTAAAACTGTAAGTAGAATACTGATCCTAGGTCATCGAAGTCTATGGGTAAGGTTCCAGAAGACTGGCTATGTTAACCTCGCGGGATCGCCATACCGATCCATTGTCTGAGGTCAAGGAACCAGTCTTCTAATCACCTCATGAATCCGTTAGGCGGTCTGTGTATCTATTATTTTATTTTAATCAAATAAAACCATCAATATAATCAACCAACCACAAACGTCTCCACTCAGCTGAGACGAGAATGTTGAGATGAACGTGTTGTGCTACATGAATGGATGAGGTGAGAAACGAGAAACCACGAGGGGCCCCATCTTTGAAAGTTACACCCACCCGTGACTGAAAAATTGAGAGGAAAAAGGTTAAGGTGGTATCAGTACGTAATGAGGAGGGATGAAAGTCACGTGACAAAAATAATATTTAACTGCAAAATTGTTGGATATTATTATAGATTACAAAGGTAAAGGTATAGCAAAAAAGAGATGGATGGATTGTGTGAAGGATGATATGATGATTTTTGGTGTGCAGAGGATGTCAGAACGGAGGACTGTGGAAAAAAGATATTGTGCCAACCCCAAAAAATTAGAAGGTTTTTTTATTTTATTGTAGTATAGGTTCGCGTTTGACCACAATATTGCCCTATGTGGAGCGAAGATGTGGTCTAGGATGGAGCACGCTTACCTAGAAGGTACCTAATCACACGGGATTTGAAGACTACCAAGTTATAAGTATCGGGAAAGACAGACTCCGACAACGAGTTCCATTCCCTTGCAGTGCGTATGATGAAGCTAGAAGCAAAGCGCTTCGTTCTTATAGGTTGAATATCCACAATTATCAATGCCGCATGCCGGTGCATCTTGTTGTCCGACGATGGAAGGGAGATGGCGGGATCAGATCGAAAAGCTGAAAGAAGGTGAAAGAAGAGAGATATATTATTTCAATAAAAACATATAGAAAATAGACAGATGATCAGATGGAACAGAACGGATCGGATCTATCAGATCGGAACGGATCGGATCCGAACGGATGATCAGATAGAATAGTGCTATATATATGTAGTAGATATATAACGTATTTACAATGTTTTATTGTTTGCTATTTATCTTGAAATAAAAAAAGATTATCCACGTTTTAAAATTCATAAAATATTTCATGTTATTTAAGCAACCGAGTTATTTCAGTTATTTTCATTGATAATAAGTAATGAAATTGATATCATTAACTTACTGTTTAAAAACCTTGTACATTTTGGATATTTCAGATTTCAAAATAATCTCTCATTAGGTTTACTAGGCCAAAACGTATAATTACATCATTTATTTAGCTGTAATTTACTTTTATGATATAAAAAATTCTTACGTTGAATGTTCCTAAATTTTAATTAATAAAGGAGGGCATTGTTGTTATAACATGCTTATTATTCGGAATATTAACATAATAAGGTTTATGTGATACAATATAAGTACTTTCTTAAATATGGTTCTGCACGATTTTTGTATCTAGCCAGTGTCAAGTATTAATAAGTAGCTCTTGCCCTCGGCTTCGCTGTCGTTAAAAAAGCGTATTATGTATGTCATAAACTGGGCATGTTATAATTCTTAGAAATGTCGAAATTAATTTTTAATTCAAAGTAAATGATAAATACTTGTAATGCCATCTCATAAATATGGAACTGACCATAACAGTGACGTTTACAATTGTTGCTATCTTTGTTGTTACCATGACTATACATTTGCTAGTAAATTGTGAAGGTGCCCACACATTACGTGACGCGTCCGTCGGACGCGTGCAACAATGTGCACACCAGAACCTGAACACACTCTCCAGATTGCTTTAGGACCTCCGAAAGCTCAAGGTCACATCTGGGATTTACGACTTATAATGTGCATGTACCCTTCAATCCGTCAGTCGCGATTTATAATATGCACACACCTTGATGGTGGCGCCAATTAAATGCGATCGGAGCGCTATGTTTTCGGTTATATTCATCTATTCCTCGAGAACAGTACTTTTTTTTTATAAAGAAAGTACCCTATTATCTTTTCTATATCCCTGACAATGCGTATGCAAAACTTCGTGAACATCTGTTGCTTAGTTAGGATGTGATAGGGTTACCAACAAACAAACTTACATTCGCATTTATAATATTAGTTAGCATTTGTCTTCTACCCAATTAGAAAGAAAGTAACTATTTATTTCTAAAAATGCTACACTTAACCATAATTAATAGTATTCTTCTTCTTCAATTCTTGCCAGACTACAATAAATAATATTAGATAGAGAGATAGATATATCACTTTATTGTTCACTAAAATAACAGACACAATACATTAATTGCAGTATTTTTAGGTAGAACAATAGGCGGCTTTATCACTTAGAGCGATCTCTTCCAGGTGACCTAATTTATAGGATATTCTATCCCAATCTATAATCTATAACTATTTTACGTTTTTCGCGTATCGTTGAAGAAATCGTCAATGATCATTGCCTGAGTCATACCTGCATGCCTAATAGCTTTAATTTAAAAAATAGAATTTCCTTTCAGTTCTCGTAAATCCACTAGCTCGTAACAATAAGTATCCGTACTAATCCATATAAATGCGAAAGTTACCTTGTGTATATTAGTTAATTTTTCATGAGTAAACCGCTGAACGAATTTAACGGAATTTAGCTACTAGAGATACATATATCCTGAGGAAGAACACGGGCATAACGTATCTACCGTTTGATTCAATATAAAATTTTGAAAAGGTAGAAATAAGGGACGAAGTGTAGAAACAATTTCATTCAGCATTACTACAAATCATCCTTGAAAAGGCAAAGTAGGAGATTAAAATTATGAGATTGCTTTTTAGATCGACTCCTTATCGTATGAAGTATGTATATATTCGCGGGTAATAGCGAGTTTTAAGTATATTAATGAACTAGGATATGCCCGCGACTTCGTCTACGTTTGACTTGAATTTCCCAAGATATCGCAGCGTTTAAAAAATAATGTAAACCCTCTTTTTAGTGAAAACTGGGTCGGAATAAGTAATTTTCTATGGACCCGAACAACTATAAACCGCTTCTGGGAAAATTCCCGCAGGATTCCCAGTATAAAATGTAGCGCAGATTTTAAGTCTAATAATTTGCTATCGATCAGCGAAAACTGCATTGAAATCAGCCCAGTATTTCTACGTGAATCCCAAATAATCAGAAAAACCGACAAACAGTCAAGAAATCTAAAAATCGTGTTCTCTGTCAACAGAGAAAAACTATTAAAAAAAACCAACTGGAATAAACTATATAAATATAGTCTATTCCAGTTGTTTTTTTTAAGCTTCAATGTATAACATAATGTGTAGAATTTTATAATTTTACTAGCGTTCTCGGTAGAAATTGTCCTGCCTTGAAAAAAAATTTTGAACCTGAGTGCAACGCCACCTACCGGGTCCAATTGTGAATCTAAACCATTCCCGAATCCACTTCAATACACAAAAAAAGTCATCGAAATCGGTCCAGCCGTTTAAGAGAAGTTCAGTCACATACACACGCACAGAAGAATTATACGAGTAAAGACAAATTTACATCTACCATCAATAATTGATGTTGTAATCAATTTTTAGCGATACCAATAGACTACACAACCCTTCCTGGGAAAGAACCAGCTTATTGTTGGGACCGCATACTCGTCGCGTTTATCTAAAACGGATAACACGGTTAACGGTTTCATATATCGATAATTTTGGAGTACAGCTTTCACATTATCGTGTCGATAGCGATGGGGAAATTAACTTATTTTTCCTTCATTATCAACACGCGGTAAGTATTGCCCGGTGCAGGCTCTTTGGCAAAATTTATTTAAAAAAGTTCTGGTAGGTTACGTGAAATTAAAATTATAACTACATCAAATAATACAAGTGTTCTCAAATAAATTACGTATGATTTTCAAATGTGAAGGATTTATGTTCAAATGAACAAAAGTTATAATAAAGTTTTAGATACACACGAATCTGTAATTACACTTATATCAGCGTACATAATCGTTTATTGGATAACATTATATTTATCATTGGTAAAGTATAAATACGAGTATATTTTATTGCTTAATGTTCGCACTGTTTGATGATTTTCTCTGTACAACTATTGAGCAATATTACAATAAATAAATCTGGCAAGAGTGTATAAGTTCATGCAGAATGTAGGGCTCCATAAAGATAACGAACGTCACTTGTTTACTTTATCAAATGGCTACAGATCATAAAATGATTCTTTTTTGAGTATATACATCCTGATGGCTCAAGTGATGGAAAGTCGTTACCACTGTACTCCGGCCTCAAAGATGGGACTGGAATCTAGATACTAATGTCGGAACACAACTTAAGGTTTTTTTTTATCTCCTTCACCTGACGGACACGATATGTCAGGTTGTTATTTTCTTATTACAAAATATTTATCTACTATTTAAAAAATGTTACTTATTTTTTATATATTTTTATCTTATATACTATATTATTATTATTACTTTATGCATTTTTGTTGTCTTACATCCTAACATCTTTCCTTTTCTTTCGATCTTATAATTATTAATACATGGTTTTGGCCTCTCTACATACAATGCTTCCTATCCTAATTTTATTTATACTTGTAACTTAAGGTTGTTATATCGGTTTACTTAGGCTCGGAGGCGGTAGCCATCCAGAAGGGCAAATTGTTCTATCCTACAACTGTGGATACTTTATCAAAAAATCCCAACACTGCAAATACTTACCGAATATTTTCAAATTAATATACTTACGTTAAAATTTTTAGCTGTACCATTTTTGAATTATTTTATGGAGTCATAAATCTTAATATCCATAATTGGCAGGATCAAGAGCCGATGGAGATCTAGAACCAAACGAGTCATGCAGTGGAAACTGCATCTTGATATACATAGGTTGCCCTCCAGCCCCATGGACTAATTAACGACGTACGCAAGCTTGCCAGCAGATGTTGGATGAGGAAAGCAGAATACCGGGATATGTTACTAAAAATTTAGTGTATGAAGAAGAAAGCATAGTATTTGTTCAAAGGAAATTAACGTTAAAAACAGCAGTTGAATTATGATTACGTAATCGTCATTATAATATATCAAACATTGTGTGCGACGCACATGTAAGTTGTGTGCGCAATGATGACTTGCATAAACGGCTCAAAAATCTGGGACTCATTTGTTAAAAAAATGCAATATATTGCATACTTCATGCAGCTTGCTTAATATATTTTACAGGATTATAAATGACAGATTTTATGTTACATACATTGTTTGATTTCGGATATTCAAAATTTTGTAACGTAACTGGTGTCATATCCTTTAACGAAGCCTTTTTTATAGGCTAGAAAATAGACCTAATTTCTAACTTAAATGCTCAGACCAACGAAAGTCTAGACGGATCCTACATAAATAACAGCCTCAAATGAAGTGATGCAGTTTTTAAACTTCTGTGCGTAAACAATACAGTGAAGATTTTTTTTAAATAAAAGTTTACATTGTGTGTTTTTTTTTTTTTGTGCAGGAGTTCAGCAGACAGGCAGACGGCCCACGTGATGGAAAGCGGTTACCATCGCCTATGGACATTTGCAACACCAAAGGTGCTACAAATGCGCTGCTGCTCTCTTAAAGGAAACTGGAACCTAGTCACTAATGCCGGAACACAACACAAGGTTGTTATGGCGGCATACTCTAGACCAGGGGTGGTCGCCATCCAGTCGAGCAAATACCCTACCACCTGGCAAGTTTCTAACTGTTATGTACTATTTCAACTACAAAGTATAATGATGAGTAAGCGCATATCTTTTTATAGGATTTAGAGTATGACTTAACATAAAATAATTGTCAGCCAAGTTTTTACTAAGGCCTATGCTGCATTTTAAGCCGTGTTAATATTACCCTAATAATATTTAAATTAAATGCAGGCTCTAGCAAAAACGTACTGATCAATTTTATAAAACATGTGTAATTCTGTTTGATACTTAAACGTATCACTACTGGCGTCGGGCTTTTCTATTTCAGGTGAATGGGCGATGTAATCACTAAGCAGAGTGGCTTGTTTAACACATTGGTAATCTAGATGTACAGATTTCTCCGCGATGTATTTTATTTACCGTAAGCGCTTGATAACAGTATCAATACATCTATAAGCGGGATTAGTACCTCCGTCTATCTTGGTACTTAGGAACTACGACTTTTATAACGAGGTCAATTTCAATTCGGTAGAAATTCTATGGAAAAAATGATTTATTGGCAACAATGCCATCTAGTTGAAACTAATATCTCTCCGATTCCCTTTAGATCATAATATAACTCAAGCGCATATTTTTAACGTAAGTAGTGCCACCTATGTATAAGCATTTCTGATTTGTAGTAGCGCCATCTCAGATTGCCTTTAAAGCACTAAAATATCTTTCATTGTGCTAATGAAGAGTAAACATTGATTTAGTATTCGTCAAAGTAAGAAAAATAACATAATTAATTAGGATTTTTTACTTCACGTAACATCTGTTTAACAATTTTCTTAAATCTTATTTAATATACTATATAATATAATGACTCATATCCACTAAGCATAAATCAAATTAAAAAAATTAGTACATATAATACATCCTGGTATATGAGGAGGCTACTTCAGAATCAGAATTTATATCTCTAACTGGATTTTGTTCTGCCTCAACTACGATTTCATCTTTTTCAATTGCTGATTTTAAAGGGACAGTTTCGACTTCCAGTTTATCATGTTCAACATCAGGAACTATAATTGTACCAATGGTAGGAGAAATCGTGACGGGGGTTACTTCTGTACTCAAATTAGACGATTGGATTTCTTTATTTTGTAGTTCTGTTGTTTCGACTGGTTTGAGAACAACCAACTTATCTCTTGCGTTAAGCAGGACCATAACGGCATCTTTGTTGACTTCTTGATCTTCTTGGACTGGTGTAGGCTTTTCTTCTTTTGTATTGTCTGATATGTTATCAATGCTATTTTGGCCTCTATTTGGGAAGTAGTGATTGATTTTCACATTGTGACCGATAGGGTAGAAATGTCTTGTGTGGTCAAAAATAGAGATAGCGTGGTCACCATGCTTTTGGACGCCTTTGCTGATTATGGCATTAAACCTGTAAGAAAAGTTAAACATATGTATAATTTTTATTTAAAACTTCAGATCCCTTAGCCCATGAAAAGTATTCCAACTTTAGTGGTAATAAGTGTACTATGTTCATACTCATTATCAAAAACACATAAAGATTATACAGATTATAAGTTCATGCTCAATTCCGTGTAGAATAACCCTTAAAAAAAACACATTGTTTCACATTTATATATCTGATTACTTTTATAGCCTACTGGTCTTTGTTACTGTTTGCCTACCTAAATTCTTCGGAAGGTAAAAGGCCTGAAAACAATTCCTGGTAGGATCAATTACAACAACGAACCATTAGCTATTTATTAGACTATTCAAATCACTATTCAAATTTGGGTAGCAGATGGAAGCGGCAAGTAATTCCCCAGCAACAGGTCTAGCTGAATTCGTATGTTCGTTTATCTGACGGCTATTACTATTAAATAAAACAGTAAAATTCTGTGACAGCAAATCTTCCAGTTATTAGAAATCTTTGTATGTTCGTAGTTACGATTCATATATATACATATACTAGAGTTTACCCCGCGGCTGCGCCGCGGGTCAACCTCTAGGGCGTGTCTCTTGTTTAAAGAGCAAGTAGTACAGGTTACATTGTATTAAATTTTTATGTATTTGCCCCCGTAAGATTCACTTCATTTTATATCGCAAACTATACCGCCCCCGTCTATATGTAAACTACATAAATGACAAAACTTGACAAAAATGAAAAAATAGATAACATGGACCAAGTGGACCAAGTGGATCCAGTGGACCCAGTGGACCAACTGGACCCAGTGGATCCAGTGGACAAAGTGGACCCAGTGGACCCAACGGATCTAGTGGACCCAGTTGACCCAGTGGGCCCAGTTGACCCAGTAGTCTAAGTGGACCCAGTGGACCCAGTAGACCCAGTGGACGAAATGGACAAAATCACAAAACCAGTCCTAGTTTCCGGGATAAATTTTACATAAATCTATCCCAAAATGTATCCCATTATCCGGGATAAAAAGTATCCCTTGGCCACTCTCGGTATTAAAATTATATATGTACCGAGTTTCAGCTAAATTGGTCCAATAGTCTTTCCATAAAAGGATAACAAAGAAAAAGACAAATATATTTTTATCCCGGAAATTATCCCATTTTTCGGGATAAAAAATCTATGTTCATACTCGGCATCGAAAATATATATACACTGAGTTTCAGCCAAATCGGTTCAGTAGTTTTTCAGACAGACAGAGTTACTTTCGCATTTATAATATTAATAGAGATATGCATAAAAAATATTAATAGGCCAATGGTTTTAAATCTTAGAGAAATAAGAAGAAACTTTGGTTACAAACAGTAATTTAATTCCCTTTAACTATGATTTCCTTAATTCACACCATAAATAAATAATTTTAATTACCCATAATGGCCGTCTGCGTTGTACTCTACCTTCCGGATTGAGCCGTCAGGCTCGACGAGGCTGTATTCACCACGAACGCGATCCCCGTCACGTGATTCACTATGCTGCTTATAGTCTCCAGTCTTCTTGTCAGATACAGCATATTGGAAGTCGTATTTTGGGTATGCCTGTGAAAAACATCAAAATGTACGCAGGCCGAACTTATTCGACAGCATTGTCTTGCAAAGAAGGTTTTTTGGCGGGAACTGAAAGGGGACGTTGAGCTGTGCAGTTTTATTTTCTAAAAATGTATAAAATCACTCTAAAATGAACAATAGTTGTAGGATATTGATAATTTTTGAGTAGTAATTATGTGTTTTTGTGAGAAATGTGAACTGTATAGTCAAATGTGACCTTTCGAGTTTTCACAAGAACTCCGTTATACGGCGTCGATTGTAGCCTACAATACAATTACGCCTGGCTTAAAGGCCTAGTTGCCAGGCCATAAACATAAAAAAATTAATTAACAGTCAAATTAGTTGAGATACTTTAAATCATCTTAAAAATACCTTTCTGGGGTTTTATATGATTCTTAGTATTTTGTTATTCAGCATTATATAATATGTAGCGCTCCTCATCAGCAATATTCTTGTAGCACACAAGAACAAGTAGTCACTGACAAGAGATTCCAGTCAAACCACTCAAATTCTGTTAATATTTCCCTTAAGGGGAATCGAATTGGGTACCTCTACATTCGAGGGGTGTAGACTAGAACACTAGAGAAATGAGGCCATCAAATATATAGATGAAAATTTTAATTGCAATAATAATAAGATAATTAATGATGTGAAGAAAATTAAGTAGGGGAAATCATAAATACTTTGTCAGCTTGTTTCTTAGCCGCAATATGCTTTCACAAAATTAATATTGGCAACACAGTCGATTTGTATTTATATATAAAACTAGCTGCGCCCGCGGCTTCACCCGCGTGGTGGTGGAAAATCATTATATTTTGGATAATTCACACTATATCTTTATAAATTACAGCCTGTGTTATTCTGATGTTTAAGCTATATTACTGTAAAGTTTCATCAAAATCCATTCGGTAGTTTTTTGCGTGAAAGAGTATCAAACATACATTTTTACAAACTTTCACGTTTATAATATTTATAAAATTATAAAATTAAATATAAAACAAATATACATAATAGTAAATTTATGAGAGGATCTTTTGGTGCATCTTTTACATCGCTTCTCTGACTTACTTACATGTGCTTCATACTTGTACTGCGTATGTGATTGTGGTGATTGATATACGTTCATTACTTGCCATACCTTTGATTCTTCTTTACCGTTTTTTTCATTATTTACGTTCTTATTGGGATTTATGAAAATTGCTTGACTAATGCCAATGAAGCAAATGAACACTAATATCTGAAACAAAAATTTAAATTTTATATGAAACTAGCATGTGCTCGCGATTTCGTCCCCGCTTGACTTGAAATTCCCATAGAATCCCTAGCACACAAAGTATCGCAGTTTTTAAAAAAAGATTAGAGAAATTTTAAGTCTAAGAATTAGTTGCCCATCATCGAAAACTACATTGAAATCGGCTCCGTAGTTTTTATGTCAATCCCGAACAAACAGACAAGAAATCTAATTATATAGTGTATTCTAGTTGCTTTTTTTAAATGGCTTCAACAATGACGGAGAATTGTATAATGTTATAGACAATAGTTTTAGTTTTTTTTTAAATAAGAATAAATGTATTGAAATAATTTAAGACATCACTGAAATTAAAGTGTAAAATATATAAAACAATTTACAGTTATGTTTCTTAATATAATTATTTGCTTTATAACATTTTCAAAAATAATCTCCTTTTCAAGACCTTTAAAAGTATTTTACCTCAGATTGACCAAATTTAAGATTCTCAACTGTCGTTAAAGAATGGAATTCTTGTGGAAACTCAAAAATTCACATGTCATTAAACGTTTAAAAAAATACAAAAACTTGTTTTGCTTAAAAATAATCGATATCTAAAACTCTTGAGCATTCCTGGCCAGATTTAGACGTTATCTTAAACTAAAAGTTTACAGTTTTTTTTATATCGCATTTGAAATCGAAATATTTGTTAGCAAGTAAATTAATCACTAATTTGTTATATTCAAAATGTAAAAGAGTTACTATAAATATTGCTCGTGTGTAGAGTACACGAGTATATAATTATGTTGAAAAAAAATTATAGCCATCTTTCAAAAAGTTATAATATAAAAGAATAAATAAGCTAATCATTATTTAAATTTGGAAAGAATACGAGCGATTCATATAAGTAATTTATTTTAAGTATTAATATCTAGAACAACACTTGCAATCTCAATGCATGTATTTTTATTACAAAATATGTTACATTTGATATAATGTTTCTTAATTCTGTTATTTATTATAATTTGAAATATTTAATATGCTTATACTGTGTACGTAGGGTAGATTAATAATTGTTAATATTTAAACTTGATATGAAATCGGAAAAGTTAGAAGACTGTAGTCACATGCGCTCTGTTATTTTAATTTTGGTATATAAGTAAGTTTTTTTTATTGCATATTAGTAAGTAATTGAAATAAGTTTAATACCTTTTCAGACATTTTTGTGCTTGTAATGAACTGTCGCTAACAAGATGTACTAGCCGACTGTTAATAAAATATACCAATATAAACCGTTTTATACTTTTTGATACTTCTTACATAAAATAGCTAATTCTACATTATTGGGATACCATTCTTTAGTTTGATAGCGAAAGAATAGAGCGGAACCGGTTTCGTATATTGTTACAACTTAATCTAGTAAATTTGCAAAATTTAATACTTATAATTATTTTATTTATTATAATTAAGATATTATTATTATATTCTTTTTCCTTGTTACATGGATAAATTATTTATTTCAATATTTTTTAAATAACGTGTAAATAAGTTTGTAGGTAATTAGGTGCATGGATCGTACTCATATAAAACTCTCTGTTGTGTTTGAATACTACAAGATTTATACATCTAATTCTGTAGTTTGCTTACGAATTACTAGAGCAGACAGACACCGGTTTATATTGCTGAGAGGGGGGATCACCCCTCCCTCGCAGCGGGTAAAGTTCTTTTTAATTATAGAGTGCGAAGGGCGCGTGCGAAAACCTCCGTGCTCCGTCTGACTAGTTTAAGGTGTATGTCGTATTCTTAATGTCTTGTTAGTGTCTACGGCTATCACAGTTAGTCAGTTGCCCTTCAGCGCGCCGCAATTGGCGCCTGTGCGTGCTGTAACTTCTCTCACTTTGTTGCCTGCTTAACAGCCGTTTCTGTATTACAAAAAGAGACCACGAATTTCCATCCAGTTTGGCTTCCGACCATGGTCTCATGGGGAACTCTGGACAGAATGATCATGTAGTCTACTTTAGTTGCTGTTCTACTTAGGTCAAAAGCTTGATTTTACCGTTTTGAAGTATAATATCACCTTATAAATATCATAACTTTAACTTTAATACTAACTCTTTGAAAGTAAAATTTATTTAGGAGTATCTATGTTATGCCACCACCGGAAACAGATGAAATCTACACCAATTTAACGTGTCATCGTTATCGGACAATCAAAAGAGGCTTTGAGACCGTTTTGTCCATACGAAAGGGGAGAGTGGTTTATAACAGTTGCGATTATGTTACATTTTTTATATGGTTCAATTTTAAAAACACAAACATTATGTACTTTTCTGGGGAATATTAGAATCTCCATTTCTATTTCGCAGTCTAATGGGGTTATCGCGTAAGACTAAGTGCTTACTTGCTAATTACATTTATTTAGTGCCAGTTTTGTCTTCACAAGACTAGATGTCGCCACCGTCGAATTGCATCGCGGTATGGTTTACATTTTTTGCATGACGATACTTGTACTATTAATTTAATAAATTGTCTACGATCTTTCGGGTGTTTTATTTGCAAACCCTGGCTTTGACACCTTTGGACAGGGTCCTTCGAGCCGGATCGCTTTTTGAAGCAAATTGTTGGTACCTATTGTATTGAAATATTAAGTGTTGTGTAGTGATGTGTTCTAAGTGATGTGACAGCAGCACCATCTGGCGGACAATTAAGGAACTAATCGGTAGTATACAGAACTGAAACTGTGAGTACTCTTTAATTTTTAGTGCAGAAATAGACTTGTGAAATTTTAAAGTGTAGATTAGGACTTAGAATAATTCGCGAAAAAACGACGAGACGGGGAACCTATGCCCAATTTTAGAACTGTGTACTTGTTCTCAAACACTTAGAAAAATTTCACCCTCAATTGGACTTAGAAAAATTGGCATCACTTGGGACTTGAAAATTTCAAATAATTTTGAACTTTGAAAATTTTAAATTGATTTATACTTACAAAAAACGATTGCGTAAATTGGACCTTACAAATATCGATCGATTTGGACTTAGAAAATTTTTGATTGATTGTGACTTTGAAAATTTGAATTAATTCGAACTTAGAGAAGGTATTACTTGGTATTAAATGGCAAAAATGGAAGCAGAGTTAAGAGTAATGGATGACTTGAAAAATCAAATAGAAAAAGGGAGATATAATTTTAATAAATCGCCAAAAGATAGACTTACGGAGTCATACGTCATTGCGAGATTAGAAGGTTTAGAAGAATTAATAGCCAGATTTTCTAAAAGACATGAAAGTATTATTAGTACATACGAAACAGAATTTTTAGAGAATTATACAAAAAGGGAAACATTTGAAAATGGCTATGAAAATTATTTGCTTTATAAAGGAGAATTGAAAGCTACCTTACAGTCCATGAAACCTGCTACATCATTTAGTACAGATTCTAGTTGTTTAAAAGTCCATACGGAATCAGTCGCGAGATTACCTAGGATATCTATACCTATCTTTTCTGGAGGTTACACAGAATGGTCGACTTTTAAGGATTTATTCGTCTCCTTAGTACACAATAACGCTGCTCTGGATGATGTTCAACGCTTGCACTACCTGAAGACACAGCTAAAGGGAGAAGCTGAACAATTACTTCGACATGTTCCAACTACTCAGGCTAATTACAATAAATGTTGGGAATTGTTGCAAAAGCGATATGACAACAAACGATATATGTTAAATTGTACCCTCAAACGTTTGTTTAGTCAGCGTAACATGAATAGTGAATCTTCTCAGTCTCTCAAAGACCTCTTAGATACCACATCCGATTGTATTCAAGAATTATCTAATTTGGGTGTCAAGGATTATGGCGATTTGATTATTGTTTATATTGTTAGTCTAAAATTGGATGCCCAAACGCGTAAACAATGGGAACTACATGTAAATACATTGTCCGAAGAGTTACCATCGTTTACACAATTTAAAGAGTTTTTAGAGCCTCGATATCGCGCGTTAGAGTTTGTAGAGCCGAGTAAAATTAAATTTAATGTTCCAAAATCTTACCCAAATAATAATCTTAATGTATTACACAACACCGAATCGGAATTAATATGTCCTCACTGCACTGAAAACCATAGATTATTTTCATGTCAAGATTTCACTAAAGAAAATGTACCAAGTCGTAGAGAGATAGTCAAATCTCTAAAACTTTGTTTTAATTGTCTTGGTAATAATCACACCAATAATTTTTGTAGAGTACCAACAAGATGCCGGATATGTAAATCCAAACACCATACTCTTCTCCATGGTCCAGCCAGCGCGTTAACCGTAGCCGTTGCTACCAACTCTACGGATAACGAGCAACACCCGGAACCGTCTTTACTTACGGATGAGACCACATACATTACAAACCATTTTGTGACTGGTAACTCACAAACTTTGTTACCTACTGCTTTAATTCGAGTACAGTCACAGAATGGAGATTCCCAGATATTAAGAGCTTTGATTGACCAAGGGTCTCAGGCATCCTTTATATCTGAGGCGGCAGTTCAATTGTTGAAATTGAAAAAAAGTGTCGCTAGTAGTACTATTTCAGGCTTAGGTGGAATTCAAAGTGGCTTAACCACAAATTCTATGGTTAAGGTTAATATGCAGTCACTATGTGATCCAACCTTTAAATTGCAAGTAACTGCTCACGTGTTGAATACAGTTACCTCCGTTCTTCCAGAGAGGAAATTTAGACTTCCTTCGTGGACAGAATTACGACATCTTAATCTTGCCGATCCACAATACAATGCACCCAACAAGATAGATATCTTATTAGGAGCCGAGGTATATTGTAGTATTCTAAAGGTGGGGCTCGTTAAAAGTCTTACAGGTATGATTATTGCGCAGGATACTCACCTCGGATGGGTATTGTCCGGTCAAGTAAATGATTACCATGACAAGGATCAAACGGCTCATAATGTCATTTTAAACCTGCATGCTCAGGTACATGATAATGTTTTGTTACATATACAAACACAAGCTGTAGCGATGAAAGATCTGGGGGATATAAGTGCTAAGAACAAATACGAAAATGTGTGTATTAACAATTTAACGACAGGCGGTCTAAGTAACATGTATAAGGAAACTGGAATAGATCACATTGTTAAAGTTCAAGGCCTGCCCTGGAATCTCCGGAGAGACGCATCTGATTGTATTGTCAAGTTATCATCCAATTCTTCCGTAAAAAATACAAAACCTAAAACATTTTCGATAATTCGCTGTCTTTATAATTTCTTAGGGAAGATAGCTTCACGACTCGCTATGACAATTTTTTTTATTTCAAAATTTGGTTGGAACTATAGAGTTAGAAAAAGAAAGACAGAGCAAGTAATTATTTTGCGCTATAAAAACTCTTTAATGCAGTGCCCAATATTAAAAATCGTACACACCCGGTAGTCTATTGGCGGCTATGTTTTATTTTACTTTGTGAATATGTTATGGTATTTTTTGTTAATATTCATTTTTTATAATTTCATGTTTTTTACTTATCATTTAAGTTTTAAGATATTAGTCACTATGAAAGCTTTGTGATTTCTTTACTGCCGTTTGAAGGTTATATATTTTTTTTATAGGTTATTAAACATGTGTTCGATTTTTTTAATTACTATTTTTTGTTTTGTACTTTTATTTATGTACTTATCATATGGTCAACTAGTTATTAGAGACTACATTAAATTATTATTTTTTTAAATCTTATCTTTGTTATGAATGCTACTGCGTCAAAAGCTTAACATGTAATTCTGTGCACAATTCACTTCAGTTATCGGTATACAGTCCACGATTTCTAAATTGTATGAGCTTTATCGTTGGTTTAGAAGTTAATGTAATTTGAAGGACTATACTAGTCCTTGGCCGGTGGTATGTTCAGTTTCTAATTACATTTATTTAGTGCCAGTTTTGTCTTCACAAGACTAGATGTCGCCACCGTCGAATTGCATCGCGGTATGGTTTGCATTTTTTGCATGATCATACTTGTAATATTAATTTAATAAATTGTCTACGATCTTTCGGGTGTTTTATTTGCAAACCCTGGCTTTGACACCTTTGGACAGAAGTAATATATTGATCACCTGTGAAAATTGAACAACTGGCACGCGTATAACAAGTATTTGCCATCTGAGCCATCTCACTCTTCGGTGCATAAACTCTTCAACAAGGGTTGCTCTCGGTTTATATGCGATCCACACATCAGATTCTGACTTGATGACTATGGGACCATCTCTGGAGTTAACAAATCAATTTGAAAATCAGATCACTTGACGGAGAAATCGCGTAACATGCCTGCAAAATAATTAAGCGCCTGTAGAAAGTGTAATAGCTACACACCTATATATGTTTTTTGGTGACCAAGGGTCTACTTCGGGAGTATATATACTTGCGAGTAAAAAAAAAAACAATTTGAAAAGCAGTTTACATTTGCAACGTCATAACACGATATGTGAATTCGTGAATTTCTTTAATACCTTGCAATTCACTCATCAGATCCTGACATAGTGACAATGGGATCAATTCGGGAGTATAACCTTGCGATTAAATGAAAAGTTGACGGAGAAATCGAGTAACGAACATAAAAAAAAACATACAGATGAATTGAGAACCTCCTCTTTTTTTTAAGTTGATTAAAAACTGAAATAAACTATAACAAACGAATGTTTAATAATATACAAGAAAAGTAATTAAAATTTATTTAAGAATTTTCCGGTTACTTAAAAGACCCACTATCCTCTTCAAGATTAAAATTTCAGAGAAGTGAGTGGATATCGGTATCATACAAGGCATCGCAAAAATTGGACGCCCGTAATAAATTCTTTGTTCGGATGAGCATTTTTGTATTGGCATTACCCATAATCGAATTACATCTAAAGATAAGCATATTGCTATTGAATTGGTTTTTAATATAAACCAAAATAAAATGAAGAAAAGTAGGTAACAATGTACAATCCTTCCTTATTTACTGATATACTTATACAGTACATGTGAAAGTTAGTTTATTCGTTTCCCTCCTATCAGAAGTATCGATTTGTTATGAAATAAGGTATATTTTAAAATGCGAAAGAACTCCGTCCGTCTGTTCGGTTTTCACGGAAAAAATATGGGACCGATTCGGCTGAAACTTAGTATACAGTAGTTTGGTCACTTTGGTCCTTTTGGTCGTTTTGGACATTTTGGTCATTTTGGACAGTGTGGACATTTTGGAGATTTTGGTCATTTTGGACATTTTGATCATTTTGAACATTTTAGTCATTTTGGACATTTTGGTTATTGTGGTCATTTATTCCATTTTGGTCATTTTGGACATTTTGGTTATTGTGGTCATTTATTCCATTTTGATAATTTTGGACTTTTTGGTAATTTTGGACATAGAGGACTTTTTAGTCATTTTGGTCTTTCTTGTCATTCTCGTCATTCTTATCATTCTTGTCATTTTGGTCATTTTAGTCATTTGTGTAGTTTATGTAGTTTACAGATAGATAAACTGGGATAGATAAATAATACCTACTAGAACGGGTTGAAATAGGGGATGAAAGTTTGTATGGGAGATCAATCATTTTCTAAGTTTATAGACATAATAATTATCATTTATTATTATAATATTATAATATTATTTATTTACCTGCGGCGCAGCCGCGGGTAAATTCTAGTACTCTTGTGAAGAACGAGTCTAGGCCGGTGGCACCTGCCATCGGAACTTTCTGATATTTAGTCCGCTTTGCAGATGCAAAGCGGACTAAATATCAGAAAGTTCCTTTCCTTAATTCAATTTGTCTGTAAAGAACCCAAGCTCATTCCAGTGCACTATATACCGCTTAGTCCACATGATCATAAATGAAAGCCATAATTCGTATAGCTTTATTTCAAGGAGTCTAGTGCTTAAAGTGTAAGTAAAAGTAAGTACTGCGAGCTTAAAGGTTTATTAAAATAAATAATTTGTTTTGTTTTTTTGGTATCATAATTCAGTGGTAGTAAGCGAGTGGGGCAGCCTTGATGATGGCAGGAGCGGCTTTGACGACTTTGGTGGGAGCAGAGTTGTGTACCACCGCGTTGAAGCCGTTGTGGTCGTCAGCGGTGTATTCAACAGTTCTGATGGAGCCATCAGCCTCGAGCAGGGAGTAAGAGCCCTTCACGACATCGCCGTCGCGGGATTCCTGCTGGGATTTGTTGTCACCGGTGTGGCCGTCGGCAATAGAATAGTTGTACTCGTATTTGGGGTAGGCCTACAAACGAGAAAATATGTCTTTTAAAATTAGTACACTCAAAACTTCATTGTTAAGTATAATCATTGTCTGCTCTGGAAGCAACATCGACCATATATCTCTTCTACTCTTATGTAATAAGCAAATTATAGCTATTGTCTATGAAAATTAATTTATGATTTGGCAAACTACTCTTCTATAAAAGTGTAATAGCAATTTCTTATCTTTAATTAAAACTATCTTTAGTATGTACAGAGTCAATTTGAGTACTGGATAAAAGTGACTATGAAAACTTACAATCTCTTCGGGCTGGCGAGCTAAAACCTTAGCAATAGGGGCGTGGTAGGCTATCGGGGCTGGAGCAGATTGGTACGCTATAGGAGCGGGACCAGCAACGGCAAGTTTGGCGACTGGGGCAACAAGTCTGGCAGGTTCATCGTGGCGCACGATGCTTTGGGATGAGACGGCTGCCGCTGGGGAGTAGTGGACTGGTGTAGCCAAAAGACCAGCATGGGCTACTGCCACAAAAACGCAGAGAGCTACAATCTGAAAAAGATTTACGTTAGTATTAAATTTCTTTTATACTAGAAATAGTTATTAGAAATATTAGCCAACTCACTTTGCTGAACATGTTTGTTTAGTTCAAGTGATTAAGCACTTAATGATAACTAAAGCACGTGTCTAGCTTTTATACGATATTTTTTATATGGATACATGATCGATAGAGGTGGAGGTTGTCAAACCAGCTTACGATGACCTTGCTCCTCGTCAAATGATTACGCCAATCAATCCATTCTCTAATGATACCCATAATTCATTAATCTCATTTTCAATATTAATCAGGTTACTTATTTTTAGGTAAAAGCTAAACGATTTCAACGTCGTGAAAATTATATAATAATAATTATAACTTATAAACTCTCATAGTTTGAAAAATTAGAAATAACATCAATGTTGTACAGCTTCAAAAATAGTTTTAACTTAAATTTATTTAAATACTGGTGCTTACCTCGGCCAACGGATCAGTATGGCGATCCAGCGAGAAAATGAAGCCAGCCTTCTGGGCACCTTACCCATAGAAGACGGTGATCTAGGCTCAGTATTCTACTTATAGTCTTGAGGGATTATACAATATATATAAAACTAGAGTTTACCCCGCGGCTGCGCCGCGGGTCAACCTCTAGTGCGTGTCTCTTGTTTAAAGAGCAAGTAGTACAGGTTACATTGTATTATTTTTTTATGTATTTGCCCCCGAAAGATTCACTTAAAAAACGGAACAGACAGACAGACAGAGTTACTTTCGCATTTATAATATTAATAGGGACATTAAATATTAATAGGGATAGGGGTTAATTTTTATTATACCTATAAACTTGAGAAATGATTAGTTTCTCACTAACACTATCATTTTAGTTTTATTTTTGCGATAAAAAGTATGGCCAAAGTGACCAAAATGGCCCAAATGGCCCAAAATTACCGAATTGACTGAAATGGCCAAAATGACCAAAAAGGCCAAAATGATCAAAAAGGCTAAAATGACCGACATGGCCAAAATGATCAAAAAGGCCAAAATGACCGACATGGCCAAAATGATCAAAAAGGCCAAAATTACCGACATGGCCAAAATGGCCAAAATGACTAAAAAGGCCAAAATGACCGAAATAGCCAAAAAGGCCAAAATACTAAAATGGCCAAAATGACCAAAAAGGCCAAAATTACCGACATGGCCAAAATGGCTAAAATGACCAAAAAGGCCAAAATGACCGAAATGGCCAAAATGACCGAAATGGCCAAAATGACCGAAATGGCCAAAAAGGCCAAAATTACTGAAATGACCAAAAAGGCCAAATGACCGAAATGGCCAAAATGACCAAAATGGCCAAAATGACCAAAATGACTAAAATGGCCAAAATGACCAAAATTTCCAAATTAACCAAAATAAATAAAATGGCCTAAATGGCCAAAATGACCGAAAAGGCCAAAATGAAAAGTATCCCATGTCCACCCTCGGTATTTAATTCACATACGTACCGAATTTCAGCCAAATCGGCCCATTAGTTTTTCCGTAAAAGCATAACAAACAAATAGACAAATATATTTTTATCCCGGAAACTATCCCATTTTCCGGGATAAAAAGTATCCTATGTTCATTCTCGGCATCGAAAATATATATATACTGAGTTTCAGCCAAATCGGTCCAGTAGTTTTTACGTGAAAACGGAACAGACAGACAGACAGACAGACAGACAGACAGAGTTACTTTCGCATTTATAATATTAATAGGGATTCAGCCAAATCGGTCCAGTAGTTTTTACGTGAAAACGGAACAGACAGACAGACAGACAGACAGACAGACAGACAGACAGACAGACAGACAGACAGACAGACAGAGTTACTTTCGCATTTATAATATTAATAGGGATAGTGAGTAGAATACAATACAAATAAGTTAAGTTTTCTTGCATTGTATTCGATGATATGTAGTTTAGAACAATATTTTTCGTCTGATTATCCTATTTCGGACGAAAACATTTAAATAATATCCGTTGAGTACTTTTTGAGATGTGAAGTTATATCGATTATAAGTTTTTTTTATGATTTCATAGTCCTGTAACAAAAACATATGGAATCCTTTACTGTGCCTGAACTGCCAAGCACTTACCGATTTAATTGTAATTATAATGGCAGTAACATAAACTATAATAAACTGGTGAAAATAACAAAAACTAATAAAAAAAAAACCTAATTATTGTAACTAATTAACATTGTATTTTGGAATACTTGATCTTATTTCATTTATTGATGAATAAAAGCAGACCTATGTGTAGTAAATCACACAGTCGCTGGTTAAGATGACTGTTGGCGTCTGTAGAGTCTAGTAGAGTAAGTGTTGGTTTGCCTGCTTCACTAGAATGGAGATATCCTGGGGCTCGATTCCCAGCAGGGTAATATTCATAAACGAACTTTTTTAACTCTGGTGTGAGTGTCTGCGATCGGTCCTAGAATTGTCCTTTGTATAACCTTATCTGTAACATAAGCGAGAGCTTAGCTCAGGAGTATATCTGTTTATTATGATCTTAGTATCTCAGAAGTCGATAACAGGAACAACCTACCCCTTTATTCATAACTGTTACACAAGATACATAGGCTCGTTAGAAATTAATGTGATTAGAATAAAAATCATTAATGAGCCACTAAATCACGTATAACTATTTTGAATAATAAGGCTAAGTTAACTGTCTTAATTATTAATAAAAGTAGATAATCAGCGTACCACATTCTCGTGAGAATGCGAAAAATAAGAATGTGGAGCCGATTCTTACGTTCTTTTCTCGCGTTTTCACGAGGTTTTCACAAGAATGTTGAGCATCTAGTATGGTTAGCTTAGAATAATTTGGTTATGATTATCGCCTTGCATCGAGGTATCTTAAATGGAACTACATTTAATAATCTAATACATATAATAATCGCCAGATTAGGTTAAAGTATTCCTTATATTAGGTTGCCTGGAAGAGATTGCTTTAAGCGATAAGGTCGCCTATTGTTTCTACCATGACAATAATGTAAGTGTATTTTTGAAATTGTATATTTGGTGAGCAATAAAGTGTTATCTATCTATCTGTCTAACTACATTTAGAATTGAAAGTATTTATGATATTCTATTACAATGTTTTGGATCTGTATAATAAATAATTTCTAATCAATACTTGCACGTTTTTGCCATCTAATACATGTAATACTGGATTACTATTTAGAAAATCTGTTTCATCTGTATGAATATCCTCATGTATCTATTTATAAGAAAAGTTCAGAGTTGTATATAATTTTCTGCCTTTAAAGAATGGCGGTAATATAGTTATACATTTTAGTAAATTCGAAGACATACATAATTAATTTATAAAAAAAATTGGTTTTAAGAGGAGTTAATTGAATTAAATTATTTGCCTGTAATGATTGACATGTGGTCAATATGACTTTTTAACTTGTTTTACTACGTTTATTTATCTAAACTAGAACATTTTAAGGATAAAAAGGATACACAAAAACGAATAACTGAAAGATTTGAATAAACGAGTCTGTCAGTCATAAATTAAGCTTATGAGTAATCGATGAGGTCGTAGAAGACAACTTTTTGGTACAAAAATAAAAGAAAGAAAAAGATAGACCATTACGATTTCAGATTAGGTATTTACTCACATTCTGCTTTTAAATAAATTATTTAACAATAATATTATAGTTGAATATATATTGTTTTAATGGTGGTAGTAGGCAAGAGGTGCTGCGGCTTTAACGACGACGGGAGCATGGGTGGGGGCGGTGTTGTGCACCACGGCATTGAAGCCGTTATGGGCGTCGGCGGAGTACTCCACGGTCCTCACGGAGCCATCAGCCTCATGCAAGGAGTAAGAGCCCTTCACGACGTCGCCATCGCGGGACTCCTGCTGGGACTTGATGTCGCCGGAGTGTTCGTCAGCTACGGAGTAGTTGTACTCGTATTGTGCGTGACCCTGCTGAAGAAACCGCTGTGTTATTAAGATAATTTCAACTTTCCAAATAATATATTGTAAAGTGAATCCATAATGAACTTACAGCTTCTTCCGCTTCGTGGGCGAGGACCTTAGTGACAGGAGCAGAGTGATAGGCTACGGCAGCGGGGGCAGCATGGTAAGAGACGGCGGCGGGAGCAGCATGGTAGGCGATGTGGGCTGGTGCGGCATGATACGCGACTGCTGCAGGAGCGGCTTGGTAGGCGATATGCGCAGGAGCGCCAATAGCCAGTTTGGCTGGTTCATCATGACGCACAATGCTCTGAGAGGAAACTGAGTCGGCAGAAGAGTAGTGGATGGGAGCGACGGAGGAATATTGGATGGGAGTAGCGTGGTACGATAACGAGGCGGGAGCGGTGTGGTAGGCGATGGGAGAGGCGGCTACCAGTTTTGTTTCGATGGCATGGGGCTGGTCGTGTCGTACGATGTTCTGCGAAGACACAGCCTCTGCGGAGGAGTAGTGGATGGGTGAAGCCAGAAGTCCAGCCTGTGCTGCCGCTACCAAAGAGCAAAGGGTCACCAGCTGAAAGATAAATTTAATCATTGTTTTTTATTCTTATAATTGTTATGATATATTATTCCTATACGACAGAATTTCATTCGTCTTACTTTGGAGTACATGTTGACTATTTCGTATGTTGATCGAAATATGAATGATAAGGTTTGATCCAAGTACTTTTGTATTTATACTCACCAATTATAATACGATAAACCACATACGTATGCACTTTAAGTTGTCCTACAACCTTGTACGACCTCGCTCTGAGTTTGTGTGTCAGCAACAACCCGACGGTGTAACATTTTAATAAGGCGTATTCTTGCATTTCTGTATTAAACAAAAAACAATTCTACTTAATGAATGAAGATTTAATCAGATCGAATTAAGTTACTATATTTATTCTTAATAATTAGGGTTTAAGTTTTAGAGAGTAGTTAAAACAGAAATTAAAATGCAATTTTAGTCAAAACAGTCT
Organism: Dendrolimus kikuchii; assembly: GCA_019925095.2. NCBI lineage: Eukaryota > Metazoa > Arthropoda > Insecta > Lepidoptera > Lasiocampidae > Dendrolimus > Dendrolimus kikuchii. Next base: position 9,652,400 of record CM034393.1, on the reverse strand, counting down.
TTATGAGAACTGACGTAAGGGTGATGTTGACTACTATGTCAGTTCTATTATATACTTTTATTGGGTTTTCCTCTTTTGTGTTTTGTTTTTAATCGAGATGTTCTCTCATTATCTTTTATTTATTTATCAATATTTTTTCACAATGAACCTGTAGCCAAGTGAACCTCAATCGACGCGTCTATTAATTATATTATCCAAAATTTTCCAAGTTTACAACAGACTGTGCTTTAACATATTACCCGTAAGATGTGCTTTAAATTCACTTACTAAATAATCTAAAAGAGGATAAGCTGATTATTATTGAAAAGTTATAAAAGACATTTCTCGATCAATTCGTTTCCAGTCCATTTTAGAGAAATGCCGCTTATTTGTTAATCGAGGTTACAAAATAGCAATTTTTGAATTCCATACTATTATCAGTATCAATAGGGCAATTTTTAAATAACTATAGTGAATGTGGTTACCTGTGACACATAAAATTCAGAACAAGCCTTTACAAGGCTATTCATCAAATTAAAATTTGCAGTATAAATACTTAACTTTTGACTCTTTACTTTACATTAAAATCACATACCGAAAGTTAACATGTTCTCTAAAGTAAGAACTATTTATAATTTAACACGAAATTACAAAAAAAAACAATCTGCAATTATAGACCTATTCTTTTCTATTTGCATAAATATTATTTTTCTTAAATAATAGTTCACCCTCTAAATCCAGGCCGATATGGTGATTTAGTTTACAAAGTATTTGTGTTGACAGTTTTTTAATTGAGCATGTTATTTATTGTCACTTAAGTATTAAAACCGCTAATCACTCTTGGATAAGCTTGAGGGATAAATCTTATTTTATACTAGCAGCCTGGCGCGGTTTCACCCGCGCTCTGTCCCGCTCCCGTGGTATATAGCGTCATGTTATATAGCCTATGATATTCCCTGTTAACGTAGCTTTCGAACAGTAAAATAATTTTTAAAATCGGTTTAGTAGATACAGACATTACCCCCTACAACGTCACAAACTCACAAACTTTACCTCTTTATAATATTAGTATAGAAGTATAGATAGAAACCTAAAGAACCAACCATTGAAGCATGATTTTACTTATATCATATTGAGAAACATTTGTTTAATAAGCTGTTTTATAATAACTTTAAATATTTGGTTAAAATAAAACATTTTTTTATTTACAGCTCGTGGCTCTCTTCGCTTTGGTGGCAGTAGCACAGGCAGGTCTCCTGGCAGCGCCCGCGCACTACTCTTCTGCTGAGGCAGTGTCTTCACAGAACATCGTGCGCCACGATGAGCCCCATGCCATCGAAACAAAACTGGTAGCCGCCTCTCCCATCGCCTACCACACCGCTCCCGCCTCGTTATCGTACCACGCTACTCCCATCCAATATTCCTCCGTCGCTCCCATCCACTACTCTTCTGCCGACTCAGTTTCCTCTCAGAGCATTGTGCGTCATGATGAACCAGCCAAACTGGCTATTGGCGCTCCTGCGCATATCGCCTACCAAGCCGCTCCTGCAGCAGTCGCGTACCATGCCGCACCAGCCCACATCGCCTACCATGCTGCTCCCGCCGCCGTCTCTTACCATGCTGCCCCCGCTGCCGTAGCCTATCACTCTGCTCCTGTCACTAAGGTCCTCGCCCACGAAGAGGAAGAAGCTGTAAGTTCATTATGGATTCACTTTACAATATATTATTTGGAAAGTTGAAATCATTTTAATAACACAGCGGTTTCTTCAACAGGGTCACGCACAATACGAGTACAACTACTCCGTAGCTGACGAACACTCCGGCGACATCAAGTCCCAGCAGGAGTCCCGCGATGGCGACGTCGTGAAGGGCTCTTACTCCTTGCATGAGGCTGATGGCTCCGTGAGGACCGTGGAGTACTCCGCCGACGCCCACAACGGCTTCAATGCGGTGGTGCACAACACCGCCCCCACCCATGCTCCCGTCGTCGTTAAAGCCGCAACACCTCTTGCCTACTACCACCATTAAAACAATATATATTCAACTATAATATTATTGTTAAATAATTTATTTAAAAGCAGAATGTGAGTAAATACCTAATCTGAAATCGCAATGTTCTATCTTTTTCTTTCTTGTATTTTTGTACCAAAAAGTTGTCTTCTACGACCTCATCGATTACTCATAAGCTTAATTTATGACTGACAGACTCGTTTATTCAAATCTTTCAGTTATTCGTTTTTGTGTATCCTTTTTATCCTTAAAATTTTCTAGTTTAGTTAAATAAACGTAGTAAAACAAATTAAAAAGTCATATTGACCACATGTCAATAATTGCAGGCAAATAATCTAATTCCATTAACCCCTCTTAAAACCAAAAATTCTTAAATTGAATTCTAAAAATTTAATAATTTCCTTTCTGTTTCTATAGAAATAATAACTACCATAACTAAATACCAGACAGTTACTGTTACTGTTTGTAGCCAAAGTCGGTTTTCTATTTATGGCCGGTTCCTATGTCTTACCGACCGTTCATTTGCCTTATTATCGGTTAAAATTTGACATAAGCACTATAAAAGTGATGTCAAAAGTCAATCGACGGTGAGGCAAGTGAATGAATAGTAAGATATAGAAACCGGCCATTCATGTACTTCACATTGAACTATCTTTAACATGTTTGAAATCTTACTTTATTTCGTTCATTCTCACTTCACATTCAATTCATTCAACTGTATACAACCACACCTAAGTATAATATATTAATGTTCTCTGGAACATAACGCCTCACGCTTTGTAGATACGCAACTATAAAAGTGCTTTTTTGATTGTCTCCTCCAAGATATTTTCGAATCGCTACATACAGCCCATACAGTTATCAAAAGTAAGTAGTTCCTTAAAAAAAAGAACAAGGATTCTGTTTTATGGGCAGTTCTTATATCTTATCAACCGTTTATTTGTAAGATATAGAAACCGGCCATCAGTCAAAACGGGTTCTGAAACGTTAAAACGTAGTATTAGACCTGGAAAACCACTTCACCAGGGTTTGAACCCATGTCATTGGATAGAAATGTTATTGGCGCTCCTTAGCTTTTGAAATATTACTACTTTTATATAAATGGTATAAGATATAATAATATAATGAATAACACTCCCGGGAAAATTACTTACTTAACGACTTAAGCTATCGTTTTACTGAAATCGTATCGAAATTAGCTAATATTTATGCAATTAAAATAATTTGTATAATTGTGCAGTATATCCGGGACAAAGTATCGTAGCATTTAATAGCGTAGTCAAAACTGTGTCGGGATAACCAAATTTTTGTGCACCTGAACAATTTCAAACCACTCTCAGGAAAATTCCCGCGGGAATCCCAGGATTGAAAATATCATACATTTTATTACATTACATTTGCTATCGATTAGTAAAAAAAAACACATTTGATTCGATTTTTTTTATTCTGGTCACTTTAAATCATTCCCAGAAAAATTCCCGCGGGATTCCCAAGATAAATAATAGCGCAGATTTTAAGTTTAAAAATTGGCTGTCGATCAGCCAAACCGCATCGAAATCGGCCCAGTAGTTTTTATGTGAATCCTGAACAATCAGAAACCGACAAACGGACAGGAATTAAAAAAAAATGCGTCGTGTTCTACATCGTTTATATAGTCTATTCCAGTTTTTTAAATAGCTTTAATGTAGCATTATTTTCAAACTTAATTCAAAAATTATGAACGCCTTCAAAAAAATTGAGTTCATTGCACAATTATAATAGGAGAATCATTGTCGTTTCGTGCTTCGAAGTGAATATTTGTTATGAGAGTATGCTTTTGAAAATAAGAAAAGTTTCATACTGAAGAGGAATCCGTCTATCACTTTAGTAGTAAGATCCGGTTACCAAGTTCATCACAATATAAAGTTGCAATATCTTGACTTGTTATTTGGTAATAAGCTTTCTTAAAAAGATTTATGAATACAAGCTTTTGAGATCCTGGATTTCAAGTAGCCGCAGATTACTAGCCAAGACAAGTAAAACGAGCCCAAACACGACGGGTCTATTTTGTTTAGTACACGAGTTCCTATGGCCACCGTCCGACTCCATCATCAGATCAGCTCCATGGTACCATATTATTGCATTGTCATGTGATATACATATGCGTGCAAAATTTCAGCTCAATCGGAAACCGGGAAGTTGGTCAAATTTAACATGCAGGATTCCACCAGAACTTACATACATACATCCATTGCAAGTTAAATAAAAGCTTGTAATAGAACTACGTTTTAACGGTTTAAAGCGCAGTATTTTATTTGATTTTTGTTATTCCAACGTTTCGGCCACTTTTCAGTAGCACGGAAGACAAAGAATCAATGAAAATGGATGTCAAGTGTTAATGATTATTGTAAAAAAAATTTTTAGCCTATTACCAACTTGTTCCGGTGGTTCGGGCATGTGGAAAGAATACATGATGAAAGAATGACTAAACAGATATACAATGCAAAAGTGGATGGATGCAGAAGTCGTGGAAGGCCACGACACACCTTCCATGATCAAATTGATCGTGTACTAGCAGAGGGTGATGTCAGGAGCCTTAAGAACAGACGAGCGTGCATGACAAGAGTTATGAATGCCAAAGAAGCAAGTGAGGTGTGTAAGAATGGGCCTAAATGGCGCTCTGTTGTTCGTGCCTACCCCACAAGGGAACTGGCGTGAAGTTATGTATGTATATATGTACCAACTTGTTAATTTTGATTATATGGTTTTATATTTTTTATGGTTATTATTTACTTAATGGAAGCCTAATCTAATGATTACCGCTTCGCAACATGTGGTTCGAAGAGAAAAAGTGGCGCAAAAAACTCGGCGTATAACTTGAAAATGTCCGAACACAATCAGGTTTGATTAGGAAATAGGACAAAGGGGTATAGCATTCAAAATGAACTTGCATCGGGGTTGCTATATCGTTCAGGTTATATTCCCACTAATCTAACAATTCAAAAGAAACAAATATTTATCGAACTTATTCGTATATTGCAATTAATAAATTAAATAACGATAATCTTTGTAAACAGGACGTTCAACGGTTCATGATTAATGGTAGTAAGCGAGGGGAGCGGCCTTGATGATGGCGGGAGCGGCTTTGACAACATGGGTGGGAGCAGAGTTGTGCACCACCGCGTTGAAGCCGTTGTGGTCGTCAGCGGTGTATTCAACAGTTCTGATGGAGCCATCAGCCTCGTGCAGGGAGTAGGAGCCTTTCACAACATCACCGTCTCGGGACTCCTGCTGGGACTTGTTGTCACCGGTGTGGCCGTCGGCAACAGAGTAGTTGTACTCGTATTTGGGGTAAGCCTAGAATAACACGAAAATGGTAAATTAATTGTTTTCACATTCGGCGATACTGTGAGATACAAAGTAAGAACTGTAATACTAATATTTATAAGAATTTTTTGACGGGAATGTGAAGAATAATATTTTTCTGTGCAGTGTTATTTTTTCTGACATGTAATGAGTGCGTATCATAAGAAAATTATTGATTGAATACATTGTTTTTATGCATGAATAGTAAGTAGGAAGGTATGTTTGTGTTTTTTTTAATGTTTAGAGAAGTTTAACTTTTCAAGTTGCCACAGGAATTATTTGTTTGGTGTCAGTCTAAAAATTTGAACATTGATTTTATATAAATTCATTGTTTAATTACTGAATTCACTTTTAATGTAGAATACTTTCCTCAACATCTCTTAAGATCCCATTGTCAATTTGTGTTAAACAACATCAAAATTAAGTGTAAATTATATGATATTTTTTCAAGATGGTGTATATTATGCTAAATTATATACAATTTTCGGTATCATATTTTTAAATATTATATATAATTTTCGAAATTAAATGATGTCATATAATAAGACGCCTCATTTGTTAGTATCCGGTCTTAAATGGTTTATGCCTTCCGCTGTTATCTGTTGGTAGGTCATTGATGTTGACATGCATTTTGATTTCACCTGGATGTGATCTAATGATGAGTGTACTATTATTATGTACTCTTGAATTTAAATCTACATATACACATAACACACAAATGTGAAGAGTGATATTTGAAATGAACAAGATGTTTTAAAAGGATAAGAACTTACGATTTCTTCAGGCTGAGCCAGAACCTTAGCAACGGGAGCATGGTAGGCGATGGGGGCTGGAGCAGCATGGTAAGCCACGGCAGCGGGTGCTGCGTGGTAGGCTACAGCAGCAGGAGCGGTGCGGTAGGCGATTTGAGCGGGAGCAGCGACTGCTAGCTTGGCGATGGGAGCAACAAGCCTGCTGGGTTCATCATGGCGCACAATGCTTTGCGAAGAGACGGCTTCCGCGGGCGAGTAGTGGACTGGTGCAGCCAAGATGCCGGCCTGAGCCACCGCTACACACGCGCACAGGGCTATAATCTAAAATTATAAATATTTATTACTATTTCACTATTTTTATGGTATCACTGCAGAATCATCACACTATTTTTTTATTACATGGTAACTAAAATTAATGTTAATGAAATGTTATATTCAAACACTATTTGAAACTCACTTTGGAGAACATTTTGTTTCTTCTAATAGTGTATCAAACTATTGAATGATACATTAAACGATGTGATCAGCTTTTTTATACTAATCGCCTTACAGCCGGTGGGCTGAAACAACTGGCTTTACTAGACGGCCTTGCCTTAGGTCATAAAGTTATGACGAAATTTGACACAGCCAGTAATAGTTTGGTTCATATGGCTTGACAATAAAATCCATTATGTTATTTCCTTCGGAAGTCAACATGTCCACACTAATATCTGTTTAGGAGAAAGTGACTTTGTTTGAATGTTTATACCTTCCTCACAGCTTTAAGAATTATTTAATTGATATATTTTTATATAATGTCTGTCTATATACATGTTTTTTGTTGTCATGAAATTTGGTACATAAATATTCTTGGTAACGGAGAACTGCATATAATTTTTCAAAAATATGGATGTTTAACGTAGGTAATGTAGGTAGGTTTAACGTAATAGAAGGCCACAAGAAATTCTTTAGTTGTACTTACTTATACATAGGTATTACATATTCTAAACTTCGATGTGCCCGTTTAAATTTAAGTAATGCATTCAAGTAAGTACTTAATAACATATTCTCTTAGCTTTCAATAGGTAAAAATATGGACATATTAAAATGTTATTATTTATCATAAATAATTTATTATTAGCTTTAATTTATATTTACATGTAAATAATCATAGCTTCCACTAAGAGGGGATGTTAATAAGGAAATTCTTATTTTTACTTTGAACTGGATATAATTGAGTTTTTTCTATTGATTGTTGCGTTTTAGAAGATTGTGGCAGGTACATAAATATTTGTGACTTGTCAAGGTTTGATGGATCAAGGATGTGGTGGGCTGCCATTGGAATCATTTGCGCTACGCCGTATTGTCGAGCAATGTTTAGATGCAGACGATGAGCTTTTGGATGTGGAATCTTGGTGCCTTGTATGTCTGATATTCCATCGCCTTCAATTCTGTAATTCAAAAAAATAAACGAAATAAGATAGATTAAATTATATCACTAAACTAAACCGAAAAATATATGAAAAAGGTAACGAGCATTGTCATCTAGCTCAGCTGTCTGGCAATGACATACACACATATATATAGTTTACTCATCATATAGTTTACTAATAGATAATATAGTCTTCTATTTTTGATATTTGATTTCGTTTTATTAAATAATTCAATAGAATAATTCAATCGAAAAATTAACATAATTAATCCTAATCCATCCACATATAAATGTGATATTTACTTTGTTTGAATGTTGATTTCTTCCCTATTTACGGATTTGGGAATAGAACAATTTTCATAATATTTTCTTGTATTCTTTCGCACTTTACAAAGAAAGATTCTATCGCACTTTATAAAGGAAATTAAAATGAGCTGAGATTATACTATATACATACAAATGAGTTCGGAGATTTTGTCTTGCAAGTAAAGCGTAGAAGTTCGGAGGAATCTCTGTAGTAGATGTCCAGACATTTGTTGTATTGTCTTTAGAACTGTGTGAAGGCGTTGTGTTCATATTTAGGAGATAGTGTCGGAGATGATTAGCCTGTAACAAAATAACATATTACAGATTCCTAGACTTTTTTTAACTTATACAATACTATCGTTTTGTTCGATTTTCACGTGGCTTCACTATGGTGTTGTCATGTAATCTGGATCTATACCCTATTCAAATTATTCTCTAATTCGAGATAAACGTATCCCATGTTTATTTATGTTATCGAATGTACACGCATTTCAACAAACCATACTAAGGAGCATGCAATGTTTAAGCAGTTTACAATGATTACTATATGCAGACGTTGAGAAGGAAAACATAGTGAAGATACCTGTTCATCAAAATTACCAATATTTAAAACACGTTAATTTGCCTCGGCCAAGCGTCGCGAGACTGCACATTTCCCGAAAACATGGAGGCTGATAATAGAAACCTAAACTTTTAAATATAATCTAAACTCCATTAATGTTAGTTAATGATACCTTTTTATGTTGAACATTTTGAACCGAGTTTCTGTAGACAGTATTATGCCCTGGATTTATATTTTTTGTTTGTATCATTTCAATATTATAGCCAGGTATGGTCTGTTTGTTAGTAACCTTAAGATTCTCCTCCGAATTCCTCTTAGGTTCTAAATGCTCTGTTCTATGATCTTGATGCATTAATTTGTAGTCAGATTTTTTGTTATTTTGTGAATGAATTGCTTGGATTTTTGCTGCGTGCAGAGGAGCGTATTGTATAGTATAATAATTCTTTTGCTGGTTGTTTTCATTGGGTCGTGTTGGATGTATATGCTTTGGCTTTGCAGTGGTATATACAACATGAACAGCACTGTATTTGTATGAAAGAGGCACATCATCTCTGTGAAAACTTTGGGATGAAATTGCATACTTCGGTGGCTGTTGTTGATTTTCAACTGAACTTAATATTGTTAACCATGCTACTGTTATCACCTAGGAAAATAAATATCAGTCATTAAAATCATAATAGGCAGTGATTAAATGAGTATAATATTATGTAAAAAATTGATCTCAAAGTAAAGTCTTTTTAAGGTTCCAATATCTATACAATAATAATAAGTACAAGGAAATTTTACTGGTCTTACTTTGATGTCTGTCTGTCTCTGTTAGAGCTGGCTATGTCAGAGACTACTAACGATCTTATTCATATTGAGTTAGAGTAAGTTTGTAGTGTTATTTATGGTATTTAAATATAAATAAGATCAATCTAAATCTAAAAAATCTATAAATAGACATTTTGGTACCTGGAGAATATTGTACAACATTGATTAAGGTTTGCACTGTTCTAATTACACTATGCCAAATCGAGTATATTTCTATACATGTAGTTATATATTCGATAATATTTACACAGGTATTTTATAGTGAATTCATGGAATTTAGAAAAAGGATTATAAATCTTAAAATGTAGGAGATGGTGCTTCGCCATAGTAGCGCGTATACTGCCAGCTGCATTACCGTTGAGATTAGATTAGTTAATTTTGTCTTTCATCAATTTGTATATAAATGAGCATAAAAAATAAAGCAAAACGATCTTAATGATTAAAAAAGGTTTAATAGGTGACTTCTAACTTTGGCTTAATGCAATGGCAGAAATTGTGCGATGGGTGACTCATAATCATTGTTATATAAAAAATACGAAAAACAAAATTTATTTGAACTTGTATTTGCAAGCCCGACTCTCACATGGCTGCTTATAGGATTTATTTAATTTCTCAGAGTTAAAGCTTATTGTTCTATCATGCTACATTTTATAAGGAAAAAAAAAGATAAAGTTTATTGTGTCTAATTAGAAATAATAATATAACTCACTTTTAAAAACATGTTCCTCGTGTAACAGAGTCAAGTGTAGATCGGAAGTGTTTGGTGCCGGATACAAGATACTTCTCTTATATACGTCGATGGAATCACAAAGAGAAATCACTGGTTACATAATAGTTATGATTAGAAGTATGTTAAAACGTAATTATTGTTTTTTTTCCTAACGATATGTGTCCTGCAACAAAGCCCATGGGCCAAACCTTTCACCTTATTTGAAAAATGAAAGTATATTGATCCAATTCATTATGCTGATTGTGTGTTCACTAACACAGTTCGTCTATGAGTGCGTCAAACAATGTTTTCATTCAATAGCGATTATATCAGCTGATGGAACTATTATTCCGTTTGTTACCATTGTTTTTCTCGTGAAGGAAATGAATTGCGTCAGCATTGTGTGAGAAACTGTGCATAACAACTGCATTCAAAATTTGCTTGGTGTAAATGCTTTGTTTAAAAACAGTTTAAAGAGACTAATTGGTCTATTTAAGTAATTAATTAAGAATTGAAATAATTCAGTTATTTAAATTTTTAATTATCTTTTACAAATTGTTAGGGTTCCCTAGCCACTTAGGTAAAAACCCAATCCTTGTTTAAACTGTCAAGTCCGTCTATCTGTAACAGTAATTTTCCTAAAAAAGTACTGACTCTAGTATGTTTGAAAGGTAAGAACGCGTTGTATATGTCGCCGTGGAGGAAAAATACTTAACTGTGCAGTAATTAATTTAAGTAGGCAGTACGTACCATATATAATATTATAATAACAGCCCATAAATGTCCCACTGCTGGGCTCGGGATTCCCATTATAGGGGGGAAACGGACAGTGTACCCGCCATGCTTGTCTAAGGCGGCTTGGCAGATTTGACACATCGGTTATCTCGACGTGTAGGTTGCATCACAATATTTTTCTTCACCATTGTTAGCACGTGGTAATTTTAACAATATGCATATAAAGTCAGAAACTGCCTAAGTAGTGCATGTGTTCGGGCCAGAATCGAACCCGCGCTCTTTAAGTTTGGGACGCGTACGCTAGCCATCATGCTACCACGAGTCTGTACGTACCATAAGTACCACTAATTTAAGTAATTAATTCAGTTATTTACATTTTTAATGATCTTTTACAAATTTTTAGGGTTCTTTACCCGTTTAGGTAAAAACGTAACCCTTGTAAAACCGTCATGTCCATCTATCCGTTTGTAACTGTAATTTTTCTAAGAAAGTACTGGGTCTAATATGCTTGAAAGGCAAGAAGGTGTATTATATGTCGCTGCGCAGGAAAAATATTCAATAGTGCTGTAAAAGCATAACTCGCAGGACACTTTTACGACCCTGGTAGTAATACTAGTCCCTTCTTGTTTTGATAGAAAATCTTTACATGTCCAATCAACCTCTAGTAATTTAAAACATGTTTTAAACATAAATCAGTTATAACTTAGTCTTACACTTGGTACTTTTTACTAAATTTTACAAATTCGATATTTTCATGTGAAATCCACGTGATTCAAGACATGCTCTCCATTAATGTCTAGATTTAGCGGTAAATTTAAACAACGCGTAAAAACCTGCATACCGATACTACATATCAATGTGTGAAACCCATTATTAAGCACAGGAGCAAAGCGTTTATGGCCGGATAATAAAAAGAACAACGATATAAAAAAGAGTCAAAGTTAGTAATTTATAAACATAACATCGCAATATACTAAAATACCCTTGTATTGATTTCGTCTCATTAAACTTGAAAGCCATAAATAAGCAAGGAAAATACGGAAGCCGACTTGTGTTTCGGTTGTTATTTAATAAACCTTGGCCCTGTTCTCAAAACAAGACCGATATTATATTTCAAAGAACCGTTTACAACTGGGTACGGTATCTGTATGAACCTATTAAATGTATTCAATGTCGGATTGAACGGATTTCCGAGAAATATGTTTCCTTGACGACCAGGTTTCATTTTAATTATAAGTTACTATCTATTTGAGTTGGTCGTCGAAAGTCAATCAATGTCTACTTTTGGACAAAGGTATTTCTACATTCGTTTCGTATATCCCGATTGTTTTCTTATTTTATAAGCTTCTTCAATAAGATTCCGAGTGAAATGTTAGATCTGCCTTTCACTAAATTAAAAACCGAATTAAAAAGTATCTTGCTAACAAAGGGATACTGCACTGTTGAAGAATACTTAAATGACAAAATTTTATTTGCACATAGCAGCTCGCTCCAATCTCTTATAACATATTTTGTATAACGTTTTTATCTTGCCAAGCTTGTAAGGAATTTATGAAGATATGTTGCAGCAAAAAAATTTAGTACGTCATGTCTTTATTGTAACTATTATAATATTTGTCTTTCCTTTTATTGTGTCTCTGTTTAATTGAATATGCACTGTTTGCTACACTCCAATAATTCTTCAAAAGACATTCTGTAACATACTTCTGTACAAAACTTATAAAAAAAGAACTTGAGACATAAATAGAATAAGGAATATAAAGAAAAAGAATTTTTAGTTGGACGTGTCGCTGCGGAGTTTCTTGCCACTTCTTCTCCTTAACAGCAATAACGCGTTGCGAAGCGGTGTACATACATAGACTAGAAAGTAAAATTAAATTGTAACCTATATGTATGACCTTCAAAAGTGTTCTCCAGTGGAACTTATTTTGAATAAAAAAATTTGAATATGAATTTGAATTCAGCCACTATCGGCGATCTTATGTAATCGTTAATCCAACGGGCAACGGGTTACAGAGCGCCCTGTACTATCTTTATCAACGCCGTCAAAGGCTATCGATTTGTGATTGACTTATTGGCCCACTGCCATTTCAACGTACCCATTTTGTAAAATATGTCGTTTACCTAGAGTCTTTTGCAGATATTATTGGTCATTCTATTCATAAGAGGAACACTCTAAAATTGAAATACACTTTAAAGTGGATCAGTCCCACCGTACTGCTCGGCTTTATACGCCACGCCACTTCGAGCACTGAGAAGTTTTTGATTCTCCTTCATGGCAATTAGATTGCATAGCATGGAACAGAATATAATATATGATTATTAATAAAAATAAAACAATAATATCATCGACCTTCAGATTACATAAAAATTGATTTTCAATATACCATGCCGAAAAATCTTTCATAAGACATATTGCACATTATTTTAGTGTTCACTTTGACAATTTATTAATCTACACAAATAAAACACGGTGTTCGTAAAACGCTCTCCAAAAGTAATAGCGCTTAATAAATGAATTCATAATCCCAATTAGACGTTTATTGTTACGAAAATTATATTGCTGATATAAAGTGTATGATAAGTTGTTTATACTGGCGTAGTTTGAGCTAAAGCCTCTGGCTGATGACCTTGGTACAAGTCATTATAACTAAGCGATTAAAATTGTGATCAAAATTTATACACGAATTCAAAAAACTCTTCTTTGCATAATATCTAACATAGTTTATAATAAGTTATCTGCGTAGTAGTAAAAAATTATATTATTTTGGTCAAGTTTATGTGGTAGTTGACAGAGGCAATAGCTAATCTCCTTATTTGACTGTATACACCTACAAAAGGGATAAATAAAATTTCAGTCTATTTGTAATGTCAAAATAACAACCTTTTACTAAGTGCATATGAAAGTATATGCGGTACTAATACCAAAAAATCATTTTTTTATTTTTTTATCTGTCTGGATGTTCCGGCTAATGTCTGAAACGGCTGAACAGATTTTGACGTAACTTTCATTGGCAGATAGCTGATATTATAAGGAGTAACTTAGATTAAAAATTAATAGTCAGCACTATTATAAGATCTAAGTGGACCTAGATCTTTTAGTTTCCACCTGTTTTCGAGTCCCGATAGTGGGAAATCGAGAGCGCAACATTCCTCTTCTCAGCTTTTACCAACTCGTAAACCTTATTAATTGTATTCTTTCAGGTGACGTATAAGAACGTTTAGTACAAATTTTAGTTTTGCTCGTACTACACGGAGTACGTTAAAAGATGATTTGTGTTCGAGTATTCTTCTAAAGTATGGGCCTTATTGAAGTGAAACTTCTATATAGACGTATTAGGATTTTTCTGCCATAAAAAAGCGTTACGGCCACGTGGAGGAAGTAGAAGGTATATCGCGTAGTGAGAGGCGGCATAATGTTACAGTAGACTATAGATGTTTTTTTCTGGTTCCGGATCGAATTTAGTTTTTTTTGTTTGATAAAATAAAATATGTTTTAATAAAAACTGCATTCATTAAAATTTACCTAACCTAAGCAAATCATAATTTGCAGTAAACCTGCGAAAAATCGAAATGCGTGGGACACATAGTAGAGTGTAATTTCAACGGACAAGTGGAAAAACGATTCGGAACAAAGTTTTAACTTGAAGTTTTACGGGAAGATTGTTAATGTACTAGTCCAATTTGAAAATCTGCGCGTAAAATTCCAGTTACAATTTTGTTGCGATTCCTTTTGCCACCTGTCCGTTGCGATTCGTTTTTCCATTTGTCCGTTAAAGTTTTTAATTTTTTTCACTTGTACCATACACAATATTAATACAATACGTTAAAACTACGAGCCGAACCGTACAGCGTAAGTTGTCTGACATGGACCGGTCAAATATGCACCAGATGGCCCTGACCCCAAAACTGAGTCATAAATTTAAAACTTATCTTAATGAATTGAATTCGGCATGTTAAAAAAAAACATTTAAATGTCAAAGAAGCTATAAATGATAACGTTTTTAAATATCAATGCTTTTATTGGTGAGCTGTTAAGTCCTCAAGATTATGATTGCTGCTGTTTACAGTATTTAGCAATTAACATTCGAAGTTTTAAGCTGATAAATTGGTCGACATCGATCGATACAGACGCTAGTTATGTCTTACGAAAAAAAGAACAGCAATGATGAAAAAGACGTATTGATTCAGGATTGTAACACATATACTAGGATATGCCCACGACTTTGTTCTCGCTTAACTTGTAATTCCCACGGGACTCCCGAGACAAGAAGTACCGCAGCATTTAAACAAAGAATGTAAGCTATCGTTTTAGTGAAAACTGTGACGGAATAAGTGAATTTTTATGCACCCGAACAAACCGCGGGTGAAATTCGGATAAAATTCTAGCGGGATTCTTAGGATAAAAATTAGCGTAGGTTTTAAGTCTTAGGATTTTGCTGTCGATCAGCAAAAGCCGCATCGAAATCGGTCTAGTAGTTTTTATGTGAAACCCGAACAAACAGACAAGAAATCTATAAATACTTGCAGCGTTTTCTCCATCGTTTATATAGTGTATTCGAGTTGTATTTTTTTAACAACTTCAATGTACAGACATGGCATTTTTAGAATTTTATAATGTAATAGATTATGGAGGATAAATAAAAAATATAAACTCAAAAATTATATTATCTGTACAAAACAGAATTTCATTTTAACTTTATTTCCAATCTTAAGTAAAACACAACACTACATATAGATACTTGCCTATATATCTAATTTCACGAAGAAACAAGAAACAATAGAAATCTAAATTAACTCACTGTTGATTCAAATTCAAAAGGTTTTATTGTAACGAGTTATATTGTAGAAGGAATATTAACTATATAAAAGTTAGCGAGCGAAGATATACGATATCTGTGTTCGTTTTTTATTTTAATGCAATTTTTTTTTATATAATAACACTTACCCGAAACCTTTAAAACCATAAAGAATTACTTTATATAAATAAATCGGTAAATCAAAGTTAACACAAAAATTATATTGAGTAAATTTCATTTTTATGCAAAGTGCCGATATTCACGTCTGTAATATTCACATTTAAACATTAATATGGATATCGGATGCAAATGCGGTCAATACCTTTACCATTTGTATTATGAACTCATCCTCGATTTGATAATGCGGCAAAGTTATGAATGAATGAATCATCTTCCGTTATATAATCTCAAAGTTCGTAGACCGGAGCATCGTGATCATCACAAAATTCAAGGGTATTTATTTAAATTCATTATTATGACAATATAAAGATGAGATTCTCAATTAAGAAACAATTTTATTTTCTGTGGTCAAATATACTATCTGTAACTGTCTAATTATGTATACAATTATTACTCTCATAAATTATATTATGTTATTGTAGACGTTTTCGGGCATAAGTTTCAAGGCAAAAGTCAGGAAGTCGATTCTAAGCAACTGCCTGAGTTTTGCTCTAAGTCTTTTGGAGGAGAGAAATTTTAGCCTGAAGGACAACTGAGGTAACAAAAAAATAGTCTGTGTGCAATTCACACACGGCAGAAGTGAAACTTCATAAAAATAGCTTACGAGAGAATGAGATAAGTACAGAGGATCAGTATTAGGATAATTATAAGGTTTATTATTTTTATTAATATTTTAACTAAGATCAAAAATTATTTCACATTTTCACGCAAAATATTACATTTCATATATTAAATATTTAACATATATTATAACACATATTATTTCGATTCTATGTTTTCACTTTGAACAAGTGACACGATAGGCTTATGATAACTAAAATAGGAAACAAATGCTCTAGTTTCAATTTGACTTATGAAATTCAAAACTTAAAATTATTTTCTCTATCTTTATGAGCATAGTGTTTAAATACCTATCTCTTTTGAGTGTCGCTTTTCTTTGTGTCATCGAGTTTCAAATAACAACGATTCTAAAGAAGTGTCACTTCAATAATTGTAGTATAGGAAACGAAACTCTGATCCTTCATTAAAAGATTCGTTCAATAACATCCTCAAGTATCCACAAGTATCTTCAAGTTCATATTATAAGGCTTATTATTAGTCATAGAGAAAGCTCGAGTATTGAAACAGTGGCCTGTCGTGACCTGGCGACCTTGTCGCACCCAAATACTCTTGACGAAGGTATATAAGCAGCTTTTAACATATGTTAAACATCAGTTGTACCTGAACCAAATATCACGACATGTTTTCTAAAGTTAGTCCATGCATATATTAATTTTAATTACTTTAAGCAACTCATTGTTCATATTATAATAAATACAATTTTATTTGGAATTTAGTTTTTTGTATATGAAACAAAATATTGTTATTTCAAAGGGATTAACAATAATTCAAAGAAAGTTTAAGAATTTAAATATTTAATAAGGAATATAAAACTAAATATAAATGCTTGTGTTATTATCGTCCTATATATAAACAAATTCTTCCAATTCATTGCAAATTAATAAGTCACGTGTTAAATGTTTAAGTATTGTAGTCAATATAGCGAATTTTTCTCTGGATTAGGAAGTGTGCATCTAGTGAAATACTCGCTAATTTTTTAAATTTGTTACATTGTCCGATATTAACTGACATTTTAGTTTTGACAACACAAGACTTTTGGAAGTGTAGGGAGAGCTCTAATAGATGTACAAATACCTACATGTCAAATATCAAGAAAGTCGAAAAACTGGCAACGCTGAATTCCTAAGAAATTTTAAAATTTATTGTTTTTTTAATGATGTGGCTTCATCTGCGTAAGTGTTAAAGATTAGGGGTTTTATTCATAGACAGTTAGAGTGTATTTGATCGCTTCTTTAAGAACAATAAAGAAGCGTTTAAACTTACTCTAGCTCTATGAAAAAGACAGACTGTGGCTGAATGCGCTTTATTAATTAAGCGTTAAAAAAACGGCGTTAACGCATAGCCACATTAGTCTAAATACATACGTTATCTGTCAATATTTAACGCCATTAACAATGTCGCATCTCAAATAACTCGTTACGCCCATTGCCATGTCTGTGTGAAACAGTGTATACTTGTAACACTATCGCAGATGAAGCCACACCATAAGAAGTACATATGTATGTATAATTAATGGGAATCGTTTTCAGATTATTGCTTTGAGCGCCATCTTGGCAATCTCCGCAGCTGGGATTGTGCCCGTTGATCACTATTCTCCGGCCGCCGCAGTTTCTTCCCAGAGTATCGTGCGTCATGATGAGGGTCAACGTTTGGCTAAAGTAGCCGTAGCCGCTCCTGTTGCCTACCACGCTGCTCCAGTCGCTTACCACAGCGCACCCGTAGCTTACCAGACAGCCCCCGTCTACAACGCTGCTCCCGCTCACTATTCTGCCGCAAATGCCGTCTCTTCCCAGACCATACTCCATCACGACCAACCCCAAGCTCATGGAATCTTAGCTGCCCCAGTCCATTATGCTGCTCCTGTCGCTAAGGTTCTTGCTCCCGCCCACAAAATCGTCGTCTCTGGACATCACGAGGACGAGTACATCAACGTAAGTATTTTATCCATAAAAATATTTTTGGAAACAATATGTGTCATAAAATAGTCATTTCCATAAAGGTGTAATACAAAACCTCCTGCAAGAAATTTATTCGTTTAAAAGTTGAGCAAGGCAGCTGCTTCGAAAGTTAAAGAAAAATTAATCAATAAACTATAAGCGCCTTCACTTATGTGAAAGCAAATACATTCTCGGATGATGAAATGAATACTAAACCCTTTTCAGTGTTCACAATAATGTATGAATTCGCAAGAATTCTTTAGTAATAAATAAACCAAATATAGAAGTAAAATAGTGTTATCGCAGGCGCTCTTAATTTGTTTCTTGTCATGTTATAATACTGAGAATATTTTTACATTACCTACTAATTTTTCTTTGCTGCTTTGCTAGCGTAGGTAAATTCGAAGTAATCACTCACGGAACAATATTAGGTATGTGTTCATTTCTATTATTGAATGCACCTACTCATGTCCCAAATTTCATGACAGTCGGCATGGCATATTCAGTTTTACTCGTGTAACTTTTGTAACTAAACCTCGCGGAAAATATTCTAAGATAGAAATTATCCTATTTTTATACACATTATCGAAAGTATATATATATTTCAAATTAATCGTTTCATGGTCAAGGCTGTGAAGAAGGAACAAACAAATATCTAAACGATGTTGCATTACTTTTATATTTTATTGCAGACACACCCAAAATACGACTTCTCATACTCCGTGGCTGACGGACACACTGGTGACAACAAATCCCAGCATGAGAGTCGCGATGGTGATATCGTCCATGGTGAATACAGCCTTGTCGAAGCTGACGGCTCAATCCGCAAGGTGGAATACACCGCTGATGACCACAATGGCTTCAACGCGATCGTCCACAACTCTGCTCCCAGCCATCACGATGCTCATGCTCCCGTTCTCCTCGCACATCATTGATTTCAATAGTCAACAGCTTTAGACTTAGGTTAATAAGTGTTGTAAATAGATATTTATTATTAAATTCAGCAAGTTATTAAATTCTATGAATTTTATTCTACTTCATACTTTTACATGACTAGCTGTTGCCCGGGGCTTCGCTCGCGTGGATTAGAAATCATACTAGTTTGAAAAGTCAAAAAAACTTAAAAGATAGCCCCTTTTTCACCAACTTAGGGTTAGAATTTCTAAAAACACCGATATACATGTACATTTATTTTTAACCAGAAGCATACATATTCGTAGACTTCTGTAATTATTACATTAAAAATAACAGTTGTATTTATAAATGAAATTATTCAAAATTTTTAAGTCAATTCAATTTATTTCTAGGCTTCGGTAGGCGATCTGCAAAAACAGAACTAGTGTAATTTCGTAAGGTTCCTCCGGCTATGTGTCCGTCACTCTTCTGTCTATATATGACATAGAGTTTTTCAAAAAGATTCATAAATTAAAGTGACATAAAAATCGGCTAAGCGCACACATGGTGGAAAGTTTCATAGTGGCGACTGATTTTCACTGTTTTGTCATCTGTTTGTTAGTGTTGTTTTCTATGCTAAACTTTCAATTTAAATAATGTGGTTGTTGACAGTCAAATCAACTAAGATAGTTTTTATCATCCTAAAAAATGTCGAAGTCATCTAGATTTTGTATGAACGTTGCTACGTTATGATGTCATGAATATTTATTCTTGTTATTATCACAATCTTTTAAAAGTATAAGGACAACATGATATTTTAATGCCCGCTATTTTAAATAAAAAATGTTTTAGAATTTACGGTGATAATTACCTCACCTACCCATTTGCAGAACGTTAGGGGTCCTTAGTCATTTAAAAATGAAACTCTTATTAATCCCAGAATCATCATATTTGTATGACCTTCTGTCCGTCTATGTACGTAGTATCTCAGACATTGTACTCAGAAATTGTTACCTTGAGTTACAGTTAGTTTGAGTAACAAAACGAGTATATACTCGTAGGGGAAATTTATATATACGTAATAATGGTATAATTAAATTGGGACCAAAATAAAAACTAAGTGTAAATTTAATTTTCACTATATTTACATAGTCGTTTATATAACGGGTCTCGTTAGTTAAGTTTATAAAAATCATAAATATGTCTTTTGATTGTTATCATAATATGTTTATTATATATGTCCAACGTAGCGAGACATATCCTTTTAAAATTGTGTGGTCTCTCTTTAGATCTCGAGCTATGAGATGGAAAATTCTGAAATAATATAGGTATAATATATACGTAGCGAAAAGTTTGCTTTCTAAGTTATAAAAAATGCCATTGTCCCCTCTAACTTGCAAATGAGGTGTAAAATAAAAATATCAAAATTGTAAAGCTTAAATATTCTTTACATATACGAAAATTATTTGATACAAGATTCGTTCAATACTATTCAGTCATATTAAATTAAATACTTTCTTGTCTTCCGAATTCAAATACTATACAAAACTTAAAAGATGCTACTTATCTCTATGAAATCCTTAATTATATTGGGACTGCCGCGAACTTTTGGAAAACACATATTTTTGAAATTGTTTTTTTACTTTACTTTTTGTTCCAGGTTACAAGTAATTGTTGCATATATAGATAAAATCAAATGTTAATTCATGCTTTAACGCATAGGCATATATTAAAATTTGATTTTATTTTGTAAATTGTAATGTACAATTTGTTATCTATGAATTAGCGGGAATACATTTTTACAATAATATTCTCATTGGATTTTCAGTTTTTTCAAATGGAAATCCATCATCTCAACCTGCCTCTATGGGAAACATAGATGATGATATGTATCTATGTATGTGTATTATCTTTTGTTTCTTGTTTTGTTTAGAAACCCTTCGTTCCAAATGTAATGTTATTGATGTTGCATTAACTCTACAAATATAAGCTTCCTGAGTCCTATCTACTACATTTAGAGGAATTTAATTCCTTTTGTTCAATTTAACAGTAGCGTGATTTAAAAACATTGTGCTTTTCGGCAAGAATAATTATAAAGAAGTAAATTAACAATTTGCTCAATTTATTAATAAATAATATTTTCTATTTACAACATGGCGGTCCTTAAAATTAAATCATTTTTAATGATGACTATTGAATGACTTTAATGATGGGCTAAGAGGACGGGAGCGGCTTTGACGACATGCGTGGGGGCAGAGTTATGTACCACTGCGTTGAAGCCATTGTGGTCATCGGCGGTGTATTCCACGGTCCTGACAGAGCCATCGGCTTCATGTAGGGAGTAAGATCCTCTGACAACATCGCCGTCACGGGATTCCTGCTGGGACTTGTTGTCCCCGCTGTGTCCGTCAGCTACTGAGTACGAGAAGTCGTATTTGGGATGCGCCTGAAAATTTATATCACGCTAATAAAAATGTATAACAACTTCAAGACAATCTACTGTCGCAATATGAGTATGAAATAAATAAATATTTTGTACTATAAAACAAACATATACAGGTAATCTGCCATTATGCTATAGGAAATATTTAAGTTAATTGTTTAGTTTTTAAATAGTTAATTAATTTCTTATTGGCAATTGGTTTGAGTACCAAATTCAAATTACGGGTTTCGAAATTTTCTTACATCGTACTCTTCGTGGGCAGATACAAGAACTTTAGCAGCAGGAGCGATGACTTTAGTAACGGGAGCAGCGTGGTAGGCGACGGCAGCAGGAGCAGCGTGGTACGCGACAGCTGGGGCGGCGTGGTAAGCGACGGCGGGAGCGGCGTGGTAGGTCAGAGGCGCTGGGGCTGCTACAGCCAGCCTGGTAATAGGTGCAGCCAAATGTTGGCCCTCATCATGGCGGACGATGCTCTGGGAAGATACGGCAGCAGCTGGAGAGTAGTGGGCCACGGGAACAATTCCTGCAGCAGCTACAGCTAACACAGCACTGAGAGCAACTACCTGGAAGTAAAAGTTTAATACGTTCAATTTCAATTCGTAAGTTTAGTTAGTAATTGCCTTCATTTGTAGGCTGATTAAGAAGTAGAACACACTTTCAATACTTTGAAGGAGTTTATGAAATATAAAAAAATATTATTAAAGTGAAAATTATAACTACTGTTAAATTTAAATTAAGAAAAACTATGATCCTGACGTGTGACATAGTAGTTAAGAACAAATTACATCCTGACG
The DNA here is from genome assembly GCA_019925095.2 of Dendrolimus kikuchii. NCBI lineage: Eukaryota > Metazoa > Arthropoda > Insecta > Lepidoptera > Lasiocampidae > Dendrolimus > Dendrolimus kikuchii. Next base: position 9,630,110 of record CM034393.1, on the reverse strand, counting down.
CTTTGACACAAGAATATGGGATCAAAAATACACTCAATTGTAATGATTCATTTAGTTCACTATATATTTTTACTACTTTAGTTTTGCGATACACACTCCCTAATATTTACAACATTATAAAAGTCTAAAAATGCCATGTCTGTACATTGAAATTATTAAAAAAAAAACATCTGAAATACACTATATAAATGATGTAGAATACGATGTAATTTTTTTTAGATTTCTTGTCTGTTTGTTCGAGATTCACGTAAAAACGGGGCCGATTTTGATGCAGTTTTCACTGATCGACAGCAAATTCTTAGATTTAAAATCTGCGCTACTTTTTATTCTGGAAATTCCGCGGAATTTCTTCTGGGAATTATTTAAAATGGCCAGATCAAGAAAAACCCCTTTCCAATATTTTTTCACTGACCGATAGCAAATTTTATGTAACAAAATGTTTTATATTTTTATCCCGGGAATCTCGCGAGAATCTACTCGTAAGCAGTTTGTAGACACAGTTTTCACTAAAACGACGGCTTACATTCTTTTTAAATGCTGCGGTACTTTGTGTCCTGAGAGTCCCGAGGGAATTTCAAGTCAAATGTGTACGAAGTCGCGAGCGTACCTAGTTTCATATATGTATGTATAATTCAAAAGCTTAGGGCTTTTTGCACTAGTTTAATATATTGAAATATTCCTTATGAATACTATAAAATTATAATGTGAATAAATTAAAATTAAAAGTGATCTTACTTTGGAGTACATCTTGTGTTTAGTTAAGATACAACTGATGCATAACATGTGTTATGAGCCGTTTATATACTCGTAGTGTAAGTACTGGCATTTTGACTGTGACAAGGTCAGCAGGCCAAAGTTGTAAGTTGCTTAAAAGCTCCTTCTTTTTGATACGCCGCGAAATGTGTTACAAATATGACTTTGAATGAAATTTAAATTATTATAAATTAAATTAAAAGTTCTAGGAAATAATTGTATTAAATATTTTGTACTATTTAGTAATAGTTGTTCTAATATTAGCATTGAATTTTATAAATGGAAAGTTCGATTTTTCTAAGTTTTTGTCTAATTGTGAAGTTTTCTGTTATAATTTACATATTACGTACTATAATAAATTTTATTTTTCAAATGAGGTAGAATTCCTATTGGTAAAATTACAGAGACATGAAACTTCTTTTGTACTAAAATATTTCTTTTGTATGTCAATAAGCCCTACTGATTTTTTTGGTTTCAGTAATCATAAATCCATGGCTGACAGGAATATATTGATATCTCATTATACACATGTACATGTATTTTTTAAAGATAAGTCTATAATTATAAAAGATAAAATTATTTTAGTTTGTCTCTCATTATAATTTGATAAAATTATGCATATTAAGTTAGATAGATAGATAGATAAAACTTTATTACTCACCAAAATAAACAAATACAAAAACAAAATACATAATTATAATACTTCTTTGCAAAACAACAGGCGGCCTTATCGCTAAAAGCGATCTCTTCCAGGCAACCTAGCTTAAAAGAAATTCTTAACTAACCTGACGATGTAGGTGGAGCAGAAAAAGATAGGACTGTACAATTTAAATATACATACTAATACTAATTTATAAATTTAATACGTACATAGATCCAGACACATTTATAGAATGCCATTATATATGTATACACGAAATAATATAAATCAATATGCTTATTATCATTATATATGATAAGCATTTTATATTAAAAATAGATAAATAAGTGTATGTTTAATATAGTTTTAGTTAAATATTATGCCATCCGTGGAGGTCTGTGAAAAGTTAATCTTTACTTATCTCTGTAACTTTAGTTTGTAAGACTACAGCTGTTAGCCACCTAATGAAAAATATTATGCAACTATAAAATATAACTTGATTTTAAATAAGATATCAAAAATCGAATTTATTTTCGATGTCAACACGTTCACCCCAAACAAGCGAATAATATTAGTTTATATTTTGGACAGTTTTATAAATGGAATAAAAATGTTGTTTTCAGTAAAACGTTTATTGAGAAACAGACAACATTAAATTAACGAGTTAAATAAATAAACATGTAAAAATTAGGTTTTAGTGGTGGTGCTTGTGTTCTTCAATATGCTTGGTTGTCTGCTTGATATCCGCGGTGAAACTGAAAAAACAAACCAGAAGCTTTAAGTTATTATGGTTAAATACAGCTGTATTGAATATCCTTTTTTATGTGGAACTAACAAACGTGATATATATTAAAAAAATGTAAGTCAATCATTAGACATATCTGTATTAGTCCTTACTAAAGTCGTGGTAGTTTAATGTCTGATGCATATTTTAATGACGTGAATTCAAACACTGACCAAAGTGTATATAAACTAACATAAGGAAACACATTGTGAGGAAACCTATAACATATGATTATTAATGTTTCAAAAAGGGCGAATTTCCTTAGCGTATTCTGTAACCGTCTGCACCCACATTTTTATTTAAACCTGCTAGATCATTCATTTTTGGCTACAATATCACCGATTGCTCATTATTGTCAACGACAAGACCTTTGACACTAAAAATTCTTACGAAAATATATGATTAAAAAAAACCCTGGTTGCGGCCAATCATGCGCGACGGAGATTCACTCAACAGTAGCCAACCACCTTGAATATGTGTGGGTGGTATATTTTCTGAGCTCAGACTAAAGACTCCTCAGTCCAACAGCGATATGTGTACGGACTGATACTAGGTTAATAAAAGTTACTAAAAAGTAAAATTTTGACATTGTGAGTCATAACTATAACATATATGTACAATGTACATATATATAACAAATTACAGTACCTAATGAAATCATGTTCTATATTACTTTACCTAATATGGATATGTTAAAAAGAAAAATTAATTATGTGCATTATTTTTTGTACACAAAATAGTTACGTAACTGCAGGTGCATTTTAAGATATATGGCATCGTTAACATTATACAGACCTAAATAATTTTGAGTAATTGGATTTCAATATTTAGTACCTAAAAATAAGGTGTAAAATTCAAGAACTTGATATTTTTAATTAGGTCTCTATAGTTCTAGTGGTGCGATAAATTCATGTAAAATTCCTTTTCGTTTCTCAGATTCTGAAAGTACGATTGGAGTTGCCTAATCACAGGAATGAAACATCACATTTCGTCCCTGGGAAACGATTCTCCCTACTGTCAAAATTTTTTGAAAACTATGCGAACCATAGATTGTATTTAAAAAATATTAACAATTTTGTAACATCATTTTATACGTTATTATTTAATTTACATTAATTTGAGCTAAATACTATATACTATCATTAGTGACGAAAAAATATTGCCTGGTAGAATGCCACAGAAAAAAAAATAGTTGACATTTCATATTATGTAACGTACCTGATGACGTTTTATCAGATTTAGATATGGATTTAACGCCTGATTTTATTAGAGAAGTACTATCTGTATTTTACTTTACTTTTTAATTAGTTTGGAGACGCTTTTGCGTTTGTAATAATGTACTGTCAGCCCATGAATAAATAAACTAATACTTTTTATAGGCAGGTACTTTATATGAAACTAATAAAATTAAATGATATTAAAATATATATTAGTATTTAACATAATTTTTAATATTAAATATCAATTTTAGAAGTCCTGTAAATATACAAATACTATACTACAAACGCAAAAACGTCTCAAAGCTAAATTATCTATAATTGTTTGTTGTTAATCAGTTTTTATTTACTTTCCTCATATTCGAAATTAAAAGCAAAGTGTTAACCTCGGATAAAAGGCCTATTTAGGCACTCGAATTATTAGCGCCCTTGCTGCGCACGTGCGCCAAACTATCTTGTGCCTAAATATATCACTTTCACCTCTTGTGTACAGTCTACTATTAGTTTTTAGAAGCATTAATAACTCTGTATGCATAAGAATGTAAGTGAAATGTATATTGTATAAGAATAATTAATTTAAATATATTTTATGTTAAGCAAATATTAAATTTCATTTCATTTCGGTTCATTTCTGTTTTCCAACTTGGGTGAATCAAACATAAACTTGAATCATTCAATATTATTGAATACCGTCGTGACTTTTCAGTTCTATGCCTTTCAACCAAATTGATTCAATTTGTCTGGTCTGTCTAATATAAGTATTATAATAGACAATTACTTTGACCTATAAGTAAATCACAGCATGCTCAAGTGTCTCGAATAAAATACTCAATAATAATTATTTTACCCTGTCTTCTTGTCAGCAGCGTATTTGACTGTGCGGATGGAACCGTCGGGCTCGTGCAGGCTGTATACTCCGTGCACTTGGTGTCCATCACGGGCCTCGTGCTGGTATTTCTTGTCACCGGTATGTGGGTCTTCTACTTTGTATTCAAATTCGTATTTAGCATGACCCTGAGTTAATAGAAACATTAATGTGATTATGCATTAAAACAAGTCCATTTACACACTGTACGAGTACAGTCGAAAAAAGTATTTACATACATTACTTCACGCCAGTTCCCTTGCGGGGTAGGCACGAACAACAGACCGCCAATCAGGCTTATTCTTACACACCTCACTTGCTTCTTTGATATTCATAGCTCTTGTCATGCACGCTCGTCTGTTCGTAAAAAATATTTAGTAGCTATTATATAGTTTATTAATAAGTATAATCCATGCTTAAATAAAAGTGCAAAAGTAACTCTATTTATTTGTTTTCTTCTGACGACTAAGCGACTGAAGGGATCGTAATGAAATATGGCAAGAATTTTTTTTTTGACTTTAGCTTTAGGGGTAATATTTTTTATTGTTGCTAACCGTACGTGTCGACGAGGATGTTGCTAGTACTTGAAATTTGTGTAAATAAAATATTTAATAACTTTTTATTGCATGAGTTTAGCAGACAGACAGACGGCCCACCTAATGCAAATCGGTTATCATCGCCTATGGACATTTGTTATACCAAAGGTACTAACAATGTGCTGCCGCTATCTAAAAGCAGACTAGAAGCTGGCCACTAATGCCGAAACTAAACTCAAGGTTGTTATGACAGCATACTCTAGACCAGTGGTGGTAGCCATCCAGACAGGTAAATACCCTATCACCTTACGTAATTTACGATACGAACAATATTGGCTTAGTAATTGCCACATCATCAGTCTTTATAATTTGCCAAATAACTTTTAATTTTGCCGATACAGGCAAGAAATATACTTTTATTAGCAACATACAATAAGTTATTCTTGTTTGCCCACGGTAGCTAACTCTGTATGGGTTACCTAAACTTCACAAAAACAACATCCCCTTGCGCTCAACAATCTCCGCGGCAACACACCCTACCATGTCAAGGATTCCTTCGACTTCATCAGCGCAATTGAAAATTTGACATTGGCTGAGGATGAAGTACTAGTCAGTTTTGATGTCCAGTCCTTATTTACCAGTTTACCAGTGGAAGACTGCATTGAGATTGTCAAAAGGAAGCTAATAGATAATAACATGCCTGAGGAATATGCAGATCTACTAAAACATTGCCTCACATCTGGCTATTTCGTGTGGGACTACGGCTTCTACGACCAAATCAACGGTGTAGCCATGGGCTCACCGGTGTCTCCTGTCGTAGCTGACATTTTTATGGAAGACTTCGAGCAGAAGGCACTGGATACCGCTCCGGCTAAGCCGAAGATGTATAAAAGGTACGTAGACGATACTTTTGCCGTCCTCCCAAACGATAAAGTCTCTGCATTTCTAGATCATCTCAATTCCATTAGCAGTAATATTAAATTTACTATGGAACTAGAGGCAAATAATAAATTATCTTTTCTGGATGTGCTCATCCTAAGGAACCCTGACAATACTCTTGGTCATACGGTGTATAGGAAACCTACCCATACAGATAAATACCTTAATGGTTCGTCTCACCACCATCCTAGTCAGTTAGCTACCGTGGGCAAATCTTTGTTTCAGAGAGCACGGAAAATTTGTGACGAGAACCACATAGCTGGAGAGCTTCAGCATGTCAAGCGAGTTCTACAACGCAAACAGCTGAAGACTCCACACCAACGTCACAAAGGCCCCAAACCACCTTCAGTTGAGCGGTGCCCTGCTACCCTACCCTACATCAAGGGTGTCACAGACAGAATTGGTCACATCCTCAGGCGAGCTTCAATCAAAACATATTTCAAGCCGCAGAAAAAGATTACCCAATTTCTGAGACCTGTGAAATGCAATATCCCACTCCAGGATGCAGGGGTTTACAAGCTTGATTGTGAGTGTGGATTGTCATACATTGGGCAAACAAAGAGGAGCATAAAAACACGAGTAAAAGAACACATTGCTGACATAAAACACACAAGGTCTACGAAGTCTGCGATCAGTGAACACACGCTGGATAAACCCAACCACTACATCAGATTCGATAACCCACAAATCCTCGCGAAAGAGAATCGTTTCATACCTAGAATGATGCGTGAGGCTATTGAAATCAAAAAACACCCAAATTTCAATAGAGAAGATGGTTGGCAAGTACCACCTGTTTGGGATCCAATTATCAAAACTATTAAGACCCAAACCCAGCAAAAACCAGCTGCCAGACCTCAAGACACTGTGAGCTCTTTCTGCGTACAACGGAACACAAACCAACTTGACTGATAATTACTTTTATTTTTCCTTCCACCCATTTTAATATTATATAAAATTATTAGAGCTAGGCATGTTTGCTGAAGAGTTTCTTGCGCCGCTTCTTCTCTTCAAGCCATAACATGTTGCGAAGCGGTAGTAAATTAGATTAGGCTCCCATAGATTAAATAATAACCATAAACAAAATTAAAAATTAAATAATTAAAATTAATAAGTTGGCGGTAGGCTAAATAAAACTTTAACAATACTCGTTGACACTTGACATCTTTGTCTTCCGTGATCACGGCCATTGAAAAGTGGCCGAAACGTCGGAAAAACCAAAATCAAATAAAATTACCGCGCTTAAAACCGTTAAAACGTAGTTTTATTAAACATACAATAAATTCTTCTTGTGTATTAGAAACTTTAAAAACTAGTTTAATTGACCTTTCTATTTTATTCAAATGTTACTTACGTCGTAATGATGGAAATCCTTAGGTGGATGAGCAGGGATATCATGGCGCTCGAAATGTTGCGATGATACTGCTGGTTCCTTGTGGTGATGTTCTTGAGCAGCCAGGCATATAGCCATTAAGGTGGTGACGGCAGCGATCTAGAAAATATACGTATCTATAAGGGTAGTTTCCTAAAGAACATACATATAATGTGAATAATTTTTTTCGCTATTTATTTATATACGTTAATTTATTTAATTTTCTAGTCCAGTTAAAAAATACTTGTTAGATATATTACATAATTAATTTGTTTATGTCAGAAGGATATTAAACGGATGAAAGTACTTTAAATCGAACTATAGTGCCAAAAACGCGAAGAATATCATATTAACTATTCTACTTGTGCGCATAATGACTGCGACGCAATCATCATTAAATTTGCCAACGACAAAGTTAAATTAATAAATGACAAGTGAATTAAATGTAAAACCTATTAAATAAAAAATTATAGTATTCATAATATTTTCTGTAAGCTGAACATTGAAAATGTCACAATCTCATAATTAACAATGTATGTAAAATAAAAATGCAATAATTGTATAGGTTTTTTTACCACTCTTTGATAAAATAGTCTCAATAAGGTTTAAACTTAATTTCTAGTATTAATTAATACTACAAAGAGAACTACATTGTACGAGTATTCTCTCTCCCTATAATAGAACATTGAGCCTAGGTTGTGACTGCTTTGGGTAAAATGCCCAGAAGGTTTTATTATTATTATACTTAAATTTAATTGAAGACGTGGTAGCGTAATGGCTAGCGCACGCGTCCCAAACTCAAAGGGCGCGGGTTCGATCCTGGTCGGAACGCATGCACCACTTAGGCGGTTTTCTGACCTAATGTGCATATTGTTACAATTACCACGTGCGTGGGTATACCGTCCGTTCCCCCTATAATGGGAGGCCCGGAGCCCAGCAGTGGGACATTTATAGGCTAATATTATATAATATTATTATAATTAAATTATTAATTGCTTACTTTCAAAATCATTTTATGGTAATTATTTTTACTTTAATTATCTTGGTTCAACGTTACCGAACTGATGTTGAATCATAAGTAGCCCTCCAATTTATACTTTTCAATTTATATAAGTGATATTGATAACTTTGATACAGATTGTGTGTTTTGAGTGAAGGGCACCTACTTTTACGAAGAAATTTGGAAATAATAAAGTAAGAATATTGATCATAATTATTTGAAATTTACATCGTTTATTGAAAGATCTAGAGAAATAAAAATGCCTATATATTACGTTAATATTTTTTTCTTTCAAATCTATGCAAATATGAGTAATTCATTGTAATTTTATTTATACGTATTATGTATATAGATACTAATTTTCATGGCCATAGATTTATTCCTAAGTTTCCTGTGAAGGAGTAACAAACGAACATACAACACATTCATTCTTAAAGAGTATCCAAACAAACTTATATTCACACTTTATAAGTATGAATATAATATAAGAAACTTATTTTTTGTATAAGACTTCTAGAGAAAACGCTCTAAAAAACTCTTGTAATTGGTCCTACAGTTACTGTTCTATCGCACACTCGCCGGCAATATTTACATTTCCCGGGGTCCATTTTTGTTTCTTTCCTATTTCGTCAAGATCGCCGAACATTATTGTCTCAATCGTTGGTTTGCCTAATTTCGGTATTCTGTTAACCCCAATGGCGTGCTACAGGCACCCCACTCTGCCTTTGTTAATATTTATAAGCGAAAATTCGCGAAATGTAAAAAACAATTTGGTAGCTTTTCAATATCGATTACGGCTAACGTCAATTCTGATAATAGTAATAACATTTTTTTATACTGGTCGGTCTGAAAAAGAGTGTCGGGGTGAAGGTAAGGAAAGGAATGCTCCGGTGGTTCGGGCATGTGGAAAGAATGCATGATGAAAGAATGACTAAACAGATATACAATGCAAAAGTGGATGGATGCAGAAGTCGTGGAAGGCTACGACACATCTTCCATGATCAAATTGATCGTGTACTAGCAGAAGGTGATCTCAGGAGCCTCCAGAACAGACGAGCGTGCATGACAAGAGCTATGAATGCCAAAGAAGCAAGTGAGGTGTGTAAGAATAAGCCTGAATGGCGCTCTGTTGTTCGTGCCTACCCCGCAAAGGAACTGGCGTGAAGTTATGTATGTATGTTTTTTTTATACTATTATTCCGCCGTGACGATATCAAGAAGATATTGTGTAGAATTGTCCATACGAATTATGGACACTATTATAATGGAATCGTACTTTAAATATCTTGGAAACGCCAAGATACTGAAATAGCAGAATTGGGCCCCTGGATGTTTGGTATACCAGGATTTTACTAACTTTATATCTTAAGTATAAAAATTGGGGAATGAATTCCCATGATTTACACAGAGCGGTATAATATTATGAATCTATATAAAAAGGACGTAAACAGTTATTTTAAGTCTCTATGAGGTAGACGATGCATCGACTAATTTAGTGTTGTATGTATTCATAAGTAACCACTTAATATAAACAAACATGAAGAAATTGTAGCGCAGTTAATAGTAGGGGTGATTGATGTTTAATATATGGCTGCAATGCCATTTATGCATTGATTTTGCCAATGTCGAGTAACAACACCTTCCTTTCACTTATCGCAATTTCCATACATGTCTCTCGTATCCAGTTTAAGATTATGAAATCAGCCAAGTTGTCGTCAATAAAACCTGTATGTTTTTGTTTAAAATTAATCATATTAACACCTGCAATTGTGAATTATTTTACCAATGTGATAAAATAATTGAAGTTTATTAATATCATTGAAAACAATGATTTTAAATGTGCAGTTCTTTCCAGGTGTGTTTGCGTGGGTTTGATAGTTTCCCTTATATTTTAGCTAATTTATAAAATATCTCTCTTTGTCCCACTCCCGTTGTATAAAGCGTCATGTTATATAGCCTATGACACTCCCTGTTAACGTAGCTTTCCAACAGTAAAAGATTTTTTAAATTAGTTTAGTAGATCCAGAGATTACTCCCTACAACGTCACAAACTTTACCTCTTTATAATATTAGTACAGATGTTAATAAATTTTAGAACAAGTATACCGTTCTGATGTATTGGTTACTATAAAAACAACTTGCTCGTTTATCATACTTGCAAGTGATTAGTAAACTAATCGTAGTTGATCCGTTGAGTTGAAACTGGAGTAAAAACCTTTCTCCCGAAGCGAACCTGCCTCGATCTCACAAAAAGAAAGAAGGTAAAAAGGTCCTTCTTGGTGTTTTCGTTTATTTTTTTTCAACGTAAAAGAAACTATGGATGGAATGGGTGTATTCTATAACAACAATCAATTATAAATCGAGTATTGGTATGATATTCGGTCAAAATAATAAAGTTTTGGATTACACTGGACATATTTGCTTATATAATAGAGATGTTTTCGAATATTGTGTACTTCATGACCTATATACCTAAATGGCGATGAACAATTTTATTTCTTTTCGTATTTGGTCGAAATTTGAAGTAGATTAAAATTGAGCTATGAATTGCAGTTCTAATAACTACTGTTAATTAAATAACACTTTTTAGGTGTTATCATTTAAATATTTTCATTATTTGCAAAGTATGATGTGTAATGAAATTTTTAAAACTATGTTCTTGTTTATTACTATTCTTTTTTTTGGAATATCATTATTGCAGTGAAACTTTTTAAGAATCGTTGTGATTTGAAAGTCGATGAAACGAAAAAGTGAAACTAAAAAGAGATAAAAACAGTCATAAATATATAGGATTAAGCCTGCGAGAGAATAAGATACGAGTTTAACATTGTGCAGCACAGGTTAGAGAGTCAATAAGATCGATGATTAAATATAGGTCCAATTTGAACCCAAATAAAAATGATGATAATATTTTTTAGACCAAAACATCGAAGAATTGAAAGTGATACTTAGAAGTTTATTTTGAAATATAAGATGTTGGCAAATGTAGGCTAAAGGTATTATTATATTGATACTGATAAAAGTTAGAGAAGAATTACTTGTGAGTATATTCTTTGAAATTTCACTTGAGTGAATTGCACGCACACATAATTAAAAAAAAATTAATAACTCATATTAGCTTATAATACAAAAATGAGTCGAGTACTTCACGTGGAAGATGAATAATGTGATATTATTGATTTAAAAAGTAAGAAACAAAATGAAAACATGTTTAGTTTTGAATTAAATGAGCTCGTTTAATAAATAATTACATAAAAATAATCTTTAACAGTTACCATTATTATAAATGCATAAATTAGTGGCGGGCAAGGAGAACTGGGGCGTGGGCTACTTGGCGAGAGGGTGCGGAGTTTTGAACGATTGCGTTGAAACCGTTGTGGTCGTCAGCGGTATACTCAACGGTCCTCACGGAACCATCAGCCTCAAGAAGTGAGTAAGATCCCTTCACAACATCACCATCACGCGACTCCTGTTGAGACTTGTTGTCGCCACTGTGTCCATCGGCAACGCTGTAAGAGAAATCGTATCTGGGGTGCGCCTGCAAAAAAACGAATTTATTTGCTTTCACGCGCATACATGACTCGATTAATTTTATAGGAGTTTTGATTCGATAAATTATTTTTGATACTGATATGGCTTCATCTACTATAGTGTTACAAATATAGGTGGTTTCACGCCGATATGACAATGGGCTTAAAGCGTTATTTGAAATGCGACATTGTTAATGACGTTAAATATTGATAGATAACATATGTACATACATACGTACATTAAAGTGGCTATGCATTAACAGCGATATTTTTAACGCTTTAAATAAGACGCATTCGGCCACTGTATAAATCTTTAACACTAACGAAAATAAAGCCGCGTCATATGAAGCGATAGAATCGAATATCTATAATTATTTGGTGGCTGTAAGTTATTTGCTGCTTGGGGCAAGTAACCTTATTAGACATCACTAAATTCATCTCTAACAATCGGGGACAGAATTAATTCCTATCCTATTTATATTATTATAAACAAGAAATGTGACGATGTATGTGTGGATGGTTGTTACCTTTTAACGCAAAGATAAATAAACGAATATTGATAAGATTTTATAGTAATCAATCATAATACATCACATTTACACATAGGTAGAATAAAAACAATTTATAAATATATTATTTGAATTATAATATGATATTGATGTCTGAAGTTTTAAGTAATACTTACATATTCATCATCTTGGCGGGCAGAGACGATTCTCTGAATAGGGGCGGTTCTATAAGCAACAGGAGCAGCCTGGTATGCGATAGGAGCGGCGTTGTAGGCAACAGGGGAAGCGATCGCTAGCCTTGCGGGGGACGCCAAACGTTGACCTTCATCGTGGCGGACAATGCTTTGAGAAGAGACAGCAGCAGCTGGAGAGTATTGGGCTACAGGCAATAGTCCTGCAGAAGCTACTGCTAAGGCAGAGGCGAGGGTGATGAGCTGAAATAATATATGTGTTTCAGTATTTTTATTAAACCATGCAATAGGTTACTTATGTTACTCTAAAGTCAGATAACACACAGTTATGTATTAAGTTACTCTAGATACAATTGAAAATGTACGAATATTACAAAATGTCAATGATTTGCAACATCAATAGTCTTTTCAGAAGAAACTGTTCCTTTCATTTACCATTGGACCTATGTTATGAGTACCACATTTAGAATTGTTACTGGTCCCAAATATATTGGAGAAAAAGAAAAAGTTCCCCCAGTCTGTAGGTCTGCCATTGCGTTTTCTTGAGGTTTGCGTGCTTAGATGTTCCTTCTGCTAACTTGATACAAGAACAGCCCATAACGTCCCGCTGCTGAGTTCAGGCCTCCCTATTTTTAGAGGGTATACCTACTAGCATTATACCCGTCACGCTTGCCCGAGGTGGATTGGTTTTGACACATCGGTTATCTCGATGCGCAGCTTTCATCACGATTTTTATTTTTACCGTCAGCACGTGGTAATTATAACAATATGCACATTAGGAAAGAAAATTGCCCAGGCATTGCAATTTTTCCGGCCGGGATTCGAAAACTGAACTCTTTTGAGACACGAGTTTGAGGCTCTTAATTATTCTAAAATTAGTCACTCGAATTGATTAATTTAGTTTCTTTTGCAAAGTATTGACAAAAATTAGATAAAGCGTTCGGTTTCACTAAGGTACGTCGAAATCCGATGTGGGCTATTGATTTTAAGATCTGACTTACTTTGAAGAACATGTTTAGGCGTTATTGTGATAAGCTAAGCTATAACTGATGTATTGCTAGCACTGGGTCTTGCTTATATACTCATAATCTTTTCGTCGCGGACAAGGCCGACGGGTCAAAGTTGTTTAGAACCTGCAAATATACTATATATTTGACATGCAAAAATATTTTTGCATACTTGATAACAGCATACTTTTTTTGACATTGATTAGTTTTGCCAGCATAAATTTTAGACTCTTATCTTGCGGAAATATTTGGTCTTTGAAAAATTGCTTAAAAGTATTTATTATTAACTAATTGTATCAACATTAAAATAGAGTTCTTATCTATTGACTACTAATAAAGCATTTGAAAAATTCCTAAATTGTTCAGTAGCGGTATGAAAATGATCATCACCTTAAGTCGACTTTTGCTTGCACGAGTACAACAAACAGTACTGCCAACATTTTAATAAATGTTACGTTTATAAAATTTAGAAACATGAAAAAAGAAATGCTGCCAATGTTGCAAATGCAACGTTGTAAAGCTGTTGCAATGTTGACAATGACAGAAATTGAGATTAACAATAGTTTTAATCATCATACATCTCTATACAATCTTTTTAGACAAGATAGAAAATCAAACAACTTTAGTGTAAGTAATTTTAAAACTTTATTGTGAAACAGTTAAACATATTTTTTTGTGGAATAGTCAGTTCTGTTCTGTGACTTAATTAGAAAAGGTAACATGTGCTCGCGGAACGTTAAATGAATCGATTAGAAAACTGACGAATCTTTTCATACCACGACTGTACATGTATGGCGCCACCGGGCATTTTCCACTCGCTTTTTGACGTTTTATTATCTTTTTTGTGGATAAAGACAAACATCAAAATATAATTTTTGAACTTCTGAGTATTTTAGGCTTAAAATTATGTTTTAAGTAATTGAAGGTTAAAAATGTTAAGCGAGAGAATTATGATCTAAAGCGCCTTTTAGTCATGTAGGATTTAGGAACTTTTTAGGGTATAATTTTTTATTGGATATTTATCATAATCGTATAAAATGAGAACAAATATTGTTAAATATGTATTTATTGATAGAGAAATAAATTATTGTACATAACAATTATTTGATACTGAATAAATAAATAATGTTTTTAATAAGCAAAGAATAAATCAATGATGATGTTTATGTTCTTCAATGTGCTTTGTTTCTTGCTTCACTTCGGCGTTAAAACTGTAAATGTAAAAATGACAACTTAATTTCGTTCCAATTGTGAATTTCATTTAATAACATTAGCATATTTAATTTCATCATCCAGAAAAATAAGTATGACATGTAATACCTAGATGATAATTAACAGTAGATATAGTTTATTTTAAAGCAGAAGATTTAAACCTCTGAATTAAATACAAGTAAAATAAATTAGATTATGTAGTATTAAAGTAAAGTATGTAAGATTATAGCTATTAAGCAAATATTATTGGCATTTTGGAAAATAAGTGTATAAAAACAAAATATATATAAGAAGAGTTGCATATAAAAGAAATATCTTAGAACTTTAAATGAATATTATAATTTATACTGTAAGGTAATAGCTACCATTATAAATTATAATATTAATGAAGTAATAAAGGAGTGCTAAGTCCTATGACACAATAAACAATGGTAAGTTATTTATGGAATAGGGGAGAGTGGGGTTAAAGTTCCATTTTTTAATAAAAAGTAGTTTAATATTTTAGCTTAAAGTATTAATATTTTACGATTATATACATAGTGTATTAAAAAAATATTCTCAGTCAACAATAAAATGGTACATATAAACGATGTGAAAGGTTTTAGTGCTTTGACTTTCTTTTCTACAACCCCTAGGTCATATTGCATTTTTCGCCAAAGAAGTCTACATCTGAGTTTATTATAAACATAAGTCCTAATAATGGGAATAAACAAATTCTCATTTATATAAGAGAATAAACCATTAATTGTGTCAAATGACATATTTATATTTACACATAATAAGTACGCAGTCGTCGATTGATACCGACAAGTAACCTTCTTTCGGCCAATTCATACTTTTCTTCTAACATATTTAAATTCTTCATTTAAATCTGGCGGAGTGTTCCCTTTTTCGCACGCACGCCAGTCATTCACTGTCATCAAATAAATTAAATTAAATCGCTCCGCTTTGTAAATATTCAATAACATAAAATATATCGCGCCCGCAACACACCTAAATGTGTATATTTTATAGATAACCCGATCCGCACCGCAAGTATAAAATATATATAAATAAATACTTAATCCGAGATCACTTTGGAAGAGATCGAATGGTCGATAAGAAGTCTGAAAAATGGAAAGGCAGCAGGAATCGATAGTGTGTCTGCTGAGATGATCAAATATGGTGGAACCTGCGTCCGGGACGCTTTCTTGTCCTTATTCAACTTGTGCTGGAGGACGGGAAAGGTTCCCAAGGACTGGAGGCGCGCTGTCATCGTGCCCTTGTATAAAGGCAAAGGGTCACGTATGGAGTGCGCCAGCTACAGGGCCATCAGCTTGATCAGCGCAGCATCTAAAGTGTATGCGAAGATTATTGAAAAGAGAATGAGAGTGGTTTCCGATGGATTACTGTGGGATGCACAAGGGGGCTTCAGAAATGGAAGGGGATGTACGGATCAAGTTTTCTCGCTCCGCAATATCGTAGAGAAGCAGCTGGCTGTGGGCCGGAAAGTTTTCTGCGATTTTGTGGATCTAGAGAAAGCATTTGACAGGGTTGTGCGTTACAACCGTGAAATAGGGAGGCCTGAACTCAGCAGCGGGACGTTATGGGCTGTTTTTGTATCAAGTTATTCGCGTGAAAAATAAACTATTAAGTGCATTTGTGAGGAGGAAGTGAGAGTGAGGAGCTGAGGAGCATTGAGTCGCCCAAATTACATTCCATGTACGTGCGTGCTCTTCCTCCCATACTTTCCTCTTCCAAATTGTCCCACACTTGTTTCCTAGAAAATTTACATAGTCCATTGTTATCCTAAAACTAGCGCCACCGCAACATCGATAATTCCGTAATGTGCGACATGACACTGACTTGAAATACACAGATTTTATTAATTTGGTTACTGGGGACGAAATTTTTATTATATTATTTAGTTATAATATTAAGGGTTTATAAGATTTTTTGATTGCAATTTCATAATGAGGGAAGATAAAATGGTAATTTCGGATAGATATATTATACTAACCCAGCTTTTTTATCGGCGTGGTATTCAACAGTGCGCACTGAACCGTCAGGCTCATGCAGGCTGTATACTCCCTTTACAGAGTGTCCGTCGCGGGTTTCATGCTGGAACTTCTTGTCACCAGTATGGGGATCTACAACTTTGTATTCGAACTCGTATTTAGCTGGACCCTGTAATATTTTTATTAATATTAATCCTTACCAATGCTGTTAAGTCATACCAATAATGAAATTAAAGTAAATGGTAGTACAGCTTTTACCAAAAGTTGGACATAAGCTGCTTATGTACCTACTCTTTTGTTGCAAATGATATTATAAATTATTATTTTGTTTTATACTGTCAACATTTTTTGTTTAACAAAAGATAGATAAACTAGATCCCAGTCAACTAAAAGTCTTAAAACAATATAATAGTTTCAAATATCATTTCCACAAAAATCTATTGAAGCACAAATTTCGCTTATGATAAATTAGAGGCAATGATTCGATATATAACCACTATGAAAAATTCATGATTATGATCCAAGATGACTGTAACTATTTTATTACACATGGCATTCAGCTTCTCAGCTGTGCTATAAATAATTAATTAAAATTTTAAAGTTACTACAACTATACTGAAGTTAAGACTGTGATGAATTCCAGTAATTCCAAAACTTGGGCAGATGTTTCCTAATAAAAAAAATATTTCACAGTATTATATCTTGTTTTGTTAACTATAATGTAAATATATTTTAGGTAACTTTAATACTCACATCATATTTATGAAAATTTTTAGGAGGCTCGGCTGGTACATCGTGACGTTCAAAATGCTGGGAAGAGATTGCTGGTTCTTTGTGGGTTTCCTCATGATGTTCTTTCTTGTGTTCTTTATGCTCTTCTTTATGTTTATGCTCCTCGGAATGTTTGTGATCAACTTCTTGTTTGTGTTCAACCTCATGCTTATGCTCTATTTTATGATGATGTTCAACATTGTGGTGGTGCTCTTCATGAGTGGCTTCCTGATGACTATGATGCGAAATAACGTGGTGAGCAATTGGGACAGCTTTGTAGACAACAGGTACTGAATAAGTTATTACTTTCAAAGGCTCATGTTTGTGTTCTTTAAATTTGTCTTCTTCATGTTTATAATCTTTCTGCTCGTGTTTTTGCTCTTTGTGCTTATGTTCATGCTCGTGATGGGTATCGAGACGCACAATGCTCTGGGAAGAGTATGCGTGGTCAACTCCTTGGCAAATGCCAAATATGGCAACTAGGACTAAACACTGAAAGACACGAAAAAATTTACAACTATGGACTAAACATCTTAAATAATAAAAACAGTCGCAACAATGACGAAGGTCCTCTAGGCTTTATTGGTATAAGTTTTGACTGTGTACCATAATACGTCTAAAATATTGTATATCATGTGATTAAAATAATAAAGCAGAACTTCTAGAATTATTTTTTTACTCCTATTCTGCTATAAAGAAACAAACAAAAAGTATAGATATGACAGTAGTGAAAAAGACAGTCATTTAGCGATAATTACTAGACGTGTATAAAATGATTTAAATTTAATGCATTATTGCCTTTAATTATTCAAGTATATTTTACCTTAATAAACATTTTTATTTCTCTTCCTCTTCAGTTTACTGTGAAGTATTGTTCTGAACTGATGTTTCTTGATTTTGCGCCCTGCATTTTATAGTGATTAATTAATACCGTAATGTTGCAGTTCATACGTAGGTATTTGGTCCAGAATTTGTCATTCTTACCCAAAGGACGGTGACTTTCAATACGCTAGTATTTTTGGAACTTGTCTTCCAATGTAATGGTTGTATAACGAGTACGTATCAATGAATCATTATGTCTTAACAGTTATAGTCAAGTGGTTCAACAATTTCGTTGTGTTTCCAAAAATAGTTTCTTTAAATATTTCCTATTTAATTTATATTTACTAAATAGGAAAATCGCTTACAGGGCTTTTACTTGATAACGTAAAAGTCCATATTAATATGTCAAAGTTAAAGCGTTTTTGTTAGTATATTTATTTGCTGGTCCTTCGCGATGTTGACAATTAAGTGATAATAAGTAAGTAGGTAAGTTCAATCCGGGAATCTTCAAGTCTCGTGTGAATAGGTATTATCTAGGTAAGCGTGCTCCATCTTCGACCGCATCATCGTCCGGCACTGGACGTGATCGTGGTCAAACGCAAACCTATCTATAATAAAAAAAAAAAAAAAAATGAAATTACTTACATAGGGTATGTATTTTATATTATGAATATGAACATAAAACATTATCAATCTTACAAATTACAAGTCTGAAAATGTCCTGAGCAAGTCCTACATGAGTAAATGTACTTCAACATATTTATGTACTTTTTAGATAAATTTCAAAAAAGTTAAGATTGTAAACACGTTTCTTTTCAACTTTAAATTAAATTAAAGTATCAAGACCGAACCAATAACTTTTCGTAAAATTACGAAAAATCGATGCTAAGGAAAACTTGGGAAGGAGTTAAAACAAACCATCAATATCTACTTTTTGATACTAAAATTGCTATTTTGTGTTCTTACTTATGTATTGTTACATACAAGCTAACTGACTATCTGATGGAAAGTAATTACTGTTTTAGTCTCTAACAATTTTAACTCTAGAAATGTACCCGACCTTGAAGAAATTTTATGATTCCGCTTATAAAAAAAGCTTATCGTAGCGCTCTGGGTAAACCTAACAATAACAATGTCTATATTAGGACAGGATACTGCTTAAACAGTCCATACTTTCTTTCAAGTTTTAAACCTATGACATTGAAATGACGGTACTTTAATCACCGATCTACTACAGTGTAGTTAAAATAATTCCAAGCATAAGTCTCATCGCTCAGGTCATAAGTTCATTGAACTAATTGCCATCTTGTCGGTCAGTCACAACTTGAAACGAAGATCATGGTCAAAATAATTATGAAAAGTTTAGTCATCAAGAGCATCGTCATTTAAAACGAGCTGTGGTGTGATTAGGGTTACCAGACCCAAAAAAATACAGAATTTTTAAATTGAATTTTGGAGTTATTAAAATTCCCGAGCATTCCGAATTCTTACATCGACTTAATATATAAGATTTATTATTTTTATAATATTAAAATTATATAAAAATTATTTCAATTTTTAATGCAAAATATTACATTTCATATATTACATATTCAGATTCCATGTTTTTACGTTGAACAAATAACACGAGAGGTTTACGATAATTAAAATAGGAAACAATTGCTCTAGTTTCAATTTGATTTATGAACTTCAAAACTTCAAAATATTTCCAACTCTATCTATATGACATCCCTATCTTATACTAATATATAAAGCTGAATAGTTTGTTTGTTTGATTGAACGCTCTAATCTCAGGAATTACTGGTCTGATTTGAAAAATTATTTCAGTGTTAGATAGCCCATTTATCGAGGAAGGCTTATATCATCACGCTAATACCAATAGGGGCGGAGCACCAATGAAGAATTTTTCAAAATCGGGGGTTTTTTGTAACTTACTTTTTTTTTTTACTTTTCCACCCGGACGAAGTCGCGGTAAGAAGCTAGTTAATATTATAAATTCGAAAGTAAGAAGTAGAATCGTAGAATAAGTAGAATGTACCTGTACCACCTGCTCTTTAAACAAGACATACGTACGAGAGCGCGAGAGAGCCGCGGGATGAACTCTAGTAGTGTTTAAATGACTAAAAACGAAAAAACTTCAAAATATTTCCAACTCTATCTTTATGAGCATAGTGTTTAAATTATTAAATATCTCTTTTTAGTGTCGCATTTTCTTTCGTTGCATCGAGTTTCAAATCGCAACTAAATTTGTCTTCTATTGATTCTAAAGAAGTTTCATTTCAATTTTTTATGTATATAATTACATTTATTTTGTAACTAAATCGTAGGCGTTCTTGGATGCCTTAGGGTTCACCTACATGCCGGATACAGACGCATATCGCCAAAGATGTCCGGAAAATTAGACACATGGCAACCCTAATTCTGGGTCACATAAAACGTCATCCTGAAGTGGAAACCTGCTTATATAGTGATTATTTTTGACCTCAAAGTGATTTAATTAAATTCAAACGTTAGGTCATGGTTCATTGACAGATGGTCATGGTTATACTTGTAATAATATGCATCGATGTGTAAACTTAGTCCATGCGTAGTGGTTAAGACACTCGTTTTATTTCAGTAACGTGATTTCAAATCTGGCCAGAAGGCATGTTTATTACCATATGTTGACGATGAAAGAATTTTTTTGAGATAACAGGAAATCAAGTTTACGCGATTGCAAAATCGGATAATATGCCTTGGAAAGCGCAGCGTTTTTATTAAAATCAAACACCTGATCTGTATTGAATATATAAAAATCGACCAATTGCCTGGTCAACGCATAGTGAATGGTTCCGTACAGAAGACGGGCATCCAGTGTTTTGAACTTATGATTAGAGAACTTAAAATTATCTAAAATAACTCATGTCTCAAATACTACTCAACGTGTCTTGTTCTAAATAAATTCATGTTTAAAATATTTGAACTCCAACATCGTGAATTTTTCACGCCGTATTTTGAAACCCCAAGAATGTATGTAACAATGTAATTAACATGTTTTACTTTATACACTCATATACATTAAAATATTGCAGGCCTGTTGATTTTTTGGAGTTAATTGTACTCTAATAAATTAAATTAAAATAGTTGTTAGGTTCAAGAAAAAGTTATTTATTGAAATAAATATTTAAAATAAGTTTACAGTCCATTTTTAAAATATATGGTTAAAATTTAGTGGCGAGCCAATAGGATGGGTGCGGCCTTGACTACTTGACTGGAGGCAGAGTTGTGTACTATTGCGTTGAAGCCATTGTGGTCGTCAGCAGTGTATTCCACGGTCCTGATGGAACCGTCAGCCTCGAGCAGGGTGTAAGATCCTCTCACAACATCGCCGTCACGGGACTCCTGTTGGGACTTGTTGTCACCGCTGTGTCCGTCGGCCACGGAGTATGAGAAGTCATATTTAGGGTGCGCCTGCAATAAAGGGATTAAATCAATTATTTTATAAGTAACACTTGCAAATATAGAAAAGTATCTTTCAAAATATGCGTGGTAGATTGTTGAAACAGAGTTATCTTTAAGTTCGAAAGAGTAGGCGTTTAATTTTAATTGTAGTCCTTTAAGAAAATATTATGTATTCCTTTCAATTATAAGGCATACAAAGTCGTTATGACTATTTTTCTTATTGAAATATTAAATATTTCATCCCAAGAAGCTTAGAGTGCGTAGGTATATATCAGATATGTGTCCCCGAAAAAATGATAGATAACACTTTATTGCACACCGGAAACAACAATTACAAAATTATATTTATATTTACAATACTTCTAGGTAAATACAGTATACTGAAAGCGATCTATTCCAGGTAACCTAAATTAAAGGAAATTCTTAGCTAATCTGTTAATACTCATTTTTTTGAAATAAAAGGTACAAACAAGCATGTAAAGTCATTTTTCCAGTTATATACTGGTATGAATTCTTACATATTCTTCGTCTTGGCGGGCCGAGATGATTCTCTGAATAGGGGCGGTACGGTAGGCAACGGGAGCAGCTTGGTATGCGATGGGAGCGGCGTTGTAGGCAACCGGAGAAGCGATCGCTAATCTGGCGGGGGACGCTAAACGTTGACCTTCATCGTGGCGAACAATGCTCTGGGAAGAGACAGCAGCCGCCGAGGAATATTGGGCCACTGGCAAGAGCCCAGCGGAGGCTACAGCCATCAAGGCACTGACAGTAACAATCTGAAAGATATCTTTAAAATTAGAATAAGGAACTTAGTAGTTGTGCTTGAATTTACTTTTAGGCATGCGACAGGCGATCGCAACACACGACATCTGTTTGCCCGTCACTATTGCTTGTCGCGGTCATGTGTCTCAAATCACACCTTCATACCTTAATAACACGATAAGCTATTTATTCATTTTGATAATGGAATATTGTTATTTATTGATTACTAAAAAGTATCCTACAGTATTTCCCTAGATTTAAATTGTATTGCAAATGTATAGTTATTGTTTTAGCTTTATAATTTTTATCACATAAATGTTTTGGGTATGGAATCCTAGGGTAAATTTTTCAATACTATAGTTATAAAAGTTGTTCAAATTATAAAATACAAAATTGTCTTGAGGGATTATAGGTGGAATACAATGTAACTAAGTTACTTTTTCTTTTATTGTATTATTCATAAAAAATTAGAGTTGTATGAATAACAATGATTAAATTCTATCACTTTTACATTCAGTTAGGTAATTTTTATCTGATGAATGAATAATCGGACCTTAATAAACAAAGAATTATCCGGAACAATTTAAACGTTTTAAATTGTTTATTGATTGTTTTATTGTCTTATTTTTTTTAAATAAAGAGAATTAGAAAAAAAAATGTACGAGAAACTTGTTAAACCTTACTTTGGAGAACATGTTTATGTTGTTATTAGTTGAGCTTTGAACTTCTAATATGCAATTCATCTGCAAAGAGCAGTTTATATAGCAATTATTTTAGCCACGACAAGGCCGTTTAGTCAAAGTTGTCAAACTACATACCTCATAGCTCTTTTCTAATTTCATAGAAGACCTGTATTTGACAACTGTTAAAAATGTGTAACAATTCTAATGAATATTAATTACAAGGTCGCTAGCTTTATAATATTTTTATAGTTTCGTAGACGTTATCGCAAAAACAAAACCCTTGCAAAACTGTCATGACAGTCCATCTGTCTAATCGTCTATGTATATTTCAGAGTAAGAAGAAGTTTTACAATAGAGATTAAAAATACTTTTAAAACTAGCGTAGTTTCTGAAATATGAGGTCTTTTTGATTGTATATTTTTGAATGTTTATTGCATCTACGGAATCCCTTCTATGTGCATTATTTGAAACACACTGGGCCGATTTATTAAAAAAAAAATGTTATATCTCTTTGATTGCTTGTATGTTTGTTCGGTATAATCATAAAACTACTGGACCGCCATTATGACCGATTCTACAATTTGTAAACAATATTATTGTATTATAGGCATATCCTATGAATCGTCTGTTTTAAAAACACAAAACCAAATTCAGAGTGGAACACATGCATGCCCCTGTCTCAGCTTCAGAGTTGATAAAAATCTGTTGTCTTAATATATGTAATTAAGGTCTTTATCGTATTAAATAAAAAAGGAGAACGTTGTTTTTACATCTTCTTATGTCTGTAATTTAATTTACCTTCTAGTAGTAATACGGCTATTCTTGAATAACCTGTTTATGAGTAGGTCACTAGAGACAATGTCATTTTCATTATTTAAAGAAGGAGATCTATATAATTTTGTAAGTATGTACGTAGTTTTTTTTGAAAATTAATTAATTAATTAATTATTTTAAGTTAATTTCGTATTCGTATTCTTATCATCCCATTTTCTGCTATAAAAATATTCTATGTTCATTCCAGTTATTAAATTATGTATACCTATACCAAATGTCATAATAATTCGTTTATTTACTTCCGTAATAAAAATCTGAAAACTTTAAATTAAAGAAAGAAAAGAAAGAAAGAAAGAATACATTTATTTGAAGAAATAGCGACATACTTACATTGCTACTATTAAAATTAAAATTTCAAACACATTCAAAAGCCTTGGTTTTGAATCGATGCAAAGTTGTTACATTAGGTAAGTAAATCTTCAACAGGCGTTGTGTGTGATTTGATTAAAGTCGTAGCAAATAAAGTATATGAGATATAATGAATGAATGAATATACTTTACTGTGTTTTAAAAGATACAGTTAACAGAAATAATATTTTACAATTCAATAGGCGGTCTTATTGCTATTAGCGATTTCTTCCAGACAACCTTTGGATGGACAAAAAATTTGATAAGAACAGAGGTATGTTGCATTATTCTCACTACCCAATCAGTATCTTATAAATACTTATAAAATGTACATACATTAATAAAATACAAAAAAATATACTAATATGATTTATATAAATAAAATATTATAAAATACACTTATATAAATAAATATGAAACTAGAAAAAGCTGACAACAACTGCTGCTGCATTCTTAAATTGAGCTATTTTTTAATTTAGGATTATTTTAGGATGTTTCATATTGAAAACTTCTTATAATATTCAGCTGTACGCATCGATGGGCTGATGATAATATTATTATTGATTTGACATTAACTTAAGCTAGTCGGTGCAGTAACCTAATGATGGAAAAAGATAGGGGAACGAGGTAAGCGATTGCGATATGCTTCTCAATAAGTAACCATTGCTTAGTATACCTAAATTCGATTTATTACGAGTTTTAAATTGACTGTTTAGAGTTGTTGTTTAGAGTTTAGCTTATAAAACGTGAATGTCAATTTTCAAACTAAATTTTATTTATTAAATATCCCAGTTGGTGATCGCACCGTAAGCAATATCTGTTATAGCCTTATACATTTCATTTTGAAATTCAAGTTTAATATTCGACTTAATCTTTTGTGTCAACACTAACAAATGCTTACACTTATGTCGTTTGTTCGTGTGAACACAATATTTCTCATTGATTTACTTTCACCGGCTACTACACTTGTAATTACTATGTGTTAAAATTTTACAATTAAGTTCAAATCTTACGAAAACTGTCTCGAATATTTAAGTATATAAGGTTTTTGTTCTTTGATTTAACAGACAACAAACAGGTGTCGTGGAAAAATACACACGCATATTAAAAATGATTTCTAAGGTACGAAAAATATTGTATTTGCCTTGATTAAATTATTCAATTAGAAATATGAATTCTATATAATATATTGTATTGTGTATATTGATCTTCTAAATCATTTTAATTACGTGGTATGTTAACAGATTATCTGCGTAGCGGTAGTCTTCTCTGTGACAGCAGCAAGACCGCAAGATGGACATCATGGTCACGCTTCCTCCTCACAAAGCGTAGTTCTTCATACAGACGGACATGACCACCATCACGAGCATCATGAACATCACCACGGTCATCACGAAGTCCATCATTATGAGCACAAAATCGAACACCCCATCCATCATAAGAAACATGAGCACGAACACAAGGAACCACATCACGAGCACCATGAGCACGGTCATCATGAATCTCATCATGGCCACCATGAACATAAAATGGAACACCACAAACATGAGCATAAACATGAGGAGCATCACGAGTCCCATCACCAACACAAAACTGAACACCATACTAAACATGAGGAACATAAAGCCTACGAGGTTCATGAAGCACCAGTCCATCATGACGTAAAAGCTGTTCACCACGAACCTGAGCATAAGGAACACCACGAAGAACATCATGTCGATCACTACGTATGATATTATAATACTTCTTTTAACGATTGTCAAAACGAGTGTTATATTCATAGCAAACTCTATTAATCGATTATTTTCATTGATTTCAGGCTCATCCCAAATATTCTTTCGACTACGAAGTGAAAGATTCTCATACCGGAGACTACAAGACCCATCATGAGGTCCGCGACGGTGATCTCGTACACGGCTTCTATTCTCTTCATGAAGCTGACGGCACCACCAGGATCGTAGAATACAGCGCTGACAAACATAAAGGGTAGGTAACGTTTGCACTATTATTTGTTTGAAAGTAACTTGGTGTCATCTATTGTGTACTTATTTCGTTTTTTCTATCATTACTATGTTGCCAAATCCTACAGTTTGGTAATATACTTAAAGATGAATGATTCTCAACATCATCAAACCAATGACTATAATTTTTTTAAATATTTACTGTTGTTAATATTATTATCCCTAGGCGTGTTTTATGAAACGACTACTTTAAAATTAATGGTCAAGGCCGTATCAAAATGCATATAGGAATAAGTTTCTACTTATAAACATAACTTGAAAATGGAACAAGCTTTTCGGAATTTTTCGAAATTCAACTCGTAAAACGGGATAAGAGCGCCAAAGTTAAAATTAGTTATATTTTAACTCTTTACTTTATATTTGCTAGTCTTCTTAAATAGATTCATGGATCTACCACAGAATGTTCGAAATCAAACACACAAACATTTTTCATATTATCTTTCAGATTCACTGCTAAAGTGAAACACGAAGGTCATCCCCATGTCATGCATAAGGAACATCACAAGGAATGAAAACTTTTATTAATGCCACCTGATTTTATTTATAAGACTGTTGTTACTTGTTGTTTATTTTTAAGTATATAATAAAGGATTTAAGCAAACATATTTCTTTTTATTTATTTGTTCTGCTATCAACACTATGAAGTGTGCATGAATTATTATCTGATTATGAATTAGTCTATTTCTCTTAATTTTTTAATTTTTATGTTATTTTCGTGTGTTCTATTGTATTCTAATATGGAGCATGTTGACTAAAAGGCATTTTTATGAGTTAAATAAAATTGTTAATATTATAATATATTGAATTTTGTGATTGGATTTTGTGTGAAAACACACTAATTTTAATAATGAATTTAGTATAAAATATGAGTCAATTAGAATTTGTAAAAAATAGGTTATAAATTGAACTTACAATCCTTAAATTACTTGTTTTAATTAATGTACTTTAGAATTGAAGGGATATATTGAAAAGGACAAGTGAAAAATATTTTAATTGTCTTTTCTTAAGTTCTCAACCATAGACTTTTGTTACAAGCTTAATAAACTTGTAATATTATGTCGCCTACAATAAATAAAAACAACAAAAAATATTTAAAAAGAAGTTTATATTGTAAAAAATAACAAAAAAAGAACATTATTATTATTGAAACAATTAAAAATTAAATAATACAAAACTATTTTTAATCTAGTGATGATGGTGTTTCTCAGGTACAATGTGGTGGGTGCTATGCTTCACGGTTGCGTGGAAGCCGCTGTGCTTATCGCCGTGGTAGTCTACGTGTCTTGTTGAGTGACCGTCAGGTTCATGCAGCTCGTAATGGCCTTTCACTTCATCTTCATGACGATGCTCGTGTTGGCTCTTCTTGTCGCCAGTGTGATGATCCTCAACCTTGTATTCAAACTCGTATTTTGGATGAGTCTGGAGAAATTGAAATAACATTAAAAAGTATTAAGCACTGGGAAAAACTATTAACGTAAATTCTTCTACTAACCAAGAAAATGGAGCCAAGGGTTCGACAGAAGTTTCTTGAGAAAATTATGGTTAGGCCACATAAATTATAAAAATACTAGTCATACCTATTTAAATATATTTACGTTTAGAGCTTATCGAAAATAATATGTAACTTTAATTTAATATATAAGTTCTGGGATTATAAAAAATGTTAAATGTTAGTTCAAGCAAGATTTAATGCTTTTTTGACAGAATTCTCGATCATAATAGTAGCAGTTTTCGAATAATTTGAATTTTAGCTGTGTGTGCTGACGAGCAATAATAAATTTGAACAATAATACTTTAAATGATCTGTAATTGTTCTGTGAAGATTTCTAAAATATGAAGAAGTGGATCACATAGTAGAATTAAACTATTTTAATAATTATAATATTTTCTTAAGTTTTCGCGACTTGTATACATAATAAAACTACGTTTTAACGGTTTTAAGCGCGGTAATTTTATTTGATTTTGGTTTTTCCGACGTTTCGGCCACTTTTCAGTGGCCGTGATCACGGAAGACAAAGATGTCAAGTGTCAACGAGTATTGTTAAAGTTTTATTTAGCCTACCGCCAACTTATTAATTTTAATTATTTAATTTTTAATTTTGTTTATTTATGGTTACTATTTAATCTATGGGAGCCTAATCTAATTTACTACCGCTTCGCAACATGTTATGGCTTGAAGAGAAGAAGCGGCGCAAGAAACTCTTCAGCAAACATGCCTAGCTCTAATAATTTTATATAATATTAAAATGGGTGGAAGGAAAAATAAAAGTAATTATCAGTCAAGTTGGTTTGTGTTCCGTTGTACGCAGAAAGAGCTCACAGTGTCTTGAGGTCTGGCAGCTGGTTTTTGCTGGGTTTGGGTCTTAATAGTTTTGATAATTGGATCCCAAACAGGTGGTACTTGCCAACCATCTTCTCTATTGAAATTTGGGTGTTTTTTGATTTCAATAGCCTCACGCATCATTCTAGGTATGAAACGATTCTCTTTCGCGAGGATTTGTGGGTTATCGAATCTGATGTAGTGGTTGGGTTTATCCAACGTGTGTTCACTGATCGCAGACTTCGTAGACCTTGTGTGTTTCATGTCAGCAATGTGTTCTTTTACTCGTGTTTTTATGCTCCTCTTTGTTTGCCCAATGTATGACAATCCACACTCACAATCAAGCTTGTAAACCCCTGCATCCTGGAGTGGGATATTGCATGTCACAGGTCTCAGAAATTGGGTAATCTTTTTCTGCGGCTTGAAATATGTTTTGATTGAAGCTCGCCTGAGGATGTGACCAATTCTGTCTGTGACCCCCTTGATGTAGGGTAGGGTAGCAGGGCACCGCTCAACTGAAGGTGAAACGGAACGTCGGAAAAACCAAAATCAAATAAAATTACCGCGCTTAAAACCGTTAAAACGTAGTTTTATTATATTTTAATAATTGTTATGAGTTCCTTCTATCGGATAAACTTACGAAATAGTCGTGATGGTGTTCCTGCCCATGTCCATGATGTACGAGTTCATGATGTCCATCATGCTTGTGGACATGTTGGGAGGAGAAGGCGTGGTGGGCAACTGCTACTCCAAACAATGCTACTAGACATGTAATCTGAAATTCATTGTAGATGATTTACATAAAAAAAATATATTTTTAAGTACCATTTGATACGGAAATATTCCAATAGACTTCAGCGACAGCGATTATGATCGATACTTCACTCGATTACTCTATACTAATACCTATAAAAACATATCAAGGGGAAAGAGCAAAGGCAGTTACTAATAGATTTTGTTGAGCCAGTTTTATGAGTACCTAGTTTTCAGGGTTTTGTTTTTTGTCTCACTAGACAAAATGCAACCCTTATGAAGTTGTCATATCCGTCCGATCATTTCGTCGTGTGTTTTTGTAAATTACAGTAATTTTTCTCAGAACCCTACGTCTATATAGATGAAATTTGACAAAAAGGTGCAAGCAGACAGGCAGAGGACCCACTTGATGGAAAGATGGTCACTAATGCCGGAACACAACTCAAGGTTACTATTGCGATATATTTTAGACCAGGGGTGGTAGCCACCGAGCCGGGCAAATGACCTACCACCTGGCAATCACATTATCACAATACTATTTAATAAAAAAATATTAAATAAATAACAGAGGAGATCCAGTCGTAAATAATGTAGTTTTCTTTAAATTTTGAACTTTTTCGAATGAAATTAAAAACTCAGAAAAAAGTGCGTTGTTTGTCAACTTTTAAAAATAATTTTAAAAGAATTTGGTTTGAACAATATAAAAAAAAATATATTGTATGTTATTTAATATATTTATTACCTTAGTAAACATTATATTTTAGAGATTGAAAACTGTTTCTCACAACTAAACTAAATGTACTGATACATTTCTTCTAAATTCGCGTGTTTTTATGTTTAACGATAAAACTTTGAATCAAGGTAAAATTGATTTCACTTTAAAGTAATAGGCGATAGTATGAATACAGTCACATGTGAAATTTAGTAATTATTTCGTAACTATACTATTTCACCATTGCAAAATTACGGTAATAATAACAGCCCATGAACGTCCCACTGCTAGACTCGGGCTTCCCCTATCGGGCTTGGCACGGGGTGATTGCTATCATTGCCACGTGCTAACAATAGTGAAGGAAAACATCGTGATGAAACCTGCACATCGAGATAACCGCTGTGTCAAACCCGCCAAGCCGCATTGAACAAGCGTGGCGGGTATACTCCCCGTTCCCCCTTTAAAAGTTATAAACCTTTTATTTGAATCATTGTTATTTGGTATGTTACAGATAGGTGACACATTTTGATAATAAAAGAGGAAAATATCCAATATAACATTTGTATTAAAAAAGACAGAAACATATATAAATAATAAAATAAAAAATCTTAGGCGAGTTGTTGGAAAATTACTTGCCGCTTCTCTTTAAAACGCCAATAATACGTAGAGAAAGATGTACAGAGACTAGGAAATAAACGTTACTTTTTAACCCGAATAAAATAAAAGGACATTATTATTTTATAATAAAAATCCTAATTCATTTTTAAAGTTAGATTGAATAGGGCTAGAAATGTGTATTATAATTATCTACAATTATAATATAGCCTAATTATAACAGTCTTTATACGGAAATACAATTCACCCATGATGTGATGACACACACATATGATCACTATATGTGATTCATCAAAAAACTACGTATCTGGTATAAGGATTTAATTAATTGTAATAATCAGGGCAAAGGAAAATAAAATATTAATATTTAAGTAAAATAAAGATTTTTATTGCAACACCAACTTTCATCACGTCTCTTTGTACATTGTTACTTTCCCTTTTTTCTAATGGCAACCACATTCACACATGTTGTGGTGACGCATACGAGACTTATGGTCCTCGTCGTTGTGATTATCAGCTCCTTGAAGCTTGTTATCACAATTATTTTCGGTTTCTTTTTTCTTACCAAAGTCATCCATATTCCCACTACTCTTTTCTTTTAGTTTTTTCTCATTTTCTTGATCGTGTTTATCATTATTGGGAGGCTCACTTTGTTCTTTATCGCTTAGAATTTTAAAATCTTGGTCATCATTGCCACTATTGGTTAAATCAGGCTCTTTTGAGTCCTCCATTTCATCATTCTTATTTCGATCACGTCTCGACTGTTTACGACGACTGGGTGTATCATTTCCAATATCTTTAGTTAGAGCAATCACCACAACTACTGTTAATATGCAAAGAATTACCTGGAACTAATATTTTACAGCTATTAATGTTGCCTAAAAGTTTAAGCCGTCATTGGTCATATTTAGTGTTCCATGACTGTAAAAAATATCAAAAAGAGTGTAGAACCATATATCATTAAGCGTACTGCTTGTATTTATTATTCTTTGTTATACTGGTATATAAAATACTTGAAAAATATAATTGTGCACTGTGTGTAGTTGATCTCAATATGCAAGATTTATCGCGATGTTTTGTTACACCGTCAATATTACGTAATTGTAATAAAATGCACACTGGAATATTTCTATATAGGCTATAGGTAAATACAACAGTACCTATGGTAAACTTCGACAAGTCTTATCGTTGACTATTCCGCAATGTTTCAAGACAAAAGTCTTCAAACAGTGCGTCCTACCATACATACATACATAACTTCACGCCAGTTCCCTTGCGGGGTAGGCACGAACAACAGAGCGCCATTAAGGCTTATTCTTACACACCTCACTTGCTTCTTGGACATTCATAACTCTTGTCATTGACGCTATTCTATTCTTAAGGCTCCTGACATCACCTTCTGCTAGTACACGATCAATTTGATGCGTCCTACCAATCATGACAATCAGACACCGACGTTGGGACTGGGCCACAAATTCAAAGTCACTCAATAGGCTATGGAGCTCAGCTATGTTAGGTGTTTCTCTTATGGATAGTACCAGAAATGAGGGTAACCGTAAGAGAACGAAGGTAACCGTCATAACTCGCAAAATTAGTAAGTCGAAGTGGCAATAGGCCAGACCGACGGCTGATGGAGCAAATGTGTCCTGGAGAGAAGACCACGTCTTGGCAAACGTAGCGTAGGACGCCCTCCATCCCAGTCATCTGACGACCTGCGCAAGGTCGCAGGCAGGGGCGGGCAAGACGAGACAACAATCTCGTTTTGCGCCACATGTCCATGTGGCGCAAATTTGGTTAGGCCTACGTCCAGCAGTGGACAGGGACTGGCCGAAGAGGACGAAGATACAATTGTACATGCTTCAAACCTAGGTTACTTAATGAGACGCAAACGTAGGTACCATGGTATTATGTGTGTACTACGACTTTGATGATACGTGATACGATTACAATAATGAAATTTTAGAAAACTTAGTATTTTTATTTTTATTTACCTTGAAATTCATATTGGGTACATGAACTCTACCGAATACAATACAATACTGGTTGCTTTTCAGCCTGTTTTCAAACATTTGGATAATTAAAGTGATAAGGACGAGACATTCCACATTTTATTTCAGGTTCCTTATATATATATTGTTTCAAGTTATCGCTTGATTTGGTATCAGCATTAATTTAGCTTATTCCTTCGAATTAGTTTATTACTTACTTACCTGCCTTACCGATTTAAGCTTGTATCGCGATATCACTTGCTTATATAATAATATAATAACAGCCCATAAATGTCCCAATGCTGGGCTTGGGCGTCCCATTTACAAGGGAACGGACAATATACCCGCCACGCTTTTCCAAGGCTGATTGGCAGATTTGGCACATCGGTTATATCGATGTGTAGGTTTCATCACAATGTTTTCCTCTATCATTAGCACCCGGTAATCGAAACAATATTTACATTAGGACAGAAAAGTGGTCATGCTTTCCGGCCAGGATTGGAACCTGCACTCTTTCACTTTTTTTTTGTGTCACTTGCTTGTCTAATAGTAATTGCAAAGGACTGTTCAAACTATTTGTGCAATTTTATGACGTGTTATACATACATACATACATAACTTCACGCCAGTTCCCTTGCGGGGTAGGCACGAACAACAGAGCGCTATTTAGGCCCATTCTTACACACCTCACTTGCTACATGCCCGAACCACCGGAGCATTCCTTTCCTTACCTTCACCCCGACACTCTCTTTCAGACCAACTCTCTTTCTTACTTCGGTATTACGAACGCGGTCCGCGAGCGTCACTCCGCAGATTTTGCGCAGTGCTCGCATCTCAACCGCGTTTACTCTACTTTCATGCTCTCTCTTCCATACCCAACTCTCGCTTCCATACGTGAGCGTAGGTACCAGCACCGCGTTGTGTATGGCGAGCTGGGCCTTCTGGCTGAGGTTCTTAGCGCCTAGAAGTTTACCTAACGCTCCATTCAAACTATTCCCCAAATTTACTCTTCTTTCTATATCAGCGGTGTACCTTCCATCCCTGCTAAAAGCACATCCAAGATATACAAACTCATTCACTTGCTCCAGCATAACATCATCGACCATTATCCTTGCATTCGTTCTGGTTTCTTCTCTTTCAAACACCATAACCTTTGTTTTCTTCGCATTCAAATGTAAGCCTCTCGCCTGACAGTCATCTTTCATCATTGTGACTAGTGTTTGCAGTTCTGATGGCGATTCGGCTAAAAGCACGGCATCATCCGCATAAAGCAAGGTGCTTACAACTAGATCACTCATTCGCACCCCAACATCCATCAATCTTATTCTCTGGAGACAATCGTCCAGGTATAGGATGAACAGCAAAGCCGACAGCACGCAGCCCTGCCTGACGCCAATATTGACGTCAAACCAGGGCGACAGGCTGCCATCCACTCGCACGCATGCCATACAGTCCTCGTAAGTGGACTGCACAGCACGCATCAATTGGCCATTAATCCCATATCCGGGCAATATGTCCCAGAGCTCCTTCCGCACAACCCTGTCAAATGCTTTCTCTAGATCCACAAAACCGCAGAAAACCTTCCGGCCCATAGCCAGCTGCTTCTCTACGATATTGCGGAGAGAGAAAACTTGATCCATACATCCCCTTCCATTTCTGAAACCACCTTGTGCATCCCACAGTAATCCATCGGATACAACTCTCATTCTCTTTTCAATAATCTTCGCATACACTTTAGATGCTGTGCTGATCAAACTGATGGCCCTGTAGCTGGCGCACTCCATACGTGACCCCTTGCCTTTATACAAGGGCACGATGATAGCGCGCCTCCAGTCCTTGGGAACCTTTCCCGTCCTCCAGCACAAGTTGCATAAGGACAGGAAAGCGTCCCGGACGCAGGTTCCACCATATTTGATCATCTCAGCAGACACACTATCGATTCCTCCTGCCTTTCCATTTTTCAGACTTCTTATCGACCATTCGATCTCTTCCAAAGTGATCTCGGATGCTGACTCCTCGGAGTCAGTCACAGACTCAGTCGTGGTGCCAGCATCCGGGATATCATCAT
The DNA here is from genome assembly GCA_019925095.2 of Dendrolimus kikuchii. Classification (NCBI taxonomy): domain Eukaryota; kingdom Metazoa; phylum Arthropoda; class Insecta; order Lepidoptera; family Lasiocampidae; genus Dendrolimus; species Dendrolimus kikuchii. The sequence continues at coordinate 9,595,424 of CM034393.1, read as the reverse complement.
ACATTTCTCTAAAATATTCACTCCATCGCGCTAACACCTCTTGTGGGTTAGCAAGAACGTCCCCTGCTTTAGATTTTATTCTTTCCATTCTGGAAGCTGACGAACAACCCCGAGACTTCTTAACCTCTCTCCAAAAGAGTTTGGTATTCGCCTTGAAGTTCTCCGTCAGCTTCTCTTCTTCTTTCAATTTTATACTTTCGCGCTTCTCTTTCACTAAAGCTTTGGTTTCATTCTTGCAGAGGCGATAAATTTCTTTCTTCATCTCTTTCATACTGTCATTCTGTTGCAAGGAAGCAACATAATCCAGCCAGGCTTTTCTCTTTCTCTCTACGCTGGATTTAACATCCGCGTCCCACCATTCATCACCTTTCGTTGTTATGTGCCTCTTCGCGCATCCACATGCTTCTTTTGCGCTTTCCACTATACTTTCTTTCATACTATCCCAGTCATTATCCACATCTAAGTCGGAGAAGTCCGCTTTTGCAAGCCTTTCTTCGACTAGGCGCGCATACATACTCCTTACACTAACATCTTCCAATTTTTCACACTTTATTCTTTCAAGCTCCCCGAAATTGGTACGCACTCGCCAGTGTCTCCACTTCCTGAAAAGGCCCACAAACCGGCTTATCACCAGGTAGTGGTCCGTTTCAAGAGTGGGGCCTCTGTAGGCTCTTGTATCCATTATTGTGTTTCGGAGGCGACTATCTATTAAAATCAGATCAATCATACTTTTCTGATCATTCATTCCCCATGTATACGTGTGAATATCCTTATGATGGAATAAGGTGTTCGACACAAGCAAGTTTCTTTCCATGCATACGTCTATGATTGGCCTACCAGCATCGTTCACTCTCTTGTCACCATAGGGTCCAAGGACAGCCTCAAGGCCGTCTCGTGTGGTGCCCACCCAGCCATTAAGATCACCACACATAATTATTCTTTCATTCCCTTCAGCCAGATCCAGAATTTCTCTCACAGACTCCCAAAACTTCTCGAGTTCTTGGGGATCCGCTGAGCTTACGGGAGCATAAGCTGCGACCAGAAAAACTCGCGTAATCCCCAGTTTTAGACGGACCCAGAGAAGTCTCGGGTTCACCAGACAATAGTCTTTTACTCCAGACACAAAGCGGGTTGAGAGTACGACGCCTACCCCCCCACTTGCACGCTCGTCCAGGTCCACGCCGGACCACAGAGCAAGCATGCCACCGGGGAGGTCATCGATGTCGCACCCCTTCCGCTTTGTCTCTGTCAGACATAAGGCATCCAGGCTTCTCTCATTCATTATATCAATCATTTCGTCCATCTTATCTTTCATTCCACCTCTCACATTCCACGTGCCTATACGGCACTCTGCTCCTCTCGACCCGCCAGGTTTGGCGCTGCGTGAAGGGTGGCGGCCCCCTTCGCCGCATGCGCGAGAGTTCACACCGACGGGGGCGCATCGGTGAGCGTCGCCTGCGGGGGACGCCCTATCGTGCACTGCACGTGTGTGGACTCGGGTCAGAATTGTGGCCCTCTGGGCCAGCGGGGATCGCGACGAGCACGCTTCTGACATGACCCAGTGGACCAACTGGACCCAGTGGACCAAGTGGACCAAGTAGACCCAGTGGACCAAGTGGACCCAGTGGACCAAGGGGACCAAGTGGACACAGTGGTCCAAGTGGACCCAGTGGACCAAGTGGACCCAGTAGACCCAGTGGACAAAATGGACGAAATGGACGAAATCACAAAACCAGTCCTAGTTTCCGGGATAAACTTTACATAAATCTATCCCAAAATGTATCCCATTATCCGGGATAAAAAGTATCCCTTGGCTACTCTCGGTATTCAAATTATATGTGTACCGAGTTTCAGCCAAATCGGTCCAATAGTCTTTCCATAAAAGGATAACAAACAAAAAGACAAATATATTTTTATCCCGGATACTATCCCATTTTTCGGGATAAAAAATATCCTATGGTCTTTCTCGGCATCGAAAATATATATATACTGAGTTTCAGCCAAATCGGTCCAGTAGTTTTTCCGTGAAAACGGAACAGACAGACAGACAGAGTTACTTTCGCATTTATAATATTAATAGGGACATTAAATATTAATAGGGATAGGGGTTAATTTTTATTACACCTATAAACTTGATAGTTTTATTTTTGGGATAAAAAGTATGGCCAAAGTGACCAAAATGGCCTAAATGGCCCAAAATTACCGAATTGACTGAAATGGCCAAAATGACCAAAAAGGCCAAAATGACCGACATGGCCAAAATGATCAAAAAGGCCAAAATTACCGACATGGCCAAAATGGCTAAAATGACCAAAAAGGCCAAAATGGCCGAAATGGCCGAAATGGCCAAAAAGGCCAAAATGACCAAAAAGGCCAAAATGACTAAAATGACTAAAAAGGCTAAAATGACCGACATGATCAAAATGACTGAAATGACCAAAAAGGCCAATTGACCGAAATGGCCAAAATGACCAAAATGGCCAAAATGACTAAAATTACCAAAATGACCAAAAAGGCCAAAATGACCAACATGGCGAAAATCACCAAAATGACTGAAATGACCAAAAAGGCCAAATGACCGAAATGGCCAAAATCACCAAAATGGCCACAATAACCGAAATGGCTAAAATGACCAAAATGACTAAAATCACCAAAATGACCAAAAAGGCCAAAATGAACAAAAAGGCCAAAATTACTGAAATGACCAAAAAGGCCAAATGACCGAAATGGCCAAAATGACCAAAATGGCCAAAATAACCGAAATGGCTAAAATGACAAAAATGACTAAAATGACCAAAATTGCCAAATTAACCAAAATAAATAAAATGGCCTAAATGGCCAAAATGACCGAAAAGGCCAAAATGAAAAGTATCCCATGTCCACCCTCGGTATTTAATTCACATACGTACCGAATTTCAGCCAAATCGGCCCATTAGTTTTTCCGTAAAAGCATAACAAACAAACAGACAAATATATTTTTATCCCGGAAACTATCCCATTTTCCGGGATAAAAAGTATCCTATGTTCATTCTCGGCATCGAAAATATATATATACTGAGTTTCAGCCAAATCGGTCCAGTAGTTTTTACGTGAAAACGGAACAGACAAACAGACAAATATATTTTTATCCCGGAAACTATCCCATTTTCCGGGATAAAAAGTATCCTATGTTCATTCTCGGCATCGAAAATATATATATACTGAGTTTCAGCCAAATCGGTCCAGTAGTTTTTACGTGAAAACGGAACAGACAGACAGACAGACAGACAGACAGACAGACAGACAGACAGACAGAGTTACTTTCGCATTTATAATATTAATAGGGATTTAAGAAAGCAACACATTTTGAAGCACTCAAAGAAATTATGTAGAAATAATAATGTAATAGTAATGTAATTGAGATATTTATACCTAAATTAGACGCGTATGTGGCCCCCATATCTGCATACTGTAATATAGAATATGTCGTTAATTACTTTTTAATTGTTCTAAAACTTTATAATACCAGTTATGAGTTTATTAGCAATGAAAAATGGCTGTTCGCTTCTTGGTTTTCCTATCTGTTTGTGGATCTAGTCTGTAATATTTAAGTATTAGAATAATTTTTAACCTATCAATGGGGACCTTGCGGAAACGGGACCCTTATAACTTCATGATATAAATATGTATTAACATTTTTAAGGTGATCATAGAGCTGATTCCTACCTCGGATAACAGATTAGTATAGCTATCCAGCAAGGCAACGTAGCCAGTCTTCTGAACCTAATGTAGATATGGAACCTTACACTTTCACTTCGATAACTTAGGCTCAATATTCTACTTGTAGTCTTAAGGGATTATAGGTAGAATACAATATAAATAATAAGTATTAATTAAGTACGTTAAGTCTCTATTTTGATGTTAATAAATCACATTATTTTTAAATAGGAAGAAAAAGATAAAAAAGAAAGGAAATATTGCGTAATTAACCCAAAAATCTTAAAATGGAAGAGATATAAAAAAGCAATGACTCTTCACCGTCTCGACACAAGTAATAAAGGATTAAAAACTCATAATATTAGCAAATATTTGAACTAAGTTATTTTTATAAATAATTTACATGTAAAATTAAAAACAAATATTTATATCATAAGAAAAGTAAAAACTTTATTGACAAAAAAAATTATAACAGAACAACATAATAATATAACGCATGAAACAAACGAGATAAACAATTAGTCATAGAAATGTTAAGGGTTAACATTAATTGACAAAGTTTAATGGTGATGATGGTGATGATGGTGCGGGTGATGAGTGCTGTGCTTCACATCAGCGTGGAATCTGAAAGTACAAAAATTGTATTTAATCGCATCAAAACTTTATACCAATAATAATATAAATAATATAATTTAAAAACTAATGTCACTGTTAAACTGAGAACTATCTATCTATATGTATATCTAAGTATAAAACCTATTTTTAAAATTTTGTCTGTCACTCTATTTGAAAATTAGTCAATGATGATGATTTCAATCGAAATTTTAGGGATTTAAACAGAGGTTTTATCTGAAATTTTCACGTATTTTCCATTTCGATATCTTGTAGGGTTCAGTAGTGTAGTCAGATCAGTGTAGGGACACCTGGTAGAGCAATATATAGGTATTTAATTTTTCACTATGTGGAATGAACGTGTATTTTGTTTAACATTTCATTTATAGGTACTTTGCTATTTACTAACGCACAATAAATAGATCGTAAATTTGGTAATATAATGTACCTAGTAAAATGAGAGATTAATTATTTATGTTTGCAGTTGCAAATGCAGCAGTTTTGTTTTATGTTTCAGATTCTATTTCATAAATTTATATTATTATATATAATTAACCACCATTTTAGTCATTGATCTGTTCGTTTCCTTAATTAACGTAAGAAATTTTACCTAAACTCCATATAATTTACCTATCAAGTAATCCGTCGCATTATTATTTATGGTGTTAGTCATAAATTATCTAACAAAATGTACATACCCGCTATGCTTGTCTGCATGATACTTGACATGTCTGACAGAGCCATCAGGCTCGTGGAGCTCATAGTATCCCTCTACTTTATCGCCATCGCGGTGTTCATGCTGGCTCTTTTTATCACCAGTATGATGGTCCTCTACTTTATATTCAAACTCGTATTTTGGGTGAGTCTGTAAACGTATGAAAATTTCTTAGCATGTCAAAAATAAACAATATTAGATATTATCTAAGGATACGTCTGTCCATATTAATATATAGGTATATATAATATAAAATAACTTTTTGTTTAAAAATTGTATTTATTGTATGTTTGTTCCTTATTGTCTGAATGGATGATTGATTTGCTTGAAAAATTTCAAGATTGTCAGTTGTCGTATAAAATTAAAACCATTATATAAGAACGTTTGGTCACTTTCTATAAATTTTCATCATATGTAGGACTGTATTTAGTATAAAAAAAGTAAGTCTTCTTAGGTCTTTTGTCATTATGATAGCTTTTACATATTTTGAGAAAAGATTAGCGTAAAATGACTAATGTCAATTTTATTGAAAAAAATCAATGTTGTTAGAATTGAAGCTATATTAAAATAATAATATGTCTACTTATTCTGGTTTCTAAATCTTTTAAATGTATTTTAGAATCTATAGTGACACTGTAAAAGTCGTTAACTTGTGTAAAAGTCCTAACGGTTGATTGTTTGATACTTCAGATATCCATTGTCAGATAACTTTGATAACAATTTTTCCTTAATAGTACTCACGTAGTAGTCGTGATGATGTTCGTGTCCATGTCCGTGATGATGGACAGGCTCATGGTGGCCATCATGCTTATGAATATGCTGCGAGGAGAAGGCATGATGATGAGCCGACACTACAGCAACGAGGAAAAGTAGACACGTGACCTTAAAAGAAAATGTATGATGATTAGTGTTGCATAGATTCGGGCTTCTCAGTAATTTAATTATATACAATACAAATTTTTAATCAAAAATTCATTTTTCCTTACATTGTTACACATCAATTATATGTATCACTTATTCCTTGCCATGAATACTTCATAACTAGAAAATTGTTTGAAATGACGTGTTTTTTTATTTTTTATAATGGATAGTTTCGCGTTTGACTGACATATAGCGCTTCGTCTGTTTTGTCGGTATTTCCACCATATATCGGTGGCGTGATTGCGTACGTCTGCTTGTCCGGTGGTAAAATGGTGAGGGAGGAACCAATTCATGTAATTCCGTGGCACACTCCCCGAAGTGTATCCTATAGAATACCGACAAACTAGCGACTTTACGTCGATGATTTAGGCTCTGAAGCCTCTCCTGTGTTCCTTCTGAACAGTAGTTTAAGAGTATATTAAAAGACTTACAAAAACTATACATAGCTAATTTAGATCAAACATGATTTATGACTGCAATGAGTATTTGTTTCACGTACAATTCTGACATTTGTCGTTGTGCAGGTTTACTTATGATGTTTTACTTCACCGTCGCGTCAGTACGTACTGATAGTAACAATATACATATTAGATCAGAAAATCTAGTTAAGTAGTCCATACTCTCTGACCAAGTTTAGAACTTCCCTTTTTGTATTGAAACTGATAACGTGCCTTACCTACTAAGCTATTGCAACTTCAATCGAAAGAATGATTTGTCAAAAGTAACAATGTTTTAATTTTTTGTAAAATATTAATGAAATAACATTTAAAATGTTCTCAATTGTAATACAAATTTGAGTTTTTTTACCTTAAGGAGGAACATCTTGTATTGTTATGGTTTTGTAGTTGTGTTACAACTAAGTCCAAAAGTAGACTGATACATGTGTTCTGAACGTAACTTCTTTTATATGTTAAGATTTAGCCAAGGTGATTTTGATTTCACTACTAATTATCGGTTTTACGATACCCTAGTAAACAATGTTCGAAACAATTTCTTTTGCAACATAGAATTTGATACGGATAATTGAATTCAACTCTTACTGGTTGAAAAAACGGAACCACATGTGATCTAGTATTGAACAATAAAAAAGGTTAGCTATATAAATAATAAAATTTCTTCTGCAGTTAATAATCTGTGTTAATATAATTTGGGTCTCTAACTATTCAGATTTTATTGAATAATAATCAGAAAATACATATTTAAAAAAATTTTGAATTCCAGATAAAATATTCCAGCCTTGCTCCAACTTCTTGCCCATAGAAGACTGTGTGACATAGGCTCCATATTCTACCTAGAATCTTAAGAGAGTATAAATCCAGTTAATTTATATCACTAACGTGTTATATTTGTATATAACTCGTTAGTATTATAATACGTTCTTAAGTTTTCGCGACTTGTATACATAATAAAACTACGTTTTAACGGTTTTAAGCGCGGTAATTTTATTTGATTTTGGTTTTTCCGACGTTTCGGCCACTTTTCAGTGGCCGTGATCACGGAAGACAAAGATGTCAAGTGTCAACGAGTATTGATAAAGTTTTATTTAGCCTACCGCCAACTTGTTAATTTTAATTATTTAATTTTAATTTTGTTTATGGTTATTATTTACTCTATGGGCGCCTAATCGAATTTACTACCGCTTCGCAACATGTTATGGCTTGAAGAGAAGAAGCGGCGCAAGAAACTCTTCAGCAAACATGCCTAGCTCTAATAATTTTATATAATATTAAAATGGGTGGAAGGAAAATAAAAGTAATTATCAGTCAAGTTGGTTTGTGTTCCGTTGTACGCAGAAAGAGCTCACAGTGTCTTGAGGTCTGGCAGCTGGTTTTTGCTGGGTTTGGGTCTTAATAGTTTTGATAATTGGATCCCAAACAGGTGGTACTTGCCAACCATCTTCTCTATTGAAATTTGGGTGTTTTTTGATAACGTCGTTAGTATTAATTGGATTTAATTATTATTGTGTTTGAGAGTTACAGTTGCGTTTTTAATCCATATGATATGTTAAAGAATCAACACAAAACAAAACCGTTTTCAAAAGTAGCTAAAAAGAAAAACAAATCTACCACATCTTGAAGTCGGTGCGAAGTTAAACATATACATTACTATATTTACAAATTTGTTGTTGTTTTTTTATGTTTTAATTGGCACCAACATGTAGAAAATATTTATTTTTGCTTTTATACACTGTTGAAGTCAGTTTTGTTATTTATTCTTTTTAGTTGCGAAAATACTTGAATAGCATTAGAAAAAAACATTAAACACGTTTTACGTGTCTATAATATTCGAGGGTTCCTCTTGATTTCGCTGGGATCCTCACACCTCAGGAGTATACTCTTTCAAATAAAAAATCAACCACAACTGAAGGAGAAATCGCATAACAAATATAAAAAAAACATACAGTCGCATTGAGAACCTCCTCTTCTTTGAATTCGGTTAGAAATAAATGCGGTCAAAGTTATGGGCATCTAGTAGCCCATATATACCAAATTTAATTATGATTTGTTTATTTCCAAGGTAGTGAAGCAAGACTAAAGTGTAGATAATTTACTTTTGCGTTCACGTGCAAGGAAATTCACAGGAAAAAATGATAAATATTTTGTTTAACAACATTATATATATATTTACAAATGGTTTAACAACATTCAACAATATAACGGGGATACAATTAATTAGTCAACAACATAAGGAATTAATGATGGTGGTGGTGTTCATGATGTTCGGGAACAATGTGTTGGGCATGACCTTTGCGTTCCACGATGGCATTGAATCTGTAAAAATAATTCCATATTTTATGGTTCCTTTCCTCCAAAGGTGTAACAAGTAAACGTTTAAGAACTTAGTCTATAACAAAAAAAAATCTGAGCCTAAATCTTATTTGTCATTTTGGAAAATATGATTGTTTTTTTGCCGAGATGGATGACACTTTTCCGGGAGCGAATAGCGCCTAGATAAAAATGTTATGCAATATAAGCTGTGTAAGAATGCTCGCTTTAAAAAAAACTGGGAAAAACCTCGAAAACAAATATATAAAAAGAATAAAGTACTGGTGGGTCACTAACATGTACATAATTGCTTTGTATTTCTATTTTTCTTACAATAGCCATGTATTGACTGAGGTTTATGTATTCGTATATTATTGTAAATACACTACATATGAATATATAGGTGTATACATATATACAGAATGGCCCTTTAGGCCCTTGACTTTCGCAGTTTCTGCATCTTTGTGTAAAGCAATGTAACCCCAAATATTTTAAATAAAATCATAATTTAAAGCATTTTAAGTAGCCATTTAATTTTAAAATGTATTCCAAGATTGTTGCAAGTAAATATTTATCGCCTTACAGGGTGATATTATTACTACCTACATATTATGTACACTTTCTTACCCGCTATGTTTATCAGCTGTGTAATGGACGATCCTGAGGGTACCGTCAGGTTCGTGCAAGCTGTAGTATCCCTTGACGACATCACCGTCGCGAGTCTCGTGCTGGGACTTTAGGTCATGGGTGTGAGGATCTTTCACTTCGTATTCGAACGAGTATTTAGGATGAGCCTGCAATACAATAAAAGGTTTATAATTGCCATAGATCCTAATCATACTATCTCTTTTCATTCACTTTCTACTAGTCTTTGGGGCTACACATAATATATTTTTTTCTCTATTCTGGCATACGTCCTCTGACATGCTATGAAATATTACACGAAAACGTTGACTTAAAACATATAGAGACAAATTATATAGGTTCGAAAAGAATGCTGTAGAAAGAAATCATTATCATCATCATCAGCTCAAATATTTGAGAAAAGACCAAATAATTTCGTTAAATTATCACTGACTTCACCAAGAAACAGGACCGAATGTCACGTGGGAAACAAATGTATAGCTGTGCCGTTTTCACCGGGTCCTGATAGAAGGGGTTGGTTTAAGAAATACCAATACCTGCAGGAACGGAGAAAGAATACAATTTCCTGTATCGGGGGTGGCACTAGCGTACCCAGTCAGAACTTGTGCCACGCTATTGCCACTCCCCAGTTAGGGATACCCATTAAAACCACTGGGTGTTCCGTCCTGCATTTTATACCAGGGCTACGGGTATACGGGATTCCCAGCACCGCGTGCCCTGGTAGGCGTGGGCTTCACACACAGGCCTCTTCCGAAGCCGGGCGATCTGCCATAAGTGGCGACAAAACCACCCACATCCAGGTGGTAGGGTATTTGCTCATCTAGATGGCTACCACCCCTGGTTAAGAATATGCCGCCATAACAACCTTGAGTGGTGTTCCGGTACCTATTAGTGATCAGATTCCAGATTTATTTTAGAGAGCGGTAGCACATTGGTTTCCATCAGGTGGGGTGTCTACCTGCCTAATGAACTAATGCAATAAAAAAATAAAAAGCCAATAGTACCACATAAAGGGATATTTTTATTTTATTTTATTGCAGGAGTTCAGCAGACAGGCAGACGGCCCACTTGATGGAAAGTGGTTACCATCGCCTAACGACATTTGTAATACCAAAGGTACTACAAATGCGCTGCTGCTCTCTTATGGGGGACTGGAACCTGGTCACTAATGCCGGAACACAACACAAGCTTGTTATGGCGGCATACTCTAGACCAGGGGTGGTCGCCATCCAGTCGAGCAAATACCCTACCACCTGGCTGTGGGTTGTTTGTTTTGTCGCCTCTTACGACAGGCCGCCCGGCCGCAGGAAGTTGTATTCTTTCTCCGTTCCTGCATGGATAATGAGGGATGCCGAAGACAGAGCTAAGCGACGAAGAAAAAGTAAAAAAAATGACAAAGAAGACGCTTCATATGACCCCAGAAGTTGTCCTTTGTGTGGTGATAAGTTCTGACTAATATATTTCTAAAATATGAAAATATTGTACTGCTTTATAATTACATAGTAATCAACATGGTGTTCTTCGTGTCCATGATGATGGTGTTCCTCATGTCCATGACTCTGCTCATGGTGGTGGGAATCGTGATGACCGTGGTGATATTCATGATGTCCATGGTGGGATTCATCATGTCCGTGGTGGGACTCATGGTGGTTATCATGACCGGTGTGTAAGACAATGCTTTGCGATGAATAAGCGTGGCCATGTCCGTGACCATGGCTATCCTGAGGTCTTGCGTTGACTACAGCAAAAACTGCTGAGATTAGAAGTACCTGAAATGATAGATATTGAATTACATTACATTTCAATGTTGAAAATTAATGACTAGCTGTACCCGTGACATCGTCTGCAGAAGATTAGGGCTTTATATTTAAATCTTCTAAACCCTGCAAGATCAAAACGAATAATATATGAAAATTGGAAAGAAAATTCCCGTTTTGATTCCAAAATATTCATTGAAATTTGTTGCGACATTTTGGAGCCTGTTAAGGCAAACTTTCAGACCGATAAATAGGCAAAACTTGTTATTTATGATTAGGTACCGTGTAAATAGCAGAGTTTCGTTAAAGTTTGACAATTATTTTGGAATCACAGACAAACACTACAACTTCATTTATTCGTACAGGTTATGAATTTAGGATAAGTTTGAATGCTAATCCGTGATAGTTCAGTAGTTAGCGTATTCGCGTCACAAACTCAAAGGGCGCGGGTTAGAGTTTTCACACCTAATATGCATGTTGTTACAATTACCACGTGGTAACGGTGAAGGAAAACATTATCATGAAGCCTGCACATAGAGATAATCGATTTGTTAAACCCGTCAATCCGCCTTGGACATGCGTGGCGGGTATACTGTCTTCGTAAATGTAAGGCGTGGAAATGGGAGGCCCGAGCCCAGCAGTGGGACATTTATGGGCTGTTTATTTTAAATTTATTGTTTTGAATGGTAATTCTACCTCACTACGTTATCAGTATATACCTAAGCTGAAAGATAATAGTTTTCAAAAATACATTTCTAAAGTTCCCGACCCGATTGTAATATTCAATCTGTGTTTATACTTCACTAGCCATACAAATATTTTAATTACCTTCATGTACATTATATTTTATATTATATTTGGTAGTTGTTAACACTTAAAATATAACACCGCGACTGATAATTTAAAAGTATGACAATTGTCTTTTTATACTTATTTGCAAAGAATAAGGTAAGTAGCGCTTTCGTAATGAAATCTCAAAAATGTATAAACCAGATCATTTATAAGTATAATGAATTTGGGGTGAAATGAAGTGTCCTTGAGCAGTATATCAGCTGTTTTTATGAGATAACATTAATTTAATTGCCATAAGTTTTATTGTAATTTCCCGATTAATATGTTAAGAGTTTATAAATTTACTGTATTGATATTGTTTTTGGAAGTCATTAAGTTAAAAGGATTTTATCAGAAAATGTTTAACTTGTTGTTTTTGATAAACAAAAATTGTATACGTACAGGAACAAAGAAATAATATTAATTCCTGCGGCCGGGCAGTCTATCGTAATAGGCTACAAAACAATCTACAGCTAAGTGGTATGGCGTTTGTCCGTCTGGATGGTCACCACCCCTGTTCTAGAGTATTACGCCATAATAACCTTGAGTTGTGTTTCTACATCACTAAGGTTCCAGTCCCCTATTAGAAGCTGGCAGCACATTGGCAGCACTTTTGGTGTGGTATTATCCATAGACAACAGTAACCACTTTCCGTCAGGTGGACCATCAGCCTATGTGCTGTACTCAAGCAATAAAAAATGCAGTATCTATTTAAATTCAGACAAGTGCCTAGCAATCCATGTATAGTGAAGGATTCCAAAGTGATAAAGTACTACCTCTGCTTTTATCATTTCGCTACACAGGCCTATAATATTCCACCATTCTGTGATTTTTCGCTCAAAGTTCTGATGCTATATGCATGAAATTCAGTAGAATACCGTATATGTCCAGTATAAGATACTAACGAAAATTGTAGTGACAACGCAACAAGGTTTACCGCTATATATGTAAGTAAGGGTTTAAACATTTTTCAGTGCACATACTTTGTAAAGAAGTATCGTTTGTTACATTTTGAAAGATCAAAATGATATTTGTTAATGATTTTTTTATTTAAGTAGGTGGCCAGATATTTGCATTTAAATTTAGAAGAATTATGTCCCACTAATGATAACACCTGTGCTGTGCGAATAGTATTTTAGATGAGTGCTAATCCCTTTGAAAATGGAAAAAAAATATAGTAGGATGAAACCCAATGGAAAAGGAAGAGAATATAACAAAAACGAAAGGAAAAATAATTTTGACCTAATATCGAAAAACCACCCCAATGTTCAATCGAAAATTCTCGCATCAAAATATAAGCTTTTTTAAAAAAGTCGGCGGGATTTTTCTTCGTTGAAATCTCTACTTTCTGATGGTGTAAAAAAATATAAGGCCCAGACTTTCCTAGCCCGTTCCCCATTTCTCTATGAAATACCTAAATTTATTGCTATTTTAAGATACCTTGTATACCTGAGTGACCTACGGAAAAATTTAAATCAAAAAGCTTACAGTGTGTTTGGGACATAAAAAGGTAAGTTTTCACCTAATTTCGTGAAAAATATAATATTTTTGTAAAAGATAAAAATAAAAAAACCAAAATCTTGGTTATTTGAATTTTTCACATCAATTTTGAGGTTATGTGAAAAAATTGTAAATACAAAAGTTGTAATTCTTTTTATTACCTACAACTTTGACATTAAACTTTTTTCCATAGGACTTGTAGTTTTTCCGGAAATCGAGATAAACCGTTCTTCACCCTTAAAACTCACTCCCCCTTCCACTTCCCAACCTCAGATCGCCCGTAAATTATTTTTCCTTTCATTTTTGTTATATTCTCTCTTTTTCCAATGGGTTTCATCCTACTGTTTTTTTTGTTGTTTCAAAAACGATCTACCCTGGTCTATTTGGTTTTGAATGGAAAAAAATCGTGAGCTTCATATGTACTTGTCCATATTTATAATTTTGTTGCGATTAGATATGAATTGGTACGATTTTTTTCTGTAAAATCTCCTATATAACCTATAGATGAACTCTATGATGTGAAACGCGCTAGGCCGAAGTGATAAAATAAAAACATTGCAGTTTAGGTAATCTTTTATTAACACAAAAATACAATAGTTTCGTTGTTAAGATTAAACCAACGGAATATTATTGATATAACAATGGATATAGCTCAATGATGACTATGGTGGTGATGATGATGCGGATGATGAGTGCTATGCTTAACTGTTGCGTGGAATCTGAAAATTGATTGAAAGGAATATTGTTTGTAATCACGCAGTGACCATAAAATAAAATATCGCTATAAAATTTGTACATTGAAATAATCCTGGCTTAAATCCGTTTTGAATAAGTGTGGCAGGTCTGAAATCAGCAGTGGGCCGTTTAACCGGTGTTATTAAAATGTCTGTTAGCTATAATGCTTTATTATCATTAACGGGGCTAAGTAGCTAATTACAAAGTGGACAGATTTACTATGTATTACTAGATAGATAACACTTTATTGTACACCATTACAGAAAACACAGAAAAACTTATAGCCTAAAAATATTGTAAATGTGCATAATGGGCGGTCTTATCGCTAAGAAGCGATCTCTTCCAAACAACCCGTATTAATGTTTATGACTATTAGAAAAGCAAGTGTAGAATTTATAGACAGATAACAAATGAGGTACCTATTCAATAGATTTGACTCTTAATACATGAAAATGGATTTATGTAAATATTATTAAAAATACTAATATATATAAGATATATAATTATAATAGGCGAATTATTGTAGTGTATTCAAGTGGGTCCCAGGATGGTTTATATTCAAATTTGAACCAGGTAGGTAGCATTGCAATCGGGTACCAGAATTTAGGTTTTTTTGTGTGTGTTCAAGTGGGCCCCCGAATAATTTAGACTAACATTTGGTCCCGGTAGGTGGCGCTGCCATCGAGTTCAAGATTGTGTTTTTTTAAAGGCAGGACCACGTCTGCCGGGTACAGCTATATATATATATATATATATATATATATATATAATGACTAGGGCTTTTAACGAGGCTTCGCTCACTATTTCGTATTGGGATATAAAAGTGTTCAATTCTAATTGTCATAATATCTGTGCAGAAATAAAAAGCCAATATATACCAACACTTATTTTTTTTTTCATTTTTATGTAATAATTACGAATACGTTCTAAACAACAAAGCGCTCAATGGGTTTTGAGCAGACTAGATATAGTAATCATGTGGTTTGGGAAGAGATGAGAGATCCGCATGTGAGCTCAAGCCAATATACAAACATTCAGGACACACTTGTTTGACGAAAGTGTAAATATATAATAGGTGAAAATATTAGTGTAAATACGGATGTATGAACACTACTCCTTTGTTACCGTAATCTACTTTTATACACAGGTCAAATTCTGATATAAAAAGCGGTATATTTTCATCAAACTCATGATACTTACCCACTGTGTTTATCGGCGTGATATTCAACACGCCTGATTGAACCATCAGGTTCATGGAATTCATAATAACCCTTCACAGAGTCGCCATCGCGGTGCTCGTGCTGGCTCTTTTTGTCACCTGTGTGATGGTCTTCCACTTTGTATTCAAACTCGTATTTCGGGTGTGTCTGGAAAGATGTCACAACATGCATTGCAGATTTTCAGGCCTATAAAATCCTACGAGAGAAATCTGACGAAAGTTGATACATACAATATTAAGCATCATAAAGAAGAAATAAAAAAAATAATTTCAAAATGTTCGTATGTATCTAATAATGATATACCTATAGATGAAAATTTCTTAGCTATGACAATCACCAGTAAAAAAATGTAACTCTAAAACAGCTTCTTAATCCTGCATGACGCCCAAGGTCATTCATTCTTCTTTTGCTTCTTTACATTTCATTATTTATAACATATTTTTAGTGTAAATCAATCAAAAACTTTAATAATTTTTGACTAATTTAGTATCGTTGGTCTGGTTTGGTATCGGTAGTTTGGTTTTGAAAATAATCGTAATGATATTTCTTGATATTTTTTTATTAAACGTCAATAAAAGTGGAACTATTGGTTGGATTTAAAAAAAAATCTAAGTGGTACAACTTAAAAACTATTTTCAAGTGACTGATGTGAACAAGCTGTGATGTGTTGAAACCTTTTTATGATTTCGTAGTCAAAACACGAATATGACTTTTGTAACATTTACCCAAACCATAGTTCATGTAATGCATTGCATATATTTGCCCGATTTTTCGTATATACAATGATTTTTCTTCCTTCCTTCCCTCAAATATGGGAATGGAATGCAATTGACAGACTTACGTAATAATCATGGTGGTGTTCGTGTCCGTGACCATGATGATGTACGAGCTCGTGGTGACCGTCATGTTTGTGCACGTGCTGCGACGAGAACGCATGGTGTGAAGCAGCTACACTGAGCAACGCAAAAATGCACACCGCCTGAAATTTAAACATTACAACCACTTTAAATCTAACTAAACCCGTTAATCAAATAATGTTAGAAGATCAAATTCTTTTGTAAAAGATGGTACCTTAAACAGCATTTTAAATGCTTGTTGTTATTGGCTCGTGCTAATGAAACTATGTCTAGTTGTTAAGTGATATGTTTTCTAAATTTTACGACTTTTATATTTTATACATGTAAGGCCCAAGGTGATTGGATTTCACTAAGTAATCGATAGGTGATATAACTTAATTTCGAAATATTCCTTTATGGCTGTTATTTTGGTAAATTATGGTTTTTGTTTTCTAATATCAGTCCATAAACATCACGTTGTCGAACTTAGGCTTCCTCAGTTCAAAGAAACTGACGATATGTCATAGTAGCGGGTTTGATACGTTATTTATTTTGATATGCAGGTTTCCTTACACTCTTGGCCTTTAACGTTGTTGTATAGTAATTTATAATACTTAATATGTAAATTTGAAAAAGAAATGCCTAAACGGTGTTTCATTTTTAAATTAAATCGATCAAATATTGAAAACAACCTTACTATACTTAATACATCATCATAGGATTATTCAGGATTCTTTTATAATGAAACGACACGGTACGAGATCAACGCAGCAGAGAGTTTATTCGACACAGAGTAGGTATTACATTGATATTTGACACATTACAACTGTCACTCATTACGGTGACAATGACACATATTACAACACCCACCCTCAATGTAATACACATATAAATTTCCAAAAAGAAACTATAATAAACTTACATTACAAAAACAATCTTAATTTACATCTTATACAAAACTATGTTTAAGCAATCAAAAGAAACACAATACTTGTATTATGAAACCTCTTTATAAATATCTTTTTCAAACCAAAAATTAAAATTTACATCACTTTGTTCATTACAAAAAAGACTATACAGCTATCACTTATATACTACATACTTTAATTACTTTATTATTAACTAAACTTACACAAATAAAAAAAACTTTATACTTAACTACAATTAACTGATGAGACTACACATTTTACAAAATTTCATTAACATATCTTTTCTTAACCATTTTGTAAACATATCAGCTATTTGATCTTCAGTTTTTAAATACTGTAAACATATTGTACCATTCTGAACCTTTTCCCTAATAAAGTGATAGCGAATGTCAATGTGTTTTAATCGTTTCACTGTATTTGTATTTGCTACTTTAATTGCTGACTGATTGTCACAATATATCAAAACAGGTGTTGTTTTACATATCTGAAAATCTTTCAATAAATTG
Organism: Dendrolimus kikuchii; assembly: GCA_019925095.2. Lineage (NCBI taxonomy): Eukaryota > Metazoa > Arthropoda > Insecta > Lepidoptera > Lasiocampidae > Dendrolimus > Dendrolimus kikuchii. The sequence goes on along the minus strand of CM034393.1, from coordinate 9,577,756 downwards.
ATAAGCCAGCATGCCTCGCTGACAGCCATACTGGCAGCTATATATTCAGCTTCTGTTGAAGACAGGCTAACACTACTTTGCTTTTTAGAGCACCAAGTTATAAGACAATTTGAGAAAAAGAAACAATAGCCTGTGGTAGATTTTCTATCCACTAGATCACCTCCCCAGTTTGCATCACAGTAACCTTGTAACACATCCTTATCATATGTATAAATTAACTTATAATCAATTGTATGTTTAATATACCTTAAAACTCTCTTAAGAGCACTCAACAAAACATGAGATGCACAATTTTGGTATCTACTAAGTATAGAAATGGTTGCACAGAGATCAGGCCTAGTGCAGGAGGCGGCATACATTAAACACCCTAGGATTTGTTGACATTTATTTTCTATGACCTTATCTATAGGTATATCATTACATTCAAGTAAAGAAACATTAAAGTTCTGATCCATTGGAGTAGACATTGGCTTACAATCTTCCATATTAAATCTTTTTAAAACATTTAAAAGATAATTTTTCTGACACAATTCAGTTACATTAGTTTTCAAGTTTTGTTTTATATTTATACCAAGAAATTCTGAGGCAAATTCTAAATCTTTCATACTAAACTCTTTATGTAAAATCAATTTAAGGTCATTGACCATTTTATAACAAGAACCAAATATTAACAAGTCATCTACATACAATAAAACATAGATTTGTTTACCATTGTTACATTTAGTATATAAACATGAGTCACTTTCAGATCTTTTGAAACCTGCATTTAAAATTACAGAATTGAACTTTTCATTCCAGTATTTAGGCGATTTTTTTAAACCATACAAAGACTTGTTTAATTTTACTATTTGTTTTCCATCAGAATAAGCCCCTTCAGGTAATTTAAGATATACATTCTCATTAATTTCCCCATACAGGAATGCACCTGTCACATCCATTTGGTGAATAGGTACCTTTAACTTTGTAGCAACTGAGATAAATAACCTGAATGTTGACAATTTTGCTACTGGAGAATAAATTTCAGAAAAATCAATATTTTCTTGTTGTTCAAAACCCCTGGCTACTAGCCTAGCTTTATAGTGACATTTATTATCAAGATATTTTATTTTAAAAACCCATTTACTACTAATAATTGGATCAGTTACATTTTCAGTACAGATATCCCAAGTATTATTATTAATTAATGTTTTTAACTCACAGTTTATGGCCTTTGTCCATTCTTTAGCATTATTGCTTTCCATAGCCTCCTTGTATGTCTTAGGTTCTATATTGTTACATTCCGCTAAAGCAAGTTGACACTTATAGAATGATGGTGGTTTTCTTGCCCTCTTAAGTCTTTGACAATGTTCTGGAGTTATATTTACTTCACTTTCACTCACTTCACTGTCTGTACACGGTTCATAAATGCTACCTTCATCTTCTGAAGAAATAGGGTTGTAATTATCTTCCAATATCGACTGCTGACTCATTTTTGTGTGTATAATTGGTTCCTCAATATCTATTTTTGGGGCACTTGTATCTTGTTTTATGTTGCTTTCTTTGTCAAGAAATATAATATCTCGTTTGTTTTCAACTGTATTTTCAATAGGAAACCATATCCTGTATCCTTTTACATTCTCTCCATAGCCCACAAAAATGCCTTTCTTGGCTTTTGAGTCCCACTTTCTTCTCTTTTCTTTTGGTATGTGTACATATACAGATGTACCAAAAATTTTCAAATTATTAATGTCATATTTCTTTCCTGTCCATATTTCATATGGTGAAACACCATTTTGTTTTGTTCTTCCAGTTCTATTCAACACATATGCCGCTGTGTTCACGGCTTCAGCCCACAATTTCTTTGGTAAATTGTTTGCATATAACATTGCTCTCGCTGCCTCAACTAAGGTTCGATTTTCTCTTTCAGCCTTTCCATTTTGTTCTGGTGTGTATGTTACTGAAGTTTGGTGTACTATACCACGATTTATAAAAATTTCTTGTAAACTTTTATTCACAAATTCTAAGCCATTATCACTTCTAAAAGTTAATATTTTATTTCCTGTACTATTTTCAATCATATTTATAAATTGTTGTATATACTTGCATGTTTCTTCTTTGCTTTTTAAAAAGTACACAGTTCTATAACTAGAAAAGTCATCTTTCAGTATCATAAAGTATCTGGATCCCCCAATTGAATTATTTTCCATGGGTCCACAAAGATCAGCATGGATAACTTCACATATCCTTGTTGTATTTGATTTACTGGTTTTAAAAGGTAAGCGATGTATCTTTCCCTTTAAACATCCATGACAAGAATTATCAGTGTTGCCATTAACATATTCGCTGACTTCAATATTGTTGTTTTGTAGCACAGTTTTCACATACTGTATGTTCTGATGAGCCATCTTTTGATGCCATTCATCTAATGTAGACTTAACTTGAGTTACATTTGCATATACACTTTTGTAGCGAACATTCATCATATACATGTTCCCAACTCGATTTGCAATAGCACGTAGTGCCTTTCCTTTGTAAAACTTGCACTTGTTACCATCTGTCTTCATTATATAACCTGTATCCATTGCACAGTTGACAGAAAATAAGTTTGTTTTTAATTCTGGCACAAACAAAACATTATTTATAGTTGTATCAATCCAGTCTTTTCCATTGAATACTTCTAATTTTATCTGTCCACATCCCAATACTTTAATGGTGTCTCCATTGCCAATAATTACTGACTGTGTTGTCGGTGAAAATGTTGTATACAAGTTCCTTTCACAACACATATGTGCACTTGCACCAGTATCGACTAGCCACTTATATTTTTGTAGATATTCATTATTATTCTGTTGTACCATGAATGCATTACTATCTTTGTTTTTCCTGAACCGACATTCATTTTTAAAATGACCCGACTTGTTACAATAAAAACATCTTTTGTCTGTTTTTATGTTTACAATATTCTGTTTGTTCCTGCATTCCGATGCATAATGTCCTAGTTTATTACATTTAAAGCATTTCATGTACTTCTTTTTCTGTGCATTGCTTTTCACAATAAATGCAGATGCTGTTGATGGAGTATCTTGCTTCTCTTTCAATCGTTCTTCTTCAATCAACAAGCGAGCGACAAGATTATCATATGTTTGCTTGTTTTCTGGAGCTGACTCCCACGCAGATATAAAATGCCTGTAGTCATCGGGCAGAGACATCAATACTTTTGTGATTACAAATTTTTCTGATATATCCTCTCCCATCTGTTTAAGTTGGTTTCTTAACTCTTGAATCTTAGACAAAAATACCGACATTTCAATGTCTTTTACATATTTATATTGAAAAAACTTTTGTTGAACAATATGTATACTTGTTTCAGTCTTCTGCTCATAAACGCTGCTTAATTTGTGCCACATTTCGGCTGATGTATTGCACGTGATGATGTGAAGCATCACTTCCTCAGTCATTCTTGTAACTATTTGTGTTTGAGCCTTTGCATCCTTCAATTGCCATGAAGCTTGTTCTTCCGCCTTGTCTGGCTTTGTAAAAGTGCCATCGACGATACCCATGAGGTTTTGTCCTCGCAATATAACCATTGTTTGAAATTTCCAAATGTTCCAGTTTCTCGCACCCTCCAATTTTATAATTGTTTGATTTGCATCCATCGTATTGCTTACGATACCTTCCTGCCTTTTATTGTTATCCTTCCTTGTTCTAATTCGATTTGTACGAACACTCCGAACAAGTATTGCTTGAGAAAAATATGGCCGCACACTGTCGCGCCGTATTTTAACTTTTATTTTCGAAAAAAAAGACTTATTTTACGAAACTAAATATCTGGCAGTATTCTCTGAACAATCCTTTATCCTGTAACAAAGTTGTGTGCCTGGGCCCATAACCTGTTTTAGGATTATTCAGGATTCTTTTATAATGAAACGACACGGTACGAGATCAACGCAGCAGAGAGTTTATTCGACACAGAGTAGGTATTACATTGATATTTGACACATTACAACTGTCACTCATTACGGTGACAATGAATAAAATTTCGAACTAAATATTTTATTCAAAATAACATATTAACATTTAACAGTTTAATAACTTTAAGGTAGTCAACTAAATATCACATATTACAACTGTTTATATTTTAGTAGTCTAAATGTTAACCTATCTAGTTTACTGGAACGCAAATGGCTCTGGTTTCTTTTTGAGTACAATAAACTTTGTATACGAACTTTGTGTTGTGTAATCTTGATTGAAATCGATGTCTGGGTGATATTAATAGATACGTCGATTTTACTAGTAGATAGCGAAATTCTTGTCTTTTGAAAATTAACTTACCCGTTATGTTTGTCAGCGGTGTAATGGACCACCCTGATGGTACCATCAGGCTCATGCAGGCTGTAGAATCCCTTGACGACGTCACCGTCGCGGGTCTCGTGCTGGGACTTCAGGTCATGGGTATGGGGATCTTTCACTTCGTATTCAAAAGCATATTTAGGGTAAGCCTGAAATCAAAAATTTTATACGAGTTAAGTAAACTTTAAAAGCTCTCTTCAACAGGTAGCGGTTTAGTTATTTATCCATATATCGTATTTTAGTATGGTCATCCGTGACATCGTCCATTGGTCTAAGCGGATGAATTATGCGATGGTCTTCATACTTAGCATAATGCTGAACATAACCCAGTTTTGGTGCATATTATGTACGAACTTTTTAAATTTGTGATTTTGTCTTAAAATATATATTTTTCATGCTTCTATGTTCTAGTTTCACCGCTCTACAAAATACTAATTATATTCTGATGAAAATTAATTGTGTTGTGAAAGTCTAATTTTGTCATTATAATATTACAATGTGACTTCCCTTGAGTAAGCTTCAAATTAATTAATTTTTAACGTCCAAACGAACTAAATTTCATGTAAGATAAATAAATTAAATAAAACACATTTTTCGATATTATAGGGGGGGGGGGGGATAGATTATTTTATATACCTTCGGATTTCCTTTTATGTTATTATTTTAATTTTGCATACTTTATGATACTTGTTCTGAGTTCTGTACTTTGGAGTGACAGAATATATATATTAATACGCGAAGCAAAAGATTTGTACCCCTTTTTACGAAAATTGCGCGGACGGAGGAGTATGAAATTTCACACAATTATAGTTTATATAGAGAAGAAGCGACGAATGCTAATATTTTTTTTAAATCAAGAAAAAACATTACACACACTACCATGTATTTGACACACACGCGCATATATACTCTTTTGTTTATTGTTCAAGTCAAATTAACAGTGTACATACATACATACATACATAACTTCACGCCAGTTCCCTTGCGGGGTAGGCACGAACAACAGAGCGCCATTTAGGCTTATTCTTACACACCTCACTTGCTTCTTTCACATTCATAACCCTTGTCATGCACGCTCGTCTGTTCTTAAGGCTCCTGACTTCACCTTCTGCTAGTACACGATCAATTTGATCATGGAAGGTGTGTCGTGGCCTTCCACGACTTCTGCATCCATCCACTTTTGCATTGTATATCTGTTTAGTCATTCTTTTATCATGCATTCTTTCCACATGCCGGAACCACCGGAGCATTCCTTTCCTTACCTTCACCCCGACACTCTCTTTCAGACCAACTCTCTTTCTTACTTCGGTATTACGAACGCGGTCCGCGAGCGTCACTCCGCAGATTTTGCGCAGTGCTCGCATCTCGACCGCGTTTACTCTACTTTCATGCAGTGTAACCTTGGCGAAATCTGTGATTAAGGAAGTATATATAATCTTTCACATTAATTTTTATGGTCAAATTTCGAGCACCACAGCGACCACTAGTATCTATTAAAGGGCCTATTATATAGTTTACTGTCAATCGCAAATTGATGAATATTATTGGGACCGAATTTGAACCTTGTTTAGGATTGACTTACATAATAATCAACATGATGTTCCTCGTGCCCATGGTGTCCATGACTCTCCCCGTGGTGCCCGTAAAGGTGTCCAACTTGAATTTCGTGGTGACCGTGGGCTTCTTGGTGTCCGTGATGGATGCCATGAAGACCATAATAGGATTCTTGATGTCCATGTTGAATTTCATGGTGGCCGTAATTACCAAGATGGGATCTTATATGACCGTGGTGGTCTTCGTGTCCACCAGCGTGCAACACAATGCTCTGTGAGGAGTAGGCGTGACCATGTTCATGTCCATAGTGTCCGTCTTGAGGACGCGCTGACGTAGTCGCAATGGTAGCAGCAATAAGTAAAACCTAAAAAAGATCATTTAGGAGCAATTAATTTCTTAAAACATTTTAATAATCAATTAAACGATACACAATGATGTGGATATTTAATTCATAGTTGGAACTTAAATCAAGTGAAATGCTTTTTATCATCTTACAAAAGGGCCGAAGATTTTATGCAAGCATAGGAAGTTGTGACGTTATTCATTTAACAAGTTAAACAGAGTGTTAATTATTGTCTAAAAAGTAACTTAAAAATATTTATATCGTGATATTTTAAAAGTAATATGAGTACAAATTAAATCAAAATAAATTTAGTGACAAAAATTCATAAAGAATGCTTACATAGGTTCCTGCACTAGGACTAGTCTGTATCGCGGGACACCAAGTACGTGTGTGTGTTCAAGATATTTTAGTAATGGCTTTTTTATGTGAACATTGTTTTAAAATTTATTGTAATAATTAAACAAACAAAACGAAATCGGCAGACAAACACTCATATTGTGTTTTCCCAAATTAAGCAAGTTGTGTTATGAGTAATATAAAATGCAACGGACTACTCCGGGGCCGATCCCAAATACTCAGACCATAGTAAATAACGGAGAAAATTCATTTCCGAAATTTACCATACCAGGATTTGAACCCGGAGTTTCTGATTTATAGTGAGGTAAGCCGTTAAAGGCTTTACCCACTCAAAGGCCGTCAATTATTTATATGTCTCCTACTAAATTGGCGAAGATAGTAAGTAAAGATTAAAATTATTTTTTTCTTCTCCATCCTCTGTCTCTTTGGGGAGAGCTTTTATATGCCCTTATTTACTTTCTACTTATCATAGGCCTACCTACATGGTAATATTTCTTTTCTATTGTACTTATAGAATATTATATTTTTACATATAACTAAAATAGAAGATTAAGACATGACAAATGAACTATTTATGCTCTGAAAAATAAATTGGTTATTAGAAATATTAAAAAAATGTATATAATTATTTGTGCCATAAGGACTTGAAACAATGGGTCAGCGGAATTTATCAGCAAAGAGTAGATTTTTTTTCTAATAGATTCCACTGACCACCAGACCTAATTTAATTATTATTATTTAATTTAATATACCTAGTGAAATTGCAAAGAATTTGTTTGATTCGGAGAATTGAAGAAATTAACGAGGAATTCTATACAAGCAATTCGAAGAATCGAAAATTTTTGCAAGGCATTTTCTAGTGCTACTAGCCTTTTCGGCACACTCCCCTCTAGCAGTAATCTGGTAGATATTTTATAATTAAATTATATACCTAGGTATACTTATATAACGTATAATATCTACTCCTCTTTTTTGCTTTTTAACGTATTTAAAACAAACTTACCTTAAAATACATAATACTTAATCAGTTGCTGTCTCTTTAAACAAAATCTCCTAAGTGATACTGTTAAGACGACTATTTCAGTTTTTATACATGATCTGGTAGGATAACGTAAGTAGTATTTGCGTAACAAAAGCCTTAAAAATACAAAAACCAGATATTTTTATAATTTGAATTGGGGTGAAACAATATGACCTTCTTAATTATATCGGTTCATTTCTTCATTAAAAATAATGACTTCCATTAAATGCGATGTAGTGAAATTTAATTGTTTTTATTATAATTGTATAATATACGTGCGTTTTTATGGTTGACAAATGTAAGTATTTTCATAAGTTTTTGCCTAATAGTACATATACTTAAAAATATGTTTTGATGGTTTTAATTTAATGTCGCGTTTAAAACGGTTAAAACATAGTTTTAATTAAGTTTAGTAAGTACACAAGGAGCACACGAAAACCTTAAATTGTTTTCGAAATCAATGTATTTATATATTATAAATTTGTCGTATAATTTCCCATGATTACCTATTGAGCCGTTTTCTAAACAATTTAATTTAATTCTGAATTTAAGAATAAAGCTTCAGGGTACTATACCTAGATATCAAATTCAATTATTATCGTTTATAACTCTAAAAGGCACTTTTCAGGATATATACAAATTTCAGTTACGTTTATTAAAAACCATAGTACTCAAGAATATTAAATCTAAACTTAAAGATAATTATAAAGAGTAATTCAAATATTGTAATAATGTTATTATACTCCTAATATTTGACAAGGTTAAATTTTCAATACTAACTGAATGTAACAAACCAGAACTATTAGTTAAGAAAACTAGACCTAACTAAATAAGACCGAGATCTGACTGATGTAAATATATTATTCCTAAATATAATAATGTGTATGGGACAAGGCGCGAGGAATATATGATACCAATCATTATAAATGATCTCCCAGAGGACCTGCAGTTCAAGTACAAAAATAACCATAAATCGATCAAATATAAAAAGATTGTATAATGATTCCCAAAGCGGACCACCATGCTCACATATGCAGACCTGGGACTAAAATGAGAACCACATACTAGAATGATGATAACCCCGCTTTATTATCAAATCGGAACTAAATACTAGAATGATGATAACCATTACTCGCCTCTGCTCCTATTTTTGATATAACAATATTGTGTACACGACTCCCTGCGGCACGAATTAATCCATGAGGTTTCTGTGCCACAGTCAAATGTGTTTTTAATGTATATGAATGTAACCATATTGGATAATAAATTTTAAAAAAGGAAATTCCCTGTATAGGAACATTTAGATGTAAAAATGAACATAGTTTATCGGATAAAATATAAGAGTTTCTGTCAGATACGAAACTAAAATTTGCGTGAGAAAAGCGGTACAAAAAGCCTTAGTATTGGGGTAATAATAATTATTCCAAATAAACGATGACTAGATTAGACTACGCGTATATAGACAAAAAAAACTAAAATCGAAAATCCAATAAAAGTTTTAGGCAAATTATTCTATACGTAAACATGTAATAACACAGGTTAATTAAGTTACTTTACCTATGTAAACTCGAAATCTGGTTTTTATTTGGATAAGTTAAAAGATAAAAATATTTTTTTAAATATTGTGCAACAAAACCCTGCCCTATCTTTTGTTCCATATCTCTCTCTATCCCAAGGTTGTCTGGAAGAGATCGTTGTCAGCGATAAGACCGCCATTTGTAACTTATTCGAAGCTATTTTTGTGTATTGTTTCATTAATTTTGTTGTACAATAAAGAATATTCTTTTTTATTCTGTTCTGTTACAAAATTGGCGAATAAGTCCTGTAATAGTTTGAACAGAAATTTGCTTATTAAGTAATAAGTTATCGATAAGTAGATATCTGTCCAAACGATGGTAAAAACTTATTTGCATGTTAACTTACTCCTTACCTAAAACAAATATCTAAGGATGTTTTTATTATCTCATTTTCGAGTATAGAGATTTTATAAGGGAAGACAACTTTGAAGATAAAGAAAATTTTGTTAGTTACCATATTTTTTTCTCTAATTAAAACGTTTTACATTTAGTGCCATACGTAAGTTGTTGTTCCGTGGTTGGAGATAAAAACATTTTTCGAACTCCTGTGTTGCCAAATTTCGTAAAAATTTGTTACATATTTTAGGTAAGTCTTGCAATAGTATCAATATTAATACTGATTAATAAAATAAATAGACTACGTAATATAATATGTTGTATTTACATTTAAGTTTAATTTCATTAACTGTACCTAAATATTTTCTTGTAAACAAGCGAAGTATTTTTTTTTGGAAATTGTCCAAGTACTTATATGAAACTTAAACTGTATAAATGGTAAAAGATTTGCAATATTAAAATGAAAATAGATATTCTTTAGATTTACTTATATATTATTAAAAAGACTTAAAACTATAATTAAAAATAAAGTTCTTAATGATGATGATGTTTCTCAGGTACGATGTGGTGCGTGCTGTGCTTCACGGTCGCGTGGAAGCCGCTGTGCTTGTCGCCGTGGTAGTCTACGTGCCTCAGAGTGCCATCAGGATCATGCAGCTCATAGTGGCCCTTGACTTCATCCTCATGACGGTGCTCCTGCTGGTGCTTATAGTCTCCAGTGTGACCGTCCTTTACTTTATACTCAAACTCAAATTTGGGATGAGTCTGTAAGAAATAACAGAAAACGCTGAAATTTCTATTCAAATTTAAAAAACAGATAAATAATCAAAGTATATTTTGAAATTTGTTTGTTGTTCTGTTTTCACGGCATTAGGAATTAATTCATTATTATGCTATTAGATCGAATCTGGCCAGCTATTTATTGCAAAACTAAATGGTGGCAAATTCAAAAATGTTCTTTTGACAACAAAACACATACTCAGAAAAATCCAATTCGCCTTTTTAGACTTTTGTATTAATAAAACAAAGTAATATTATGAGTACAAATGCAGGTTTACGATAACGCCCAGAAATAATTATGATATAATATTAATTATAATAAATATGAATAATATGATTAATAATCCTACCTCATCCCTCGTTTCCCACCATAAAGTCTAATTATAGGGTTGGCATCGCATAAGGTATTGCAAACATCTTTAAGCAACGATACCACTTCTTATACCATTAAATGGGCTGCCCACTTCAGGCAATAGAAAAGAACTATTTTTAAACTATACCCACGCTGTAGTGGTCGTAAGAAAAATCTGAATAACTAGCTTGTGACACCACTCGCTGGCTAGTCTCTGTAAATGTACTTTTAATAACTAGAATAAACACAGGACTTTTTGTAATTAAAGTAACGTTTTAAAGTTTATTGAGTTATGTCGTTATGCTTACGTAATAATCATGATGCTCTTTATGGCCATGATGATCGTGATGGTAAACCGGTTCGTGATGCCCCTCATGCTTGTGTATATGCTGTGATGAATACGCGTCTTCTGCGGCTATTATTCCAATTAATACCATAAAGAAAGAGACCTGTAAAATGCAGTCGTTAATTTTGGTAGACGGATTCTGTGATACATTGATAGTTTGAAAAGCTTGATCAATCAAAACTTGATCACGAAATGATTGTCGTTGAAGTATTTGACAAATGGTATATTGCAATAATCTATCTATCTCCTGATAGAACTCCTGAGTGAATGCCGCTTACAATCAGGCCGATCGCTTGTTGGTTACCTTATAAAAAAAATAGATAATGAAAAAAATACCTTTGTAAACATTTTGTATGTTAAAATGCTATTTGATATCTTGATGTTGTGATATCTTGTGATTGAGTGATACAAATCTAAAAGTACCTACGACTTTTATACTGCAAAATACAATTCGTAATGATAATTGATTAATTTCTAAATTTTCGGTTTGTACATTAAAAAAAATCATTAAATAAACCAAAGTATTTCAATGATGGTGAAAGTAACGAACGCACTTCGCGTGTTTATCGCATTTTTGCGTGTTGTTTTGAACGGAAGCATTTTTCACCTTGAACTATGACGTGTCATTTCCATATAGTGTCATTCTAAAAATATGTTATTTGAACTCAACAGAATATGTCTTTGTAGTGGAATACTTACAAGCCTAATAGATGGTGCTATGTAATAATTGAGGTCACAAACGATTCCTGAAACGTTAAAATATTATATACAATTTTCCAACAATAATAATCTCATTTTTGGATCTTTACACTTATACTCATCAAACTTCCAGTTCATCCTTTTTGTCATGTGATTTTCATCGTTACTGTGTTCTACGTTTTTGTAATGTAGAAATTACAATATTATCAAAGAAAGAATGTATAAAAATCTGTCTTTCTTAACATCTTCTAATATTTATCAATTTAACTTGCCCGCGTCTCATCAAATGACGTAAATGCAAATACTTACTGAGGAGCATACACTACATAGTTAAATAAAGAAATATGCTGTCTTTAAACGGTTATTTACATCTAGGTACTAATAGGGACAATACAAAGGGAGGGCTCCATATATCAATTTGCCGACGACACATGTTTAATTGTAGCTAACAAAAAATTTACATACTTAACATAACTTTGACCAACTATGCAAATGGGCACATGACGTAGGTTTAACCATAAACGCTCAAAAAACGAAAATTATTTATATTCAATCCAGTCACAACAAAAATTTGTCTAAGCCTTGTATAATAGCTCATAACCATACTTGTTTTCACAAGAAAATTAACTGTAACTGTCCTTCCTTAGATGTTGTTACTGAGCATACATATTATAGGTCTCGTAATTGATAGCCGATTCTGCTGAGGCGCGCATGTATATCATGTTTGTAACAAGTTGAGATCAGTATTGAGTAGGATAACCATACTAAAATACAAATTACCCTATAAAATGTTACGCGTGTTTTACTTTGCCCTAGCAGATTCGGTTGTTAATTACGGTCTAAGTAGTTATGGTAGAACATATAAAACCTATCTAATGGATATATGCAAACTTCAGTTACGTTTATTAAAAATAACAGTACCCAAGAATATTAAATCGAAACATAAAAATAATTATAAAGAATTATTCAAATATTGTAAAGTTATGAGTATATTTCACAAGGTTAAATTTTCAATACTAACTGAATGTAACAAAGCAGAACTATTAGTTAAGAAGACTAGACCTAACTACATGCGACCCAGATCTGACTCATGTAAATATAATAAAACTACGTTTTAACGGTTTTAAGCGCGGTAATTTTATTTGATTTTGGTTTTTCCGACGTTTCGGCCACTTTTCAGTGGCCGTGATCACGGAAGACAAAGATGTCAAGTGTCAACGAGTATTGTTAAAGTATTATTTAGCCTACCGCCAACTTATTAATTTTAATTATTTAATTTTTAATTTTGTTTATGGTTATTATTTAATCTATGGGAGCCTAATCTAATTTACTACCGCTTCGCAACATGTTATGGCTTGAAGAGAAGAAGCGGCGCAAGAAACTCTTCAGCAAACATGCCTAGCTCTAATAATTTTATATAATATTAAAATGGGTGGAAGGTTTACTTTTACTTTTACTTTTACTTTTATTTTTCCTTCCACCCATTTTAATATTATATAAAATTATTAGAGCTAGGCATGTTTGCTGAAGAGTTTCTTGCGCCGCTTCTTCTCTTCAAGCCATAACATGTTGCGAAGCGGTAGTAAATTAGATTAGGCTCCCATAGATTAAATAATAACCATAAACAAAATTAAAAATTAAATAATTAAAATTAATAAGTTGGCGGTAGGATAAATAATACTTTAACAATACTCGTTGACACTTGACATCTTTGTCTTCCGTGATCACGGCCACTGAAAAGTGGCCGAAACGTCGGAAAAACCAAAATCAAATAAAATTACCGCGCTTAAAACCGTTAAAACGTAGTTTTATTATGTATACAAGTCGCGAAAACTTAAGAAAATATTATCATGTAAATATATTATTCCTAAATATAATAATGTGTATGGGACAAGGCGCGAGGAATATATGACACCAAACATTATAAATGATCTCCCAGAGGATCTCCCCTGCAATCCAAGTACAAAAATAACCACAAATCGATCAAATATAATCTGAAAAGAGTCTATACTGATTCCCAAAGCGGACCATCATGCTCACATATGCAGACCTGGGAATAAAATGAGAACCATATACTAGAATGATGATAACCCCGCTTTATTATCAAATCGGAACTAAATACTAGAATGATGATAATCATTACTCGCCTCTGCTCCTATTTTTGATATAACAATATTGTGTACACGACTCCCTGCGGCACGAATAAACCTATGGGGTTTCTGTGCCACAGTTCAAATGTTTCTAATGTATATGAATGTAACCATATTGGATAATAAAAAAAAACAAAATTATGAATGTAAATATATGAATAGACGATAACACGTTACAACCGACCCAAATGAGCTATGAAGTAATTTAATTGGTGTAAAATAAAGGGTCACACCACAACACAAAACAAAGCAACAAAGCCGACGATCACTCCATTAAAAAAATTCGGCCAGAATACACATAGGTGGTATTATATTAATTCATATTTTTTTCAGCAATTAATGTTCCATCATAGAGCTCATTGGTCTTAAATCAATCCTTGAATAAAAAAACGACATAGGTTTGTTCAAGTGGGCGTAGTTACTAGTTATTTTATAAAATGATTTTCAAATTCAAACATAGTCAAAGAGGAAATTTTAATTACTGTAGAGTTAATTAAAACCATGCTATAAGAAACGAACAACATTTATTATTGAAAAAGCAACAACCTTAAACTCGCTTTCGTATATCTTTGTTCTTAGTGTACTGTCCAAATATTAATTAGCAACTGATGCTGGGTTAATGTTTTGTTTTAATTTTTGTAACGACATCCCGTCACATTCTGAGAAAGAATCCCTTTCCCGGCAACATTTCCTCTTCCACCTTCATTCGGTCAATTCTAATCAGAGGGCGCTGCGCACACACATACGTCTTATTGGCCGAGCCGAATCTTCGATGGCTGTCTGGGTATCGTCGCGACGCCACACTTGCCGATAAATAGTCGAAAAACGTCGGAAAACTACTTACTGTCTTGTGCCCTAAAACCGTACCTTGAAGTGCCAACTCTGTCCCGGACATCTGGTGGTGTTTGCGCAAAACCAAGACGCGCGAATCCGGCCGAAATCCTGCATTATTCCTTACACGGTCCCAGTGACGGTAAGCGTTGATTTTTTTTCTACTTGGTTCACTAGGATTTGTGAGGCGGCATCAGATCTAACAAAGAATCAGGGTTTACTCCGGCTAAGTAGGCATTCGTATCTTTTTATACCATTATTTAAGGGTATAAGACAGTTTTGCGCAAGAATTAAAAATATCTTGAACCAGATCATTTTATTACATTTAAGGTGACATTAGTTATTGTGGCCTTGGCAGTATCGAAACCTATTGGTAATTAATACATTTTATGGTAACTTGTGAATTAAAGACAGATGTAATTAAATTATAACTACATACATACCATCTTCAATCCTAAACTAGAACTAATTTGAAGGTAAGTTTGTTAGTATAATTTATGGTAGTTAAGTGGATAATCCACCTGAGTCTCAACTAAATGTCTGAATTCAGGCTGGGGATATGCTGCTCATGTGTTATAAAAAAACATTATGAAGAAACCTGCAGAGATGTATTACTGATGTTTGGAACCCGCCAACCCGCTTCCAACATTCGTGGCGGGTACGCGCAGTGCGCAGTATATATGTTTATACTGTTACATAAGTTGTTCTCTTATTGGTAGTTATATTGAAAATTAGAAATGAACATAAGGTACTTTTACTGAAAGCCCTATTCAACTAAATAAAACGTATAATTATAATTTTCATAAAAAATGTTTATTTGGTAAAAAAGCTGACCTACTTATTTACTCATAGAATAATTTATTAATAACAAATAAAGGCAGTCTAATGATGTTCATGATGATGCTTCTTAGGTACAATGTGGTGGGTGCTGTGCTTCACGGTGGCGTGGAAGCCGCTGTGCTTGTCGCCGTGGTAGTCTACATGTCTGGTCGAATGGCCATCAGGCTCATGCAGCTCGTAGTGACCCTTCACTACATCGCCGTCACGATGCTCATGCTGGCTCTTCTTGTCACCGGTGTGATGATCCTCTACCTTATACTCGAACTCGAATTTCGGGTGGGTCTGAAAAATAGAAGAGAAGAAAATTTAAAGGTTTGTTTAAATATGTATATACATACTAGCGGCCCCAGCAGAAGTTGTCCTGCCTTTAAAAAATAAAATTCTAAAACCCGATCCCAGAGCCACGTACCGGTTCTAATTGCAAAACTAAACTATCCGGGTACCCACTCAAACACACAAAAACAAAATCACCAAAATCGCTCCAGGTGATTAGGAGGATTCCAGAACTCGATCTCAGCGCCACCTACCGGTGCTAATTGTGAATCTAAAACATCCGGGAACCCATTCATCCCCACTCCGTGATGTTTGCTGGATGAAAGGTGACAAGGGTAGACATCTAGCGGGGATAACTGATCGATTGATAGTTAAAATAAATAAAAAAATCGCGATGGAAAAATAGGGGTTGATAGTAGAGAGGTGGAAAATTAAGAGTAATATATATTTTTTTTATTCTAAGTCATGACAAAATAAGATAAAAATTTTGCCAAAAAAGTTTTTAATGCTGTATCCTAAAAAAATAAACTATCTAAAAATAAAAAAAATGTAGGGGTGGACTACCCTTAACATTTAGGGGGATGAAAAATAGATGTTGTCCGATTCTCAGACCTACCCAATATGCACACAAAATTTCATGAGAATCGGTCAAGCCGTTTCGGAGGAGTATAGCAACGAACATTGTGACATGAGAATTTGATATATATACATATATGATGTTCTTGTGTTGGTAACTGATGTGCGGTTTTGTAATTAGGCTGCTGACACGTGGCTGAGTCGTCATACTAAATTTGAAAACAAAGCTTTTAAAATTTGGACTTAATACCTTTTATTTCTAAACTAAAAAAATTATGTAAAAAATGGACCTAAGGTGCCCAGTATCAAAATATAGAGAAAGTTCTTAAGATTTATTACAGTTCCAAATTATTGATGTTATTTTCTGTTTATTTTTGTAATACACATTTGTCTGGATATGAAGATGACCATACAAATAACTTCCGAAAAAAACTCATTTTTCTAATTCTTTCATATCACAATTGCCAATGAATCTAATGCTGATATTAAACGGATTTACCAAGTTGAATCAATTAGTTTAAAGTTGCAGAGTAAAAATGAATCTAGAACATTCAATGACATTGAATATCTCAATTTTATCTTTATACGGATCACTTTGATTGATTCATCACAATTGAAAAACTGAAATTATCTGTCTAGTATGGGCTTAACTGAATGCCTGTGAACATGCCTATTTACTTTAAAACTGTTATTGCAATGTTAAGGACTTACGTAGTAATCGTGGTGGTGTTCATGCCCGTGTTTGTCGTGGTGATAAACTGGTTCATGATGACCGTCATGTTTGTGGACATGTTGAGATGAGAATGCATGATCATGACCAAACACTACGCTAACAATTGCAATAAGGCACAGTATCTGAAAGGTGAATTGTTTTATTAAAATATTATAATTCTCTAGAGTTCTAGGCTTTGGTGTGTTTGCCTTACGAATTTGAAGCTCCAATTTCGATTTCCCGTACTTCTGGGACACGACCTGCTATTTACGTTACTTCAGGTGTTACTAGAATCACCCTCAGAATTAGCTTTGTAGATTACATTAAACGCGTGTAAACTGCTCAACTTGAGAATAAGCAATGTGTGTCTTCATTTACCCTTTTAATAAAGCTAATCTATGCCTAATTACTTCCAAAGATTAGTTAAAATCAAAAAGGACTGTTCATTTAATTTTAATAATTAAGACATTACAATCTATTGAAAATGATTACGCGTATTAAAATTTTAATAAAGTGCAGCTTTATTCTTCTTTTATAATATATATTTTCCTACGTTTTGTGGATTTACCTAGTGTTAAATATTTAAACAAGTTTGAAAAATCTTCAGACAAATAAACACTATTTTATATATAGCTGACGGAACGCATTAACACATCTACTTGGACTATCACGACTGGTCTAATAGGAGTATGTGTGGCCCCCAGTGGCCGGCACTGCGCACATCTTCAGCAAGGAGTTGTGAGATGCTAATCGCTAGACAACCTACTAAACATATCAGCTTCCCTCCACACTTTGATGAAGCGCTAGGGGTCGGTCATAGTAATTCGCTGTTACGTCTCGACGCAAACCGTCACGACGAGTGCCCTTGCTAACAGAGTCCCCCACGTTCTTGATGTGGCTCGTCGAGGAGGTCCTTTGATCATAATCCCATTCCGCTATGTAATTGGGAGCTAGCAACGTAATTCTTGTCACAGGTCTCAAAAATCATATCTCACTAAACAGTTGTAATTTTCTAAACAAATGCACAAAACTTTCTTAAGACCAAACAATCTCCCACAACGTTGGCTTAATTTAACCACATTTATTCAACATGATCCTTTAAGACCCGGCAAAACATCCTTATCAAAAGGTTTGCCATAGTTAAACTTGCAGAAATTTGCGTTTATCTTCTTTATTACCTTAGCGAACATTTTGCTTTATGAAATTTCTTACAGTATTTCTAATCTGAACGTTAAAAGTCAACTGATACATGCATAAAAAAGCTTATGACTTTTATACAACAAGGCAGCCAAAGTAATTTAATTTCTAATTATTTGTCGGCAGTTAAAATTATTCAGTAACTGTTATGAAGTAAGTGTTGCCAATAATTTCGTAAAGTGCACACTATCTCGCATGCCTGCGCACGGGTGTCTAGTAATACCACTTTCTTCGTAGTTATTTGCATGGTATTTTTTTTGCCTATGATACACTTTGTTATAAATTAATGAATTTTGCTTTATACTTGCTATTGTGTTATTTATAATATTACTATTATAATATTGGCAATAAATTTTGGTATCGTAATATTATTACTGCAGTCTTTAAAAAGTATTGGATTTTCTTAATTGTTAATTGTAGACGTCCAAATAATATAAATATGAATATAATAACATCTCTTAAACGTTCTCAACGTGATGGTTTCATTACAATGTTTTCTTCATCGCCAGCAGGTGGTAATTATAACATTAGTTATTATTGTAGGAAAAGTTTTCTAAGCGGTGTGCATGTTCTGTGGCCAGGACTCGAACCCAATCACTGGATTGAGACGCAAGTACGTTAGCAGTTGAGCTACCACACGAGGAAATAGTAATGAGGGTAATAAATAATAAATAATATTGTCTGCAAGATATTAGAAGTACTCATTTTTTATGAAAATAAAATGTGTGTGTGCAGTTCACACGCAGTAGAAGTGAAACTTCAGAAATATACAGGCGAACATAATTATATCTACAACGCTTAGTAGACAAGTGTGAACAGTGCCTTTATTCTTAGGTATTTTGACTCTTATTCGTTCAATAATAAATAAAAATTCAATCTAAATTACGCTTTAAATCACTAGCATAAAGTTCAAAATTTAATGCACTGTTACGCACAATTTCTTTTGATCTACATATAAAAGAGTATTTGCCTTAAGTATATAGAAATAAAGCTAAAAATTATTAAGTTTTTCACTTCAAAGAAAAATAATCCTAACGGGTAAAGAAAAATGAGTTTTATTTCGAATTAAATAACGTTGAATTTTATGTGTCTATCTATCTCTTTCAGAGTCGCTCGAGTCGAGTCAAGTTTCAAATCACAACGATTATAAAGAAATTTCAGTTCATCAATTGTTAAAATGTGTGATTGGTAATAAAAATTATTTGTGCTTTGAATAAATTAGTAATAGATTCCAACTGTCACTTGTAATTGAGGTAACGCGTGGAGCTCATAATATACACATCTGTCTGTATAACAATACATATAACTGTATAACAATATTTTTTTCAAGAAATGCAAAAATACACATATATAAATATTTTACATTTTATTCAAAGTTTAACAATTAGTACATTAATATAAAATAACAAAGTTTTTAAATATAGATATCTCAAGTCCTGAGTGATCATTGGTGATGATGATGTTTTTCAGGCACGATGTGTCTTGCGTGACCCTCGTATTTGACGCTAGCGTTGAATCTACAAATAAGAAATATCAATGTTGTTTATACTTCGATATGTTTTTGATACAAGTTGAAAATGAATGCAGTTTGCTAATATAGAGTTACAATTAGCTAATCTTACCCGCTGTGTTTGTCAGCAGTGTAGTGGACAATCCTGACGGTGCCATCAGGCTGATGCAGACTGTAGTATCCCTTGACAACATCACCGTCGCGAGTCTCGTGCTGGGACTTCTCATCATGGGTGTGGGGATCCTTCACTTGGTACTCAAACGAGTATTTAGGGTGAGCCTGAAGAGAGACAAATTGCACTGTATAGCATATGTAAAGCAAATTCAGTTACGATTTGTTGTTTAAAATCTTACATAGTAATCAACGTGGTGTTCCTCATGGTGTCCCTGGTGACCTGCGGAATGTACAGCCTCATGGTGGTGCACTGGCTTCACTACTACATGATGGACTGGTACTACGACGTGGTGTGCGGGAGCGTGGTGGGATTCGTGATGGGCTTCATGCCCGTCGGTATGCAGTACGATGCTCTGGGATGAGAAAGCATGACCGTGACCATCGTCGTGACCATGCTGCGGTCTAGCAGCGACCACGGCCAGAATTGCAGCTATAACCAAGTACTGGAAATGAAATTAAATAAATATTAGACTAGAATTGGCAGTGTAACTATAAATTATAGATACGCCAAAGACCGTCTTAACTTACAAAAAAGTACCCGATCAATAAATATTTGCATTCTAATTAATGCTGAAAGGTTGTAAATAAATGTCATTTTAATTAGTCTCACCCTTTCGCTTGATCTATTAATTTCAAAACAATATATGTTTGTAGGTGTAGTTCTTGTAATTCACGAAGGCTAGCGGATATACTTGAGGTAAACATTTATCTATGTGTGGTTGAGACCAAAGGCGCATATGATTGGACGGTATGTTTTCAACCGATCGCTTCTTCAGATACACACTGCATCGCAATATGCATGCAATTGTACACATTCAACCACGAGCAAAGCTCACTCGCCTTCATGAATTATTAGAACTATACCTATTATCCTATAAGTAGTGTAAAAAATATTGCAGACTTGAAAATTGACTAAACTATGAAATTGTGAAAAAATTAAACTATTAACTTTATAATGTTAAGGTAAAATAAAATTGCAACGAATAGGAAATTAAGCGATAAATAATACCTTCATGTTGATTTAAATGAGTTAATTATACTCGAAATATGAAATGTAACTGATAATTTATTTTTGACGATTCAACTTTTTATACTGTGACCAAAGGGTATGCAAGTTCAATTGCCGCAACAATATGTAAACATGGTAAAACAGAACCAGATTCTTGCATATGTTATTAAAGGCGGAGTGTGGCTACTTTTCAATTAAGTACATACATTTCCTTGCCCTTGAATAAGGAACTTGTTTCATTGTTGCGTAAATGAGTAACTCTTTATTTTTTCATTTTTAAGTGAACTATAAACGCTATAAAACGTATTTTTTATTTCTTAAAAAAATCTCATAGAATATTCTATGTATCTACTATTTAAGAGCTGTGTTCTTAATGGTGGATCCTCTTCCAATCTTCTCTATTATGGGTCTGTTGTTTTACTTTTTATATGACACGATACTAGAGATGTGCCGATTTTTTTTATTTTTTTTTTATTGCAGGACATCAGCAGACAGGCAGACGGCCCACTTGATGGAAAGTGGTTACCATCGCCTATAGACATTTGCAACACCAAAGTTGCTACAAATGCGCTGCTGCTCTCTTAAGGGAAACTGGAACCTGGTCACTAATGCCGGAACACAACACTCAAGGTTGTTATGGCGACATACTTTAGACCAGGGGTGGTAGCCATCCAGTCGGGCAAATGCCCTACCACCTGGCTGTGGGTTGTTAAGTCGCCTCTTACGACAGGCCGCCCGGCCGCAGGAAATTGTATTCTTACTCCGTTCCTGCACGGATTAGTCGGCGACTAGTCGGTAAAGCCGACTATTCGGCCAATATCGTAGTCGGCGACTAGTTGGCACTATTCGGCAAAGAACACCGACTATCCGGTTTCTTACTTTGTAATTTATAATCTATACTTTACTGATACTTCGTAATCCTAATCCATACACGAGACTTTCTTTTTGACATGATTAAATTTTAACTGAACTCTTTCACGTCGATGAACAATAACAGTATTATCTTTAAAATAGAATATTTTTACACAAAAATACCGCCCTGACTTGTACAAAAGCAAAAATCAAGAAGACCCATGCGATGGTTGCGATTTGCGCGCGAACCAGCTATAAACGAAACGTCACGGAAATCCCCGAAACCGAAATCGGCTTGGCCGACTATCAACCTCTTTACAACCGACTAATCGGCTAGTCGGCTAGTCGGCCAAAGTCATAATCGGCACATCTCTATACGATACCTACTTTTTTCTTAATTTGACCCATGAATTATGTTTGGCTTTGGCCTTCCCTTCCCTCTTTTTGCTTTCACTGTGCCTTCACTTCTGATTAAATATTCATTCAATTGATCTTACAAAAATAATGAATTACGGATATAAAAACTTCCCTATACAAATTTTCATAGTATCACATTCTATTTAAGATTGTTTGAGAAAAAGGGTACTCCTACATCCTTTCCCAGATTATAATCTATCTCCTTACCAATTTTCATTAATATCCATCCTGCCATTCAGTTATTCAGTTGTGAAAAGGGGATTGTTTTTATATTTTTTTTATTGCAGGAGTTCAGCAGACAGGCAGACGGCCCACTAGATGGAAAGCGGTTACCATCGCCTATGGACATTTGCAACACCAAAGATGCTACAAATGCGCTGCTGCTCTCTTAAGGGAAACTGGAACCTGGTCACTAATGCCGAAACACAACTCAAGGTTGTTATGGCGACATACTTTAGACCAAGGGTGGTAGCCATCCAGTCGCGCAAATGCCCTACCACCTGGCTGTGGGTTGTTAAGTCGCCTCTTACGACAGGCCGCCCGGCCGCAGGAAATTGTATTCTTTCTCCGTTCCTGCACGGATGAAATAATGGGGATAAACAACGAAAACTACGGTAAATTTGCATAAAGGCGGAACCCGAAAATTATGCGTTTTTTTATATACAAGATTATAATTATGGTTTGCTATGGTACAATAACGAAATTAAAATTGTCGGAAAGCCTTCATTTAGGCACATAATTAATAAACAATACAATTACCTTAGAATATACACAGACTGCCTACTATGCTAATATTATTATTGTAAATAGGGCACGTTGCTAAACACTTGTGATTTTGAGCACAAACACATAAGTTAACTTAAAAACAATCAATATCTTACTTTATTAAATTTTAAAGCACATTTTATTAGGTTAAAAACTACAAAACACTTCCCAGATAAAACCGCCATGCTACATAAACTACACTGCTAAAGAGTGTTGAGACTGCTAAAGACAAATCTTTTTGTTGTAATTTAGTTCATCAGAGTGGCAGGCAAAGGAAATAAATCCATACAGCGTTGTCTGATGTATTCTTAATAAAAAATAGGCTGTTTGGATTTATTTACTTTGCTTGCCACTCTTTAGGTTGGGTTAGCTTCACACTAGAGGATGAAGACCCTGTGCCCACCGTGGACCAGGTGGAGCTGGGAGCTGCGATGTTACGGCTGAAAGTCAAAAACACCGCCCCCGGCCTTGACGGCATACCGGGGCGTGCGTGGGTTCTTTCCCACGACGCCCTGGAGCCCCGATTGTTGCGGCTTTTCAACGCATGTTTGGCTCAAGGAAGGTTCCCGAAAAGGTGGAGGACTGGGAAACTTGTCCTCTTAAGGAAGGAGGGGCGCCCGGCGGACTCACCGTCCGCCTACCGGCCCATTGTATTGCTGGATGAGGTGGGTAAACTCTTCGAGAGGATCATCGCGGATCGCCTCGTCCAGCATCTGACGATGACTGGGCCGGATTTGGCGGACAATCAGTTCGGTTTCCGCTCAGGGCGCTCCACATTGGATGCCATCATGCGTTTGAGAAGCCTGGCGGAGGACGCAGTTTCCCGGGGCGAGGTCCTGTTGGCGGTGTCACTCGACATCGCCAACGCATTTAATACCCTGCCCTGGGCGTGTGTTAGGGAGGCACTCCGGTACTTCCGGGTGCCGACCTACCTTCGTCAAATAGTCGGGGCATATTTAGATGACAGAGCCGTCATCTACCCGGTCCACGCAGGGTGGAGTCGACGAGCTATGGTATGCGGTGTTCCACAGGGATCGGTATTAGGCCCTCTGCTGTGGAACATCGCATACGACTGGACATTGCGATGTAGGGTCCTCCCAGGCGTCAGCATCATCTGCTATGCAGATGACACGCTGATCGCCGCCAATGGGAGGACCCATAGGCAGGCGTGCATCCTGGGCACGGCTGGGGTGTCACATCGGGGAAACTATGAAGTATCTGGGATTGGTCCTCGATAGCCGATGGGACTTTTCGGCACATTTTAGGCAATTGGCCCCCAAGCTCAAAAGGGCGGCGGGAGCGCTTTCGCGCCTGCTGCCAAACATTGGGGGGCCCGAAGCCACGTGCCGAAAACTCTTCGAAGGTATCGTGCGGTCTATGGCCCTATATGGGGCCCCCGTATGGGCTGACCGCCTGGCGGCCAGAAATATAGTCTTGCTGCGGCAAGCGCAGCGAGTACTGGCCGTCAGGGCGATAAGGGGATACCGTACGGTGTCCTTCGAAGCGGCCTCGCTACTCGCCGGATCCCCACCATGGGACCTCGAAGCCAGGGTCCTCGCGTCGCTAAGCGGTGAGGCCCGTCCTGCTAGACTGGATAAAACGTAGACACGGCACCCTGACGTTTCGGCTGACACAGGTCCTCTCGGGGCATGGCTGCTTCGGGAGGTACCTGTGTCGCCTAGGCCGTGAGCCGACGTCAGGGTGCCATCATTGCGACACCGGCGACGAGGATACGGCGCTGCACACACTCCAGGAGTGTTCTGCCTGGACAGAGCAGCGCCGAGACCTCGTCGCCGTCACCGGATTTGACCTCTCGCTCCCGGCCGTGGTACGCACCATGGTCGGGAGCTCAACCGGATGGGACGCCGTCTCCTCCTTCTGCGAGCGCGTTATGCTTGCGAAGGAGGAGGCGGAGCGGGAGCGTGAGCGGACATCTTTGCTCCGCTCCCGCCAAAGGAGGACGCGCCGACGCCGGAGGGCGGATTTCGACCTTCGGCCACCGTAAGCGGACGGCGCGGGTGGGGCCCCTTGGGGTATAGGGGTTCTCACTCACCCGCATATGCCGTCGAGATGAGAGCGCGAGTGTTCCGCGCGCGCTCATCTCTCCTCCCGTGGGGCGCGTTACAGACCGCCCCACGCCAAAGAGAGCATGATGATGCCGGAGGATGAATCCCCGGCAATGGAAGAGGCCTCGTGAGGGGGGCCCACGCCTGCCAGGGCTGCGGAGAGGCTAGGTCATATACCCGTAGCCCTGGCATAAGGCGAAGGACGGAACACCCAGGGGTTTTAGTGGGTATCCCTAACCGGGGGTGGCAACAGCATGGCACCAGTTCTGACTGGGCATGCTGGTGCCACCCCCGATCTGGCGAATCCCACACACAGGTCGCGAATATCCCCCCAAGGTTCTGCCCTTGTCGCCTTATGGTCCTCAAGCGGATTTCCCCTGGCTAAAAAAAAAAATTGAATAATATTGATATTCATGCTGTATGGATTTAGTTCCTTTGCCTGACATGTAGCAAAGTGAGGTAAAAACTTTGTCTCTCAATATTATTAATCTGAGGTTTTACTTACAAATTACAAAATGTCGTGATTTTTTAGCAATGCCGTAATATTTGATTTTATAATTATTAATTATTTTGATCATGTCATATATGTTACATTTGCAGACTAATCCCAAAATTAAAATAATTGTGTTTTTATTATAATTAGTAGGTAAGTCGTCACGCTAAAATTGAACATTATTTCTAGCGATATAATGCACGTATTTCGTACCTAATTAATTGTATTGTTTATTAATTTTTTGCCTAAATGATGGCTTACCGATGATTTTAGTGTCGTTATTGTACCATAGAAAACCATATGTAAAGTCTTTGAATACAAAAAATGCGTAATTTTCAGGTTCCGCCTTTATGCAATTTTACCAAAACTACTTTTAGATTTAAATATGTATAAGTACAGATCTAATATTAGCCAGCCAGTTACAAATATGTAGATATATGTGTATAATAAAAAGTTCGTGGATAGTTTCCTGTTTTGTTTACGGAAAAAAATATATGCGTTTTTATTAACAACACGCTTTTTAATGAACAATTGCTGAATGGGAAAAATAGAAATCTTGATTTCATTATGTTCTTTCGTGCACGCGCGTCTGTCTGTCCGTATACGACAGCAGCTCCATTCGGAAATTATTCCTGGCTTATTATTCACTGTACACAAATAGTAAGATACAAAATTATTTTGGATTATTGATTGATTATTGGTACTATATATATAAAAACTTTCCTAATGAAACAAATAAATATATTTTATTAGATAAGTTGTTTTACTTAAGCTCAGTCTAGAGAAAGGTAGTTTACCAGATCGTTAAAATTGAGATATGAAATATAAAATACCATATCCGGAAAAATGACCATACATAGGTACCTCACTCTATTGATATTTATAACAAAACTATCCTTACAATATTAATTTAGCAATATTTTTTTATTTATTGCTGAGGCACAGCAGACAGGCTGACACTAAAACTGGGATGAAAAGTGTTTACCGTTGCCTATGGACATTAGCAATACCAGAGGTGCTGCCAACGTGCCGCCGGTCTAGAAGGAGAAACTGGAACCATCCCACTGATGCCGGAACGCAACTCAGTTGTTTTGGCGGCATACTCTAGATTAGGGGTGGTAGCTATCCACGGTAAAATACCCTACCACCTGGCAGATTATTATATTACAGGTAAAAATAAAAATACATTTCGATTTATAAATGTTTATTATTGTAAAAGTTTCCAAAAAAAAATTGATAGATTAATGTTAATAATGATGATGATGGGGCACGATGTGATGTGTACTGTATTTTACATCAGCATGGAATCTGGAAAATAAAAAAATATTGAAAGTTGAATGACTTATTGTAAATATTTAATAAAAAATCATGTAAGAGGTCCGATTTGCCAAAATGGCAGTGGAGACTTAAAAGTGTTATATTATCTTAGAACTACATAAATTACAAGGACCCGAAGTTTTACATTTATAACGCTGAAGAAAGATAGGTTTGGTCGCAAAGTAATCGCGAAGAAGAGTGGGTTAACCTAGTGTTATAACTGATATTTCAACGTAACAGTTTTTTTTATTTAAGATCCTTACCCACTGTGGTCGTCGCCGTGGTAGTCGACGTGCCTGATGGAGCCGTCGGGCTGGTGCAGCGCGTAGTAGCCCTTCACCACGTCGCCGTCACGGTGCTCATGCTGGCTTTTGATGTCACCGGTGTGGTGATCTTCCACCTTGTAGTCGAACTCAAACTTGGGATGGGTCTGTGTATTAAAAAATCAATAATAATTTAGGTTTTGAATATCTCACCATATTTACCTCCAATAGTCTAAGAGGTTGCCAGGAAGAGATCGCTTTAAGCGATGAGTCCGTCCTTTGTTCAACATTTATTGTACGTAGTTTTAATTTTTGGCTAACAATAAAGCGTTTACATTCATTCATTCAAAAGTACGTACATAATAGTCATGATGGCCGTGATCACCGTGGCCGTGGTGGTAGACAGGCTCATGGTGTCCGTCGTGCTTGTAGACGTGCTGTGATGAGAATGCTTCATGGGCGGATACGATGCCTAATAACGCAACGAGGCAAAAAACCTGAAATGGAAATACATAATTTTTTGGACCATAATTTCTCATTAAACAACATAATGCGTTAGATATTAAAGAACTTATAGAATAAAAAAGTTAAAATTAAATAATTGATAGCAAAAATTAATATCGAAATTAGGCAAAAGCTTGTACTATTACTATGTTACATATACTTTAGTTACAAAAAATTAATGTTATAATTTTTTTTGATATATAAACAAATTTTGAAAAATTAAAGGAGAAAACGCTATGCCCAAAATACACACTGAAACCCCTAAATTGTTACTTCCTTCGCCCTAAGATGGTGGCCTACTACCATAACAACGCAAAAGGGAGACTTTACGGGTGTCACCAATTATAATAAATTTTAATAATCACAAGTTTAGTATCTTTAAAAAAATTAAGTGTTTAGTAAAACTTTGTAACCGAACAAAAAGTACCTTTGAAAACATTTTGATTCTTTGGTGGTTTGTGATACCAATTGTCAAATGATACATTGTGAACAAACTTTATGACTTTTATATAATATCTAACGAAGGTTTTCAAGGCAATATTGGTTTCACTTTTAAATTATAGGCTGGTTTTATTGTTTATTAACATTGTAATATTTGTGTTAGTTTCGTAAAAATACGCATACATGACATTGGAAGGAGAAATAGAGTTGTGTATTACATATTTATCTTAATTACATCGATTACAGCAGTTACTGTCTGACAACTTAATAACAATATGACGTTTATCATAAGTAATTAAAGGAGCCAGTTACACCATTCAATTTTAGCGGCACATCCCTATTAATATTATAAATGCGAAAGTAACTCTGTCTGTGTGTTCCGTTTTCACGGAAAAACTACTGGACCTATTTGGCTGAAACTCAGTATGTATATATTTTCGATGCCGAGGATGAGCATAGGATGGATACTTTTTATCCCGAAAAATGGGTTAGTTTCCGGGATAAAAATATATTTGTCTGTTTGTTTGTTATGCTTTTACGGAAAAAGTACTGGACTGATTTGGCTAAAAATCGATATTTTTTATCCCGGATAATGGGATAGATTTATGTAAAGATTATCCTAAAAGTGGGATAGGTTTTGGTTGGTTTTGTGTTTTGCCATTTTCGTCATTTTGGTTATTTTGTCCTTTTTGCTTTTTTGACCTTTTTTCTCTTTCTGTCCTTTTGCTCTTTTTGCCCTTTTTGTCCGTTTGGCTCTTTTGCTCTTTTTGTCCTTTTTGATCTTTTTGTCCATTTTGCTCTTTTAATCTTTTTGCTCTTTTTGTCCTTTTTGTCCTTTTTGTCTATTGTACTCCTTTGCTCTTTTTTCGAAAAAAAAATCACCAAATCACCTCTAAATTATTGACGTGAAA
This sequence comes from Dendrolimus kikuchii, assembly GCA_019925095.2. Classification (NCBI taxonomy): domain Eukaryota; kingdom Metazoa; phylum Arthropoda; class Insecta; order Lepidoptera; family Lasiocampidae; genus Dendrolimus; species Dendrolimus kikuchii. The sequence goes on along the minus strand of CM034393.1, from coordinate 9,548,761 downwards.
CCATTTTGTTCTTTCAATTGTTATCAAAACAGAATAAAAAATATCAAAATCTTTATAACAGAGATAAATAATTTAGTTTCATTATTTTTTTTATTAAATACTACTTTATTCATCCTCCAGAAAACTGGCGTTGCTACAAGCCTTAAGCAATACAGTTTGGCAATACCCCACACACCAAAGTACATTGAAAAAAAATCTAACTTTCAGTTACACATGCCGGATATCCATGTGATTATATATTTACTAGCTATCCCGGCAGAATTTGCCATGTCCTGAAAAAATAAAAATCTAGGCCCCTTGTGATTCTAGTGCCTCCTACCAGTTTTAAATTGTGAATTTAAAACATCCGGGGATCCACTGAAACATACCAAAAAATCATCAAAATAGGTACAGATTAGGTCTTCCTAATTCTTCTAGGATCTTTCCTAGAAATAAATTCCAGTGCCACCTACCGGTTCCAGTTGTAAATCTAAACCATTTGGGGACCCGCCCAAACACACAAAAAAGTTTAGACAAAATCGGTAAAGTCTTTCTCAATTTATGTGCGTACATATATTTCTACGATTCATTTTTATACCTATATATAAGATTTATTTTAAATTTTTTACGCCTTAATGTAGCGGCATATACAATATATTTCTGCCAAATTTGATTCTATATGAGAATATGAGACTTGCAATTTTTGAGAAAAAGTATTGTGATATATCATAAAGAAACCAATATATTATTTTTATTAAAAGACTTCCAGAATTTTGCACGAACATAGTTAAAATATTATGGTAGAGGTTTTACTTTTTATGACCAGAAGGACAGGTCAGCATATGATCTTATTGGTATGTAAAATATGCGTAATTTCGCATCTATGTATTGCTTTATCGTAAATCATAAGTGCACACGGAACGAGCTATATAATTCAACATCTGAAAAAGATTTTTATTTCACAATAGTGCAATGCATCGGGGAAGTAAGTAGTTAAAATGACCACTTTTGTAAAATCGTACTTAGAATCTGAAAATTATAGAGATAATTACACCGGGTTTCTAGATACAAATCAGATTAACAATAAGATTCTCAAAAGTGGTTGTTGCTATAGGTAGCCAAATTTATCACAATATGATTTTGTCTTTGGTTTTATTAAGATATAGAAATAACAATCATCCAGTAAAATATGTAACTCTGTAAAGGTCCTAAACCATAAATTAATTTGATAGCTTAATAGGATATTCTCTCATTTTCCATGTTTTGATACTTAAAACATATTTTTAGAAATTAATAAAAAATTTAGAGCACTAATACTATTCTGTGTTTTGACTGAAATGCTCGCAAAAATACATTTTAAGTAATTAAGTGCCAAAAGCGATTTAAGAATAACCTTTGTTACAATCAGTCATAGAAGAAGCACATCACAATTTTTCTATTTGTATATAATATAAAGTTAACTTGTAATTTTACGGAATGAGTCTTGTTTGTATAGGAATTCTAAAATTTAATATAATTTTTAATATAAATTTTTAAGACAATATAAGCATATCCGATGTCGGACCACAGGTCATGGTATTTGAATTTCTTGTAATAAACTGATAAATAGATATATATTATGACTTTTAAATTATATTAAAATACTTGTAGGTTAAACCAGAATGAAACGCTTCAGTAAAAAAAATGTAATTTATATTGTATTTAGAAACATTAAAAAATAACAAGTAAGTTTACATTATTATAAGAATTCTGTTAGGTGCCTATTAGTGGTGGTGATGTTGGTGTTCAGGTACAATGTGTTTTGCGTGACCCTCATACTTGACGTCAGCGTTGAATCTGTAAGTTTAAGAAGAAAAAGCGTAAGTCAGTTTAAATAAACTAAAGTTAACTACTAATTAAGATGTACTTAATGATTAATATAAGATTTTATGGTAACTGGATTTGATTTATTTAAAACTAGAGTTTTCAAACAAACTCCGGTAAATAGTCCTACTTTACTTATATAAAGTTGCGAGAAAGGTTGCGGGTACAAACTAGTATATAAAAATAACAACATATCTAACTGATGGTGAATTTGTTTAAAAATCCGTTGCGTTGTTTAGGAGGAGTTGCGGATATACAGACACACAAACGTGGAAAGCGACTCTTTTATACTATATAAAAAAATATTTTAGTTGTAACGGCCTTCTCACCCTTGGTGTTTGTCAGCAGAATAATGGACGATCCTGACGGTGCCATCGGGCTGGTGCAGGCTGTAATATCCCTTAACGACATCACCATCACGAGTCTCGTGTTGGGACTTCTCGTCGTGAGTGTGGGGGTCCTTCACTTGGTACTCGAACGAGTATTTGGGGTGAGCCTGAGGAGAAACAAATTGCACTGTGTTGCAAAGCAAATTAATTGTAGAGCAAATTCAATTACGATTTGTTGTTTAAAATCTTACATAGTAATCAACGTGGTGTTCCTCATGGTGTTCCTGGTGACCTGCGGAGTGTACGGCCTCATGGTGGTGCACTGGCTTTACTATTACATGATGGACTGGTACTACGACCTGGTGTGCGGGGGCGTGGTGGGATTCGTGGTGGGCTTCATGTCCATCGGTGTGCAGGACTATGCTCTGGGAGGAGAAGGCGTGACCGTGACCATCGTCATGATCGTGCTGTGGTCTGGCAGCGGCTACGGCGAGGACTGCAACTAATACGATGTACTGCAAAATAAAAATTTGTTTGTGTTTCTCGAGTCCACCAGACGAACTATAAATTCATAATAGTAGGTACGCACGCTTTTGTTCTAAACTTCTATGAAGAAATTGTAATGTCTTGTGGATTTGTGTATAATATTGTTATAATTAATTACAAAACAGGCACATAATAAATGAGAGATAGTTTGCGTAATTTTCAAAACAACTCTATCGACATATCTAAGGATTTAAAAAAGTTATTTCCAATCTAATAGATATCGTCAAGAAAGCAACTCGTTAATTTTGAATTAGCGTTTTTTCAGGTTAGGTAAGTTAACCTTGTGTTATGAATAAAATCCGAATATCCGCGCAGGAACTAAGAAAGAATATAATTTCCTGCGGCCGGGCGGCCTGTCATAAGAGGCGACAAAACAACCCACTGCCAGATGGTAGGGTATTTGCCCAACTTGATGGCTACCACCCCTGGTCTAGAGTATGCCGCCATAACAACCTTGAGTTGTGTTTCGGCATTAGTGACCAGATACCAGTCTTCCTTAACAGAGCAGCAGTGCATCTTTGCTGTTGCAAATGTCATAGGCAATGGTAAGCGCTTTCCATCAAGTGGGCCGTCTGCTTGTCTGCTGAACACCTGAAAAATATATATATATATATATATATATATATATATATATATATATATATATATATATATATATATATATATATATATATATATATATATATATATATATATATATAGATTTATGTGTGTGTGTATTTAAAATGGATACCTCTAGGGCTTAGTCCTACAATTAATATTCAGACTAGAATTGCAATTAGCAAGCTTAATTCCGAGAATTACCCATTAGAAAAAGGCTGTGGGTTGTTTTGTCACCTCTTACGACGGGCCGCCCGGCCGCAGGAAATTGTATTCTTTCTCCGTTCCTGCACGGATGAAAATTGGGCCAATGCTCGTACACCAATGGTTAAAGTAGTCTAAAATAAATTTTCGCTAATAATATTAATAAAAACAACCCAATACCTTCATGTTTAAATCTTAACTAATGAGTTAATTACACTCGGAATGTGAAATATAACTGATAACTTACTTAAGTGCGATTTGACTTTTTATACTGTCACCAAAGGGTATGTAAGCTTAATTGTCGCAAGAATGTTTAAACTTGTTAAAACCAAACCAGATTTTTGTGTATTATTAGTGGCACGAGGCTAATTTTCAATTTAAATTTTCTTCAACTTGATTGATTAATCTACTACATTAATTTTTAATTCTAAAGCAAATATATATATAAATAAAGAAAATATATATTTTCTCTTTTAATGTGACTTCACGTGGTTCGTGAACTTAGCTAAGTATTTATTCTTATAAAATGGTTTTAATATTCAAATAAATAGGTAAAAAGTGGAGCCCACCCCAGCTTCAAATCCAATTTATAACAATTCAAAAAGTTATTTTTTACTAAACAAAGACTCAGGTTTGTACATCTTTAGGAAGAGGGACCTTTACATCAACGATAGAGACCGGTCGGTCAACGTCCGGTTACCTGTTCAAAATATCCTTGGAAAAACAGAGTGGAGGCTGCCATGTATTAGCATCAGGCCAAAAATTAGCAAGAAAATGTTCAAATTTAAAAGTTAAGCAGCATCATTGAACTTTTAAGTTATAAACAATTTTTGTTTCTTCTAAAACGGCCTTAGGAGTTACAATAAATCTAAAATGTCATATCTTTTCACGCCGCTTCGCCTATGTAAGCTTCGACACCTTATTATATAAAGCAGAACCTATGCAATGTTGTGGAATTCAAGTATTTATCATAATATTGATCCTCCTTATCATAAGCACATATACCGAATTTAATGATAATCGATACTTTCCAACGGCTTTGAAAAACTAAAGGACAAATTCAAACCACTATTACGTGTACTCATTACTGTAAATAAATATAAGCCAAAGATATTTTTGTTCTACACCGAAGAGCTATCATAAAATAACTCTGTGATGATTACGATTGAAGTAAAATTGCAAGAAAACGCTAAGAATGTTTTTATAATAAGTACCTAAATAGTGTTTAAATATGAATGATATAATAAAAACAACAAACAATGTTACATCAATAAAAATTTATTGCTATTGGTATTAAAGAAAAAATATCGAGATAGTTTCTTGGAAAACATAATTGTATCCTAATAGTGATGATGATGAAGGGTAATATGGTGAGTGCTGTATTTCACATCAATATGGAATCTGAAAATAAATAAATATTATTATTATTGTATGTCATTGAAGACCATGGGCCATGAAAATGGCCCGGACATTTGGTGGGCTTGCGTGGAGCCATGGGAAGGCCAACACGTTGAGGCCCCTTGACAAATTTAATGTAAATGTGGCGTGACACTGACCGGCGATTATCCCTGTCTACACCATATAATAATGCACCCAAGGACAAGCCCCGGCCAGTGTAGGACTATTATGGAAAATGAGAACAAAAAGTATCGGGCTATTGGGGTGAACTGCTAGTGGTACTAGGGGTCTGGTAATATGGGGACTATGGCATCTGCCCATCGCAATGTTCGGGGAACATGGAAAAATGGGCAGACGGTGGCATGGGCGGACGCCACTTATTATTATATTATTATAATTAGTCAGCTGATTTAATTAATCTTTTAATATTTAATCATTGTTTTTGCAGAAAAATATCAAAACTTACCCGCTGTGATCCGATGATCCACGGCATCGCACCGCACGGCGATCCGTGGTAATCAACATGCCTGAGGGAGCCATCGTGCTGGTACAGCACATAATAGCCCTTCACCACGTCGCTTGTCAGGAGCCTTAAGAACAGACGAACTTGCATGACAAGATCTATGAATGTCAGAGAAGCAACTGAGGTGTGTAAGAATAAGCCTGAATGGCGCTCTGTTGTTCGTGCCTACCCCGCAAGGGAACTGTCGTGAAGTTATGTATGTATGTACCACGTCGCGATACTCGTGTTGGTTTTTGATATCATTTGTGTAGTGATCTTCTACCTTATACTCGAAGACAAACATACTTGTGATGGGTCTGTGTGTGAATATTATCGATTTGTAATGTCATCGAAAAATAGCGTGTTATAAAGATTAGAGCCCGTTACTACGTTGCAAATAATTTAAATTTAAGTTTTCTTCATTAACATTGTTATTTATTGAATACTCTTTCTTGCGATGTAATGTAATAAAAATAATTAATCAAAAAAGGTAAACTAAACTAATGAGTCAAATATCAAAAATTGACGGCACATTTATTCTGGTCTGAGAACTTCGGCCCTAGATTTTTTTATTATTAGCTATTACACAAGCGTGTTTGTCATCTGATTTATTAAAAAATAGCTCTAAAAACCGTTTCAACGAAGTATTTTTTGTGTTTAACAGTCGGGAAAACCTATGACAATGTGTCTTATAATTAGGCAGATCTAGCTGAAAATATTTACATAATAATTATGATGACGGATTTCGCCATGGCCGTGGTGTTAGACGGATTCATGGTGTCCGTCGTGCTTGTAGATGTGCTGGGATGAGAACGCTTCATGGGCGGGTACAACGCCTAATAATGCGACGGGACACAAAACTTGATTCATAAAGTCATATTTACTATGAAATTTCATTACACGTATTTCTGTTGGGTTTGAGTTTCCCCATTTTTTAGTAAAACGGACATCACGCTCCGCCAAAGCAGATTGGCGGGGTTTATACGTCGGTTACTCGATGTAAAGATTTTAATATGGTTTTTCATCGCTGTCGGCACGTGATAGTTTTAAAAATATGCATTTTGGGTCAGAAAATTATCTAAATGTTAAATGCTTCCCAACGACGATTCGAACCCACGTTGTTTTAAATACGATTTTGAGATGTGAGTACGTTAGCCACTGCTACCACAGGAATTTCAGTGACATATTAACGAACAAACTTGATAAATACGTTGCAAATATTTACCGATTTTATTAAAGGACTAACAGTGCCCGCAACTTTGTGCGCGTGGAATTTTTTTCGCGGAACCTTTAAAAAGTTTTAGAAAAGTAGCCTAAGTAGTAACTTATACTACCTTAACTAATACCTAAGTATAACAGATAGCTGATACTATAAGGTACTCCTTATAGTATCAGCTATCTGCCAGTGAAAGCCCCGTCAAAATCGGTCCAGCCGTTTCAGAGATTGGCCGGAACATACAGACGAACAGGAAGATAAAAAATCTAAAAATTGCATTTTCGGAATCTCCTACTCCGAATTATCCCCTCTGAGATACACACACACACACACACACACACACACACACACACACACACACACACACACACACACACACACACACACACACACACACACACACACACACACACACACGCACACGCACACACACACAAACACACACACATTTGCAAAGTTTACGCGTGTTAAATAGAATTGAAGATATTTCACATGGTTTTTTTGCAATGATTTATATTTTTACGTAGTTATTTAATTCTTGTATATTTATTATCTTATTATTGTCATATTTATAATAAATTGTATAATTAGCAATCATAGAAAATAAACCACTTTTGCATAGAATTTATCGACTAATGGCCTGTTCCTATCTATCTATATCTTACCACCCGTTCATTTGCCTTACTATCAGTTTAGATGTGACATAATTTCCACTAAAGTAATGAGAAAATTCAACCGATGGTAATGCAAGCGAATGATAAGTAAGAAAGAAAGAAAGAAAGAAAGAAAATAAAGAAAGTAAGAAAGAAAAGAAAAGAAAGAAAATAATGTTTATTTAGAGTTATTTAAAATGCAAGTTATACAGAACGAGATTAACAACAGCCAAAGGTTACCTCTAAACCTGCCCAACTCAACAAATGCTAGTTGATGTCAATCAATACTGGTCTTAGTAATATATATCAACCGGCCATTAATAATAATATATACATATTTAAAAAGGTTTGATTCATTTTAATTGAAAATTATGAATGATACTATATGTATGCATATATATTTGGTAATTTACCAAAAACTGCTAATGTTTATCCTATTGTAAAAGTTTTTTTTTCACAAGTTTTACGAATTTATGAATGGATGAAATTCCATTTAATGAGGTTTATTTCGTAAGCCATTTATCAATGTAAAACATGCATATATATTTCGTTTCTTCTTTAAAAATTCTAGAAATTATTTAACAGATTTTTAAAAATAATAATAAATATGAGTATTGTAAACATTTTTTTAATTATCGAATAATAAAGTAACAATCATAATAAAACATGTCTTATAAAAACTATAGTGTATTTGGAGATCAATGGTGGTGATGGTGGTGTTCAGGGACGATGTGTTTTGCGTGACCTTCGTATTTCACGTCAGCTTTGAATCTGTAAATGAAGACGAGATCATTAAAAAGCAAACACATAGTCAAAGTTAAAATATTAGATTCAATCGCTCTAACTAATGCGTTCATTAGGTTTGTTGATTTCAATTCGTGCTAATACATATGTAATAGATTTTGCTTAAGCCGTGATATTAGTGATTAGTGCGCTCGCGTTCTAAACTCAAAAGGCCGCGGGTTCGAACCCTAATCGGAAAATATCCACCACTTTCGCAGTTTTGTGACCTAATGTGTATACCGTTCTAATTACCACGTGCTTATGGTGAAGGTAAATGTCATGTAATCTGCGCCTTGAGATAACCGATGTGTCAAACCCGCCAATCCACCTTTGACAAGCGTGACGGATATACTGTCCCGTCCTTTCTAAAAATAGGAGGCCTAAGTCCAACAGTGGGACGTTTATGGGTTGTTATTATTATTATTATAGACATCGCTTACCCGTTGTGTTTGTCAGCGGTGTAATGGACGCTCCTGACAGTGCCGTCGGGCTGGTGGAGGCTGTAGTACCCCTTGACAACATCACCGTCACGGGTCTCGTGCTGGGACTTCATATCGTGGGTGTGGGGATCCTGCACTTGGTACTCGAATGAGTATTTGGGGTGAGCCTGAAAAAATACGAATTACTTTGTGATATGTACTGTGATGCGAGCTATGGTGGGATAGAATTAAAAATGAGGATATCTATAAGAGATCCAAAGTAACCGACATAGATTACAAAACTAGCAAGTTGAAGTGGCAGTCGGCCTGTCATGTCTTTCACAAGACCGATAGCCGAAGGAGCAGACGTATCCTGGAGTCGAGACCGCGTCTCGGTAAATGTAATGTCGGACGCGCTCCAGCCCGAAGGACTGACGACCTGTTTACCGATAGGCACTAGATGAGGAAGGCGGAAGACTGGGATGATTGGCGCTGACTTGGGAAGGCCTACGTCCAGCAGTGGACTGTGATTGATTGACGACGAAGGATGTACTATGAAGAAAGTATAATTATAATTTAAAGCCTAAAGTTTTACATAGTAATCAACGTGGTGTTCCTCGTGATGTCCATGATGACTTGCAGAGTATACAGCCTCATGGTGATGCACTGGCTTCACTACTACGTGATGGACTGGCACTACGACGTGGTGTGCGGGAGCGTGGTGGGATTCATGGTGGGCTTCATGTCCGTCGGTGTGCAGAACAATGCTCTGGGATGAGAAAGCGTGACCGTGACCATCTTCGTGACCATACTGTGGTCTGGCACTGGCTATGGCAAGAACTGCAGCGAATACGAAACACTGAAAGCCAAATTTAACGTACAAAATAAATTTTACGATAAATGTGTTCTTAGGATAAGTACTATCATATTACTCTACTGACGATTTAATATAATACTGAACATAATTATTGTAAATAATGTAATGACGTTTAATCTAATCCACTCTTCCGATGATCAGAAGGCTACCTCGGACAACGGATTAGTATGACGATTCAGAGAGGCAACGCAGGAATCCTTTGGGCACCTTAACCATAGATGACAATGGCCTATGTTCAATCTAATTAAAGTCTTATAGGATGATCTATAGATATATAGAACATAAGCAATATTATTGATTTAGCTTTAGTTATGGTTACGTTTTCTTATTTGTATATCGTGTTAAGTTTTAATTGTTAAAATGTATATAAATAAAATTGATATTTATAATTTCAAAAACTACAAAAAGTGAGACTGAACACTCGAAATTCCAACTATTCTATAACCATAGATATTTATGGAATTTAATTTCACTTGGACACCAAAGCTTTTTTCAAGGAAAAATAATTAATTTAGTAGTAGATTTAAACAAAAAAAAATTAAGACCTTCATATTGGAGGAGAGAGCTTATAATAATATAGCTTGAAATATCAATTGTAACTGTTAATTAATTTTTCTGCGATTAAAGTTTTTATACCATGATCGAAGGGTATTTGAGTTCCATTGCTGCAATAATACGTAAACTTGTTTAAACAAAACCAGATTATTGCATATAATATGTGTTTTACGGGTGGCACGCGGCAACTTTTTATTTAATTGCATTAATGTTTCTTGAACTTGAAATATCAACCTGTTTTATCTTTTGTTAAACATACTCTTTTGTCATAAAATATATCTATACATTGCATAAGGTAGCTGCAGTACTATAAAAGTTGGAAATTAAGTGTAATCTACAAAACAGTTTACTGAATATGAGATTCGATATCATTAAAGTCTATATGAAATAGAAAAGAGCGTAGAAAGCTAATATGTATAAATAAAAATTTGCCCTCCCCCCACCGTTATTTAGAGACATGAAAATTAAATAAAAACAAGTAGAAAATTCTGAAAAAGCTATATAGTTGACGTTCATCATCTTTAACCTTGCAATGTGCGTGGATTGCCACCTATTTTGCCGATATGTTTATACATACATACATACATAACTTCACGCCAGTTCCCTTGCGGGGTAGGCACGAACAACAGAGCGCCATTTAGGCCCATTCTTACACACCTCACTTGCTTCTTTGACATTCATAACTCTTGTCATGTTATGTTTATAATTATATCAAATATTCTATTGTAGTTTATATTTTCCAAAAGGCGGTTCCTATATATTATTAACCGTTAATTTGCCTTACTAGTGGTTAAAATTTGACATAAGTTCCATGCAAGTAATATGTTATAGCAAGGTATAGTAACCGGTCTTAAATGATTTTTTCATATCTCATATTTTAATATGCATAGTTATTTGCAGTGGCGGAGCTTGCCTTAGACGGGCCCTGTATCAAAATTTATTGGGGGGCCCAAAGGAAGGGTAAAGTTTGTTTGTTTATAAAAGAAACAAAAAAATCTCGAACAGAATAATTATATATGGGATGGGCCGCTCTGCGAACTTACGCGGGATAATCTTCTACAAACGTGTACCAGTTCAAGAGAGCGCGCCCGCCTCTTAGCCGTCGCTAATTGGGAGTCTGGACAGTGGTGACAAGCACACCCATCATTTTGTAATAATACACTTCTGGACAACACTACATTCCGATTAGCCGCGAGTTTACGCCTGGGGGCACCATGTTGCGTACCACATCACTGTCAATGTGGAGTTATGGTAGACCGATTTGGACACCACGCTCCCCGTTGGAAGTGATCTGCCACATAATGTATTTTAGTTTCAATGTCTTTGGTTTTATTTTTTTTACTAAATCTGTATGATGTTTAAATTTAATTTTAAATTTTTAACTAAATTCCATTATATATTGATTATAAGTTATTACTTAATGCTCTTAGAAGCTAAGTTAGACAAACAATTCAAATCAAAGATACACTTTTCTCGCCTTTTTTTCGGCAAAATCATCCATAGCTGAAACACAAATTTTTTAGGTATTACTATTGATGGACAATTGAATTGGAAAACACATATTGACCAACTGTGTAAAAAAACAAGCAATTCGATATATGCTTTGTATAGGCTAGCTAGAGAAGTCAATACGGAAGTTATACTTAGTGCTTACCATGGGTTAGTGTCATCAGTGCTCCGCTATGGCATAATCTTTTGGGGAAACTCCACAAATAAAGACATTGCTTTTAAAGCGCAAAAAAGATGTATCAGGGCAATGTTTAATTTAAAAACAACAGACAACTGTTTGCCATATTTTAAAAAAACATAAAACACTGACTACCCTCTCTGTATATTCTTGAAATAGCACTGTTTGTAAAAGCGAACCCGCGACATGGCAAGTCGCAATAGACGCGACAATAACGCCATATATGCCTGCCAGTATATAATACATACTTTGAGATACTCTATTATTCTAATATTTTATTTTTCACATTTTTGACATTGTATTTATATAGAATAACTTTGCACTTGACATGTTATCTATGATTACTGTATAATTCTAAAAAAAAAAGTACAATTAATATCTGTGGATTGAGTGGATACACTGTTCTTATTAATTAGTTGATTTTCAACTTAATTACTATTTAATTTTGCATGCCTGAAAGGGCGTGAAACATAAAATAATATATTATCATCTAATATTTTTACTACCCATGTTTTTAAGCAAATAAATGATTTGATTTGATTTGAAAATGACTTAAGTTTTTCTAGATTTTCTGCCTTTATAGACAATAATGACAAGTCTGATAGCCGTTCCTGTTGGCGCATCAGTTATTTTCAAAAATATTAATCTATAAAAGATGGTGGATACAATTTTAGGAATTTTTGCTTACATATTTTCGGTGCCCCTGTAGCTTGGGGGCCCCGTATCATTGATACGACTGATACGGCGATAGCTACGCCCCTGGTTTTTGATATCTTGAACTCTAGTATCGTAAATAAATAGTTTTACTGTTAGTGCCCAATTGAGTTTTGTGTTTCTTACTATAAAATTATCTAGCCGATAAATATCATCTAAACATGTCATTTACAAAGACCTTAGAGATTTAAATAAGAAAGCTATTTGATACTAGATCTTAACTGTTTACAAATGAATCGATAAAAGTTATTAAGCGAATCAAAAAACAAAGCTATGTTTCTTATAAAAATACTTTCTTATATATCATTAGAAAAAAATAACACAGATTTACAGTAATTGAAGTGTAAAGATTTATTTTATAAAATACATATAATATTTTCTTAAGTTTTCGCGACTTGTATACATAATAAAACTACGTTTTAACGGTTTTAAGCGCAGTAATTTTATTTAACACCGAATACCGAAGTAAGAAAGAGAGTTGGTCTGAAAGAGAGTGTTGGGGTGAAGGTAAGGAAAGGAATGCTCCGGTGGTTCGGGCATGTGGAAAGAATGCATGATGAAAGAATGAATAAACAGATATACAATGCAAAAGTGGATGGATGCAGAAGTCGTGGAAGGCCACGACACACCTTCCATGATCAAATTGATCGTGTACTAGCAGAAGGTGATGTCAGGAGCCTTAAGAACAGACGAGCGTGCATGACAAGAGTTATGAATGTCAAAGAAGCAAGTGAGGTATGTAAGAATAAGCCTAAATGGCGCTCTGTTGTTCGTGCCTACCCCGCAAGGGAACTGGCGTGAAGTTATGTATGTATGTATGTATGTATAATTTTATTTGATTTTGGTTTTTCCGACGTTTCGGCCACTTTTCAAAAGTGGCCGTGATCAAAATCAAGTAGAATTACCGCGCTTAAAACCGTTAAAACGTAGTTTTATTATTATATTTTATATAATGATTAAAATATGTATTTATTAAATACATATTTTAATCATGATGATGGTAGTGGGGCAAAATGTAACGGGTGCTGTATTTCACGTCAGTGTGGAATCTGGAACAAAGTTAACTTACCATGAGTGATAATATTAAATTAAAAATTAGTACATTAAAGATAACTTAACATAATTTATATACTACCTCCAATTACTCAAAAATTCAACGAGTCGTTTTGATAGATCTTTGTAGAAGCTCATGGCGTCGGGACCCCACGGTGAATAAATATGGGGTTGATTATATACAATGGATCCTACCTAACTACGATTTAAGCACACACCTTTCGTTATCGTATGTAATTTATTTCAAATTAAAATCAAATAAAATCAATTTATTGTCAAAGAATTACACACAAATAATGCTTACATAGGTTCCGCACTAAGACTAGCCTGTATCGCGGGACACCAAGTACGTGTGTAACTGACTTAACAATTTTTATCTCTAAAATTAAATTATTTTAAAAAATAGATGTTAACTTGTTTGTGTCGTGTGTGTGTGTGTGTGTGTGTGTGTGTGTGTGTGTGTGTGTGTGTGTGAGCGCGTGCACGTGCGTGCGTGTGTGCATGCGTGCGTGCGTGTGATTGTGTGTGCGTGTGTGTGTGTGTGTGTGTGTGCGCGCGCGCCTTATCATTATTAATCTCTTCATGTGTGTTTTGTTTTAATTTAACTTTTATACTTGAGAGTCAGGGTTGAAGCTGGATAAAGGCATCGGAAGACCGGGGTACGTGGTGTAAATTTAGACAAATGTCCAGAAATAAATATCAATTGACTAACAATAAAGATTAATGAGAGACTTGCCCGCTGTGGGCGTCGCCGTGGTAGTCGACATGCCTGAGGGATCCGTGGGCTGATTCAGCGCGTAGTAGCTCTTCACCACGTCCAATTCTTCAATTTCTTCTTCACCATATATAAATAATAGCTGACGAAGGTTTCCAGGCGTTATAGCTTCCCTTTCATTGTTTTATAACATTTGTGAAATTTTGAAATGTTTATACAGGTATATACATACATACATACATACATAACTTCACGCCAGTTCCCTTGCGGGGTAGGCACGAACAACAGAGCGCCATTTAGGCTTATTCTTACACACCTCACTTGCCTCTTTGACATTCATAACTCTTGTCATGCACACTCGTCTGTTCTTAAGGCTCCTGACATCACCTTCTGCTAGTACACGATCAATTTGATCATGGAAGGTGTGTCGTGGCCTTCCACGACTTCTGCATCCATCCACTTTTGCATTGTATATCTGTTTAGTCATGGTATATGACGTGATCAAATAACTCCAGTATATATTTATTTTAATTTAATCAGTCGTGGCGATTCAATGGTAAAGGTCCTCCTGGGTCTTGTTTAAAAAGCGAGGGTTTATATCCCGAGGGTATATATTATGTCTTTTGGTCTAATGGGCATATTACACTGAGAAACTTGACACTCAAATCAACTACAACATTTTTTGGAATCAAATAACTTATTATAACAATTTCATCGAAAAACTGGTTTTAATGTAGAACTTGATAAAACTTTAGATAATTTTGAGATTATCGATTTTATGATATTAGAAAAGTAAATACTGTAATACATTTTATTACGGCTCCATAGCAATTTTTGTTGCCTGGTTTTATAATTATGCCATAGTAATTTTTTCTTCAAAGTATCGTGCAGGAACGGAGAAAGAATACGATTTCCCGCGGCCGGGCAGCTTGTCGTAAGATGCGACAAAATAAACCAAAGCCAGATGATAGGGTATTTGCCCGACTGGATGGCTACCACCCGTGGCCTAAAGTAAATTCAAAAGTTTTTATTCATAATAAGTTCTACTGGAGAACAATTTTGTAGGTCATACATGTTAATCAAAATGTAACAAACAAAAAATATTCTTACTGTCGCAATAATCACATACTGCGACAAATCTCTATAGATTCCTTACATGTTATGCGAAATATAAACTATGTCTAGTATGCTATGCTAAAATATAACTAGTATGCCGCCATAACAACCTTGTGTTGTATTCCTGCATTAGTGGCCAGGTTCCAGACTCCCCTTAGAGAGCGGCAGCACATTGGCAGCACCTCTGGTGTTATAGATGTCCATAGGTGACGGTAACCGCTTTTCATTCATGTCAGCCTATCTGCTGAACTCGTGCATTAAAAAAAACTACAGGTTATCTCGGGATGAAATTTAATAGGAAGGTATAGTTTGTATAGATAGCGCTATCAAAGTTATATAGTGAAATTGCGAAAAAAAATAAAAGATTGGGATGGCCTCCGAACACGTAACCAAGGGTTGTTATTTTTTCGTACGCCGTAATATGGGCATTGTTACTCAGATCTTGAAAATACATAACGATGTTCGTTATTGATTTTGTTCATTATGTCAATAATTGGCGAGATATTAGCGACCAAACTTGTAAAAATTATACAGCCTCTAACTTTTATAGTTTACTTGAAAAATTCTAAAAATAATAACATGGTAGTAGAACTTTATAAAGAGTGTTATCAAAACTTGTCTTGTACAATATCGATAAAGTAGTATTTGAGATTGACGAAAACAGTTAACATTTGTCACATCTACGGAATTCTATGTCGTGCACGATTTGCCAAGCACTTATCAAATATTTAAATTTACATATTCCAAAATCCGTAGGCTATTTGAGGAATAACAATAAAAGATATCAATGCTACAGTAGATTTTATATTTTATTAGATTTTATAACAAAAACAACAAGTTTTATTAATAGCTATTGTATACTGGGAGGTTAATGATGATGGTGGTGCTCAGGGACGATATGTTTTGCGTGACCCTCGAATTTTACGTCAGCATTGAACCTGAAAATAAAGATATATTTAAAAATCAAACATAAATATGATAGGGTATATATTTAAAGTAGTAGTTTTAATGGTTATATGAGAACAGTAGACCCGCTTACCCGTTGTGTTTGTCAGCAGTGTAATGTACGATCCTGACGGCACCATCGGGCTGGTGCAGGCTGTAGAATCCTTTGACTACATCACCGTCGCGGGTCTCGTGCTGGGATTTCTCATCATGGGTGTGAGGATCCTTCACTTGGTACTCGAATGAGTATTTGGGATGAGCCTGCAGAGAAACAAAATGCTTTATACAAGACACTGTAAATAGAGTCCAATTATAATTTGAAGTTTTAAATCTTACATAGTAATCCACATGGTGTTCTTCATGGTGTCCCTGGTGACTTGCGGAGTGTACGGCCTCATGGTGATATAATGGTTTGACTGCTACATGATGAACTGGTACTACGACTTGGTGTGCGGGAGCGTGGTGGGATTCATGGTGGGCTTCATGTCCGTCGGTGTGCAAAATAATGCTCTGGGATGAGTAGGCATGGCCGTGACCGTGGTCATGACTATGCTGGGCGGCAGCTACGGCGAGAACGGCAGCTAATACGAAGTACTGTAAATGGATGCCAAACTTTTAAACTGAAATATGAGAGTCGTTGTGTCGTAGGTGCTGTCAAATACTGCCCATTAATAAAGTATTCATAATTAGGTATTACCAATAAATGTATTCCGTTCAAGACACACTGTTAACAGAGTAATTTATGCGCGAAGTCGTTGTTATGGACAAAAGCGGAAATGAGAATATTTCATTCAGAAATAACAAAATTAGGAAGCTAAAGAGGCAGTAGGACAGTCTCGTTTGTCATTATAGATACGTTGACCGACGGAATGGATCAGTTCTGGATTTGAAAGCGCTTCCCGGCAAATAATCTACGCAAGGTTGCTGGTGCAGATTGTATGAGGATGGCGGGGAACTAAGATACATGGCGTAAAATATGGAAAGCTACGTCCAGTAGGTTGTATTTTACGATTTTCTGACAACAATTCTTTATTTTACAAGCTCTGGGCAAACTTTGCTGAAAGAGAAGAGAATGGACAAATTTAAAAGATAGTTTTTAATGAGACATATTTAGAGGACCTGACCGTTAAGAATTTACAAAATGGATTAGCGGATTTCGCATAACATTAATTTTGTTGTGCAAATAAATACCTTTAAGATATTTTTATTTACCTCCACTAGTGATAATTGTAATAATATGCACATTAGGTCAGAAAATCTATGTATAAATGACGTGCATGTTTTTCACACAAATCTTGAACATTCGAATGATACGCCAATACGTTAGCAACTAAACTAACATGCGTCTACTCTAAAAAGTAATGAATTTAGTAGATAGTATAAGATAATTCATATTGTTTATAATTAAAATGATAAATTAATTTAGTACCTTCATATTTTAGTAAAGTATTAATAGTGATACTGCTTGATACCTTAAATATAACTGATAACTTATTTTTTACGATTCAACTTTATATACTGTCACCAAAGGGTATGTCAGTTCAATTGCCGCAACAATAATGCATAAACTTGTTAAAAACAAACCAGATTCTTGCATAAAATATTTGTATTACGGGTGACAAGTTGCGGCAACTTTTAATAACATAAACTTTCTTGAACTTGAAAAATTTACAGGTATATTGTTTCTTTACCGTACATTTTGGAAGTCATTTTAACTTCCAATACATATTAGGACACTGATAACGCTGTGGTGTATACAACCTAATTATTGACGCGAGTGAAATATTCTAGTAAATTCTTTTTTATAATTTAATCTGTATGTTTTGATTGTAATTTAATTTGTATATGAACATGTGTTACTAAAATAAATAAATTATTATTAAAGCCGCAGTAGCTTAGTAGTTAGCGTACTCGCGTCTTAAACACAAAGGGTGCCAGTTCGAATCCTGGCTACATGAAAGCATCCGCCACTTAAACAGTTTTCTGATCTGATATATACATATATTGATATAATTACCAAGTGCTAGGGGTAACCTGTAACATCGCGATATGTCAAATCCGCTAATCGGCCTTGGACAAGTGTGACGGGTATATTGTCCGTTTCTCTATAAATGGGAGCCCCAAGCCCAGCAGCGAGGCGTTTATGGGCTATCTTGTATGTCTCTAAGCCCATGGGCTATAAAAATGGATCGAACTTTTGAAGGGCTTGCGTGGGGCTATGTAAAGGCCAACACGCAGAGGTCCCTTGACAAATTTAATCTAAATGTGTTTAATCTAAATTCTTGTCTACACCATAATATTGTGTACATACTAGTGTTTATATTAAACATCTTGATCGATCGTTTTAGAAAGTCTCTTTTCTGTTTTCTAATAATTTGGGGTCGTTACAGTATATTCTTTACTAATATACTCCTTGTATTTAGGTATAGTATATCATTTATCGTATTATAAATCGTTATATCATCCTTCACAAAAATCCATTAATATTTTATAAGGCCTAACTTTACATTTAATTTTATATCTATTAATTTCTTATGTGACATTCTATTAGCACTCGTTTCCATGGCGTGTCATAACAAATGACTAAACCATAATACCGGCCTTGGGAATATTCGTGCATTATATAAGTTACTATCTGTACCCGGCAGACGTTGTCCTGCCCTTAGAAATTAAAATCTGGAACCCGATTGCAGCGACATTTACCGGGATCAATAGTTAATTTAAACCATTGTCGAATCCTCTTTAATAAAAAAAAACATCAAAATTGGTCCCACCGTTTAGGAAGACTAGCGGTGCCGCCTACCGGTAGATCTATAATCTTAACCATCCTGGGATCCACTTGAACACACACAAAAATAATTTCACCTAGATATTGGAGCCCGATTACAGCGCCATTTACCTGGTTCAAATTTGAATCTATATCATCCCGGGACCCACTTGAACACATACAAAAATAATTTCACCTGAATATTGCGACCCGATTACAGCAAAATTAATTATTTTACATGTATTTTATGAATAAAATAATTCCGACTGAAGCATCTGTTTTAAACGATATTCAGTTTTTTTACATTCTCTGACGATATTTGCAGTACGCATTCCGTCAATTCTATGTCAAAGGTCATAAGGTTACATTAAAAAAGTTTACATTGTCCAAAGCGCTAAGGTTAGATTAGAAATAATTTTATATGGTGGTTAAGTATTCTTAAATGTTCTAATTTTCGGCGCAATTTTCTTAATTTTTTCTTTCATAAGAACCTTCTCCTGACAATAACAAACACAACAAAAAAAGAATTAGCGAAATCCGTCCAGCCGTTCACGCGTGATGGCGTGACCAAGGGAAATAGGGATTCATTTTTATGTATAGTACCATTTCTTTTCAACCGACTTGAAAAAGGAGAAGGTCCTCAATTCACCTCTATATTTTCTTTTTATACTAATAAATGTTTTATTTTAGTTTCCTTTATCCAATTTATTAGTTTATCTGTTGCGTATTATTCATGAATAACTTTACGAAATATTAATTTGTTTGATTTATGCTCTGAAACTATGTAATTTATAAAGCTATTTTTATTTATAAAAGGTGGTATTACAAAGATCAAGCAGTGAGGCCCAAAATTTTTTTATCTTTGAAAAGACTATTTCTTGATCGAAGAATAACGAATATAAATTATAAGTAGTCTTGCTCTTAAAATTAAAGATGGTACCTACTTGAATAAATAAACATAATTTAATCTTACATAGATACATATATTTTTTATATTATATTATTAACATTCTTACACAGATTTTCAGTCTGTTTTGTTTATTTGATACATTTATGTTTTAATAGTGGTGATGATGGGGCACGATATGATGAGTGCTGTATTTTACATCGGCGTGGAATCTGAAAAGAATAAAAAATATGCGAATTTACAAGTGAACACACTATAAATAAGTGTACTAATATATAAGGATATATATTTATTGCAATTTTATAGTGTTTATAATTCAATTTATTTGTCACTGGAGCTCTTTTCCCAGCTTCGCTTACGTAAAATTCAAATCCCATATTCTGCGAAAAATTCTGAGATATAAAATATAATATGTCTAATTTATTCAATAATTCCGTTGACATTTAATGAACACAAAATGTTATAATAATCAATACATTCCTAAAGACAAATCTGCCTTAAATAACCGTGACGTATATATATATTGTCCATTTCACAAAAGAGGGAACATTAGACTCTAGAGAGGCTTTGGGATGACCACATCCGTCGCGGGAGCGATGACTGAGGCAGGATAATACGTGTCCGAAAATGGAGACAACAACTTGGTAATCGTAGTATTATACACAAGATATCTTGCGGTTTTTGACTAAGACTAGATGATGGAAGCGTAGGACCGCAATACATACTAGTTCAACGTCTAGCAGTGAACAGTGATTGGCTGACCATGATAAATGGCAGTAAATACTCAAGACTTACCCGCTGTGGTCATCGCCGTGGTAGTCGACGTGCCTGAGAGAGCCGTCGGGCTGGTGTAGGGCGTAGTGGCCCTTCACAACGTCACCGTCGCGGTGCTCATGCTGGCTCTTAATGTCACCGGTGTGCTGGTCCTCCACCTTGTATTCGAACTCAAATTTGGGATGGGTCTGTGTAACAAAAAAATCATTGTACCATCATATGATAGTTATGTATATTACGGTGATATTGTGGACTATTGGACTATTACAAAAAAGCACTTACATAGTAATCATAGTGGCCGTGATCGCTATGGCCATGGTGGTTGACGGGTTCGTGGTGTCCATCGTGCTTGTAGATGTGCTGTGATGAAAACGCTTCATGGGTGGATACAATGCCCAACAATGCGACAAGGCACAATACCTTAAATAAATATTCAAAGGTTTATGATTAAACGTTTCATGATTTAATAGTCTTAGAACGTATTTCATTTGATTTTGTATTTTGAATTAGTGAAAATTAAGTTCTACGTAGATCCGATATATGTTAATTTTCATTAACATAGAGACGAATCTTTCAAGTGGGCCTTTAGGGTCCTATCCTGAACTATAACGGAATAGCAAAATAGACTCAAAGGATTCTCGCGGCCGATTTTCGAAAAATCAATAATCCTTATCAGGAATCGAATCTGCTGATTTTGAAAAAAAAACACAAACTGTTTTATTATATCAAATCATAAATCATACTTGTAAGGATCAATTGTAAACTGTATATGTAGTAACTTGGAAATAAACGTAAAATCTAGTTCAAGAAGAATGTATGTTAGAAAAGTTTTCTTTTCTAAAAATAAGAATATATCAGCTTTTTAAAAAAATTAAAAAAAAGGCAACAATTTTAGTAAAAATAAAATGGTACCTTGCAGAACATTTTGAATTGTTTTAGTTAGATTATCAATTGTTGAATGATAAATTGTAAACGAACGTTATGACTTTTATATAATAGCTAACAAAGGTTTTCAAGGCGATATGTTTTCACTTTTAAATTATAGGCAGTTTAAACTGTTTATTAACATTTTAGTAATTGTGTAATTTCGCAAAAACTTCACAGTCATGCATGATATTACTAGGAGAAATAAAGTCATTATTTTTCTAAATCTACCTATACTTTATAAAAATGTTATATAATGTTTACATACAATTGAATCAATTTGGTTGAAAGGCAAACAAGAAGGACATGACGGTATTCAATGCTCTTAAACTATTTAATTTTAGGTTTATAAGATCACTTTCATCTAAATTGAAAGACAGAAATTGATTTGATTGAAATGAACCGTCTAAGATTAGTTTGATTGTGAATTGCTTTTTTAAAAATTATTATAAGTCTGTCAGTCTGCTAGAAGGTTTGTCGTGAAACGGCTCCGACAAGCGCCAACAGATTTAAATAAAAATTTCATGTGCTATTTTGCCTTATGATACTTTTATATCTTACAAGGTTCATAATATATGAATTAAAATACAAATTCCCAACCAACCTAGGGGAATAAAAATAAATTGAATACTTAATGGATATAATCTATATGTTTATAATATTGTAAAACTAGAAATGCCATGTGTGTACAATGAAGCTATTAATATATATATATACATACGTTTGGACCGTGGGCTGCTCTACTAAAATTTATCAAAACGACTCATTGACTCTTCAGGTGATCAGGGGGCTGCTGCTTACCTCGGGCAACGGATCAGTATGGCGATTCAGCGAGGGAACGTAGCCAGCCTTCTGGGCACCTTACCCATAGAAGACGGTGGGCTCAGTATTCTACTTATAGTCTTGATGGACTATGGGTAGAATACAATACAAATAAGTTAAGTTTTCTTTTATTGTATTTGATTTTAATTATTAAATATGTTACGGCCTTACTTATATATATATATAGCTGGATTAAAAAAACGAGATATGAGATACTTTTTTGTCCTGGGAATCCCTCGGGAATTTTCCCGGGAGTAGATTGTAGTTATTCAAAGTGCATGAAAATTAGCTTATTTCGACACAGTTTTAATTAAAACGATAACTTACATTCTTTTTCAAATGCTTCGGTACTTTGTTTCTCGGGAATTTCAAGTCAAGCGTGGATGAAGTTGCAGATATATCCTATTATAATATAAAATAACCTATCTAAAAAAGATTGCTGAAAAGCATTAATTCTGCTTCCCTTGACATTTGTATTACATACTTATATACTATGTATAACTTATTTTTTATGTATGTGGTGAATTATGAAATACTTTTTATCTATAAATCTGTACTTTGTTTCATATGAAAAATTAAAAAATATCTTTTTCTAGTTATTCCTATTATCAGTGTAATCTATGGTCGAAAAAATAACTTATTGGAAAAATCATTTGTTACAAGAACCGTGGTTTGTTATTACTTAAAGTTTTTTGTTCCTTTTATGACAGAATTTTATTTTCATTATTGATTATATTGATATGTGAAAATTTCAGTTCATTAGAATTGTTATTGAATTTGAAGGTTATGTAAGAATAAAATACTCTAGTAAAGCTTAAGGTATATATTTGAATGTTTTGCACAGTTTTTATACATATAAAAAATCTTATTATAACTATAGTTTAATAGGAGATCAATGGTGATGGTGGTGTTCAGGGACAATGTGCTTTGCATGACCCTCGTATTTCACGTCAGCGTTGAATCTGTGAAACAAAAGGAAAGTATTAAAGATGACGATAATTATGAAATAATAAATTTCAACAAAGGTAAATAATAAAACGCAGAAGAGTGTTACGCAGTTATTCTACTGGTGACTATATTATAGCGGCTATAAATTTTGGTGGACATAATATGGCTGGAGTATTCAATTTTTATTAAAATACTACACGCATTCTCACCCGTTGTGTTTGTCAGCGGTGTAATGGACGATCCTGATAGTGCCATCAGGCTGATGGAGGCTGTAGTATCCCTTGACGACATCACCGTCCCGGGTCTCGTGCTGAGATTTCATGTCTTGAGTATGGGGATCCTTCACTTCGTACTCGAACGAGTATTTGGGGTGGGCCTGAACACAAACAAATTGCATCATACAGGATGTTATAAAGTGCGTTCAATTACAATTTGAAATCTAAAATCTTACATAGTAATCAACATGGTGTTCTTCATGGTGTCCCTGGTGACTTGCGGAGTGTCCGGCCTCGTGATGGTACACTGGTTTGACTGCTACATGATGGACTGGTACTACGATTTCGTGTGCAGGGGCGTGGTGGGATTCGTGGTGGGCATCATGTCTGTCAGTGTGCAGAACAATGCTCTGGGATGAGAAGGCATGGCCGTGACCGTGGTCATGGCCATGCTGGGCGGCAGCTACAGCGAGAACGGCAGCTAATACGAAGTACTGTAAAGTAAAAATGTGTCCAGAATTTGATACCTTAGCAGATAATGAACTCGCTTGTCCTTTTTTTTAATTATGTGGATTGCAGTTCTGTACACAGATAGCATACAATGTTTAAAAAAGACTCTGACGTAACTTAATTGTTAGAACGACAACGTTTTAATGCCGCTAAGAATACGGGTCTGCTAAGTCTGCCATTTTTTTAAAGGGTGGAAAGTATACCTTCCCCTAAGATTACGTTAAAAGTTAACTGAATTATATACTCGTTACAGAATATTAAATCGTAACAAATTATATAACAAGAATGTAAATAAAAACGTCTTTTTGATTTTTTCTAATTTCGTTAAAGATAAATGTATACGCATTGTCCCACGTCGAGGGATATCGAATATTACGTTAAGTATGAAAATAGGAAAATGGGTTCCGGCCTTTAAAGAACCTTGATACCCAACCGGTATTTAACACTGGGAAGATAGTCATTTGAAACCCAAATTACCTTCATTTTTCGTTGGGATAATTAAATTATTACTGTCGGAAGGTGAAACTTAACTGATATTATGTTTTTATGCAACCGGACTTTTTATAGTAGTACGAAGAGGTACATAATTTCAATTGCCGCAAGACTATTTCAACTTGTTAAAACAAAACCAGATTCTTGCACATGTAGGTGGCTTGCTGCTACTTTTCAACGGCATTACTTTTCTTACCCTTGAGTGACGAATTGCATCCATGGAAACAAGGATAATATTGGAAATAATACCTAACTGGTATGAAATGATAAGATTTCCAACTAATGTTTATTCAAATGTTTTTATAATACATACGAATGTTCTCCCTTTAGTGTATTTCTGAACATTTGTCGCTACTCCGGTAGGTACTCTTTATCTGACTACTTAAAGATTAAATTTTATACATTTTTTTTAATACAGCACAAGCTATAAAATATAATTTTTTATTAATTACTTTTGAATAATTACAATAACAATGCATATAAATCTTTGATTGTTCGACAGTAAACTTAGTAAAATTTTAAGTTATATTTATAATTCAAAACACTTAGAAGTAATGTTGAATTATGATAATCAAAGAGGTAATTAATGTAGACATGAAAAGTTAAGTATGATAAAAATCACATTACAGTCGAATGTTATACATGTAGAATATACTATTTGGTATTGCCTGTATTGTATTATAATGCATTTATATCTATATCAAAATATAGCTAAAAATGATTAGCCACCTCTTAGTGTAATTTATTCGTAAATTTAAAAGGTGTAGGATTATTAATGATTTAAAACAATAATTTAACTAAAGCAATATAGAGGATATTGTTTTGGCCAATTATTCAAACGCTTTGCAAGATATAAAACTCGCTTGGCTATTTTTTAGCTTCTTGATTTTTTCCAAATAATATCGTCGTCAAATGTTTGAGGGTGTGTAGGTATTTATGTAATAA
Source organism: Dendrolimus kikuchii (assembly GCA_019925095.2). Taxonomy (NCBI): domain Eukaryota; kingdom Metazoa; phylum Arthropoda; class Insecta; order Lepidoptera; family Lasiocampidae; genus Dendrolimus; species Dendrolimus kikuchii. Next base: position 9,523,303 of record CM034393.1, on the reverse strand, counting down.
TAATAATAATAATATATTTATGTAATTCTGTGTTTCGATACTTATATATTATATATAAACTGTTTTTTGAAAGATTTGGCAGAAGTGAAGTTTGCATGCACTTTTGATAACAGATATAAAAATAGTTTATTCATCATGTTAAAGTCAACATTTTCTCTGAAATATTTTACCTATAGATTCTAAGATAAAACAGGTGAAACCGCGTAGCAAGTTCAAATTAATAAAAAGAAAACAAATTATTTGAAATAAATTTATTTTTAATAAATGTGATTTATTTACAATACAAATTAAACATTTCGCTATCAAATATTTACATGTTGTTCATCATGCTTTCACATGATGTCTAATAATGATAGTGATGGGGTACGATGTGGTGAGTGCTGTATTTCACGTCAGCGTGGAATCTGAAAATGAAATAATATTTTTTTTATATAATAATTAAATAGTAATTCTAAAACAATTATGCAAATTTAAACTAACTAAACCTTATTTTATTTAACTCAGTTTCATACTATAAGTTGAATATTAATCGCAGGTCTTTTATTGATCTAAGGGCGCTTTAAATAGTCAACGTCACATCATCGAATCGCCATACTCACGCCTTAAATTCTTGAAATCAAATATTTACTTAGATCACCTAAGATAACTATTTTGCTTTTATATATTGTAGTTATATTCAAAAGGCTTACCCGCTGTGGTCATCACCGTGGTAGTCGACATGCCTGAGGGAGCCATCGGGCTGGTGCAGCGCGTAGTAGCCCTTCACCACGTCACCATCGCGGTGCTCGTGCTGGCTCTTGATGTCACCAGTGTGATGATCCTCCACTTTGTAGTCGAACTCATATTTGGGGTAGGTCTGTATTAAACAATTACAACGTTATCAATATTTTGAGTAAAGTAGTAAAAAACATATGTTACAGAAAGTATTCTAATTTAAACGCACATAGTAATCGTGGTTTCCATCATCTCCGTACCCTTGACCATGGTGGTGAATAGGCTGGTGATGACCATCATATTTGTAGATATGTTGAGATGAGAACGCTTCGTGGCCAGATACAGCGCTCAATACGCCAACAATGCACAGAACCTGCAATCATAATTTAATAATACAGATAAAGACGAGTCCAGTCTTCATGAAAAAAAAAGAAAATACTCAAGTCGTTAAACCCCGACGTCAAGTATCTCGGATGACGAAAATAGTTTCTAGACTTTGTATATCTCGAGTACACAATACATAGCATCTGATGTGCTAGTCAAAGACAAATTTTGAATTGAGCACCGAAATAATCTAGGTGTAAGTGACACGTGCAGGAATGGAGAAATAATACAATTTCCTGCGGCTGGGCGGCCTGTCGTAAGAGGCGATAAAACAATCTACAGCCAGATGGTAAGGTGTTTCCCCCAGGGATGGTAGCCATCCCGCCTGGATGGCTACCATCCCTGGTCTAGAACATGTCACCATAACAATTATGAGTTATGTTCCGGCATTAGTGGCCAGGTTCCAGCTTCCCATTAGAGAGCGGCAGCACATTGGTACCACCTTTGGTGCTACAAATGTCCATAGGCGACGGTAACCGCTTTCCATCAGGTGGGTCGTCTGCCTGTTTGCTAAACTCATGCAATTAAAAAAAAGAAAAAGTGCAACTGTTATTAGACACTCGTATCGTTATTTATCTTAAAGTTATTATTACTTTTTTAGCTATTCAGATGACAAAAAATAAAACAGAAAACGATATGATAGTATAGTGCAGCTTTATCGCTGGGGAGCTGTGTCTTCTAGACAACTATAGCTGTCAAATTAAGTAATTTATATAATTTAACGTAACTCTAAAATAGCATATACTTTAAATCTAAATATCTTAAATAAGCATTAATAATCAGGTTTCCTACATTCCTTAGAGTTATTTTATAATATTTAGAGTCAGTGTTTCTCAATAAAGAGACAAAAAATTTGATTCGCCTAATATTGTCATATGAATTACTTTCAATAAAATACCTTAGTGAACATTTTCAAAAGTTTTCTTACTGGTACTTCGTAGTACTAATATCAATAGTTGAGTGATACATGTTAATCAAATGCTACGACTTTTATATTATTGTTAACTTGGTAGACCAAGGTTTTGATTTGAGATTAATTACAGAAAAAATTGGTTTATTGACTTTGTTACACTTTTACGACCTTATTTCGTAAAAGTTTATGTTTGCACTTGACATTGCATGTTTATTTGTTTTGAACAATAAATGTAATTTAGATTGTAATTAAGTGATACGAATCATTTTATGGATGGCTGTAATGATGTGGACATAATTACGTAATCGACACTTTTATATAATAATAGCCCATAAACGTCCCACTGCTGGGCTCGGGCCTCCCACTATAGGGGAACGGACAGTATACCCGCCACCCTTATCCAAGGCGGCTTGGCAGGTTTGACACATCGGTTATCTCGATGTGCAGGTTTCATCACGATGTTTTTCTTCACCGCTGTTAGCACGTGGTAATTGTAACATTAGGTCAGAAAACTGCCTAAGTGGTGCATGCATTCCGGCCAGGATCGAACCCGTGCCCTTTGAGTTTGGGACGCGTTCGCTAGCCATTACGCTACCACGATTTCTTACCACGACACTTGCCCTTATGGGTTTGTAATCAAACATAATAATCAGTTTTCTAGTTTAACGATATTGATACAATTACCAACACTTAGTAGGTAATCGTATCACTTAGTGAAAATAGGTAATATAAACACCTTGAGAAAACTGGTACATCGAACTTACTGTAATGTTAAACCCGTTAATTAACATCAAACAAGCGTAGCCTTATAATAATCATGATTGTCGATCATCTTTAAATGGGGAAATGTGCCCAATAACGTTGTACACACATAATAAGAATCGAAGATCTCAAGTAGCGGCTTTTGGAGAATCGCTTAGTGAAATTAACATATAATTGTAGTACGTGTAAGATAGCACAAAGTTCCACTTTATTTTGATACTTGTCATGGTCGTAATACGAATCAGCGAAACTGGCCGCTTTAGGCCCCCTGGTAAATGAGTCTATTTATAATGTAAATAAAGTCTCTTTGTAGATGCCAAGTAAGTATCATAAATCATCATAATACATAATTATGTAATATCTACATTTCTATTATAATTTTATTTAAGTTTAAATTAATTTAGATTATGTATATAATTGCTTTTAAGACATATTCTTTGATTAATTCCTCTTAAGGAAACAGGAGCCTTAGCTCCTGTTGCCGGAAAAGGTGTAAAGTGGGGTATAAACGACACAAGTTTTGTTGTTATTTACTGATCAATAATATACAATAAGAATATCATACATCTTCGCGATATGAGACGTAACGTGATTTTTCCGTAAGTTTTCTACAATTATTTTAAATTGAGATAAAAAATCACCAAATCATTTCCAAATTATTAACATAAAACCATTTCACTCCTTTAACTTTTATCAAAGCAAGACATCTACCTACATCTTTATAAAAGAACATTAATAATTTGGTTATATTCTTTTTTTAAATACTACTTTATTTTACTCACAATAAAATAATAATGCATCTGTAAAGTGACCGCGTCTATGGAATCCCGGTTATCAGTACGGAAAAATCCTCAAGGATGTTGACGTTGCTATAAGCCTTAAATTGTAGGACTTTGACTGGCGCTAAACTACGAAGTTCTTGCCGCAGTGGAAAATGACACCTTTTATTAAAGAAGTCGAGACTTTCCACACGGACATACCATTCTTGCTTAAAAATATTGAATGTTCTATTTAAAAAAAACATCAGGGTGGTAGAGAGCTTAAATTACACTTACAATAAAAATTCATTTGAATGAGATAAACAAAGTGGGTTTTGAAATATAGGGTTTAAAATCTATGCTTTTTAGGACTCTGTAGCCAAATAATTACAACATATGACGGTATTAACTTCCGCAAAACGTATAATACGCATGAAGTTAATATACACTTATCTAATTTATTTATTTCGTAATTCTTAATAGAAAAAAACATGTTTATGACGGAATCTCAAGGATTATAAATTGTCTGAAAATTTTCTCCAGGTAAAAAATAGATAAATAAATGAGGTGCATCTTAAATTTAACCACTAAAGATATACCTATCACAATTTATAATTCAAATATAACGACATTTTTATAATCTATACTAATATTATAAAGAGGTAAAGTTTGTGAGTTTGTGACGTTGTAGGGGATAATCTCTGGATCTACTAAACCGATTTTAAAAATTATTTTACTGTTGGAAAGCTACGTTAACAGAAAGTGTTATAGGCCATATAACATGACGCTATATCTACGGGAGCGGGACAGAGCGCGGGTGAAACCGCGCCGGGCCGCTAGTTCAGAATATTAACATAAAGGTAAGACTACGCTATCACTTGACGTACAGGAAATTATTATCATTGAAGACTTTTTAATAAACTCTGCTTATACATATTTTTTAGTCAACAAGGTAGGCTTACATGATTGTAAAAATGTCATAAAAATATATTTGATATTTTCTCAAAGGTATGTGTTTCTGTAGCATTCAAATATAATAACGAAACGAAGAAAACAAACAAGAAAATGTAAACCGTTATTATAATCAAAATTTAATTTATAACTTTACTATTTAGAAGATTTATAAGCTCGTTAAAAAAGTGTTTTTCATAATCGCGTTCTGAACGCGATGGCTATAAAACCCTAAAAATGCTTATAATGTTAACTAATTATGATGTTCGTAATATAAATATATAATGGGACCACAGATTGTTTATGACTTTAGTATTCATGTTTTGCCATTATGATGTTTTTATGTACGATACTGCCTACGTTTTAGGCAATTGTGTAGATTACAAGTATAGTGTAAGTGGTGAGTGCCATACGCTCAAGTATCTTGGTATATTTGTGTACATTTTGTATATTCATTTAAATAATAGATACCACAGAATAACTTTTGCTTTTTTTAATGAAGTTTCTAATTTTAATTGGAAATTCTAATTTATTCATAAAATGTAACTTGTATGCATTTGACTAACATTTTGTTAGAAGATAAAAAAAAACAACGAAAAATGAATTTTTAGTGTATATTTGGCAAAGGTTACAAAATTCAGTTGACGATTTTAGTAATGATGATGGCGAGGAACGATGTGGTGAGTGCTGTGCTTCACATCGGCGTGGAATCTGTTGGAAAACAATGATAATTTTACGTATTTGATTACGTTTCTCACATATTAATTTAACAAATATGATAAATATAAGAACCAACAACACAAGTTATATAGAGAAGAGTAATTGAGAGCATGGAATGATAACGTCTTTGTTTTTACTCTTCACTGTAATATCATATGATAAATACTTTCAAGTACAAAGGCACCGTGTCTGCTTTTTGTTATATGTCTTTAAAAAGTACTTCATACTTTTGATTTAAAATTACATTGCAGGAATGACACGTCCTGCGTATTACTTTGAGAAACTGTATATCGATAATCAAATATGAGGTATTATTGTGTTTTTTTTTGGACTATAAGAAATTTATTACGTTTTGTAATTAATTGAATATTGTTGTCCAATGCCTATACTATAATATAACCTAAAATATCTCTCTTTTCATTCCCGTTCTCTCAATTACTTGGGGTCAGTACAATGTGTATTTTCCTTCCATACTCTTTTATTCTGGCATACGTCCTCTGTCGCACCACAATTCATCATTTCATTTTTACAGTTACGAGTTACATACCGTTAAACGGTTATAATTAATATAATCTAAAATATACGAATTAAATAGAAGCTATGTATGTACAATACGATTAAGAATTTAAATACCCGCTGTGGTGGTCGCCGTGGTAGTCTACGTGCCTGACGGAGCCATCGGGCTGGTGCAGCGCATAGTAGCCCTTCACCACATCGCCATCACGGTGCTCTTGCTGGCTCTTAATGTCACCCGTATGAGGATCTTCTACTTTGTAGCCAAACTCGTATTTTGGATATGTCTAAAACACAATAAAAGTGAATAACTTACGCTGGTAAAGCTATGTTTTACAAAAACTGGCTAGTAATGTGGAGAATAAATGAATAGCCACGCCGCCTCCGCCAGGTCCCGTTAGAAGGGGTAAGCCCAAGAAATGCTGGCTTGAAGTCGTGAGAAAGAACATAAGTACTAATGGTCTCAGAATAAGGGACTGCAAAGAACGTGCGAGATCGAGAAGAAGAGTCGGAAAGCTAACCTTAGGATTCGAGGTGAAAGTTCCAAACTCAACTGGGACTTAAGTCTCGGGTGGTGATGATGATAATAAAAGTGAATAACATTATGATTTATTACAACCAAAAGATGTGGCCAGGTTCTAGTCACACCTTCGAGTTCGGCAGCACATTGGTAGCACCTTTGGTGTTGCAGCTGTCCATAAACGACGTTAACCCCTTTTCATCACACTTGGGCCGTCAGCCTGTCTACCGTACTCCAGCAATAAAGGTAACAGATAGTTTTATAAAGCTTTTACAAAATGTTTCTGTCAAAGCAGGATCTTTACGGATAATTTATACGTACGTAATAATCAAGTCCGTGGTCACCGTGCCCATGTCCAAAGTGGTAAACTGGCTCATGGTGTCCATCGTGCTTGTAAAGGTGTTGTGATGAGAACGCGTGATATGCTGCTGCTACACCGAAGATTGTAATAATACACAGACCCTAGAATCAGTCATTAAGATTTATAGCAGCGCCAACGTCCTTGAGGAATCTTCGTAGAGGTTTTTCGGGCGATAGCGTGGATTCCGTGAACGCGGTCGTTTTAAAATGCAATATTATTTTATTGTGAATAATAATACAAAGTAGTATTTGAAAAAAATATTAAAACCATTTTTTTTTCTCTTTTATAAAGTAGTAGATATTATCTTTATCCTGTTTTGATAAAAATTTAAGGAGTAAAATGGTTTCATGTCCATAATTTGGAGGTGATTTGGTAGTTATTTTTTCTTAAATTAAAATGACTATACAAAAGTTATGAACAAACCACGTTTCGTCTCATACTGTGAAGTTTTATGACAATTATTGTGGTAAAGTATTGATAAGTAAATACCAACTAAATGTTGTTTCGTTTGCACTCCACTTTCAACCTCTTGCGGCAATAGGGATCTTAAATTATCTTTAAAAAGAACTATTTATGTGCCAGCTCTTAGTATAGAAAATGTATGTCTGCTCCTGTGATTATAAGAATTTTAATGTTCGACTTCTCTAATCATAATTGAATCGTACCTAGTACAAATATAAAGATCGCTGACAGGGACTAGCTGAGGAAATCGAAAGACTGAGATAAGTGTGTAAAGTTTGCGGACGTTTATGTCTATAGCCGCGCCGTTTAAATGAGTCCTCATCTGCGCGGTTCGGAGGCGCGGAGGTATAACGACAAAGGGGATGAGTAGGGCGCGGGCGGTAGGCGCCTCTTGTACACATCGCACTACGCGCGTTTGCCGCCCGCCCGTCCTCTATCCCTTTTCCCTTCTCATCATACCTCTGCGCCCTCGTGTCGCGCTGGCGAGGACGCATTTAAACTGTGAATTCAATCAACGAAAATACAATCGCTTAGAAAAGTTAAAACTATCAAAATTACCTTTGCAAACATTTTGTTTTGTTTATATTTGAATGTTTGCGATATAGTACCTATTATCGATTGATACATTGTGAACAAACGCTATGACTTTTATATTATTGTCTATAAAGGTACCCAAGGTAATATGATTTCACTTCTAAATTATAGGTTGTTTAAAAACAGTTCATTAACTGTGTTATGTAGTTTTTGTTGCAATTTCATAAAAGCTTATGAGTGCGCACTTGAATTTGGTAGTTGTGAAAAATTATAATTTGATATTATGTTATTGATTGCGTCCTCAGAACGACAAATTATCATTCTAATTTTTGAGTCACAAGAATAGGGAATTTACCGAACTAAGCTGCTTAGAAGAAATTAGTAATAGGTAGGTAGCTACTTGTCTACATATATTTGTAAGCACCTAATTTTTAAAATACAGATCTATGTATGCAAAAGATAGTATATCATCCTTAAGATAATTTTAACTGACGATCAAATTTTGATCAAAAATTAAAAACCTATAAATTCGTTAATTCCTTTTTTTGTAATATAGGATACATTTTTTTACCTAAGTCAAAACTTGCAAAGAAACGTATTAAGATATTTTATTTTTTAATCTATTTGGCCAAGACTGAACGGTAACCTAAGCACACTGTCCTAAACGTACAACATACTATCTATAAATATACACAGTATGTCTGAAAATCGAAGCCAAGTGGGACAAGTTATAATGACAAACAACGTATCAGTAATATTTAATTTTTATTAAAAATGTTACAAAAATAACGATAATCCCTAACTTCTAGCGGTGGTCTTGATATGTCAATCAGTGGTGATGATGATGTTCAGGCACGACATGTTGAGCATGACCCTCGTATTTCACGTCAGCGTTAAATCTGTAAATGATATTAAAAATGAAGTTGCATATACATAAAAGTTTTATTTTTGTGACAAGCAAATAAAATAACTTATCAAAAACGCAGGTCAAGTTAGCGTACAATGGGCAGGGTGTTAAAAGCAAATAAAATTAATATACATTTTTTAATTAAAGAAAAGTTAAAACAATTACACTGGTGTTTTTTTAACCATTGCATCGTACCTTTACCGCCATTTTATCGTAAGCGACATTTGAACCTAAGTGTATTTTTGTTTTTTTTTTTCAAAAGGCATTTTAAACTCTTATTTTGTTGTAAGATTTTTCGTTTTATTTAGATTAGACTCTACTGAATCAAAAACTGAAAGTCTTAAAACAAAATAATAGTTTAAAATGCCTTTTGCAACAAAAAATATACTTAGGTCCCAATGTCGCTTACGACAAAATAGCGGTATGGGTTCGGTATTTCGTATCTCATCTTTTCTAGGAGTTTAATTAAACTAGCACTAATTTACTAGTCTTCATTTATAAATAAATGTAGAAAAACTGACAGCGATCTGGTACTAGATTTTGTAGTTTAATTTTAGTTTTGCAATTTTGTAGTTTAATTTTAGTATTACGATTCAATTTCCTTCCGATGATTACTCACAAGAAGCCTGCCTTGCCAGGGTAATTTATGTCAACATTTCAATCCATGTTATAATAACAAGGCGCGGTGTCTTAGCTGATATCTATATTAACATATAAATAAAGTTAATTTGAATGCTCGTATATTTGTATTTAAGTTTACGGCTTGTTTTTAAATTACTTGTACTTTGTATGTTGACACATTACTGTTTCAGGGGACCGAAATATATGTAAATATTCCTAGAAAAATTGACAAGTAATAAGATTTATGAGGTAGGAAATCATTGCAACTCACCCATTGTGTTTGTCAGCGGTGTAATGGACAATCCTGACAGTGCCATCGGGCTGGTGCAAACTGTAGTACCCCTTGACAACATCACCGTCGCGGGTCTCATGCTGGGACTTCATGTCGTGAGTGTGGGGGTCTTTTACCACGTACTCGAAGGCATATTTAGGGTGAGCCTGCGTTAAAAACATTTTCATTAAATATGTCAGCCCTGAAAACATCCCACAGCTGGATATGGGCCACCAATTTTTAGAACGATATACCTTCACGCTAGCCCAAGAGAGGCTGGCAGGTTTCATAAGGAAAAAGGGAAAATATCTGATAATCTACTATTTCTTTGATTAAAATCAGTAACTATTTGTTAGTCGTTAAAATAACATGTAAGCATGTTATATAAATATTGCAAACAATAGTTTCGAAGAAACGAATTTATGCGATTTTATATACATTATTATAAATTATATATAAATTTAATGCTTAACAAATTTTAATTGGTCTTTTAGTTAATCGCCATTTATGAATTTTGAGGGAGACAGATAGGTAAGCTAATAGCTCTAAATCCTGTGTAACTAGTGCCTGCGGAATCGCACAAGCCAGAGTTGTGGAGCTGGCCATATTGTTGTCTCAGCTGCCTGGATCAGGTTTATTTAAGTCAAACTGGGGTGGTTTAATGAGTATTCGATAGTCGCCGCGAATCTCACGTTACCTCGTCGTACCTCCACCTCACAACAAAAGAAAACACACTATTCTTACTACTTCCACAAATAACAGATAAACAAAATCTTACATAATAATCAACGTGATGTTCCTCATGGTGACCAGTAGAAACAGTAGCCTCGTGATGATGTACCGGTTTCACTTTAACATGGTGGACTGGTACAACGACATGATGTACGGGAGCATGGTGGGACTCATGGTGACCGTGGTAACCGTGATGAGAGTCATGAGCATTATCGGCATGCAGTACAATGCTTTGGGATGAGTAAGCATGATGTTCATGACCATGTTGAGGTCTAGCTGCTGCTACTGCTAGGACAGTCAACAAGCAAATCTGCAAGAAATGTGTTGAATTATTTCAATTGTGTTCTTTTTCACTATTAATTACCTATGATTCTATGACCGTCATCTGGCGGGTTTTGATTTTATATTCATATCTTCCGAACCGTACAAAATATAGAGAATAGAGTATACCTTAGATAAATTCGCGGATTTAGTTTTTAAAATGTTCATTAAAATCTCTTGGGCCATTTCATAGCCTACTAAAGACAAATTTAGAGACAGACCGAGAAATATAAATTCTAAAGACGGTCACTTTTCATTAGGCGTCGTATAAATAATATTTTTCACTTAAATTTTGCTAACAATTGGATAATAATCGACGCTCTTACTGTCGCAGATGTCCATGCGTGGAATTTAACCACCAATCACAAGTTGTAGATACTATCTACTCGTATGTCAACAAGCAAATATAAAAGTTCTAATTGTAAATTTTAATCTTATTACCTTTGTGAACATGTTGTAATAAATAAGTTAATACGATGAATTCACTTGCAAATCTCTCGAAGTCTTGTTGATGACTGATATTTTGAAAATAAGCAATTTCACTTTATATACAAAAATACTCACAATCAATTTTTATCGTATGTAAGTTATGGAAGTAGATCAACCAAAACCAGATTTTTTACCATCCATATTCCGGTTTGTCGACTTTTATGTGAAATAAGATCATTTAGGGTGACCTTCAGTGAAAGTGTATCAGAACGTGACATAACCGCCAGGCTCTATCGGAAAACCAGCGCTTGTGTTTTTTAACAGTATTTATGTGAATTAATAACTTTTGCCCCTTATTTATAGTTATTTGAGGTATTTTTTTTTTTTTTATTGCAGGGGGTCAGCAGACAGGCAGACGGCCCACTTGATGGAAAGCGGTTACCATCGCCTATGCACATTTGCAACACTAAACTTGCTACAAATGCGCTGCTTCTCTCTTAAGGTAATCTGGAACCTGGTCAATAATGCCGGAACACAACTCAAGGTTGTTATGGCGACATACTTTAGACCAGGGGTGGTAGCCATCCAGTCGGGCAAATGGCCTACCACCTGGCTGTGGGTTGTTAAGTCGCCTCTTACGACAGGCCGCCCGGCCGCAGGAAATTGTATTCTTTCTCCGTTCCTGCACGGATAAAAGGAGGTTTATAGAATTGTTGTTAATTAAAAGGTGTTATTAGGCTCGGCCCACCCTATCTTTAAGAAATGGGACAATACATCTGGCATGTTTCTTTAAGGTGCATTGGCGAGTTGGATATCTGCTTTATGTAAGTTGTTTAAAATATACGTATAAACAACAAATCGTCACACAAGCGAAAGAGGAAAGACCTGCATTTACGCGCAGTGTTTAGAAGGTTCGCAGTTTCCTGCCTATCTTTTTTAATTGATGGTTGTAATTCCGGTTTAGTCTTTCCATGATATATGTATTACATAATATGAATGATTTTAAAGTATGTGCTTATGTAGCTTATTTGGACTAGTACTCCAACTAGAATTCCCATAACATATCGAGCCTGTTATGGAAAAATATCGTAAACGATATAATTCAGGATTTTCACTTTTTTATTGTAACATACCGCTAAAATAATTTACATTGAAAAACAAAATCCGTACGCCCATATTTGAGTTAATTGTAAAAATATAAATATGCTCAGGGTAGAGGTAATCTATGAGTAATGTATTTTTTTTTTTTTTTTTTTTTTTTATTGCAGGAGATCAGCAGACAGGCAGACGGCCCACTTGATGAAAAGCGGTTACCATCGCCTATGGACATTTGCAACACCAAAGTTGCTACAAATGCGCTGCTGCTCTCTTAAGGGAAACTGGAACCTGGTCACTAATGCCGGAATACAACTCAAGGTTGTTATGGCGACATACTTTAGACCAGGTGTGGTAGCCATCCAGTCGGGCAAATGCCCTACCACCTGGCTGTGGGTTGTTAAGTCGCCTCTTACGACAGGCCGCCCGGCCGCAGGAAATTGTATTCTTTCTCCGTTCCTGCACGGATAATAATATAAATAATTTGTAAAGACTTTCTCCTGAATTTTTTTTTATATTTGTCGCTTATGATCTTCTTCCATCACAGGCACTATATATACAATCATACTTAAAACTTGGAAAAACACCACGCCAATACTGCCCTGCTAATTGCACTTGCAGTAATGGATATTTTTGGGTTTTTCACTTTTCTACAGAAATGGTATACCCTCTAATCTATACCATAAAGCTTGATTTTTTTCTTGTTTTTTAAGATACACTAAAAAGTTATATAGCATGGATAATTGGACACGTTTAGTTATCTAAAAATATGTTTACCGCGTTTCTCCCGAAAATACATTTTGCAAGTACTGGGTTTGCTATAAGGGCAGATTTTTTAATTTTTTTTTATTGCAGGAGTTCAGCAGACAGGCAGACGGCCCACTTGATGGAAAGCGGTTACCATCGCCTATGGACATTTGCAACACCAAAAGTGCTACAAGTTCGCTGCTGCTCTCTTAAGGGAGACTGGAAGCTAGCAACTAATGCCAGAACACAACTAAAGGTTGTTATGGCGACATAATTTAGACCAGGGGTGGTAGCCTTCCAGTCGGGCAAATGCCCTACCACCTGGCTGTGGGTTGTTTTGTCGCCCCTTACGACAGGCCGCCCGGCCGCAGGAAATTGTATTCTTTCTCCGTTCCTGCACGGAGAATACTCAGTCATGGAAATAAGTACCTACATAATAAATAATAGATCTTTGAAAGTTGCACCCGTGACTGAAAAATTGAGAGGAAGAAGACTAAGTTGGTATGGACATATATTGAGGAGGGATGAAAGTCACATGACAAAAAGAATGTTAAACTACAAGATGGATGGGTACAGATGTAAAGGTAGACCAAAAAAATATGGATGGATTGTGTGAAGGATGATATGATGATTTCTGGTGTGACAGAAGATGTATGTCAGAATAAAGGAGTGTGGAAGGAAGAGGCATATTGTGCCGACCCCAATTAATTGGGATATGGTGAAAGAAAAGAGAGAGACTCAGTCATGGAAAATAGATCAAGCTCCTTCATTAACTTGTCTTTAAAGCTGTTGGGGAAGATTCTTCCCCTCTAATATTTTGGCAACAAAAGAGTTTGGTATATATTATTGGAAAATGACATAAAGGTAACATATACATTCAAACATACTACTATGAAAGGAAAAATTTATTTACAAAAGAATAGATTAAGAAATATTAAAGTTAATACATGATAAACTAAAATTTATATTAAGTTTTCGGATTAACCAGATTAATATTTATACACATTATAATTAATTTTATTTACAAACAAAACAAGACATGCTTTACAGGCTGAAACCGATTGTACTTGCTGATAAGTTTTTAATAATGATGATGGGGCACGATGTGGTGTGTGCTATATTTGACATCTGCGTGGAATCTGAAAAATGAAGACATGTTAGTTTGTAGCAATAGGTAATGTATACTGTAGTTCACATTTTATAGGCATTGGAATTGGATTAATAACAAAGATCACATGAGTAATGTTTATGCTACTATCAGACCTGATGAGACATAATAATCTACTAAAAGCTCTCATTGTAGTCCGTTGTCTCCACAAACAATAAGGTAAAAAATAATTACAAAAAAGCTACATCGCGCATTTTAAGCTTCATGAACAAACCAACACAAATACACTTTCGTAACTAAAATCACTGGGCTACTTCACCACATTTGATAGGAGGATATTTTATTTCTGAGAGAAGAGCATTTTTATCCACCACTCTTCTTCACTACCTTTACATTCGCATCATTACTTTACACATTTATCGTTCCATATTTATAGGTATAATAGTAACATTTCCTCGAGTTAGCAATCTACCATTAACTATTAGTATAAGAAAGAAAATAGGACTAAATAATGTTATTTACCCGCTGTGGTCATCGCCGTGGTAGTCGACATGCCTGAGGGAGCCATCGGGCTGATGCAGCGCGTAGTAGCCCTTCACCACGTCACCATCGCGGTGCTCGTGCTGGCTCTTAATGTCACCAGTGTGGTGATCCTCCACCTTGTAGTCGAACTCAAACTTGGGATACGTCTGTGTTTAAGAAAAATTAACAATATAGATTGTTATATTTTAAAAGAAAGAACTAGATGAACAAATGTCAAAAACATACGTAATAGTCATGATGGCCGTAGTCCCCGTGTCCGTGGCCATGGTGGTAGACAGGCTCATGGTGTCCGTCGTGTTTGTAGATGTGTTGAGATGAGAATGCTTCATGGGCGGACACAACGCCCAATAAAGCTACAAGACACAGTACCTAAAATCAAAGTAAAATAATACATATAATATTATAAAATTCTGAACATGCGGTGTAGGTCTGTACATTGAAGCTATATAAAAAAAACAACTGTAATGAACTATTATAAACAATGGAGAACACGATGCATTTTTTTTATAGATTTTTGTCTGTTTGTTCGGGATTCACGTAAAACTACTGGGCCGATTTCGATGCAGTTTTCGCTGATCGACAGAAAATTCTTACACTCAAAATCTGAGCTATTTTTTATCCCGAGAATCCTGTGGGAATTTTTCTAAAATGGCCATAGTGAAATAAAACTTCGAACTCCAGTACGATTTTTTCACTTCTCGATAGCAAATTTTATTTAATAAAATGTGTGATACTTTTTATCCTGGGAATCCCGCGGGAATTTTGCCGGGAGCGGTTTGAAGTTGTTCGGGTGCATAAAAATTAGCTTATTCCGACACAATTTTCACTAAAACGATAGCTTACATTCTTTTCTAAATGTGTACCGGGAATCCTGCGGGAATTTTAAGTCAAGGTAGACAAAGTCGCGGGCATATCCTAATAGTATACTATTAATTTCGGTTTCCAAAGTGGTAAAAGACATTATTTAAAAGTTAGTATTTAAAAAACTTTTGTCAATATTACAACAAAAGCTTTTTTCAGTGGTAATGCATAATTTTCAAAAAATACTTGTACTTAGGTTCAAACAACAAACCTTTATTAGTTTACGTAATAAATAAATAATAAATAATGCTGTAAGTAATAGGGACTTCAAAGGACAGAAAAAATACTGAAATATTTTAAAATTATTACTGGGTACCTTAGCCAACATGTTGAAATATTTTGTTTGTTATTAGTGCTTGTGATACTAATAGTGATAACAATTGTTGAATGGTAGATGTTGGTCAAACGCTGCGACTTTTATATTATTGTCAAAACGATATACCAAGGTTCCATTTATGGATTATGAACAGTTAAAATCGGTTAATTACTTTTGTTACGTTTTATTTGTTTCAATTTCGCAAGTGTATGCATGTGCATTTGACATTGTTTCTACTTGGTAACAGTATTTGAGGGTTGGATTTTATTACCATTTCAAAACATATTCTGTACTAGTAGGCCCAGCAGTCTTTGTCCTGACCTGATAAATAAAACCTAAAAACAATTTTTTAAGTGTAACTTCTATATAGACGGTGGTATCAGGATTTTTTTTATTTAGGGGATATTAGGATTTTTCTGTCACGAAAAAGCGTCACGGCCGCGTGGAGGGGCGACATAATTTTAGAGTAGACTATGTATATTTTTTTTGGCTCCGGATCGAATTCAGTTCTTTTGTTTGGTAAAATAAAATATGTTTAAATAAAAAATGCATTCATTAAAAGGTACCTAAACTAACCAAATCATAATTTGCAGTAAACCTGCGAAAAATTGAAATGTGTGCTGGGACACATAGTAGAAGTGAAACTTCAACGGACAAGTGGAAAAACGAATGGCCATAGACAAGTGGTAAAATTAATTACAACAAAATTTTAACTTGAAGTTTTACGGGCAGGTTTTCAAATTGGATTAGTACATTAACAAACCATTTCGATTGTTCTCCGTACAGGAACTGAAACACAATACTAATTCCTGCGCCCGGCGGCCGGTCGTAAGAGGCGACAAAACAATCCACAGCCAGGTGGTAGGGCATTTGCCAGACTGAATGGCTGCCACCCGTAGTCTAGAGTATGCCGCCATAACAACATTGAGTTGTGTTCCGGCATCAGTGGCCAGGTTCCAGTTTCTCCTTCATGGCCGGCAGCACATTGGCAGCACCTCTGGTATTGCTAATGTCCCTAGGCCGTGGTAACAGCTTTCCATCACAGTTGGCCCGTCAAACTGTCTGCTGTGCTTCAGCAAAAAAAAAAATTAACGCCATATACCGGGTCATATCGGTCAAGCCGTTTTTGAGTTTTAGTCTCGACTAACAAAAAAAAAAATGGATTTTTATATATATCCATTATCGGGAGAGGCAAGAACAAGGCCCTGTGCAGCTTCTCAAGGGGTCCGCATTGTAGTCTGCAATATTGTACTCGTAATGAAAGATATGTTAAAGCTAAGTTTCTTATATTAATTATTAACAAAAAAGTAAGTAACCAGTGAGACAAACAAGCAAAAATTAAAATGTAATATAATAACATGTTGGATATTACAAACATATAACCTGCACATTTGTCATGAAGTTAAAAAAAAACAGAAATTTAATCCATCTTGAAAAAGTCTATAATACTCTTTCTGTTTATAATGTTCGCACTTCATTTCAAAAGCTCTCGGACTCTAACGCAAACGTAACTTCACGGCTGTTAATTTTGTTTTTTCCACCCGTTTCAAAGTAGTGTTAGCTTAAGGACACGCCGAAAGTTCGGCGCAATATGCTCGCAATATTTTTTAAATGAAGTATGACACATCAGCGGAGTTTTCGCTGCGTACAGGTTAGTGCCAATCCAGCAGTCGATGAACTTTGTGTGTCGCTAGGCTTAGCCTTGTCTTTTCGATCGAACTTAACTTTGATGTTTTCCATTTTGTAATAGAAAAATATAACGCTCTTTTAAGCCGTATTTCAAATTATTACATTTCTTTGACCTAAAAGTCTCCGTCTCCTTTTAGTTGGTCAGCCACCGCTACGGGAACGAAATCTATATTTTGCTGGTAAATATTACTACATATTGTAGTTATCAATCTGTTTATCTGTTTGTAACTAATAATTTATCAGTAAAAACAGACCTACAAAAATTACTAATGTTAAATGATAAATGTTAAATTACAAATATCTCTAATTATTAAAGTCTACTGAAATTCGACAGTCTAAAGTACGAATAAAATGTAACCACGATGTACGATGTCCGTGGCTCCATCTAGTTAAATATATAATATCTTCGTTCTTAATAAATTATATGTTCTTATATGGTATACCTATCGCGAAAACTTATAAAAAAATATCTATGTTCTTACTTTGTTTTCTTTATCAAGGCTTGGAATTAGCTTAAAATTAACTGGTTTTAATCGGTTTTAGTCAACTACCTATTTCATTCGAGGTGTAAATCTTAAAAAAAGCGTTTTATAAATCTAAATAAGCCGATTTAATCCGAGATAAAAGAAAGTATCATTCTATCTCTCTAACATATGTCTACGTGTGACTGAAAACTTTTTGTACCACATGGAAGAGCTTTAAGTGTGTGGCAAAAACCCTTCGAAATTCAATAAAACCTATTTAACGAACTTTTGTTAGTAAAAACCGTATGGTTGAGGTAAAAGTTAGAACAAAACCGAAAAGAAAAGTTTCTATGCATATAGGCTGTAATCGATTTGACTTTTTACCGGTTTCCAAGCCTTGTTCTTCATTTGTATATACCAGTAACGCCAGTGAAATTTCATTCGCGTTGCTGCTGTGTTACGTAAATTGCGCAGCATCAAAAATACGAACGCAGCGCCATCTTTTTTGCTATTCTATTACACAGAAACGACATCATTTATTGTGATAAAAAAATCTGTGTTGATCCAGGATATAAACTAAGTCTACGTCGATAGATATAAATAGTGAAGGATAGATCCCACGAAAACATTTATCAGGACAAAAGTATCCTAATTATTAATCCGGGTTGTAAGCTAGCTCTGCGTCTAGTTAAATTTAAATGCGTTCAGTAGTTTTCTCGTGATATTTTAACAGACAAACTCTACTTTCAAGGTCTCACTTCCTCAACCACACTACTTGCCATTAGTGAGATGTTAAATTTTACACCTCGATTTCTTTGAGCTGCCACGCTCAACTCCGCAACGGTTCTTTAGAGTCGCGTACAAAAACATTCTGGAGGGAACTTCTTGTAAATGTTTTCTCTCTGCGCGACGACAGGAGGTTTGGGGCAATAATGATTTTGACGCTTTATAGTGAAAAAATCAGTCTCGTAAAACCAACAATAGGATCCTGAAGGGAATAGTTGAAAAATATTGTTATAACCACTGAGTTCGTTGTTTATTAAGAGCACCAATTTGTTTAGTATTGCTTATTATTAATTACTAGCACAATTTAATAAGTTTAATAACAGTTACTACTAAAAGGTAATTTTTATGCTGTTTGTTATTGTATGTCTTTTTATCTATTGAAGTGTGTTAAATAGATAAACATATTATTATTATAAGGCACAAATTACGCTTATATTGTTATATTTGTCCAATGGTGACGGTAGTCTTTCTATCAGCTGGAATATTTGCCTGATTCAATCAACAAAAATATAGGTCGTGTCCATGGAATACAGGTGAAAATATTCGAAAAATCTGTTGCTAATAATTAACATTTCTACTTCCATTACGGATGTCATTTAAACTTCTAAAATCTATTTTATTTTAATATGTTCAGTGTAAGAGATCAGTAATCTATTCACTATCATTGCTTAATAATTGTGTGCAACGTTTAAATAATACTTAACATAACAATTTTGAAAGTTTTTGCTATAATTACTTTTTGCATCTTATTTGCATTTAAAATAGTTTTATAATTTTATTTTTCTTAGATTAGGCACTAGATTAGAGGTTATGAGTTAGGATACTATCTGAATTTATAAAAAAAACGGAACTTAAACAAAATATAAAAGTCATTTATTTATTAAACACAAGACATAAACAACAGTCGGTTAAAATAAAATATCACAGGCAACTGCAGAGTTGAGAGAACATTTTAGTAATGATGATGAGGCACGATGTGGTGAGTACTGTGTTTCACATCAGCGTGGAAACTGAAAAAAAAGTATTATTTATTTTCAATAAGTCTTTACTCAAAGATATCTTGCATACTATGTTTGCGCTATAGGTTAACTATATATCTTTTCTTACATTTTTTTTTCTTTTTTTATTGCTGGACTTCAGCAGACAGGCAGACGGCCCACTTGATGGAAAGCGGTTACCATCGCGTATGGACATTTGCAACATCAAAGGTGCCACAAATGCGCTGCTGCTCTCTTAAAGGAGACTGGAACCTGGTCACTAATGCCGGAACACAACACAAGGTTGTTATGGCGGCATACTCTAGACCAGGGGTGGTCGCCATCCAGTCGAGCAAATACCCGATCACCAGGCTGTGGGTTGTTTAGTCGGCTCTTACGACAGGCCGCCAGGCCGCAGGAAATTGTATTCTTTCTCCGTTCCTGCACGGATAAAAACGTGTCATTGATCAGGGCAGAGTTTTTTAGTATCTTATCTACATCTATATAATTATATGTTATTCTTATTAAGTCTTTTATTTCATACTAAGTTTCTCACTACTATCATATTTATAGTACACCAACTGTTTATAACTAACGTTAGGTATTAAAAGAACTCAAGGAATTGCGGGTGACGGAATTAGGAGACAATTATTAACTATCACCAACAGACACGAAGGCTTCCAAGTGTTCTACACGGGTCTCTCTCACTTAAACTATATACCAATAGGTGAAGCTGATCCCCGACCAGCAACAGATGCATGCGGGTGAATACCTGCAAGGGTTTTGACACCGGCTAGGCTTTTCATGTGTAGCTAACTGCAACGATATTAATACTTTACCCGCTGTGTTTATCGCCATGGTAGTCAACATGTCTCACGGATCCATCAGGTTGGTGCAGTGCGTAGTAGCCCTTCACCACATCACCGTCGCGATGTTCGTGCTGGCTCTTGATGTCACCGGTATGGGGGTCTTCTACTTTGTACGCAAATTCATATTTAGGGTATGTCTGAGAAGAAATTAAGATTATTTTATTTTACCTTGCAAGTCTAGGTGTCTTTTATTTTTAAACATACATATTGCATGTTTCGAAAAAAATGTAATCACAATAGGTACCATCTAAAAGAGCTATAATGTTTAAGTATATGATGCTTTATCAGCATTTATACTCATTGCAAAAGTTACAAAATGAGTAGTCGTAATTGTTGGAATGAGTAAATACAATTCTAACCAAACTTGTGTATAACTTTTAAGCTGAAAAAATAGTTTTAACAAGTTTACATAAGGAGAAAAAGTGATTAACATCAGAACATACATAATAATCGTGATGACCATGGCCGCCATGACCGTGGTGAGAGACGGGCTCGTGATGACCATCATGTTTGTAGAGATGCTGCGAGGAGAATGCGTAGTGGGCGGATACCACTCCCAGCATAGCAATAAGACCCAGCACCTGGAAGATAAAGTGTTAATCCAAATGAAAAATATTATTATTACACTATAATGAAGAACATGGCTAAATCTAATACTAAACCCACAGTGATATTTCCATGTATTCCGGAAATCAAACTATTTCTATTGGTGAAGTCGGAGCAGCTATTAAATTGAATTTTAATAAATGTCTTTGTCATATTACAAAACTTTACAGCCTTTTAGATGTAGTACAACGGTAGTGATTTTATGATTCATAATTTTAACAGCTTATATAATATTATTAATATTGTTCAGTTCAAATTGGTGATAAATAAAAATTAATTGATCAGTAATAAAAAGAAACATCACCATATTTTAAAGGCAAGATGATAGCAATATATTTCTATATAAATTAGTTTTACAATTAATCGTAAAATGTGTTATACACCCAATTGTTTTACTTAAATAATATGTTAATTATGTGTTGAATATACATTGTGTGAAAATGATTTGCGACATTAGAAGCAAAATGTATTTATTCTAAATAAAATTTGAATACTTTATGGTTTCTTAAAATTTTTATTGGTACGTATTTAAAATAGAAATACTATGTTACAAAAATATTTGTTAGTAAGTAATCTAACCTTAGCAAACATTTTGATTTGTTTACTTGTTTGTATTACTAATGGCAATTGTTGAATGATACATGGTGTTCAAACACTACTACTTTTATATTAAACTTAACAAAGGTCTCCAAGGTAAAATGGTTTCACTTAGTCGTAGACAGTAATAATTTCTCATTACAATATTATAATGTTGTGTTTGTAATAATTTTGTAACAGTACGTGCGTATGCGTTGACTTTAACTTTGAAAGTAATCATAAAAACTTAATTACAATTCGACTTCTTTATTTTGGTAATTAAAGTTCTACTCAAACAGATTAAACGCATGTTTAAGTTGGTTTTCCATTTTAACACCTTGCTCATGCTGCAAATGCTTTGCAATAGCTGTGTTTGCAGTTCGATTCAGATTCTTCAGCGTTGATTAGTAATATTGAAGCTATTTGTTACATGTATATCTAATCTGAGCTTAGTTTATTTTAATGGTCTAGTTTTTTATGGTATTTTTTGCGCTCTAGGATTCTTCGTTTATTCATTGCCAATTTACAACTTATTGAGCATTGATGCTGATGGTCAAAAGGTTGGCCTAAGCCCGTCAAAAAGCCGCCTTGCTAAAAATCTAATTATAATATAAATACATACATACATACATACATAACTTCACGCCAGTTCCCTTGCGGGGTAGGCACGAACAACAGAGCGCCATTTAGGCTTATTCTTACACACCTCACTTGCTTCTTTGACATTCATAACTCTTGTCATGATACTCTATAATATAAATAAAGGTAGTAAATAAAAATTATGTGTATGTTCTTATAAATATTTTTAATTACGTAGTAAATTGGATGTACATGTTTGTAGAGATGATACACAATTTCAACCACTACACAATATACAATATTTAATAGTTGTAATGATGCGGCACGATGTGGTGAGTGCTGTATTTAACATCGGCATGGAATCTGAAAAACGATAGACAGTGATATTAGTAATAATGTGTATTAAAATCAATAAAGTTAATAAATAATAAATCTGTAAAAGGTTCGAGTTTGTACAAGGCGTTTAAAAAAAATCAAGGGGCTAATTCGGACCAGCATATTCCAAAAATACAATTTTTAGAATTTTTGTCTGTCTGCTGTTAGAGCATCACATGAAAACTACTGAACGGATTTAAATGAAACTCGGCATAGAGCTATCTTATATCCCGGGGCGTAACTTAGAATACTTTTTATCCCGATGAATGACATCGTTTCCGTTGGATAGACAAAAATAGCGAAAAAGATGGCGCTGTGATCGCATCCTTTTTGAAACCTACTGAACGTATATGACAGAAACTCGACATAGTGCTGGCTTATAACTGGAATTAACACTTAGGATACATTTTAACCCGACAAATGACGTCGTTTCTTTAAAATAAACGGATTAGCAAAATAGATGGCGTTGCAATTGCTATCTATGTAGACAACTATCGTTGTAATTCAATAACAAATACGTTGTCAGGTAGCCCACACGTCATTAATTACGTATAAGGTATTTCAAATCAGGTTGAGTGCGACTTTTCTTTATGTTTTGTCCAGTTGTATACACTATATTGAATTAGTTTATTTAGCAGTCTGTGGTTTCTTTGTAATTGTAATGAATTGAACAAGAAACTGAATTATTTAAGGTTTATGTATATAAAACACCTAAATAATTGTTTATTTACGTAACATAGAGCTATTTACTACCCAGGGGTTTTACGCGGCGTAGCCGCAAGCAAAACTTTAGTATTTTTATATATTTTACAATCACTGTTTACTTTAATTGTAGATAATATTAGAAACTGCATAATTTGGAAATTATAAGTCCATTGAATATTTTTTCTCTACTTTTATAATGTATGTACGTTGTTACTAGATACCTCTGTGTTACGCTTCAGATCTGCGGACTTAACGTTTATTCGTTGAATACACTCGTTTAATATATAAAACTTTCTTAGTGGACAATAAAGAGGATAGAATGATCATTCGTGGCAGTTTAGTGGCCAACGCTTTCATATCTCATTTCAATTGTGTACGTTTGAACCCTGATCGGAGAGCAAATGTTTCTTAGGCAGATTTTCTGCCCTAATATGAAAATTGTTGCTATTATCAAGCCTGACGGTAAAAGAAAACATTGTGAGAAAATCTGCACATCAAAAAAACTAGAATATGAAACACGCCAATTCACCTTGCATGAGTGTCGCAGATTTGCCGTCCGTTCGCTTAAAAAGGCCTAAGCCCAGTGGTCCAACTTTTATGAACTGATAAAAAGTAAAAAAGCACAAAAGTCAAAGGTTTTGATTTAAAACTATGATGACTATAAATTTGCGGTCTGTGAAAAGTCAAGATAACGTACCCGCTGTGGTCGTCACCATAATAGTCAACGTGCCTGAGGGAGCCGTCGGGCTGGTGTAGCGCATAGTAGCCCTTCACAACGTCACCGTCGCGGTGCTCGTACTGGCTCTTGATGTCCCCTGTGTGGTGATCTTCCACCTTGTAGTCGAACTCATACTTGGGGTAAGTCTGTGTTACAAAAAATCAGCATCATATACTACTGTTACATCATTAAGTCGCACTCTCGTAATAAAGATGAAACAGCTGTATGGTAGACTAAAAAGGGTCCTAGCGGAAAATCACTTTAGAACTTAATTGTATTTATATTTTTACATTTATAAGTATATCTTATACTAGATGATCCGTGCCCACTTTCCTGAGCGCTGCTCGAGATAACCCAACATATAGCCCATGGGAAAAACACTCCTTGCTCAAATCAATGTCCACCAGAGAGAATGTTTGACCCTTGGACTTATTTATTGTGTTGTTAGCGCCATCCGACAAATCAACGCATCAGCCTGTTTTTCTCGGAATTGATATTTCACAATAAATATTTTATAAAAATATATTAATCACAATCAAAAGTAGCCTATGTCACTCAAGAATAATGTAGTTTTCTACTGGTAAAAGAATTTTCAAAATCGCTTCACTAGTTCAAGAGGTTACTTCCTACAACAAACTTTACCTATTTATAATATACATAATATAATTAGTGTAGATTGTATGTAGTTCTAAGTTAATATCTTTTCTTTCTTTCTTACATAGTAATCCTGATGGCCGTGGTCATCATGTCCGTAGCCGTGGCTGTAGACTGGCTCATGGTGCCCATCGTGCTTGTAAATGTGTTGTGAAGAGAACGCCTCATGGGCAGATACAACACCTAACAAGACTACGAAGCAAAACACCTAAAAGTAAAAATAAAAATAACCTCATACGTAAAAAATGCAAGAGACCGACGAAAAGATAGTTGATAATTTTTATTATACATTAAAAAAACTACACAACGGTACCTATATACCATAGATCATACACTTGCTATAGACTTGTTTACTATATTATATGAATATATGAATACATATGAATTATTAAGAAAACTCTAATAAAGACTCAGGTAATCGTCTTGAACAACAACTAGAATTACTTTAAGAAATTATAGTAAATCATAACTTTAATAACTAGTCTGTAAAAATGTATTAAAAATTTAAATACCAAATATAAATTAATTAAAAAGTTCCTTAAATATTAAAAAACACTTTTTAATGTTGTAGGTTTAATAAAAACTTTAAAAACTCAAAGAGCAAAAAGTTAAATCCTCTTCTTCAATATCATTTGGTAAATTACTGTGTTTGCTTACCTTAGAAAACATTTTGTATTTTTGTTTTGTTTTGCAACAAATATCTATTGTTGAATGGTACATATTGAGCAACTGCTCTTATTTATATACAAATATAGATTGATATAAAGGTACTCAAGGTTCAATTTACAAACGTTTATCTATGCTATTGATCACTAAGTTTATTGGCCATACAGTGCGACAATTTTAACAACAAAAAATAATTATTCTTATGCGTGCGCGGCTAACACGAAATTCCGTTATTGACGGTCAACTGTTATGCGATATTTGCTCTCTGAAGGATAAGCATTTTTTTTTAAATTTAGATAATAGTATAATAGTTTACATCTATATACCCCTATTATTAAAATAATACGTTTTGGGAACGCTTTCCACTCACAGCGATCCAGACTACATTTTTTTATCTGAAAATATGTTTATAAAACTTTTATTAATTAAAGTTTTTTTTTTTAACATAAATATAAATTTAATTTGTTATAAAAACAAAAACTTAGAAATTAAATACTACTATAAACATATTTACAAGTACAAGATGTAGTCCAGATCGCTGTCGGTGGGGAGCGTTCCCAAAAAGCTGGCCGCATTCCCCCGTTGAATGGCAACGCTTATTCGTTGCCCTAAATATAGGCCAGCCCTTTGGTCACGCGAGACTTCTTTCAATCGCTTTGAGAGATCTCAATAAAGTAGATAAGCCTCACGTCCCCATGGCCCCAAAGTCTCAAACCCGAAAGCCACAAATATGTATCCGTCACCGATGGATCCAAATTTGCGGCGTTTCATAGTTTCTTGAAGTGTAGCAGCTCCTTTTTTTATTTATTTTTATTTTGTTTTATAGTGTAGTTTAATCTTTAGGGGAGACAATTTTATTATATTAAATGTTCTGATTATATGTAAATAAACTAGTAAATAATACATTTTTAATATATACATAAATGCCAATAAATTCCTTATATTTGATGCTTTACCCGATGATATTTATTAACTATTGAATATTAACTTAAGCTTAAGCTATTTTAGTTAAGAATATTTCCAATTTTCAAAAATATTTATTTTTCAATCTTATAAATTTAATTTAAATTTTAATACATTTTTATAGACACATTCATCAAAATTACTTTTGGAAACAAAACTAGAATTTAAAACGATACATAATCACATAAAAGCAGTTTTTGGAATTTTTGTATCATGCCTCAATTAATTTCAATGAAAATTTTGGTAACTACAATAGGACTTTCTTCTAAATTTTTATATTATTTTATTTCGATATCTTGCAAAGTTTTTAGAATATATGAGTATATATTCCAAGTTTCGATCAAAAGAAGCGGGTAATGATAGTTTGAAAACAAAAACAACAGTTTTAAAACAGAAACTCATATATTTACAAAAGGCAATAACAAAATAATTTACAAATCAAACAACAAGTCCTAGAAATACATGGAGAATCAATGGTGATGATGATGATGTTCAGGTACGATGTGTTGGGCGTGACCTTTGCGTTCAACCACCGCGTTGAATCTGTAAAAAGAAATACGAATGAATTAATGAATGAATTATTGAATATATATTATTGAACGTCAAATGATGTAGATAATATTCGTATCGCTATTATTATAGTGATTTCCTCCGATAACCTTTGGATTGACAAACAAAAAGGTTTGATAAGAGCAATGATATGTTACATTATCAGTTTACAGATTTTATTGAGATGATTTATGTATATAGATATCATTTTTGGTTAAATAATAATCGTAAGCAGCTGTATTATTTGAATAATACTGAAACACATTATTTGGGAAACAAATTTAGGAGTATGATTTAAAATTGAAATAGATGTTACTGAATATTCCTTAAAATATATATTCATACGAAGATGCTTCTAAAAATATACTTACTACTATATTAAGAAAGCGAGTAAAGTGTAAATATGGAGCAACTTTAACAGAGTAGGTTTCAGCTTAGGAAAATGAAAATATAGCTTAATACAGCTGTATCTGAAGCGAGATTTTTTAACAACCTACAATAGCGACATCTACATATCGTTAAATAAAACATGAGTATCATCAGACTAACAGAAAATAACGTAGGTAATGTAAAACGTGAGTTTATAGTCGTTGCCGTCTCGTTCGTCCGTCCTAATGTCATACGTACCCATTGTGTTTGTCAGCAGTGTAATGCACAACCCTGATAGTGCCGTCGGCTTCGTGGAGGCTGTAGTAGCCTTTGACGACATCACCATCGCGAGTCTCGTGCTGGGACTTCAGGTCATGAGTATGGGGGTCCTTGACTTCGTATTCGTAGGCGTATTTGGGATGAGCCTGAAAATATAAAACAGTTATTTAAATACATTCTATAGCTTCCAAGAATTATAGTTGCAAACGCAACATATATGATGAGGTGTGGCTATATATAAATTATTTAATATTCATATATTAGAATTCAAGTTTGATATGTTTTATTGATTTATAACCGCTAATATTCCTAATATATCGAAAGAAAAAAATAAAAAATACTAGAAAAGTTTATAGTAGTTTGTAGATGTACTGTATTATCGGAACACACTGAACATATTGCAAGTTAACTTACATAGTAATCAATGTGGTGTTCTTCATGTCCGTGGTGCTCTTCATGACCATGATGATGTTGTTCCTCATGTCCATGGCTTTCGTGGTGTCCGTGATGAATTTCTTGGTGACCATGGTGAGATTCTTCATGACCATGGTGAGATTCTTGATGACCGTGGTGTGTTTCATGATGTCCGTGATGAATTTCATGGTGTCCGTGATGTGATTCATGTCCGTGATGAGACTCATGTTCATGATGGGATTCATGATGATCATCGTGTCCACCGGTGTGCAGAACGATGCTCTGTGATGAGTAAGCGTGACCGTGCTCATGACCGTGGCCGTGACCGCTCTGTGGCCTCGCAGCCGACACTGCGAGGGCGACGGCGACGAGTATGACCTGTAATTGACGTTTAAATTATTACTACTGGCGAATAAAGTCATATAATTAAATGCTGCATTACATAACCAATATAAAATTGAAGAGTTGCTTAATGAAAGTTCGAAGTGCACGTAGATAAAAGTGAGTTGTAAGTATGTACAATAGGGTGGCAAAAAAACCGACTATTTTTGTTTGAGTCTCGATTTTTTCGAGCGAGTAATGTACTAGTAAATTTTAAAAATTATGAGCGACCTTTTAAAATTCAAATTTTGAACTTAAACTTTCAGAAACGTATTGTTTTTTGGTCTGTAAAATTATTATAACAAGAATAAAAAAAACGGTTTTCGGCGACTTTTGAAATCTTAAAAAATTTGGAGCGGCCTCTTAAAAAAATTTTTTCGAGCTGTCCTTTGGAGGGATTTCTTAAAACATCAAAAACTCCCATTTTTTCACTCGAGACTCAAAAAAAAGTCGGTTTTTTTGCGCCACCCTAATATATACCGTGTATATATTGTTCTATACGTATTGTTGGAATGCATTTTTGGGTAAAAAAACGATAATTTTAATTATAAACTATAAGTAAGTAATTCAGAAGTCTATCTATTTTTTAAACACTAATATAGTAATTTAGAGTCGAATTTGTTAAATTGCTGCGCACAGCAGTAGGTGGTTGTATCAAAGCCACTTATTGGGGTCGAGCAGCATAATGGATAAAAATGGAACCCTTAGAAATTATTCTGTATTAATCCGTCGATCTATGCATGTCACAGCCATTTTTTAAACTATTTAATTACATAGATTAATTACATGAACTAAATTTGTTAGAAAGCTGTTTTCTATATGCCGCTACATAACTGTAGTGACATTGTGAAAGAAATTAGGGGTAGCCGTTATACATACAACTAGAGGATGATAAATTTTCAGCATAAATAAGCATGTGAAATATCTATGAACAAGTCTCTTAAGCTTTAACGATGTTTATAATGACTAATAAGTGTATCCGTTTTTCACATTATCAACTAATCACGTACACCTTGGAAAATTCTCAGTTGATTCAAGAAGACCTTTAAAAACAAGAAGAGAATTAATTTGAATTTATAATTAATATAAGTATAATTTTCTTCAAAAACTAATCTAATAGAAAAAACATTATATCTACTGATATTAAAATTATAGGCAGGCGGATAAAAAATAGAAGATCTAAATTAAGTTAATAAGCTGTTGAAGAAAAAGGTGTCAATTAACAATGTTCAAAATGCGATTCCAAAATTAGTTTTAGATTACCTTTGTAAACATTTTGTTTCTTTTAACTTGTTTCTGTTTGAAAACTTAAAGTAAACTGATAATCCTTGATTGTAAATTTTTTTTTTTATACAAAAACGAAAGTATGGCGGTATGTTTCTTTTCGTAATGTTGTAAGTTTTAAATATCAAAAACCAGTTCATTTATGTGTACTTACATACTTAATTTCAGCTTAATGCACTTGTCCTTGGCCGAAGAGAGAAGAAAGGACTTCCCTTATGAGTTATTTATGTTTCACACTTGATATTGAACGACATGTGAAATATTTGCAATGAACCAGTTGTATTGTTAAGTTGAATCAGTTACTTTAATGAATAAACTTACTCGTCGGTTCATAAGATTTTTTCATACCTAAAAGCATGTTGCTTTTAGGTTGAAAAAGATGTTTTAGAATAAAAATTTACACGCGCAAATCTTAATATAACAATTATTATTAGGCTTATGAAATTCTGAATGTGATAAGATTACAAATACCCTAATAAATATAAATAAGTTTTCTTTCTATTAAATTTTACACTATATATTTCTCTAGTATTTTGTAGGGAAGAAAAATACATGTATGGTATATAGAGGTGGGTTGTCACAAACGCTGTAGACTGCGTTTGGCGTGATTTTGTAGGGAAGAAAAGCAGCCAGCGTAAAATGGTAGCATTTTTAACGTCAATTAATTTTCTAATAAATCTGTCCAATCACACTTTAAAGTCAGTAGTATTTTAAAATGCAAGTAATATGTTAATACGCGACGGAAACCACTTTCGATCAGACAGGTATTATCATTCCTAGCACTATTTCTATATGTATACATTTATAAATCTTGTAAATAAATCATATCACGTTTAGACATATCTACTTCAAAGTTGCAGTGAAGTTCTTATGGCTGATTTTTAAAAACTAATATATAGTTTAAAATCTATTAGGTTTTGGCTCCGAAACTTACATATTTGTCTTTTGCCAAATAGAGCTGTATTGGATTCTGACATTAGTATGACTAACCTGAGGAAGTCCTTCTAAATATACCTATTTTTAGACCGCTTAACAATACTTGTATGGGCTTAGATAAATAAAATAAAAATATTAATTGCTGCTTTGAGAAATATGAGTGGGTAGGCGTAAAAAAGATAACACGTAATAAAAGTGCTCTTCAATTTTATTCGTTTTTAATTATTAAAAGTAATTGTTTTCACCTAAATCACATGAATATTGAAAGCAGCTAGTGCAATCACTTGCCTGAGTGTTTTGTCTCCTTCCACAATTTCACTGTGCTTATTATTTTGACACAAATAAACCACTGTGTAAGTTCATAATGGATACCAACCAAAAGGCCTTTGCAGAGCTCCGCATGATGTTCACAGAGCGCATGGAAGCTTTTGAAGGTGAGCTGAAGAATGCCACACCATGTAATAGTCTATCTACATTGGCTACGGACTTCTTAAATTTCAAGTCCTTCTTTCTAAAGAGTCTACAATCTCTTCAAGATCAAATCTTAAAACTGTCCCAGTCAGTGGACAACTTGGAGATGCGGTCCAGGCGCAAAATACTGCTGCTACATGGAGTTCCAGAGGAAAAGCAGGAGGATACGGCCGAGGTTGTTAAGAACATTGTCCAAACAAAGTTTAAACTTAATGACTTTGAAGTGGACCACATCAGCCGGTGCCACAGAATGGGCAAGTCTACACCTATGCAGTCCAGACCCCGTCCAATCTTATTTAAAGTGATTGATGCCTCTATACGTACTAAGATATGGATGGCAAAAACTAAACTGAAAGGTACAGGGGTGACTGTATCCGAATTTCTCACAAAGTACCGCCATGACCTCTTTATGCGCGTGAGGCAGGAGTTTGGTATCTCCAAATGTTGGACACGTGATGGTGCCATCTTTGTGCTTGGTGCTGACGACAAAAGATATTCTATAAGCTGTTTGGATGATATGAAAGGTATAATTCGACATCAGGCAGCCGCAATGCCCGCTCCTAGTGTCAAGGAGTTGCCTAAGGCGCCCGCCCGACGTGCTACCGGAAAGAAATAAGCGTGATCTTAATTTTATGTTCATGGTCTATGTACTTGTTTCTACCTACATTTTAATTTCACTTTTTATATCGCATCCTCTTTATATCAACTTTATACCTCTCTTTTGTACCTTTTAATATTTTGTGCTTACTTTTCATTTAACGTCATTTGTCGGTACCCAGATACTTGTGTATTACTTTTCTGGTAACTTTCTTGTTAGCATCATGTTGTCATTTAAGTACGTTCAAAAATGTCCCTTTGCGAACTTCAATCTAATCATTTTTATTCTCATTCGTCTTTAAATATATTTTACTCGGTTTGTATAGTTATTCAATTGTGGCATATTAATTATTCAATTATATTTATTATTATTGATTTTGGTTTAGTAAAACTAAATTATTAATATAGTTTATATTTGTTTAAAAACACAGGCATGTGATAGCAGCTGGCTGGTTAAAATTATTATTAGTTTTGTTTCTGTTTCTATATTTTATATATATTTATATACGTATATAATCATTACAGAGTACATTAATATATAAGATAAGCATATATCTATTTACAGGTATTTATGTATAGTTCAAGCAGTGAATCACAGGAATATTTTTCTTGCTCAGACAGCTTTAGCTCTGATGATGAATCTTCCCTTCAAGCAGTGCTAAATAACCGTCTTTCAACTGAAACACAGAACTTCAATGTTTTACATATCAATGCGCAGAGCATTCCGGCTCATTTTACTGATATGCTGGCGTCACTTAATCAAGATAATGTGCACGCTATCTGTATTTCTGAGACTTGGCTAAAACCCTGTCTCTCTTCTTCGTCTTACACCCTTCCGGGTTTCCAGCTAGTCCGCAATGACCGAGTTTGCACGAGTGGCGGAGGTGTCGGTATTTATATTCGTGACCAGATCCCCTTCAGAGTAATAAAAATGTCACCACAACCGTGTCCACCTGATTCAGGGGAATATATATTCGTAGAAGCCGTTCTTGGACACAACCGCATACTCCTCGGTGCATACTATAGTCCTTCCCTTCGAGTAAATTTTTTTCCTTCTTTTGAACTATTGTTAGAGAATTTCTCCTTATCTTACGAGCACATTATCATTATGGGTGATTTCAACACGTGTCTATTAAAACGTGACTCTCGTTCTTTACATTTTGAAAATATTATTAATTCCTGCAATTTTACAATTCTTCCACTATCTGCGACTCATCATTTTCCCAACTCTACCCCATCTCTTCTTGACCTAATTTTAGTGTCTTCTCCTTCTTTTGTTTCCACTTTCGGTCAATGCTCGGCGGACGCCTTTTCTTATCATGACTTGATTTACATCTCTTATAAATTGCGTCCACCGAAGTGTAAAGCCAAAGTCATCATGCAGCGTAACTTTAGTAAGATAGTAGTGGAAAATCTCACTAGAGATGCCAAGGAAATCAATTGGTCCAAGGTCTACAATGCAGTTTCTGTCGACGAAAAGGTGTATGTGTTTAATACAGCTTTAATTGAGTTGTATGACTCTCATGCACCTATACGTCCGATAAAGATTAAGCATCTACCTGCTCCGTGGCTTACTGAAGACATAAAGTCATTGCAAAAAAAGAAATGTTCAGCCCGGACTAAATATAAACGTAAGCCTACAGAAGAAAACCGTACTAAATTCATAAAAATTCGTAATCTCTGCAATAGAGTGTGTAGGGACGCACAACGCCGTTATATCCACAAATCTCTTGATATTGATGATTCCGCTAAGATCTGGAAGTTTCTTAAATGTCTAGGAGTTGGTAAACCTTTGAATAATTTCCTTCCTAAAGACTTAAACATCGAACTGTTAAATCAGCACTTCTCATCTTCTGCCAGATTTGATAGGCAATCAAAGTTGAACACTTTACGTTATCTTTCAATTTTATCAACTCCTGTTTATCCCTCATTTGTTTTTAGTCAATTCTCTGATTGTGATGTTAGAAAGAGCATTCTGTCCATCAGTTCCAATGCGGTGGGTTGCGATAGTATCAGTCGCAATATGATAGTTCCCATATTGGACGTTATCATTCCAGTGATCTCACACATTTTTAATTATTCTATAACCTCAAGTACATTTCCTGAGATCTGGAAACAAGCCCAAGTGATTCCATTACCAAAAAAAGCAAATCCTGTCTCATTTTCCGAATATCGTCCCATTTCCATTCTTCCTTTCCTATCCAAGGTATTCGAACGACTTGTTTATCAGCAGTTCAGCATCTTCCTCAACACAAACTCCCTAATCAATCCTCTCCAATCCGGTTTTCGTCCTGGTTATAGTACTACCTCTGCATTGGTAAAGATCACTGATGATATTCGTTACGGTATGG
Source organism: Dendrolimus kikuchii (assembly GCA_019925095.2). Lineage (NCBI taxonomy): Eukaryota > Metazoa > Arthropoda > Insecta > Lepidoptera > Lasiocampidae > Dendrolimus > Dendrolimus kikuchii. The sequence goes on along the minus strand of CM034393.1, from coordinate 9,489,502 downwards.
GAAACGGTCTGCTAACGATATTATCGCTTCTCGACTTTAGCAGCGCCTTTAATAATGTTGATTTTGACATTCTACTCGGGATTTTATGCTCTCTTAACATATCTCCAACGTCTATTGACTGGTTTCGTAGTTACCTGTTTGGACGACGGCAGCGCATTCGCTACGATGATGTTTACTCGTCGTGGTGCGACTTGTCTGCTGGTGTCCCTCAGGGCGGCGTGTTATCACCTCTTTTATTTGCCATCTTCATTAATTCGATCTCCAGTAACCTTTCTTCGTCCTATCACCTCTATGCAGATGATCTACAAATCTACACACAGGCTAATTTAGACGGACTGCACAAAGCAATTGAAACTTGTAATCGAGATTTCACTAAAATAGTTGAATGGAGCAAAGCCTACGGTCTATCCATAAACCCAAAAAAGACACAAGTTATTATAGTTGGTAGTTCCAGGCAAATCTCCAAGATAGATTGGTGTTCTCTTCCTGAATTTAAATTTGACGGTGTAAAAATCGATATCAGTGAAACAGTAAAAAATCTTGGGATTGTTATTGACAGAGAACTGTCTTGGAGACCTCAACTGACCAATCTTAGTCGAAGACTCTTTGCGTCGTCAGCGTCGCTTAGAAGGCTTAAAAATTTCCTCCCTACTGCTACAAAAGTTATGCTTGCCCAATCTCTGTTACTACCCATACTTGATTATGCTGACGCCAGTTATCTCGACTTAACACAAGAACAACTGAATAAGCTCGATCGACTTCAAAATGTCTGTATTCGGTTTATATTTGGGTTGCGCAAATATGACCACGTTTCCGAATATCGTAAGAAGCTTAAATGGTTACCTATTCGCCTTCGCCGGAATGCTCACTTGCTCTCTCTTTTGTACAACATCCTTTTTGATCCTCGTACTCCTCCTTATTTAAAGGAACGTTTTGACTTCCTACATCTTTCTCATTCCCGTTATTTGCGCTCTAGTAATAATCTCTCCTTAATGACACCTGTACACACTTCTTCCTTCGTTGACAACTCCTTCACAGTACAGGCTGTCCGTTTATGGAACTCACTGCCACTCAACATCAGACAAGCTAAGTCAGTATCCTCTTTTAAAATCATGGTTTTTAATTATTTTTGGTCCTCTCAGGTATAATAATGCTGTATGTATTGTGATATGTAGTGTGTTTATATAGTATATAATAAAGATTTTTATTTATTTTATATATTTTGAACATTTTATATTATCTATTGTCTACACCGCCACTGTCATGTTTTAATATTTTCCTTAGTTTAAGGGGTTGCCTGGAAGAGATCGCTTTAAGCGATAAGGCCGCCCTTTGTTCAACATTTATTGTATCTAGTTTTTAAGTTTAAAAATAAGAACGACGTGGAGTTAAAGTCAAGAGAATGTGCAAAAAGAAGAAGCAAGCAGGTCACCACGACATATGAGTGGCAGCTATTATTACGGCTGCCAGAGATTGACTAACAGTAGCAGTGGCGTAACTTAGTAAGTATATGTCCTGTAATGGACTATATTTGGTTAAATAAATTATAAATATAAAAAGCCTTTCTTAAAAACTCAAGAAATTTTAAGGAACAAATATCAAATATCGACTGCACCAATAACTGTAGAATATATGGCATACTTGTATATTTTTATTGAAATGTAAGTAATGGTACAATAATTATGTATTGCTGCTCCGTATAAGCAATATTCCTGCCACGGATTGTCTTTGTCTGATCGTTATTTTTAATCTCTGTTAATTTAGATTAAACTTTAAAAGTTTGGCCTTGAAAAAATAAGTTTAACACTTACGTAGTAATCAATGCTATCTTCATGACCGTGGCCATGACCCTTGACGTGTACTACTTCCGCAGGGCCATCGTGTCTGGTGATGTGCTGTGATGAAAACCCGTGTCCATGGCCTTGGTTGTTGTCACCATGGTGTCCATAACTTGTGACTACTACTGCTAGAGCTGCTAAACACACCGCCTGGAATAAAAAAATATTCCAGTTAATTTTAATATTTTTTTTTTTAACAATACTCTTTATAACAAATCGTAGGGGGGCTTTGTGGCGCGCCTCCATGCTTGCCTTAGCCAGCTGGCACGGAGTGGAGCTAACTAGTGCTAAGACTCAAGCTCCAGGGGTGGGAGTGACAAATGGTATAACGTCGGAAATAGATTCGGTGAACCTATAGCCCACCTCTTGACACCCCTTAGCCACTCATACCCATGTTGCTCTTCGCTAATTTGTACGGCATTTTTAGGGCCCCACGCTGGGAGTGGCGAGTCACCGTCTGCCCATTTTAACCATGTTTCCCGAACATTGCGACGGGCAGACGCCATAGTCCCCATAGACCCAGATCCTTAAATCCACTAACAGTTCATCTCAAAGCCCGTGCCTTTTGTTCTCATTTCCTACAATAGTCCTACACTGACCGGGGCTTGTCCTTGGGTGCATTTTTATATGGTGTCGACAGGGACAGTCGCCGGTCAACATTTAGATTAAATTTGTTAAGGGGTCTCTGTGTGTCTTTTGCCTTCCCACAGCCCCACGCAAGCCCTCAAAGAGTCCGAACCATTTTTATGGCCCGTAGTTTTAGAGAAATTAATAAGTGGGTGGTTAGTAGGCTGCCGCCTGCCCAATTGGCCTATGTTTGAACATTCTGCTGACTACGCGTCATAGTTCCTTCTATAGTTTTAGATTCCCAGTTCCTCTGGAAATTCATCTCAATAGCCCAGTGTAATAGTCCGGTCCTATAATAGTCCTACACTGGTCTTATTTTTGGGTATATTGCTATAGTGCATAAATAGATAATGGTCGATGAGTATTACGCTACATTTAGATTAAATTATGTAAATGGCCTAAACCGTGTTGACCTTCCCAAGGCCCCATATAAGCCATATTAAAGTTTAGGCTATTTTTATGTCTAGTCTGGTACATCATATATTTGAGCTTAATAACACAAAATTAATTTCAATAATATAAAAATTACACTTTACTTTTTCTTTCTTTACTTAGCTACTATTCTTGCAACAAATATCTAATTCATGTATTAGTAAAATAAAAGCATCACACATATATTATAAGGCTTAGGATTCCGCACAATAAAAAATCTAGGAAGAAATATCATTAGAGTAAGCTTTGCTTTCTAGCTCAACCTTATTTTGAAACAAAAGATAAAAATAAAATTGAAAAGATTAACTCATCAGTTAAGTACTTTTATAAGATTTTCAAATTTTAATCTGTGTTGACCTTAATAACTTAGATTTTTAATAGAACTTGTGTATCAATTTTGATTACTGTATAGTTTAACAAAAAATCAGGCGTGAGAACAATAAATATAATCAGCGGATCACTAAATCCTGAATTTTATTTTAACACTTATTTTATAAACACTCTTTTTAAAATACACTTCATCATAATCCTGGTGTTAAATCCCGGTTACATTTAAACCTCCTACTTTAAAGCCTCAGATTTGCTTATTGTTTTAATATACACATAAATCACTTCACCTTAAGGAACATTTTGATACAATTATTATTAGTTGCTATGCTAATGACCCTATGAAAAGCTGTTGACTGATAGTCACCACTCATAATTCAGTTCTTTTATATTGTTAAGCAGTAGAGAAGCCAAGGTGATACTGATTTCACTCTAAATTATTGATTCTTAGATAATTCAAGTACTTTGAATATGGAGTAGTTGCAATCGTTTCGTAAAAAGTATCTGTTCGATATAACCAGCCTATATTATAGGAGTGTGACATTGCACCTTTTAATATTGAAATTATGCAAGTTTCACTGTAGTATTATTGACACAAATCGAACTTAACAAAAAACGGTCTAAGTGATAAAACATTTGCAATAACTTTGCGCTATGCTAATAAGCAAAAAATAATCAATTACAAGAACAAGAATTATTATTATGAAGAACATTTTTCCTGCTTTGAATTGAACAGTCCATTAAACGTTATTACCTTATTATATATACCTTATTACTTTTATATGATGTAAGATATGAGACTGATAGCGGCAACAGGAGACCCGAAGACTGAGACAAACCTAGCCCAAAGAATTAGCTCTTGTATCCAGCGAAGTAATGTTGCTAGCCTCCTAACAACACTGTCCTAGTCGAACGAGACGAATTTTAGTTAGGCTATATTTATTGGAACGAAGTTCCTTGTCGCACGTTATTCGGCGGGTGGGAGCTAATCGAAAAAAAGTGTGACCGAAAGGAAAAATGCTGACCGCTATATATTGTTACGCAATTTCGAAATTTAATGCAACGAAAGAAGATCTAAAATAATACAATATCCATGCTCTTCGATAGTTGTCGATGGTATTCGAAACTTCGTTCCCACCAGATGTTCAAGACACCTCATTAGTTTTTTTATTGTATTAAATCTTGTATCTATAATATTATACAATTTTAAGCATGCCGTGTCTGTATATTGAAGCTATTTAAAAAAAAACCAACTGGTATAAACTATATAAACGATGGAGAACACGATGCATTTTTTTTAGATATCTTCTTTGTTTGTTTGTTCGAGATTTACGTAAAAACTACTAAGCCGATTTCGACGTGGTTTTCACTGTTTGACAGCAAATTCATAGACTTAAAATTTGCGCTACTTTTTATCCTGCGGGAATTTTTCTGGTGATTATTTAAAAGGGCCAGATTGATTATTATAATTCCAATGCAATTTATCACTGATCGCTAGCAAATTTTATTTAATAAAGTGTGTGATATTTTTTATCCCGGGAATACTGCGGGAATTTTCCCGGAAACGGTTTGTAATTGTTCGGATGCTTAAAAATTAAGATTAAGCTTTTTAAGGGTTTTAAGGATTTTCAAAAACTAGGGCTTACAAAATGTTGTAATCGACTTATTTCTTTATTACTTTTTCTTACAAACTCTTGTTCTGTATATCTAATGCTATTTATAATATATATGTTAAACAACTGGGTATATGATACAATAAATTCTAAAATAATCTTCATATAAAAATGCTATCCTAAAATTGCTAACCTTGCTATCATAATGGAGGAAAAGCGCAACTAAATGTGAAAAGCTCGTGAAACTTGCATACACTGACGGTCTTATACATATTGTGTTAGACTACGTTGGTAGTATTTTTTAAGAACCATACAAGACCCTACAAACTTACTTTAACTCATAATGAATAAGATCGTAAATTCTCAAACAATATTATAAGAGCTCCTATTAATGATATATTATATACACGTATTGCTACCGACACGTAATATTATGTAAATATTAGTATATACCGGTTATATGTGTTAAGTCTTTCATGTAATATAACGTTTACGATGTAACTTTAATGATAAAATAAACGTAATTGTATGTAATTACGACGATATAACTAACGTGAATTCAGGAACTAAAGATATTACCTTATTGGAAGACTTTTATAACATGCATTGCTAAAAATATTTAAGTAATATGACTATTTATATAATGACTACAAAATAGGAATAATATGAATTTTTGAACGTCCCTGTGCTAGATTTAGATATCTACAGGAGTATGGACGGTATGCTGTCACTCGAATTAAGGCCGCTGAGATGGAAGTTTGTAAATTTTCCCCGTGTGCCTTTCTCATCTTTTAAGATTCATAGACCTTTTGGTAAAATCAGAATACTTATGTTTTCATCAAGTCTGGGAATTCATCTGTCAATTTGCTTCCTTTCTCGGTAACTACGAGATCTATTAACGACATTTAGTAGTAATACATAATCTATAATAATATGCTGCTGCACAATATCGTGGTAAAAATATGAAGATAGTAAATAATCTGGATTATTTGCAGTAACCGCAACTTCTCATTAGTACTTAGGCAGTACAATGTGTTTAAAGCATGCCAAAAATGCCAAAAATAGAGATATCTCTCAAAAAGTATGTAGTAGTACTTGTAACATTGCAAATTAGGTCTCAAAAATTACTCTACACTCTTCTAGGACTTGAATTTAAGATATCGATTTAAAACGAGGACATTAGTCATTAAGCCACCAAACTTGTTTATAATATGGAGGTATATTTGGTTACAATTTTTGGTAATGTATCGTACACTAAAAACCTTGAAAATTTTATGACTGATTAAATTGATAATTTCGCAAAAACATCACATGGACAAGCGCTCAAATTACTCTCGTGAACCAGATTTTTTGAGCTGTATGCTTGAATGAAAATTGCACAGCAACATATTTACAAAAATACTTACATCAAACCAGTTTTTAAATTGATTATCTTCGATGTATAAAATCGGCAATTCAGTTGCCTTTGACATCATATTTGGTAGTACTTTTGTAAAGAAATCAGTAAAATGTTCGGGAAGGTACTTAAAGTTTTTTAGTTTATTTTATTATTAAATCTTCAAACTTATCCAAATATTGATACAACTAACATATTGTAGTCCAATTAATTTTATAGTATTATTTCAATTATGACTTCGATTCTTTAATTTAATTCAAATTAAAAAAAAAAATACTTCAAAATAACTTTAATGTGTAAGAATAAAGGTTGTTAAAAATTCTATTTTTTTTCTTACTTGCAGTCATTAGCAATCATTTTTCTATTGGCGGCTGCATACTGTCAGGATCACTCACATCAATACACCTTTAAAACAGTTATTCAGCATGAAGAACCCAAAAAAAATGCAATTCATCTTCCTGTTCATAACACACACAATGCCGTGAAACATGCCACTTTTGCTTCTCAAAAGGGTTCAGACGATTCTGAGACACAATTCATCTTCCCAGAGCGTAACATACATGCTCCTTCAGAACCAGCGCCGGTGTACGAAAACCAGCCTTCTCATGTTCAAACGCCACTGTTTGTGCCCAATGTTCATGTTGCACCGTACCCGATAGCTCCTGTTAGGTTTATTCCTGTAGCTCAAGCTCAGATAACTCCCGTCCATATTGCTCCTATCCATGTTGCACAAGTACAACATATTCCAATAGTCCAGCATGTAGTTCAGCCAGCAGTTCATTACGAAGACTCTCGTCATAATGAAGGTCATAAGAACGAGGAAGTGCATCTTGAATCTAACGAACAACACGAAGACTATTATGTGAGTATTAATAAGATAGAAAAAGTATATTTTGAAGCATTAATTAAATTATAACATCTAGAATTTGGAGTAATGAGATCTTGCTTCTAATAGCGATAGCGTACATTTTTTCTACTTTTCATTATAAAATCATCACATAATATATCATTATATTACAAGTAATTCTTTGTATGGAAAAAAGTAATATGATCGTTCATAAGTAATTCAAGAAATAACTTAAAAAATCTTGATAATATTTTTAATTTTGCTTTTGTAGTAAATAATGATTAATAAATATTGTTTTATAGGCAATCCCTAAATACAATTACGAATACAAAGTACAGGATCCCCACACTGGTGATAATAAGTTCCAACATGAGACCCGAGATGGTGATCATGTGCAGGGTATTTACAGTTTGCACGAACCTGACGGGTCCATTCGCACTGTAAAGTATTCATCAGACAAGAAAACTGGGTGAGTTATTAAAGTAGTAAAAAAATGACATTATGAAAATCAAGAGACAAAATAGTCCACTTTCAAGACTTACAATAAAGTCATACAGAGTATAAGTACGTAACTTTCGTCATTAAAAGACATCTGAAATGAAATAAATGGTGCATCAATCTTTCATAATATTAGTCTTACAGCATGGCAGAAAGTAATATGTCAATTGATCACAATTTTGTGACCCAAAAGGTAGTTTACAAAGCGGTTTTTTCCTTGAGTTGTTTTGCTAAGTTGATCTGAAAATTTTATTTTATTCTTTCAGATTCAATGCGGAAGTGTCTCACCAAGAAGTACATCATACCTACCACCAGCAACACTAAGTTATTAGTTATTATTGCTTTATTTATACTAGGTTTAGATAAGGTTTTTAAATTATTTTTTTACATTAATTACACTTATTATTTTTCATGATCATGTACGTGATACAATCTAGTTAATCACTAGCTAGATATAAACTATTATTTTTCCTTTCTTTGCTTTATGTTTGATTTGTGTTATGATAATTGTTATTTTCTGTAGTCTAGTAGAGACTAGACTACAGAAAATAACAATTATCTCTAGTCGATATACATCTTGTAAATTGTGGTTATTCATCCCGTCGGCAATAGATGAACACGTCTAAACAAAGTAAAATCATTTTTATAATCAAGCATTTCTTGGAAATAACCTTAACTTAATTAAACAAATTCTAATGTCTATATCTTGATGTCAATATTATTGTTTTAATATCCCTATTTAATTACATTGGTATTAGTTAAGTTAAATATGTAGTAAGCTGTTGTAAACTTGAAAAAAGCCCATATCGTTCATTCGGACAGACGTCTACTTAATTCACAATTCATCACTTAATTGGAAAATTCTGTCCAAAAGATTATAAGAAATTAACTCTCTACTTTCGCAATTATACAAATCTTGATAGTATGGATGATTACAGGAAATTTTGAAACGTCAAAAAGAGAAAAGTTTCTGTATTCTTCCGCATATGTGAGGTATTTTTGTTATTTCGAAACATATTAGGAAAGTTTCCGCAAAATACCAATGTGAAGCCAACGCAAGTCAAGACGTATGGAAAGCTCGATCTATTATACACAGGAATATTACAAAATACAAGAGTAATAGATGTAGTTCAAGTGATCTAGATTATCGTGCCTTGAATACGCACTTATTTTAGATGAACCAAGGAAATCCGTTTCCGTGGTTACGTTACTTGTAGAAAGTGGAATTTATTTAGGTTGACAACACACATACGCGGTCTTATTTGGAATCACTTATTTTTACTAATTACTTTTACGTGATATGAATAATTACGTTAGCAGAATACAATAATAGAACACAGTTGTTGTTCAAAAATTTCTTATTACTAGCACATACTGGGATTTTTTGCGATTAAAACTAATAATAGCAAAATATACTAATAATAGTATATTTTATTTCGGAAAAAATATGATACTTTCCATGGGAAGCAAATTCATAGTCTTCGCTATAAAAACGAATAAATTAATTATCACGTAATTTAAGTATACATTCCATAAAATAGCGACCATATGATAGTTTCTGTTCTATTAGGGACATACGAATTGATATTTAGCCTTTTAGTGAGAAATAAGGAATTACGTGTTTACGTGTTACACTTACGTTTTCACATGATCTAGTCTAGAATGTATAAAAATAAAAGCAGACAGACGCTAATTGGTCGTTTAATGTAATTGTTGAAACGAATCTGTTTTCTTCCTGTTTCTATTACGTCGATATGCGATTGTTCTTACTTCTTGTGATTGATGATCTAAAGTTCGGTGCATACCCTTAGGGGTTATTAATTTTAATTAGCTGTACAATCAGATAAAGCCTGTACTAATACTTATTACAATTGCATTGTGTCAGTCTGTTATAAAACCACTTTCATTTAAACGGCAAATTATTGCAAAATATTAGATAAAAAAATATTTAAATGTGGTTCATGGCTTGATGAGAAGCCCGTGTCCTGCTGAATAATGTAACAAAAAAGTGACAATGACATTGTTAAAATCAGTTTCGGCGGCCACGTTTGTGAGTTGAAACCTTTAACTACATAATATCTCGAGTAACTTTAAAGGCTCTTATATTATGTTACACATATTGAAGTACAAATATACTCTGTGACGTTATGAGAAAATTAAAACCTTGAGACATATTTGACAGCTATATGAATGACAAAGGCTGGAGAGAATATGATGTTTCAAGATACTAGAGGTTACCCTTTTACGCATTTACTTATTTACAACGATGCTCCCAGTAAAAATTCCTTTAAGACCCACATCTATCTATCCGTAAGATAATAAATATTTTGCGAGTGTCCGAATTATACAATGAATTTAAAAATTAGAAAATATCTTGAGACTAATTCGAGACAGCAGATTTCGGAAATGCAATATATTATAATTTTTTGTCCGTCTCTCTGTTAGAAAATCACACGAAAACTACTAAAGTTAAAAAACTATTCTACCATTAATGAAATTCTGAATGAACTGATTTAAATAAAACTTGATATAGAGCGTAAAGATCCTGTGTAAACATTTAAGATACATCTTATCCCAATAAACGAAGTTATTTCTCTGAGATAGACAAATATAGCCAAAAAGGTGGTCGTGTTTTATTGTGCCGTCGTTCCAAGTCGCTAAGAAGTAGGTCATAATAGCAACGCAAACGAAGTTTCGTTAGCATTTCCACGTGACCCGGCACCGATGATACGTTGCGTCAAATGTAGGCCAGCTTTTTGGATATACAAAACTTCTTTCAATCACACTGAGACCATAGAGTTGATAATTCTCGTGTTCCCATGGCCTTAAAATTTGAACCCCGAAAGCCTCAAATACGTAAACATTCAAAAAAATTCTCATGAATTTTTTATTTGTTCTTTCAATCTATTTAAAATTTCAAGTAATAATTTGCAAAGTGAAATCAGTCGATGTTGATTTCTAAATGTAGTTATATGAAGGAAACTTCACGCTTCTATGGAATACTGAATTAGATTTCTCCCAGTAAATTTTCGATGCGTCTAATGGACCAGATAGAAAGACTACAAAACGGTTTACAATCAGATTAATTAAGTCTAAACTTGATTACTATTAATCAGACCACCCGTCTGTAGCGCACTAGTTAAGCTGCCGAGTGACGAACAACCTTCACATTGGTTACATAAATTACGTCATGAAGCTCGTGCGCGTGTTTGGGTTACAAACACGACGCCCCGTGCCACTACAAATCGATTCAAATACTCTCTCGTAACGTCTCCGGTATATATTGAGCTAATGACTATGTTAATTCATCAGTTCCACTACGGAAGTCCAAGAAGAAAGAACGAAATGTTAGCTAAAGTGCGTGTTTCATATGTGATATTCTTTAATTGTGTTAACTTTCTTAACTAACGAAAAACAATTTAATTTTAGGTCGTTATTCTTGCCATCGTACTGGCTGCGGCTACTTGCCAGGAACAAAGATATGTGTACAAAGCGCCACATCAAGCACCCAAAGAGTACAAGCATTCATACGAGCATATCCCTTTAAAAGCCTATCCAACGGCGCCTGCGGAACCAGCACCGATTAGCGAGGAGCAGTATCAGGATAGAGCTCCTCAAGAGAGAGAACCTCAAGAGAATTATGGACACGCGTTCTCATCACAAAGTATTATTCACCACCCTGGGCAACAAGGGTCACAAGAAAACAGTGAAGAACAAGTAGTCCCTGTATACCAATATGTGTCAGAACCGAACGAAGAGTCAAATGCTTACAACCAAATGCCACAAAAATACCAAGCTGTACACTACCCCGTACCTGCTCCAGTACATCTTGATATTCCTACCGTCAAGTTTCCGTCTAATCCTAAGCCCAAACCTCACTACGTTCAAGCTGAAGAAAGTCTTCCTTACCACCACGCTCATGCCCAACCAACACCCGTGGCCCGTCCCGAAATCCACTCTTACGAATCCCACGATGAACCTATTGACTATTACGTAAGTTTTCTATGAACGAATTCAAATAGCTGATTTCTGTCTCATTATTTTTGAGGCAACTTTCCATTCATTTCATTCTATGCACACATCATCCGTTTAACGCGATGATGTGTCTATCACTCGAATTTAAATTAGACTTTTTATGTTAATGCACTTTTACTATTGTAGGCCTATCCCAAGTATCAGTACGAGTACAAAGTGGAGGACCCTCACACTGGCGATAACAAATTCCAGCATGAGATCCGGGATGGTGATGTTGTAAAGGGTGTTTATGGATTGCATGAAGCCGATGGTTCAATTAGAACTGTTGAATATAGCTCAGATAAACACTCGGGGTAAGAAAATAGTTCTTATATGAATTTTAGAATCACCTTACTGATTCGTTGAGGATAATGTTATAGTTATAGATCGCTTCACGCAGATGTAGCGATGGTTTTAATGCATTATTGGTAATACGATATTATTATCGTTAATGACGTTAAATTTTGACTGATAACGTATGAATGAATATATCTTATACTAATATATAAAGCTGAAGAGTTTGTTTGTTTGCATGAACGCGGTAATCTCAGGAACTACTGGTGTGATTTGAAAAATTCTTTCAGTGTTTGATAGCCCATTTATCGACGAAGGCTATAGGCTTATCATCATGCTAAGACCAATAGAATCGGAGCACCAATGAAGAATGTTTCAAAATCGGGGGGTTTTTTAACTATTCCACCCGGCCGAAGTCGTGGACAGAAGCTAGTAAATTAATATAGCTATTAGATAACGGCGTTATTTTTAATGCTATAAATAATTGGCCACATTCAATAACCTATTATCGCAGTTGAAGTTACGGTTAAAATATATCTACTATATTGCTGTCTATAATATATTGATCTATAGATTATTACAAGCGTAGAAATATTTTTATTCCTTTTCTTTCAGATTTAGTGCCATTGTAAAGCATACAGCGCCTGGTCAGCATGTCCAGATTGAAACTCATCATCAAAACTAAAAAGAAATTAGATAAAGACTGAATTACTTTGTTGTTGATATCTAATTTTTGTGCCTTAACTATTATATTATTGTTACTAGATGTGTATGCTTGGCCAATTTTAATAATAAAACTTATTTATTCAATTTATTTCAAGTGTTTTATTATTAATTCAAGCTCTGAAACAGTAATAATCTTAGAAATTTCGTTTAACCCAATTTAATATAGTAGGTATGTAATGATCACACCTTCCATGATCAAATTGATCGTGTACTAGCAGAAGGTGATGTCAGGAGCCTTAAGAACAGACGAGCTTGCATGTCAAGAGTTATGAATGTCAAAGAGGCAAGTGAGGTGTGTAAGAATAAGCCTAAATGCACTCTGTTGTTCGTGCCTACCCCGCAAGGGAACTAGCGTGAAGTTATGTATGTATGTATGTAGGTATGTAATGAAAAATTTTCTATTTTATAAAAATTGTTCGTATAGCATATTTGGTTAATACTAGGCGTGTGCCATTATGAACAGTAAAATTTAAATAAAATGACTAAAAGAAACACTTTCAAAGCTTTGTGCTTTTATTAAATTGTCATTAAAAAGTCAGGTACACGTTTTATAAATGTTATTATTTTATATATATATTTATTTTCTAAACATAACTACACAAAATCTTTAATGATGGCCGAGATGGAAATCTGTAATACCATGTTTAGTTTCCTTTTCAACAACTGCATGGAATCTGAAAAGAATAAAATGTTAAAGAATTGAATAATTAATATTTGATATTTCTCATCAACATTCATATCATGATTTATAATGTGTTAAATATTCTGTAAAATAGTGCCAACTGGGAAGTGTTTTATATACAAATGTTTGTTTTGTCAGATACATTTTACAGTCTACACGGGCGTAATGGAATAAATGTACATAAACATAAAAGGCTACTTTTCTCTTATCGCTGTTCTCTCTAGTAAGGCTGATTTACATGTACTACGTACAAGTAAATTTTAACTAAACTTTAAGTGACTTTATGCATGTAAATGATTATTTTATTAATAACTTACAGAAAGTTGTACTCAAAATTTAGATAAAACTTACTTATTTAATTAATACTTGTAAACCAGCCTTTAGCCCATCCAAAAGAAACTAAAGTGAAACTTCGCAGTGGCTCGACTAACTACATAATGTTGTACAAGATCACGTAAGCTAAATAACATGTGATATAATTGAACATGGAACATTTCTTAAAAGTGTGTGATCCTTAAATAATCTATGCCAAATAAAACGTAGAAGAACGAAGTTGAAGTTACTTCTAACTTCGAAATATATATGTAACAAAACAAGGACTTTACTGTTTATCTAATCTTCCGAGATATAATATATTCTATATTCAGCTCTGTCATAAAAAGCACATTCGCAACAATTTCATATTAGTTAAGTCTACGAAGAAATGCATATAATTAAGATCGCTTTTATATTTATACATAAGACTATTTAAACATTATAAATACTTCTTACCCTGTATGTTTATCAGAAGTGTACTTAACAGTACGGATGGAACCATCAGCGTCTTTGAAAGAGTAGTGACCCTTCACCTTGTCACCATCGCGGACTTCATGATGGCTTTTGTGGTCTCCAGTATGTGGATCTTCAATTTTGTACTCATAATGGTATTTAGGATGCGCCTGTAATGTAATTTTTAGATTTCATTGAGAATTTTTTTTAACCAACCAACCATATATGTATATGATTTTATTTAACCAAGAAAATTTTATAACAATTAGTATACGTAAATTTTATTTATATATTTAGAATAAATAAATATTAATAAATATAACTAAGTATTTAAAGACTTCTAGAAACTCGAATCTTCTAGAAACGACTTAGAAGGAACTTACCACCAAAAGTTTCTGTTTAAACTATGACAAGGGGTAATTTATGAAGGGCGTCATAAAAATTTTATGAACCTGGTAATCCATTTATAGCAGCCCTTATGTTGAAAACGCCAAAAGATGATAGTTTCCGTTTGGAGGGGAATGCTTTTGCAAAAGAAATATCAAATTATATACATAAAACGACTTACGTAATAATTCTCAATATGGTGTTCGTGTCCATGTTCATGGTGTTCAACCGCATGATGTGCGTCACTATGTTGTTCAATTCCATGCTGAAATTCTTTTCCATGGTGCTCGTGCCCATGAGATTCATGTCCCTGATGTTCATGCCCATGATGTTCGTATCCATGATGCTCGTGTCCATGATGTTCAATTCCATGGTTCTCGTGACCATGATGCGCAATCACCTGGTGGTCATGATCATGATTTTGGACTCTGTGATGTTCTAATCCATGAAGCTCATGGTGTTCAGGTATATGGTGATGTGAAACTTCTGCAGCCTGATGTACTGGTATAAAGTAGTGACTTTCAATTTTGTGTGGGATTTCATGTTTTACGAAAGAATGGGTTGATATAGCATGTCCATGATAGTCCTTTGCATATAATGCAGTTAAAGTCACTGTGATAATTGTTAACTGTAAAAATAGATAAGAAAATTGTAAAATTGTTGTATAAGTTATATCTTGTAAAATATGAAAAGCAACTAACGCAAAATAAAGAAGCTTATATATATATATATATATATATATATATATATATAATATAAATACATATAAATTATATATATAATATATATACATATATACATATGCATATATATATAATATATATATATATATATATATATATATATATATGTATATATATGTATGTATATATATGCTACATTTTTATAAATATTATTTAAAAGAAGAAAATTTCTTTATATAAGTATAAATTAATTTTTATTTAATAAAAATCCATTAAGCTAATTGTAAAGAGTATAGTAAAACATATATTTAAAATTAATTATTCATATTCAGTAAATAGCTTTAAAAGTGATGCTGTCGAACAATTGATTTGCGACAGCATCATAAATATATTGTACTCGTACCTATAATATGGAAGAAGAATAGTAGTTAGGTATCTTAGGAATGAAAATCGTCTTCTAGCTTTGAAAAATCCATAATTCGTATTCAAAAGAAATGTGTTAATGCTTTCAGTTTTTTTCAGCTTATTTTTTAGACCATATGTGTAAAAAATAAGTTATAAATAATAAAATGCCAAATAGAGTGAGATAAATGAACTGTACCGCATTGTAGTTGATTTGAATAACGACTAGACGATTTTCATTTCTATTGTTTTTAATCCACTACCCAAGAAACTTATAAGTAGAAACTTGTTATCAAAATTATTATCCAAATGTTAAAACCGGGTTATTATAATTTTTTTAACAAATTAGGTAAGTTAAGTAATACTTACTTTTTTAAACATTTTGTTTCAGTGTACAGAAGAGTTCTTAAACACTAACAAGTGTATGATAATTGTGAAAAAAGAAGTCGCTATTTATACTGAGTTTTGGGCATAAAGCCTAATGGCTTGTGACGAGATTTTACGTATGGATATTCTTTTAATAATAACAATTTAAAAGTACTTTTCTGGTTTGGTTAATTCACGTCGGCCATATAATTATCGGCAAGACAATACAATAAAAAATTAAAGTCGTTTACTGGGACAGCGTGTTGGTAATATACGCGTTAAGATAGAAGAGAGTTTTACGTTTTTTGAACAACTAATTTGAGATTGTAAAATAGACTTGTTTTTGAAAGTACGAAAACTTTTCACTCGCCACGTAAAACTATTATAGCTTTAGCTGAATTTTCAATACCTAAATATGTATTTTCTTGTGTATAAAAAACCTATAATATTTTTTTAAATAACGAAACTAAGGATCGGCTACATACAGATACGAACTATAAGATCTAGTCTAGCCTGCATTCTAAAGCAACGCACTTTTCTAGAACGAGGACACACATGGTATCAGTAAAATTAAAATCTTTCGAAGTACTTAAGATTTTTCAATCTTGTATATTCAAAATTATTTTTTACCTTAGGAATCATCATCTGAAGTGCCAGTTTAAGATGAAATATTATTATTCTAGAATACCTCTTTACGTATTTGACTAAAAATATAGATGAAATTGCACTTTATTGAGTAGTGTGAGTAGTGCGATTAACATTATAAAATATTTAATAGTATATAGATCTACAAAATAAAAGAGTTAATTTTAGTATGAAACTTCCATTTTATATTTATATTTTATCAGTCATAGATTACAATAGCCTGACGTTTCATAAAATGTAAAAACAAATACAACAAAAATGACAAAAATAAAACATTTCTTAAAATCTACAAGAAAATCTACGAACTATTTAATATTATAGATGATATACAAAAGTGGGCCATAAAGTCCCAGATAGGGTAAGTTACAAGTTATGAAACGTAAGCCTCTTTACGCAAGGTATTGAACTTCTAACCAAGTCGTTCCGTCTGTTCTACACATCTCTTTCCAATATAACATACTATGCTCTAAACGCAATTATTTCGGCGTCATGACTATAAAATATCACTGTTCTGGCCGTTTATCACCTTAACGCATTACAACGATATTGACAGCACATTCTATGACACCACAGTTACTATGCATCCACATGAAGTGGCATTCTCGTTCACTACTGTTCATACATTAAATGCAGTGAGTGACTGGGAAGGCTACTGTGAGAAGACAAAACTCAGGTGCATAGGAAAATTAGCTTCGTCAAAACTGTTTACATTCTCATATATCCAGTGGTAGATACAATATTTCTTAGATTCATAGTATGTATAGATTTTCATGCGGTACGTATATTGGATAAGAGATCAAGAGCTCATATTCTTTTAAGTAATAAATAGTCGTTGGAATAAGATTGGTGGGTTGTTTGGCAGAGATGTCAGTGTCCGTAATAGCCATGTCCATAAGCCGGTGCTGCCACTACAGCGGCAGTAGCAGGATGCGCGGCGTGTCCTTGCCTGCTCACAACAGCGTTGAAACTGGAATATCAAAAGAACACGACGTCAGTAATCAAGGAATGTTGGGCAAAAGAAATTAAGTAGATTATTAATTTCGTTGGCTCAGAGACCCAAAACATTCTTAGCTCCAAATTCAACTCTTTATTTTACTTTCATGATGACTTTGAGGACAAATTTATTACAATTTATTAGTGAAAATTAGTAATAATAGACAATAAACGATCCACTGTTCGGCTTACTTCTATAATTAAAGGCCTGGAACAGTATATCAGCGGTCAGTTATAAGGTGTTAGGCAGCTTTCATATATCCGTAGTTTCGACGTGTTGATTTTTTGCATTATTTACCAGCACCGTCCGTAAGTGGTATTCTAACGAAATGCACATTAAGTTAGGAAAATTAACCGATGCCTTTTTTTTAGTTAGGAGTCAAACTCGTATGATTAGCATAAGCCACATATAATGGCTTATTTCGACTTATTTACTATTTATTACTAGGATTTACCACTTAGCTTTGTTTATGTAATCTTGAGAATTGTATTCCACAAAACTGTCTTACTTTTTAGGACAACATATAAAGAGATATTTAATCAATAAGTCTTAACGAGCTAGGCAACGCATCGCCTCCCTTAGTGTTGCAGATGTCCATAGGCAACCACAAACACCTTCCATCAAGTGGACCCAAACATAAAAGCGACTTGTGGTTACTCTCACTGTCAGATATATTTACTTATATAGTTACATGAAACTGTACTATATTAGTCCCAATCTCGTGGTAACAAACATGGGAACTAATAATAAATCGCCTAAGTTTAAATGAGTTTTTACAGAATAGACATAAAGATATAGTCAACCTTACCCATTATGATCATCAGCGGTGTACTGTACAGTGCGCACAGTGCCGTCAGGCTCGACTAAGGAGTATTGGCCCTTGACAACATCACCGTCGCGGGCTTCCCACTGGCTTTTTTGGTCACCAGTGTGACCATCGGCGACGCCGTAGTTAAACTGATAGCGGGGGTAGGACTGAAATAGAAAATAAATTACAAATTATACCTATAAATTTTATATTAATTAAATTTTCCTGTTGTACCTAGATTCATCGTCTGTATATGTATCAAAATTATTATTACACCTAAAAAGAAGATGGGAAGTATATTTCTCATTTGTGCAATTAGAGATATACATTTGTTTTTGAATTTGAAGAGTGTTGGATATTAATTTGCATCAAAATTAAAAGCACAAGAAAGTAGTCGCTTTGCTCTTATATGAATTTGCAATTTTTCGCCACACTAATAGGAAAATACAATTTATAGAAAAAACAATTAAACGATACATTGTTTTACACTTGTAATGTCAGTAAAAATTAAAATACCTATTCGTTACGAAATAACATATCAATAATATTAATATTGTCAGTCAGTTTTAAATGCAAAATACATTTTAACAGTTACAAACAGCCCTTTCTGGGTTAGTAGGTAGTAAAAGTATGAAAAGTATGCGCGTCTTGTTTGACGTAGCGTCAACTCTCAACACTTATTCGTCGTCAGCTAATCGTAGTTTATTCTATATAAGCCTCTATAAGTTGACCCCATATATCCAAGTCTTTCGTGTTCCTCATCCATCGACTACCCTGCGAAGATTATCATTACAACAAACACGAGGATGTCCTACACTACATTCTTGTGTTTCCTGAGATGATGGTTCCGCTCTAAGATTCGTCTGATCACCACTTCACCTGACCAATTTTGCGAGCGTAATAGCCACTATATTTATTAGATTAATGTTTTATAGATCTAGTATTATTAAGTTTCATACATACATAAACTTCAACAGGGGCTGCGGCGTGCGCCAGCGACGCCAGGGGCGCTCGCAGCACCGGCGCGTGAGCGACGACCGACGAGTGACCTGCAATCGACCTGACATCAATATATCCTTCAATAACGTAAACACCACAGGAGCTATTATTGCTTTGAATTGATGAGAATGAACCGTTATATCAAATATTGTGAGTTAGTTATTATATGTGAATTTATTATGTGCAAATGTCATTATATCCGTGCAAGAACGGAGAAAGAATATCAATTTCTGCGGCTAGGTGGTTTCTACACCTGGTTTGAAGTATGGTGCCATAATAATCTTGAGTTGTGTTCCGCCACTATTGGCCAGGTTTTATTCCACCAATTCGAGGTGGGTTGCAAATGTGTATAGACGAAGGTAACCCTTTTCCATCACGCGGGCCATCAGCCTATCTGCTGTTTTCCATTAATAAAAAAAAATGTATACCTAATCCCAATCCGTAAGCAGGCGCGGCATAAGCCGGGGTAGCTGCAGCATAACCATGCGCTAACGCTGGAGTTCCCAAAACAATACTTTGGCTGGAAAGCGCTCCGTGACCAGATGCAATAAGGCCTGCGCGGGCCACGCTAACCACTGCACATACTAACAATACCTGAAAAATTCAATTACATTTAATAGACAATTTCACTTTCAGTGTCATGTTTGTTTTATAAATAAAAATTAATAATATCAGCTCATGAACGTTTCACTGCTGAGCTTAGGCCGTCCCATTTTAAGGATACAGGTAGTATACTTGCCACACTTGTCTTGTCATAATGAGCTGAATCCACGCCAGCACGTGATAATTTGAATAATGAATGAATGAATGAACACTTTATTGGTCACCAAAAATTAAAACTACGTTCTTAAAACTATGTACAGTAAATGTTGAACAAAAGGCGACCTTATCGCTAAAAGCGATCTCTTCTAGGCAACCCCCTAAACTAAGGAAAAAATTAAGTCAACAGTGGTGGTGAAAACAATAAATAATAAGAAACATTGCAAGAATAAGTAAATAAATAAATAATAATATACTTTATATACTATACCAAAATATATCATACTATATACATTGGTTGGGGAAAAAGTTTCTTCGCATTTTATATAAAAATTATATATTACTATTTACTAATTTATAAACTAAATGATTGTATGAGTGCTGGTTCATCAACTACAGACTGTTTTGTTGTCCTTCTTATACTCCATCCAAAGATTGTCTGGAAGAAATCGCTATGGGCGATAACACCGCCGATTAAATATTAGGTTGGGAAAAAGTTTCTTCGCATTTTATATAAAAATTCAAAAGGTGTTTTTATAAAGTTTATTTACATTTGACTAAAGTATGTAGGTGCCATTTTGTTGGATAACTTTTTGCCATCTTGTAGGTAGGGACGTGATCCCATTGCTATAAAAATTTTGGGGCTTCTGATCAAAAAACTGCGACAAGTGTTTTTGGCAGTCCTCTCGTGATGTTAATCTGACACTACCTAAGGAATTCTGCAGAGACCGAAACAGGTGAAAATCTTAAGGTGCAAGGTCAGGACTATACGGCGGATGCATTAACACCTCCCAGCCAAACTCTCGTAATTTTTGCTGAGTGGCTAAAGATGTGTGAGGTCTAGCGTTATCATGGTGAAAAACCACACCCCTTCTGTTGATTAATTCCGGCCGTTTTCTCTCAACTGTTTGCTTTAATCTCATCAGTTGTTCGGAGTACAGTTCAGAATCGATGGTCCTGCCTGGTGGTAACAGCTCATAATGAATAATGCCCTTCCAATCCCACCATACACACAGCATCACCTTGTTGCGAGATAACCCGGGTTTCGCCAGAGTCTGTAAAGCCTGATCGGCCTTTGACGACGATCTTTTTCGCACCTTCTTGTCGTACGTGATCCACTTTTCATCACCAGTTATCAGCTTCTTCAAAAATGGTTCAGTTTCATTACGTCGCAATAAAGAATCACAAATGAGTACACGGTTCATTAGGTTTCTTTCAGTGAGCTCATGAGGCATCCAAATATCGACCTTTTTTGTGTACCCAGCTTTTTTCAAATGCACCAAAACCGTTTTGTGGTCAATTACCAGTTTTCCAGCTACATCGTAACTACTAATATGCCGATCTTGCTCCACTTTTTCAAAAATGGCATCAATTTTGTCCGTAACAGGGCGGCCAGAGCGACGTGCATCTTTGATATCAAAATTTCCGGACTGAAAACGCTTAAACCAAATTTGCGCTACTCTCACAGATACTGCATTAGGTCCATAAACATCACAATTTTTTTCGCGGCTTGTGTTGCATTTTTACCTTTTTTGTAGTAAAATTTTAAAATGTATCGAATTTTCTTCATTAGATTAATTTTAACAATAAGAAAAACAAAGGAAATCACACATTTTCCTAATTTGAATTTGGAATTGTCTTCTTTAAAATTAAAACTTTTTAATGATACCAAAACCAGCCAGATACAAATGGTATAGCCAAAGAGATCTTATTACAAGTTCATACATACTATATGCGAAAAGACTTTTTCCCCAACCTATTAGAATCAACAACATGTTTTAGACTTGCGAGGACCAAAGATATTTAGTAACCATCCGTTTAAAAGACATGGATGTAGCTTTTCTGATGTTGAGTGGCAGGGAGTTCCATAAACGGACAACCTGTACCAAGAAAGAGTTATCAACAAAAAAGAAGTGTGTACAGGTGTCATTAAGGAGAGATTATTACTAGAGCGCAAATAATGGGAATGAGAAAGATGTAGGAAATCAATTAAAAAATATAATTGTTTTCAGATATATTTTGTACAGTTTCTCAGACAAATATCGAAATGGTGCTGCTCCCAGAATTTGAACGCATACTATTGAAACGAGACGCAGGAGCCTAACCCACTAAGCAACTACGACTTATTTCTAAGGGTCTCTAGTCAAAATTCAATGGAAAAACGGAATCTTTATTAGATTAGTCCTTTGCCATAGAACGTGGCAACGCCGCTAGCCTTCTGGAGACGTTCCCAGTAAGTGACAGTGGTTTGGGACCAATAACTTATCTTTAGATATTTACCCCTTTTTTATTTAGTTTTAGTTTTTATATTGTATAGTTTGTAGTTTATTTTTAAGTTTATATTTATTTGCATAACAATTAGTTGATTCATTATTTATTTATAAATTAGTTTAATTATAAACTTTAATTTTTTGATTAGTCCTTCTCGTCTTATCTAGTCGTTTATGTCTAACACAGTAATTTTACTCACAGACAATTGACACGAAAGAAAGGAGTGTATCTTCCATAAACCGGCATACAAAAGTTTAGTGATATTACGAAAAAAAAAAAATTTGGAGTAAACTCCAGAATATTCCAATATACTCGTACATATATGTAAATGAAGCTATTTAATATAAAAGCAAAGCTATGTAAAGTCAATCACAATTGTTCATGAGGAAAATAAACTTTATGCGGCATAAAGTGCATCAAATTGTTATGCTAAATTTAATGATACTATTGGTTCATCACCAAAGTCATGATGATGATACAAACTAAATTACTTTTATATTTATATAGAGAGAAAGAGTAAATCGATTTTAAAAGTTACATTTAACTTTCAAATACTATTATAATCTCAACAAAATACTTTAAACTTTACCTTGGCGAACATTTTCTTATCTTTGTCTAAGCCTAAATCAGTACTTCACTTTGGGCACTAGGGCTCGTTCTGTGCCAAATTGTACGATAACCTGCGTTTATATAGGTTGTATGTTGTATACATACAACTAGAGTCCTGCCCTAGTGTATCGTGTATGTAGGAAAATACACTTCGTAACGTGTATCTATTTACCTCCGTCCGCAGATAATCTAGATAGTTAGAATTAACAAGATACGATTTCAAAATGTCTAAGGTGAATTTTAATCCATATTATGTTATTATTATTTTTTTGCACACTCATACAAACTCTTTATATCCATTGAAGAAGAATATAAACGAAATAAATGAAAGTTGTCAGGAATAGATCGCTTTTTCGCCATAAGGCCGCCCGGCCTCCGGCCATAGTATGATCTATCTTTCTTGCATTTATCTGTTTGCTATGATGTACAATAATTTTATAAAACCAAATCTATAATATTGTAAAGTTCTAAACATGCCGTGTCTGTACATTAAAGCTATTTAAAAAAATAACTGAAGTAGACTATATAGGTAAAAGATTGAGAACACGATGCAATTTTTTTTAGATTTCTTGTCTGTTTATTCGGGATTCATGAAAAACTACTGGAACGATTTCGATGCAGTTTTCACTGTTAGACAGCTAATTTCTAGATTTAAGGTCCACGCTACTTTTTATTCTGATTTTTCTGGGAATGATTTAAGATGGCCAGCTTTAAAAAAAACTAATTCCAATGTGACATTTTTTACTTATCGATAGTAAATTTTGTGCAATAAAATGTGTGATATTTTTTATACCGGGAATCTCGCGGGAAAGTTACCGGGAGCGGTTTGAAGTTGTTCGGATTCATAAAAATTAGCTTATTCCGATTACAGTTTTCTCTAAAACTATAGCTTAGATTCTTTTTAAAATGCTGCGATACTTTTGTATCCCGGGAATCCCGCGGAAATTTCAAATCGAGCCTGGACAAGTTCGTGGGTATATCCTTGTAAAAAATATTATTATTATCTTCTTCGATATAAAGAATACTTCTTGTATATAAGCATTATTACCTACAGCAAAAGATATCTGAAATATATTTTTATAATATAGGTAACCAGTAACCAAAATACTAATAGTTTTATTACAGTCAGTTTCAAATATTTTACATCCTTCTCGATAATAAATTATATAATTTCGTTATAATATTGAGATACCAGAATTATTATTATTTTTCAAATCCTAACCAATCTGTACCAGTATTGACAATTAGTTTCTAAAGTCATTTTTACCACTGGAAAATAATCATAAGGAAATTATATAAGAGCTATGTCCCTCATATTTCAACGTGCACAAAGTCGATCAAAAATCGATATCAATATGTCAAATGTGTATAACCTATATGTCCACATACCGATACATTTTGTTGTTAATAAATTACCTTGTGTCCATAAACTTAATTGGTATTTGAGGTAAAATAATAAATTGATTTAGCAACTTACGTTTTTACTATCATGTCACGATACAAAAGTATTTATTTATTTTCAAATCATCTCATGGATGATATTATTTAGTTTGGAAGCGATAGATAGTCTTTTATATTTTACATATCGTTGTATAACTTGTGTTAAATCCCGGCTATGTTTGAAGCGTCCTCTTCAAAACAAGAGATCCAAATTTCTACTTTTGTTTTCCTATTTATAAAATCTTTGAAATTTTTTACTCAAAATCCAAGGCATGCGTATTGCACATGAGGCCTGACCCCAAGCCGGTACGAGAGGTAAGCCTAAGAAATGTAGTTGAAATATATCGAAAGCAGTATGACTAGATATTTATTATTCCCCACTTAACTAACCGTAAAAAGTAAGTTAAAAAATAAAAGTAAAATTCTTAAGAATACACACTTATTCTAAAACCATTCGCACGGGTATCACTCATGAGGCCTGACGCTAAGCCGGTAAGAGGGAGAGGTTCAAGAAATAGACTTGAAATCTGTCGAAAGCAGTACTAGATATTATTATCTATTACTAGATAATTATTATTCCCCACTTAACTAACCATAAAAGGTAAGTAAGCACCGTCAACCTTCGTTCAAGTTCGAATTTTTATGTCTGCAATACAATAACCGACTGGAATGCAAGATTCTTTTATATCACGACAAATGGGATAGTTTCCGCCGGATACGGATCCAACGTTTCAAGTATACAGCTATTAAAATTGATAACCTGACGAATTATGATTCAGCGAACCAAACTTGGTAGTTCTAATTACCACTTGCTGTGGCTTTGGAACTATGATAGTCATTATGTCGTACGTCGTGGGAATTTTATGAACATTTCAGTTAGTAGCTTAGTTCAAACTTTTGCGCCCATTTGGACCTTTTAAAATTTTAAAATTTTTTTTTGAAGTTGACATACAGTTCAATTTTATTTATTAGTGTAGATTACGTTCAAGTAATTATTGCTACAACTGAATTGAATAATAATATTATTATGTAGATCGGAAGATGGACATTAAAAATGATTGCTCTGTTGAAATAGCTTTAGGCACAACAAAAGTACTGAGTATCAATTTTCTTTAATACGTAGACAAACACACTCATTGTATATAAGCTAAGTTACGCTTGTGTTATAGGTAATATATAACAGACCACTTTGAGGCCAATTCTAGAGAACCAAAGTTTAGTATAAAACGGAAAGTTCGTTTACGAAATTTACCATGCCAGGAATCGAACACTTAACCTCTGTCTCACAGAAACAGTGAGTTCGGACAGCAAAGGCGTAGCAAACTCAACAACCGCTATCATATAATTTAAACAAAATTGTATTTGTTTAGCGTGTATAAATGTTTTCCTTCTTTCATTTTAATGAATCCTTAATATTCAAAACAATAGTATTGCGACAGTCGAACTTACGCATAAGTAGATAGCAACATGTGCTAGTATTTATACGCCTACGGTACTTACAGACGCGCTAACGTATAATTTGCAAGATAACAATTCAAAGCATCTTATTGTTACATATTTGGTATATCATTTTCTGAGTGTGTTACACACAAAGAGCTAAAAGGCTATTGAATTTAAACGATATTTTAATTCTGAAAAAAAAAACTCCTACTTAGAACTACCAGCTTAAATTAATATAAATCTATAAAAACTATGCAAGATTCGTGAAAAATATAAAGAGGTCATCTCATAGCATAAAAACTTTTAAATGTATATGTATATTCCGCGAAATCTTGTCTACCGCAAAGTCTCGGATGTCAAGTTTTTGTGGCTGCATGAGTCACCTGTGGTGTCAATGACCTCGACTGTTCTAATATTGCCTTTATTAGGCAGAACGAGTTATACAAATCTACGACACGGAGTGTAAATTAGATTTGCATACATTTTTTAAAAACTAGCTGCCGTACCCGATTTATATCTTCTGAAACTTATGGTAGAACATATCCAAATGAATCATATACAAAAATTTAAGATAAAACTATATTGTTATAATAATAGTAACAGGAGCAACCCGAAGTCATTTCGGAGCTCATTGACGGTAAAACTTTCAGAAAGATTGTTCTGTAGGTATATATTTTGGATACATATATTGTGAGTTTAGATTTCCGACACCTGTCTGCTCGTGTAACTCATTGCTATCTCAAGAACTCCTAATAAGAGATGTGACATTTGGCGCATTTAGAACTTCTTTAAATGTTCTTTTGAACATGGTGGGTTTCATAAAATTAAAAAGTAATTATGTCATTTTAAGAATCATTTGTGAATTATAACAAACATATTCATCTTAACCGGTTTTCTTGGATTTAAGAATATTATCTCTTCTTTCTCTTTATATTATGTATTTATGCAACAAGTATATTCCAAGATAGATTTAAAAACCTATGATGTGGAGGTACACATGTATGCTTGTTTGGTGTAGTATTCTAAGAGTTAGCTGGCCTAGTTTATTAGTCAAAGGCCGCGGGTTCGATTCCCGGCAGGGAAAACTTAGTAAATTTATGTATTTCTAGTAAAAAAATTTTTTTAATTTAATTCAGAGTTCATGAGTTCAGCAGATAGGCAGACGGCCCACCTGATGGAAAGCGGTATCCATCGTCTATGGACATTTGTAATACCAAAGATGCCGCTCTCTAAAGTAAGACTAGAACCTGGCCACTTATGCTGAAAAATAACTTTAGGTTGTTATGGCGGCATACTCTAGACCAGGGGTGGTAGCGATCCAGTCGGGTAAATACCCTACCACCTGGCTGTGGTTTGTTTTGTCGCCTCTTATGACAGGCCGCCATCCAGGCAGGAAATTGTATTCTTTCTCCGTTTCTGCACGGATAAATTTTACTATCATACATTTTTTATAAATGATTATCTCTATCAATAAATAATGTATAAGGGTAATAAATGTCTATTTTTACGTCGGTCATTAAAATTACAGAAGTGAAGTGCTGGAAGGACAGATAAAAACAACAAAACACAGTTTAATTAATCTTCTTAATAAATATGATTGTGAAGTTTCCGTGTTATCACAGCGGAAACACAAGATTCGCGCTTCCAACATGAATACATAGTTTATTTCTTACCAGGGTTCTCAACGTCGCTCTACTTGCGTTTTAAATTTTTGTTTTAAAATTTATTTTGTTTCCCTTTGATTCGGTAGTTTTTGTGATATGGGATAATCTACATTTAATTATATTTTAACAATCTGTAGTTAAGTAACTGAAACAAAGCAGTTCACTTTCAATATATCTGCAAAATCCTTCATTGTGCTTAGACAGACATCCACTTGGGCCTGATTCCTATAATATCTGATCGACCGTTCGTTGGCCTTACTATCGCTTTAAATTGAACATAAGCTCCATACACATCTAATCTCAACATTCAATCGAGAGAGAAAGTGAATGAATAGTAAAGTACAGGAACAGGCAATTGGTCATTTTTCTTTTAAATACAAGTATTTTCGCGAGTGGTTTTTTTTAAATATCGAGCTTGCTTGCTTCCAGCCTCCCCTAACGTAGTTAGTTACTTTGTTTTTCTCACATACTTTAATATTTATTTAATTCTATTCTTATCATACTTATTAACTATATAAATTATAATATATATCCGATTTTTGAGTCTAACCGAAAACTTACTTCCTTGTTTCTAATATCTATGTTATTTGTATATTCTCTTAAGTATATAATATGTCTTGCATACTTACTACTAATTACTACTACGTCAATATTAGCTGTTGCTGTCGTCGATAGTGTATTGGTTCCGAAGAGGGCGAGATGACACCCCAAATACTGAACGTAGCGTGGATGCAGCCCTAGCTAGATGTTTAGAATTTATTTAATTTGAACACATCTCATTAAAATTCAAGTTATGCTCTGTTAATCAAATCTTTATGTAAGTTATTGTAATTTCTAACCAATGTTTAAATTTTAATATACATTCATATACAATTTATTAATAAACTAGTTTAAAGTCGTAAAGTTGTTTCACGTGCTGACTGTGAAGGAATAATTGTGAGGAAATTTGCATATCGAGATGATCACTGTGTGAAACTCTTCATCGCGTATTGAACAAGCTTGACGAGGGAACTGCCGGTTCCCCTAATACGAGGAAATTCGTGCCCAATAGTGGAACATTTATTGGCTGTTATTAATTATAGTTTAAATCAGATTGTGGTGACTCAGTAGCCTTGTTTCAATGACATAGGTTCGAACCCTCAATTAGAAAATACCTCTTAAGTGTTTTCGTTTAACTTAAAGAGTGTATTGTCATTCATATTACTGGTTGTTTTTTTATTGCTGCAGAACATCAGAAAGGCTGATGGCATACCGGAAGGTGGTAAAGTTACTGTTGCTTCTGACCAATTGTAAAACCATGGTATGCATAAATATGCTGCCAACCTTAAAGATGGAACTAGAACCTGGCCACTAATAACTCAACAACTCAAGATTATTATGTCAGCGAGGCGGCATACTCTAGATAAAGGGTGGTAGCCATCATCATCATATAGGCAAATATACTAAGGCCACCTCTTGTTTTATTGCCTCTTTCGACAAGTCACCTGGCTAAATTGGCTAAGTGACGAATGTTAAATTTATGTGAGTGTTGTTATATTATTTTTGTAATAGGTAACATAGAATAATTATTCTATGTTGCCATTAAATTTAATGGCATTATCTATACTTCTATACTTAATATTATAAAGAGGTAAAGCTTGTGAGTTGGTGACGTTGTAGGGGGTTATCTCTGGATATACTAAACCGATTTAAAAAATCTTTTACTGTTGGAAAGCTACGTTATCAGGGAGTGTCATAGGCTATATAACATGACGCTATATACCACGGGAGCGTGACAGAGCGCGGGTGAAACGCGGGTGCGCTAGTTTAATAATATAATAGCCAGGCAACATTATAAGTTGCCTGTATTGTATATGCGAAAGGACAAACTGTCGTTCCCCTAATGGTGGGGCTTCATCATTCATGTTACAGATATAGGCCGTTTCACGCAGATGTGGCCATAGGTGTAATGCGTTATTTATGATGCGATGTTGTTTTTAATTGTTATTGACGTTACATATTTACAGATAACGTATATACATGTGGCTATTCGATAACGACGTTATTTTTAACGCTTCAAATAAGATGCATTCAGTCACAGTCGATATCTTTAACATTATCGCAGATACGCCGCTGCCGCTCATAAAGAGGACAACATCTTTTCTTTCTTTCTAAATAATAGAATATTATTTATTATGCAATTCATACGATTTAGTATTCCGTCTCCGTTCCTGCACGGAATAAACGGGTATGAACTATACGTTTTATTTGGAGAGACCTTTCTCTGTCAATATCTTTAGATATCTGGCCATATCGTGACAGTGTGTGGCGCTAAGCGCGCGTGGCATTGCCGCAATGCCGGCCGTGTCATGGCCGCGCCCACCGGTGAATGTCCACGGAATGCGCGTGAATAACCCAAATTACACCTAACACCATTCGTAAATATGCAGTTGCTAACCATTCATACCTTACTTATCTACCAGTCCATTTTATATTACTTCCTCAGCACACATAATCTAGTTTAGTCCATTTATTTTTTTTATTGCTGGAGTACAGCCGACAGGCTGATGGCCCAACTATGATGTAAAGTGGTTACCGTCGCCTATAAACATTTGCAACACTAAAGGTGGTACAAAGCCTTCAAACCATATCTGCAAATTTTGCTTTTTATGGTTCATAACGTATCTCTCTTTACGTAGAATAAAACAATGTCACTTTGCACGTCTGTCTGTCTGTCTGTCTGAATATCCACTAATCCCAAATCCACGCAACGGATTTTTAAATGGTTTTCAAAATTAGTTTTTTTTTAAATTTTTATTTAAAAACTCGACATAGTCGTGGGGCAATCTATAATTGTGTATTTATAAAATTTATAATTGTGTTCTTTTCTTGTTCACAAATAAGTTTAGCCTTTAGCATTTGTTTTATTTTGCAGCAATTTCATACCTGGTAGGTGTGTCGGTCATCGTGTCATCTAAATTAACTTGATATGTCCTTTTACTCGAAATATTGCAATTAAATGTACCTACTTGACATTATAATAGGATGCGGCACTTCTAAGACTATTTCTTCAGAGGGTACGCTGTATACATTTCATCCCTAGCAATGCCCGTCTATCATAATATCAGCTTTCATATAAAGCATTCTGAAACAAAGACAGGGCAAATGCAGCATACAAATTTTCCATAAGAAAAAAACTGCCAAACTAATAAACATAAGAAGTCGGTTAAATAGAAGAGTTATGACAAGCTATTACAACTCGCCTTTGTGTAAAAATTCGTGAACCAATCAGAATAATAGTTCATAATCAATATATAAGACGTCAACCCAAAAAAACATTACCACGCTATGAAACTTGAAAAACTAAAGTATCTGATAAAAATTATCATTAGATGAAAACTTATATATGCAATCAAAGTCGTTGTGAAAATTTTACTTTTTGCATTTTTTTTATATTAACGGTCATAGGTTCTGAGAAATCAACTATGTTACAACTCTCCGCGGTCTCCCCTACCTTCACATACAAAAACCCTCTTAGTTACATATATGACGGCCACCGTTATTTTTTTTCATCGACAATTAATTTCCTATCAAAGTATTTGACATTGCAGCTTTATGCCACCAGTACCATCTAAAAAAGTTTTTTTAGGTGATATTAAGCAAACGTGATCCTGGTTTGCAGTTACTTTACGGTCTACAAACAGACAAACAGGCGCTTTGTAGATTCCAGAACTGTACGTTCCATTATAATCATAGACCACTTTTTAAGCCCGTGAGCAAAGCCACACGTAAATTTCTATCATTTAATATCAACAACTATTAATAAAAGTCCCACGGTAATGTATCCCAAATAATTAATGAACCGAATTATACACAGATATAAGATTGCAAGGTTTAAAAATATCTGTGTACGTCCTTGTGAAGTAATACTACACCGACACTCCCACTCGCTCCAGTTTCTGAGGCTTTTGGACTTTCACTATCATTGTATTGCACAATCTATATGGCGTGTCTGGCTAACTATAACAGGTTACAATTTTAAAGCGAGAATGTCAAAGAAAGGATTTTTAAAAGTCGTTTGTAATTTTGAACCGTAATACTGCACTTGATATTAGCATAAACATAATTGAGTCTATTCTTAATATAAAACCATCAGCTTATTAATTCTCTAGAAAATATAATAATTACTACATAAATAACGCAATATATAATAAACTACAATTTTACAGACATTTTTTCTTCAAGAACAATATTCATCATATTTTCAATTTAAACCCAAAAGAACGTAAAACAGTAAAGTTATACAAAGTGTATAATATTTATCTCTGCAGTTTTATAATTGTTAGATGTAAACAAAAATGTGATTAAGTATAAAAATCAATTATGACGTTATTAGCCGCAATAGAAAAATTTATCCTGTATAAAAGTTTTTAAATCCTATAACAGAATTGTCTAACGGTATATAACTACAACTTTTCAG
This sequence comes from Dendrolimus kikuchii, assembly GCA_019925095.2. NCBI lineage: Eukaryota > Metazoa > Arthropoda > Insecta > Lepidoptera > Lasiocampidae > Dendrolimus > Dendrolimus kikuchii. Next base: position 9,457,514 of record CM034393.1, on the reverse strand, counting down.
AATTTTCAAATAAAAAACAAAATTATATTAAATAGTATAATATTAACGAGTAATGCTATCGCACAGATCAAGAATAACAAAATTAATTTTAGATTTTGATAATTAGGTATTACAAACAAAGAACAGTTAAATTAACATCAAGGAAAATGTAAATTATCAGTCTTACAAAAATAAAATATATAATTTGTAATCTAATTTGTATAAACAATAAACTGGATAACTTAAATATCAAGTACATCTAATAAATTAATAATGGGTGGTCGCCGTTTTTTAACAACCTTCCTAATAACCTCCTTAGGGCCTGAACCTCTAATAGGACTGTTATAATATTTATCTTCTTGTAAGAAGTCATCACTATCACTAGAATAATGGGGACGATCATACTCTTCCTCTCTCTCAGGTCTAAAATCTTGCTCGGGTATCCTTGGTGGTCGCTTAAACTTCTTCTTAGGCACTAAATAATAATCATCTAAATCTTCTGTAGGGGGAAATTCGCTTAGTTTATAAGGTCTATATTTCTTCTTTGGTCTTGGTGGTAACTCTTCAGGATAAAATTTTTCCGGAGAAGAAATATCCGAAAAACCTGGATACGTACTTGTGTACCGTACGGAAGACGCAGGTCTTACATTGTCTTCATCAAATCTAGGCGGTTTGTATTGGTTAACTGGTTTGTATTTATCGAAGTCAGAATTATAAGAGGAATCGTAATGATCTTTATAAGAAATCGAAGAAAACGTCGGATATTTAGTTTTGCTTAGATCTGGATCTACACCATTAGAATATAAATTGTCTTGACTTTCTTTTTTAGTTTTTGTTTTACAATTCGGGTCAAAATTGTATCCGACGTGACTGTGTGCTTCACTTTCTGATCCGTCGCTTGGATGTTTGATGCTAATACTGTGAGTATATTCACTTGGCTCTTGATCGAAAGGATACTTTGACTTCTTTTTATGTGAATAATCTTTGAATGAATCAAATGGGCGCTTATTTCTTTTTCTTTCGTAAAAATCTTCTTCACCTTCTTCGTTATAGTCAATATATTTACCGTAATCTCTCATAGCTTTATCTTCAATAGAATTTAGACCTGTTTTCTCCGGTGGTTCTTCAGTCTCACTGTTTACAACAGCTTTAAATCCTATATTAGGCCCCGCTAAGTATTCTACTGTTTTTATCGATCCATCTGGCTGTAATAAACTATAGTGACCTGAAACAAAAAGTAAGCCTAAGAAAAATTGTGATTTCAGTTTCATTTACGAAAGTCTAGCTAATTTATATTCTATATAACATAAATTATAACTTTTCATAATGGTATTAAATTATCTTAGACATTGTTTAGAGATATTTAGTGCATAACAGGATCACATAATTTCCTCCATCAATATCTCATTTGACTGAAGTCCGTGATTTTATACTAATCCATCCTATTATAATTTTAATATAAATATAAGTTGGTGAATATTTACAGATATAATATTTTTATTTATTCTTGTAGGTAAGTTACTTTTGATGACTTTCCTTATGCGTCTATTTTTATTTAACTTAGAATATAGTATACATTGGAGGCATGAAAATGGAATGGTTTTTAACAGAAAAATAAAAGTTCCATCGGAGTGTATGTAACATATATTTACGTGAGCAAAGGCTTAATAAATATATAATAAAATTTATGATATTACCTTTGACAGTGTCACCCTCTTTAGCCTCCCATACCGTTTTCACGTCTCCAGTATCCAAATCGGAGACTCCGTAGCTGAATGAATAACTCGTTTTTCCCTGTGAACAAAAACAAGAAAACGGTTAATATACTTAATTCGTTTTAAACTACAATTACGGCGTGCTTCTGCTAAAAGCAAAAAAATGACAATGGAATGTGTGAAGTTAACTACATTAGTTTGCGTGTTGTAATTCTGAATTTTACTGTTTTACCCATGTGACAATAATTGGTTGCATGTTGGACGATTATTGGTTTATGGTCTAATTGGTTGTGTTAATTGATTTCAACAATGTTGAGTAATATTATGACCATTTTAATTATCATTTATTAATAATTTCATTCGTACGAGATATAGTTCCAACATTTTTTTAAAATTTCTGAGTCATATTTCTTAACAACAATTTCATTTAAACCGTGTTTATCGACTGTAGAATTTTAAACTGTGAACTACTGTATTTAACACTAGAATAAAGACAACAATCAGCTGTTACTAACATAACTATTGATTGTATATCTCGTAGAAGTATTTTTTTGGCCTCCTCCTCTCTCATGATTCAGGGCAGAGGGTTATTTTCTTTTATATATTTTGTTATCTTTTTATTTATAGCTTTTCTGGCTAACTCCTTTATGACTTGCACTTACTGCAATATTTGTATCTACTATATATTTACAAACTTGTGATTAAGACTAACTTATGACTGACTAGATTATTAACTATTAATTGGTAATGCATGCAGGCAAATATACAATTATATTTTTATATTTGTGATGCAATGTTACTGACTTTATTTCGTTGGATAACCTTTTTAACTCTTTTGACCGTGAATTCTAGGAACTCTTCGGTTAGCCTTTTAGGGGAAACTTGCCTTACTCGTACCCCCTAAGAACAGAAGCTAATAATTTAAAAAATTACAAATAAATAAACAAAGTTTAGAGTTATGGAATCTTTATTAAGTAAGTATTCAACAACAGGGTCAGTTGAAACTTAAACATTAATAAAATTCTTTGTAAAGTAGGTACAAAAAAAAAGTAAACAAAGGCACGTTTTAGCACCCTCATTTCCTTGAGCTCCCACGCTCAACTACGCAACGGTTCTCTAGAACATTTATTCCGCGTTCTTAGAGGTCGGCAACGCGTTGGCGACACCCCTGTTGTTGCAAACGTCCATAGGTGACGGTAACCACTTTCCATCAGGTGGGCCATCTGCCTGTTTGCCTGCTTTAGGCTATATAAAAAATTGAAGTTTTTTTTTTTAATCGTACTATAGTCGTTCTAAGTCGTACTTTGAATATTTTCTCTTTATCAATGCTTTAACATAGTAAATAAAATTAATATTTAAATCTTGCTTACGTTAATTTCTCTAATTCTCTACGATAGTCACAAAAATAATTGACAGTATTTTTGTCGACACCAGCACAAAGCTCATGATGCCAAGACTTGCATTCAGAACACTGGACCACATCTTCATCAGAGCTTACAATATTCGTTTTCATATTCATTTCCTTTTTTCTAGCTTTTATTTTTTAAATTCCTGTGATACAGTGATATCTGTCTTCCTTTTCAAGACGTTCTGTTTCTTAAAGATGTCAGAACGTAAGTTTAGATATATGCAATATACGACTAACTTCATTAAATGTTAATCTTTTCTTTTTACGGGCATCAAGAGCTCTTTCCATATCACTTTGTAACCAAAAACTATACCACTGCCTAGTCATGACAGTTTTGAACAACAACAGAACATTACTTTGTAGTCTTAATTCGTGCTAGTATGAAATAAACAAAAACTCCAGGTACGAATTAGGAGCACTATAAAACGTTTTCTCAAATTTACCTCCAAAAAAGGTTTACCAAGCTAGCGTCAGTTATAACAAATAGTCAACCTACAAATAAATTTTGAGAAAAATGCTTGTAAAATCAGAAGAAAAATGGCATGAAATATACAGAATTATTTACTTTTTTAATTTTTCTTGATAGGGTAAAAAGAACGCTGTCACTAGATTTAAGTAATCTAGCGGACTATTAGTTCAATTTTATTTCAGAAATAATGTTAGGGTACGATTTAAGATCAAGTACGATTTAGGCAAGTTTCTCCTAGTCACAAGTTCGCCTACATAACCGCGCTTAATATCAGTCTTAAGGGTGCATTCGAGATTATGTCTATCCCGCATGAAGAGTGGGTATTTGAAGATTATATGCAGCGGGATTTCGAGGGTTTCTGAGTCACAAGGACACGAATGATTCTTCTTCAATTTGAAGCGGTTGAAATATTCGGAGAACCCTCCGTACCCTGTTAATATCTGGGTTAACTGTGTCAGGCTGACACGTTTGATGATCTTATTAGCAACCCTAGCGTCTGAGAAGATACACCTTCGTAACGGACGCAGTTGGCTCTTCCCTGCTTATATCTCCGGTTCCATTTATAAAGCGTGTTCATATGGATCGTCCGCTTGAAGTATTCAAACTTTCCAATTGCAAAAATATCCAACCTATCTTAGATTTCCAAATGGGCAACATATATTAACGTCAAAAATCACTTCGATTCTATATACCATAGAAATACTCGAATGTTATAGTTTCTAATAGTATCATGTTCATCCCCGGTGTCCACAATACCAACATATTGAACCTTCACAAAATTATTTTGTATTTGTACTCCCTCAGAATTTTTTTAATGTTCCACATTGAACAGTATCATGTTCATATCCTGCCTAAATATTGTATTATGATATTTAACTTCTCGAAAATCGGTTCGGATTTGTATTGAACATAAATTACCGAATCTTTAAGTCCAAAAATAGACTGTCCATCTCCGGCCAAAAATTCAAAAATTTAGGAATATGACAAAACTCTACGATCTAACATACTTTGGGACTTATTTACTTGCATATAAAGAACATAAAAACATAAAAACTTAAAAAAGCTCATGTATTGATGACATTATGAAGACTGATTGATTGAATTATATCAATAAGTTTGATATGTGACTACTAATTATAGTGAGTGAATAATGTTGTCTGTCTGTCAACTCGCTAAGTGTAACGCGTGCTGCATTTATCACTCTCGAACACCACTGACAGTTGCCCAACACATGTCTAATAACTCAGCTGTAATGCAAACAGGTCCATACCAATGAATGGAAATCGGAATTAATACGAGACGAAAACAATTAGATGACGCCTTGCGATGAATTTCTAAAGACTACGAACATACATTATCATATTATTAATTAAGTAAATAGCTCGTTTTTTAAACTACCGTTTTAATACTGGAGCTTTTTTAGTGCGGTCACTGCTTGCTGTAGGTACACTTGTATTGCAAAAATCGAATCATATTATGTTGTCTCCATATCAGTCGATTTCCTCACCGCACTATAGTTTGTATCTAATTAGGACGCATAATTATATTGAAAAACAAATATGCAAGTGTCTGTTTGTAATGTCAAAATAACAGCTTTTTACTAAATCTACATGAAAGTATATACGGTAGTTATATCAAAAAATACTGTTCTTAAATTTATGTTTGTCTGTTCGCTTGTTCCGGCCAATCTCTGAAACGTCTGGACCGGTTTTGACGGGATTTTCACTGGTAGATAGTTGATGTTAAAAGGAGTAACTTATAATAATAACAAATAATATCAACCCATAAATGTCCCACTGCTGGGCTCGGGCCTCTCATTATAGGGGGTGGGGGTGGGGGAAGTAACTTAGGCTAATTTTATTTTAGAAAAAAAAATTAAACGCCCACGCGCACGTCGCCTTACCGGAAGGTAAATTAAATTAAATGCCACGCGGACGAAGTCGCGAGTAGCAGCTACTTCATAAATCAATATGGCAGTAGAAAATTAGTAATAATATAATAATCGACATACAAACATACACATTGTATATTCCCAAGCTAAGCGAGTTACTTTTGTGTTACGTTATAGGTAATATACAACAGACCACTATGGGGCTATAACACCAGACACCCAGAACACAGTAAAAAACAGAAAGTTCGTTTCCAAAATTTACTATGTCAGAAATTGAATCCGGAGCATCTGTGTTCCAACCAATTCTTAGCCTAATAATAAGATCCTCATACTTTATTTACGCATTTTTTTTAATATTTTCTGTTCACTTTATTCAATGACATTAACATAGTAATCTTACAACTAAACTGACAATGTAAGCACTGTATTTGTTTAGGAACCCGCAAGAGCTATCGGTTATTTTTCATATATTAAATAAATATATATAGCAAAAAATTTGAGAGCACAGCCGCTAGCCGTATTGATATTTTAACATCTAAAACATCTGTGATAAACGAATAAATTAAAATTAAGTAATTCTAGTATAAAAATAGCAAATCTTTTAAACAGGTTTCTAAAAGTGTAAATAGAAGTCGTTTAATGTTCTTGCTCGGGGCCATCCCAAGTTCAAGATGAGCCGAACCACGTGCGCAGGCGCATCGCACGAACTTAATGTCAATGACGTATTGTCACTTTCGTTCATTTCCTCGCGTGTGTCTGTGTAGTATTAAATTATGATTGTTGAATCACAATACATAATTATTGTTGACTGATTTACGTCATTAGGAAATTTGTTTTCTAACAATACAACGTTGTTGATAATAATAAAAATAATAATAGTCCATAATTGTCCCACTGCTGGACTCGGCCTTTCCATTCTGGCTTAGCTTGGCTGATGTGCAGGTTTCATCACAATGTTTTTACACATTAGGTCAGAAGCCCGCATGCATCCTTTGAGTTTGGGACCTGAATACGTTAACAACTAAGCTATCACGGCTTAGTGTGTTGCTGGTTCGAAGTTTTTTTTTATTTATTAACAATTCTACGGACTCTAGTTCCGTACCCTTTTTTTACAATTAAATTTAAGAAAAAGTTTAGAATTTATACACGCTTATTTAATTACTTTTGTTATTGTGTGTGATATTTAATTAATGTATATTTGTGTTATAGTGTACCTTAAGAATAACTTATTATAATATTAATTTATTCTAATTTGAATTCTAAACTTATACTAATGTAGAGTGTATCTGTTACATGCTCGTGTTGTGAAGAAGTGCATGTGCAGTGTGTGCCTTAATTCTATACCTATATACATTAAACTAACTAGTGCCATGTGTGTTATTTTTTCCGTGCGAAGATTTATGTATATAGCAATTTTGGAACACCATTTTATTATGTCTATACTATAAGTATATTATATTCATCACAAAAACATGTATATAGTATCCCCAAACGACACAAGTTATGCTTGTTTTATCAAAGTGTTAATATTACATCTTGGAATTATAGACACAGATTGGTTAAAATCGCAGTTTTGTCTTAAATTAACATTGTGAGGTATACAGTCAGTTTCTCTGAAATACAGATTGAAGTCTGCCAACAAAGTATTTGTGCTTTGACATTATATTGTTAGATATAATGTCAAGGCACAAATACTTTTCATTTTCTATTTTTGTTACGCTGATATTAGGAAGATCAAACAAATTGACAACGAGATTGATTTGTTGAAGGGCACAAAACTGAAAGGATATGATGGTATTCAATGACATTGAATGTTATAAATTTACGTCTATATGGATCACTTTGGTTGATTTATCTAAAATCAAACTCAGAAATAAACCGGCTAATATCGACTTTATCGACAAAGTTTTTATAAATATTTCTAACTTTGTTCCCAATATTTGAAGTTTTGTTGAGTCCTTTTAAGAAACGCTTTTGAACAAAATTAGAGTGACAGGGCGAATTAATAAAGTATTTAAAAAGGCTCCTAGATTTGGCAACACAAAACAAGTTGCAGAGAAGTGGGCGAGCAACAGGCGGTTCCAACCGATATACACCGTTTCGTCATATAATGACCACTTTCAATAGGCATTTGCGTACGCTTTGATATTGTACGTGGGTTTCATTAATGACAAATTGTAACGCTCTTTGGTAATAAGAGAATTACTTTTACAAGTTATTAAAACTTATTTATTAATATTCTAATATAGCAAGTGCCATTTTTCCCGTACAACCTATAACGTAACAAAAGAATATTAAACTGGACGATTGACGGGAACAAATGTAAAGGTAGACTAAAACAAGATGGATGAATTGTGTGAACGATGACAGGTTTATTTATGGTGTAACAAATAATTTATGCGAAAATACAGGAATATAAAAAGAAAAGGCATCGTGCCGTTTTTAAATGACTTGGAAAAGGTTAAGGAAAAGAGAAAGAGAAAAAGAGATGAATTTTAGATTGATTATAATTCTTTATGCCGTTTGTCATGAACTTAATAGCACATTTATCATAAGGTACTGTAATCAAACGCACATATCATTAGAATAAATAAATACGTTCCATACGTACGTTATTTACACGTTTCGTATCAGTAGAAACGATTTTAAAATATGTAAATTATGCCTACAAGTATCCGAGATTTTAGTTTGTATAAGTGGTAATACAAACTACAAGCGAAGAAGTAACTAAAATATATTTGAAATGTGAAAAAAATAAATTGATTTTAAGTATCCAGTCATTCCCTAAGGCCCTTAATTTTTTTTTCTCAATTGGACATTGCATATATTACGTACTTATATTCTACACGTAATACTCTAATCTACAAGTGTACTAACTTTTATATCTTTAGTTGTTGTATATAAATTCACATGCTTATGATAGACAGTGACTATTGTGAGATCACGAGTGTTTATTTCATCGTTATGCGCTTATTACGCCCTGCGATATACATTCTTTTCTTATATCAGGGATGTGATAAAGAAAAAAGAGACGGAATCTTTAGTTTAGCAACGTCCACTCTTTATACCCGATCCTACATACACTGTAGTGTAATGAAGATTTTTAGGTATTAGATCTCTAAGAAGGGAATCTGAGGGCCTAATGCGGTCGCCTTTAGAGAATTGCTTAGCGAAACAGACACATGTCTAGATATATTGGTAGTTCTAAGACATAGCATAACGTTCCACTTGTCGTCATTCATGAATGTGCGATAACGACCTCTCTAGGCTTTCAGAATTTCTCCAAATTCAACAGAAGTTTATCAAAAAAACCGAAATAAAACCATGACTTATTACTAGTTAAAATTGAATACATATGTAGATGTAGACGTGTTCCAAAGTATGTAGATAGTTGTGAAGTCTAACTTGTACAAATGACTTCAATTCCGAAATACTAAATTATAGTCAAACTGACAACCAATCAGTCACTTTCTTTCCTGTTTGCTTAATTATTTCAATCAGGAAGGAAGACTGCTAGTAATAAAGTATAGTGGCGATTGATGTATTTAATGTTTGTTATTCATAATACATGTTGTTTTTTTAAAGAAATAAAAATTCTTATTTTATGTCCAGTTTTTCAGTTAAGCATTCCATTCTTCAATAAAAAAAATATTTCTGATTCTATTTAATCGATAGTTCCTTTAAACTATGTATAAGTAGAACACTGAACCTATGGAAAAGGTATCAAGAAGACTGGCTACACTATCTCGTTACATCACTATACTGATTCGTTATCCGAGGCAGACACAAACCCTCTGGTGACCTGAAAAGTCGATTGAACGTTCTAAAATGCCTTCCTATATGTAGAAATCCTATCGTTAAGACTCTTCGGTCTAAAAACAAATAGTACAAAAAAGTGACTCTCACTGAGAGTTGCATACTTTATCGCTTGAATGATTCTGCTGTCTTCGACGTCGAACAGACTGATCTGCAAACTGACGAGCAAACTCGGATGAGACGCCATTTCGCCTTTTTGAAAGCACGTTTTGCTTGCCAAGGAAAAACGAAGAGTACATAAGAATGCTTAATTCTCGCCAAAAGAGGACGTACTAACGATTGAAAGCGTCTATAGAACTTCGGACGCCGTGATCCACACGGATGGGGTCCTGAGGAAGGGTTCTGACGCGACATCGAGATAAGGACGCACCAGCGATCCGTACGTGCTTATCTCACCTACATCAGCAGTTGAAGTGGCCCTCGGGGTCACCATGGTCGAAGTCCCTGACTCAAGTGGGCAAAGCATTTTTTTCAGGATATTATTACCACTTCGAAGTGGCGAATCCCACCGCCTTTCCTCCTGGGTTGCTAGTCCTCAATCAGATTTCCTCTCGCAATAAAAATGTTGCGCCCCATACCAGAAGCTTGCTATATCGCCAAGGAATCAGGCTCAAAATGTTAGAACGTTTACTAAATTATTACTCGTATATCATCTATCTACATTTCTCTCATTGACAACTCACCTCATCTGTATTGTTTCTGTTTACTTGTTCTTCCAATGACTCCTCTTCTTGACAATTTAATGTCAATAGATTCACCAATAGGACCTGAAATTTTGATATATTCTTTTTAAAATAATGACTTTTGTCGTTCTATGTATAATATTATGAAATTCTAAACATGCCGTATCTGTACATTCAAGCTATTAAAAAGAAAAACAACTGGAATACACTATATAAACGATGGAGAACTCGATGCAATTTTTTTTAGATTTCTTGTCTGTTTGTTCGGGATTCACGTAAAAACTACTAGACCGGTTTTGATGCAGGTTAATCGACAAGAAATTCCTAGACTTAAAATCTGTGCTACTTTTTATTCTGGGAAATCCGCGGGAATTTTTCTGAGAATGATTTAAAATGACCATAAAAAATCGAATTCCAATATGATTTTTTCACTGATTGATAGCAATTTTTATGTAATAAAATATGTAATTTTTTTTCCTGGGAATCCCGCGGGAATTTTCCCGGGAAGTAGTTTGAAGTTTTTCGGATGCATTAAAATTAGCTATTTCGACACAGTTTTCACTAAAACGATATCTTGCATTATTTTTTAAATTATGCGATATACGTCCCCAGAATCCCGCAGTAATTTCAATGCAAGCGTGGGCAAAGTCGCGGGCATATCCTAGTTTATAAATAAAATTAAATATTTATAATAATATATAAATGTGAAACCGACTTTGTTTGGATGTTTATTTGTACTTTCTACACGAACTTGATTGCCATCGAGTGATTTTCATGAAATTTGGTACATATATATTTTAGATAACAGGGATGAACATAGAATAATTTTGATTCTGATGATGAAGATGGAATAGTTTTTGCGGTATAAGGAACCAAAATTCACGCAAATGAATCCGAATGAACCAATTATTATGAAATATAGTTAATGTGTAGTTACGATAACAGAGTAGAGATATAATAAATTTTAACCTGAAAATGGGACCGATTCCACGAGATAAGGGGTTTTTATGTAACCCAAGCCGTGTTTAATGAAAAAATAACATATGTTAAATCGAAAAGTTTTTGTTATAGACAGATAAACAAGTTTTTATTGTTTCACATTTTAAAAGACTAGATAGATTGCTGACCACCATTTACAGAGATATTATATTGTAAATGGCGGTTTTATGGCTAAAAATACCCTGGTACATTGAGAGGAGGGAGTTAAGCAGATTTGTAATGGTGATGTCGGTATCCATATTATACAATAGTGTATACGATTACTAAATAATCAAACTGTTTTAAAAATAGTACCTATTAATAAAACCTAATTAAATATATAATAAAAACTTATTATTTAAAATAAAATAGTGGTCATTAAACTATAGTCATCTAAAATATATAACCCAATCAAGTGACTTGTATAAAATAAAGTTATTTCATAAGTTTATAAGTGTGCTTATAAATTGTACATACCAATAAAGCGAACGCTTTAGTCATGATTCCAAAACCACCATGCACTGAAGCATACACCAACACTTATATGGAACACTATCCTAAAATACAAAAAAAACTATTTTAAATATTTAATGCTGTGTAATAGTTCATTTCCAAGGTCGGGTTGCGTGAAGACGCCTTACATTTCCACCACTCGCCTATTTATAAACGCAATGTACCCCCGCGCACGTACTAGGAACACAGCTACGTATCTTACGACAATCGCACAATATTTACGCACTTGTTTCATTGTATTATTTTAGACTTCTAAATAAGTTTTAAAATACATAGGACAATAAGGAAGACGTACTAAGCTCTAATCTAAATTTTAAACTATCTAGGACGGAAAACTTTTAAAAAATCATCAAGCTTTTATACAGTTATCTACTTTCAATGCAAATTAGTTTCAATAGGATCCATTGAGTAGTTTTTAAGATAAGGGAATGGATATTTTAAAATTAATGTTTTTTAGATCCCATAGCGAAATTACTAAAACAGTCGAAGGTCTTCACGTCTACGAATTTTTTCAATGTGTGAAGTTCCTCACGCAGTTGACCCCTTTTGAATTGCTAGTAAACGATGAATGCAGCAATTAAACGTTTTTATTAACTTAAAAGAGAACATAACCACAGTTTAAAAACTACACATAGTTTTATATTTGCAACACAAATACGATAGCAAAAAAATATGTCATGAATACGCATAATAGTCGTTAAAATGTTAACATTATTATTAGCGGTTAAAATATGAAGAGAATCTGAATAGGAAAATCATATGCAAATCGAAGAAAGTGAATATTAATTAAATACAAGACGTAAACGTAAACAAATACAACAACTTACTTATATTTTTTCCGTAATTATCCTATTATTTGGTTGGTGAGTTCTTGCTTTTTTGAAATGTGTCATTAAATCCGGGATGTGTTTTGTTATTTATTATTGGACTATTAACTGCTGTAATTGTGTGTTGTATTGTGTAATTGCAGATTTAAAAAATAACGTTATCGATTCCTCCTCTTTTTTAGTTATTCTTAAGGTACACCACAACACAAACATACATACATACATACATAACTTCACGCCAGTTCCCTTGCGGGGTAGGCACAAACAACAGAGCGCCATTTAGGCTTATTCTTACACACCTCACTTGCTTCTTTGACATTCATAACTCTTGTCATGCACACTCGTCTGTTCTTAAGGCTCCTGACATCACCTTCTGCTAGTACACGATCAATTTGATCATGGAAGGTGTGTCGTGGCCTTCCACGATTTCTGCATCCATCCACTTTTGCATTGTATGTATATCTGTTTAGTCATTCTTTTATCATACAAACATACATTAATTAAATGTCACACACAATAAAAAAGTAACAAATAAGCGTGTACAAATTCCTAACTTCTTAAATTTAATTGTAAAAAAGGGTACGGAACTAGAGTCCGTAATTGTTAATAAAAAAAACCTTGTTCTGACCGTGCAGTTGAGATCAATGAAAATTAATAAACGGCATAAACTTATTTGCCAACCTAATATTACACGTGCCTATATAATTATATAAATACTTTCCTCATGCCATTTTATATTAAACTAGGATATGCCCGCGACTCCGTCCACGCTTGACTTAAAATTCCCACGGAATTCCCGGGATAAAAGATATCACACATTTTATTACATAAAATTTGCAATCGATCAGCGAAAAGATTACATTGTAATTCGATTTTCTTATCTAATCAATTTAAATTATTTCTAAGAATATCCCGCGGGATTCCCAGAACAAAAAGTAGCGTAGATGTTAAGTATAAGAACTTGCTGTCGGTCAGTGAAAACCGCATTGAAATCGGCCCAGTAGTTTTTACGTGAATCCGGAACAAACAAACAAACCGACAAATATCTAAAGAAAAGATTTGAATGCAAGATTACTCTTCTTGTCCAGGAAGAAAACGTTAGAAGGTGAAAATAATGCCTAAGTTAATTATACTTTATCGTATTATAGTGATTTACAATGAGATTTTACTTTTACGCTGCGATTATCGCGGATGTTCATCACACCGTTACGTTGTAGAAAGAAAGTATTATAATTCAGTGTTAGTTTTGACACGAGGAAACTCTTTGACGTCCAGCTCGGAAAGAAGACCTCTAATTAATGGAGTATTAGACAAATGATGTGGAACATTTGAATTTTGTTTTAGAAATCCGTTGGGTAAGATTTTAAAAGCGATTTGTATTGAGGAAATATAAACGAAAACTGCTTTTTGCTTTAGACAATTCAATAATACCATACTATAGTAATAAAATTGAAGTAGCTGTGAGCTCAAAGTAAATGCCAAAAAACCTAGCCTTACTTTATTTACCTCAACAAGGTTTCGTAAAAGCCATAATATATAATGTCACGTAAAGTAAAAAATTGTTTGGTTGTATTTTTTTTTTTTGAGCCAGAAAGAAATCTTTGGCATTAGGCATCCTCAAAATACTCGAACAAAGTTCCATCACAATCTGATTAGTGATTTAGGAACGCATAGACGACAAACATAAAAACGTTTATTTTTATTTATATAGATAGGAAGCAAAACAGATTTTTTTCTTGATAGTTCATATAAATTATGTTCCATTTTGACGATGAATTGATGATGCAGGGTTCAGAAGACATAAATATATCTGAGGTTGTTTGTTTGCTTATTTATTTATGATCCTTTCACACCTTACGGGACCCATTGCCTCAATAGGTCGAAGGTGGGGTGTGTGCAAACGAAACAACTTTTCGTTGGTATTTACAAATCAATAATAGACTAAAAAAAATATCGTAAATATTCACTATATGAGATGTAACGTGGTTGTTTCGTAATGTTTCTATAGTTATTTTAAGTTAAGAAAAAATCCGCCAAATCACTTTTTCAATTTTCAAAAAAAATATGGTTTTATTATTTGTTTAAATACTACCTTATTTTATGCACAGAAAAATAAAAACGCATCAAACGACCGAATCTATAGAATCCCCGCTATCTAAAAAAACAGTACTACCTACTACTACTACTCTACTATACAACCGATCAGCATGATTTTGTATACAATTTGCTAGGGGTTTGGAAAAGAAATAAAATACCTTTCATCCAGAAAAATACTGTTCTAGAGAGATAGAAATTTAAAACCATTGAAATGTTTTGTGTATGTTTGTATGGATAGTCCCTAAATGGTTTAGATTTACAAATGAACCTGGTGGCGCTTTCAAGGGAGGAAAACGTCTGCGGTGCCGATAATTTATAATAAATAAGAAATTCGCATTTAGGTTGCAATTCACTCTTCACCTCATAGTTGAGTTAATACTTCTTTGGCCATTTCTTTCCAATCCCCTTCTAATTCATTTCAATGTTACATCCACTATCTTTCATGCATGAATTGCTTCGTTAATGATGATGCATTTCAGTTGCATAGCATGTATTATAATATCAATCATCAGTTTCTATTACAGTGATGAAAACAAGAATTTATTCCAATTATTTTTATTTTGGTATTAAAATATTATTTACAAACTTACGATTACTAACTTAAACAACAATAACGCACACATGATAATAATGTACTTATGGGGCGGGCCTAAGGCGGCCGCTTTCAGAGACTCATATTACGAGTATGAAAAGTATTAAAATAAAGTGTAATTTTAAAGTACGTATTACAAATACCAGTATATCTAGACACATGTCAATTTGATCAAGCAATTCTCTAAAAGCGGCTGCTTTAAGTCTTTAGAAAAAGCATTATAAAACCTCTTTTATTTGTTTTCACAAAGAGTCATAAAGAGAAAAATAGAATAGTAAAAACAATTGAATTATGATATCACAGATCGACTCTGGTAACAAAGTACAGCGTACTAAAATTTAGACCAAGTAACGCCATCTGTTGTTCGACTTTAAAACTAAATACACAATGAACTGGTACAGCACTCTTGTATACAAATCTTTCTATTGAGCAAAAGTGGTTCGAAATTTTATCTTTACGTGTTTGACTAATTTTTTGATAAACACATCTGTAAGGAGCACAAATAAGTTGGCTAGATCATAATGTAATGGATAAAGAATATTAAAATAGAAAAAATAGTGATTTAATGTTTCATTCGTACTTAGTTCCAACATCTTCGCTAGATTGCGTTACGGGTTTCCACTCAATTCAGTATTATTTTGAAATCTTCTAGATACTGGTAATTTGAAAAAAGCGTTTTTAGTCGATAATTAACCAACGCCATCTAGTGATAGCCATAGTATCCAGCTCCTTCATGGGAATCGTGGCCATAAACCTGCGGGTGGTAAGCTTGACCAATCCGCTTTACAACTGCATTGAAGCCGTTGTGTTTATCGGCGGTGTACTCAACTACACGCGTGGTGCCATCAGGTTCAGCTACTGTGTAAGCGCCTGTGAATATTAAAGAACATTGTTTACCAAAAAGTCGTATAGCCTAGTACTTTGTTATTTAAATTAACAACATTACAGTTTTTAAGAATAACACTTTAGCATAATAGTTAATTAATATGTTTTAGAGCCCATTGGATATTGCACCTATTATTATAAGTTAAGAGAATTCTTAAAAGTCTTGGTTCAAAAATTGATGATCTTATGACTTGAAAGTCTAGTCTATACTAGTAGAAGAAATATGAAATTGTTAAGATTTTAGAATCAATAGGGTTTCGTAAGCTAGTATAAACAATAATAATTATAAGTGAATTAGTACAACCATTTAAATATTACAAATGTTTGGAAACGACCAACCGAAGTCTTTGACATGCCTTTCAGAGAGGTCAATGTTCTTTAGTGGACTTGAACAGAGCGACTTCTTTAAGCTCCTGATGTTTCAAAAATGGCAATTTTTACTGCTAATGCGTTTATATGTCAGATAGAACGGCAAGTCAAGTTTGAGAATTAATAATTTAAGTAATTGACAATCGTCTATTGAAAATGTAACTGAAAAGCTTCTAAATCTTATATGATAGATCGCGCCATAGGTCTTCTTCTTTAATTTTTTGATGTTTTATATTTAAAACATATTTCTAGACCCAATTAAGAAATTGAAGATAAACTTATATTTTTTTAAGGATTTGGTCTGGAAAACGAATGTTTTAAGGGTGTCAAGGGCGGTATTTCATTTGATTTTTACTATTCCGATGTTTCGGCCGCATTTTAGTAGCCGTGATCACGGAAAACAAAGATGTCAAATGTCAATGAGTATTCTTAAAGTTTTCAATTAGCTTATCGGCAACTTATTCGTTTAAATTATTTAGTTTTAATTTTTATTAGGGTGTATATTATTTCCTCTATGGGAGCCTAATCTAATTTACCATAGCTTCGCAACATATTGTGGCTTGAAGAGAAGAAGCGGTGCAAGAAACTCTTCAGCAACATGCCTAACTCTAATAATTTAATATAATAAAGTATTTTTCAATAATAAAACATAGTAACTTAGTATTTCAAAAATGTAAATTATATCGGATTTAGGAGTTTTCCAGAGTTTTATATTTTATTGGGCGATTGTTACGCCCCTCATACTTCCATGATACCACATACCTTTTACAACATCGCCATCTCGAGCTTCCCACTGACTCTTGTGGTCACCAGTGTGTGGATCTTTAACAGAGTAATCGAACGCATACTTCGGATAAGCCTGAAATAAAACAATATGGAACTATATTAAAGATAACCACCTACCTATTTATATTATTGAACTAATATTATCCCGAAAGTACCACAGATTTATCTAGTGTCGGCTCAAGGATAAGGACGGGAAGGTTTTGTATTTTGACAATAGAACCAGTAATGTACCGATCTCAAATGATTGGAAGAAGGCGAAAGAAAAAGGAGACTACAGAATCAGAAAAAGCATGTTATGAAAAATACCCTATATTTCAGAGCTACTGATATTATTAACATTAAATTTAGAAGATATGCCAATGTGCACTGTTCATATCATGGATGAATATAGGATATTTTTTACCTCGGCAAACGGTTTATTTTTCTCGGTATATTGATCCAAAGATTACGCCAGAGGGACAAAGTGTAGTATAAATTCAATAGTTAAAGTGCCTCAATGATTCAATCAATATGTCACGGTCTACTAAGTTGTCTTTGATAGCAAAAACAGTAATATGACAAATAACTACTCTAATGGTTATTAAAGTCAGGGACGCGACAAGCCCTATTTGTGACATTAATAACCGAGAAATATTTTTGTTGTTTTCTATAAATCAATGAGACAGTGAGATTTAGGTGCAGCGCGATCACTAATCTCGTTTTTTTTTTAAATATAATATCCAATATGCTTACATTCATATATAAGTACATTAAATATATTTGACTGGGGAACAAAAACCTCATAGATATTCCTCCTGCAGAAAGTCATATAAAATACATAAAATGTATGATTCACGTAACATTTTGAAAATGAATTTACACAATAATAATGTTATATAAAAATAGGAGCAGAGGCAAGAAATTGTTATCATTATTCAAGTGTTTATTTCTGATTTTATAATTATTAATATATTATTATATTAATTAATAAGCAAAGTTGTCATCATGCTAGTATATCATTTTGATTTAGTCCCAGGTCTGCACATGCGAACCCGATAGTTCGCTTTGGGAATGAATATAGTTTTTTTTCAGATTGTATTTGGTCGATTTGTGTTTATTTCTGTACATTAATTGTAGTTCCTTTGATCCTCGTACCAAACAGAAATGTCAGAGTTCTTTAAATGACAAACTGTCCATTCAGCACTGCTACGAAAATTTTGGTTCCAAACCCCAATAGAACCTTACATTTTCCGGATTAAAAGATGTCTGCTGACTCAATTCAGCTCAGACATCTAAAATATATCTTGGCCTTCGAAACAAGAACACCACATTTCTCTATCCTGTGCAGTTTCTTGCTAAATCTAAGCATGAAATTTTGACAGGTCAGCCTCCACTGTATCTACACGCGATTAACATATTTTAAGTCTATGAAATATGTATAAAAAACTTGTATTTAAATTACTGCCTCATTAAGATCATGTAGGTACATTACAATATATAATCATTTATGTAAACGTACACAAAAGTGTCGCAAGTATGGAACTTTATAGTGTTCAACCACCATAACCGTTCCGAACAGTAGTTTAGCCATCGTGAACTATTTAACAACTTAAATATATACGTAATGTTGATGTATTAAACCAAAATAACATATCATACCCTGTTACTTAGACTTTCAATTTATAATTAGCACTTTAAAATTGTTAAGGTTTTATTATACTATGATTTTACATTCAACTCAGGACCTTGTGTCTAGTTTAAGACGAAACGTTGATAATATTTAATTTAGGTATATGGTTACACTTATTGATTGAGTTTTATATATCTTGTTATTGAAATACTTATATTGTCGTGTAAATTTAATATACATTGTAAAAGAAGCGTTCGTATTGCCTTTTTGCCGCTCTCTGAGTAAAATTATACTATGATCTGGTTGATGACCGGACACACAAGGTGATACGGATATATATTAAGTATCGATCCGCACAAGTATCATTTCAAAATACGGGCTTCAGCGTACAAAACGCAACACCAGCTTATACTTTTAGTAAGTGTTGCCATAAAAACTTGTAACTTCTTCTCACAGATTATTCGTCTTCGATTAGATATGTGGTAGAGCCAGGCTGGAATCATTATCTTGATTACAGATCTTAGGGCCGGTTAGATCGGTGTGATACCACACTCTCACAGAATATCAGCGTGAAACAGCTATCTTTGAGCTAGTCGTGTTTCGTGTGCTGATTTAGAGTTCCCTTAGCCCAGTTCCCTCTCCCTTATCCCAACTTTCCTATACCATCCCCCTATTCCATCTCTTCTATCCCTTTCCTTTTATCTGATCCGTTTATCCCATTTCATTCACTTTATCCCATCTTACAGGGTGGCCACGTGTAAGTGTTTTCACGGAAGCGTAACACGTAAATGAAAGATTTAAATAAATAGTAAGAGTAGTTATGCCACTGTCTTTAATATAATAAACTTAATATATAGAAAACAAGTAACAAAATGTAGTAAAATAAGTAATAGTTTTATATGAAGTAGAAAATGTAAGTAGTGGAATGTTTAGGCTCATAATTTGTAACAAAATACTTGTAATGTAAGTTAAAAAAAAATCAATAAAAAAGGGTGGCATCTAGTTAGCTCCACCCCTGGTGTTGCAAACATCTATATGCAACGATAACCAGTTGCCATGAACACGGCCATCTACCTATTTGGCAGATTCGCAAAACAAAACATGATTGAGAGAAAGAGTATTATTAGTTTATTCACATTCGACGTATTGATTACTGCAGCCAGTCTATCTCATAGAACATTATCTACTTGAAGGTAGAAAAAATCGACAATATATATTTATGTACTTACATAATAATCACCATGGCTATCCCCGCTGTCATCATGTCCACCATAACCACCATAGCCACCATAACCCTCATAGCCATCTAAGCCTGCATGTCCTATGTAACCAGCGCTCGCGCATGCGACGGCGTAAATCACTACGAACGTGATGATCTGAAATGAAAAAAAAAAATACATTGTATTCCAAGCTAGCATTCGTTTTGTAAATTCTAATAATATACAGCTTTGAGAGATGTTTTAAATAAATATAATAATTTTAAATTATTAAAATAAATATAACTTAGATAGCATTATTATTTGTTTTTAACTTTTTAGTTCGTCATTTTTCGCAAGAAAGTTCTGAATTTGTTTAGATGAAATATGATGGAATGTGTGAGAGGTATATGTTATGTGTTGCTAGACAATAATCTAGTGAAATGGCAAAAGAAGTGGCCACTGTACACGAAATTAAACAATGATAGAAAACTTAGTGCACAAACATAAAAAAAACTTGTGTTATTTCAATATAAATTCCATATCAATCTTAAATAGTGATAACTTTTTTAGTTTTATTTTGTTATTTAAGTCAGAACAGCGTAGATTATCTACTTGACTTAAAATCGACATTGACTACGAAAAATACCATTTCTCTATTACAAGCTGTTATCAAATTTTATTTGGTTTTAAGTTCATTCTTTCTCTTTGCTTTATGACTGCGGAATATATTTTACTGACTAAATAACTTACAATAACATTGATACTGACACCAAAGGTCAGGCGTACTGAAAAAGTGCAACGTAAGTCAGTTCATTCACAACAGAAAACAAAACAATACAGATTTTGCACATGGTATTATGTCCAGTGACTCTATCGTATTAAATCGAGAACAATGAAATATATGAAAACAATTGCAGGAAATGTCAAAAGGATTAAATTTGTATTCGAGTAGGTATGTAGGTACGTATTGGATATGTCAGAATGTTTTTACTGTGATTTAACTGTGTTAGTTTTCTAAAAAGTTTTCATATTTTTGTCAAAAGAGGTTTTTTTACATACATTAGTGACAATCAGCAATCATAAAATGAAAACAATACCCGGCAAGCATGATCCAAAAGTACTCATGTAAATCAATGATGTTTTAGTCAAATGAAATAAGTATGTCAAATTTTAAAGGACTTTCAAACTATAACAACGACTAAGATGTAGTATTTTTAGCAGTTTGAATAATTGCGATACATTTTAATCAATATACCTGTTTTTTCTTTCTTCTTCGTATTATTAACCTCGTCCATAAACTTATGGTTCTTTAGTGGAAAAAGACATTCCGCTCTGTCAAATAACGTAAGTTCGAATCCCGACTGCGACTATAGTTTTTACTTATGCAATTGTTTGACCTAATGCTCATAAAATGTAAGTGTAGTGAAGTTACAATTATATGTGCTAATAGCGATAAAAAATAAGGTACGGGACCATTGATGTAGACATCAATGTAAGGGACACTGTACATCAAGATTACTAATGTATGGAACCCGCCCGATTGAGCGGTTGCTTAGCATATGGGATACCTTCCGTTCTTCTCTTGCACTTCGCCTCTTTGCTTCAATAAATCTTAAAAACTGAAATTTCAGAAGAGTTTCAAAAAATAATTGTATGTATACGAATAACTTTTTTTACTGTCGATCTATAATACAATGTATTCCAGAGGATAACACGTTTTTTAGGTAAATAAAATCGCAAAGGGCGATTATAATTATTAAATGAAAAAAATGATATTTCGGAGTTTTACGTTATAAAAGCAAAGAAGCGATTTATGGATTGTTGTTAATACATATATACTTCACCTCGTAAAAGTTATTCAATATAGCAGGCTATAAGTTCTCATTGCATAAACTAAACAGAGAAGGTAAAACGCAGCAAATTGTTAGTAATTTAGCTTAAACAGGTAACTTAATACTTAACTGTTTCCCATAGCATTGCGTATTTCATTTCTGTGCGTTTAGCCACAATGGACTAGCCCATGAAAAGAGATATAATATATAATTACATATCTGGTTATTTTTTTTGTAGTTTTGCTCGAATCCATACTAATAATATTATAAACGAAAAACTGACTCTGCCTGTCTTTTAGACTTCCCAAAAAAACCAAATGGCTATTATTATTGAAATTTGCTATGTATGTAGTCTCAATATCGAGATTGGACTGACTTAATGAGATACTTATATCTTAAAAATAAAAAATAAAACTTTTTTGAAATTCTGAAACCGCCACACAAATTTCAAAATTATCAGCTAAAAATTAGCGTTGTGTCATTTAAAGTACAACTTGTACAGAGCCGATTTAAGAATTGATAGACTAAGGTCTATCTTAACATTTTTTACAGTTTTTTATGATGTAAATTTTCTTTGTATTTTTATGTTTGTGACAGTTTATACAATAAATGTTATTCTATTCTATGCTCAATTATTGTTATTTTACATAAAATACTCCTACAGAATGAATATTATATTATTAATTCCTGCGGTCAGGCAGTGTTTTTTTTTGATGACGCAGGGGAATGTGTTTTCTTGGGACCATCCACCATCGGGCCTGGGGGGAAGGCTCGCCGAGGGATGTGTGATATGCTTTTAGCCTTTGATCGACTGTATGCCCCCATGGCCTCCGAGAGGAGGACAGGGGGATGATCGGCCGTGAAACTACCCCACTAAACTTAACCGGCGTCCCTAGGAACTGAACCATCTCATATCGATTAAAATGTTCACGTATCACACACACTGAACTTACTTGTATGGCGTTCATTATTCTATTTGAACAATCACTATGGTCACTTTCGTCCTCTTCAGCGATGCCGACAGGAGCTGAACTGACACTGTTATACACAAAACTGGGTACCTCTCTATTTATAAGAGCTATCGTTGCACTATTGCCTTACGCGACGTAGAAGCCTACGCGTGAATCACATGGACTGTCAGTAAACAAGGTTTTTAATGGTTAATTTCTTTGAGACAGTTTTAAAACACATTGTTAGGTCTACGTAAATTTTACAATAGGGTTGACAATCAATCTGAGACACTACTTACCATATTAAAAACGGTCCAGCCTCGTAGATTTTATTTATGAAATTAGCAAGTTATGACGTCATATCTTTAACTAGTCTAATAGCGCTAGTTATTATTGGTCAAACTGAAATTAAAATATTTCATTTTATATTTTCGAAGTAAGATGATAGCAACTTATTTTAACAGCTGCTCTTTTACGTGAACATTGCCTTAGGAGTTTATTATGTATCACATTCTTTATTCTTAGCAACAATTATTAAGAATTTATATAGCAATACAGTACAGTATTTTTGAAAATTTTCTACATAAAACTTGTAAGTGTTTTGATTGTGATTTGTGTGTGATGATTGATGTTTTGTTTGAAAACTCGTGCATTTACATCTAATCCTTTAAATGCCAATTACTTACTTATCCAAGTTTAAATTAATATTTAATTCAGTAATGATATCACGGAAGAGTATTATTTTTCTATGTTCATACTAATATATGCAAATCCGTCCGCTAACTTGAACTTTATGTGGAGTAGGTGCTAAATAAATACTTCGGCGTATTTTTTTTTGTTTGCTTGAGAAACTGTCTAAATCTATATAGATCTACATAAATACAATTCTTTTTCTCTTCGTGTTATCTTTTTTTTGTATCCAACCTATCTAAGATTTCATACTCAGTTAAAACTACGTAAGCGTAGTTAAATTACTTAGACTAGTGTGTATAGACATTTAATCGAGCCGAGCGTTTAGCAGAATAATTTTAATGTCTATGCACACCAGCCTTAGTCTTTTTTGATGCATTATAGATCTCAACCCGTTTTGTTTATAATATAATTAACAATTTTGAATGGGACCTTTCAATAACTTTGAATATTACGTGACCGATAGATCGCTTTGCTCAGCCCTGGATGTGCCACCAGCTATACGTATACCTTGCACGCCTGCTTACAACGGGCCTGGTTGTGTATATCAAAATTCAAAAGTAACTCTGTTAGTTTTTTGCAACTAAATGAAAGTCCAAAACATCGATTATATTCTTGGAAAATAGGTACGGTTTTTTAATACAACAACAATCATAAAAGGGTTAAAATAAGAGTTTAAATTAGTACAGTTAACCCATATTTACTGTACCGAAAACCTAAATACTAAAAATATATTCAAGATTTTAGTAAATAAATTGTATCAGCTTTACGATTGAACTTTTATTTCAATCAGAGAGTAAACGATAAATGCTAACGAAGTTGCAGGTAACAGATAGTGTTTTAAACTTAGTATAGAGCAAAGATGTTATTATTACGTATAATATTAACTAGTGTCTAGTCATGAAGTAGTTTAAGGGCTAGTGCATAACACAACAACGCGTTTTATTATGAAACTAATTCAACGTTATGCAAACCAGGAAAAGTGGATCAAGTCCTTAAGATTTGTATCAGTGATTTATAATCTGTTGTTTTTACACTATGCTCTTCCCTTTATTTTTCAAGACAAGAATTTTTTATGTATTCAACTTCTATCATTGCATCTTTTATGGCCACTATTCATAACGACCACAACAAAACAAATTAATAATATGATTAATTGTAAACTAGTATTTTATTTTGGAACATTTTCCAGTTTAAGCAGTTTTGTATGAGTTTTTAATGTTATCCCTACCATTTCACTGAAACGCAGACGTCCCGGATTCGATTCTCGGCAGGATTACTTTTGTAAACGAACTTCTTTAAGGTACTCTGATCTGGATATCTGCTGGGGTATGACCTAGAGTTGTCTTGTTAAATATTACCGATTACACAAGTAACTTGCAGAGTTTGCGAATACACAATATGTATTATGCTTATTTGCTGGCATGTTATTGGTATTAAACGTATATAGTTTCAGACCACGACCCATTAGAAAAGCTATTTCGACACATTTTTATCCAAATTGGTGTGACCACTGACCGCCAATTATCCTTACCACGCATAGCAATGCATTCAAAGTCAAAACCTGGTCAGTGTAACTATTATTTGAAATAGGAGCAAAAATTGCGGGGCTAATGATGAACTATCAATAAAGCCGAGAATGTTATTTGCACATGCACAGGAAAGGAGAAAGAATAAAATTTTCTGCACCTGGACAGCCTGTCGTAAGAGGCGACAAAACAACCCACAGCTATTTGCACGTCAGGATGACAATCACCCGTAGTCTAGAGTATGCCGCCATGACAACCATGAATTGTGTTTCGGCATTACTGGCTACGTTCCAGTCTCCTTTTAGAGAGCGGCAGCAAATTGGTACCACATTTGGTGTTACCAATCTCCATAGTCGATGGTAACCGCTTTCCGTCATGTGGGTTTTCTGACAGTCTGCTAAACTCACGCAATAAAAAAAATCTATGTAGGAAGTGTCTATAGCATTTACCCGTCGCAATGTTCGAAAAAATGGATCTAATGTGCAGACGCATACTGCACTGCATAGGCCGTCCAAAACGTAAGAAAACACGGAGATATCCCATTGATAAAATGGGTGCTGCTGCGGTTTTATCAATAAATAACTCCAGCTTTATGTTTTTAACACATTCATCCTCTAGAAGTTATAGACTAGAGCTTTGACGATTTCCGTTTTTTTGCGGCTGACTAAGGCAATCACGGAGTTTCACCACTGACTTTTGGTAAGAAGCGGAGCTTTGCGGTGAAGCCTCCTCTGTGTTTTATTTATAATTTGCATGAGCGAGATATTGTGAAAAAAAACAAATTGAAAAAATAACATACAGAGATTGAAATACCAGGCAATAAAAAAATCTATTATTAAATTTATTATGTCGAAGATTGCTTCAACATAAATAGAAAAAAAAAGTGCTGACAGTATAAGATAGTGTAATAATACGCAATACTCGTACGTTTAATGTAACTTACAAAACGTAGAGTAACTAGTAATTAATGAAATGGTTTGCAGCACCTGGTTTAGTTACGTATTACTTAATAGAGAATATAAACCAAAACGGAATATAATATCATTACATATGAATCATAATATAATAGAATACACTTTGCTGTACATATAAAAATGCTTCATAAAATCAAGAACATAAATACCTACATATTTTATATAATAAAAATATACTAACTAGGTTTTATGTAAATTATATTTTTGTAACAAAACTCTTCTAAAATAAATTACACATATTTTATTTCATAAAGTTATATTTTAATATTTACTTTTTAACCGACTTCCAAGAGGGAGGTAGGGCATTTGCCCAACTGGATGGCTACCACCCCTGGTCTAGAGTAAGCCACCATAACAACCTTAAATTGTGTTTCGGCATTAGTGACCAGGTTCCAGTCTCCCTTAAGAGAGCAGCAACGCATTTGTAGCACCTTTGGTGTTGCAAATGTCCGTAGGCGATGGTAACCGCTTTCCATCAAGTGGGCCGTATGTCTGTCTGCTGAACTCATGCAATAAAAAAAGAGAGGTTTTCAATTCGTCTGTGTGTATTTTTTTTTGCATATTTGTTACGTGGTTTCTTTGTCATAGTGAACCGATTTTCAATTTTTTTATCGAAAGGCTATACTCCCGAATTCCTCCCCTAGTGACCATGTCAGGATCTGATGAGAGAATATCAGGGAAATCGTAACAAACCCTTAAAAATTATGTTTGTTAGACGATTTATCCCTCAATTGTGGACCGCTTTTTTATTCGAAAGTGTATGCTCCCGAGGTGATCCCATAGTCATCATGACTGGATCTGATGAGTGGATCCCAGGTTAATCGAGATTAACCGTTAATGATAAGCGCCGAACGCCTACATACGTAAAAAAAGCTTGTAGACGCGTGCCAGAATTAAATTTCTACAGGCACTTAATTTTTTTTATGCATTTTACGTGATTTGTCCGTCAATTGTGGACCGATTTTCAAATATTTTTATTTAATCAAAAGAGTATACTCCCGAAGTGGTTCCATTATCACCAAAATATTGTTACGAGTTAGCGGGACTCGAAATTAAAATGCCGTTAGAATTATTATAGAGTTTATTAGAACTATACAAACATGTATGACACAGGTACAAATATAACCGAACACAACAAATCCAAACATAATTCAGAAGGTCGTAATTCAATAAAACGCGCAAAGTCCGTCACTATTAGATTCCCGAATGTACACACGTCACACCCGTATCGTAGTTGTAGCTCAACTGCCTCCTCTCTCCATCAGGCCGTCGTTTTATACTTCACAAATGCAAAATGTGCCCGCCCGACAAGATCGACACAGTTTCCTAGAATTAGCTTGTAATTGTAATCCGCCACACCTGGCTAATAATCGAGTACAATAGAACAATAGGCTGTTCTCCACAATAACTTAAAAACGAATGCCAATAAATAAGTGAACAAAATTAGACGATCATACAAGGATTACAATTAGTTCAAATGCCGACAGGTAATAAAATGTGCTTTTACAGGTCTGTACGTGGAATTTGTCTTTGTCGGGGTCTAAGTTGTAACAATATGATTTGATAAGTGTATCGCAGGGAAATTGAGAGCAACCTTTGATGAAGAGCGTCTACACCAAAGAGCGAGATGACAAACTTGAGCCTGATTGTCATATTTACATTTAAAAAAAACAAAATTTTCATTTTATATACCGGAACATGCGAAAGTATTGTAAACCTGTATTTTCGTGATTATTTGTTTTGGGGTCCAATTGTTTCCTATATATCTTAAAGGTCTGAAAACAGTTTCAATAACTTTAAAGTAAATAAATCTATTATATTATATCTATTATATCAAAAGTAATAAGTAGATTCATGTGTACCACCAGTTAAATTATTCAGAATCGCATTATATCTGAGCAAAGATTGTTTGGAATACTTCTTCCTTAAGCGATGAAACCATCCTATCGTAAACATCTGTACATAAATAGTTATATAACCATTGTTTTCTTTAAATTTTTTTCGTGTTGTAGATTTCGTGTTCAATTTAGAGTTATCTTTCATTATTTAATTCAGATTTTTCTTTGACTTCAATAAGTAAAAGCACGACAAAGTCCAGTAATTTGAAAGTAAACTGACTAAGAATGAAAATTAGTCATGGAATAATTAGTTCTCGTAAATAGTTTAATCTATACTATATTTATCTCTCATTCCAATTGAAATTTACCACTTTTAATTTAGTAAATGTAATTTAACTTGAAGGTTTGTCTAGTGAATGACATTTTTAAATTTAAAACATACCATTGTGTGTGTGTTTTCTCGGCATTTTAAATAAACTTAATTTTCATGCAATCTAGTTAGTAAGAAAAAGCAGAGCTTTTGAATTAACATCATGATGATGACACTCTACTCGACAAAAATTAGGACCTTTTTTCAAGTATATGCAAGTTCACTCGACCAAGTATCACTTAAATTAGCACTTACGCCAGCTACTATAATATATTGAATTTAAAAAAAAATATATAATAAACTGAGCAGCCTTGCTAATGCCGCACAGACAATTTCTATTTGCCAAACATAAAGTATAATATATTCTGAGAATAGCCAATATTACTTTTAACCAACTTCAGAAAATAAGTTTTCCATTCGTCGTGTTAGTAATTTTGTTCTAAATATACAGTTTATACAACATTTAAAGTTTTCTTCTTGATATCGCGTGGCGAAGTTTCATCTAAACATCATCTATCATCTATATTTTATATATTAAATATAATATATAGCTAATAGCTAACTATTGTTTTCTTTCTTACATTATATTTGAAAATAATTAAAAAAATGTTTGTGTGTGTGCAGTTCACATACAGTAGAAGTGAAACAAAGTGTGACAAGGGATGGGAGGAATTCTAATCTTTGTGACGTCACATTTCATATATTATATCGTTATAATATATTCTTTAAAATCGAAATTTGAAGTATTAATGAAAACTGCAAACCATTTCCAACTCTATCAAATATCTAGTGTTTAAAGTATAAAATATAATGTATTCTATCTCATTATCTCGCAGGCTCAGTCCTATAGATTTATGTGTTGTCTCTTTTAATGTAGTTTTTTCGTTTCATCAAGTTTCAAATCACAATGATTCTAAAGAAGTTTCACTTCAAAAATGCATTAACAACACTAATTAATAGGTTCTGCCTTATGATTCGATGATACCGTCAATATTCCGGTTGCAGAAATAGACCAAGGTGATCTTACTGCAATCACGATGTCGTGTTTAAGCCAAACCCCATCATTAAGGCAATCGATGATAAGAACAGAGCCACTTCAATTTAATACTGAATTGATGCTTAGAACAAAATGGAAAGTCATTGATTCAAATGTTTGATTGTAAAACAGGCGAGTCTTGAACATTTAATTTTATAGAGACATCTCGATCAAATTTTCCTTCTTTTTTTTCTCCACAAAACTTTTTATTACTGATAAACCATTGAATTGATACAAATTTAATCGTTCGATAGTAATAAAAAGAAATATATAAAAATCTTTTATTTATTTTCCAATATTTTTTCATTAAAGGCAAAAATATATGTGTACTAGTACATTGTGATTTTATTAAGATAAAGTTTTTTTTATTATTGTAGCCATTTTGACAAAAACAGAGAACGGACAATTTTTGCTATAAATTTATAAAAAATTAGTGCATTGTTAAAAAAATTGTGGTTTCTGTTTGTAATGTCAAAAACACATTTTTACTAAATGCTTTATAAAAGTATATTATATCAAAAATCTGTTTTTAAAATTTTTGTCTGTCTGAATGTTTCGGTTAATCTCTGAAACGGCGGGATCGATTTTGAAGGGGCTTTCACTGGCAGATAGCTGATGTTATAAAGAGTAAGCTAAGCTACTTTGTTTACGGTTTCGCGAAAAAATATTCCTCACGCACGAAATCGCCCGCACATAAATGTAGTATCGAACACTATTCCATCATCTCAACGCCAATGTCTTTTTACACGAATATCACGAGACCTTACAATTTTTAGCAAAAAGTTATAACCAAATCATTAACCGCAAATATTACTACGGCTTCCTAAAAAATATACCAATCCTAACATGCTTCTCGGCCAAGGGAATTGAATGTATATTGGACACGTACTTCAATAACAAGGTTGGATAGTTCACCAGATTTTTTTATGGTCAGTGAGTTTTACTAGAATGGCACAAATCTTTGCCGGCGCATAATATACAATTGCCATAAGTTTTGCGCTGTAGGGTTCTTTACAAATAAATATTTTATAAAATGTTTTATGATACGAAACGTGATACGTCTATGATACGAAATTTGTCGTTTTACTTGATTGATTTCTATTGATGGTATCTATTAACTATCTGTTGGTAATCGTTATATAATAATGGCGCTCATTACAGAATTTTCGTCGTCATGGTTCTATGTATGTATAAGATTGTAAAAAATCCTCTTATTACAAGAGCTACTACTGACAATGTGGAACAGTAACTACTAACAATCCTGTTTTAACCAATCAAACTTACTCTATTTTGAAAGTTTCACACTTAAGATGCACGCAATGTATATGGCTCCTATCCTACTTACACATAATATACTAGCTGATACCCGCCCGCTTCGCGTGCCATAAAATCTATGTCAAATTTCAAATCTATATGTATTATATAGTTCCTGAGATATCGTGATGAGTCACTATATACGTGGATTTCAATTATATATAGATAATAGGTATATTAATAAAAACCCAAATTTGTGTCATTTTTACAGAGGGATAGGTTTACGTTTTACTTACGTTTACGTTATTCCGTGTATAAACGGAACAAAGAATATTAATTCCTGCGGCCGGGCGGCCTGTCGTAAGAGGCGACAGAGCAACCCACAGTTACTACCACCTCTGGTCTAGACTATGCCGCCATAACTTTGTGTTGTGTTCCGGCATCAGTGGCCAGTTTCCAGTTTCTCCTTCAAATCCGGCAGCACATTGTGAGCACCTCTGGTGCTAATGTCCATAGGCGACGGTAACCACTTTCCATCACAGTTGGGCTGTCAGACTGTATGCTGTGCTTCGGTAATAAAAAATAAATAAAAAATTACTACTCATGATGATGTAGGAGCATCATCAACCTGGGAGGTATGAATTCACACTTGATGATACTGTGTGATATTCAGTTGACAATTATTGACAAACTAGCGGCCCAGCGCAGTTTCACCCGCACTCTGTCCCGCTCCCGTGGTATATAGAGTCATGTTATATAGCCTATGACACTCCCTGTTAACGTAGCTTTCTAACAGTTAATAATGTTTAAAATCGGTTTAGTCGATTCAGAGATTACCCCTTACAACGTCACAACCTCACAAACTTTACTTCTTTATAATATTAGTATAGACAAAGTAGTAAAGACTCTAAGGTAAGATGTTTTACGTCTCAGTAGTACACAAGATAAATGAGGTTATAAAGCGTTCTTTGACATTAGTAGTACTACGTAAGCTTATTCATCACAGTTTTGCATGTTAACTAATTCTTTTCAAATTCGGATTATATTTTCGTTATGCTATATTTTGCATGAATACAAATTACTTTTGTTTTAAAGAGTGAAAATTCAGTCCGTAAGTGTAAACGAAGAAAGTTTCCTGAAAATCATAGGTAAGTAGGTACATATTGATTTGTAAGTGATTATGGATGATTTATAATACAGACTCCCTCCCCTACTTGAAATCAACGTAATCCGAACTGTGTAGATTTACGATAACATATATCTAGATCTTATAAAGTCCAAAAGAACCCCAAGACATTACTACTTCATTGATATAATAAGTTGATAGCTTGCTGCACGTTGTGTAACATTACTGAGCAGGGTTACGTTGTGACAAATTACCTTTGAATTCTATACAAAAGGTTGTTATTGTACTCATTACTTAGGGCGTTTTTACAATTATGTTTCAGTGCTTCAAATTATGAATAACAAATTAAAGCAACCTTACTGGTGTACAAAAATTATTTAGTCGGATTGGTTTCAACGATTGTTAGATTCTTTTTCTCAGCCTTGAATACTGATGCAGTAGGTGAGAACAGTCATGACGATACAGGTAAAATGCTGGTATCCCATACAGGGTGATAGTTTGCTGACAATAAAATGAATTAAGTCACTAATATGAAATATACATACATACTTATATACAATATGTATCTACTTTAGACAGTGAAATGATATTACATATTAATGAATCGAAGTTTTTTTTTAACAACTCTACGGACTCGAGTTCCGTACCCTTTTTTACGACTTTATTTCTATGACAAATTTTAGAGTCCATACACGCTTATTGTTTATTTTTGTTACTGTGTGTGACATTAATTTAGTGATTTTTATGTTGTGCTGTACCTTGAATCGAAGTTTATGAGGCGAAACTTTTTATGTTTTCATTTCATGTTTAATATAATGTTTTAATGGTTTCAGCCAACTTTTAGTTAATGTGATTGATTACACTTAATGATTAACGTAAACACACGAAAGATTTCAAACATCAATGAGTAATGATAAAACTGTTTTTGTCTACTCTCAAATTGTTTTATTCCAATAAAAGAAATTAATAACTTTCAGAATTAATGTTAAAAGCAACAATTATACGTTGTTTAATTTATCAATAGTTTTAATACAAATTTGAGTTCTTCTTGAAATATAGATAGATAGATAGACAACACTTTATTGTTCACCAAAACAAAAATTACAAAAAAAAAAAAATGTGCAACAAGACAATAGTTACTTGGTAAAACAAAAGGCGGCCTTATCGCTAAAAGCGATCTCTTCCAGGCAACCTGACTCAAAGGAAATTCTTAAATTATCTATAATTATTATGCAACAAAGAAAAGGAAAAAAGAAAAATATGACATACATGGACAGCAGATTATAGTCTATTGTAAACTAGCACATACATTATTGCGTAAGACTTACATAATGATTCCTAAGTGAATTTTTAAATATGGCAAAGGATTTAGCTTTTCTGACATCAGTGGGCAAAGAGTTCCAAAGTAAGACAGCCTGCATGGCGAAGGAGTTGGAATAAAATGTTGAAGAGTGTGCAGGTGCCATTAACAGGAGATTATTAGTGGAGCGCAAATTGAGTGTATGTGATGTATGAAGGAAGTTGAAACATTCCTTAAGATAAGGAGGGGTATAAGGTATAAACAGTATACGATATAGTAAGTTGAGAAGATGAGCATTCCGGCGAAGTGAGATAGGCAACCACTCGAGCTTTTTGCAATATTCAGAAACGTGGTCATATTTTTTTTTTTAAGTTGCTCTATAACTTCTCTATGTACAGCAATTTGATTGATAAGAAATAGTAAATACTAAACTTTCATGTAAATACATTTCATAGTATAAATAGCCCATTGTTTGTATTATTAGCACAATGAAATTGAAAGTAGACCGTATATGTAAGTTAGTTCACACGCCACATAAACGAAAATTTAACCTTGAGGTCGAGTGCTAATTTAATAATGAATCATGGATCCACCCACCTTGAAAACTAAAGAAAAGTTGTAGGTTCCTCTCCATTACGCCGTAATTATATAATGGAAAAAACATTTTAGTTCTGTAGAGGATACGAAACCATAAAAACGTATAGTAATCAAAAATACTTGCTGCACATTTGGAATATTATTCTTAAAAGTATTAGTAGAAAAACCAATTAAATATTCTTAAAAGCATTTTATATTATTACTATCTTGATTTACTTTTCAGAACTTTCCACGTCATGGTTTGAAAGTTAAAGTAAAGATTTGTTCAATATTTTCTTAAGTTTTCGCGACTTGTATACACTTAATAAAACTATGTTTTACCGGTTTTAAGCGAGGTAATATTTTTGATCTTTGTCTTCCGTCATTGCAGCCACTGAAAATTGACCGAAACGTCAGGATAAC
Source organism: Dendrolimus kikuchii (assembly GCA_019925095.2). Lineage (NCBI taxonomy): Eukaryota > Metazoa > Arthropoda > Insecta > Lepidoptera > Lasiocampidae > Dendrolimus > Dendrolimus kikuchii. The sequence continues at coordinate 9,423,800 of CM034393.1, read as the reverse complement.
AAAAATCTAATAAATTGCCGCGCTTAAAACCGTTAAAACGTAGTTTTATTAGAGATTTATTTTTAGGACATGCGAACTAATTATCTAACCACTTTTTAACAGATAAAAATGTCAGTACAGTGATAACGTAACGTAAAGTATATGACAGACGGACATGACGATTTATAAGATTTTCTTTTCAAACACATGTCTCGATATCCTAATAACAGAAGCGTTATTACAACTTGACTAACTTTAATGCCACTACTCAATAGCACCACCTCTCGGCACTGTTCTAAAACTAGCCGTAGTGTGCTTTGATAAGTATGTACTTTAAAAAAATGATGGCTGCAGAATTATTGACTCACTATTTTAATACTTACTTATACAAAAGATGGCAGTGCATGTAATAGACATTTTAGGGTTCTGATCAAGGTTAAGGTGCATATCCTTATTATCTTTTAGTATACCGGACTATCTGTCTACTAAAGCCGATCATCTCAAGAACTGTACTACACCACAGGTCATCTATATTCTGTCAGCTATACTCAACTTCTTAAACTAATTTTTATTAAAAAATATATTTAGCATCATCGAATCATTATACTAATTTAAAAGGTGGCACTACCAAAATTTGTAAAAGATAAAATTATTATAAAACTTATCCTTACAAAGAGTCATCTCTCGGCACTATTGTGAATTTGGCCGTAATGTACTACGTGACTTTAGTGCTTGACTTGAAACGATGTTTACAGAATCATTAACTACTATTACATGCTAACTTAGTTCAAAGATGGCGCTGGCTAATATCAGAGATTTAGGGCTGTGGTAAGTAGAAGTAAAAAGAAATTTCTATGGTCTCATCTCATTGAACTTTTTTAAAGATAAAAAATTTGGCGTACCTGCCATGAAAAGAATTTTCTCATGATTTTAATTTTTTTTAACTGAATTAATGTATTTTATTAATTGTTTTATTCAGGGCCACCGACAATTACACCACTATAGAAAATAAACATGGATGTAATATGTAGGTACATAATACTAGAAACGCAAGCTGCGTTGTTGCCAACAACTGTTATAACATAAGACTGTCTGTTTGTCAGAGCATCCATCTTTATCTTTATATGAAATTTGACATTATAATAAAATTGATGTATTAAATTACTTTTAGACTTTTAAGGATTTGATACTCAAAGGTGATTAGGAATCCTGATGGTCGTACGTAATTACCTGTCCATGTGCGTTTAATAATATTGTAATAATAACTTTAAAGGTAGAATTTATTATTTCAATTTCTGGAATACCATACACAAGGTAATTATTTTATTAACCTTCATGTAGACAATACGGACCGTATTATTACCAAATATAGAAAGAAACCTACCTTTTGTCCTAATATAGATATAACCCTGCGCTACTTGAGAATTACTTGGAATAGAATACAATAGAAATACACTTTATTGTATAATAAAATTAATGAAACGATACACAAGCGAGCTTAGAATTAGTTACAATTAATGGCGGTCTAATGCACACTCTCACACTCTCGCATTGAAAGGGATCTCTTCCAGGCAACCTTGGGATGGAGAGAGAAATAAAGCACAAAAGGTAGGCCAGGGTATTGTTGCACAATATTTAAAAAAACTACAATGGTAGGTAAGGTACTTGCTATTTTATATCTTATTTTATTTTATTTTACTATACGTTCCTTTTTTTACGAGGGAAAAATAAAATCTGTTTGAATACTGTCCACTATGGTGGAATTGCAGTTGGGGAGTTCCATTCGCCGCGTTGAGATGGTAATATAACATTTTTCTTATGCTGATCTTTGACTGATGGTAAGATCGCAGATAGATACCGTAGCCCCAACGGTCCACAGGCCTCGTCCATATCTTTAGCTCTTGCTGATGTCGTCATATTACCTTCTTTTGGTATATATATATATATATATACTTTTATCAAAATTAATAATGTTTAAATTACTTATACTATAATAGTGTGCTATTTTAGCACGCTCGTGTGGCCATTGTCATTTCAACCACTACTTAAAACCCCACCGCTTTTTCCTTGTAAATATCATAATATACTTACATGGCATAGCTAACAGAATAAGAGCCCATACGACCTAGACTTACGTCATAGTATAAAGGCTAAAAAGTTTTCTGTACATACACAATACCACAAGTAAAAATAGTTGTCTACAATGAATCTTGACTCGTAATAACTTTAAAAAAGAGCAGTTAACTAAAGCACCTATGTAAATTATGAAAGGAGTGTTAAATTCTGAAAAAAATCCGAGGTGGTAGAACTTAAACATTATCTCCTTTAAAGCAGAATTAGTACAGACACGATCGAGTTAAAATCGAAATTTAAAATATTAACGAAAAACTTCAAAACATTTCCAACTCTATCTATATGAGAATAGTGTTTAAATTATTAAATATAATATATTCTATCTCATTCTTTCGCAAGCTTAGTCTTATAGATTTATGTATTTATCTCTTTTTTTTTAGTGTAGCTTTTCGTTTCATCGAGTGTCAAATCACAACGATTCTAAATAAGTTTCAGTTTAAAATATAAAGCCCAACTACCTCGCAAAAGATGTGGCGGTCACAGGTAGTCGTCAATAAAATTAATTGGCTTCAATATATTATTCAAGTCACTCTGAAAATAGTTATACAAGTACGCTCATTAAAGAGTTTAATTGGAGGATAAGTTAATGATTTAACAAGCAATTGAAACGTAACGGATATCGGCAATTACATTGAAAAAATTTAGATCTCCACTTTAACTATTATTATCATTTAATTTCACATTACGTTTGAAACGGAATTGCAATTAAAATTAATTAATTAAATCGTTACTAAGAAGTACAAAACGAGTTTCTATGATTAAACAAGTAATATTCGCAACGTAAGAAATATACCGCATATGGCGGCAAACTAAGAATAATATCAGTTGCTATTTGCACCGAGGCTACCTAGGCGGGATTCGAAGGTGGTCAGCGCACGCCCATCTCACTTGCATCTAATAAATAAATAAATCGGCAGACACGCATTGTACATCCGCAAGCTAAGCAAGTTACGCTTGTGTTATGAGTAATATTCAACTACTCTGGGGCCGATCCCAGAAACCCAGACCACAGTAAATAACGGAAAGTTCGTTTACGAAATTTACCATGCCAGGAATCGAACCTAGAGCCTTTGTAGCGCAGTGAAGTCAGCCCGCTAAGGCTTGGCCCGCTCAACCACAAAGGCAGACTACTTTATCGGCGAGTCCACTGATCCCTTATCCCCTGAGAGGTATGCCTGCTTTATACAAATGCTGGCAGACACACACCTGCCAGGCCCACGTTGACGACTCGTCATGTATAGTGTTAACTCGAATGATTGGAGGATCAACAGAATAGTTTTTGTCGCATGACCAACACTACCACGCTGCTTGGATGAAGCGGTGGGGTATGTATCAAATATTCTCGCTTTGTCAAAAAACAACTACTTCATTTTCTCCTATAAATTTGCCTGTGTATTACGACTGTAAATAGTAATTGTAAATAATATAGGTTACTTACATTAATTTTGATTTAGGAAACCATATAGGTATCTAGCTATCTTTAATAAACTTTCTCTCAACTTTTGTCGGTTTTTATAAATATCCCGTCCCGTTGCCCACGGGAAAAAAGATTTTTTTTCTATTTATGTCCCACTATTGGTTCTGGATGGTGTGCGTGTGTGTGTCTCTTCTTCGTCTTCCTCTTGCTCTTCCTCTAACTGTCTGTGTTTGCGTGGATAATGTGTGTATGTCACTTCGGTCTAATGTGTGTGGTGATTGTAATGTGTGTTCTGGTTGTTGAATTGTATTCTGTGTGGTTGAATTTAGGGTGTCTGTGTTGTTTACAAATATCGTATCTCCTAGTAGGTACCTTGTATAGAATGTTTGTGGTGTGTAACGCTGCCTGCTTCTGGAAAATGGTTATATCAATTTTAGGAAATCTTTATTTAATGCAATAATATTTTTATTTTATGCTATAATAGAATTTTTGTTATATTTTTACACAGATTTAAATGCATTTTTAACTATAAAACTTCACTCCTATTTTCCGGCATAAAAAGTACATTTTATCGATTATCAGTTTCTATAGATACCTATATAACATTGATGTACGAAAATTTATAAAAACAAAGATAGGTAATAACAAAACTAAACGTAAAAGAAACTTTGTACTATGCTCATATATAAATAAGATAAGGAGTTTGTTAGGATTTTTGCATATTTATCTATATATTTTATTTCCTCATCACAGCCTAACCGATTACGATTTTGGTATATAATATGTATCTACTTAATTTAACTATGTAAATAACTAATTATCTTGAAAGAATCGTAAACTGCAGAGCTGAAGTTTACAGGAGCAAAGCCGTATTGAAACCGCTAGTTATTAAAAAATAATAACGAACCGCGATCACCTATAGGAATAAATTACTTTTTAATGCGATTCTGTTCTGAACTAGGTTAAATCTATATGAGAGCGATATCACATTTGCCTTGAATTAAAGAAAACCTTCGCAGCTTAACCTATAAGTTGATTAGGTAAGAATTCGAACATCGATTAGAATATTAATAACGATATATTGATTATTATTTTTAATTAACTGTGCCTGCCACTTCATTCGCCTAGGACTTGAACTTCATATTATGTTCTATTGGATTCATAATCTTATTGTAACATAAACATTACTTTCCCACTTACAAATTAAACTATGCTATAAATAAAACTATACTTACAAAATAACATAAATCTATAAGTAAAAAATGGACTCCAAATCGTTGTCGGCGAGGAGGGTGTCCAAAATGCTGGCCGCATTTTCGCGTCGGATGGCAATGCTGATTCGTTGCCTTAGGTGCAAGCCAGCCTTTTGGTCACGTGAGACCTCAATTAGACGCGTTGAACGGACGCGATAGAGGAAATATAATTTATTAGAGTTTACAAACTCTAGTGCCCTATCTCTTGTTTAAAGAGCAGGCTCCATTGTATTACATTTTTATTCATTTGGCATCTGAAGATTCCTTTCATTTTATATCGCAAACTACCCCATTTTCCGGGATTAAAAGTGTATATATGTCCATTTTCGGTATTAAAACTGCATTTAAACAAAATTACAACAAAATTGATCCGGTACTCGTAGTAGTTTTTCCGTGAAAGCTTAAAAACAGAGTTACTATCGCATTTTTTATAGATGTTAATTATATCTATAAACTTGAGAAATCATTAGTCTCCCATACTATCTTTCCTCCCCTATTTCCCCCCGTTCTGGTTTTATTTATCTATCTGTAAAGTACATAAATGACCAAAATTACAGAAATGTCCAAAATGACAAAAATGTCTAGAATGACCAAAGTTTTCAATATGTCCAAAATATCTAAAATATCCAAAATGTCCAAACTCTCTAAAATGATCAAAATGTTCAAAATTACCAAAACGTTCAACCTACCTAAAATGTTCAAAATGCCCAAAATGTAAAAAACGTCCAAACTGATCAAAATGACCAAAATGTGCAATGCCCAAAATGTGCAAAATGTCTAAAATGACCAAAATGTTGAAAATTACCAAAAAAAACCAAAATAACAAAAATGACGAAAACGACAAATCACAATAAAACCATAGCTATCCCACTTTTTGCGATAAATCTATCCCAAATTCTATCCCATCATCCGGGATGAAAAGTATCCCTCCTCCACCGTCGATATTAAAATTTCATATATACCTAATTTCACCCAAATTGGTCCAATAGTTTTTCTGTGAAAACATAACAGGCAGAGTTAGTTTTTCATTTATAATATTAATAGGGATTTATTATTTATATTCATAATTATTTTCTAAATATTGAAAGATATCGAAATAATAGGTACATCTATCAGATGGTGGGGCATTTGCCCGTCTGGATGGCCACCGCCTCTGGTCTAGGGTATGCCACCATAACAACCACAATCCACAATCAGTGGGCAGGTTCCAGTGTCCCCTTCGAGGTCGCCAGCACCTGCTGTGTTATAATACAAATGTCCATAGGTCACGGTAATCACTTTCCATCAGGTATGCCATTAATCTGTCTGCTATACTCCAGCAATAACAATACACGGAAATGTAAGATAAAATTCCTGTTTTTAATTTTTGGTACAATCCAACCCCTGGACCCTTCTGGAGATTATTTGGTCAGTGAAGGATTTACACATTTGCCAGTAGACTATTCAAATTTTGCCGCCCCTACCGCCTTCTATAACTCAATATCCTAGTTCACAATTATATTAATTACAAAGTTTTTTATCAATGAAATTGTAACTTTATGATTTATGCACTATCTTAATCACAGCACCGTTTTAATGACACTACGCTTTTCCCGATTGTTGTGACAACACGAAAAGTAGAATAATGTATCTTGTGGACTAGAGTTTTCCCAAACCCTAAAAACTAGCTCTATTTAACTTATATAAAAATGTAATTAGGTTTTTTGTATATAAACCTTGAGTAAAACCATACCTAACTGATAAGGAAAATCGTTTAAAAATCCGTTGCATGGTTTAGGAGGAGTTAGCGGATATACAGACAGGTAGATAGACGCGAAAAGCGACTTGTTTTACGCCATGTAAAGAAGATGGTTACATATTACATATTGAATTGTTCATGTGAGCCTAATAACAAATTGGTATATACCTATAAATATGAATCTCTTAATTTCTGTAACACATCAAGAAATTTGGCCCTCTAATATACGACCATAAAATTTGCCACCCCAGGCTCCAGCCTCCTGGTAAATTTGTCATTGTATTTTTTACTACGATATGCCCGCGACTTCATCCACGCTTGACTTGAAATTCTCGCGGGATTCCCGGGACACAAACTACAGCAGCATTTAAAAGAGAATGTAAGCTATCGTTTTATTTAAACTGTGTCGGAATAAGCTAATTTTTATGTATCCGAGCAACTACAAATCGCTCTCGGGAAAATTCTTGCAAGATTCCCGGGATAAAAAATATCACATATTTTATTAAATAAAATTTGCTCTCGATCACTGAAAAAATCACATAGGAATTCATTTTTTCTTGATCTGCCGTTTTAAATAATTCCCAGCAAAATTCCCGCGGTATTCCCAGGACAAAAAGTAGTGCAGATTTTAAGTCTAAAATTTTGCTTTCGATGAACGAAAGCCGCATTGAAGTTAACCTAGTAATTTTTACGCGAATCTTGAACAAACAAAAATAGTCAAACAAACAAGAAATCTAAAAAAAATTATCGTGTTCTCCATCGTTTATATAGTGTATACCAGTGCTTTTTTTAAATATCTTCAATGTACAAGCACCGCATTTTTAGAATTTTATAATATTAGATATTGTTTTTCATCTACATAATTATAGATAAATTTTCAGATAATATCTAAAAACGGTCGATAAAACATCATAAGACACAGATAAAACTGTTGAAATGCTAATTTTTATTTAAATTTGAGCATTTGTGTTGAAATAAAATAGACACGTTAATTTTATTTATTGGTATAGATTTAAAGTTTGAATAACAAGTTTGAAGGATTCTGTTATCGTAGCTTTCATAATTTTTAGAATGAGAATTTCAACGTTTTTATTTTCATTATGATATGTTTTATCAACTACATAACCCAATTAGCTACGGATATTCTGTAAGTTTTATTGAGTAGATCATTTCAAGCGGCAATGCTACCTGTAGTTTTGCTTAAAAACATTATAACTAGTTTAATGCGGTGTCTATATATTTAAGCACTATATGTAAGCACTAAAATGTTATCCGTATATTTAATCAAAGGCATTTCGCTTTTAAAGAAATGACGCAATAATAAGAAAATATTACTTCAGAATGTAATGTTGTTTTTATGCAACATTGTAGTAAATTTATTAAAAGAAAAAATAATCGACTACTAGGTACTAAATTGTGATCGTTACTTTACTTTATATATGGGCATAACGTTACAAAAATATCCTTTCCAATGTTTATAGTTTCCTGATATTCTTGTTTTACTTTTAATAACTTCATTATATAAATCAAAAATAATAAGCATTAAATTTTCTGGTATTCCTGAACAAGTAATGTAATAAAGTATTTTTTTTCGTGATGTTTCATATCCTAAAAATCAAGCAATTGCATGCCAGTCTACGGACAATGAAAAGTTTCGTAAAGATGATTAACTCAAAAAATGCTGTACAGTTTCTTTTTAAGCCAGTTTTAGTTGAAAGTACTTTTTAACGATATCGGACGATTATAATTGTAGCTCGTTAACGGCGTTTTTTTGAACGCTATAAACAAGACGCATTTGTTCACAGACAATAACTATAACAATAACCCAGATGTAGCCCGAACATAAGAAAAATACCGGTGATATACATTTACAGATGCACGGACATATCTTTCTGTCCCGCTTCCGTGGTATATAGCCTATGACACTCTCTGTTAACGTAGCTTTCCAATAGTAAAAGAATTTTTAAAATCGGTTCAGTAGATCCAGAGATTACCCCCCATCGTCACAAACTCACAAACTTTAAATTGATAAAATATAAAAATTACATTACAATTGATCGTGTACTAGCGGAGGGTGATGTCAGGAGCCTTAAGAACAGACGAGTGTGCATGACAAGAGTTATGAATGTCAAAGAAGCAAGTGAGGTGTGTAAGAATGGACCTAAATGGCGCTCTGTTGTTCGTGCCTACCCCGCAAGGGAACTGGCGTGAAGTTATGTATGTATGTATGTATGTATAAAAATTACAAAGGCCCCAAATCATAGTCAGTTGAGAATGTTCCCAAAACGCTGGTCGCGTTACCACGTTGTTTGCCAACGCTTATGCGTTGCCCAAAATACAAGCCAGCGTTTTGGTCGCTTTCGTTTTGTAGTTATTTGCGTATTCTTGTTAAAGACTAAAATGAATTTTATAAGCTACACTGTTAAAAACATAATTAATTGTTGAAAACTAGATAATTTTAAAACTAGTGTAAGTTAATTAACATATTATGCATTTCCTTAACGTACAACGTGTTATTTGTGTTTATTGCTATTTTATTTTGTTGTTGGTGAAATAATTGAATAACATGTGTTCTAGTTGCACACTGTTTGATTCATGTAATATTTTAGTATGCGATAAGCAGACACACGTATTTTCCAGGATATAAAGTCATCGGATGTGATCCCTATTTTCCAAAGTACACAGATAACAGAATTCGTTATGACAAGGAGTTCACTACCAATTCCATAGAAAAGAATTAAAGAAACATTGTTTTTATTGCACCAGTTCAGTAGAAAAGCAAACCTGATGGAAAGTGGTAATAATCGCCTATGGACATTTGTAATACCAAAGGTACTACAAATGGGCTGCACCTCTCTAAAATATTAAATTCACCTTTTTGTATTAGTATGGATATATAGGTATTCTCTTGAGAAAATATATTTATTGAAATCCATAGTATTTATGTATCGTATTTGGGAATCAACGAAACATGCCTCTATATTTTCTACCGTCTGTATAATAAACTATTCCAAGGTACTGTTTAGAATGGTACTTTAGTCGTTTTCCTACCACCATACCGCTTACCATCGGCTGGGAATTCATCCCACTTTCTTTGAGCAACTTTATTCGTGTACGTAACTGTTTTCAAAAATTTCATATTACAGATATTTGAAATAACCTCTTGACCGATGATTTCTCGGAGAATTATCATATGAATATTAAAAAAAGTCATATAATTATTTTGAGGCTAATAGAAAAATAATTACGCCTCTAGTGTTTTAAATGTCCATAGGAAACAGTAACTACTTCCTTTGAATAACTTTCGAGTGTTCTGTGTTCAGTAATAAAACACTCGTTTCAAAATGTTTTAAATAATATTTTATGATGTTGCTTACTCCTTTTTTGTCACATATTAATTATAACGTGGTTCATAACGATGCCATTCAAGTGACGACCTTCTAGCCATCTGAAACGGGGTTAAAATGCATAACGTGGCCGGCAAAGAATAAGCCTAATAGCTTATTCATCTTTTCACTATGAACACAGTTCACATAATAAATGACTCGTTACACTATCAAGCTGTTTATTGCGTTACAAAATAATGTTAGCGCGGTGGAGTAACTCTTAGTGAGCTACCCAGCATCAAAATCTGTATTATTAAATAATAAATGAAATTATTTACTAGCCAGAAGGCACTGAACCGGGTATATTAAATAAAATATATTGTAAGCGCTTTACTTGACTTTGGGCAATAGTCTTAGGGCAGATAAAATTATGAGTAACGTATAATAATATAAATAATATAATTGATACATAATACAATAACTGTTTATTGTACACTGAAGTTTAGACAAATAAAAGAAAAAGTAGGCCGTCTTGCTGGGAAGCCACCACTTGTAGGCAACCTTTTTTTAGGTTCGTAAAAATGATGTCACCATTTTAACACGGGAAATATATCTGTGGGTATATAGAACTCCTGATGATACGTCACTCATGTTAGATAAATTTACTTTATAATTAACTAGCTGTGCCCGCGACGTCGCGTCGTCCGCGTGGAATTTGTTTTCAAAACCCCCTGATTTTGAAACATTCTTTATTGGTGCTCCCCTCCTATTGGTCTTAGCGTGATGATATATAGCCTAGCCTTCGTCGATAAACGGGCTATCTAACACTGAAAGAATTTTTCAAATCAGACCAGTAGTTCCTGAGATTAGCGCGTTCAATCAATCAAACAAACAAACTCTTCAGCTTTATATATTAGTATAAGAGATTTGAAGTCCAATTTTAATCAACATTATATTTTGGATAACTTCCAAAATAGGAATGAATACTCGATTCCGCCAAACCGTCATACGACTAATTGAGAATTACCTAAATTCTTCCAAAAATATACTTAAATACTTTAAAATTAGAAGGTCTAGAAGCAAATAATTCACATAATTCATTCGACGCAGCCGTTTACAGCATACAGCGTTTATTGCGAGAATACTTAACTGCCTGCGTATCTTCCCATATTCGGTATTACTCAAACGTCGATACTATTTGATAGCCTTTATATCGATTACGATATTTAAATAAGGTAATAAATTAATTAGAACTGACGGTTTCTGTGGTATAATGGCGTAAGCGTTGGTTGGCATAGTTACAAGAACATTTAATTCCCGGTTTCTATTCCCTGCAGGGTAAAAACGCCCTCCTATTTGAAGGAACGCTTTCAGTTTTTTCAAGAAAGTAGAACAAGGCTCTGGTCATCATCAGCAAATCTGCAACTAATGACGCCAGTACATTCTACGCAATTTTGTCAGAAATCTTTTACTGTGCAGGCTGTAAGGTTGTGGAATGCATTACCAATGAGCATCAGAAGTGCAAAGTCACACCTTTTAATAAACTTTGTAACTCTGTGTACATATATGTGTATATAAATATGTATGTGTATTTTTATTTATTATTAATATATGTATATATGATTGTTAACTCATGTGTATTATTTATTTGTGTACAATAAAGAATATTCTATTCTAAATTTCGTTAACAGGCTTTCTGTTATTTGCTCTGGCCTAGGTGTTTGTAATGTACTCCAGCGTTGTCCATTATGTGTTACATAATATAAGCTATTTAGCCTGGAATAATAAAATTAGCCAGTTTTTTTGTCGATAAATAAATAAATAAATATAATTAGCTACTCCTCAAAACAACTCACAACCAGGTCGTAGGGCATTTGCCTGACTGGATAGCTACCACCCCTGGTGTAAGCATGTCGCCATAACAACCTTGAGTTATGTTCCGATATTAGTGACCAGGTTTCAGTCTCCCTTAAGAGAGCAGCAGCGCATTTGTAGCACCTTTCGTGTTGCAAAATGTCCATAGGCGATGGTAACCGCTTTCCATCAAGTGGGCCGTCTGCCTGTCTGCTGATCTCCTGTAAAATAAAAAAACGATGATAATAATGTACATACACGTATTAGTATAGATATGTTATAAAAATACTCGCATATCATACAACCCCGTTATATTAAAAGAGTTTAGCTCATCGACATTATGTAAACACTTTATCAAATTTAGACGCTTCAACCGTTAGCTGTCGGTGACAAACTAAAAAGGAAATAAATAAAATAAAAAAAAGTTTATTTCATATTTTTCTATGAAAAATTATTGATGAATTCTGTAACCTTAACCTTAACTAAACTAAATTAATTAATATTAGTAACATAATAATTTACCCATAGTTCCTTAAGACTGTAAAAACTTAGCCAAAACTTATAAAAACAGGAGAAAATTGTATAATATGTAATATGTCTATAAATATAAAAAATATTTAAAAATTTCCTACTTATAGCAATATAAATTTTATTTATGTATAAACCTACGGTTTTCTCTAAAGATATAAATATTTGAAATATTATTTTATTTAAAACACAAATGGAGCCAATACATTTATGATTTTCTCAAATATTTGACCGGTTATCTTCGGAATAGAGGAGATAATTTATTGCATCTTTTTATATAACAATTTTGAAAAGTGAACTTATAAGTGTTTTGTAACGTGCAAATAGAACACTTTCATTGGATATTTCACTCGACCACAGTGACATAGTTCGTTCAACCTTAAAGTATTTTTTGATGTTCGCTTTCAGTTTTTAAAGTATTACAAACAGTATTATCGCAAATTTAAAACTACAGATTTACAGAAAGTCGAGATATTTACAATTGTCATATTAGTTTCTAAGATAATCAATTGCGACCAACAGACAAACATCGAACTAAACCCATAATGGTTTATTTTACCTTTAGATACATAATATACCCTTATATCTATTAGAATAATGATCCGCTTCTATTATCAAATCAGAACTAAACACTTGAACGAATATAACAATTCCTCGCCTCTGCTCCTATTTTTGATATAACATTAATATTGTGTAAATTAATTTTTTTAAATGGCACTATGTATCATAACCTAATGTATTCTACACGACCCTCTGCGGCACGAATAAACTCATGAGGTTTCTGTGCCACAGTCGAATATGTTTTAATGTATATGAATGTAAGCACATTGGACAATAAATGAATATATATTACGCTTCAAAGCCCTTACTTTACTCTTCTTTTTCTGTCTTATTATATTTGATAAAATAATATTATATATTATCAAGAATGACCATTTCGAACAGACACTTTGCCATAATCATATGTTAGTGGCAATAATGTTAAAATACTCTCAAAAGTTCCTTGACCTGTGTGCAGATGTTAACACTCAAAATGTTAAAAGCATTTAAAATATGCATTTACATTAACGCACGTCGACTTATAGTAATATATTCGCTAACTTTATATTTAAACCGACCTTGTATGGGACACTATGTAAACTGTTTACAACTTTAATAAAATTTAGTTCTATTTTCGCATCTATAAATTGGTTATAGATTTTAACGGTCTTATTCATATTGAGTTAAAGTAAGGTTGCAGGATTCTTTAAAGATCTTAATAATACCGTAAAAGATAAACAAAGATACAATTTGGTATCAATATATTGTTTAAAATATTAAAACGTCTAAAAACAGGAGTAGAATGATTTGTTGGGCCTTCTATTCTTTAATAGGCAAATGGCCCACGCAATGGTAATTGGACTCTGTCGCCTATAGACATTTGCAAAATCAGGGGCGAACGAAGCCAGTGCGATCCCAGTTTTAAGAATGGGATAAAAGGAGTAGGTCAAAGGGAATGCGATAGGAGGAGTGAAATATGGGGATGGGATCAAGGAATCATAGAGTTCAGACACAAATGTTTGAGATTGGATCAGTGGTGAATAAGCGATCGGAACTCTCACTCATCGTACGAAACAGGCCTAGACCTCTATAATGAAGCAGAGTGACCCACTTCACCAGCAGAGGTTAGAATCACGCGAGGAGATTTTGCGCATATCTGAGCCTCCGGAGGCTGGACTGTCATCGAAGTCCAGGGGTTGCATACACACCTCTCTTCTTTTCTCTTTCGGCAGCCTTCTTACGAGACATTACTACCTCTCACAAAGCCGATACCGCCCTCCAGTGATTGTCGCTGCGAATCAAAGCCTCAACCAAGCTCCCCAGCGAATCGGCCCTACTATGGCCTCGAATGCGAATCTCTGAGGTCGCTATGCAGTACATTCGACCAGCGTATGGAACGCAGTGTCTAGTGCACCGCGCTCGCGGCATTGAGGGGAAGGCAGACATAGCACAATCTAATGCAGATATTTATCAAAGCACCCGTGCCCAGTATGTATCTGCGTCATCCTAAAGGTCAGAATCTCGCGTACCTGCCTCCTGAGACTCTAAACCTCTTTGTCAAGTTTGGATCATGGTTCTTGGTTTCTCGCGTTCTGATCGTCTCTAACTCTGCCCGGCCATAAACCAGACCCCTAGCAAGGGCATCTTTTTGAGAGCGTCGCACTTTGGCAAGCACCTTCTCCTGGAGAGACCAGGGCGGATCACCTGCCAAGAGTGTCGCTGAAGCATCACACTATATCAACCCCAACACATGGTATCATGACCGAGCCTCGAACAACCGATCGAGAAATATCAAGATTTGAAGTAATAGCTTAATTAGCTTCCAAGTAGTTTTTCTCCATGCAATATACCTATGGAATGGCTTTACTTATATTTACTAATTATGCAATATTGATCAGTGTTTGCTTAAAATTAGCAACGTCAAGTCCGGCACTTGTGCTCATTGACATTTGGCACTAGATCACTGTTTCTTGGTAATCGTTAATGTTTGTGGGCCATCGGTATTTATACCGCACCTAACCCAATAGGCTATAATTATTGGCATGCCATATCGTGCCAACAATAGTCTTCAGCTCATTGAAGTTAATTGTGTATGAAACCTGTAAACCGCAAGTGATATGAGGTGGGGATAATAGGTTCTTTAAGGTACGAAGGAATTTGGAATTCTGTAATGATTTTGCAAAATACGGAACTCTTTCAAAATCGTCATATTTTTCTTTTTGTCAGTCTGTCAAACATTTTTCTGAGAAAGCTGATCTATATGAATATAATTTAAGCAACTACATTTATTCTGTTGTTATACAATAGAGTAGCGGAGTCACAAAAAATCTTCGAAAGCTGCCATACATGTAACTGAGACATAAAAAAAATCAGTTAACATAGTTGTGTGTGGGGAGGGGGGGGGGGGGTATAATTAGTTAGTTACATGTGAAAAATCGTAGCGATGTCTCTTGGTGTCTCATTTGTTAAAATTAATAGACTGTCAAGTATCCGCTTTTATACTTGCAACAAGTGATTCCTTGTCGTCTAACATTTAAACTGTGCTTTAGAAAAACCTAAAACAAACTAAAGATATTTGAGTTAAAAAAAAAATATTTTTTTTTTATGAGACTGCTTTTATTTTTCACATAATAAGTTATATTTTCGGCAAAATGATTTTACTATGCTGTAAACAAAAAACCATAATCCGTGGATATTCATTATCTCTGCGGAATGCTTTATTATCTGTAGACTGGCAGGCGTTTGACCGATTTTTTATTTTAGATCAATTTTGCTTACGGACTTGTCCTAATAATATCTTGCCATATATTTCAAAAAAATCTTAACATTTTATCAGTATCA
The DNA here is from genome assembly GCA_019925095.2 of Dendrolimus kikuchii. Taxonomy (NCBI): domain Eukaryota; kingdom Metazoa; phylum Arthropoda; class Insecta; order Lepidoptera; family Lasiocampidae; genus Dendrolimus; species Dendrolimus kikuchii. The sequence continues at coordinate 9,408,191 of CM034393.1, read as the reverse complement.
GTAATACGTAAATTAAATAAATACAGCGAAATATGCCATCAAACTATTCAATTGCTATATTTGTTTATGAAATACTGCTGTTAAAAAAAAACAAATTTGGCAAGAGATTATTTCCTTACGGCAGATACATCACAGAAAACATAATAAACCCTCCATAAAGATAAAATCGCCGATAATATCAACAGTTTGTATGTTAATGTATTGAATGTCGCATAAATTATTTTGTAGATAACACTAAATTGTTAAGTAATACCAAAATTAACATATTTTTAGGTACTACTTATAAAGTACCTATAAATATGTTAATTTTTGTATATAACGTTTCCAATATTGTCCCCGTTATAGAAAGTATGTAAGGCATATATCAATTTTAACTATCGGTTCATTAATCTACTCTTAAATAATGTTCAGATACATCCAGATTCGTTGGTAGTTTTAGATATTATATTATATAAGATATTTTCGAAATGTTTTTAGCTTCAGCCAAAATTAAATGACGAAAATAGTAGACGAGTTCACCTGTGTGGAACCTTTTTTGTGCATCGAATTACATGCATATGGGTGATTTTAATTGTAAGTTTCTGAAGCTTATATTATTTGCCTTCTTGATTTTAACCTTCAATAAACCTCCCTGACCTGTTTCTACTTTTTATACTGATTGTTCTAACAAAGCAATTCAAAGATACATTGTATCTCATAATACAAAGCTTTCAGCATAATCAATACCTATTGATTATGTTAAAAGTGATCATAAAATAAATTATTTAACATAGCAATTTTATTCAATAGACATGAATCGGCACTTCGGTGTACAAATTACAAAATTTATTGCAGCTAAATGGTCTTAAGATTGTTTAAAACAGTGTAGTTATTACATTTATGCTGGATTATCAACATTAATTGCGTATTAAAAAGTAATTAAATTATTGTAGACGGTAATAAAAACAGTTCAATATATCATTGTTGTCATGGTCTTCGTGTTTTTGTGGCTTATTTGTATAACCGTTATTGTTAAGTTTCTTTTCACATAGAGTAGGTACACTAGTTCTTGGCCCCATTCAATATTAAATAGACTTTGTATTCTGTAACCTAACTAATCAATTCCTGTCAGTGACCACGCATCGCTTACACAATTTGTTTAGTCTGTACATTTCATTAAAAATACTACGCAGCGATGGAAAATACAGACAAAAACGTGCACATTGAGATACGTTGATACGTGAAACGCCAAACTGACTTGACAAATCGTGGCGGGTATACTGTGTGTTCTTATAAATTGAGGAAATCTAGACATTTTTGGAATTGTGTGCAACTGGGACTACGATCAAAAGTGAAATAATACAAAATTTAAAAAAAAACACCGGCCATCGTTTCAAATGTCAGTTTTGTTTTTACTTTTTGACATTTATTTTTAAAGCACAGTTAGAAATTTCGATTTTGTTTAGAAGTTTGTAGCATGTCATGGAAAAATCCGTAATGCAATGTAAACAAAAATCAAGTAAAGAAAAATGCATTTAGCTGAGCAATAAAATAAGCACTGCCATAATAGGCGGCGTAAGCGCATCGAGTTTTGTGCGTGTATCGTGTAACCGTCTATTTATCATGCAGAAGGACACTGCTGTAGGTAAAGTTGCCTTTCGTATAATTTTCCTCTTTTTATATTTTATTTTAAATTTCAAAATTTGTATTAATCATGCTTATTGTTCGTTTGTATATTTAATTCAATTTACTTAGTAGGTTTTTTTTTTGTAAATTGAACTTTTAATAATGAATGAATATAAAAAATTATATGTGTGTGCAGTTCACACGCAGTAGAAGTGAAACTTCAGAGAATATACTTACAGATAATTCTTCTCTAACTTTTATTAATATAAATATAATTCCTTTAGCCTACATCCGTCAACATATTACTTTAAATTATTCACTGTTTAGTCTAAAACAATATTGCTATCAATTTTATTTTGGTCCAAATTGGACCTATCATTGATCTTATTGACTCTTTAATCTGTGCTGCACAATATAAAACTCGTATCTGATTCTCTCACAGGCTTAGTTCTACAGATTTATGTGTTTATCTCTTTTTAGTGTCGCTTCTTCGTTTCATGGTGTTTCAAATCACAACGATTCTAAAGAAGTTTCACTTCAAAATTGTGATATTCTAAGCAAATGCTCTTATAAAATTACATATAATCGAATACAATGCAAGAAAACTTAACTTATTTATATTGATGCTCTTGATGTAATGCTCTTTAGTTAGTATATTGTCGATAAAATTTATTTCATTTTTGGTTCGTATCAAGTTATAAACAAATACCTATTTAGTATTGTTTAGATGAATAAATATTTAAAATAAAGAAATAAACTTATACCTGCAGACGATTAGAAAAGGCTGAACTGCTGTTAGTTCACTAATGTTTCTTTCCTTCGAGAAACTAATATTTTAATGATTAGCCTATTGGCGTCAGTTAGGCCTCGCATTTTACTTTATGTATTTGTTCACTTAGAATTATGTACATCACACCAAGGGCTAATATATAAGACGGGGCGAGTGGCTGAGTAGTATGGAAATGTGGGCTACATACAGTTTCACCAAGTTTATCCCAGCTTCCTTTATTTAACACTTTTACTTCTGAAGTTTAATACTTAATTCTCGCATGAAGATCGCATGAGAAGACAGAAGTGTGTCAGCTAGTTATGATAAGCACAAAGTCGACCATTGCTTAATTCTATTATCACCGCTGTTGTGGCAAGAACGTTAAATTAAAATAACCCATATAATAAAAAACAATATAATAATAAATTAAATTAAGGTCATAAATTATAATGTAATAAAACAAAATATTACATTTATAAATTATAATTATGTAATACAATTTTAAAAATAACCTAAATGTTGTGTATTTCATTAATAAATAAGTTAATAATAAATAGATTTTAACACATACAGTAATTCTTTTTCTGCACTACCTACATACTCTATCGCCAGGTTATAGTCGGCCAAGTTCGTATACCACACTGTGTTTTTTTTCACTGAGGTGAAATCCAATTGTGGATTGTATACCGTCAGGGGATCACGGTGAAGGTGTGTGGGACTCGCCGGACTAATTGACCCAGATTACCCATTAACACCTCACATTACCTCCTGAAATCCCCGTCACTTCCATGGTCCCCGACTAACGTATGACAGGGAATAAAAATGTTAGGCACGCGTGTTAAATAAAGGTGATATTAAAATTATTTTTATATTGTACAGCTGTTGTACGTGCCATTTTGGTAGTAATTACATTTACGCAAATACGGTGGCCAAAACTCAAAACTTAGGTTATATTGTTATGAAGCAAGCACTTCGCCACTTGAATATTAAAAATGAACAGTAGCACAGTGTTAAAAATATCCTTATATGGTAAATATCATACATACCTTATGCAAGAACAATGTTATCGTATAATCTAATTCTGCGTGCAGGCGAAGCATTTAAAGCTTTAAAGCATTTTATTATAAATAACAAAAGCAATAAAGATATAAGTGTAATTTGAAATAACATTTGAATGAGCAAGCTAAGAACTGCCATGTCCATAGCCTTTGCTAAGCTACTGTCTCGCAACTATGACTCAGAATGAAGGAAAGAACATTTCTGTGATTTAATGGGTATCCGACTGGCAAAGTTTGTCTTCGTTATGTACAGTCGCAGAATGAGAATGTTTGTCACCTTGAAGTCGACTTTTGATTGCACGAGTACAAAAACAACACTGTAAATATTTTAATAAATGTTACGTTTATAAAATATAGAAACGTGAAAATACAAAATTGCATTGACAGACGCTGATATTAACAATAAGAAATAAGGCGATGTTCCGCCAGCGCCTTTGTCAATCACGGATTGAAGCAGTAGAGGCTTTCCCGCAGGGATGGGCCCACGCCAGTCGGGGTCGCGGCGAAAAGTTCGCGCACGTCCCGGGGCCCTGACATATGGCGACAGAAGGACACCAAGGGGTTTTAGTGGGTATTCCGGCAGCCCATCTGGCCGGTGAGTCCCACACTGCCCCACCGTCGTCTCCGCGCGGCAGGGCGTCCGCAAACGGATTTCCCCTTAAAAAAAAAAGGACATAATCACTACGCTTAATATAAATATTAAAAACAATAAAAAGGCTTACATATCTAAACAATCTTTTTAGACAAGATAGAAAATCAAACAACTTTGATCTAAGTAATTTTAAACCTTATTGTCAAATAGTTAAACATAATTTTATGAGGAACAGTCTGTTTTTTAACTTAGTTTAAAACGGTAGCATGTGCTCGTGGAAAGTTAAATGAATTAACTTGAAAACTGGAAAACATTTTCATACCACGACTGTATATAAAGAATTTATGTATCCAAACAAAAATAACTTTAGAACCACCTTTACCGTCGTTTTTCAATAACTTATTTAGTTATGCCCTGCTATTGTTAGATCGTGCGGTTTGAACAGGCTAAATATGTTTACAATGTGTTTGACCTAGAGGTGACACCATTTGTGGTCCATCAAAGATCTTAATGATTATTAGCTGGTAATAGTGACGGACCTTGGGCTCTTTTGTATTGTATACAAGTTGCCAATTGTCTGACACCGAACATGCTCATGTTGAGGTTAGATTTTTACACAGTATCATTAAAACTAGAGATCAAATTGAACATCAAGTAAACCTTGAAATATCACCCTCACCTAAGTAACGGTTCTTTAGGCTATCTTCATGTACAGCAGTAATCTGGCAGTAACATTCCGCCGCAATTTTCCCTCTGCGCTACAATACGGGATTGTTTAAGAAGGGCATTATAAAAAAATATTCGAGGCTGGTATCATCTTTGACATTTACCTATGCACAAGTGAAATTTGTTTTCTTTCGAAGTATGAAGTATTTTACTTTTGGAGTAAAAGGATAAAAACCTAATATTATGAATAAGTCAAAAAGTGCATGGTATTGGCTACTTCCTACTATTCCTGTTATTCGGCTGAACGCTCAAAATGTATGCTGGGAACTATATGGCATAGTAACTTAACTGGTGTTGCTAAGGCGTCTTCTATAGGCAATGGTAAACACTTTTCATCTGGTGAACCATTTTCCTGTTTACCTGCTTCAGACAATAAAAGAGATATTTTTGTGCATTGTGTTATTAAATTATGTTATTGTTCGTGCCTACCCCGCAAGGGAACTGGCGTGAAGTTATGTATGTATGTATGTATGTGTTATTAAAACCTCCAAACAATACATAAACTTGATAAACTAGTAATACAAGTAATCTTTTAGTTTCCATTTTAGCCTTAGATTAAAAACAATCTCAGTTGGTAGTCTAGATGCAATATACGATGCACTCTTAATTTCGCAGACGTGTGAAAGTTCTACGTCAGATATCGTCATTCTCGTCACTACCTGTTTGGTTTTGGTAGGTCATGGTCACTTGCACTCTCGTTGAAAGTGAATGGACGAAAGTGAATCTTTCGGCGCGTCAACACAGCCGACGCGTATCTACGTCATATTGCTTGCAATAGCTTGTATTGATGATAGTTGCGGTAAATCGTACTACAATTTTGTTTTGTTATTTTTAAGTAAGAATTGTTTTCATGTTATTTATTGCGAAGCTGGTAAGCAGGCACACGGCGCAGCTCATGGAAAGTGGCTACCGTCGCCTTGACGTAGACGTTTGCAATTTAGTTCTGGATGTAACTTTTTGTTCTCGAATATTTATAAACTTAATTTGTTACATACTCACTTGTCACTATTCTTAAGCCATTGGAAGGGGCCTAAAAGACAGGCTAAACTTAGTATCGGTGTTAGTAGCCAAAGAGTCTTAATTTTAAGATGAAATGTATATGTAATTTTGGTCTTAATAAATCTGTATGTCTTTCAAGACCACGGGCCATAAAAATGGCCCGGACATTTGGAGGACTTGCGTGGTGCCATGGGAAAGCCAACACGTAGATGCCCCTTGACAAATTCAATGTAAATGTGACGTGACACTGGGCGGCGATTATCCCTGTCTACGCCATATAATAATGCACCCAAGGACAAGCCTCGGCCAGTGTAGGAAGGACTATTGTGGGAAATGAGGACAAAAAGTACCGGGCTATTGTGGTGATCTGCTAATGGTACTAGGGGTCTGGGAATATGGGGACTATGGCGTCTGCCCGTCGCAATGTTCGGGGAACATGGAAAAATGGGCAGACGGTGACTCGCCACTCCCTGCATGGGCCCCAAAGGATGCCATAGAAGACAGGGGCAACATGGGTGTGAGTGGCTAAGCGGTGTAGAGAGGTGGGCTGCAGGTTCACCGAAGCTACTTCTGACGTGATGCCATTTATCACTTCCACCCCTGGAACTTGAGTCTTAGTTCTATGGATCTCCACTCCGTGCCGGCCAGCTAAGGCACGCACGGAAGCGGGGGAGCCTTGCCTTGGCCCCCGGAGTCAGGTACGAGGTGTCGCTACTCATCTAATACTTCGCCACAAAGCCCTCCTTTATTATTATTATTTCACATATATTTATTAATATTCTTTTTTATGTTTTTTTAATACATATATATATAAAAAATAAACACATATTAAAAAAATATAAAAAGATGACGTCCGTCGACAGCGGGGCCTAGGGTCCAAGCTACCGGTGGTTAAGGCTCCAGAGACAGGAACTTCCTCACAATGCGTGCCGTGCTCAGGAGAACCGCCTTCTGCATCTGGCCCTTCACCCATTTACCGAGCGAAAGCCTCTCTAGATGTCGGTCGAGGCTCTTTGCTACTAAACCGTTAACGGACACCACTATCGGTACGATGATCGTTGACTCCATATGCCACATGTCAGTAATCTCGTGCGCGAGGTCTAGGTATTTCGTTAATTTATCAGTTTCAGCATTTACGAGATTACAGTCATGTGGAATACTTATATCAACAAGCAACGTACGTCTCGCAGATCGATCTATTATCGCAATGTCAGGCTTATTGGCAACAATAGTCCTGTCTGTAATAATAGATCGATCCCAGTAGAGCGTGATATGACCATTTTCGAGAACTGGCTCAGGGGTATATTTATAATAAGGTACCTCAGTCGCTATCAGACCGTATCGAAGAGCAAGTTGCTGGTGGATGATTCTGGCTACTAGGTTGTGCCTGTGCAAGTACTCGGAGTTAGCAAGACGAGAACAACAGGAAATAATATGCCTGATGGATTCGCCCGGGCGGTGGCATGCACGGCATACGTCGAGCGTGCCGTCCTTCAGGATATACTTCCTGTAGTTGTTCGTCTTGATAACCTCGTCCATAATTGCACAAACAAACCCTTCGGTTTCCCCAAACAGGTCACCGAAACGTAGCCAGTTCACCGACGCCGGAAGGTCTATATCGGGCCCGTATAGAGCTCGATGAAACCTTCCGTGCAGCTCCTTGCTCTTCCATACGTCCATTCGCTCAGAGGTACTCAATACCGGAGGCCTGAGCCAGTTCTGTTTTGCAAGCGAGAGCGGGGTGAATCCTTTATCTACCGACAACATATCTCGATGTATACTTTGGATGGTTTTTAGGAAATATTCTCGGAGATTGTACACCTCACGGTTGTGTAAGTCTTTAGCATTTAATAATCCCCGGCCACCACACTTCCGTGGGATGTACAATCTCATTACCGAAGATCGTGGATGGTGCATCCGATATGTTGTCAGCATACAACGGACCCTCCGGTCCAGTGCGTCTAGCTCTGTTTGAGTCCACCTTAGTATTCCAAAGGAGTAAGTTAACGAGGGCATAACCCAGCTGTTAAAAGCACGAATCTTGTTGCCACCTGAGAGAAGGCAATTTAGTACCTTCCTCAGGCGGCTAAAGAATCGTTCTTTTATCAGCTGTTTCACATCCTCGTCAACTATACCCAGTGACTGTGATATACCAAGGTATTTGTAGGTCTCATCTTCGGAAAGGGTTTTGAAGCACACGCCCTCGGAGAGCTGCAGTCCGTTAGAATTTACAACTCTCCCCCGCTGCACATACATTACCGCACACTTGTCCACACCAAATTCCATTCCTATAGAGCTGCTAAACGTTTCAGTTAGGTTTAGCAGCTCTAGTAGGTCATGTTTTTTCGATGTGAACAGTTTGAGGTCATCCATGTACAGCAGGTGAGATATGGCTTCACCCCCTCTACGAAGATGAAAGCCTAGCCTTGAATCCTCCAGCAAAAAGCTTAAAGGATTCAAGGCCAGGCAAAACCACAATGGACTCAGGCTATCACCCTGGAAGATCCCTCGCTACTTCAGTGCGAAGACGGTCAAGAACAGATTCATCCAGCAGGTGCAACCTCTGGATAGCCCGCACTTGATCCGATAAGCGTTGTGCCGTTACGGTGGTATCTGGGTGAAGCACCTGAAACAGAGACAGCATCCGATCACGATACGCAGTGAGGTTAGTTCCTATATTTGTTGCCTCGAAGTACGCTCGCATGACGCTCTCATTCATTTGCTGAGACCATCTCATGCGGCGCACTGCACCACCGGTAGCGGGGGCCAGGTGCGGGATGCGTCCCGCAGGTCCCAAGCGTGCCGACGGTGGCCGTCCTCGGCCTCGCGCAGATCTTCTTGGCGGGGCGGACGGCGCTGGCCCCTCCTCGCTGTTGCTCGACACCCCGGTGGCCGCCGGCGTCACGAAGTCTTCATCGGATGACGACGACCGAGACGTGGAGTCGGGCGAGGCGGGCGCAGCAGGTGGTGGGCGTGCGCATCCTCGTCTTGCTGCAATATTTTCAGTCTGCTTCCGTCTTTATTCTTTCATATTATTGTTTCGTCGTGATATATACATTGCCTTATGATTTTTCATTTTTGTTCTCACGTTTGACATTATGTACGTCATGATGGTAGGTCTTTTGATATTAGTTATAATCGAAAAAAGATATGTTTGTAAATATTTTGGAAAGAAGGATCGTCTATTTTTGCGCGTTTATAAAGGCTATTATAAATATTGTGAACACTTTATTAATTATTTAATGAGGAATCTAGGAAACAGACAATTAGGTGATTGACAGCAGTTTTTTTTTTAATTTAATTATTATTATTATTATTATTATTGACGTTTGGAACATCAGGGGCGGTTGCCACCTTAAGGATGGGATAGGAAATGAGATAAAGGGATCGAATAGGTAGAATGGGATAGAGGATATGGGATTAGAATAGGGGGATGGGATAGGAGAATTAAATAGGGGGAAGGGGATGTGGACCATCAGAACTCTCACTAACCACAAGAAACACAATTAGCTCAAGGCTGACTATTTCACGCCACTATTCTGTGAGAGCGTGGTATCACACCGATGAAGCTGGCTCTAAGAGCTGTAATCAAGAGAATGATTCTAGCTAGGCTCTACCACGTTAATTGTGTTTTCGTGTAGATAATTTCAACAGCGTTAGAAGTGAAATGTTTCGGATTGCCACAAGAACTACTCGTATGTTATTTAGCGACAGTTTGCTTTGGAAGCGGTGGTAGATTCACGACTTCCAATTAAGTAATCTGTAAGATTTTATTTTGAAATAAATACATTCATTTTCAGTTTTTTGCAGTCAAAGGCCATATAGCTGAGGTTAGGAAGAGTTGATTATTTATGAATACTTGACGCTGATTAGAAGCACAAACCATGCGAAGCTGTATTTACAAAAAAAATATGGTTGTTTTGTTACTTTTTGTTAGTGAGGTTTATTTCAAGATGTTGTTGTGTTCGCATCATCTTCAATGTCTTGCATAGTAACAAAGCAAGTTGGAGTGTCCCTTAAAGGACAAAAAGAACTTTATCTCCAAAATACCAAAAAACTTATTATTAAAAAAATAGACAGATTAATTCTTTAACAAAGTACATAATATCAAACATATTTTAAGTTTCCTGTTTCACATTTATAAAACAAGATAACTAATCTATGACTAATTATATTTTAGTATTAATATATACTTTTATAAAACATTCACGCCTTATCTAGAATATATGATTTATTATCAACTAACAGCATATTTCAGTTTTTTTCACACAATTAATATTTTCCAACTGATGCCTAGCTCTAAATAAGCGCAACAGAAATTTATTAACAGTTCAAAAATAATATATTTCGACCAAGTTTCTGTGATTATAAGTGATAAATAGGGTAAAGGAATGGACAAAGAGAATGTAGGCCAATTAGGCAGTTTGCTGCATACTTTGTAAGATGTAATGAACATAAGAGCTATGTCAATTAAAGCTAAGTTATTCTAAGAATCCTTTTGATGGATTCGATGTCAAGTGTAGATACTTAGTGAGATTCCGCTGACGTCAGGAACGTAGGTTGGTCTGGTTTACGATGTAACGTTTTACATTTATCTCGTTAATGAACGTTAAGCTTGTTATTTGTGGAATAGTTAAATGTTTTTGTCTGAACAGATGTGATCGTATAAACTAATACTCGATGAATCCTATCACATTTGAAGTAAATTACTACCTACTTCTTCATCTTTGTAAGGATGATTTTCAAAAACAATAAATTAATGTACATTTCTTTCATTCGAGGTTGGATAGCTATTTAATCCAGCCGGTCATGCTCTTAAAGCAAGTTTCCTACTATTTGCTGGCAGACAGGGTTTGATCAGCAGTGAACGAAACCCAACACCTAAATATAATAATTATGGCAAACGAAGCATGATTGTAAGGTAAACGTAGTTGAAATGAGAGCTTTGCGAAGTATTTCTAAGGTTAGTGTAAGTGATATGATAAGAAACAGTGTGATAAAGGAACGTTGTGGATTGAAGGAAGATGTAGTGATAAGAGTTAAAAAAGAAATGTTAAGGTGGATTGGCTATGTGGAGGGAATAAATGAGAGCAGAATCACAAAACAAGTAAGTATATGACAGCAATGTGGCTGGTAAAGTCGGCACCGGTAGACCAAGACGTTCTCATTACGATCAAATTTAAAATATTTTGGAGAAAGGTCAGGTAAAAAGTACTGTAAATAAATGTATAGTTATATCTATATATACCTCATATGTATAGAGAGATTAATGAAAGTTGATGAAGCGAAAAGTGTTCAAAAATTTGTCAGGATAGTAGCAGGTAGACATTCATCGTCTCTGCCTAACTCTTTGAGAAACAGGTGTTACCTAATCCTAATGCCACATTAGGCCGTGTAAGATTTTTCGTGCAGCAAACTACACTATTGGTGAACACTAATTAAAACGCACGTCTTCTCTTGGGATAGAACGTTTATGTGTTGAGGCTTTCTCGAATACTGTATTTGAATCTAATCAATTGCATTAATTTATGCACTAGACATATTAAAAATTAAATTAAATTAAAATCTTGCTTTTTAATTCTGAATTACAAATACAGTACAAGTTATTCGAACAGGTACTTTTTTACAAGTCTATCTATCTTGTTTTGTATCTATCTGTATACAAGTCGCGTAAACTTAAGAAAATATTAGGTACTTTTTTCTTAAACTTCCAAGAATTTTATTCTAATGTGTTTAAAAGCAACGATTTGCATGAAAAATAAAAACACTACTGATATAAATTTGAGACAGAATTACAACTGTTGTGACCTAGTCCCAAATAAAATTAATAAATCAAATATACCCAAATGTGTTTAAATGATTGATAACATTCCCAAATAAATGAAGTCATTAAAATCAATTACACTTCGCTAGGACAAAATTACTGTAATTTCCTATTAAACATTTGCCCACCTGTTTGTTTTGTGGGCTTAGATTATAATAAAGTTCGCAGAAGTATCAATTAGTCGGCAAATTTCGTCCACCCAGTAATCTTTCTATGGCCAATGTATTGATTACAAACTAAAATATTTATAGTAGACCATAATTATAGTTTGCCCTATTACGAATTAAACTGTACAATAATTAAATAATCACTCGCTGTCGTAATTATATTTCAGTATTCAAAACAATGAATATAATAATAATTTATGGAGTAATTCACCTTTCTAATAAATATTTTCAATAAATAATGTAGAGTTATTATCATATAATTAATAGAAAAAGGAGTCAAGAGGCTGGTCGGCAATGATCATATTTTTAATGCTCGATTTCAGTCTTGAATATAGACGCAAGGTTGCTTGACTATCGGTCTTCTAGCGGATAAACTTCGGGGCTGTTCCTCAGAACTGCCTTAGCTAGTTTCCACATTGCCTTTCCATCATCGAAATCAGACACACTGGTTTACGCCACCGTTACATGGGGAAAACACCGCCATTCAAAAACAGGTGCTCCTCTTCAACTTTTCTGGAGCACACTGCAGAAGAATGGCATAATTTATCGGAGTCTGTTTTTCCTGACAAATACAATCTAGACCTATCTAGTCTTCAAGTCACGGGTGAATCGGTATCATCTAGGTAAACGTGCATCATCCTAGACAGTGTCATCAGTCAACTTCATGTGACACGGCGGTCAAACGCGAACCTATATAAAAAGCCTAATTATAATATTTTCCCTATGACTTACTATTTTTGAGACTCCGTTGACTTCGTTTTCCGAGAGCTAATATCTTCCACATTACACGATCCTCAAAATGTATTTGTGATCTAATTTAAAATGTCACAATAATCTGTTTCTTATGTAATAAAAAAGGAGCAACAATTATAATGACAAGGTTGACTTATTGATGCAACTTATTGATTCCCACGCTCCGTAATATGTTTGTAGTAATTAATTAATTAAGAAATATTTCTTTTAATTATAAATTCATGTTTTACCCATTTTTTTTATTACATATATTTGAACATGTGGGGTTTTTTAGGCAGGTCTTAATGATCATAATGATTTTTATTTTTGTCAATCGATGGGAAGATATTCGCTTTCAAAATCGTATAAAGCGAGTCCTTCACCTTTCACTTTTGAACTATAAGGAAGAAATTTCCGAAAAAAATTATAGAATTTGAAAAATACTTTAACAAAAATTATGAAGAGCAAAATTTATTTAGCGATTTTTGAGATATGGAGTATTTTCATACTTTTAGGGTTTTGTGGTCAAATAAAAGCAATAGATATTGATCACTTCTATTAATAGAACCCTTCGTTGTGTATAGATCTTTATGTGTTTGCCGATTTTTTAAAAACAAAATTGAGTAGCTGAAATAAATAAAACTATTAACCTTGTATTAGCAGAAGGTGATGTCAGGAGCCTTAAGAACAGACGAGCGTGCATGACAAGAGTTATGAATGTCAAAGAAGCAAGTGAGGTGTGTAAAAATAAGCCTAAATGGCGATCTGTTGTTCGTGCCTACCCCGCAAGGGAACTGGCGTGTAGTTATGTATGTATGTATGTATTAACCGAGAATTACTTCACAAGTTCCTATTAACAACTCCATATTATATTGGTGTGGGAATAAATTGTGGTTATATTTTTGTAACTGGTTCACATTGAAATGAATATTTATTAACCTATCAATTGACCTAGGTGCAGCTTCATTAGAATATATGATTAAAGCTTACCGGGAAAGATGTTAGGATTAATTAATAAATCATAGTCAAAAATAAGTTCTAATTTTTATTTTTCATTTTTAAGTTCATCTCTGTACTAAAAACGGAGAATCTTGTGGATTGGTCATGTCTGTTGTTTTTTTTTTTAAGTTACAGTAATTTTTCTCAGAAAGCACATAAGTGATGCAGATTGGTGTAGATTATTTAAGTGACCTTAGGCGGATCCTGAAAAACCATGATGTTCTTTAATTGCTTTTTTTAACCGATATCAAAAAAGGGTAGGGTCTCAACTCGTTGTGTAACTATTTTTTTTACTGAAGGCAATTGGCTTGCGCCCCTTAGGCCCCTGCGCTTGGGTGCCACGCACCCCTTGCACCCCCGGATATAGACGGCCCTGATCATAGTAACAATTTACGCAATATTATCGTGTGATAATTATAGTCAATAGTTTTCTGTTTTACCAATACAGAAATATATTGCGCGGGATTTCCAGAGTAAAAAGTAGCGCAGATTAAAATTAAGTCTAAGAATTTTCTGTTGATCAATGAAAATCGCATCGAAATCGGCTCAGTAGTTTTTACATGAATCCCATACAAACAGACAAATACGAAATAACGGGTTTTATTGAGTCTACATTTTTTTTTTAATTAACAATCGACAATTTAACTTTAACGTCGAGACCCTAGGACCATGGGGGCCTGAGGCACACAATTTATTGAGCCATAGCGAAACGCCTGGTATCCATCTCACGTGACCCAAAGACACCTCGGGCAATGCATCAGCGTTAGCATACAGAAAGGTAATGTGGCCAATTTTGGGCACGTCTCTAACTGACAGCGGTCTGGCATTAGATTTTATAGTTTAATTTTAATTTGTATATATAGTTTAATTTATAATATAATCTGTTAAAATATTAATAGATATAAATTAATATACATCGATTTTTTTATAAATAATAACTAAAAGCCATCTTAACTAATCTTATAAATGCGACTCTGAGATTGTTCGTCAGGCTTTCCCAGCTTAATTACTAAACCGATAACCATGTAATCTTGTATATACGTTATTAAGTGTAGTGAAAATTGGATGTATAACCTTTCGTCCAGAAAAGAAAGTGCTGTTCCTGAGAGTTGGAAAAATAAAACGAAATAAATTGCACTGTAGTTAAAATTTCTATCACGCTGCTGATACCAAAAATCTGTGTTAATTGTCAAAATCTGAATATAAATTGGATAAACGCTAGTATTTGATATATAAATGCGAAAGTTAATCTACACCATTATTATAAATGCGAAAGTTTGGATGAACGTTTGTTGCTTAATCACGCCAGAACGGCTGAACGGATCTGACAGTTTTTTTTTATTCAGAGATATATTACAGTCTGGAATAACAAATAGGCTACTTTTTATTCCGGAAAAACGTACGCTTCCCGTGGGAGAACATCAACACGAGCTAAATTGCGACCAAAAACTAGTATTTTTAATTTAAAAATTTATTTGTACACTCTTTATAACTATGCATAATTGAACCGTATGATTACCTTACAGCACGTTTCTTTATAGTTTGCTCTTTGGAACTGTCACTTCTGCTAATTGAAGAGTGGTTACCAGAGTTCCACCAGATTTATAGATATTTCTATCCGTGCAAGAACGGAGAAAGAATACAATTTCCTGCGGCCGGGCGGGCTGTCGTAAGAGGCGACTAAATAACCTACAGCCAAGTGGTACGGTTTTTACATATCTGGATGGCTACAACTTCTGGCCAGAGTATGCCGCCATACCAACCTTAAGTTGCGTTCCGGCATTAGTGGCCAGGTTCCAGTCTCCATTAACAGAGCAGCGGCGCATTTGTAACGCCTTTTCTGTTGCAAATATCTATAGGCAATGGTAACCGATTTCCATCAGGTGGGCCGTTTGCCTGTCTGCTGAACTCATACAATAAAAAAAAAACACCAGGAAGCGCAATTGCGGCATGAGAGTTGTCACGAAATACAACATCGCAAAGCACTTTTGAAGAAGGTAGCTAGCTCTCGCACGTGTCACGTGGTCACGATTCGCTTCGCAATCTTACGAATCAAATAATAGAAAATTATTAGTTCCAGTAAGAGTTGATACAACTTTTACCAGAATTATTTATTTTTATAAGTTTGAATTATGTTAAGACAATGTAGAAGGTATTCTAATTATGATAGTGCAATGACATAGATGTTATCTAATGTTATACATAAAGTTGACATTATGTTATGTTATGTGACGTATTGCCGCTTAGTTTGCTCAAACGGCATTTTTGAACCTAACGAAAGACGAAACTTTCACTGATTCTGGATATGCATCGGTATTGTTAAAATGTGGAACACATGTTCTTTACTAGTCTAGATTTGGACGGGTGCAGCCATAAGGAATCTCCTTGTCAATATTTTTCTTTTTTATTTAGTTTTTTGTTTTCCAGATTTTTTATCACTTTTGGCAAATGGGCATGGATTTTTATTTTAAATATTTTAATCGTTAAACTTAAATAATAATTCTGTTTTCTTGTCAAATAGGTTGCGTTATTAATACTTGAAATACGATTGCCAATTTAGTAACATAATTTAATGTTGTTATGTTTATTTGTAATACAATAAAGTTGAGTCTTCATTACACTGGTTCCCAAGTATCTAGGTTAGGAATAAAATACTAATTATAATCCTTTTAATTAGACACGACACAATTATTTTAATTAAGAGATAATTTAATCAGTACTGCGGAATTCTACATGATAAAAATATGTAATGCGAGTTAAATTAATAATTAGGCTATAATTCATATACAATAATATAATTACTTTATAGGTAATCTCATTAAATTATTTCTTAGTTAAATCAATTGTTTAGTGTCTAATTACAAGGACTATAATTAGTATTTTGTTTCTAACCTTGATTTTTTTTTTATTGCAGGAGTTCAGCAGACAGGCAGACGGCCCACTTATTGGAAAGCGGTTACCATAGCCTATGGACATATGCAACACCAAAGGTGCTACAAATGCGCTGCTGCTCTCTTAAGGGTCACTGGAACCTGGTCACTAATGCCGGAACACAACTCAAGGTTGTTATGGCGACATACTCTAGACGAGGGGTGGTAGCCATCCAGTCGAGCAAATGCCCTCCTACCACCTGATATTTGGGAACTAGTATAGTGAAAATATAACCTCGCAAAAAAATATCTCAATGTTTAGGTATCAAAAAATATATAAACAAGGACATAAAAATATGTATAACGATATTTGATATAGATTTTTATGACCCTTTGTTTACTACATGGCTTCTTGTAGGTTACGACTCATCTCGCACTTTTCACTGTTGTGGTTCAAATTTATTTTATGTATTTTGTGAAATCTTGACGAAGTATAAATTATAAGTAGGCTTCTGTGGCGGAGAAAAAAGTTTAACAATCGTAGGAACATGAAACATTACTTTAAAAATTAAATTTCGTTTATGTGAGTGACAATACTATAAAAAAATCCTTGACTGCATTTTGAATTCTTAAGTTTCAACTTTGTTGAAAATTTTCTTCGAAAAACTTAGTCGTTCGCTTTTTAGAAGCTTAAGAAATACATAATACTTAAACAACTCTTGCCTAAATTATCGGTAACATGTATCGAGTGCCACAGCCTAATATTTTTTATGTATATTTCCATATCCATAGCTTTATAAAAGCCACCTTCTTTCTAAATTATTCTCACAAATGCTATGGCCATGTAGGAAGGCTATATATAATGTACACAGACAAATTAAGAATTTTAATAATTAATTCCGTTTTTGCATTTAAGCTGAGACATCTAAAGAACAATTATTTAGCCTTTTTAATTTCTCTTTACACAACTCAATTTATATAATATTTCGCAAAGCGAAACAGAATCGAGATGATCCGATTCTTATCTCACTAGATACCTACTTTACAAATGAAGATATATTTATTTGAATTGCCCAGATACTACAGATACATAGTTATGGACGCCGGTTTCATCCAAGTTTGGCAAAACGTTGAGAAACTGACCTTTCATCATTAAATTGTGAGAGAACAAGAAATCTCAGTTAGAGATGTTATCTTAGGTTAATTGGCTACACCGGCTACATACCTAGAACCGGTTCGTCTTCATAACACTTTTTGTAACAGTGATCCACTTTGTAAATATTACAATTGATGTCTTTGTTTATTGTTGGGTGTTTTCGTGAATATTAATTACGAAATAAAATGTCAAAAAGTCTATTAATTTATTAATAAATTATTTTTATTAATTATATATATATTTAGGTAGTTCGGTTATATTTCCAGTAGGTACTAACAGACATCTTCTGAAATAGCCCTAAATCAACAATTTAATGGCGAATAAATCATTGAATAATTTCATGGCTAATAAATCATTGTCACAGCTGGATGGTAGCCCTCCAAAATTTTTCGCTATACATCCTCATCTTCTACTTCCCACATCCAGCTCCTACCGGGTGACGACTTTGCAAAGGTGATCGGACATCTGAAGGTTATTGCTATATTTGTCTAGATCTGGCGTGCATTCCAAACCAAAACAAGTTGGTTTTCATTTCAGACGATCGAAGACGGAGCCTACGTAAATAAAAGCGTCGAATGTAAATGTAGCATGCACGTGGTTTGTATATTTATTTTTATTGCTGGAGTACAGCAGACAGGCTGGCGGTCCAACTGTGATGGAAAGTGGTTACCGTCGCCTATGAACATTTGCACCTCTAAAGGTACCCATGTGCTGCCAGACTCGTAGATGGGACTGGAACCTGGCCACTAATGCCGGAACACAACTCAAGGTTGTTATGGCGGCTTGCTATATACCAGGGGTGGTAGCCATACACACGGGCAAATACCCTTCCAACTGGCTGTGGGTTGTTTTGTCGCCTCTTATGACAGGCCGTCCGGCTCCAGGAAATTGTATTCTTTCGTCGTTCCTGCACAGTAGGACCATCTGTGTGGTTAATAGTAATGTATCTACTGGAAACTATTCCACCTTTCTCCGCAGTAATTCAATTATCTAATACTAAGTTAGTCGTATACTTTATTAAGATACTCGCAACGCACTGCGAATGATCGGCGTCCTATTCCAAAATCGGCTTCACTCTGAGAGCTGGGGCTCGGTCTACCTATTGTGTTCGTCTGTTATAATTTTCAATTTTAAATGATGTTACAGAAATAAAACGACACACACACATATTAATAAAAAATCATTTATTTTACATATTTACAAGCGTATAATTACAGTTAATGTTTACATACAAAACCAAAAAATAATAAGTGTAATGTGTTAAAAGTTTAAAATAAAATAACAAAACTAACGAATAACAAAATATTTAATACGCAATTGAGTAATCATAAAACAATTATATAAAGCCACGCATTTAAAATTTATAATCATATAAACTTTTTAGTTGTCTGTTCAAACACATCAATGAGTAGAAAAACGTTCCGCATCACAGTTACTGGGTAAAGAAAGCGTTTGTTATTTATTATTATTTTTGTACCTTTTGGTAATAACGTTTCTGTCTAATTGCCTTTTCTCTTTGTTACAGTTGTTGATTTACGAAATGATATGTTTTGATAGTCAAGAGAAACTTTCTAAGGGCTTATCCTTTAAGGCCTGTATTCTAGAATTGAGTATAGTTTTGAATCAAAACTTCAGCATTTAATCTATAAAATAAATGTCGCTATCATGTTTAGGTACTAAAAATGCGGCATACAAATTCTCTAAATATGCAAAAAACAAAATTAAATCATAATATGTAAGCAAAGTATCAAATAAACTTTTTCTTTCTTGCAAGTGTATATTGGTATTCGAAATAGTTTTTCGGAGATTTG
Organism: Dendrolimus kikuchii; assembly: GCA_019925095.2. Taxonomy (NCBI): domain Eukaryota; kingdom Metazoa; phylum Arthropoda; class Insecta; order Lepidoptera; family Lasiocampidae; genus Dendrolimus; species Dendrolimus kikuchii. Next base: position 9,388,883 of record CM034393.1, on the reverse strand, counting down.
TGGCCATTTGTGCCAAAAATTAAATGTTTATCCCAAGGGCTTATAAGAACAAGACATTTTTCTCAAAAACTATTTGGTCTGCGGGTATGCCAAATTTATCCATGTTTCATTCATACGCTCTAGGTAGTTAATGGTTTTGATTCCTGGCTAGACGACCGTTTAGATAATATTTCTCCTAACTCAATATACACATTATTACGAGTATTACGTGCTGGTGTTTCAGGCAAATATCGTGAAGAAACCTGCGCAGCGAAATCATCAATGTGTGAAAACAAAACTTGTCAATCCATCATGGGCAAGTACTGTTCTTTCCCCTGAAATGGGGAGATTTTAGACCTAAAGTGAGACAAACAATTGTTACGATTTTATTACTATACACAATAAACAAATTAATACAATAAGATTTCTTTTCCATTCAAATAATATTTTACTCTTGAATGTTATTAAAGAGAGAAATATTTTTGTGCATGTAAAGTCAGTTTTTCAAGCGTAAAATAATTCAGAATTCTCTTTATTATTTATAGTCTATAAGTAAATGTCGCGCGAATCACTTATTCTTATAGACTAAAGGCCGGTTTTTCAATCATCAGATAGAAGTTATCAGTGGAATAAATTACAACCTGACTGTATTCAAAAGTGAAACTATTCAACTGTTTCATTCATGCAATAGTCATTCTTAATTTTACCATGTTATACTTTATTTAGATTTATTTCTATTTATATAATCGTAACACTTTGTTTGAATATATATTACCAAAAGTTATGTATGTTCTTATGAATCCTAACTAAGAAAATTATGAACCGTATACGCAATACGTTAAATAGTATTCTATACCAGATTACTACACAGAACTATATTTTTAACGCAGTCGCGTAAAGCTTCATGTACCTTCTTTTATTTGTTATTTCTGTTTTTTCACCTATTTTAGCTTTAAGCCCATTAAAGCTTATTATAAATAAGGTCATGAAAGATCCAAAGCATCTGATAATAATATCATCCAATAAACCTTCTACTATTAGGTTAAGTTCTCATGTTTTTGGTGGAAAGACACGCTTGTTTAAGGCGTATTACCGGGTTTAACACGTTTGATAATTCGATGTGCAGGATTTATCACGATGTTGTCTTTCACCTTCAGCGCGTGATAATGGTAATTATACAGATATTAGGGTAGAATACTATCTAAGTGGTGCATAGTTTCCAGCCAGGATTCTAAACCACCTCATTGGAATAAGACGCTGGTACGTTAGCCACTAAGTTACTACCACTATGCGAAAGATCTCTCAGATTCTTAGTTCTAAACGTAGATCAGCCATGAGCCATAAGGTATTTTCATTTAATTCTATACTCTCAAACAAATGTACATACAACTCGATGCCCAAGTTGATAATCCGTCCAAATTAAGAAGAATATTTTATAATTCACGTAGGGTCAAAGGACAGGAGGACTTTATAATTTAGATAATAATAATAATGCATTTTAAAAATGTGTTCTTGTTTTACTATTGTTCTACAATACAGACTGAAGTTTATCACGAAACTACGGTTTAACACGATCTACTAAAATACGGACAGAAATATGAAAACAATAATAGAGTAATTGACACAGAAGTGAAGTGAGACTATTTATATCTTCTTACAAAAGTCACAGCCTACTCGACTTTGTACGACTGTAGCTAATTCTAATGAGTTCAATAACTTCTTAATAATACAGTAATTAAAGTTATTTTTATAAAGTTATTTTAAAGTAAAACAATGGCAAAGTATAACGTCTCTGATTTTCTTACATTATGTTTTAAAATTACCCAATTGCGCGTTTTATAAAATTCTATAACTTTCATATGAATAATAGGACACTGATTTCTCTTTAAAATAAAAAGTTATTAATATACGATTTAATTGTTTACATACATCACTATGTTTGTGGCATTGCATACATCTTTTCTTTAATTACATATGTATATAAGTAATTAGTTTAATTTGATTTTCATTTCTTTTTATGTTTACGTACTTTTACATATTTAGATATCAGTACTAGTATTATAATAACAGTATTTTTGAGTTCTTTCAATTATCTGATAGTTTCAGCTTTACAGTCAGCGATATTATGTAGTTAATTTTAAACTTATAATATGACGAATGGTAGTTTTAGTATTCATTAGTAAACTTAAATCTGTCTTTCTTACATTAATATCTAATATAATGCTTTGAATTTAAAATTTAAACAAGGTTATCAATGATCGTCACTCGTCACCTTTGATGGTAAAAGGATACTTTGAAATGTTAATAACCAGTTTTATTTTATTATCTTCAAAGATTTCTCAATCGTGTTGACTTTTTGACATCGCTTGAATCTCTAACGCTAGAACTATCAAGAGAGTATGAACTCTTAACAGTGGCGAAGGCTTCACACAACTCGATATGTACCTAACAAGTACATGTTTATAAAGAGCTAATACACATGTTTTATTTAAATTTTCGAAGAGCTTACGACTGTCAGTAATAATATATTTATTATAATAGGTAGGACTAATTTACTTATGGTCGGGTTCTTACCATTCTTGACTTACCATCGGTTGAAGTTTGATATTAGTTATCTAAAGCTTTTGTCAAATTTTAACCGACAGTAAGGCAAATGAACGGTCGTTAAAATATAGGAACCGGCCATTAGAGTTTGAGAGACGATATAAAACAGAGTGGTTAAAACTACTAAATATTATATGATTTTTCTGTTGATTTCCAGAATTTCGTGGGAGTGAAAGGAATGAATTCTTTATTTTATACCATTAAAGATAATTTACGAACTAAAGACAACCCAAGGTAGCAACAAAATAGATTAAATATACAAAAGATTCGGCTGAAGATGAAATTCGATTTTTAGTATGTTTAATTTTTGCATAATTTGAAATCGGTACCTGTAGGAATTTTAAATTGAATTTTTGTCTGATTCTCAATGGCATCTGAGTCAATATAATCTGCAATCAACTGCCAGCTGGTATTTTCTACAATAAAAACCAAAGACAGTGCCATATGTAAATAAGTAATAAAAACTAATTTACTTATGGTAAATATATTAAATTGAGGTGACTTTAAGAATTTTTTGTCATATTATATCCACATCTTTATGTAAATTAGCTCTGTCTTTTTTTACCATCACTGATGCTACTAATACGGAATACGTAATTTATTTGTTTCCACACGTAAGTTTTTGTCATTAAAGGTTTGACAGAGTGAGCTGGAAATATAACGATAAATAATATTATGTATTTAAAACACAGCTGTCTAATAAATAATTGTTGACAATCGAAACCGAGACATTTAGTATCTGTAGAAATAAAGTACGTCTTCGCTTTTTAAAATATACAGCCTTCGCCACCAATTCTAAAGCCACTTTCTGATTTGTCACTACAATAGCGGTGCGGAATAAGTATGCTCGGTATACGCTATATTGAAAGCTTACAAGTACCTAAAATATTTATATATTTTGTATATATGTATTTGTATAGTATGTATATTAAGTATATATCTATGTAATATATAACATTTCTGCATCACTTATGTATTTATTATTAAAATGTAAGTAGTTCGTACTATATGTTATGTATACCACTATCGCCTATATCATCTCAATTCATTCCTGGGGTTGTCTGGAAGAGATCACTTTTTAGCGATAAGACCGCCCTGTGTACATAACTAGATATAATGTTAGTCTTTAAGTTCATTTTTGTATTGGTGTATAATAAAGTGTTATCTATCTATCTATCTAAATTTCTATGAACAAATCAGGAAACATAGAAATATGGGCGCTCGGTAAGCCTTCAGTATCGCGTATACCAAGCATACCGAGAACTCAGAAAAACGCCTTAGTTATACAATTCATACGAGAAGTACAATGTACGTAATAATGTAATATTCTCGAATTGTCGACTTCAACAGGCTCGTTTGCGAATTAATAAAACATATTTAAAATGTCTGGCACTTTTGTCTTACACTACAGTACTACCTAGGGACATCGCAGTAAATTTTGTTCTTTACCATATTATACTACGATGCTAAAATCTAAAAGAACAATATAACTTTAGCGATGTCGAGGGTGTACGTACACTGGCCGCTGATATGTAGGAACTGCTACGACCTGAAATAAAATAATCATGAATAATATTTTCTTAAGTTTTCGCGACTTGTATACATAATAATAATGACTTATTTCGAAATGGTGGTAAATTAGATTAGGCTCCCATAGAGTAAATAATAACCATAAACAAAATAATTAAAATGAACAAGTTGGCGGTAGGCTAAATAAAACTTTAACAATACTCGTTGACGCTTGACATCTTTGTCCTCCGTGATCAAGGCCACTAAAAAGTGGCCGAAACATCGGAATAACTAAAAACAAAGAAAATTACCGCGCTTAAAATCATTAAAACGTAGTTTTATATATTAATCATGAATAAAATAACTTTATGGTTCTTGACAGAATCTGTGTGCTTTTTTATCGTAGTGGAGCCATGATTGGACCATTATCTTGATTACAACTCTTAGGGCCGGCTCCGTAGATGCTTTTCCACGCTTTCACAGAATATTGGCGCGAAATTATTAGCCTGGACATAATCGCGTTTCGTGCGACGAGTGGGAGTTCCGATGGCCCACTTCTCCTTCCCCCTATCCCATCCCTTAATTACAATTCCATATCCCATTATTGCTAATACATTCCTCCTATGCGATACCTCTATTTCATCCCCCTATCCCGTCTTTTATCCCATCCTAAAGACTGGCGTCGCGTTGGCATTGCTCCAGGTGTTGCAAAGATCTATAGGCGACAATAACCATTTTCCGTGAGCTGGTCGGTCTGCCTGTTTGGCAGCTTCGCAATAAAAAGGTAAAGATTTTCTTTTGTGACAACATATGTGGCAAACCTAAACAAACCTAAACATATGTGTATACATACACATAGATAAATAAAATGGAAGCGTTTATTTATACTCGTAATCTCAAAATAAAAATGTGAAAAAAACCAGGGGCGATAATTCGGATCAAGAGATTTCGAAAATACAATTTTTATAATTTTCTCTGTCTGTCTGGATGTTCCGGCTAATTTCTAAAATGGCTGAACCGATTTTGACGGGACTTTTACTGGCAGATAGCTGATGTTATAAGAAGTAATTTAGGCTACATTTTATTAGGGTTCGACGAAGTTGCAGGCATAGCTAGTATTACGTATAGAAAAAAGTAACACATTAAATACGCAACAAACAATATATCTCGTGATGTTGCCAAATAGGTGCACCTATTCAGTTAGTTAGTTCAGCAAATACCAGACACAACTAATAACTGTCTGTGACATTCATACTTGTTCTAGTATGCATAATGATGTCTTCTATTCGACTCTCTTTTAAAATGTGTTATTTATGAGTTATGTCTAATTTACCTCTTCTATGTTCCTAATAGCCCTCCTGGTTGCATCCTTCTCATATTTCCACTGCAAATCACTGGCAGAATCCGTAATTCCACCTTCAACGTTATTTGCTTCTAAGTAGTTATACTTGCCGTCATCGTGTTTTGACGGTTGAGCCCGATCATTGATGTATTTTGGAAGGAAGTACGCTAGTCCGTACCCAGGGAGAGCTTGAGAACTAAGGAACTGGGATGGCGTGAAGTATTTTGGTAGTGGTGGAGCCTTAACTGCGTGGCGATTGATGGGGATGTAGGAGTTTACGAATTGTTGAGCATTGTTAAGAGGTAAAGAGACTGGAGCAGGGTTATTGTATACCACTTGCGTATATCTCGGCTGAGGGACGAAAAGCTGCGGTCTCCTGTTAAAGAAATAATAAGATTAAATATCATTACATAGTATGTATGGACGATTATGCTATTGTCTTAGTGGTTATAAATACATGTTTAGTGTTGAGTTATAAATATATAATTCGATCTCAATTAATTACAATAGTAGAGTTGACTACACCACTTTATCTTAACCCTGGCTCGTAGAGAAAGTAGTGGCTTTAAATTTGACAGCACCGCTAACTAGGCACGTGTTTACCATAGGTAGCATTGTTTCGATGTTTCTATAAATATCTAATTCGATATTCCATTCAAATCCACTACAAAAAGTTGAATAGACATTAACTCATAACGTAAGGAGGATCACCGGCGGTTTTATTGGGTAATTATAGAGGTTTTTTTAGTGTGTCACCGCTATTACCGGGCAATATATAAATCACTTAAACCTGGAAAAAAAATTAGTTCCGATCTACACTTGGAATAAAATATTACATGTATGAACTGCATATTGCTAGAAAATGTACAGATGTTATTATTTTAGTTTTATTAGTTTTCTAAAAAAAGAATAGAATAGAATATATTTTATTGTACAATAAAATTAACAAAACAATACACAAAAACCGCAATTAGGTACAAAAGGCTATCTTTTCGATGACAGCAATATCTTCCAGACAACCTTGGAATGGAGAGAGAAATGTATGTATACCTTTATAATTTTAAATAACTCTAAATAAACATTATTTTCTTTCTTTTCTTTTGTTCTTTCTTTCAGAAATATTAGAGTGTATATATATTAGAGTGGCCTCGAGCGCAAAAATGTTCACTTATATATATAATATATTATATTGTCCAAAGTGCTAAAATTAGATTAGAAATAATTTTATATGGTGGTTAAGTACTCTTAAATTTTCTAATTTTCCGCTCAATTTTCTTAACTTTTTCTTTTATTTATATATATAGTATATATATATATATATATATATATATATATATATATATATATATATATATATATATATATATATAAATCCCTATTTCCCCTGGGTCACGCCATCACGTGTGAACAGCTGGACCGATTTCGCTAAGTCTTTTTTTGTTGTGTTTGTTATTGTCAGGAGAAGGTTCCTATAAAAGAAAAACTTAAGAAACTCGAGCGGAAAATTAGAAAATTTAAGAGTATATATATATATATATATATATATATATATATTCTTATTAATTTATGCAAGGCACGTACGAAGTATTATTTAATTAAACATCGTTAAGATTAAGAGAACATCTTTTTTGAAAAAAAGGAATTTAAAATAATACCACCTTCTTTTATATAATACCGACGAAGGAAACCTACTTAAAACAGAAATGAAAGAAAAAAATGGGTGTGTACAGTTCACACACAGTAGAAGTGCAACTTTATAGAATATACTCAGAGATATTTCTTCTCTAACTTTTACTAATATAATTCCTTTAGCCAACATACCATAATAAATCTGTAAATAGTTCGAGTTTGTACATTGCGATTGGAAATGTGAAAAAAATTAGGTGGGCTTATTCGGACCAGGAGATTCCGAAAGTGCACATTTTAGAATTTTTGTCTGTCTGTCTGTAAGAGCAACACGTGAAAACTATTGAATGGATTGAAATGAAATTCGACATAGAGCTAGCTTATATCCCGGGGCGTAACTTAGGATACTTTAAATTATATTCCGGTATAGAAGTACGTTTCCGTGAGATAGACGAAAATAATGAAACAGATGGTACCGCTTTATTTCGGTCTAAATTGGACCTATGTCTAATCGTCGGTCTTATTGACTCTCTAATCTGTTCTGCATAATGTAAAACTCGTATATCGTTCTCTCGTATGCTTAGTCCTATAGATTTCTGGGTTTATCGAGGTTCAAATCACAACGATTCTAAAGAAGATTCACTTCAAAAAAGTAAAGGTAGATTAATTTTATATAAAGCATATTTATTTTGTGGCCTGACGAACGTCACGGTATGTAATTTATAGGACTTGACTCCGACATTGCCGATGTAGTGGAATAGGAGGTATTTGTACATATCACACTTATCCTAAGCAGATTAGAATATTTCATATACCGGTAACCTTTGGTTCAGGTTTTCAATCACCGTGAACACAACACGAATAACAAGGAAAAAATAAAATATAATGCAGTATTAGAAAAACTAACAATTTAAAGATAAATTATATTTTGAAATGTAAAAGTAAAGTAAACTTAAAAGGTCATGTTTCATACAAACTAAACTAAATGCATACTCTTAATAACATCAAATTATGTAATCAACGTGTCCGAAATAAAGAAATCTTCGTAAGATGTAGCTCGTAAACAAAAAGAAGTAAAACCATCAACACCAGTTTTTAACCCTTGAAACGAACATAAATAACCGAAGATTTGCTATACATTTATGTAATACAAACAAACATAGCCCAAAATCCCATTAACCTAAGCATTATGTAAATTATATGACAAGATCATCACGGTTTAAAGATAAACTGTCCTAAATATAATAAATTAACATTGGTAATCAAATGCCGATGAATGTTAATTAATAGATAATTTAAAATGTTTATTTAAATTAATGTCATTGAAAAGATCCATTAATTGATAGAAACAGAGACATCACAATCAACAACATCACCCATAAACAATTTTAATAATACTGCATAAGATTAAGTTCAGTGTGATATAAGAAGAAATAATTTATGATCAATCTAACCAGATTTACGACATTTAGTAATTCTTTAGAGTGTTGATATTTAACGGTAAAAAAAACTTCGTTTAAAAAACCGACTTCAAAAACTAAAAAGTATAAAATAACTTATTTCTAAAGTTATTTTTAATTATGATATCTTATTTTTAATATATATTATCTAAAACATTTTAAACTCGGTGCTTAGTAATTTTCAAAATATAGTAATTTTTATGTTTTACTTCGCACCGACTTCAAAATGTTTTAGGTAATATATATTAAAAATAAGATATCATAATTAAAATTAACTTTAGAAATTAATTATTTTATACTTTTTAGTTTTTGAAGTCGGTTTTTTTAAACGAAGTTTTTTTTTAATTATTACTTTTTAGTGTCTAGCTATGGCTAGGCCTACGAAAGGTGCTGCGCGCCTTAAAAATATAGGTCCCAAGAAACAGGAACGGAAATTATTTTCATAAAAAATGTTCATAAAATAAAAACTACTGGATCAAACTATGTTAAATTTTTAGGGGACCAAATGTAAACTATTCCGCATCAAACTAAAAAATAATCACTTAAATGGCATCCTAAATCTCAGAGTAATCGGTGTACATACATAAAAAAAAACCAATCAAGTTGATAACCTCCACCTTTTGGAAGTCGGTTAAAAAGGAATTAATTGAGTCACTCCGACGTCTATCTGTGTATCACAGCGGATCTAACAATTAACGAGAGTAAATATTCCAGATATGTCTGTTAATAATAGTTGGCACACCTTCAAACATTCTTTTTGCAACACAAGGGTTACTTGTCTTATATTGAAAATAGGCTCGAAAATTTAAAGTTAAAAATTGAACAATATCAAAGAGTTAGGTATTGAATATATCTTCTAGTATATTATGAAAATAACTAAAACTATGTACTGCTGCTCGACGACCCAAAATGAGTCCTGGCCTCCGAAACTGTGGCGGATACAGAAAAAACTCAAAGAGGGTGCGCTAAGGATATCTTGAGCAGCTACCTTTACTTTTATCGTAATAAAAAACAATCAAGCCACAAATGTTGCTAAAATTTATTTTGCTATTTATTTATCAGGCCACATGCAAAGTTTAACAAAGTTTTATTTAAACTGATTATACATATATACAAGACAGATATCTTATGATATAAAAAAGTTACAGTGGCCAGTCTTTTGGGCACGTTACCGACTGACAGCGGTCTAGAACTAGATTTTATACTTTAATTTTAGTTTGTATATATAGCTTATTTTTAGTTTAATTTATTGTATAGTTTAATTTATCTATAATTTAGTTTATTTATAATTAGATACCTATATAATAGTATTTTTAAGATAGTTTAGTTTATAATTATTTTTTTTAAACTGGTATAATTGGTAATTTATATAATTTATGTATAATAATATATTTCAAATTTAGTTTCAATATGTTAATTACAAAAAAAGTTACAATTTTGGTTCACTTCCTTAAATGAAAATGATAAACGAACGAATAGCATGCGAGCTGGCTGTCGGGGGCGGCGCGGGTGGAAGCAGGGAGGGTCGAACCAAATGTCTCCGCCGCTACTCCGAAATGAGAATACTCCTGTCAGTCATAGGATTGAAGCCCCGCATATATTATGATAACACATTTTTTTTATTTAGCAAATTTATATTTTTCGAGTTATAATAAAACTAGTGCAGAAAATGACGGTGATTGCCTATAAAGTTTACTAGAAATAAAATCTGGCATATAGATGTGACAAATTTCGACTGCGTCTAACAATATCTCAAACACTGCATTTATTTACATTGATTTTTTTTTCAACCCTCAGTTGTATCTGTGGCGACCACCCCTCATTTTAAGTTGTTTAGTGCCTTTATTAGAAACACCACTGTATAGCAACATACAGACACTATACTTTCCTGTTAAATATAAACCCAATATTCTCTCAATTTTTTTTGTCTCATACAAAGGACAGACAAACCGGCGCGACAGAAGGACGGACATAATAAATATATACGAATTTCGTCTCTGCCAAAACAGCTACGGTACACTAAAAATCAATAAATATTCCACCTTGATCTATATTTAGAACAAAAAACACGATTTCCAAATATTTACAGTCTTGGAAAAAATGGCATAATAAATATGATTAATGTTTACGATTCCAAGTTAGCCAATTTTGAATTAATTTCTATGTAACTATATATTAATAAAATTATCCCAATATTTAAGCTTTTGAAAGAAAATAATCAAATTCATAATAATATGTGTACTTCTGATAAATGAAGTGAACAGTTGAACATGCGCAAAGATATGACTTATAATAAAGTGGCAGAATTAATTAATAAAAACAGCATTGACGACTTTATGTCTTACTGCCATATAAACTATAATTTGTTTGTGTATTAAGCTAGAGTTAAATAATATGTAAGATAAGAAAATATACAATAGAGAACTAGGCAATAAGTTAATTTAGTTATAGTTTATAAGTGTAAATAAACTGTAAATAAGAGATAGTAGATTAGTAATATAACAAATAGCAACAGGTTTAATTAGTAGATAAGTTTTTGTAAAGAAAAATAATATAAAAGCCTTCGATACACTGACGACATAATAAGACAATCGTCACGAGGGAGGATTAAATAAATATGTAAAAAATATTGTACTAACTTAGAATAATGCATTGACGTATATTTTTGTCTTTCTCTCTCTTTTTTGTTATTAATTAATTATTTATTGTAGTTACTTTTTTATATTTTGACAGTATGACTGTATTTTCGAGACATTTTTAATATAATAAATATATTATATATATAATGTAATAGATATTTTATGTCATTTTTAAATTTCCTTATAATTGTAATTGTATAACTTGTTTTCTTGTACTCGTGTGAGCCAAATTGTTTATATGTAAATTATTTTTATTATTATGTATTTTATATTTAAGAATATTTATTATTGCATGTTTCTTAAAGAAGTTAAGTAAATAAATAAAAATCCTCATAAACAGGCTATTCACTAAAGAATACAGATCCGAACCGTATAACAACAAAGGCGCATAAACAGCGGTAATAACTATAAAAAAAATATTACCATTGAGCATTGGGGTCAGGTGAGTCACTGGACCTTTCCTCCCAAACAGGCGCCGGAGCCCGCGTTGGTCGTACCAACGGCACTTGAGGCTCCGGCGTGGGAGGCACGATAGGGCCATCATTAGTTCCATATTTCACCATAATGGACTGCGCACTGGAAGCGCACAGCATCAGGCATGTCAGCAACTGAAAAGTTGAGAAAGTATTTAAACAAGGTTTTTTATCTAATTCATTTAAGGGCTTTTAGTGATGATCTGACCATCCATATTAAAATAACTATATATGCAAATTAAAATAAGCTAATACATATAAATATAAAAAAAACACTGCAAACTACAATCTGTTCAGATTTATAAATTGATGTTAATATATATAGGTATGATATTGACCGATCACTGGAAAGTTGGCATATTTTTTCATGGAGAAGGATTTATACTATCCATTTCAATTTGACTCGCCAATAAACGGCGCTGTAGGGTATTTACTCCTATATTGTTCATGTGATAGCCATGAAAATGTTTATGTAGGTACATACATACATACATAACTTCACGCCAGTTCCCTTGCGGGGTAGGCACGAACAACAGAGCGCCATTTAGGCCCATTCTTACACACCTCACTTGCTTCTTTGACATTCATAACTCTTGTCATGCACACTCGTCTGTTCTTAAGGCTCCTGATATCACCCTCCGCTAGTACACGATCAATTTGATCATGGAAGGTGTGTCGTGGCCTTCCACGACTTCTGCATCCATCCACTTTTGCATTGTATATCTGTTTAGTCATTCTTTCATCATGCATTCTTTCCACATGCCCGAACCACCGGAGCATTCCTTTCCTTACCTTCACCCCGACACTCTCTTTCAGACCAACTCTCTTTCTTACTTCGGTATTACGAACGCGGTCCGCGAGCGTCACTCCGCAGATTTTGCGCAGTGCTCGCATCTCAACCGCGTTTACTCTACTTTCATGCTCTCTCTTCCATACCCAACTCTCGCTTCCATACGTGAGCGTAGGTACCAGCACCGCGTTGTGTATGGCGAGCTGGGCCTTCTGGCTGAGGTTCTTAGCGCCTAGAAGTTTACCTAACGCTCCATTCAAACTATTCCCCAAATTTACTCTTCTTTCTATATCAGCGGTGTACCTTCCATCCCTGCTAAAAGCACATCCAAGATATACAAACTCATTCACTTGCTCCAGCATGTAGGTAGGTAACTACATAATATTTGGACACGGAATATATTCGCGTGTTTATATATTATAAATACCACGTTCTAAGGAAGTTTTACATAGATGTCATATACAGTGATATCTTGTATATATTAATAGAACCACAGCAGAGAGATACTGTGATAAGATATTCTGAAAATGACCAGGTATTTAAACGTGATTAAAAATGTATTAAGCAGGCCGAGACAGGAGCAACCGCATTTAAAAATAACTATTTATATACATACTAACCAGAGTTTACCCCGCGGCGCAACCGCGGCTCAACCTCTAGTGCGCGCTTTTTGTTTAAAGAGCAGGTGTTAATACACGTTACATTGTACTAAATTTTTATGTTAGAGCTATTTGCACCCGGAACATTAATTTCATTTTATATCGCAAACTACTCCATCTCCCTGCATGAAAATTATTTATGTCCATTTTCGGTATTAAAACTACATTTAAACAGAATTACTGCAAATCTGATCCAGTATTCCTAGTAGTTTTCTGTGAAAGCTTAACAGAAAGACATATCGAGTTACTGTCGCATTTTTTATAGACGCTGAATTTTTATATCTATAAACTTGAAAAATGATTGGTCTCATTTAAACTTTCATCCTCTATTTCAAACCGTCTTAGTTTTATTTACCTATCCCCTGTCTATGAAAACTACATAAATGACAAAAAGGACAAAGAGAGCCAGGAGGAATAGGAGCACCAGGAGCGCCAGGAGCGCCAGGAGCGCCAGGAGCACCAAGAGCACCAAGAAGACCAAAATTATCAAAATTACTAAAATGAGGAAAATGGTAAATCACAAAAAAACCAATGCCACTTTTTGGGACAACCTTTACATAAATCTATCCCATTGTCCGCTATAAAAAGTATCCCTTTTCCACCCTCGGTATTAAAATTACATATATACCGAATTTCATCTAAGTCGGTCTAGTAGTTTTTCCGTATTAGCATAACAAATCGCGGGACAAATATGTTTTAATCCCCAAAAATATCCCATTTTTCGGGATAAAAAGTATCCTATGTTCATTCTCGGCATCGAAAATATATAAATATACTGAGTTTCAGCCAAATCAGCCCAATAGCTTTTCCGTTAGAACGGAACAGATAGACAGACAAACAGACAGACAGAGTTATTTTCGCATTTATAATATTAATAGGGATATATTAATCGTTTTGTTGAAAGTGTTGAAATTTTATAAAACTGTACTGCAAGAAGCACACAGGAATATATAGTTTCGCATGAAGAATGTAGCAATATACTTCTTAAGAAGCCTCAGTATCAGATAACGGATACACAGTTTGCACAAGTTACCTGTTACGACGTGCTTGACAAGACACGAGATAAAATGATACTTTCGTATTAGAATTATGAAAACGTTGTATAGTGCATCCGCTTTCTGTTCAGTTCTTTCTTTAATTAAATCTCAATTAAGATATGGTTCCATCTCTCAGCCTTGGAGATTACACATCGATCATTATCAGTTTCATGTGAACATCTCCTTACTTCTTTGGAATAAATGCTAGTTTTTGCATAAATTCTTATCTATTAAATGATTCATAAATTGCGTTAGTTTATTTCACCGGTCGCTATTGTTCATGCTACGTTGGCACATCAACGTTTGTAACCTGCTTGAATTACTAAAAACCTTTTAAACAAGCATACCAACAACGTTGTTTATCGGAAAATCTTAACGATATTGTTTGAGGCTAGTTTTTGATGCACTGGAATTGGATTGAAATATTTGTTAATTCATAACAATTGTAAAATTTTTGTATCGCTTCACCCCATATTGAGTGACAATATTCAGACAAATTGATTTACATGCGACACTCGTGTGGTTAGTAAGAAACTTTCTTGTCGTGCAACTGCAAAATCATCGGCCACTTCAAATTTTATAAACATGAATATTGTAGGGTATTTGGACTAAACCAAGTTCATAATTCAAATAAATAATATAGCTGAATTAAAATGTTATCTAATGAATTTATCAATAATATATTTGCCATTGAAAACGCACGTCATTTTGACAATAGTTTTTTTAGAAGGCAATTCGTAATTTGTTTTTATCTGGATTTTTTTCTACAGTATTTTTAATGCTGCGTAATTCATGACTATACGCCTAAGGTTATCAAATCAAATCAACAAAATATAATAATACTTGTAAAACTCAATACACAGAATGGTGAATTTTTCAAGTGGGCTTTCAGTGTTAAATTCTAAACTATTCGAAACAACGAAAACACTCAAAGTCGTCTCGAAGGCAACTAATGTTTACTCATTGATTAATTTAATTGATCGCGATTAAATAAACATCGTGAGTGGGTAAATTAATCTTAATTTTTAGATGCCTACTAACATTATAATAATTTTTATCATTTCAATGTTGAATGAAATAATGTGCAGTCAAATGAACGACGCAATTTAATCAAACGATCGGTGCAAATTAATATTTAATTAATATAAGGAAAATAGAACATTTTGTTCAAAGTGAACTTAAAAAGTCGACCTGTATATGTCATCATTTTTTACATGTAAACGCATCTGATTAGGCGTTTTGTAGATATAGAGTTCCGATACTTAATACAACTTAATATTTTTAACTACATATGCATGTTGTCTGGTTTTTAATTTATTACTTCCTTTTTACTTAAATCACAATATAAGCGGGCATCTCCGGCAATTTCTGTATCCTTATAGCAGCCTTAGTTTATTTATGCAGACAGTCACCATAACAAAAAATAACATACTACTTTTTACTCATTTTATAGATAATGTTATCAGAAGTCAACACCTTTATTAATTGTTTCATGTCTATAGGAAGACGCTAGTTGTACCAGCACACTGACAAGACTTTAAAAGACATCATAGTCAAAATGGCAATGTCTTCGGTCTGAGCTAATAATATATCTGAGATGAGATATTTTCTAATGCTTCCTGGCATGGCTTTCTCTAGCTCATGCCAGTGCTTCCTATCCAGGACAGCACGTCGCCAGTAGAGTCCAGCAGCAAGCCTAAGCTCATCCTCCCAGGGCTTGTTCTACCTTCCCCTACTCCTTTTATCGACCCTTGGGTGCCAGTGGGTCCCAAGCTTACTCCACTTTGGGAACTTGCTTGATCTGAGTTACTTAATGCATAATAGATGTAACATGTCTAACAGAAGACTTGTATACTACTTGGATATGGTTATTTTCAATTATTTAATACTTAGTTACTTTATCAGTATAATTTTAAACAAACTTTACTGACCTGTAACCTCGCCGAGATCCTCATATTGTAATTTGTACGTAAGTAGACTACCTTAACATCCGTTTATTAAACCTGTAACAAATAAATCATGATTTTAATCAACTAAGTTTACTAATGTTTATTCTAATTATAAAATAAAAATAGACGTAGACTTTACGGTAATAAATCTACCGGCACATGCAATGAACATATTTCTTTATATATATATCATTATTATGAAACATTCTCCACTATACTATTCCGACATCGAAATAAAATGGGCCGATAAGTTTCTTGCATGTCACGTGACATTACCCGGCCGGTGTAGCACAAGGAGGCACCCGATGTAATTACTATTCAGTTTTAGACGCATTGATTAGTAGCTCCGTTATGTGGTTATTATATATACATGTAGATTTTTTAATCCTTTCTTTAATCAGGATGGTATAATAAGAAAAAAAAACGGTGTTTTTAGCTAAACCACATACACCTTCGATTGGGTACAGGGTCCTTAAATTCGTGCTGTGTAATAAAAATATCCTCAAAAGGGTTTAAAAGGACTGTAGGTCACGTCATATATTTCTAGCATGATGCGTCCAATAGAACAAACGAATGCAGAAAAATAAACAACAACTATTATTGATAAAGCGGGTAACGTAAAAATATTAAATATTAATTATACGGTTGCCAATGGCGTTTAATGCGCTGTTGAAACGTATTAGGCGTAGTGGCATCCTCATTATTTTTACGTATGTACTTGAGCCGCAACGACTTTAGGTAACATAAGTTTCCATTAATAAAAATAATGACCGATATTGCTTTATAAACAAGAAATTTTACCCGGGCTTACTGCTACCGATTTTCAATTCATATAATATATACAAAGTTACATCATATATGAATCGAATTATACATAAATATAGACTAGTTTGTACAAATTTTGTTAAATACAATCCAATAATTAAAATCTATTAACTAATATAATGAAGAATAAATTCACCTTGAGCAAACCTAATTTATTATAAATTAATATAATTAATATTAAAAATGAAATATTTTATATATCACAAAAATCTATTAAAAACGTATTGCGTGATAATGTTGTTAAATTGAATTGCTCAATTGCATTGCATTACGGGTAGCCTTCAGCAGATTTAAGTACAACAGTGGACATCAATTAACTGAGGATAACGACGACGCCTAACTAAAAAAGCACAGCGAGAACTTCAATAAAAGCTGTCTGTTTCTTTTCAATACCTAATATACTTTTGTAAACTAATTAAATATTAATCGATATCCGAACATATGACTATATTCTATAGTTCCCAACGTCTTTGATAGTATTTAAATTAAATATTAATAGTAATATTTAATTTAAATACTATCAAAGGCGTTGGGAAGTATAGAATACATACTGTATTTTTTAAGCTTTACAGATCATTTGTGTCATAGTACAAGTGAAAATATAATAATAAAAGAACATCTCCGTAAATTAAACTGCATGGCGAAACAAACCTTTTCGCCTACTGCCTGGCAGGCAAGATTAAATGTTTTTAGAATTGACAACTGTGTTGTCACATTAGACAAAAGGAAATTTGTCATGAGAATGTACAGAATTTAATCTCTTTAAATCCGATTATATATTTTATATTAATACGTTCGGCTATGTAAATATCATATACAAAATTATATACTTTGAAAATGAACGGGTTATTTATTACTGCAGCGACCCGTCATTAATGGTGACCCCGACGTGATCAACAAAATTTTGAACATATATAAACTGGGATTTTACACTCGTCGTTGCCCACTACTCAAACTGTTTGGGCTGGGGTTTCAAGCCGAGCGATCCCCGGGCGCGGACGTCTGGGACTGCTTCAGCGGGCACTCACAGCCCGCAGCGCCGACTCCATCTTCAGGCGAGGCCACCTTGATTGGAATTGCTCCAGCATAACATCCACGGCCGCAGCGGAAAATTTCGACGGTGTTTTCAACGATTTTCCGATTGTTCAAAAATAAGGGCGATCGCATACCGTTTTTACGTATAAGGTTTTGCACATCTATTTTGTTTCAATTTTTTTATTTTATTTCATTTTTAATAATTGTGTTAATGATATTTTATGTTAATAGTTAGGGTGTTTGTTTGTATAATTCTTATTTTTGTTTCATTCTCAAGTGTGTATTTTTTTGTTTTTATCCTGTTTTGTGTTTCGGTTGTACATATAATCCTTCACTATGTCTTCTATAGAAAGTCTGCTGCAACAGGTGAAGGATCTACAGGATCAATTGTCAAAAAGCACGTCACGCATTCCGGGGTACATTCCGACCGCAGAACCGCTGCCTATCGTTTCTTCCCCTTCGATCGCAGTGCCTGTTTCTTACACAAACCCATCGGATCTTGAGGTAATGAAGAAACAAGTAGATACCCTAACCAAAATATTTGACAAAATTGTCCTCCAGTCGCGTCATAATTCTCGTTCCCGTACGAACAACAGACCGCGCTCTTCTTCCAACTCTGGTAACCGCATATGCTGGTATCATAAGAAGTTTAAGGACAAGGCTCATAAATGCGTTCTGACCTGCAAATATAATCATAATCAAAATTTAAACGCGATTCACAATCAGTAGTGACGGCGACTGATTGTGCTGTACCTGGCCGTCGTTTATTTGTGACTGACTTGTCTGGGACCAATAGTCGATTTCTGATTGACACTGGTTCCGACATTAGTTGTTACCCGCGTACTCTACTCAAAGGAAGACACATAGCTTCTTCCAATTTTGATGTTTCCGCGGCTAACGGAAGTCCCATAAAAACATACGGCTCTGTATCTCTTTGTTTAAATTTAGGGTTACGCCGGGATTTCAGGTGGAATTTCGTGGTAGCCGACGTAAACACGCCAATAATCGGCTCTGACTTTTTGGCATATTTTAATTTACTGCCAGATTGCCGCAACCAGCGTCTGTTAGATGGCACCACACGTTTGTCTGTCACCGCTATCGTCGCGGACACTTCTCAAACAAGTATTAAAACTATAATAAGCGGCAATTCCACCTATTTAGATCTCCTGAAAGAATTCCCGGATATTACACGACCCCCTGGTGTTAATAGGGTTGTCAAACACACAACCGTACACCACATCCTCACCACAGATGGTCCACCTCTTGCATGCCGCCCTCGCCGCCTTGCGGCGCAAAAACTTCAGGTTGCGAAGAAGGAATTCGAGGACATGCTGGCCTGCGGTACAGCACGACCGTCCAAAAGCCCTTGGTCCTCGCCTTTGCACCTGGCAAAGAAGGGCGAGAATGGGTGGAGACCCTGTGGGGATTATCGTGCTTTAAACGCCCGCACCATCCCAGACTCTTATCCTGTCCGTCACATAGGTGACTTTGGCCAAGACTTGGCTGGTTCTACCATCTTTTCGGTGTTAGACCTGGTCAAGGCATACCAGCAAATCCCCGTTCATCCGGATGACATCTGCAAAACGGCCATCACCACTCCATTCGGGTTATTTGAGTTCCCGTATATGACATTTGGACTTCGAAATGCTGGGCAGACCTTCCAAAGGTTTATAGACGAGGTTGTGCGTGGTTTAAATTTTTGTTTCCCATACGTTGATGACATTTTGGTGTTCTCCCGTAATCCCCAGGATCACGCTGAACACCTTCGCGTTCTCTTCAAACGCCTGTCTGATTATGGGGTAGTTATCAATTCATCTAAATGTGTTTTTGGCGCTGATGAAGTTAAATTTCTTGGGCATTGGATTTCTAAAGATGGCATTCGACCACCAGCTGAAAGGATTCAAGCTTTGCGGGAGTTTCCCCTACCGAAGACGGTTGAGGGCTTGCGCAGGTTCCTCGGCATGCTAAATTTTTACCGCCGTTTTATCCCGAAGGCTGCTGAGCTACAAGCCCCTTTGATCAACATGCTGGCTGATTCTCAGTTAAAGGGTCCCAAACCAGTTCCTTGGACTACTGACACTATTCAGGCTTTCCAGAACTGCAAAGACCATCTTGTCAATATCACTCTTTTAGCCCATCCAGATCCCACTGCAAAATTAGGCTTATTCACAGACGCATCTTGTAGCCATGTCGGTGCTTGTCTCCAACAACGTGTTGGAGATGTCTGGCAGCCTCTTGCTTTCTTTAGCAAGAAGCTTACCCCTCGCCAGACAACGTGGCCTGCGTATTACCGTGAGCTTCTTGCGGTGTACGAGGCTGTTCAGCATTTTCGACATGTTTTGGAGGCACAGCATGTGACGATCTACACTGATCATAAGCCCTTAATATATGCATTCCTTCAGAGGCGCGAAAAATTACCTCCTCCACAGCTAAACCAACTTTCATTCATCTCTCAATTTACCACTGACATTTTACATATTAAAGGTCAGGATAATGTGGTTGCGGATGCAATGTCTCGCGTTGAAGCTATAACATTGGAGGAGGAATATGACACTTTAGCCAAGTCACAGGAGTCTGATGAAGAGTTAGCCAAGTTGTTGACTGAAGGTTCCAGTCTCAAGTTAGCTAAGGTTAGCATTCCTGGTACAAAGTTCGCAATAATATGCGACACCTCAAGAGGTAAGGCTCGTCCTTTTATCCCTCGTGACTTGCGCCGTGCTATTTTCAATAGGCTTCACAATTTAAGCCATCCGGGCATACGAGCGACCACAAAACTGGTTACTGACCGCTATGTTTGGCCGTCGATAAACAAGAACTGTCGAGAGTGGACGCGTTCTTGCCTCGATTGCCAACGCTGCAAGGTTACCCGGCATATTTCCACTCCGGTTGGCAATTTTACGACACCCAGTCAGCGTCACCGCGATGTCCATGTGGATATAGTTGGCCCCCTTCCACATAGCAAGGGCTTTCAATACTGCCTTACTGCTGTCGATAGGTTCACCAGGTGGCCTGAAGCCTGGCCTATGGTTGGAATCACAGCTGAGGAAGTGGCCGAGACCTTCTTCAGGGAGTGGATAGCTCGCTATGGCGTGCCTCAAATTATTACCACCGATCAAGGCCGCCAGTTCGAATCTGCTCTTTTTCGAGCTTTACTGCAATTATGCTCTATCAAGCGCGTTCGTACCACGAGTTATCACCCGTGTGCGAATGGCCTTGTTGAGCGCATGCATCGGCAACTTAAAGCCGCAATCATGTGCCGCCAAGAGTCCTGGGTTTTATCATTACCCATAGTGCTCCTCGGCATGCGTTCTGCGCTAAAGGAGGACCTACAAGCTTCTTCCGCCGAGTTAGTGTACGGGGAACCCCTGTGCCTACCCGGAGAATTTCTTGCTCCTTCGCAGACTCCCAACTCAACTGTGGACGCTTCCGCCTTCGTATCCCAGCTTCGCCGCCACATGGCACAGCTGAAGCCTGTTCCTGGCTCACGTCATGGGCAGAAGTCCACTTTCATTTTCAAGGACATAAACAATGCTTCTCATGTTTGGTTGCGCGACGACACAGTTCGCCATAGTCTCCAGCCTCCGTATAAAGGTCCATACAGGGTTCTTAGCCGGAAGGACAAAACTTTAACAATCGCCATCGGAGACAGGAATGCGGTTGTCAGCATGGACCGTGTCAAACCCGCGTACCAAGTGGTTGACGACTCTCCATTTTCGGTCACAGTCGCATCTCCATCTCCACCTTCACCTCCCACCCAACAACAGAACACCACAGACAACAAGAAACCCTACACAACTCGGTCTGGTAGAACAGTCACGTTCAAGTTACCATTTGGTTCGTAGGCCCTTCATCTGTTGCTGTGCCTGTTAGTATTAAGTTTTTTTACTATTGTAATAATTAGTATTTTTTAAGTTCTTCTTTTTATCTCCGTGGGGGGGTGGTGTGGCGAAACAAACCTGTTCGCCTACTGCCTGGCAGGCAAGATTGAATGTTTTTATAATTGACAACTGTGATGTCACATTACACACAAAGAAAAATTTGTCACGAAATGTACAGAACTGAATCCCTTTAAATCCGAATATATATTTTATATTAATACGTTCGGCCATGTAAATATCATACACAAAAGAATCGGATAGTTACCATCACGCAATTCTTTAACATTCTTTAAGACGGTGAACTAAATGTTTTCCTTTATAAGTTTGGGTCTATTTTTGTGTCAGTGCCTAATGCTAGCACTAGAGCCCTTACCTATTTACTAGAGGAGATTGCCCAATTTTTCTGTCTCTAATTACATCATTTTTAATTTTTACAAATAGTATTTCGCTATTTAAGTACTATCTACTATAGTAGACTAAATATAGTATAGTATAGTATATAATAAATATTATCTATTAGCGTTACCTTCTGACTCGTCTTCTATTAAGTAGGATGTTGTGACTCACCGCTGAAACTGGTTTGAATCCGAAGATCTTAATCGACACACGTGCAGTATCAAGATAACGTGCATGCAGACATCTTTTTACTTTTAAATAAATATTATTTTTAACATACCAAATTAAAACCCTTCACACATAAATTTACTTCTAAACAATGATGTTATAAATGTTCCTAAAGTTATATAATTATTGAAACTTACATAATTAAAAAATTAAAAAGCACACAACGTATGTAAATTGACTTAGTCAATTAAATTTACCTAATATTAGCAACAATCAGTTATTATTGTCGATAACCGAAGGGTAGAGATGCTTTAAATAAAGCGACGCAGCAGAGTGAGACATAGTCGTTTTCGTTACCACTATAAGTAGCATACTATTCAGCTCCTACAAATACATATCAAAATAACGATTATTTATAAAATCAATTCGATTATTTAATGTTAATTGTTCTTAATTATTTTTGTTCAAATTCAGAAAAAAAAGTGAATCAAAATCTCTGAATTGTGAATATAGCATTTATCGTGTTTTGCTGAACTATCAGGGAATAATATACGTGCATTTGAAATCTTTATTTTCGTAGAATTATTACACTATTTTTTTGTATTTTAGTTGTGTTGTGATTAATAAAAAATATTGAAAATAAATCAGTTAAGTGCGTCTCAGGTCACGCACGGTGATAGTTTCCGTAGCATCATCAAACATCCATTGTTTTTGTTGTGTGGTTATAATACCGTAAAATAAGCACTTAGGTAATCAAAAATACCTCATAGCTCAACAACTATTCAACGGGTATTGTTAAAATATTAATAGTAAATTTGTTTTAAAGTGTTTTGAAGCTCTACCAGCTTGATTTTTTCCGAATTTAATGAAACTTTGGAAGCTAATATCTCGCCATCTACTCGCGGACAGGTCAGGTCCTGTACTGGTCTTAATATTACTCTTCTGAACGACCGATCAGTTGAGATTAAGTTTATTTTTCCAACGATGCTTGAGACAAACAAAAACTGAAAATAAAGATACCATTTTTTTTAAATAATGCAAGGACGTCTAAAATATGGATAGAAAAATGACGAGATTTTCTTCTAGTATTTCCATGTCTTACTAAAATAATTGCCACATTTTACATTTTACACTACAATGCAGCCTTGATTACTGTGTAGCACTTGAAACAGTAAAAGCGAATAACGAGCAAGGCAAGTTCAGAAGCACAACGCTTGTTGTTGCGAGTACAACAATAACAACTGGTAAACTATAAAAAGGATTAATTGCGGTGAGGTTTTAATGTATTTTTTATTTTACTTTATATTATTAAAAATACTAATGTACTGAACTTAATCGCACATTTACTATACTTAAATATTACACGCATATACACTTTTAAATGCGACCTTGAAAATGAATCATGAGGTATCATGATTATAAAGGTTAGGGGCAGGAGTTGGATTGCATGTACATTGTACGATAAAATTCATACAGATTTTTTGTAAATTTAAATTCTGTAAATAACGAAAAATATTTTGAAGAAAACTAGAAACATTTTTATAATATATATAATTTGTACAATAATTTAGCTTCCTTGCTTTGAGTTTTGCTTAAAAGCATATTACTTATTCTTATATCAAATTTAATAATATCAAAAGTAACTTCTATACAAGAAGCTTTTGGAATACCTTTTGTATATATGTAGTGTGCTCAGAAGGCTGACAACGTTACGTCGTTAGTTGACAATGATAATTCCTAGGTAATCAATAATATTGATTAATCGCAATCTTTAAAAGCCTACACACTCCCAACACTTAAATCATAACATGATTCATTTATTAAATATATATGAAAAAGGCCTAATGTTTTATACATTACTGATTTGCTCAAGGCATAATTCAAAAGGAGAATCAGGTGACATTAATTTTATTGCCATACGAAAGATTAATTGGCCAAGTTGATGATAATAATGAGAATACACGTTTTCCATTATCGTTTAACAGCAACCTATTTCTGTCAACATTATTTATTTTTATTATTATGAATGGCACTCTGTTGTTCGTGCCTACCCCGCAAGGGAACTGGCGTGAAGTTATGTATGTATGTATGTATTATGAATAGCTGGTAGTAAATTAAAAACCACATTCACACTAGCTAGAATAAAAGGGGATAAATCGGGCAATGTAACTTATTTTAAACGTGGTTGTTTAATTATTAAATATTTAGCGACTCATTTAAATGATGTATATTTGAATTTGGTCGTGTTCAAAATAAAAAACAATTAAACTTTACTTTTGGAACTTTCTAATTTAAGTGTGGGTCAGTTTATGTCCTTTCCCATTCAAAATATAAATAAAGTACTTTTTTATTTTTCTTTCATCTTGGTAGTTGCCCAAGCTATTTATTACCCGTAACTGTTTCTTTCTTCTGCACCTGTTGGTTTCAATGAACTTCAACCTGATTTCCACGGTTGTTAAAAATTATTATCAATTGTTTTATGATCACGAGATTCATTTTGTACATCTTATTGCAAACGCAGGGCTATTACATAAAGGTCATTTAAATAACGTTGACCTGATGTAATTATCGCTTTCAGATTATCTTTAAACCAAAGGTACTTGTGCCGACGTTAGAGATCTTTGCAACGTTATAGCATTTATGACCTTTATAGAACAATAATATTAATGTTTCAGGAAAATAATTGATTGATGTTTAATTTAGCATCTGTAACGAATTTCGTTTCAAATTCGAGAAACAACATAACAACTCATCTGATTTAAATAGTTTCTCTGATTTAAACCAATAAAAATTGGTTGTTGGTAGATATTTACAACATTATGTTAGCAATCTTTAAAGACTATATGTCGGTACTTTTACGCTATTAGCTAAGGCACTGAAGTGACTATGAGATAATAAGTAGAAGATTATTACTGGTAAGACTCGTTATCTAATTACCGATTTAAATCGGTCATATCAGTCATTCATTGGGTCATTTTTAAATGGTCTCGACAAACATTAATCTTCTTTTCTTTCACTACTTCCAATCATTTCGCGTCGATACAATATGTACTCTCTTTCCATACTCTTCTATTCGGTGAAACGTCCAGCTGTCTCTACCTTGACAGAACCTATCCATATCTTGCTTGGTCTACCTTTGCATTTGTACCCCTCAATCTTCCAGTTTAAGAGTTTAAATATGAATATCACCTTGAAAAAGAAATTGAAAACTTACTCTAATCTTGACCTATTTAAGCAGAAGTAAGTATATCGCTTTCTCTTCAAATAAATTTATTTATTGCTTTCTTTACACGTTTAAACAATTACAACATTGTAAACTGTTTTTTGGTTATCTCAAGTTACAAAACTGCATAGTAATACAGTTTCTGAATTAAATTGGTCTCAATTGAATGTACACGAGGGTTCAGACAAAAGGTAGTTTATGATTATTTCACCGACCACATTCCCGCACGGCGCAGTCTTTCCATCATAAATTAGGAATGCACCGACTATACATAATATATGGCATTAAAGGATGGTTGTGAAACAGCTGCTGGAACACGATGTCTAAATTAAGAACACGATTTGAATTTTATAAAAGATTTATCATGTTATTAGAACGATTTGCTTCCTCAGTCAAAACTAGTTAGTGGTTCATAAACCTTAATTAGTGGTAATTAAGTTTTGTTTTATTTTATGGTAATTTATGTATTAAAGATGGGACCTTTTACATTTCAGTCACGTCCATCTGCTTTACTAAGCAAGTCCAAGTGTCATAGCCATTGTACTAGAAAACTAATATTTTAGACAAACAGATTCTATTTGTTACACTCGTCCAAGGTACTTTAATGGATTTAAAACTCCACGTGAAGGTTTCCTCAAAACGTTTTCCTTCATCCTTAGAACATATTTAACCTCATGAAAATCAGGGCAATTTTTTGTAGTATGCTCTGACAGGACTTCAATTCACTTTATGTGAACCAGATGCAGATGCCGTAGCTATTAAGCAACCACGAAGTAAAAGTCCAGGAAATTGTATCCTCTTTATTATAACTTTTCTAATACCTACGTTTAAAGTTTCTCAAGGAAGTTAGTTTTTTTAAGAAGCTCTTAATGTACTATGATTTTTAATTAATTATAATGTTTTAATTTATTATGAATTTATAATTACTTCATATTGTAATTTACTATCATAAACATTTATTTAAATTGTTCGTTACCTAATCACCCTATTTGTATGATTGAAACGATTATTTTCAAAATATAAAAATATATGATTTTGAAAATTTTAGCTCTCCAGTTAGTGTGTTAGTGGCCACCCATAAGTTTTATTTATTTATTTTCATTATATTTGAGAGGCTAATATCTGTAATTTTAAAAACTAAAGTACAAAGATGGGCAAATAGGAGCTTTTGAAAGCCTCCACAGACGGCAGAAAAATAAAAAGTACTGTTTTAAATAAGCTTAAAAGACGAATTAAAAATTATAAATATCTATAATTGTTGAACAAGAAACTAATTATTATCAATATAAAATTTGATTAATTTTGCATTTACGGATACTATACTATCCACAAATAAGTCAATGCTCACATCCAACTTACTTAGCTTGTTAAATTTGTTGACAGTTCTGACAAACAATTTGTGGCGACGTGAAACTATTTTTAGGTGTTTCACATTTCTATACTAAACATTGTATAGGGCCATAAATATAGGCCATATCTCACTGTCACATCACGTCAATGACAAAAATGACTGACATACAAAGACAGACAAACAAGTGGACAGACATAACGAAAACATAAGGGTTTTGTTTTAACTAAAATAGCTACAGAACTCCTAAAATATAGAATAATAACGAATAATCAGATATGTCCTAAATAAACCTTAATGCAACATAATAGGCAATAACTAATAACATGATAAAGTTTCATTTTCATGGGAAATTACTAAGATACAGATATTAAAAGCCTGCAATTTTGCCGAACTGTATAATCGCCGCCTTACGTAAAACCGGCGCCGTATATTGTATTATTGACAGTTGACTATTACATTAATAACTGTAATTATGTATTCATTGTTAATGAATTTAAATGCGAGGCGAATCGTTTGTTTTCACAATGACATTCCTTTGAAAAGTACATACATAACTACCTAAATATAATTATCAAGTGAACATTCATACAATCTATGAAAATGGCAAGGAGTAATGTACCTTTTTCTTTGACTAATAAGAACTACCTTTATCGTAGGTAAACATGTATATCAATCTACGTGCACAAGTTGCACACATAACGCTGCATCTACACTTCTATCGTGTGATCGATCCGATCATTACTACATCGCCTGGTCGTACTATGTATGCATGTAGTGATTTCCATTTTGTAATCTGGTAGGACATTTAGTATATTCTCTCAAAGAAGCCCCTGATCTCTAAACCTACCGATAAATTTGTATCCCCACATCCCTTGAAAGAGCCAGCCCAATTCAAGAAAGATAATTATAACAATATACAGACGGAATTTTTCAAGTGGGCCTTCACCTTCAGGGTCAAAACTTAAACTATGATAAATAGCAAAAAACACGTAAAGGAGTATAAAGGTCGATTTTAATGAAAACTAAAAAAAAAAAACAATTACCCTTGTCAGGAAGCGAATCCGTCTAATTTTGAAAAAATAAACACATCCTGTCTTACTATACCAACTCATAGTTCAGCTTGTAAGAATCAGTTGTTGTGGAGGAATGTGGAACGACAAACTAAGGCAAAGGGTTATTTTTGAACAAGATGTTCTATTTTCCATACAATAATGAATAATAATACCAAATGATATTGCAAAAAAATTAAAGAAGAGTCACTATTCACTAGAAGAAATCAAAATTTTGTAATATATGTATCATCTTACAGGGTAATATTTCAGTCGACAGATAAAAATTATTCAGATGATAAAATACAACTTAAAGGAATCAAAAATAATAGTTGTACATATGAATAATAAAATAGCAGTATCATTTCTCATTTTTATTTAGTCAATTTACGGCCGGTTTCTACATCAAACCAGCGGTCCTTTTGCCATATTGTCGGTTAAAATTTAACGTAAGCTCCATAAAAGTAATGTCTAAATTTAAGTGATGGTAAGGCAAGTGAAAGAATAGTAAGATATACATATTAGTTGATAGACAACTTTGATCTCATGAATGGAAAATCAGACCTAAATCGACAGTGTATAGCAAACGTTAAGCGTGAGGAAGCATTGTTATTGGCCTGTCCCCTTGGCACCGTGCCTTGACAGTGTGTCAAACAACAAAGAGGCAGCATTAGTCTAAACTTGTAATGCAAATTTGTTCAACCCACACTGCCTAGGAATTGCCCAGTCGCTGTCAGGCACTGAATATAAATTAATGATTATCAGTAAGAGTATTGTTTTCACCGTGGTATTTAACTACCCTTTTAAAATACAATACCATAGAGCAATAGTAGCAAAATTAATATTTTTATATGGCAACAATAATTTTATTAAAAGGTACATTATACTCATTAATCTAAAACTAAAATTAGAGGTATATTTAATAAAGTAAAATATTATATAGTAATACAGTAAACAAAACTTAACTTAGTGCCTAGAAAGCTGGCTACGTTCCTCGCTGGATTGTATTCCTGACGCATTATTGTTTATTCAAATGATAAATGTATCCTTTTTTTATACAATTTACATATACAAAATCATTATTATAGTAGCGTTGGATTCCAGTTGCATAAAATGCATCTCTATTTGGCACCTCTTATTGTGAATCACTTGGCACGCAAATCATCCTTATAAGAGGAAGTCAATATTTCTAGGCGTACTCATTTTCTTGAAAGATAACGGAGGCGACATTTTCATAAGACATAGATAGATAGCTATTTACATATTTATGCTATGCTATGGATTTAAAAACTGCCTTAAATACCGGAGTTTTTGATGTCCTTGCATAAAATCAGGGTAAAACCATCTAGAGTAAAAGTTATCAAATTTATGTGAACCGAAATTTTGTTTCAGGAATTATGGTATTAAGATAAAAGAAACAATAGTCAGTTTCATAGATTCGCGACATATACAAACAATAACTTACATTAGCAACATTATGCCCACATTTTCTAATACTGATATGTGTATCTGTGACAGATTACAAGGCGTGCGATCGCAACGCAATGTAATCAGCGGATTGCAATACGACAAAGAAGGGCAGTGTTGTCTATACGATATACTGATACACGCCCTTTCTCTGTTCTCGTTTCATAACAAATTCTCATGAGTGCAAAATGTTGTATACTTTGAAGTAAAAGAAAAGAAATGACAGAAACGGAAAAATAATTATATAATAATACTATGATTATATTAATATATTTAGCGCCACTACATGACACGGGAATTTTTTCCTGATAATTTTTTTTTTGATAAACTGTTAATTGTTTTATTTAATTTGTAATGCTTATAAACACTGCAAATTTCTCACCTAAGTTTAACTTCCTTTAACTCTCAAGAAAACTACTAAATTAAATTTATTGAATGTAAAACTTAACAATATATTTTAAAATATCTCGACACATTTTCATGTCTAATTCTATTTTGATGTCCAGTTTTAATTGATCGATAAAACACCGGATTTTTGTGTAACCCCTTTTATGACTAATTAAAAAAATTAAAACTCGGATGTAATACAAATTAGGCTGTAAATTGCGTATCATGGCAGCTAATTACTCGTATTTTTGAGTAAATCATATTACTTACAAATTCATTTCAATTCAATGCAATGTTTTTCGGAAGTCTGGGCTACATTAACCAAATATCAGACCGCATTCATTATAGCCATTACATAGATGAAATACGAAGTTATTTGTGTCATAAAAGGTATTAACATTCACTATTAATTAGTGTTCTTGTTCATACATAAAACACACTAATATAACATTTAAATAATGTATATTATAATAAATGTAAATAGTACATCAATTTGTCAAATGACATCATAGACTTAGGACAAGGTTAGCTCGTCCATTACGCATAGATTTGTTCCACTTATAACTCTAATAAATATGCATTATTTTAGTAGTATATTATTTCTATTCAGTATAATTTCTGAGATTGTAAGTATAAATAGAAAAATCTTGATTTTTATGAAAATAATTCTTAAACATGTAATTATACAAATAAGGACATTGTTCCGTCCTTACCTAGTATAATGTAGGTAAAACATCGCTCCATCAATTTTGCTGTCTTCCATCTTTCTGTGTGAGGCGACGGCCAATGCAGAGCAGGGTAAGGGCAGCCATTTTTGGAAACTTACTGTCAACGTTTTGACGAAAACGACACCGCGCCGTGCGCTTAATACTTTTTGAAAAACTAATCAATTTGTTGTGATTAATGGCCGTGCCAAGAACGTTTACTATCTATAAAACGTTGTACGAAGGGCGAAGTGTTAGCTCTAAAGGCGTGTAAATTCAGTGCCGTGTGCTTTTCCTGCGTGCAACCTGAACCGAGCCAGGAGAGGGCGGATCTCAAGGTTGGTGGAGCATCTACTTTTCTAGTGCAAGGATCTAGGTCATATCTCTCCCATACAGTCCACAATTACCGAACCAGCATATTACCCGTGGGTTATAGCGCCCCACAGACATGCTTATTTATAATAAAAAATATCATGTAAGTACCAAGCACTGTATATCCACATCAACAGTATAAATGATTATAAAGTGTGATAACTGTCAAGGCAAAAACTTCTTGAGGTAATAAATCGGTCTGATTTAATTTAAAAGTCCACACCTATCATCTTGACTGGTACAAGGTTATTATTTTAAGCTTTACTTTGTTGTTAGCAATATTAAGAGCGGTTTCCATGTTTATCCAGAATAAGACATATATTTCTGAACAAAGTATAAAAGTTGTTGTTATAATTACCACGTGCTAACAACGGTGAAGGAAAACACGTCATGAAACCTGCACATCGAGATAACTGATGTGTCAAACCTGTCAAGTCGCCTTGGACAAGCGTGGTGGGTATACTGTCTGTTTCCCTATAGTGGGAAACCCGAGCCCAACAGAGGGACGTTTATGGGCTGTTATTATTATTATAAAAGTTATAAAAATGCTGATTCGAGGTTATAAAGAATGATATAGATCCCAATGGTCTATAAAATAACTAGCGAAAACATTTGAAAAAACCTTATTTATTTCTTTTTTCACTATCTCAAAGCTGGAGTGGCAAAACTTTTTGAAGAGAAAGCTCAATATCATTAATGATTAAATTTTTATAAGGTGCAATGTCGCATTTTTGATTTTTTTTTTCTTTTCTTATTTTCATGTTCGTGTATGCTTGTTTTTTGTCACAGACTTAGTTATGATGCTTTTATACCAGAAAATCTGCAATTATAGAAAGAAAACTTTAGACATTTATGTACTAAACTTGTTTCTAGAAAAGTTAAAATTATAATGATTTGATTGTTATAAACAAAGACATGTTTTGAGTAACAGAGCAAGTTTTACAATTAACATACAACAAGACAATAATAATGAAAAAGAACGTAAAAATTAAAATAACCCACGTTTCATTTAGTAAATAGCCTTAAACAACTTAGTTGTTATTGAGGACTTCGCGGATTCATAAATATTAATTAAAATCTCCTTTAGTAGTTATAAATTCTTTGATCTAGTAATTCTAGTAGTAACTCTCGTCATTCGTAATTCCAGATAAGGATTACTGAATGCGATTATCTTAACTTTAATTTACTTTTCATAGTTTATTAAACCCAAACAGGTGTAAGTTATTATGAAGGTGCTAACAAATTTTAGTACTAATTGGAATAAACCAAATATGGCTCATAAAGTATTTGTACCTTGTTGAATACTTAAATTACATATTATTGTGAATCAAATGTGTTGTTAGATGGATATGAAATAAAAAGAGAAAGATGAGGGTATTATACGTTTAATACTAAAACGACACTGAAGCATAATATTTATCTATTTCAATTGGTGTCTATAAATAGCTACAGATTTAATAAAATATCAGAAGTACTTTATAGCTATTGTATCAAAAATAGAATCATTATATTTTGGAAAAGTCTATTTGATAGTCTGTTCGTCTGTGTAAAGTAAGTATATTTTCTCAGAATCAACTGGATATACTTCTATACCCAGTACAGGAAGAAGTTTGTCAGAAAGTTGTATGATATATTCTATGCGTACAGGAACGGAGATAGAATACCATTACTTGGAGCCGGTAGACCTCTCGTACGAGGTGACAAAACATCCCACAACCAGGTGGTAGGGCATTTGCACGCATAGATGGCTACTACTCCTGATCTAGAGATACCACCTTAACAATTTTAAGTTGTGTTCCGGCATTAGTGGCCAGATTCTAGTCTCCGTTTAGACAGCGGCAGTGCATTGGTGTTACAAATGGCCATAGGGCGATGGTAACCGCTTTCCATCAGGTGGGCCGTCTGCCTGTCTGCTAAATTCATGCAATAAAAAGTCATATAGCACTGTACCTTTACAATGGTGTAGTAAAACCGAGGAACAACTGAAAAGTAGAAGTGGTCGTTCGTAGAAATGATGAGGGTTATAACCAGTTCTTTTCCGTGAATGAATGAATGAAAACACTTTATTGTTCACCAAAAATTTAAACTACGTTCTTAAAACTAAGTGCAGTAAATGTTGAACAAAGGACGGCCTTATCTCTTAAAGCGATCTCTTCCAGGCAACCCCCAACTTCCATATAGATAGTTGTGAGGTATTTAGTGTACCTGATGTTAGTTTATTTAAATAATATCAAGTACACTGTATCAAAGTTTAAGATTATTTATTTACTACGATAAGCCTGCGGCGTCATCCACGTTTGACAGGTAGATCACACTTATTTTGCCAGTATTTAAATTGAAAGGGTATTTTCAGCAGGGCAACGGATTTTTAGTATGAAAATACTGAATTAAAGATGAAAATAATGAATTCCGAAGATTACAGTAAAAATCCGGGCTGAGTAATGTTACGAAAGGTATGCATAACTAAATCTGTTCCACTAAAGAAGTCATAAACATATAGATCGCCATATCAAGCAAATCCTAATATCAGGTGGTTTTGAAGTTAGGAAATCCCGGAAATATAAAAGTCCCGGATTATATTGTTTTTGTATCAATCGCTTCCGAGTTCGCTAATTTTTATCTATTATCCACTTTAAAACACTCTTCGGAAAATTCCTGACGGATTCCCGGAATATAAAGTATTGAATCGCTTGAAAAAGGACTTAAGCTATCATTCTAGTGAAATAGTATTGAAATCAGCTAATATTTATGAAATATAACTAATTTCTATCACTACTGGGAAAATTCCCGCGGGATTCCCACAATACAAAGTATTGCAGCGTCTTAAAACGAATGTAAGCTATCGTTTCAGTGAAAACTGTGTCAGAATAAGCTCATTTTTATGCACCCGAACAACTACCAACCACTCAAGGGAATATTTCCGCGGGATTCCCGAGATAAAAACATCACACATACATAAAATCTGCTATCAATCAGTGAAAAAATGACATTGGAATTCGATTTTTATTAATCTGATCATTTCAAATGATTCCTAGAAAAATTACCGCGGAATTCTCACGATAAATAGTAGTGCAAATTTTAAGTCTAAGAATTAGTGTGATCAGCGAAAAACGCATCGAAATCAATCCAGCAGTTTTTACGTGAATCCCGAATAAACTGACAAAACGACAGACAAGAAATCTAAAACAAAATGCATCGTGTTTTCCATCGTTTATATAATTAATTCCAGGAGTTAATAATAGCTTCAATGTACAGACACGGTATTTTTAGAATTGTATAATATTATAGTTATTTCTAATTAATATGGTTTTATCCTTTAGAGCATTCTCATTATGTCCATGTTGTCGAGGAGCTGGATCACCTCGACATTAAAAATTATAATCTACAGCATAATAAACCTGTATAGGGTTCAAGTTTGTACATTGAATTTATAAAAGAGAAAAAATCAGGATCATTAGTTTGGACCAGCAAATTCTGAAAATGCATTTTTTGTAGAATTTTCGTCCGTTTGCCTGTCTGTTAGGGCGTCATAATAAAACCACTAATTGGGTTTAAATGGAACCTAGCCTAGCCTAGCTAGCCTAGCTTATATACCCATTAATATATTTGTACAGATAAATGACGTCGTTCCCGTGGGATAGACAAATATAGCCAAAAAATTGTGACGCCGCCATTTCAGTCACTATACCGTATTCAGGGAACGATGAAACTCGTTGTAAACAAACCATAAAAAAGATTTTTCATAGGTCACTTTTAATTTAGTAAAACTTTAAATATGAATCTAGTACCATGTATGCCGTACTTATGATTTTTTTTAATTTGAGTGACATAAGTGACTCTTATAATTTTTACAATTTTTTTATGTAAATTAGAAACAATACATGTTAAAAACCTAAAAAAGTTGTGATTCTCAGGCATGCCTTTTAAAACTACCGTATTATAGACTAAAGTTGGTGCGAACATTTTTTAAATTTTAATGTGTCGTTTTGTCAATGGTCAGGTTGTATCCGCCATCTTTACTACACCTTGTTGAGGTGACAGTGCGGTTTGAGAAACACTGTTATCTCTGTTTACACTATGGCTAAGTTCCATTAGGGACTCACAACGACCACGTTCACGAACGCGATTTTTCCCGTTCCACTTGCTTGCCGGCGTTACAATCGTAAACCCAAGTGCAACGATTATTCGACCAAGAGGTGCTTGACACGGGTCGTTGTGAGCTTTGTGTGATCGAAAATGATGACGTCATTAGGGACGTTTTCGCCACGACCACAACGGTCGCTTTGTAGAACGGCTATCTGAGCATTTTGGGCGTTGTTATAATATATATAATATAATACGGCAGGTATAACTTATGTGTGGTCATCATGTCTACGATGATTATGAAGTTTCACTGGCACATCCTAGTATTGTTAGGAAATTGTTTTAAAAGTACTAGTACTAGATACTAGAAAAATGTTTCTTTTTGTTTATAAATTACTCACATGCTACTGAATCATCGACGGTTTCTAAGAACTATCCATTGTTTTATGAACTTCAATAACCAATTATAATTGTTCCTTGAAACAAAAAACAGGGAAGTTATTACTATTCTTCATTTATAATTTATATCATACATTATACAAATAGTTCTAGAGCGGAATTAAACTAGTTTTGTTGAATATATTCTATAAGCAGTGTTTTTTTAATACGAATTTAAGAATAAGCGCTTGATCTCGTTGTGGGTTGAGGTTGAGAACTGTAGTTTGATTTATCGCTGTATATTTTAATACTAATAGATTAATTTATGAGTTCCTTATTTAAGATCACATTACGATTTTTCCGATACTGTTTGACTTAATTAAGCTATTATGTTAGAGACGCACGAGTGAATACTAAAAAAAGAATGGAATTTACTGTTCGTTTTTAACTATCCGTGCAGGAACGGAGGGAGAATACAATTTCCTGCGGCTAGGCGGCCTGTCGTAAGAGGCGACAAAACAACCCACAGCCAGGTGGTAGGGCATTTGCCCGACTGGATGGCTACCATCCCTGGTCTAATGTATGTCGCCATAACAACTTTGAGTTGTGTTCCGGCATTAGTGACCAGATTCCAGTCGA
Organism: Dendrolimus kikuchii; assembly: GCA_019925095.2. NCBI lineage: Eukaryota > Metazoa > Arthropoda > Insecta > Lepidoptera > Lasiocampidae > Dendrolimus > Dendrolimus kikuchii. The sequence continues at coordinate 9,352,861 of CM034393.1, read as the reverse complement.
TCCCTTACGAAAGCAGCAGCGCATTTGTAGCACCTTTGGTGTTGCAAATGTTCATAGGCGATGGTAACCGCTTTCCATCAAGTGGGCCGTCTGCCTGTCAGTTTATTTGTGTTTATATTCTTCATAGCTTCGTAAATTTTCGGAACCAAAAAAGCAAAGGAAGAAAACGTACAAACAAACTTAATGTCTAATATTAGTAAAGAATTTATAATTAATTATCAATACGAGACTCAGATAAGTATTTATAACATATAAATATATTTTAAATAACAAAGGAAGAAAACGTACAAACTTACGGTCTGATATTAGTAAGCAGTTTAAAATTGTTTGTCATTGTAACATTTAAATAAGTATTTCAACCATTAAATGAGGGAAATAAAATAAACAAAACTTAATTGCGAGACAAAATAGAAATAACGAGAATGTTGTGGTGACTCGTTGGCAATCTCATTTAAACGATGTATACGACCGGGTAATCCCTCTTAAACGAGTGACACGGGTAGATCCATCTGTTAGTCTGAATAGAGAGAATGAAATATAGCAAATAAGTGGTTTATAGGGCGGTATTAATAATTATAACGAGCAATTACAAAACCGACTTCAAAAACTAAAAATCATAAAATAACTTATTTCTAAAGCTATTTTTAATTATAATGTCTTATTTTTTTATATATTATATCTAAAACATCTTAAAGTCGGTGCTTAGTAATTTTCAAAATATAGTAATTTTTATGTTTTACTTCGCACCGACATCAAGATGTTTTAGATAGTTTTTTAGTTTTTGAAGTCGGTTTTTTTAAACGAAGTTTTTTTTTATTTGTTAATTTATAGTGTCTAGCTATGGGTAGGCCTACGAAAGGTGCCGCGCGCATTGAAAAATATAGGTCCTAACGACGGAACGGAACGGAAATAATTTTCACAAAAAAATGTTCATAAAATGAAAACTACTGGGCCAAACTATGTTGAATTTTTAGGGGACAAAATGGCAACTATTCCGCATCGAACTAAAAAAGAATCACGTAAATCGGATAATAAATCTCACAGTAATCGATTAACATACATAAAAAAAAAGATTCCGACGAATTGAGAACCTCCTCCTTTTTTTGAAGTCGGTTAAAAAGAAATATTCAGGTATTAACAGTTCAAACTCCAACAGTAATTTATTAATTTAATTTCAGGGGTACCTTTCCTAAATTCATATGTAGAGAGTAGAATATTACACGCTTGTTTCTAATACAGGTAGATAGACACAATTCAGTTCATTTGTTACGAGACCGTCACAAAACTTTCGCTTCATAAACTTTAATTGATTTCTCCTCATATTCAGAATCCCTGCGACCTGATTAAGATAATTATACCGTAGTCTACTGTTGGTAGCAGCAGTGTAGACGGTGGAGTTTATGTTGACAAACTCTACCATCCACACTGCCGCCAATGCTTTCAAGGCCGGCTCTTGCGCTTATTGCTGCCGCGCCGTAGGCAGACTCGAAGCATATCGCCCCCACCGAAAATCAAGAAAACTAAAAGAAGTCTTCTATCTAGATTTCTTCTCTCAGCACCCTGGATATTCGTGTTTTGTGTATTTGTTGATACAACTCATATATTTTATAGATTTAAATGAACGAATTGAAATATATTTTTGGGGGTTGTGTTTGTTTTGGTTTTTTTTAGCTTTACTTAGCTTAAAGTTTAAGCATTTTTGCAGACATTTTTGTAGGCATTTGTACCGCCCCTAAGTTTTGCCACCGTAGGTAGTAGCTTACCATGCCTACCACCTCGAGCCGCCCCTGGTGCATGTTTTGTCAGCCTCCATTTATCCAGTATTCTACATGCCTAAACCATATTTGCATTCCTTCTTCATACATACATACATACATACATAACTTCACGCCAGTTCCCTTGCAGGGTAGGCACGAACAACAGAGTGCCATTTAGGCTTAGCTTAAAGTTTAAGCATTTTTGCAGACATTTTTGTAGGCATTTGTACCGCCCCTAAGTTTTGCCACCGTAGGTAGTAGCTTACCATGCCTACCACCTCGAGCCGCCCCTGGTGCATGTTTTGTCAGCCTCCATTTATCCAGTATTCTACATGCCTAAACCATTCCTTCTTCAATGCTTATAATTTCATCTAAATAGGACGAGAGTAACTTTGTATAAATCTTTGGTTATTACTTAAAATAAAATAAATGACCCTTTTATCACAAGAAGAACACAGTACATTTTATATTATGAAAAATTTATAAATTACTCGGCATAAGGGTTCAAAGATCCAACGAGCAAAGCGTCGAAGGTTTTAGTACTTTGAATAATATTAAATGTACATTATTATTCTATTAGTATGATAGACACAAACATACCGGCTTAGAAATTACAGAATACTAATATTTTAAGCTATTTAGGTCACGCATTTAACAAATGACAACTAATTTTGTACTAAAATGTTACAAATATTCAAACATAATTATAGGTTACTTATGAGCATAACCTTCGAGTGAGGTTCGTTAACTCTCTTCATTGCTTCGTTACCTCCATAGTAATTATGTACAGCCGAAGTTTTCATATTATCTTGTATATACAGTTGTGTATGTAGAAAACAATAGCGGGAAGGAGTCAATTAAATTGTGTATTAAGGCGCAGATCATCGATTCATGCAAACGATCCGATTAAAAAGTTCACGTTTAGATCTGAATCTCTTAAAATCGATAGCAATATTTATTTATTTAAATTGATAAGTCTTGATTATTTATGTCAAATAATACTAAAATAATCGTTGATTACGTATAAACTTAACTCTTATCTTTTTCAGGTTACAAAGAAATCTTAAAGCTTTAGGTTGACAGTATTAGCAACAAGTGGTTCTGGTTTCTCGAAAAGATTTTTTTTTAAATATATTTTTTTATTAGCTACGTACAAGAAATAAAATTAAATGTCGGAAGCCAAAGCAATAATTTATGTTAAACAGTACTAACAACATGTGGAAACCACAAACAGCGATTTCAACATAACTCTAACAGTGCGTAAAGGTAAATGTAAAATAAAGCTTATAAAATTATAATTAAATTGAATATTTCTTCTGAAATAAAAGTAATTACCTAAATTTTAAAACATCTATAAAAATTAATAAGAATTGTATGCATTTTAATACAATCCATAGTTAAAGTAGTAAAGTAGTAGTTCGTATATATATTTATAATATCATCGTATATCTAATTATATATGTATATCTGTATATATAAGTATATAGTACTTTATTTATATTTTATTTTATTTTTTGTAATACACCACCAAAAATCTTATTTTGAAATTTCGTTTAAAATCTCCTTAGACACTAGGTTGCCTGGAAGAGATCGCTATAAGCGATAAGGTCGCCCATTGTTCTAATGCAAATGTATCCATATCAATTGTCTAGATTTAAGTTTATGGTGAACAATAAAGAGTTTTCATTCATAAAGTTCATCTATATGATAATATAATAGTAATATTTTTTTTTAATATGAATGTCAAAGAAGCAAGTGAAGTGTGTAAGAATAATCCTGAATGGCGCTCTGTTGTTAGTGCCTACCCCGCAAGAGAACTGGCGTGAAGTTATGTATGTATGTATTTTTTTTAATAAAAACAAAACCGTCTTATTTCTTCTTCTTTATATTTGAAAGCAAACGGTCTATTTGATGATAAGTTGCCCGTTGCTATCTGCAACACTGATAGCCGATTACTATTCATGCATGCCTTACCATCGCGCATTAGTAGAAATTTCACATTATTTGTATGGAATTTATATCAAATTTTAACGGATAATAATAATAAGAGCCGTCAATCGGGATACCGATGCATCGCCTGCTTTGTTACTTTAAATATATGTTTGTTCTTTTTTACGAAAACGAAAAATAAATATTAAAATAAAAATCTCCGTTATCTGTATGCGCCCCCTTAAAAAGTCAGGCCCGTAACACACTCGCGCGCCGAGGTCACGGTCAGGATACTGTTGCGTAACAACAGGCTGAGCGTATACAGCGCTTTAACGCCGACGACCATTCAATTGCAATAAAAGACGATACTTGATACTTGTTTTATGATTTCTGTAAGATTTAATCAAACTTTACACAAATATTAAATTTCACGCAATGGTAATTTCTATAGGTCGGCTTCTTTGCGATGTTTTATCGTACATTTATGATATTATTATCCCAATATACACTGGGATACTAGGCCACGAATCGCGCTCATATCATTGAAATAAGGCGCGGGTGGCTAAGACCATTAAGCCTGGTATACGTTTGCATTAGTTATGTTGTTAGTTAACTTGTGAATAAGTCATTTTCATAGTTGCGACATACATCTACTTAATCGACAATTTATTATTCAATTGGAAAATTTATGTCCTAACGATGAAAAGTACTTCCTCACCAATTTTGTAAGTTAACTAACTACTTAACTACTTAGTGAGTGAAAATTAGTAGCAAGTGACTTGTCCAAAAACAATTTAAAGTATTATGTAAGCTTTTGATTAAACTAAACTTTGCCAGATTATCATTTCCGAAGTTTTGGCGTTTTGTTTTTTTTTGTGTAAATTTTTATAAACTTCGTAACATTGAATATTGCAACAGTTTTTTTTTTATAATATTCAATTACTTACAATATAAGTATTTAAAGACCCAATGATGACGATAAAAACTTCACACTTTATCTTTAAAATTCCTATGAAAGGTTGCAATTATATAAAGACATGTTGATATTATGATTGCTTTAATTAAACGTTTTGGGTCGGTGAACTTTTTATATAAGAGATTAATTAAATATTTCAAGAATAATTACAATTGACACGAAGCTTAAATTAAATGCTTGGCATTTTGTATTTATTTATTATACTTTCTAGGTACTGACCACAAATAATCGCAATTTCATAAAACGTTCTCAAGTTTTATATATCGAGAAAAATATATAGATGTCCGCTATTCTATTTCTACTCTTTGAAAACATACAGTCTCTAAGATTTCACTATTTTTTTGTGTCACTATTGACTATTGTTTCAACTACACTTTGAGCCCATAAAAAGGTACGACTGGTCAAAAGGATGAAACAATGATGAAAATTTAGTGTTATATACTTTGGTTCATATGTAACGTATACAAGAACATCAACATCCATCTATCGCAGCATGTAATATTTTTTTTATATAAAAAATAAAACCGACTTCAAAAGTAGGTAACTAGCAAGCATGATACCAATATTTTCTACAACATCTTGTTTTGATGTTGTTTAAAAAGCATAAAATACTTAAATATATTCTACAACATCTCGAAGTCGGTGCATATTGCATGTTGTGTTTTATGTTTTACTCGGCATGGAGTTCAAAATATTGTAGAAAATATTTAGGTATTTTATGCATTTTTAACTGACCTCAAAACATACAGTGTAGAAAATATTTATATTTGCGTTTTAGTTACTTTAGAAGTCGGGTTTGTTTTTTGTTAAAATCTTTTATATTTTCCAATACTTGAATACCTTCATAAAGAGAAAATATATGAAACACGTAGTACATGCCTTAATATTTGAGGATACACTCATCATATTCTGATTTTGCGAAAAATCTTAGGAGTTATATATACCATTACGAATAAAAAAAAATTGAAGATGGAGAAATCGCGTAACATACATAAAAAAACAAGACGAATTAAAGAACCTTCCCCTTTTGGAAGTCGTTTAAAAAATAAAAATAATGATTTCTATCAGTCCTTAAACGTCCTGCTCCTGACCTCGGACTTCTTGATCCGAAACGAACAACATACCCTTCATGGTTGTCCAAAACAGATTGGCGGGCTTCACCTATTAGTACCTAAGTCTGATGTGCAAATGGGTCAGTAAACAACGCTGAAAGTGTATGATAAGTATACACAGTTACTAGCGTTTGTAATTTAACGATGAATAATAAAATATAGTTTAAGTTTAGCCGATAATCAAGTTTGTGTATATATTATTAAAATTAAATTGTTAAAATAAAGTAGCTAAAATATAGTTTGTAAAAGTTGTAGTAGATAAAGAGACAAGTAATATAGTATAAATGTATAGATCAGTAAGAAATAAATAGATAGTATCTATAAGACAAACAGATAAAAATGTAATGGTTATAAGAAAAAATGTATTAGTAAATAAGCATTTATAAAAAAGATAAAAAAGAAAAACAAAGAGTCCCAACTCCTTTACCTTAATTGTGTTTTAAAAGAGGTATTAAAAAAAAATTGATGTGCCAGTACCTTCACGATGTTTTCTTTTATCACACATAATAGACTGTCGTAAACTTTATGACCGCTTTTAGTTGGCAATGACTACTCAATAGACTCTTCTTAGTAAATAGTAGGTAGAGTAGTAATCAAGTTTGGCCCAAACTATTAGCACCAGTAAATAAGTCCGTTTCAACTCAAACTCTTATAAGCAGTTGAAGTTCAGAAAACTGACTGAATGAATACTATTCTAAATTAATTATCAAGGATTAGTAGTATTTTTAATCACTCACTTGTACATTTTTAATTACGTGAGAAAATTAAGTACATTCATTATGGAATTTTAAGCTTGTAGCAAAAAAAATTAATTCTCATTATACTAATTACCAAGAGTGTAGGACAAAAATATGTCGGGGCGATTTTGTTCTCACAAAGCTTGTGAGTATATATACCACTAAATTAATCATTATCTTGGTTAAAGCTCGCTGGGCTGTCTTGATCGGTGTGATACCACGCTTTCACAAAATATCGGCAGGAAACGATTAGCCTTAGGCTAATCGCAGTAACAGGGCCGCCCCAATGCCGCTCTAAACGCGTTTGAGTATTAAAATCTTATAATACATGTGCTACAATAACAGCTCATTAAAACTAACAAGAAAGTGTAGTTGTTGAACATGTCGGAAGGACTAATTTTGGGAGTTAATCGCTTAACATATTTAGACCTGTATTCTAGAACGACACTCATGCACAACCAGACGGCTGAGATGATAATCCGTTCAAATTAAACATTATTTTCAAACGTACGATGCGTTATAGTCGTGCAAAATATCACTTTTTCTGATTATTATCATTTGAATAGTCAGTTTTCGCATAAGTAAAGTAAAGACTATTATTGTTGTTATGTTATTAAAGAATAACACAGGCTTAAATTACATCTAATTGAATTGCTGACGATTTTTATTATCTTACAAAAAGTTAGCTAGCCGTAGCTTCTGTACATTTTGTATGAGCGTAATGAGTTATGAAGTCATATTTCTTCGAGTCAAATAGCATATTAATTATTGTTTAAAAATACTAATTAAAAATATTTTAATCATTATATTTAGAAAAATATAATATAATTTGATATTTGCGGTCGTTATTTTATAACAACATCTATTAAAGTTTAATGTAGTACATTTATTATAGATAAATACATAGATAACATTTAATTGCTCGCTAAATTTAAATGCAATGTTTTATATTCTGCATTTATTGTGAAACTAACGACCGCACGCGAGTACATCTCCGTTTGTCCTGAAAATTCGCAATATGGACCCAACCGTCAACAACGTCTGTCCGCCTTCAAATAGCGCATCTCGCTATGACGCGCGTATTATTCGCCTCGATCCGCACCCCACCTACATTACGCGCCACTGGGCACTATGACATTAATCATAACTCATAGTGGCGGCGTTTTTACTTGATATTTATCGTTATGTTTTAAATTAAACAATATATTTAACACGACATACAAAATGAATTTTTCATGTGGGCTAAATCCAAAACTATGCTAAATAGCGAACAATGCTCAAAGGATTCTCAGGCCGATTTTAATGAAAACTAAAGTGGTGTCAGTAGAATTTTGAATAATTAATTACGCTTTTCAGGAATAGAATCGGCTGATTTTGAACAAAATAAACACATCTGTATTATTATACCCAATCATGGTGTAGCTTGTAAGGATCAATTTCTGTGAAGGTATATCAAATGACAAAACAAGGGTATTTTTTGAACAAAATGTTCTATTTTCCATACATTAATTAAATATCTAACTGCGCCGGTTATTTGAACGCACCTTATTTGAAAGCAAACAATGTTTACAAATTGACTGATTTAATTGATTGTGATAATATAACGTTCGTTTCGTATTTTAATTTATAGATGCCTATTAAAAGTTGAATAATTTTCAACATCTCCATATTGCATAAATTATCAATATTCTACTCCACGGCGTCAACGGGACATGTATACCAAAATCATTTCAAACGGTAGACAACAAACAAACTCCTACATTTTACTGGGTGTAGTTGCACCCATTTATGTAGCAGCGGCGAGTTCCATCAATCTACATAAAGCCTGAGCATGCTGTTGGTGCTAACTATAATAAAAACAACGTTTAATTAATGTATATAAAATAAAATATACAAAAATAGCCCTTTCTCTTGGTTCATGGTTGACATTTCTTCACAGAAATTGATCCTCACAAACTACACTGATGTAATATAATAATAGAGAATGTATTTAACTTTCAAATTCAGCTGATTCGATTATTGAAGAGCGTAATTGAATTTTCAATAATCTAACAAAATACCACTTTAGTTTTCGCTGAAATCGGCCTCGAGACTCCTGTGACTGTTTTTCGCTATTTCGTAGTCTGTCTAGCATTTGGCTCTGAAGGCCCACTTGAAATTTTTTATTACTTAAATTACTGTAATGTTTCATCAAATTCCATCCAAACCCAAAAACATTCTAATTTGTTATATTAATAGGCTGTTGTCGATGTATGTTGTATATATGAGATACTAGCTGTACCCGGCAGACGTTGTCCTGCCTTTAAAAATAATAACTGATCAAATATCGACCACCGAGAGTATAAAACTATTAAAGTACTAATATCGCTATTAAAAATAGGGGTTGGTAGTAAAAGGGTGAAAATTTAGGGTTATATGTATTTTTGAATGCCAAATCATGAAAAAAATGTACAAAAAATAAATAAAAAAATGTGGGTTGGGTCACCCTTATCATTTAGGGGTATGAAAAATGGATGTTGGCCGATTCTCAGACCTACCCGATATGCACACAAAATTTCATACAAATCGGTTCAGCCCTTTCGGAGGAGTTTGGTAACAAACACCGCGACACGAGAATTTTATTTATTAGAATATTAGATGTCATTATTTGAACAAGCCCTTACATATGTATGATAATATATAGATACTTCCATATTCATTAGCATAGATCGTATTTAGATAAAATCAATAATTAACACAGATACGGCAATATAAGTATATTATATAGGTTATCTGGGCCATAGTTGACATGGGAAATTCATCCTCTTGTTTATAATCGGTTACACAACCGTATTGCCAATGGAGGTCAAAAGAGCGTATATTACGTGCAGTGTATTCACCGCGAATGTTTATTATTCTACATTATGTTACCAACATCAACAGCGCAGACAATTCGACATTTTGAGTACAAAAACCTTTTAAAACAAAATATAAAACCAAACTAATAAAATCATTAGAATACTTAATCTATTATAAGGCACAGATATGAAATAAAAATAACAACGCACATAGAAACTAAATTGGTTGAATGTATTTAGTGTATATTATTAGTACGTACTTATTGATGAATCTTTTAATTTATTGTTTTTGCATTGTAATTAATGCTACTCATTACACCCATATTAATAAAACTTGAAACGTTATTTGAATATTTGAATGAATGCATGTTCTTTATTGCATGTACAGATCAAATCAAAGCAAATCTTAAATAAGTGTACAATAAGAGGTCTTTTCTCCGCCGGCTATATCTTCTAGACCTCCTTCTTAGTTATTAAAACTAAATGGTAATATCGTAGAAAAAGAATATCTATAACTAGGATATTCCCGCGACTTCGTCCACCAATGACTTGTAATTCCCACTGAATTCCCGGGACACAAAGTACCGCATCATTTATAAAAGAATGTAAGCGATCATTTTAGTGAAAACTGTATCGGAATAAGCTAATTTTTATGCACCCGGACAACTACTAACCACCCCCCGGATAATTCCCCCGGATAATTCCCGCGGAATATCCCATACATAAAATTTGCTATCGATCAGTTAAAAAAATCGCATTGGAATTTGTTTTTTTTTAATCTAGCCATTTTAAATAATTCCCAGAAAAATTCTCAAGGGATTCCCAGGATAAATAGTAGCGCAGATTTTAAGTCTAAGAATTTGCTGTCGATCAACGAAAACCGCATCAAAATCAGCCTAGTAGTTTTTACGTAAATTCCGAAAAAACAGACAAGAAATCTAAAAAAATTGCATCGTTGTCTCCATCATCATATAGTCTAAGCCAGTTGGTTTTTTTTTAAATAGCTTCAATGTGAATTATGTATTGTATATACATGTTTGTTTCTTCTTTATGGCTCTGGGAAATATTCAATTATCATACCATCTAAAAATCGGCTAAGTGTTTGTCCATTCACAGTGAGGGGTGATGAACATGAAACTGTTTAGATTTTCTTATTTCCTTATTTTGACTTAGAAGAGCAAGTAAGTATTCAAAAATATTGCATATCTCAAAAACTACTTAACTGATCTTATGCATATTAATTTTCTTTTAAATATTTTTAAGCTTTTAACATTAAAATTCAAACACTGGCCACGTTTCCTCGAAACTTGGAAGTCATTCATTGTATGTACTGCGTGTAATAAACTCCTCATGGTTTACAAACAGTGCTATTTCTATATTATGGAGTTTTTCAAAAAGGGCTTCAATGGATATTTAAATTCTTATCGATGAAGGCTATATATACATCGGCTCTCTCAGTTTTGCAGATGGCCATAGCAATAACTACTTACCGTCGGGACAGTTTGCCTTATTATCTACAAGCAAACATAAAACAACTCTGTCAGAAGAAGGAAAAGTTATGTCATGTCCAATAAAAAACTTAAATTTAATTTGAACAATTTTGCGATTGCAAAGTATTTATTGAAAGTATGTTTCAATTATGAAACATCCTTTCCAAACGGAAGAGTTATTCAAGTGTCTTCAAAACCCAGGAAACGCAGATGTGAGATGGAAACCGATTTTGCTCCGTGAATACAATCGAAAACAGCAAATCATCCTAGGCATAAACATAACACAGATTTAAAGGAGCATTCAGACTGTTTGTGTTTGCGACATGAACGGTGAACTTTCACCTCGTCTGTTTTAAATGTAGGCCGTAGATCCCACATATCGCTGATAATAAATATGTCTTATGTGTTTAAATAACAATGAATCTTTAACAATGTGCATACTGTATAGTATTGGCATAACTGGACACTTTAAAATGTTGTCTTGTCTGTCTTTATGTCCTTTATATTGGGAGACTCAACATACATCACAAAGACGAAATATGGAGGAAGGAGGCGGACTGGATTACTTAGGTGATTACTTATGTTTGTAGGTTCACGTGGACGCTTGACGGTGAGACTAGTCCACAAATTCAAAGTCGCTCAACGGGCTATAGAGCGAGCTATGTTAAGTGTTTCTCTTATGAATAAAATCAGAAATGAGGACATCCGTAAGAGAATGAAGGTAACCGACATAGCTCGCAAAATAAGCAAGTTGAAGTGGCAGTGGGCCTCTCACGTCTGTTGCACGACCAACGGCCGATGGAGAATACGAGTCCTGGAGTGTCGCCAAATGTAGCGTAAGATGCCCGCCAGCCCGGTGGACTGACGACCTGAGGTTAGATGAGGAAATCGGGAGACCGGAATATATGGCGCGTACTCGGGGAGGCCTACGTCGAGCGGTGGATAAAGATTGGCTGAAGAAGAAGAAGACAAAACACGAACAGCGCACAGTCAAATCAACTAAGATACTTTTTTCATCCCACAAAACGTCGCAGCCTCATAGATTTTGTTCCAGCATACAAACGTCTGATGTTATAAATAAAAGTAGTCAAAAAGCGCATTAATTGTTGTTTAAAAATAATTAAAATTATTTCTATCACGATATTTTAAAAGTAAGAAGTTATTTAAACGCCTATTCTTATATAATATCTATAATATTATAAAATTCTTAACATGCCGTATCTGTACATTGAACCTAAAAAAACTATTTGAATAGATTATATAAACGATGGAGAACACGATGCATTTTTTTAGATTTTTTGTCTGTTTGTTCGGGATTCTCGTAAAAATTACTTGGCCAATTTCGATGCGGTTTTCGCTGATCGACAGAAAATTTTTAGGCTCAAAATCTGCGCTACTTTTTATCTTGGGAATTCCGCGGGAATTTTTATTGGAATTATTTAAAATGGTCAAATTAAAAAGAAATCGAACTCCAATGTGATTTTTTCAGTGATCGATAGCCAATTTTATGTAATAAAATGTGTGATAATTTTTATCCCGGATATCTTGCGGGAATTTTCCCGAGAGCGGTTTGTAGTTGTTTGGGTGTATAAAAATTAGCTTATTCCGACACACTAAAACGATAGCTTAAATTCTTTTTAAAATGCTGCGTTTCTATAAAGAAATTACAAGTCAAGTCAAGCGTGGACGAAGTCACAGGCATATCCTAGTATGTAAATAAGGTTATAATTTATTGTCACATGTGTCTGCATTCCTATTGAAGGTAAACGTAGCTAGAGTGAAAGGTATAGATAGTGAACTTGTTTCCAAATTTTATCTGTATAGTCCTAATCGCCTCTAAGTAAAGTAGCATTACATACGTCTGTATGTAATGTTACTTTACTTATTCGGGCGATTATGACGAAGTAAAAAAAAAATCAAATTACCTACGAAATTAAATGCTACTGTAATCATGTTTAGCATGTCAATTATATATACGGTAAACTATACCATTGTTGGCGTCAACAAATATTTTCCTCTTTCAATCTATTCAAAATATTAAGAAAATGTATTGAAGTGAAACTTCTTTAGAATCGATGTGATTTGAAACTCGATGAAACGAAAAAGCGTCACTAAAAATGGATGCACATAAATCTATAAGACTAAGCCTGCGAGAAAATGAGATAAGAGTTTTATATTGTATAGCACAGATTAGAGAGACAATAAGACCGATGATTAAACATAGGTCCAATTTGGACCAATATAAAACTGATAACAATATTTTTTTGACTAAAACAGTGAAAAATTGTAAATTATACTTAAGAAGTTTATTTTGAATTATAATATGTTGACGAATGTGGGCTAAAGGAATTATATTTATGTTAATAAAAGTTAGAGAAGAATTATCTGTGTATATTTTTTGAAGTTTCACTTCTACTTCGTGTGAAGTGTACACACATTTTTTATTTGTAGCCATACAAATCTATATATATAATCAATGGCTGTTCGTTAGTCTCACTAAAACTCGAGAACGGCTGGTCTGATTTGGCTAATTTTGGTTTTGAGTTATTTGTGGAAGTCCATGGAAGGTTTAAAAGGTGAGTAAATATGAAAAAAATGCTTGGAATATAGTAAAACAACAATTTCGCTTTCCTTTAGAAACTATTCCTACCTGTCAAACATTTGATGTTCGTCCCGTCGTTTAGAAATCAATTAAATTAAAAGTCGTTCAGAAATCATCCGTGCAGGAACGGAGAAAGAATACAATTTCCTGCGGCCGGGCGGCCTGTCGTAAGAGGCGACAAAACAACCCACAGCCAGGTGGTAGGGCATTTGCCCGACTGGATGGCTACCACCCCTGGTCTAAAGTATGTCGCCATAACAACCTTGAGTTGTGTTCCGGCATTAGTGACCAGGATCCAGTCTCCCTTAAGAGAGCAGCAGCGCATTTGTAGCGTCTTTGGTGTTGCAAATGTCCATAGGCGATGGTAACCGCTTTCCATCAAGTGGGCCGTCTGCCTGTCTGCTGAGCTCCTGCAATAAAAAAAAAAAAAAAAAAAAAAAAAAAATCAATTTAAATTTAAAAGTGAACTTTTTTTTCATTTTTTGGTTTTGAATGTCAAACGTTTGATGTTCGTCCCGTCGTTCAGAAATCAACGTTTTTTTATTTATTGATTCTGAGGCGGTACGAAGTTTTCCGAGTCAGCTAGTATATCAATAATATTATCATTGAAATCTTAAAGTATTGAAATCGTCTTACAATATACCACGTACTCACCCCTCATTTAGCCATAATACCATTACACAACTAGTCTTTTGTATCTCAATTTTACTTAACACCAAACCTCTTTGTTTTCGGCAATACGAACATGGCGTTAGTTACAACAATGTGAGTACACGCGAAAAGCTCGTCGGTTACATAAAAATTGTGAAGTAACAATTTGTAACAGTATTCTTCTTTATGTCACAATTTGTCAATCGTTCGTTGACAAGATCGTTGTTTGTAATCTATATATTAATATGTAAAGGGAAATCTTGTATACTTTTTAAACGTTTTACGCTTACGAAGGAGTATAAGATTTGGCATAGTTAAAATTTATATGGAGTAGCATTAAAATTGTAAAATTAAATGAAATCAAAGATTAATTATTCATGTTAATACTAACAAAGTAAAACAGATAATAGTCTGTCAATGTGAAACATTAGTCTGTAACACATGCATACAGAGTAGAGATTGTCGCCAAAATTACAAAGTAAAAAATATTTATGATTTATTTTTATTGATTTGATAAAAATATTTTTATATTTTGACCACTGACCGTCCACTAACCTTTATGATTTATTAATTGTAATATGTAAAGAATTGATATATGTCAAATAATTGTTTAACCTAAATATAAATATAATCTAAATAAAACTATCTAAATATAAAAATAAACTGAATAATTAAATCTAAAATATATTATGTAGAAGATCACTGCCAACGGGAGAGTGCGTGCCCAGAACGCTGACTGCATTGCTACACTGCATTATATCCGTGCAAGATATATTACAAACTACTCCCGGTAGACATTGCCCGCTCTAAAAAAGTAAAAGTCTAGGACCCGATCCCAGCGCCACCTACCGGTTTCAATTGTGAATATAAACCATCCGGCGACACACTCAAACACACACACAACAAATTGCATCAAAATCAGTAAAGTCGTTCTCAAGTTATGTGCGTAGGTATATTGCTACGACTCATTTTTATTTGTATAGATAAAAGTTGAATGGACTTTATTTACTTTGTTGGCAACCGTGAGTCAAAGTGTATCTAGGGATTCAAAACGAAGATACGCCATTTTTCTATCCTGTGCAATTTTTGTCAAACACCGGCCTATCCACTCTCTTCTCTCTTTCCAGCGGTACTTTAGACCAATGGTCCCTAAACAATGTTATGTCATAGACCCTTTACGAACTTTTACTACATTCGATCGACCCCTTATTTTTTACCGACTTGAAAAAAGGAGGAGATCCTCAATTCGTTGTGTAAATATATATATATATATATTTTTTATATATGTTCAGCCATAACTTTTTGTTTCTGAACCGATTTTGTATTTTTTGCGTTGGATTCAATATAGCTTCTAGTTGGTCCCGTATAAAAATATTATAGCTTGTAAGTACAAACGCGCACTGTCATATTTTATTATTCTATTTGTAGAAAGTTAAAAATGACAAAATTTTCTCTTATGGTCCCCTTTTTGCAGCTCATGAACGCGCAGATTTTGTCTTCACTGACGTGGACTTCTTAAAGTTCTATACAGACCCTCAAGGGCCCATATGGACCACTTTGGGGACCTATTCTTTAGTTTAGACGGTCGACCGAACGCGCGAGTCGTGTTAATTATGAACTTTAGTTTCAAATTTAACATTTTAAATACAAGAAACCCAATTTATTCTGGTCCTGTAAATTGATATTTGCTCGTATGTAAATTTAATGTACCTGCTGTAGAAAGTATCAATAAAAACATGAAATATTCGCCTTTAAGCAACTATGCGTGTCGTCTTTCAATTACCATATAATAGGACTCACGCATACAGTATGCAACAGAAGAATTAGAACATGCCGTTAAAGGCAAACTGTTGAGTAATAAAACGTCACAAGCCTTTACCACATTTGGGACGACGATGTTTTGATTTGTAAGTTCAACGGATGATTGACCGAGCTTGTTAACTTGAAGCACATAATCTGGGGCCCAATTCTGCTATCACTATCTCGTCAAATCGCCAAAATATTGACTCAATCTAGTAGGTTTCACTGATTTCGGTATTCTGTTAATTCCAATGGCGTACCCGTGGCAAGCCACTCTATAAATATTTATAAGCGAAAAAATGTTTTTAATTTTGGTACCTCTTCAGTATTCACTTCGTGCCGTTTCTGTTTATGGTAATATCAAATATTTTTCTACTATTAGAAGAAGATATTATGGATTTAGTGAAACACGAATTTTTAGCACGATCGCAATGGAATCTTCGCAACGCCAAGATATTGAAATAGCAGAATTGGGCCCTTGTTAGTATGGGAATGCAATGAGCAAATTTTATTACCTTCTTAGCTACATGGATTAAAGTTATAAATAAATCATCCGCTTTGTGTTTTATTTATGTTGAGAAAATCATTTCACTTTTGTGTTTTGGAATACTGCGAGTTTGAATGCTAGGCATTATATATTCATTACATTTTATCTGTGCAAGAACTGCCTGTCTGCTGAACTCCTACAATAAAAAAATACACATGCAGACGAATAAAAGTAATAGACCGAGTCTAAAGTGAATAACAGCGTCAAATAAAGTGACGCATTTTGTTTTAATTTGTCTGCATAAAACAACTTATGTAGTATACAGGTGGTTTGCATCTGGTGGGTAACAGTAATGTATCCACTAGAAATAATTCAACCTCTATCTGTATTAATTCAATGATTTAACACTGTTCTCGTAACGCATTGAGGCGCGATCAGCTTCCATTAGCCGGCTTCACTCTGAGAGCTTGGGGCTCAGTCTACCTACTTCGTTATTTGCCGTTAGTCTGGGATCAGCGCCATATTTTTTGTTAAATATCACGAGTATTACCATAACACAATTGTAATCTGCTTAGTATGGGAATAATTACAATATGTCTGTTTATCTTTCGAGTAACAAAAGATAAGATTATTAGGTCTGGATATCCGTGCAGGAACGGAGAAAGAATACAATTTCCTGCGGCCCGGCGGCCTGTCGTAAGTGGCGACTAAACAACCCACAGCCGGGTGGTGGAGTATTTGCTCGACTGGATGGCGACCACCCCTGGTCTAGAGTATGCCGCCATAACAACCTTGTGTTGTGTTCCGGCATTGGTGACCGGGTTCCAGTCTCCTTTAAGAGAGCGGCAGCGCATTTGTGGCACCTTTGTTGTTGCAAATGTCCATAGGCGATGGTAACCGCTTTCCATCTGGTGGGCCGTCTGCCTGTCTGCTGAACTCCTGCAATAAAAAAATAAATAAAGATCGACCCTCAAGGGCTTCAATAGAAAAATATTTAATCTTTATTTTTTTTCTGATATTTTCATGTCATGAATTAGATTGGCATTACATGATTTCGTAAAACACATTCGATCCAGAAACTTGTAATAGATATTTACCTACTTGTTGTCGTTTGAAGCTTAGGCATTCGATAGATCCTAATAGCGTCCAAATGTATATACTTCAGGGTCTGCGGTTCCTTTTACTTTATCTCCTCTAGTTTATAACCAATGTGAGGTCATTAACAAACATATCGCTCTTCGATGATAGGAATATTTGAAATGTTATCAAACCGTACATCGTAAACGTAAATTTATATACTAAGAGCGTTACATTTATTATTACTCATTTATTTATGGAAGGACATTAATTTAAAATTCGATTTTACGCACTAAATTATTGGACCCGATTCATATCAATTTTCTGAATATTACATACATATATACATAACTTCACGCCAGTTCCCTTGCGGGGTAGGCACGAACAACAGAGCGCCATTTAGGCCCATTCTTACACA
The DNA here is from genome assembly GCA_019925095.2 of Dendrolimus kikuchii. Classification (NCBI taxonomy): domain Eukaryota; kingdom Metazoa; phylum Arthropoda; class Insecta; order Lepidoptera; family Lasiocampidae; genus Dendrolimus; species Dendrolimus kikuchii. The sequence goes on along the minus strand of CM034393.1, from coordinate 9,334,988 downwards.
CCTCACTTGCTTCTTTGACATTCATAACTCTTGTCATGCACACTCGTCTGTTCTGAAGGCTCCTGACATCACCCTCCGCTAGTACACGATCAATTTGATCATGGAAGGTGTGTCGTGGCCTTCCACGACTTCTGCATCCATCCACTTTTGCATTGTATATCTGTTTAGTGATTCTTTCATCATGCATTCTTTCCACATGCCCGAACCACCGGAGCATTCCTTTCCTTACCTTCACCCCGACACTCTCTTTCAGACCAACTCTCTTTCTTACTTCTCTTTCTGAATATTGACAGCTTAAAATTTGAATAAGTAGTTCTGAATCCAGTAATCATAAATTAATGTAGACATTAGGACGCATCCTCACTACGACCTCAAAATTTAACGATAATGACTTCAGACAACATAATTTTACAACGCATACCTAATTGAATAGACCCCGTCAAGTCGCATAAACATGTATTTTTATACCATTAAGTCAGTAATGACAGAACATCAATTATTATTGTAACTGCGTAAATAATTGTATCCTGGTATAAGTTTATTATCGTCGTTCCACTGTTTTTACTAAGATATATTTTATATAGATATACTAGGATATGCCCGCCACTTCGTCCAAGCTTGACCTAAAATTTCCGCGAGCTTCCAAGGACTCAAAGTACCACATCATTTAAAAAGAACGTAAGCTATCGTTTTAGTGAAAACTGTGACGGAAGCTAACTTTTATGCACCCGAACAACTACAAACCGCTTCCGGAAAAATTCCCGCGTGGTTCCCGGGATAAAAAATATCACACATTTTCTTATATTAAATTTGCTATCCATCAGCAAAAAAACACATTTTTTTTAATCCGGCTATTTTAAATAATTCTCAGAAAAATTCCCGGGGGATTCCTAATATAAAAAGTAGCGCAGAGTTTAAGTCTAAGAATTAGCTGTCGTTCAGCGAAAAGTAGTAGTCAGTAGTTTTTACGTGAATCTCGAACAAACAGACAAAACGACAAACAGACAAGAAATGTAAAAAAAATGCAACGTGTTATCCATCGTTTATACATAAGTAGTCTGTAAAAGAAGTTTTTTTTAAATAGTTTCAATGTACAGCCACGGCATGTTTAGAATGTTATAATATTATAAATTTTATATGAGAGTTCCTGTCTTAGACGACACACCTGTACAGCCACGGCATGTTTAGAATGTTATAATATTATAAATTTTATATGAGAGTTCCTGTCTTAGACTAATGAATCTTTATTCATTATTATTACTATTTTTTATTGCTGAAGCACAGCAGACAGCCTGACGGCCGAACTCAACACCAGAAGTGCTGCGAATGCGCTGCCGGCCTCAAAGGGGAAACTGGAACCTGACCACTGATGGCCGGAACACAACTTAAAGTTGTACTAACGATTATATTAGACAACTGTGATAATTTTCTACCAATTTGTAAAAGACACTAAATAAACTCGATTTTTCTTCTTCTGCTACACCTAGGATAACGTTAGTGTTAGTGACTGTGTCACACAGATGAAGCAACATTGTTAATGACGTTGAACATTCACAGATAACTCGTGTACATACATGACGACGACGACACTGACGGCCTCTGTGGTTGAGCGGGCTAAGCCTTTGTCGGCCTACCTCATTGCAATGCAGAGGCTCCGGGTTCGATTCCTGCTATAATAAATTTCGGAAACGTATTTTCTCCATTATTTACTATGGTCTGGGTGTCTGGGATCGGACCTAGAATAGTCTGTTGTATATTACCCATAACACAAGCGTAACTTGCCTAGCCTGGAAATGTACAATGTGCGTGTTTGCTTGCCGATTATTTAAAGTTATTATTATTGAAAATAGTTAGGACTTACGGTCATATTAATTTCCACTAATAATTAGACTGCATTCAAATTGCGACCTCATTAGATAATATCTACACGCATATTAATAACGACACTTGGTTAACAGTAATAATTATTACGCATCAATTACAACATATTTAGTAATGGTTCATTTAACACAAAATTACCATTATTTATTACGATTTAAATATGGCAAGAATAAATACACTTAGCTTGGTGTTGTTGGGATCGTTCATATGCCTTTTGATTAAAATTTGACATAAACTTCATACGAGTAATGTCAAAATTCAACAGATGGTAAGGCAATTGAATGAATAGTAAAATGCAGGAACAGGTTATATTGTTTCTATTAAATCGCAGATTTCCAAACCAGTTGTATGATTGCATGTAGTCTATATAGCATATTTTGGCCAGGAATGTGCGATTACAATTCGGGCATGACAAAACATCATCACAATATTCGTGCAACTTGTTAAAAAAATATATATGGTGTTCAATTTTGAAAAGCGTTATAAAAAAAAACCTTATAGAAATGCTAGGTGGGTCATTAACTTTTTAGTCACGTCTGGCATCAAACTTTTTTATTTGGTTGTTGTTCTGAACTTTGTTTTTTTATATTTTTATTGCAGGAGTTCAGCAGACAGGCAGACGGCCCACTCGATGGAAAGCGGTTACCATCGCCTATGGATATTTGCAATACCAAAGGTGCTACAAATGCGCTGCTGCTCTCTTAAGGGAGACTGGAAACTGGTCACTAATGCCGGAACACAACTCAAGGTTGTTATGGCGACATACTCTAGACCAGGGGTGGTAGCCATCCAGTCGGGAAAATGCCCTACCTGGCTGTGGGTGGTTTTGTCGCCTCTTACGACAGGCCACTCGGCCGCAGGAAATTGTATTCTCCGTTCCTGCACGTATAAAACTACATTTATAATAAAACTACGTTTTAACGGTTTTAAGCGTGGTAATTTTTATTTTTCTGACATTTCGGCCACTTTTCAGTAGCCGTGATCACGGAAGAACTACAACACAGGCTGCTAGTCTAATAAATTACCGTGCTTAGAACTGCTAAAACATAGTTTTATATTTTTTGTTGTTGATCAAGTACATAACTAATACATTTAATTAAGTTAGTAGTTTTTCAGTAGTAAACTCAATCTAAAGATCAAATTGATTGTTATTGCCTAGTGATTTTATTAACAATAATTGTTTAATATAATTAATGCCATTATTAATGGATACAATTATGGTCAGTTTAAGCTATTGCTGAAGTATAGATACATTACTGGTGAAGCGTAGGAAGTCTTCAATGAAGCACCTTTACTTTAATAATGCGTGTATTTCAATATTACAATAATTTTTAGAAAAAAAATTTTGCGCGTACAAAGGTTCGGTTTCGTTCCGTCGTGAATTTTCGAATATTGGCGGTTGGCCGTAGACAATTGAGCGTACGTCATAGTAAATTTTGATATTGCTTGTACACACCGGCGCGAGCGTACTTACTGATTTCATATTCGGCTGGACCGGTGTGTACCTTTGGTAAATCGTGCCGTAACAACTGGTCTTATTCATAACTAGTGGCCCTGTGCGGTTTCACCCGCGCTCTGTCCCGCTCCCGTGGTATATAGCGTCATGATATATAGCCTATGACACTCCCTGTTAACGTAGCTTTCTAATACTAAAATATTTTTTTTAATCGCTTTAGTAGATCCAGAGATTACCCCCTACAACGTCACAAACTTAAAAACTTTACCGCTTTATAATATTAGTATAGAGGAGTTAGACTAAGTTTGTATGCTTATTTAAAGCCTTTAAACTTAGTCTAAATCAATATGAATAAGACTTTAGATTTCCAAAGATCCGCATGTATTTAAATTGAACCGAGAAAAGACGTATTGTTTGCGTATAATCGATCGATTATTTAATCGGCATTGAAAGTGAACATCAATTACAATATCTTTCCTAATTCCAAACCGATTGAGTTACAATCACGTGATGAATGACTCTGTGGTGAAATATTTCTTTGTTACTAAATTTTTAGTATCGAGATGAAATAAAATAATATTTAACGAGATAATATAAAAGGAACAAAGTCTTTAATAACCTTAATTTTGTATAGAATCATTGGTTGTTCAAAATCTCTTAAAATTTTAGGAATGGTAATACTCGAAGTACGATTAGTTCAGTGTGTAGTGTAGTAGTTCTATCGTCAAAAACATGTAAATAATGGTTAAAAATAAATAAGGTAGTCAGCGCATCGATCTTATTATGGCCGGGTTTTATGTATAATTATTCAAACATTTGCCTTACTACCGGTTAAAATTAAGGAGGATATTGATTGTTTTAAACAAAAATTACGTATTTGTATTGAAATAGGGTAGTTAACAATTAAATCACTTGAGATGCATTTTATCTTGCAAACTATCAACTTGCTAAACACCGAAGCCACTTAGATTTTGTACGAGCGTTGCAAATTATAACGTCATTGCTATTACGAGTCAAATAGCGTATTAATTATAGTTTATACTGTAATTTAAATTATTACCATCATGATATTTTAAAAATATGATGATGACATGGTATTTGAACGCGCGCTCTTTTATAATAAGATTGTTTTAGAATTTATTGTAATATGTGTCAACTACACCATTCTTATTTGTTTATTGAATTGTGCCTTTACGATCTGCCGCTTAAATGGTTTGTTTGGTGTCAGTCAAAGATGTACCTAATTTTTGCTTATGTAAAACTTAAACATCCATGAATACTAATCACTAAGTACATAAATTATGCGCTGACATGTTTAAGCAGAAGAAAAAAAAATTATTTTAATGTTTATATATTTGATATTATATTTATAATCCGCAGGGGGGCTTTGTGGACAAGCCTTAGGCGAGTAGCGAAACCTCGGACCTGACTCCGAGGGCCAAACAAGGCCTCCGCCTTCGTGCTTGCCTTAGCCAGCCGGCACGAATTAGAGATCCCTAGAATTAACTCAAGCTCCAGGGGTGGAAGTGATAAATGGCATAACGTCGGAAGTAGCCTCGGTGAACCTGCAACCCACCTCCCTACACCCCTTAGCCACTCCACCCATGTTGCTTCTATTTTCTATGGCATTTTTAGGAGCCCATGCAGGGAATGGCGAGTCACCGTCTGACCATTTTTCCATGTTCCTTGAACATTGCAACGGGCAGACGCCATAGACCCTATATTCCCAGACTCCTAGTACCACTAGCAGTTCACCCCAATAGCCCGGTACTTTTTGTTTTCATTTCCCACATTAGTCGCACACTGGCAAGGGTTTGTCCTTGGGTGCATTATTATATGGTGTAGGGACGGATAATCGCCGGTCAATGTCACGCCACATTTACATTAAATTTGTCAAGGGGCCTCTACGTGTAGACCTTCCCATGGCTCCACGCAAGCCTTTCAAAAGTCCGGGCCATTTTTATGGCCCGTGGTCTTCAAAGATATACAATAATAACAGTTACACGCTTATACGATACAAAAAACTTCGTAGTCGAGTAAGGAAACCAGCAATTACGTGTATATTAATCATACTAATAAATCATTCAACATTCATTTTGCATACAAAAACAGCTACAGCACATTTTCGATAGTTACAAATAAATAATGTATTATATGTGTACTGTTTGTGCTTCTTGATTTTTAACAACAAATTGTAAAACAACGCAAGTAAAGGGAACGTGGGTTTAATAAATCGTTGTCGTCTTTACCTCTTTATTTACCATGGTTATTATACAAGGTTTATAAACTATTTAAGCAAGAGCTTAAAAAATTATAAACATTCTTTTTAACTCTTCTAATGATACTATAAACCTTCTGTAACTATTATGAAAAAAGAGGCTAATTTTTATAGAAATAATTTTTAACGGCCAGTTTCTATATATTATCAAACCTTCATTTGCTTACTATCGGTTAAAATTTGAGATGAGCTCCATACATGTAAAGTCAAATTTGTGTCGATGGTAAGGCAAGTGAATGAATTGTAAGACATAGGAATGGTTCATAATCAATCAATCAATAACCTGATTCGTTAGAATGTTGACGTCATAACGCGATAAAAGCGTAAAAAATGAAGCAGGCTGTGACATTTCGTATCGTAATAAAAAGTGTCTCAGTTGGTTTTAATGTCAAGTACCCCATTAATTTAAAGGTGTTTTTTATCGGGGACATTTGTGTATTATATAACAATACAAGACTTAATTTGTTATATATTGTGTTATTACACGTGTGCACACGGATGTATAAACTCAAATCTAATCTGTTACATTACATGCTAATGCTACTGGTTAATGATCACTATCCAAATCTGCTTGGAGACATATTTTTCTTGTGGCATTCTTTAATTCAAAATTCTCCTTTGTTTTTTTAATAAGGTAACGGACCAAATTAGGAATCACTCACGGTGTACTAATCGATCATTTACCGGATTACATCGAAGTACTAAAAAAGTAAATACATGGCTGGGCGGATATGTTATAATTAGTTCCATTTTTTGCCGCCGGGCTTGTTTTGTGAGACGCAATGTACATTTGCGTGCAACAGTAATTAAGACTAACATTATCTCAAAAATACCAGATGCATTAGAAAATTAAGACATATTAATATGTTAAAACGTTTATTTTATTTTCATTTAATTGTAAATATAGTCCGTTATACCATTACCTATTGTATACAACCACTGGAAATATTTTGTAACAAAAACAATAATGAATAAATATAAATTCAAAATAAGCTATTTCAAACGCATCTAGATTTATTTCTGAGGACAGCGATAAATTATTCCAAGTATGTGTACTTTATCTAGCTAACTAGGAACGTTATACTAGGAAGGAAATACAACCTTGTATTAGGATTTGTTTTCATTGGACCTGCAGTATACTGCCTGTAATAATCACATCAAAAATGTGGCGCATAAACACACGTGTGAAAATCCCCGCAATTAGTATGTTTTAAAAACCTATGAATATTATTAGTAGGTAGTCATTGTCGATAATACCTACTTTCATTAGTTGTTTTCTTGCTCACAAGAAAGCTTGTGCGTGCTGTGAATCGATCTTATTATGGACCCATGAAAACGAAATCTTAAAAATATTTTTAGGCAGAATTCCATTTTAATTTAAATTTGGTCTTGACTTCAAATAAGTTTTTAATTCTGGTTTTAAATGCTCAGATTTAAAAAATTCACCTAGTATATATTGCGTTACTAGCTTAAGCATGCGTTGCAATGCCAAGTAAAGTAAAAAATTGTTTGGTTGTACACTCTGTTTATTTGGGCCAATATCTTTGGGAGCGTCCTCAGAACACCCTACCACACAGAGTCCAAACATATAAACATTTTATCCATGCAGGGACGGAAATGGATGGCTACCACTCCTGGTCTAGATTATGCCGCCCTAACAGCCTTGAGTTCTGTCCCCGCAATAGTGACCAGGTTCCGGTTTATATTTAGAGAGCATCAGCACATTGGTGTTACAAACGTGTATAGGCGGTGGTAACCACTTTCCATCACGTGGGCCGTCTGCCTATCCGCTGAATTCATACAATAATAAAACATTGATTTTTATTTATATCGACAAATCATGACGTATCTTGATTTCAATTACTACGAATTTCACGGTTTATTTCTTGTAAATTATTGAGAAAGACTATCGCTAAGCTAGCTTTATTTATAACTGTATATCCTTCCAAATGTAAGAATAAGCCTGAATGGCGCTCTGTTGTTCATGCCTACCCCGCAAGGGAACTGGCGTGAAGTTATGTATGCATGTATGTATCTTTCCCAATATGGTGTTGTTACACTTGACAAACGTACGTACCAGAGTTATGTTAATTTCGGCACGAGAATAATTAGAGCAAAACATTTAATACCATGGTGACCTCAGAAAGCAAATGAAACTAATTATATAATATGATACTTGTATGTACAATGTATCAAGTTATTTGAAATAAAATTCTCAAAGGTCGAATATTTAACACTGTAACTGATGTCATAGATTAAGTTCTCAAAAAATTGAACAGATAATTATCGTATACTTACTCGTAACTATGCAAACCAAAACTACCGAAGTATTTATAATATAAATCTACTATAAAAACGTAGATAGGCCACACCTAACTTTATGGCTGCTCTTAGCAACAGATGGTTGCGCAATTACATTTTTCATGCAAAATGACAAAGATTAATCAATTTCTGAAATTTGAGTATTACATCATCATTATCATCATCCGAGCGTTAAATCCCGGTTGCGATCGGAGCGTTCACTCCGACGCCCAGGGTCCGCTTTCCTACTTTTTCTATTCCACTTCGCGCGGTCTTAAGCATCCCCCATTTTGATACCATTGGTAAGCATGTCATCCTTCACAACGCCAAGCCAGCATTTCTTGGGCCTTTGTTTCGATAGACCTGGCGGAGGCGGTATGGCTAGACATTTGTTCTCCACATAATTATTTATTGAATTATTATTACTGACATTAATAATATAACTTGTTTTTACGAAAATACAATTTAAGCACTTTATGTCAGCACATTTGGATGCCTATCTAGACCTAACCTTTTATTGTACATATCATAATATGCTAATAATGAATTACTGGGACTGTTTAGAAGAAACTGCTTTTTAGCGATAAGACCACAATTAGACATAGTTCGAAAATTATTTTTGTATTGGTGTACAATAAAGAATTATTTATCTATCTATTGATTCCTATCTGTTTTGTTGTAGAAAATAAATAGGTGACACAAAGAGTATTTTTCCAGTTTTACGACTCATAACTTTTATAAAGACAGCAGTAGAGAAAAAGTAGTAGTAGTTTTGAGATAATAAAAGAAACAGTCTTACTTTTAACAGCCAATGAAAATGTATAGGTATTTAATGATTGCGTCACTTCAAAATGCAAGGCGCATTTGCAGACGTTACAAGCCGATCCTAATAAGATAAGCACTATAATTGATTTACTAGTAACCAATTCTATTTATTAAATTATTCCAAATTTGTAGGTGCACCGGTATTTAAATATAATTTATTATTATATTCTAAGGTTTGGCCGGTAATGAAATAATGAGTCTGCGTTTGAAGTTTCTGTTGAAAAGGTTACTGTACTATAGTAATTACTTCGTGGTATCAGTACAAAAATATTTAATATTTTTAGAAATAATGATTGAAAAATAGGTTTTGTGAGGTTTAAACTCGCCAATCTGCGTTGGACAAAAGAGGCTGGTATACAGTTCGTCCTCCTATAAATGGAAGATCCAAGCCCAGCACTAGGAAGTTTATGGGCTATAATTATAATTATATTATTAGATTTTATAGGTTACACAACTGTCCCTAAACTCGTCACGGGTTGTCTGGAAGAGATCGCTTCTTAGCGATAAGACCGCCCATTGTGCACATTTAGAATATTTTTAGGCTATAAGATTTTCTGTGTTTTCTGTAATTGTGTACAATAAAGTGTTATCTATCTCTCTATCCAGTCGGTTTTTTTTTATTGCATAAGTTCAGAATACAGGAAGACGGCCCATCTGATGGAAAGTGGTTACCTTCGCCTATGGGCATTTGTATCACCAAAGGTGTTACCAATATGCTGCCACTCTCTAAACGAACGCTTAGTATAGTTTTCTAATTATATTGTTTCCCAAAAGCCTATTTTAGTATGGGGCTTTTCAAAATGGGCGTAAACAAACTTTTTTAAAAACTTTATGTATTTATGGCAGGTTTAATCAAGTAAACAGACTGTTGTCTCTATATAGTAAGCAACTCATCGACGTTTTACGTCCGGGTCCTATATCTAACTATTCAATCGTTTGTTTTACTATCGGTTTAAATCTATAATATTATAAAATTCTTAATATGGCGTGTCTGTATATTGAAGCTATTTAAAAAAAACAAATGGAATAGACTATATAAACGACGGAGAACACGATGCATTTTTTTTTAGGATTCTTGTCTGTTTGTTCGGCATTCACGTAAAAACTACTCAGCCGATTTTGATGCGGTTTTCACTGAACGTCAGTTAATCCTTAGACTTAAAATCTACGCTACTTTTATCCCGGGAAGCCTGCAGGAATTTTCTCGGGAGCGGTTTGTAATTGTTCGGGTGCATAAAAATTAGGTTATTCCGACACCATTTTCATTAAAACGATAGCTTACAATATTTGTTTGTGTCCTGGGAATTCCAAGTCAAGCTTACACGAATTCGCGGGCAAATCCTAGTTGGAGATAAATTCCGTACAATTTTATCAATTTTGTGCCAATGGCAATGCTCATGTTAGAACGGGATCAACTAAATTGAATCAATTTAGTTGAAAGGCGAAGAATTAAAAAGACACTACATTCAATGACATTGAATAACTATGGAACATAGTATTTTTTTCCATGGAATTGCTCAATTTTATGTATATGGATTACTTTGGTTGATTCAAGTAAATGGAAAGACAGAAATGATCCGTCTTATATCGGCTTGAGGTATATAATAGAAAATAAAATATAGAAATCCAAGTACATTGGTAGTGCATGTGCCCATGTGCGACGGTAGCCATTTACCATCAGGTGGACCGACTGTCCATTTCCCTTCAAGCAAACATAAAACAATTAATTATTTTTAGACTGTACGTTCTACGTACAATATAAAATAAACAGTTTAATTAAAAGTAAAGCTATAAACCTTAATCATTAACAAGGCTTGTTAAACAAGGTAAACATTCAAAAACTGATACTTAATTTTTAATCTACTAATTTACATACGTTATTAAGATCTAAAAATCCTATATTGCTTTGTATACAATAATATATTTTAATGTATTGTTTAAGAATTACATTTATTCCAAGAAATAGAATTGCAATGTATATGTATAATGTAATATTGCAATGTCAAATTTCAATGTGCAATGTATAATGTAGTATTGCAATGTCAGTAACTGCAAAATTTATGCCATTTTTTGTATTGTAAAGGTTCGATTTAACCGACATTGTATCTAATGTCAAGTAGAAATGCAGCCTAAGATGGAACACGCTTACCTAGACACCTGTGAACGGGAGACTTAAAGACACTTAAATTGTATATTTCAGGAAAACGAGACCACAGTAAAGAGTTCCACTCTTTATATGTACGTATGACAAAAGTGGAAGCATAGCACTTCGAAGCGATTTAAGTGGAAACTACTATTTATAGGATGTCAAAGGGCGGGGATTCGAATCCCGACCAAAAAGCACACACTACTAATGGAGATTTCAGGCCTTATGTATTGTTATAATTACCACGTGGTAACGATGAAGGAAAACATGGTGATGAAACCAGCACCTCGAGTTAACCGATGTTTCAAACTCGGTAATCTGCCTTGGACAAGCGTGACAGGTATGCGGTGCGTTTCTTTGTAAAAATGGCAGGCACTAATATGGGCTATTATTATTATATTACTATACCGCATCAAATCATAAATGACTTTTTTAAGGATTACATTACAAATAGTAATCTTCATGTCAGTCTGAAACTGTCTCGAATAGCTTTTATAATGGCTCAACAAATTAGAATGAAAAATATAGGGATTAAACCAAGATTTGTAACTTAAATTTACGTGTATCTCTTTTGTCTCTTAATCTATCTGAAGGTTTATTTCGTATAGAATCTAAAACGCGTCAACGGATTTCAAAGATTTGTATTTGCACTTGAAAGAATTAAGAAATTAAGCAGTTCTTCAAGCATAGGTACCACAGTAATATTGTGTCTGACCTCTGATACGGTTTGCTCATGTGGGGAAATTCGACTGACGTAGATACAGTATTAAGGTGTCAAAAGAAATGTATACGAGGACTTAGTAACGCACACTATATAGAGCCATGCAGGTCACTTTTGAAAAAGTTCCAGTTGCTAACTGGGCTTTGTATGTATATTAAACAAGTTGCCATTTTTGTAAAAGAACATCTCGAATTATTCTCCAGACATCACGAACTGAGGACATGGCAACATAGGGTTAAAACAGACAATAGATTATTGTTCCCCAGGTGCAAATTGTCACTACAAAAGAATCTAAATTACATGTCGGTAAAGATTTGTAACTAACTTCCCGGAGACTTTAAATATCTGTCCACAAATATATTCAAACAAAAACTACACAAATGGCTCTTGGATAAATGTTTTTACTCCGTAAACGAATTCTTCATCTAAGACAATGCTTCAGCGTTGCCATCCAACATGGAAATGTGGCCAGCATTTTGGGCACGCTCCCCGCCGATCTGGAATCCATTTTTTACTTATAGATTATGGTTTTTGCAAGAATAGTTATAGTATTTATATATATTTATAGTATACTTTAATTTTAGTTTATATTAATTTAATTAGAACTTAGTTTATTTTTAATAGTTCATTGTATTTTCTTTAAGTTAGTTTAGTCAACAATATTGTAGAATAAAGATTATTTTTGTGATAGCAATATTTGTGTATTTAATTTGAAGAGATGAATATAATAAGTCGAAAGCCCATACGGACGATGTCGCGGGCCAAGCTAGTTTTCAATAAATTTCCTAATAACATAAGAAATGACTTTTAACGTTGACCTAAGTGTACACCAGGCTGTTACTTCTTACGACATTAATTTAAGAGGCCCGTCTTACATTTCGACAAACTTTAACTGCCGTAAATACTCGATTTACATTTTACAATGAGAGGGTAAACTAAATATTATATTTATGTAAATCTCGTAATTAGTATTGTGAAAAGATTTACATAACTTCGAAAACATAAAAATAAAATATCATTGTAACAGGTAACCTTGTTTCTTAATTAATTAATGACAAAGCTCTTCATTTTAATAATTAATTTTCATATTCTTGATTTATTCAATTTTTAATTAAAGACACAATACAAAAAAAAATACAGAAACACATAAATATTATTGTCATATACTACCAAGTACATGTAACAGTGAATTTCTTTGGACGATTGAATGTTTATCAGTTTACTACTTTCATAAATTTATATAATCGTTCACATTACCTTTTCATTGCATAAAATTCAAGATCTTTCATACTAATTAATCATAAACTAGGGTTATTTTTCCACTTTTATGATTGAAAATCCAAATTATCATTGGTATTTCTCAAGATTTAAATATCATTTTTTATAATTCTAACTATATTTGTGCCAAATTTTATAACTTCAATTAAAGTATTTTTTGAGATAATCAGCTGTGATATATATACAGACCGGTCCTTTTTACCTTTAGGTACTGAAGGCCTAAAAGCTGTAACAAATTACAATAAAGTTAATCAAAGCCCAGAAGAAATGGCTAAATAAACTATCTAAATATCTACAAGCACAGGTTTATAAATTTCACAAATATGTTCGAAACAAAAAAAAACTGTGTTGCTTTAAGTTATTTTAATAGGTTAGACTAGTAGGAAGTTAGCAAACAAGGAAGACAGATGTCAGATTTCAGATAACTCTGGGACAAAAGGCCCTAGTTACCATATCGGTTGAACAGTTGAATCCTCTAAGGTAGCAATTACATAAGTTTAATCCATAGTCATCGTTACACTTAAATATCGTTCCTTACGGAGCTAGAAAGTAAGCAATACAATTTAATAATAAAGCTGTTTTAACGGGTTTAGGCGCGGTAATTTATTATATTTTTATTTTTCCGACGTTTTGGCTACATTTTTATTACACAGGCCACATATTAGGCTCCCATACGAACAAGTTGGCGGTGCGCTAAATAAAACTTGAACAATACTCATTGACACTTAACATCTTAGTGTGCCGTGATCACGGCTACTGAAAAGTGGCCGAAACGTTGGAATAACAAAAATTACCGCGCTTGAAACCTAGTTTTATTATGTATACTAGTCGCGAAAACTTAAAAAATACTAATAGAGTTTAAATTTTGACAAATTGCAACGAATGTCAGCGTGGAATTTTCATTTAATTATGACTATGATACTAATTTAAATCCGTTTGGAATCTTCAAAAGACATGTCATTTCATCTACTGATTGTCTTTAAAATATTAAAAATATCCATTTAAAAAATGTAGAATGCGTGAAATGAGTTTTGTGAGAGCTAATGTGCTGCTATGTAAGTATGTAACGGATTTAACTATAGGTTCGAATACCCTTCCCCAGCATAATTTTGACAGCTCGATGACGGACCAATTAGTACAGTCCTAACATTTTACAGACTTGATTTGTTAAATAAATGGAATTCATTTATAAAGTTTCAATCAATATAACATATCTACTTAGTGTGGCCATAAATACTGTTACAATTAAAAAGAAACAAAATATTACTTTTGAATTTGGAATCTGTCATTTTTATATGATTGTTCATTGTGTTTCTCATTATGACGCCAATAAATTGTACAACATTTTGCGATATTAAAATGGAGTGCGGCGATAAAGAGAACCGAATCGCTGTGATTGCATTACACAAAGTAGGTATGGAGCTAAATGCAATTTTTAAAACTCTCCATACGCTTGGTATTAGTCAAATATTTGTGTACCGGGCTATTAATAGGTACGATGATACCTCCTCTGTTTGTCACAGAAAAAGTTCTGGCCGTCCGCGTAGTGTTCGTACGAAAAAGGTGGTCAAAGCAGTAAGGGAAAGAATTCGAAGAAATTCTGTCCGAAAGCAAAACATTTTATATCGAGAGATGAAGATATCACCTAGAACCATGTCGCGTATTTATAAATATGACTTAGGACTTGCAGCCTATAAGAACTGCACTGGTCATTTCTTAACTCATAATTTAAAAAAGAATAGGGTGGTAAAATCGGAGCAACTACTGAAGCGGTACGCAAAGGGAGGTCACAGAAATTTTTTGTTTACGGATGAGAATTTTTTACAATTGAACAACATTTTAACAAACAAAATTACCGTATTTATGCTCAAAGCTCTAAGGGAGCTTCTTAATTACTCGACAGAGTGCAACGTGGGCATTATTTGTCTTCAGTGATGGTTTGGTAGGGTGTTAGCTATGAAGGAGTGACTGAGCCATATTTTTGTGAAAAAGTTATCAAAACATCGGCACAAGTGTATCAAGATACCATTCTTGAGAAAGTACTGAAGCCCCTTAACAACACCATGTTCAATAACCAAGAATGGTCCTTCCAGCAGGACTCGGCGCCGGGTCATAAAGCTCGGTCCACGCAGTCTTGGTTGGTAACGAACGTTTCGGACATCGTCAGAGCTGAAGACTGGCCATCGTCTAGTCCCGATCTTAATCCACTGGATTATGATTTATGGTCCGTTTTAGAGAGTACGGCTTGCTCTAAACGCCATGATACTTTGGAGTCCCTAAAACAATCCATACGATTGGCAGTGAAGAATTTTCCCATAGAAAGAGTATGTGCTTCTATTGACAACTGGCCTCAACGTTTAAAGGACTGTATTTCAGCCAATGGAGACCACTTCGAATAAGCTTTTTATATTCTAAACTGTTTTATATTTATGTATTAAACTAACATACTGTAAAATCTATAAATGTTATTTGCAATAGAAAAAAAATCTTTGGTACAGTATTTATGGCAAGACTAAATATATATCTATATATATATAAATATCCATTGCTGTTCGTTAGTCTCGCTAAAACTCAAGAACTGGACTGATTTGGCTAATTTTGGTTTTGAATTATTTGTGAAAGTCCAGGGAAGGTTTAAAAGGTGAGTAAATATGAAAAAATGCTTAGAATATAGTAAAAACAACAATTTCGCTATCCCTTAGAAACTATTCCTAACTGTCAAACATTTAATGTTCGTCCCGTCGTTCAGAAATCAAATTAAATTTAAAAGGTGTTTTTTCTTTTTTTTGGTTTTGAATGTCAAACGTTTGATGTTCGTTCCGGTTAACTTTTGACCACATTTTTTACTAAAGTTGAAACTTTCTGCAATTATCATTCAGCTTTTTTATTTATTGATTCTGAGGCGGTACGAAGTTTGCCGGGTCAACTATTTTTTGATAAAAATACTATATCGTGTAATAAATATACCCACAATTCAGTGAACATATTATACATATATTAAAGACGTCAAAAGTAAAATAAATGCTTTGAAACAGAATAGTAACAAATTTGACGAGAAGAATACAGAAAAATATAACAGACGAATAGAAGGGATGTGGTGTGTGTGTTGGTGTAAAACTGTTTGTATATTTGTACATAAGGATCAAATTTGTATCTTTGATTTCTGGTTATTCACGGCTTTGCATCAATACCAAATTTGTACTTTGTATGTAGGTAATTTAAAAACCTAAATTGTCAAGAAATACTTTTCAATTCAGAAAATACGTATAATAATTCTGGAGTCTACGTAGCATCGAAACCATGCTGAAATATCCGTAGTAATTATCATCACCATCCTGGTATAAAATCCTGGTTACGTTGGGAGTGTTTGGATTTATCTCTTCCATTAATATCTAGCGAAGATGACACGACTAGACAGGCATTTGTTTCGCACATAACCGTAAAATGAGTATGCACCAGCATACGGGAATCTTCCAGTTTGTCTGCTATGACTGCACTTACTGACATAGTAGACAAACTGGCTCCTGTAAATGCGGAACTCCCTAACGCGGTCCTTTAATAACGAACATGTATATTAGGTATATATATAGTACAAACGTTCTATTACATAGATAGATATGTATAAAATTAATAATAGCATTAGTACATAAGTAACAAATTAAATACTGTAGTAAAAACTACAGTAAAATAGGATAGCCGGAACATTGTCAGATATATAACATTTAGTAAAGATGTAATATTTATGATATGAAAAATTATATATGTATGTAAATATAACACTCACTTTGTTAAAAATTGTAACAGGAAATTAGCAAATAAGCAGTAAGTAAATACATAAGTAGAACATATAGACGTAGTAAAATTTCGTGTTAGATCATGATGTAGAAAGATAAAAAGAAAATAAAAAAGCACATAAATATCTACATGACACAACTAAAATATTCAGTAGTAACAATATCTTCCTTCATTCAGTATGCCTTTACATATCTAATAAAGCATATTCATCTCCGTTACACACAGCTCCTGCTCGTGCAGATTAATAACAGATAATGCTACACTGCATACAAAAGATAATATACATATACAAAACATAATATATATAAATAAATATAGCGTGAAATGTAACAGCGAAACGACTTGTATATTGATTAGGCAGGACATCAGTAACATTGCATAAAATATATAATTAGTATTTGGAAATGACCACCTAATATAGCTAAAAATAATATGTCTAGTGCCATTTAGATAATTATATGGAATTAAATTAGTTAGATTATAATAAATTAAAGATTAAATAAATATATTTATATAATGACATTTGATAACCGATCAATTTTAATGAGAGGCTTTAAATTAGTTTAAATTTATCTTTTTTACTAAAATAGAAAATATATAGTCAATACACAATTTTTTAAGATGACGAAGAAGATCGAATATCGATAACGTGGACCATAGACAAATAACTATATAGTTTATGAGAATTGGGTATTTTTAAATTTTTTATTGCAGAGTAGTTCAGCAGACAGGCAGACGGCCCACTTGATGGAAAGCGATTACCATCGCCTATGGACATTTGCAACATCAAAGGTGCTACAAATGTGCTGCTGCTCTCTTAAGGGGGAGTCTGGAACCTGGTCACTAATACCGGAACACAACACAAGGTTGTTATAGCGACATACTTTAGATCAGGAGTGGTAGCTATCCAGTCGGGCAAATGCCCTACCACCTGGCTGTGGGTTGTTTTGTCGCCTCTTACGACAGGCCGCCCGGCCACAGGAAATTGTATTCTTTCTCCGTTCCTGCACGGATAAAATCTTTAAATCGGATAATATTTATCACAGTTTCGTTCAGAGCTTCCGCTTCAGACCCCAGAGTTCGGCTATATCTTTTTTCTTAACTTTACGTAGTTGTAGTTTAGTAGACTGGGTCGAATTAAATGCAAAAATTCTAAAAATATAAGCAGGAAATGAGATGAAAGGAAAACTACATTGAAAACGGAGTTCACATCAGCAGGAACCAGTCGAGTTTACTTTTGAGGAAAAGTTTAGGACTTGAAACTAGATTTAATTGCTATTTTAAGTTTTAAGTTCCTTATTATTGGAAAAATAAGAAGATAGAAATAAAGACTCTTGTTTATTTTTATACCGAATTCTTGCGTAACGCAGATCTTTAGATCTTCGTTATGCAAGATTAAATCTAAATAAATCTAAAAGCCTCAAAATGCTTTTAGATTTATTTAAATTTAATTAAAAGTATAAAATTAAATGTGAGTGATCACGCGAACATAGTTTATAAACAAGCACTCAATGAAAATATTAGCTTTTAACTTATTCCGCTTTTATGCAATATTTTTTTTCATTCATGGATATGCTTTGAATTAATTATATTTATTCGTATTTTATACACCTATAATGTTTTGATTCAAATGTGGAGATCCATGATAAATGTGATAAATCACGAATGTTTACTTCATAAAAGCTACTTTTTTGTTATCTTTATTATGATATAACTATTGCAGCTAAACTTTCCTAAGGTTTAACAGTATCATACATAGTAGAACTAAAATTGATATACAATTTCAGTGTAATCTAATATATAGTAATATCAATTTTGGTAATTTTAAATATTTAAAGGAACATTTTGTCTATTATTATACCATTTAACCAAGTCTATTTCTCTTAGTCGAACTTATTTTTAAAACTTAATTTTATTCGAACTGTATTTTTAAAACTTTGATAAATTTTAAAATTAAGAATTTATAATAATCCACCAATTTAGATTTAACGAGATTTCATCAAAAGTTATATTTGATGAAATAATTTGGAATAGTTTATAGCTTGTAATAGCTGTGGAATAAACTCCCTCTCGCGGTTTTTTCAGAGCGCTACAATATGGGACCCTTCAAAATGTGCGTAATCAGATATGTAAGGTTTCAATGAGATTGGGAACGTATCGGCTTACTTAGTGTTGCAGATGTCTACGAGCAACGGTAACCATCTATCACCAAGTGGGCCATTTGTCAAAAAAGTTATGACATATTTGCATGTATTAAAAACATTTATATGTACGTATTTAATTTATAAATTAATTTAAGTATGTGTATTTAATTTATGAAATATGTAGTTTAAGTATGTTTATTTATGATATACCTAATAATCTGCACCATTTACATCGCCAGATTAGGTTAAATTATTCCTTAAGTTAGGTTGCCTAGAAGAATTTGCTTTAAGCGATAAGGCCGCCTGTAGTTTCTACCATGACAATATTGTAATTGTGTATTTTTGAAATTGTATATTTGAATGAATGAATGAAAATTTCTTTATTGTTCACCATAACTTAAACCTAGACATTTAATATAAATACATTTCCATTAGAACAATGGGCGGCCTTATCGCTTATAGCGATCTCTTCCAGGCAACCCGATGTCCAAGGAGACATTACAAGAAAAAGTAAATAATGTTTGGTGGTTTAACTAAATTAAAAGACTAATTCAATCGTAATAAAGAAGAAAAAGAAAACAAAATAATAACAATAATAAACTAATATAGATAGATATACATAGTTAAATAGATTATAATAATATAAATTACATATACTTACATGCGAACAATAATATAATTCCATTTAGTGCAACAAATTTAATTTAATGGACAAATAATGGTCAGTGATCAAGTGTTTGAATGTACAAATGGATGTAGCTTGTCTGATTTTCTAGGGGAGGGAGTTCCACAGGCGAATAGCCTGTACGGCAAAAGAGTTTCCTGCAAAGGACGAAGCCTGTTTAGGTATCGCTATCAGAAGATTTTCATTTGAGCGCAAGTTACAGGAATGAGAGTGATAGAGGAAACTTAAAAAGTTCCCTTAAATATGGGGGATTGAAAAGGATATTGTGCAGAAGTGAGAGTAAGTGAACATTCCGGCGAAGGCGAATTGGCAACCATTTAAGCTTATTACGAAATTCGGAGATATGGTCATATTTACGCAACCCAAATATTATATTGTATATTTGGTGAGCAATACAGTATTATCTATCTATCTATATTTGATAACAATTATATTGATTTTTGTTGCTCCTCACAAGAACATATTTCATGCCTCACAAACATATCCCAACAGATATGTAATAAGTTTAATTTTATAATTAATTATTTATCATATCAGGCTATTTTATAAATAAATAGCTGACCTGCCACGCGTTGCTGTGGCTCAGTATTTTTTATTTTTATTATAAATTAAAATGAAACCTATCCTATGACCTAAGTTGGAACAAATCCACCAACATTAAAAAAGGCATTAAAATCGGTTCAGTAGTTTCAGAGTTCATCGCGATCAAACATTAGGACACGGAATTTTTACATGTATATAGATAAATAATTAATAACAAATTACTTTGGGTCTGATACACCTAGAACATAGCAAATAAAAGAGAAAATTCGTTTCTGACATTTACCATACCAGGTATCGAACCCGGGACCTCTGCGTTGCAGTGAGGCAAGCCGGAAAAGGCTAGACCCGCTCAACCACAGAGGCCGTCATTTAAGGACAAATAGTGCTAAGTACCTTAAAATAGATAATAGTAGTGTGAATCAGAAAACAGCGTGTTTCATTTGCACGAATGTGCCAATAGTCAGTATGTTAACTCAGACTATGTATGGACTATGTAAATAATTAACTTTCTACACACTCCGTTTAAAGACATCTTGATCTGTCGCATGCATTAATTGGTTAATACTGATTACTAATGGATCGATGGGCCCATAAACGTATGTCACGACTCTTCCTGGTTATGAATGAAGATAGTTTTGATGCATGAATGTATTTCAAATATGGAATTCTTTCAAAATTAAACTTTTAGTAACATTTTAAATTGTATTCACAAATTCTTGTACTTTTTACAGTGAACTTAAAGTGTGTTAGTTTCATTAAAAACGAGCGCATGAATTTGTTCGAAAATTATCAATTATTTTAGAAAATTAATTGTTTTAAAAAGTTTACGTTTTCGTGTGGAAAATTTCAAGTATTTAGTGAAATGTGACCATTAGAAATTCTGCAAGAACTATTTTATTGGCGTAAATCAAAGACCTTCCATTTGATTATCGGGGTTCGGATTTTGCGTGGTGCCTATTTGTTTGAAGATTATGCTGACATTTGATTATTGATGCATATTTAATTTTAACACTTGCTAGATCCACAATTCGTGCAAAGCCTTAATTACAATAAACGATGAAACTTTATACTAACATCAAAGCTACCTCCTCGATAACATATTCCAATAACACAATCGGGTCTGTACTAGCAGCAGCATGGTTACAAAAATAGTTATACTATAATTCTGCTCTTTTACTATTAAATGCAACTTTTGGGTTGGGGCCTTTTTCTATTAGGAGTATATAAGAGTAGTCAATATATTCCGTCTGTAATATAATCGCATGATTATATTACAGTTTAAAAACTTTGGAATATACATACATACCTACTATATCGCTGGCCTGAATAAAATTATTACAGAGTTATGTATTAACATATTTCTCTACAGGGCGGCATGCAGATAATAAATTATAAATTTTTACTTTATTTAATAGGACAGGAAATTAATTTAGTAACCTTAGCAAACCATTTATATACAAATATAATGATTAAAACACTTACAAACAAGGCGGTGCCCAAAGACATTTATAAGCTATTAAATAACAAGTTCAGTGTCGATGTGACAAATGATCATGATTTTAATAAAGCTAACATATGTAAAAAACTAATCAGCGTGTGTAGGCATTTTCTTACGTGATCTATTTTATAGTATGTAATTATTATGTATAATGGTTTGGGTTCTTAAGATTATAAATGAATGCTATATTTATTTTTAATACACTTCATAGGTATTTAGGGTCAAAAAAATATGCCATATTCGATCGTAGTTTAACGAACATTAGCTTTTAGATATGATATACTTTTATGAAAAGCAGCCGTTTGTCAATGTTCGTGAATTGACACGCTTTTAGACAGTTTTATTTTACTGCTATAAAACAAGTGCCTATTTGTTTGAATGGCTTATTGGTCACTTATACGTCGTCCTAAAATCAACGAAAAGTTCAACTTAACAGACTTTCTAGCCTAATGTCCATCTTGTTACAATTATCTACCACATGCTGATATAGAAAGAAAAAAATACTGGCAAACCTTCGCATTGAGCATAATCTATGCGTCCCGGCGATGCACCTTGAACAAGTCTGACGTATGTATAAAATGGTGAATTAAAGCCCAAAATAACCCCAACATTTTAGCTATCAGAATATATATCCGTGCAGGAACGGAGAAAGAATACATTTTCCTGCGGCCGGGCGGCCTGTCGTAAGAGGCGACAAAACAACCCACAGCCAGGTGTTAGGGCATTTTTCCGACTGGAGGGCTATCACCCCTGCTCTAAAGTATGTCGCCATAACAACCTTGAGTTGTGTTCCAGCCGGCATTTGTAGCACCTTTGGTGTTGCAAATCTCCATAGGCTATAGTAACCGCTTTCCCTCAAGTGGGCCATCTGCCTGTCTGCTGAACTCCTGCAATGAAAAAAAATGTATACATACATATATATATATATATATATATATATACATATATATATATATATATATATATATATATATATATATATATATATATATATATAGAGAGAGAGAGAGAGAGACAGAGAGAGAGATAAGAGAAGAAACCAGAACGAATGCAAGGATAATGGTCGATGATGTTATGCTGCAGCAAGTGAATGAGTTTGTATATCTTGGATGTGCTTTTAGCAGGGATGGAAGGTACACCGCTGATATAGAAAGAAGAGTGAATTTGGGGAATAGTTTGAATGGAGCGTTAGGTAAACTTCTAGGCGCTAAGAACCTCAGCCAGAAGGCCCAGCTCGCCGTACACAACGCGGTGCTGGTACCTACGCTCACGTATGGAAGCGAGAGTTGGGTATGGAAGAGAGAGCATGAAAGTAGAGTAAACGCGGTCGATATGCGAGCACTGCGCAAAATCTGCGGAGTGACGCTCGCGGACCGCGTTCGTAATACCGAAGTAAGAAAGAGAGTTGGTCTGAAAGAGAGTGTCGGGGTGAAGGTAAGGAAAGGAATGCTCCGGTGGTTCGGGCATGTGGAAAGAATGCATGATGAAAGAATGACAAAACAGATATACAATGCAAAAGTGGATGGATGCAGAAGTCGTGGAAGGCCACGACACACCTTCCATGATCAAATTGATCGTGTACTAGCAGAAGTTGATGTCAGGAGCCTTAAGAACAGACGAGTGTGCATGACAAGAGTTATGAATGTCAAAGAAGCAAGTGAGGTGTGTAAGAATAAGCCTAAATGGCGCTCTGTTGTTCGTGCCTACCCCGCAAGGGAACTGGCGTGAAGTTATGTATGTATGTATGTATGTATTTATATAGAATAATAATAGCAGCTTTACTTAATTGTGAATTAGCAGTATCCCGCGATTTCACCTATGAAATGTTTAGATACAAACGTATTGTCACGCCTGTTACCCAATGGGATAGACGATAGATCTCCACCTGCCATGATCCTTTTTACCTGACCTGATGCTTTTTACCTGACCTGTCTTCAAAATATCTTCAATTTGATTATGATGAGTAAGTCGCGGTCGACCGACACCGACTCTACTCAATGTAACTGCATTGCTGTCAAATACTTGTTTTGTGATTCTACTTACATTGATTCTCTCTATGTGCCCATACCACCTTAAGATAAAATATTTAGGTTAATATCCGTGCAGGAACGGAAAAAGAATACAATTTCCTGCGGCCGGGCGGGCTATCGTAAGAGGCGACAAAACAACCCATAGCCAGGTAGGGTATTTGCCCGTCTGGATGGCTACGACTTAAGTTGTGTTCCGGCATAGGAGGTCAGGTACCAGTATCCCTTCAGAGAGCAGCAGCGCATTTATTTGTAACGCCCTTTGTTGTTACAAATGTCCATAGGTGATGGTAACCGCTTTTCATCAGGTGTGCCGTCTCTCTTTCTGGTGGAATCATGCAATAAAAAATAGTTTATAAATATCTCAACTAATTGGCGTCCCTCGGGACCAAGGACCTACTTGGTCCCTTTAACGTCCAACGCCTCCGGAGCAAGAGTAGTACAAGCAACCTATTAACTTTTTTCAATGTAATTTGTAGTATGATGTACTTTTATTATTACAAAGCATTTATTTTCGTGTTTCATAATTATCTAATCGACAAGAACAATATATATACGTCAACTTCTACGGCATCCTTCAGTGTGCGTGGACAGGCACTAAGCCATTTATGGTCAAGACGGTTGTCTATGGCATGTACAAAAAATACTATGAATAATTTACGCTTATTTTCTTGTCATAATCGGCAAAAAGCTTGGTAACGAGGAAGTAGGTTGAATAATAATATAATTAGTATAATCACAGCATATTTATGTATAACAGGTTCGTGTATTATAATAAGGCTTACTCTTGTTGCGTCTTTTAATGGTATTTTACGACATCGACGGAGAAATGGATTCAGGTCATTTAGGTCCACCGTCTACAAGTGTTAACTGCTTCCGCTATTAATATGAACGGCTTTTGGTTTGTTATCCCTAATAGATAGAAAGTAGAAATGTACAAACATGCATTATAGAACTGAAATATCACGAAAATGTAATTTATGTAAAATATTAGACGCATAGCCAATCGTTAGTTAACACTTGAATGCTTGCCCCTGGAATAACTTGCATACATGTAGACATATACACATATACAAAACTCACTCAAACTCTATCTAAAAATAAGTTATGTTTATATAATAATAATAATTTTGCTTCATATTAGGTACAATTAATTAGAACATTCAAAAAGTACTGCCAAAAATAACTCTTCTTTTTGTTTTTGTAAAAATATTTTTAAATGTATAAATATGAAATTCCCTTTATTTGTATGGTAATCTAATCAATTTACCTATGCATTAATTATAACATAAGATCCTAGTAAAAGGGGGTACTTCAAAAAATGATTGCTGACGTTATGAAAGGTGATATGCATGCCAATAGCATAGTGATGGACGCCAAAGATTGTATAAAGTGAAAAGTAAAAGTAGGAAAGTTTCGGGAGCCAGGGAAATGTAAATGAGAATTAGTTTTAGGATAATGACCGTAACTTATTATTCCGATAAATATAAAAATTTCCACAACTTGCAGATTCGAAGTTTACCCTAGTGAGACCGAATGGAAATCTTAGTTCATTCTATATTAATACCTCATAGTTACAGAATTAACGATACCAACCAGGTACATAAATTCATAAACAAACCAATAATGGAAATCGAAATTTAGTTTCTGTTTCTTAAGTAAATAATATTTGAACGGTATAATTTCTTAGGTATAACTCGTTAAGCACGATTGATATATTTATTACAAATTTCGATATATTCAGGGATACGAGCTAAATTAAAAACCATTTAAGGCTGATTTGGTTTTAATTTCTAAGAACCGCCTTAATTAACCATATTAAAGGATTAAGTCCGATTTATATGGATATTTAAGTTCGCATAAAGTCAACAACACATTGGCGCAAGAATTAACAAATATAGATTGGATACAAATAAAATACTAATTTGAAATATGCGAATCTAAATTGCTCTTATAAATTACTCATAAAGTCATCTTCTATGATGTAAAAATGTGTAATAAAGTCCAGCTGTGTCTGTAGGTACGTTTACAAATCACTTGAAAAATATTGAAATATGTTCAATTATACTTAACACAGCCACATTATGCCTGTTCAGTATGTAAGATACCGAAAAATTATACTACTACTATTATTACTTTTCTTTGAAAATTTTAAGAAGTTATGTTGATTTTTTGGTGGGTGTTTTAATGTGACGTCTTGCTGTGCAGTTTTTTTTACTAATTAGGGTTTGTTTTTGTGATATTGTACAAATAATAATAGTATATTATTGTCTATAAGTAAGACTTTTCTGTTTGTGCAGGTAACACTTACCTGGTTGCTACTACTTACATAGCTAATGAAATTAAAGTTAACTTTGCACTTGTTCACCAAAAAGTTAACATTAAAGTAAACATTAATCCACAAAACGTTTGTTAACGTCATTAATAAAGCAAACAAATGAACCAAAATAAATTATATCTACTTTTTGTTATACTTGTACCTATTTGATTTTTTTTATTATCACTTTCCGTAATTGCATTACTAGAATATATGCAACTCGTTGAAATCCGTTTGTAACTACATAAATTATCTCTTTATGGAGGAGAATGTATATTAAACCAAGCATGCATAAATAATAGATGTACAGCAACATTTTTGAAGCAAGATTTAATTAAAAAACATTTTTTTCAAAATTTTAATACATAAAATATCGTGTATTTAAAATAACCATAAAAATCAGCTAAGTGTAGCATTCCACGTATAACGTAGACGTCAATGGAGGCGATGAACGTGCATAGTTTTCGGCTATGAAATTTAAAAAAAAAGATTTGTTTCATTTATTTATTTATTTTTAAATTGGATTTACCCTACATGGGAAAACTATTTAACGCATCATATTTGAATACATTTTTGTTTAAAGTATTTTTTAAGCTTGAATTTAGAATTTACTATTTTTACTAGGTCAAATTTTAGAAGGAGAATGCACTACTTTTTACGAGCTATAGTTGTAGTATATTGATTGTTTTCTATGCTACAAATTATGCATTCGTATAGAAAATCTAAACTGTTTAATAAAATTTAACTTCTGAATATTTAAAAAATGTACTTGTTGTTGAAAAATAAAAATTATCAGATCATTAATCCGTCAAAATCGCAGCCTATTCGCAAAGTGAACTAAGATTATATTAATTCTCTACTAAGTAAATATACTTTTATTAAAATGAAATATCACTTCCACAAAATAAAATCTGAAATTGGTCTGTATGTAAAATAAAATTTATTCATACACGAACTGGCGTTTTCACACTCATGCAATTTTAAATAATTATGTATCTCATTATCGCACTCATTTACAATTTTAATTTAAATGAATGAAAGACAATTCCATAATACTATTATTATATAACATCTTGAATGAAAAATTATAAATATTTTAAAAAGCTTTCTTTGTCTTCATTTTTAAACATTTAACGACTTTTTCAATAGAACCAGGTCATGTACAACCTACATGAATATAGATTAAAAGACCTAGGAAATAAATGAGTAGGTATATAAGACTAGTCAAGAACTATAATTATTTAATGCCTAGCGTTTCATTATTGCATATATATATATGTTTGCATTAGTTTTATACAGTATTAGATAAATTATTTCAAATTTGTCAAATTATTACAAAAGCTAAATGGTCAATACACCTTCATTTTATTCGAAGATGAAGGTGACAATGAATGACGATACCAGGTTGCCGCTGCGCCTCCGCTGTGTCGCAACCGCGGTACTAATCTGTGAACTTCTGGGTATATGTGAACGTTGTTCGCCCTCGCGTACTCCCACTTGAGAGCAAAAGTGCAGCGGCAGCATATCCTGGACTAGATAGTTTAGCAGCGCGGCAGCAACCCGCGGTGGCGGTGTAGTGAATACGCACGTTATCTCTTTCATCGCTTGTTTAATGGTAATTTTTGTATGAATGAAAACTTTTTTGAACAGAAACCTGTTATTCATCATCGTTGACCTAGCTTTTATTCTCGCTGTATCTCACATGCTTCAGATCTTGGGTCCACTTTTCTGTGTTTTTTCATTGACTAAATAAACTAGTAGTGACTCACTATTCAATACATGAGCTCATAAACAAAGGGCAACAGGATTCCCAAGGTAATACACATAACATATCCTTAAAAATATTTCCTGTGACTGAGTTATTTCTTTTTTCTGCTCAGAATTTGCTAAATTTGATTTCACTAATCTATGATGCGACTTTTATAATCTAGTGATTTATACAGCATATGCAATTTCTTGTCTCAAACAACGAGCTAAGATAATTAATTACATCAAATAACTAAGAAAATTAATGCATTGATACACTGAACGGATTACGTCGACGATAGTTAACTTATAAGTTAAATAACTTTGACAATGACATTGTAATTTGCTCCGACAAATTCCACGCAGGATTAAATCGGGTCTAATGAATTCATGAGCAAATATTTGAAATATATTGACACCTATAGTATTTATATATATATATATAAGTATTTATAGTAAAAACTTGTTGGTAAATTTGAGAATAGCTTTAGACCGATTTATGATTGTCTTTTGTATATGTGTATATACAAAATACTAGCTAGCTAGTTTATAAGTAACACTCTCAAACCAAGGTGACAAGAACTCTTGACAACAAAATATTCAAATCGAATATCTCGATTGTGAATCAATAACTCTCAATTGCTTTCACTCTTAGCTAAAAAAAATCGAGTCCATCTCAGGCGTCGTAATCAATAGACGAAAATCATTGCGAATTACTTAATAACAGTTAGTCAGACACGAATGAGCTCTTCACCCGCCGCGCTGGCGGGGAAAGAGCTCAGTTGAAGTAGAAGAAATTGACTTAAAGCAATCGGAAAATTTTCTATTTTTCAGCCGAGGAATGAGTGGATTATTTATTGTCTAGATTGTAATTTTCGGTCGGTTGCGCTTCTGCTGATTTTTTAAACATCTTCGAATCCTCATCACTGCTCTTGGTTAACGCTTGCCTGTAGTATCACACTTCTTTTTATCATCCACACCATACCGAATGGGAATAATGCGAACGCTACCAACCTTTTTCAGTAATCATTCGTACAAATTACTTTTCTGAGCCTTGTATTACTCATAGTATAAACGGAATTTTAGAAAAAAAATACGAACGTAATTATAATAATTTCGAAATAAAGACACGTTTTTAGGGAGTTTGTTGCCCTTTAACAGTAACTAAAATTGCTTTGGAAGCGGTGGTAGAGTAATTTCTTTCAGTAACCAATCTGTAAGCATTCATTTTGAAATAAATAAATTTATTATCATTTTCAGTTTTATGTCGTCACCCCCACGGGCGGTTTGATAAACTATATAGCGATTGATCGAAGGTCCACACCTTCAATCAGTCGCTACATAGTTTATCAAATCGCTTCGCTTGCGTAAAATAAGGATGCATGTCCAGCGAATAGAATCTCACTTTGCGGGAAGAAATATATAATGTAGCTACTAAAAGTCACCTAGCTGTATGCGCAAATTGTCAGTAATCTGTGGAAAATGTTGAATTTTGTGCATACTATTATTAATCTGTACAAATATAATATAATTATATATTGCCCAATTTTTTCCCCTTAATTAATGAAAAAAAATAACAAAAATGTGTCTTCCCTGTTTAACTTTTGAACTTTGAAGCGGAAAGCCAGAAAATAATACATAGATAGTTTAAAGGTTTTCAATGATAACCTTGAAAATAAAGTTCTTGGTATGTAACATAAATGCATATAATCACGTTTGTTTCCCATAAAACCAGGCAGAGACGATAGATCTCCATTTGCTACGATGATCTTGGCATACATTTTTTTGATTCATCTACATTTTATTCCTAAAGACCTTAATAAATTTAAAAATTTGTATATCGCGTTTTTATGTGATCAATAACATAATCCTTTGGTTATGTGGTATATAACAAAAGTACAAAAGTTTCGTTTGTAAGGAGATAACATGGATGGGATTTCCACGGTAAAATTCAGGCCGTTGTGCCGGTATTAGACGGTTCATTTCTGTCTTTCAATTTGGATGAATCAACTAAATTGATCTATATAAACATACATTTGAATATTTTTAAATGTCATTGAATAGCTTCGTGTCCTTTCAGTTATGCATTTCAACCAAATTGATTCAATTTGGTTGATCCGTCATTAGATGGATCAGCGCTAATTAACAACCGATGGTTTCCTCGCTTTTATGTGATGTCTTTTCATAGGTATTTACTGTGCAAATTTCTGCACTTAAAGAAAACTTGTACAATTAAGCTCACAGTTCAATGATCAATAAGAGCAGTTTGTAAAATAATGCGGGCAAAGCCACAAGAATGCCTTAGTATGGCCATAAATAATAAATTGTAAACATCCATTACAAATGCATGTTTATGTATAAGATTCTAAAATAGAAAGTAGTTTAAAGTAATATGAAATAATATATATATATATAGATAACGATTTACAATTAAATTTCATTTTGATATTTTAGAGAAAGCTTCATATAGAACATCAAATGGTAAAAAAATATTTTCAAGCTATAAAACTTTTAGAAACGTAAATGTGCTATAAAACGTTCTAAAGCCTTTAATTATGTGTATACCGACCTACTCCGTAGCATCATTGTAAATAAGTTACAGATAGTATACAATTGTAAGTATATTGAATAATTTTGTATAAAATTAACATATTCTATTATTTATTCATTTTAAATTATCGAGCTTATAGTTGGATATAATTAATGAGATGCTTTTTGACATATACATCAAAACCTTGACCATTTTTAACCTAAATAATACCTCAGCTTCTTCATAATATTTACTATACTCCGTTACGTATAAGTATATATAGTGAATCTATATCTGAAAGAAAAATATTATTTTACCAAATCCAACCTCGCTTATATTTTTTATTGACATATTAGCACTAAACTTATTTTTAATAATAACAAAACACAACGCACCCCTTAATATATCAACCACCGGCCTGTATCACTTAGTATATCAAAGTCAGTTTATTGAACCACTTTTTAATACGTCGAACACAAAGTCACAAGCGCGGCGCTAGCGTTGGCTAGCGGATGTGTCTTCCTTTCGACGCGCGAACATCTACTGTGTTCGTCCGCAGCGCACGCGCTTGAAGCGTCGCCTGATAACCGATAGGTTCCTCGGATAAGCTTTACTATATACGACAAAACCTTGCGAGACACTACACGCTTTTTAACTTACATACTATTTTACATAAGCTATGACAAAATATTTTCCACAACATTAGGGCTCCGTAGCGATTTTAGCAAAAAATGAAACTTAATAAATTGTTAAAAGAATACACTTTTACAATTTTAAAATATTACAGATAATTCTATTATATTTTCAAATTGAAAAAGTGTATTCTTTTGCCAAAAATGTCAAAAATCTTTAAAAAAAATGTTTGTTTTGTTGATCGAAAGCAAATTCCTAAATCTGCCATACTTTGTATACCAGAAATCCCGCTGAAATTTTCTTGCACACGTTTTAAAGTAGCAAGGTTGAAAAAATATATTTTTTATATATAGGTATATATTATTATTACTTTTGAGAAAATAAAAAAATCTATAGGTAAATATATTTTTATTAAATCTTTTCAAAGTACTCTCCACCAGCCTCTAAACAAAGTTCCATGCGCCTGAAACAATTTTAGAAACACTTTTTCTAGTCCGCCACAGACGCCTAATTTACAGCTTGATCGAATGCTGACAGCGCATCTTCCGGCGATAATAATTGTATCCCTTTGAGCTGATTTTTTATTTTCAGGAATATAAATAATATATAATAATAAAAAGAAGTCACACAGTGCTAGGTCATGGCTGTAAGGAGGGTAACCTAGGAGTTTGACCGACGTGCTGTCCAGAAAATCCCTCGGTATGGGCGGGCGCATTGTCTTGGCAGAGCAGTAGCCCGGGCAGCCCTGTCTTTAGTCGCTTGTTGCTCACAACAGTAGTAGTATACCATTCGGCGTTGATGCTTCTTTGGTTCTGTAAAGGAATTGACACCAAGTAGCCAGTCAAATTGAAAATACTAGCGATCAAAATCTTCCCCCGCTTTTAGATTGCTTCACTTTAGTAGGCGTTAATTCGCTTTGTAACACCCCAACCGTCGACTGGCTCTTCATTTCTGGGTCGTATTGATAAATCCAGGACTCATCACTTGTAACGATGTCGTAAACACGCCGAGACAAGTCTGCTTCAAATTTGTTTACCATATCACGACACCATTCTGGGCCTGCTTCTGAGCAACGGTGAGATTATGCGGCAACCAGCGTAAAACTATCCTCCTCACGCGAAGATGCAAGTATAAAATCTCGTGAAGGCTCCCCGATCCAATCTGGAGTACGGGCTGAATCTCTTGATACTTAACTCGCATATTATCTTGGGTAAAATTTTTCACTGCTAGCGTTTTCTTCCGTAACAGCCGTCAAAGGGCAACCACTTCTTTTTTGCATCCCCGAAAGTCAGTCAACCGCTCTTGAATTCGTTGTACCAACGATACACGGTTGCCTTAGAAGGACTTTTATCCATGAATGTCATTTGAAGTCTATCGTACTTTTCGTCCGGATTCAGGCGACACTTTAAATTGTAAAAAAATCATAGCGCGAAAATGTTTCCGGGGCAAAACTGTAACACCTTTGGTGTTACAAATGTCCATAGGCGATGGTAACCGCTTTCCATCAAGTAGGCCGTTTGCCTGTCTGCTGAACTCCTGCAATAAAAAAAATTATGTCTCAACTATAGCTTTTGAAGTATAGTGTAGAAAATTCTGAAAAAATTCAAGACTAGAATTTATAAATGACAGCAAACTTATTTTAACAACATCTGCAGAGTAGTTGTTGAGATATAGTTAGTATATTCTCTATTAAATGCTTTTAAAATTCTGTAACCAAACAAGAAAACAATGGAGTTTTGTAACTTCACGGAACCCATCACTACGTAGAATAACACCCACTTATCCGATTTTCTTCCGGTATTGGTTAGACACAAGTCAATTCATGTTAACCAATCAATTTGGCATGGTTCGTCTTCGATTCATGTGCAATTGTGCATAAACTGTATGAAATTGCACTTACTCACGTAAGTTACCTACATGTCATTGTTGCACACAATGAATACCCAAAAACAATTGACCAATTTGTTACTAAATTAAATTAAAAAAATAATTAAAACAGCAGTCGTTAATATTGCCAAATTAGTATATATTTTGTTTAAGAAAAAGAAACAATCATGTTAATATGATGTATATGCGGCCCGGCTGTATACTAGCGGCCCTGGCAAACATTTTCTTCCGCTGAAAAAAAAAAAAATCCAATAGCCACACTACCTACTGGGTCCAATTGTGATCTAAACCATCCCAGGATCCAGTTGAACACACAAAAAATATGTTTGTGTGTAGTTCACACGTAGTAGAAGTTGAATAAAGTGTGACAAGGGGTGAGAGGATTCTAAATTTCGTGATGTCACATTTCAAATATAATATCGTTATAATATATTTATGCTTTAAAACATGAAATTTGAAATATTAACGAAAAACTTCAAAACATTTCCAACTGATGTGTATGAGCATAGTATTTAAATAATTAAATACTAGCGGGCCGCCCCGGCTTCGCACGGGTATTTAATACAAAATTCAAAATTATTATTTTCTTAAATATAATATAGCCTATGTCACCCGGGGATAGTGTCGCTTGCCAACAGTGAAAAAAAAATCAAATCGGTTCAGTAGTTTCGGAGCCTATTCAATGCAAACAATCAAATCTTCTCTTTATAATATTAGTATAGATATTGTATTCCGTCTCATTCTCTGGCAGGCTTAATCCTATATATTTATATGTTTATCTCTTTTTAGTGTCGGTTTTTCGGTTCATCGAGTTTCAAATCACAACGATTCTAAAGAAGTTTCACTTCAAAATGTCATCAAAATCGATCCAATCGTTTAGAAGTTCAGTGACACACATACAAACAGAAGAATTTTATGTATAAAGAAGATATATGTCCAGTTCAACGCTTTTCAGATACAATTCATTATGTTCGTGTAAATGGAAAATACCCTTTTTAACGAAGAGAAATCCGCTTACACACTAATTATTGTGTGGAGATTATGGTGAGCGTATCTGGGACTCGCCGGCCTGATCATACCCTAGCGAAGGTAGGTTGCTATTGACCGGAAAACCCATTAAAATTCCTCGAAGATGGAATTCGCTCACCTGTAGCCAATGGCAAATGGCCATAGCCGACTCCCAAATGGTCATAGCCGACTCCGTGTGGGCCCGGGCAGAATAAAAAAATACCCTACTTCAACATTTGTTTATTCAAGATTGCAATATATTTTATTGTACAATACAATTTTGAAATACGACAGATATAAAGAATTATTTTTTAAAGTTGCTCAATTTCTTTCATCATCAAAAATTTGACAGCTAATCTAAAATGCCAAATAATGTTCACAGCATCCATTAATATTAGGTAATTTTAGTGGACGAAGTAAATATTTGAAATATTTTATTTTATTATTTTATACAATAACCTTACGAAGTATGTGACATTATTCATTTTTTTTATGTATTTGTTTCTACTTTACGGGTTTCGTGATAAATAGATTTCGAACTTTTACACGAAATTTAATACTGGTGGTTCAACTTTAGTTATTAGGATTTAGGAATAGAGAAAAAATATTAACTCCTGCAGCTTGTAGCAAAAGCGAAAAACAGCCAGGTGCTAGGATACTTTGCCCGTCTGGATAGCTTCGACCCATGGCTTAGAGTATACCACCATAACAACCTTGAATTGTGTGCGTGTTTTGTGACCAGGTTCTAGTTTCCCCTTCAAGAGCAGCAGCACATTGGTAGCACTTTTGGTGTTGCAAATGTCTATAGGCGACGGTAAGTACTTTTTAGCAGGTAAGCCAACCAGCCTGTACACCTACTATACTCTAAACATAAAAAAATCAAAATATCTGCGGAACCCTAAACACATTATTTAAAGTCATAAAAACTACTAGTGTTGTAAAAACATTAAGACAAAATGTTGTGTAATGTGCTTTCCATTGAAAATAACACATTAATAAAGTGTCTTCCCCTTAATATAGATAATAAGGAACGTGTTTATTAGACACGTTCTTAGTATAAATATTTATAGTGTTTTAACTCAGATTTAAATTACTTATTAGTGTTATTTCTTAAATTAGATTGTAAATTTAATATCGTATCTTTAAGAGACATTATTAAGTTTACAAAAAAAATATAAACTACTTATGAAGCAAATTGCTCAGAATATAACTACTTGATTATCTAATAGCTCTAACAGGAAGAGAGAAAGTTCTGATAAGAAATCCGTGTCACGTCCTTTTAATTAGATACACGACTCCCTTACAAAAACAGCGTATAAATTACATTATCCAACTGATTAACAACATCTACACAGGAAAATACAGGTGAAAAAAATAAAATTCCTTCGACTTATTCTTAGTACCTAATACAAAATTAGTATTATATTATTACAGTCTTATTAATATTGAGTTAGACTCAATATGAACGCGTCTTTAAGGTTCTTAAAGAAGCATTAAAACTTACTCTAACGCAATATAAATAAGACATCTAGTATACAATTAAATTACAATCGTTTGCCTGATGCTCCGGTTCCATCTGGGATAATTTTATGGTTATTGACTGTGACCAAACGCGTCTTAATTAATGTTAAAAATAACGCCGTTAACAAATAGCTATAGACAATATTTTACGTCATTAAAAATTATTATCAATATCGCATTAAACACATCGCTATATCAGCGTACACGGACGAACGAACATTAATTATAATATTATCCCAGACGAAGCACGAATATTATAAAAACAGTGAATAAATTACATTAGCAAACTGATTCACAACTATTACCTATTCACAGGAAAATACAGGTGAAAAAAAAAATCTTCGACTTATTCTGAGTAATAAAAGGTTAGTATTAAATTGTTAGTATACAATTAAATTACTCTTATTTGTCTGAAGTGTATGAATCATAAACAGAGTGCAGAGAATAGCCCATTAACATGTCAACTTGATGCTTTGATTAAACGATGACATTTTTCTTGAAGCATTAAATAAAAGGTTGAAATTTAAATATAACTTCTGTGAAATATTCGAATTGCTGAAAACTATTTTTTGTAGCATGAGTAATAACATTTCGAGTATAGGTATTAAGTTATTTATTGCGTATAATGGACTACTGACATTTGAAGAAATATTTAAAATGCTTCCTACTGTCTGGTGTGAGATAATTTACATTCTTTATGTAATATGATGTGGATTGCAATTAGGTTTTACGGGAATCATACTCGTTCAATCGGTCCAGTGCGAATTATACTCGTATGAAGACAAGGAACGTATTAAAGAATTTAAAACACTTGTTCAAGTTTCATATGAGAGCAATGAAATATTGTATTTTACTGGCTAAAGCATAAGACTAACTCAACCAAAAGAGTTAGTTATTTGTAAGTTAGTTATAATTTTAAAAAAGAGTCATATTATTACTATTTGATAATAGTTAATTATTTTTGTATGTCTTTGGAAACCACGGGCCATGAAAATTGCCCGGACTTTAGCAGGGGTTGCGTGGGGCCATGGGAAGGCCAACACGTAGAGGCCCCTTGACAAATTTAATGTAAATGTGGCGTGACACTGACCGGCGATAATCCCTGTCTACACTATATAGTAATGCACCCAAGGACAAGCCCCGGCCAATGTAGGATTATTGTGGGAAATGAGGACAAAAAGTACCGGGCTATTGTGGTGAACTGCTAATAATACTAGGGGTCTGGGAATATGGGGACTATGGCGTCTGCCCGACGCAATGTTCAGGGAACATGGAAAAATGGGCAGACGGTGACTCGCCACTCCCTGCATGAGCCCCAAAAAGACAGGGGCAACATAGGTGTGAGTGGCTAAGGGGTGTAGAGAGGTGGGCTGCAGGTTCACCGAAGCTACTTCTGTCGTCATGACATTTATCACTTCCACCCCTGGAGCTTGAGTCTTAGCTCTAGCGATCTCCATCCACTCCGTGCCGGCTAGCTAAGGCAAGCACGGAGGCGGGGCCCTCGCCTTGGCCCCCGGAGTCAGGTACGAGATGTTGCTACTCACCTAAGGCTACGTCACAAAGCCCCCCTGCGGGTTATTATTATTTATTATTACTGTTATTATTAAAAAAAGAGTTATATTATACTATTATAAAATAGTAATAATATTACTCTTATTTAAATAATAACTAATTTACAAATAACTAACTACTACTAAACTAACTAATCATAATCTATCAGGATAGTGATGATCTCTGAACCTATTCGAAGTGTGATCGCACATTCCCTGGCTTAAATAGGTTGTGTAAATCAAATACGAATATAAGACAGGCTCGAAAATCAGATAAAAGAATTAGAAACAAGGAAGGTACAATAAATAGAAAGAGAATAGAAACAAAGTAAGTTCTAAATTGGACCCAGTTTCAGCATAATGCTAGCCAACAAGGACGAGCGCTGGTCTTCCGCCTGAGACCAGAAAGTGAAGTCACGGTGGATAATAAGCCACACATAACAACAGTATATCTAGATAATATATTGCAGTTTGATAATGATAAATGAATTGCAGACTAATTTACTTTATACATTGTTATAAACAGAACATATTTTGAAAATTTGTAAGCTGCATTTTCAGCAAACAAGGTTTGCACTCAGCTTGAAATATACTGTGCAGGGATTATATTCGACACAATACTTCAATGCAATCCCTCTTTTTGGCGTAAGAACAAAACGACCGAATTTTGTTATTAGAGTATATAAAAGAGTTATTAGTTTTAATAACAACAGTACCTAGTCGTCTGGGTATCCTAAATCAATTTAGAAGATATACCTAATATTGCGGGTTCGATACACATTGTTTTCACCTGAAAAAATCAAATTTATAATCGGATTTCAGCGCCACCTACCGGATTCAATTGTGAATCCAAACCATGAAGGGACTGGGGAAGGGACTCACCAGTGGGTGAGTGAAAAAAAATAGTTTTTAATGATTTAAGAACTCCCTCCAAAGGACAGCTCAAAAAAAAATTAATAGGTCCAATTTTTTTAAGATTTCAAAAATCGCCAAAAGCTGATTTTTTTATTCAATTTCTTTCTCGTTACGGTATAATTTTATAGACCATAAAATAAAGTTTCAGTTCAAAATTTGAATGTTAAAACGGAGCTCATATTTTTTTATAATTTACTAGTCCACTAGAGTTTACCCCGCGGCTGCGCCGCGGGTTAACCTCTAGTTCCTGCTTCTTGTTTAAAGAGCAGGCGTTAATACAGGTTACAATGTACACCATTTTTATGTTAGTGCCATTTGCCCCCGAAAAATTCACTTCATTTTATATCGCAAACTCGATGCTTGATATATTCTCATGCCGATCTCTTGGCATGAGTATATATGTCCATTTTCGGCATTAAAACTACATTTAAACAAAATTACAATAAAAACGATCCAGTATTCCCAGTGTTTTCCGAAAACTTAACAGAAAGACATATCGAGTTACTATCGCATTTTTATAGACGATGCATTTTTATATCTATGAACTTGAAAAATGATTGGTCTCATCCAAACTTTCATCCTCTATTACAAACAGTCCTAGTTTTATTTATCTATCCCCTGTCAATGAAAACTACAAAAATGTCAAAAGGGACATCAGCAAAAAGGATAAAAAGAGCAACATGGACAAAAAGGACAAAAAAGAGTCGAAGAGCAAAAGAGCAAAAGAGCAACATGGACAAAAAGGACAAAAAAGAGTCGAAGAGCAAAAGAGCAAAAGAGCAACATGGACAAAAAGGACAAAAAAGAGTCGAAGAGCAAAAGAGCAAAAGAGCAAAAGGGCAAAAGGGCAAAAGGGCAAAAGGGCAAAAGGGCAAAAGGGCAAAAGGGCAAAAGGGCAAAAGGGCAAAAGGGCAAAAGGGCAAAAGGGCAAAAGGGCAAAAGGGCAAAAGGGCAAAAGGGCAAAAGGGCAAAAGGGCAAAAGGGCAAAAGGGCAAAAGGGCAAAAGGGCAAAAGGGCAAAAGGGCAAAAGGGCAAAAGGGAAAAAGGGCAAAAGGGCAAAAGGGCAAAAGGGCAAAAGGGCAAAAGGGCAAAAGGGCAAAAGGGCAAAAGGGCAAAAGGGCAAAAGGGCAAAAGGGCAAAAGGGCAAAAGGGCAAAAGGGCAAAAGGGCAAAAGGGCAAAAGGGCAAAAGGGCAAAAGGGCAAAAGGGCAAAAGGGCAAAAGGGCAAAAGGGCAAAAGGGCAAAAGGGCAAAAGGGCAAAAGGGCAAAAGGGCAAAAGGGCAAAAGGGCAAAAGGGCAAAAGGGCAAAAGGGCAAAAGGGCAAAAGGGCAAAAGGGCAAAAGGGCAAAAGGGCAAAAGGGCAAAAGGGCAAAAGGGCAAAAGGGCAAAAGGGCAAAAGGGCAAAAGGGCAAAAGGGCAAAAGGGCAAAGGGGCAAAAGGGCAAAGGGGCAAAGGGGCAAAAGGGCAAAAGGGCAAAAGGGCAAAAGGGCAAAAGGGCAAAAGTGCAAAAGGGCAAAAGGGCAAAAGGGCAAAAGGGCAATAGGGCAAAAGGGCAACAGGGCAAAAGGGCAAAAGGGCAAAAGGGCAAAAGGGCAAAAGGGCAAAAGGGCAAAAGGGCAAAAGGGCAAAGGGGCAAAGGGGCAAAGGGGCAAAGGGGCAAAAGGGCAAAAGGGCAAAAGGGCAAAAGGGCAAAAGGGCAAAAGGGCAAAAGGGCAAAGGGGCAAAGGGGCAAAGGGGTAAAGGGGCAAAGGGGCAAAGGGGCAAAGGGGCAAAGGGGCAAAAGGGCAAAAGGGCAAAAGGGCAAAAGGGCAAAAGGGCAAAAGGGCAAAAGGGCAAAAGGCCAAAAGGGCAAAGGGGCAAAAGGGCAAAAGGGCAAAAGGGCAAAAGGGCAAAAGGGCAAAAGGGCAAAAGGGCAAAAGGGCAAAGGGGCAAAGGGACAAAAGGGCAAAAGGGCAAAAGGGCAAAAGGGCAAAAGGGCAAAATGGCAAAAGGGCAAAAGCGTAAAAGGGCTTAAGGGCTTAAGAGCAGAAGGGCAGAAGGGCAAAAGGGCAAAAGGGCAAAAGGGCAATAGGGCAAAAGGGCAACAGGGCAAAAGGGCAAAAGTCAAAAGGGCAAAATGCAAAAGGGCAAAAGGGCAAAATGGCAAAAGGGCAAAAGCGTAAAAGGGCTTAAGGGCTTAAGAGCAGAAGGGCAGAAGGGCAAAAGGGCAAAAGGGCAAAAGGGCAAAAGGGCAATAGGGTAAAAGGGCAACAGGGCAAAAGGGCAAAAGTCAAAAGGGCAAAATGCAAAAGGGCAAAAGGGCAAAGGGGCAAAAGGGCAAAAGGGCAAAAAGGACAAAACCAAAATGATGAAAATGGCAAATCACAAAACCAAACAAAGCCTGTCCCACTTTTAGGATAATCTTTACATAAATCTATCCCAAAATCTATCCCATTATCCGGGATGAAAAATATCCCATGTCCACCCTCGGTATTCAAATTACATATGTACCGAGTATCAGCCAAATCGGTCCAAAAGTCTTTCCGTAAAAGGATAACAAACAGAGAGACAAATATACTTTTATCCCGGAAACTATCCCATTTTCCGGGATAAAAAGTATCCTATGTTCATTCACGGCATCGAAAATATATATATACTGAGTTTCAGCCAAATCGGTCCAGTATTTTTTACGTGAAAACGGAACAGACAGACAGACAGACAGACAGACAGACAGACAGACAGACAGACAGACAGACAGACAGACAGACAGAGTTACTTTCGCATTTATAATATTAATAGGGATTACTCGCTCGAAAAAATCTCAAGTGATGCAGTACATTAAAAAAAAATTGTGAGCGACCTTTTTTCAACTGAAACTTTCAGAAACGCATTATTTTTTGGTCTATAAAATTATATCGTAATGAGAAAAAAAATTTTTTGGCGATTTAGAAATTAAAATTAAAAAAAACGGAGTGACCTCTTAAATAAATATTTTTGAGTTGTCCTTTGGAGGGCGTTCTTAAAACATCAAAAACTAACATTTTTACACTCGAGACTCAAAAAAAGTCGTTTTTTTTGCGCCACCCTAATATATAGGTCAATATAAATACCTATATATAAGTAATATAATACTATTACAAAAACACACGATCACTAGTGAAAAGCGTGCACTGGTAACATTGTTGTGGTCTGAAAGGAATATTGTTAAAGTTATCACTTAAGTCAATGTAAGTTACATGCAGCTTTCACCTTGATTTAACCGCTTCAAGTTTAATAGTTATGTTATTCTTGTTTTATTAAAACAATATTCTTGTTTACGGAAACCTTTCGATACAAGCTACTGGAGGCATTTCAAATTTATAAATAACTTTAAAAACACTTCAAATTGGCGGAAACACATCAACTTTATTGATTAAAAGAACTACGTCAGAACTATACAATTATTAAAGTACTAAATCAACTTTATTCTCTCTCTCTCTCTTTTCTGTACATTCTACCATTTCTTTTTATTTATTATCCAATATGCTTACATTTATATACATTAGAAACACATTTGAACTGTGGCACAGAAACCTCATGGGTTTATTCGTACCGCAGGGAGTCGTGTACACAATATTGTTATGTCAAAAATAGGAGCAGAGGCGAGTAATGGTTATCATCATTCTAGTGTATAGATCGGATTTGATAATAAAAGCGTATCATCATTCTAGTATATGGTTCTCATTTTAGTCCCAGGTCTGCACATGTGAGCATGATGGTCGGGAATCAATATATATAAGTATAATCATAATTTGGGGCGACACAATATGTGTTTTTCTTCCATATTCCTCTATTCTGTCATACGTCCTCTATCACACATCCAATCATCAGGTCATTCTTCGCACAATCCATCCATCTATCTCCTCATTACATGTTCATAGCACCTGTAGTGTAAGAAATAAAAAGATAATGAATAAATTTCTTCTTTTATTTAACCTTTTGTGAGCACATCTGTTTTACAGAGAATGGCAGAGAGAACAGAGAGCATGGATAACTTTCCATTGTCTTTGTTAGAGAGTGAATTAAACGTTTGAATACATTAACATTAAACTCTACGTCGGATACGATACCACCTTAGTCTTCTTCCTCTGAATTTATCAGTCACGGGTGCAACTTTTAAAGATCGTCTTATGTACTCATTTCTTCCCAATAAATCAATATTATTCTATAGATAAAGAAATATTAAAGTAACAGTGAAATAATCATCACTTTTAATGGGATTTTACATAAATACATACATATTGTAACATTTTTCGCTTCATCTACTTTCACTAATCTTTTCTTACATACATGTTTATTTGGGGTGCTTTTTATGTGACATTTTTTTCAAAATATCTTGAATTTGATCAATGTTAGTACGCCGTACGTCGCGGTCTGCAAGCAATGGGGTGTTATTTATACTAGTGGTCGCCCGTGCTCGAAATTCGATCATAATAATTCATGCCAAAGACTACTTCTATAATCACAAATTTCGCCAAGGCTACACTTTTAATTTGACTTGAACAATAAACAAAAGAGTATATATGCGTGTGTTTAATGGTTTTTTTAATTGATTTAATGTATTTTTATGCACAATTTTAAAAAAATAGCATTCGTCGCTTCTTCTCTACATAAATTAGAAGTGTGCGAAATTTCATACTCCTCCGTCCACGCAATTTTCGTAAAAACGGGTACAAATTTTTTGCTTCACTTATTAATATATAGATGAAAGATGTGTCTAAAGTATAAGGGATTCTAATTTTATAAGAAATAATATTTAAATTGGAAATAGTAGGAACTAATACCCATTTTACCTTTACTGACCTTTACCAAATGTAAGCAAGCAAGCGTAGACCATTTCGAAATATGGCCTATTGCACTCACATAATGTGTATGTAATAAATTAGTTAGACGTATAAACAAAAGAGCTAAACCACGATGTACCCTATTGATGAGGTTCTTATTTACTTTATATAAATCTCATCGCAATTTTTTTTTTTTTCAATAATACATGATATATAACATTTTGGTA
This sequence comes from Dendrolimus kikuchii, assembly GCA_019925095.2. NCBI lineage: Eukaryota > Metazoa > Arthropoda > Insecta > Lepidoptera > Lasiocampidae > Dendrolimus > Dendrolimus kikuchii. The sequence goes on along the minus strand of CM034393.1, from coordinate 9,292,275 downwards.
CAATAGAGACTTGCAGAATATTTTAACAATATATTCAGCAACAAACACGAATCGTAACTCTTTCTAGTACAAATGGAATTTCATACACATTTAATATTTAGATATGTTTATTATTTGCTAACCGATATTAATAATAATATGCAACCTATTTACTGCTTTGAAAGTACCTATATATAGCTAAAATTGTATTGTTTTAAATAAAAACCCACTTCAAAGCAATATTATGATTTTTCAACATCTGTCTGACCATTGATCGTGTACTAGCAGAAGGTGATGTTAGGAGCCTTAAGAACAGACGAGCGTGCATGACAAGAGTTATGAATGTCAAAGAAGCAAGTGAGGTGTGTAAGAATAAGCCTAAATGGCGCTCTGTTGTTCGTGCCTACCCCGCAAGGGAACTGGCGTGAAGTTATGTATGTATGTATGTATGTATGTCTGACCATGCCCGACGCTCTTACGTACGCCATTTTTTTGTTACATCAGTATAGTAAAGTGATAACTCTACCACTCGTTGATCTCTAATCTTTGGTTTTTGCACAAATTTACTACATCGTTCTATAGTGATATATTTAAGACATTTTTCCTTCAAAATTTCGGCGGACCACTTCACCCTCCCCCTATCCCATCTTCCTTATCGCATCCTTCCTATCCCAACTTTCCTATACCATCTTCCCTATCCCATCTTTCCTATCCCACCTTCCATATCCCATCTTTCCTATCTCAACTTTCATATACCATCTTCCCTATCCCATCTTCCCTATACCATCTCTTTTATGCCAACACTTCTGTCTGATTCCTGTATCCTATCTCTCCTATCCCATCCTCCTTATCCCACCCCCTCTACTCTATCCCAGTCCTTCAATCTATCATTTCATCCAACCTTATATTTCATCTCTGTGGCACGAATAGTTAGCGCCAACAACTTCTGCGACGTACACAGACAGATGAACGAATTGATATGTCGACATTATAATTGTTCTGTATTTTCATGAAAATGAAAAGATTTTTTTTTTAAAGAATTTTATTTATTCATATGACATGGTACATAAAAATACAGGTCTTAAGTTATACATATATGTGTTCACATGTCATTACCCATAGGGTGTGCAAATATTACATCGTCTTAAATTAAAATATTATTTACGTTGACCACGAAAAATTAAATTATGTTAAAGTATTGTTGTATGTCAAAAGATAATAATGTCAAATAATTAAATTCATATAAATGTCATACAGCCTCATCTATGTCTTGTTTTAATTAAAATAATCATGCACCGAGTACAAACACATCGCCAATAACCAAATGTGAAGACTGACTTTAAATAAATTCAAATGAGTACTTTTTATGGCAACATATACTATAGAACTTCATTACTTTGTTTGCCGAAAATTATAAACCGTTACTTTCTAATAACTTTTAAGAATCGTTTAATACTTACGTAAAAATTTCCCTGATTGGGAACTCTACATTGTTTAACTAAAAACAATTAGCTAATGAATAATTATATAACGCTTCGTCACGCATGCAATTGCGCGCAAAATATTTCCTATCAATTTTACGCAATTAATTAAACACTAGCTTACCCGTGTCCACTTCGCTGGTCACCAGTAAAAAAATAACAAATAGTATTAATCACAACTATATATAACCTATATCACTTAGGAATTATATAGCTTTTTAATGGTGAAAGAATTTAAAATCAGTTCAGTAGTTCAAGAGATTACTTCGTACAAACAAACTCACAAACTTTACCTCTTCATAATATAGTATAGATATAGATTATAAAATTAAAAATGTTAAGCCTCGTTGTAGCGACTCTTTCGCCCAATAAGGTCATTAAGAATTCATCTTAAGCACTTAATTTACGCACATTCATATTAATTATAAAGATTTTATAGCACTATCTACATTCAACGAACTGAAATGATGATATTATGTGCATATCATTCAAAATGTAAAAAGCTTAAGCGCGGAATTATAAACATGTTTTTATAACAAAACTGTGTTATAATAATAATAAAAAAAACTGCTTTGATATACTTAATTGTGAAAGACGATCGAAATTTCTAAGACTAATAGTTGAAGTTTCGTCTGCATAAATATCATATTTGTAGTTTTTATACCTCATTATCTGTTACCCGCGACTTCGTCTGCGTGGAATGTAATTTAATTTAATTTACCTTCCGGTGCAGCGACGGCGGCGGCGTGATGGTAACATCTCAATTTTTTTTTCTAATATTAATAAATATATAATTATAACATCAGATATCTGCCAATGAAAGTCCCGTCAAAATAGATCCAGCCGTTTTAGAGATTAGCCAGAACAAACGGACAGACAAACGGACAAAAATTTTAAAAATTGATTTTTTGACATAAATACCGTATATACTTTCATATGCATTTAGTACAAAGCTGTCACTTTGACTTTACAAACAGACACTTCAATTTTATTTATTTGTATGCATATATTTATATTCTATAGATTGTTAGACATCAATAGGATTAGATACATTTTTCTTAAGAAAAATCAAACCTCGATCAAGAAAACCGGAATGCCAAAATAATACCTGCTTCTTTATATTATGCACACTTCTACTGTGGCAGGCAAGAAAGTGGCGAGGGAAGTTGGCAGCGTGGGTGAGCAATTTATTTGATAGATTGATACAGTTTTACATAAAATTCCGATCGGCAGTTTTCGTTTGCGCAGAAAAGTGCAGATTGGTTTCCAATATATAAATTAATAATCGATATTGAACTTTATTCGCAAGCGGAAAAGGCAGAGATTTGTTTGCCAGTGTTAGCGCTGTTCCGCTTACTCGATTTGCAACATGAAATCAAAGTTTTACGTGCTACTAAAATTTTTCATCCGTGCAGGAACCGAGAAAGAATACAATATTCTGCGGCCGGGCGGCCAATCGTAAGAGCCGAGAAAAGAACTCACAACTAGGTGGTAGGATATTTGCCCGTCTGGATGGCTACCACTCCTGGTCTAGATTAAGCCGCCATAATAACCTCGAGTTGTTTTCTGGCAACTTATCCGTGCAGGAATGGAGAAAAAATACAATTTCCTGCGACCGAGCGGCCTGTCGTAAGAGGAGACTTAACAACCTACAGCCAGGTGGTAGGGCATTTGCCCGACTGGATGGCTACCACCCCTGGTCTAAAGTATGTCGCCATAACAACCTTGGGTTGTGTTCCGGCATTAGTGACCAGGTTCCAGTCTCCCTTAAGAGAGCAGCAGCGCATTTGTAGCAACTTTGGTGTTGCAAATGTCCTTAGGCGATGGTAACCGCTTTCCATCAAGTGGGTCATCTGCCTGTCTGCTGATCTCCTGCGATTAAAAAAAACAGTGGCCAGGTTCCAGTCTCCCTTAAGAGAGGAGCAGGGCATTTGTAGCACCTTTGGTGATGGTGTAATAAATGTCCATAGGCGATGGTAACCACTTTCCATCAATCAGGTGGGCCGGCTGCCTATTTGCTGAACTCATGTAATAAAAAAATATATATAACTTTATATTTAGCTTTATGTATTTAATTATGTGTATATAACTCTAATCTGTTTTTGTGTATTATTTCAGTAATTTATTTGAACAATAAGGTAGGTATATTGTATTCCATAATTACCATGATATTAAGTGCACATTGGTACTGTAATTACCTTTTTAGAACTATCAGCTTTAATATATTTGTGCTTATTTATCTATTAATCACGACTTCAAAAAGAAAAATTACATTTGAATGTTTTATAATCTTTATTAATTTAAAGTTGTAATAATGTTCTGTATTGCGAAAATTTTTTTTTATTGTAACTGCATTAATCTTAATTAACTTGTTGTTGTGTAAAGTAATTAAAAAATATTACACGAAAAAGTACTAATAAAATATATTTTTTATTTTGTGCGCATTAAAAATAATTTGACAGTAATATATCACTGTCGAATTAAAAAAAAATATGATTACATTTTATTTTTGCAACTTTATTGGCGTAAACTTACAATTTATATACTACTGACACCGTTCCATATTTTTTTTAAACACAGGTTCTTAATACACATTATAATTTATATAAATAAAGTGTGTAGAATTTCATAGCAGCCGGATTATTTCTAAGGTCACGAAAAATAAAGAAACAAGTTTATTTTGCTATTTAAGGGGGGTCGCAGTCTGTTAAAAAAATAAGACCTACACCTACAAAACAAACGTATAATTATTAATTAAAATATGTATTACTATAATTTTGTAGTGAAGGGGTCGCAAGATTTTTTTCTTAACTTTTTGGTTTTTTCGTAGGTTGCGGCTTAAAAAATCGATGAGAAACAGTGCTCTAGAGATGTTTTGATAATATATTAAATTTAAAGTCTGTTTCGATTTCAGTAAGTAGATTTTATGCTTTCACATCTTTTAAGTATTTAGTTTTATAGATACTATATAGGTATAATATTTAGGTTATTTATGTTAGACGTATGTAAGGCGAGAGATATGTATGTTTATAATAATATTATGTAGTTATGAAATGAGGTTGTAATGATTGAAAAGTTTCTGTTAATCGCAGACAAGAGACTTATTAGGTCATTAATAATTTGATGTCTACTTCTGGGCTAATAACCAACAATTCATTTTAAAGAATGGATGAAATAAAATAATTATATTTTTAATTTAATCATGTGGTTAAATATTATGATATTTAAATACCTATACACATCATCTCGTGTTATAAGTGGAGTGATGCTTTTTTTCACATCATGACCTTTCACTAAAATGCCCAAGAAGGCACGAACATGAAATTAATAGTTAAAGCGAATCAAGTAACATTGCACTTTTAACACTTCTGCCGTATATTGCCTAACGTATAGTTATTACAAAAACGTCTTAAATATAAGATGTAATAAAAATATATGACAGAAATGGATATTTTATTTCAATTGACCTTTGTTCGGCTATCGTATGTTGTGCTGGTTACTAGTAATTTATATTTTAATACATTAATCGTCGGTTTCGAATAACTTATATTTTTATGCGAAATGGAAATAATTTTCAACCAATGTGTTTTTGTTATTTCAATGTTCGTTCTTTTAAACTTTAATTCAAATCGACTAAGTAGCGTTTAACTCAAAGGATAATAAAGGGATTCTTAGATAGAACTGTTATTGTCTCATCCACTGTTTTTCCACTAAACTCAAAGTTCCTAAAAATAATTAAAAATACCTTATAATATTTTAAAAACTATTAAACATAATTTGTTCAGAAAGTATTTTTAAGTTTTATTAACACTTACTTTTGTTTGGGATTAGAGACTTTTACCACAATTGAAACGTATACGCCTATCTATTGGCTTGATAAAAAAGTTATTTGTATATAATATTTTATTACAATTTTTTGGAGACCTATCTAAGTGTGCCTATTTACGTTGGAAATTATTTATTCTTTCTCAGTTACATGTAAGTGCTGCGGCGTAAAGCTTAATATACTTCCAGTTACTTTAAATAACTCATGCGTTGAGATCTTTAGTGTTACACGCTTTTATAGATTCGTAGCCAAACATTAAATGCCAAAGACAGACTTTTGTGGATATATATACATATATACTAAGTTATGCCCGCGACTTCATCCACACTTGTCTTGAAATTCCCGCGGAATTCCCTGGACACCGAATATCCCAGTATTTAAAAAAGAATATAAATTTTTTAGTTTCTTTAGTGGAAACTGTGTCGGAATAAGCTAATTTTTATGCACCCGAACAACTTCAAACCACTCCCGTGGGATTTCCGGAATAAAAAATATCACACATTTTATTACCTACATAAAATTTGCTATCGAACAGTCAAAAAGTCACATTGGAATTCGAATTCGGATTTTTTTTTAATCTAGTAATTTTTAATCATTCCCAGAAATATTCCCGCGGGATTCCCGGGATAAAAAGTAGTGCAGATTTTAAATCTAATAATTTTCCCTCGATCAGCGAAAGTAGCATCGAAATCGGCCCAGTAGTTTTTACGTGAATCCCGAACACTGTTCGGGGTAGCAGGCAAACAGACAAGAAATTTAAAACAAATTGTATCGTGTACTCCATCGTTTATAAAGTCTATTTCAGTCGATTTTTTTAAATTGCTTCAATGTACAGACATGGCATGTTTAGAATGTATTAATATTATAGATATTTCAGTCTAATCCGAAAGGAATTCTGAAAGTTAGGGGATTTTTAATTTAAATAAGACCGTTATTTAAATTGTCATCTTATAAACAGGGAAATGACATAACTCAGCAGATTTCATTACCCAATTAGTGGACTAGAACCATGATTTACAAGCCATACGGTTGATTGGATAATTTCCTTTGTTACGGTAATTGAGGACTTTCATAAAGTCGGAATACTGCTTCGTTATAGTTAATATAAAAGCAGTATAGTAAATGAAGTTTACAACAACGTCTAGACTAACGTGAATAGTTCAAAAAAAATTACAATATTTGTTTTCAACATTAATACAAGTCAGAAGTTAGGTACAAGTAGTAAAATATATATATATTCGTAGAACATCTTTTACTAATTTGCATTGAATTGAAAGAACTTCCGGATCGTAGTCAATTTTCTATAACTATTTTCAATTAAGCTTTTACTGCCACTTTCAAGAATAAATCCCATAAAAAAACACAGATAGTAAAATAATATTTCTAGTCACTTAGTCTTAAATCGTTGCTAAATACTTAGTGTAGAATTTTCAATGTATAAAATCAACAAAAAACAGTTATATTACCTATTCAGATTTTTTCTAAAAAAAATTAACGATGTTGCATTAACACTTGATCCCTATATTACATATATATTACAAAGCTGAGCCGTTCCTACTTTGCTGGGCGTCATTAAAAAAATAGAAAAGTATGGTTCAGTAGTACCGGAGATAACTCACAAACCTTACCTCTTTATAATTTTAGTAAATCTTAACGTGTGATCAAGATTATATGTAGTATTTTCTTAAGTTTTTGTGACTAGTACACATAATAAAAGTACGTTTACCACTAACGTCGGAATAAGAATCTGTTAATATCTCCCGCTTAAAACTATTAAAATGCAGTTTTATTACAAGATTATATGGTCAAGAATCTCTTATCTAGATTGTTACTTATATAGTCTCTATTCGAGCACACAGTTGACTTGCTGTTTCTTCACCTTAACTACAAGCTACTGCATTAGTCGATTTAAATTACATAATTCGCGTCAAGGTGCATACAAATGTCTCATTGTTGGTAACGTGTTATTACCGAGGCCTACATTAACCTTCGCATAATTAAGCTGTTCCTATCAAACGTTTAAAGCAGATGAATATTTATACATCCAAGCTACTTTGAAAGTCAATGAAAACTGGCAGATATTAACATTCCAATGGCTTTATTTAAGAATTATACCTAGGGACTATACGAAACTAATTGTCTAAAAACTCAGACGAACATATAAAAGTATATGCGGAGCATATGTAAACAAAGCGTCAAATGACAAGAGGCATTATTATAGCATGCTGCGTTAGCTTATATAGTATACACGTGGTTTGTTTGTGTGGTTAACAGTAATATATCCACTACAAACTATACCAACTTTATCCATACTAATTTGATTTTCAATATTAAGTTCTCGTAGCGCACTAGGGCGCGATTGGCTTCCGATTCCAAAATCGGCTTTCTTTAACCGGCTTCACTCTGAAAACTCTGTGCTTCATGTACCTATTTTGTTCCTTAGAGTTTGAAAGTAAATATTTTAAACAGATTCTGATAGTAAACGTTGGACATGTATTTCATTAGTAAGAGGAAATTTCCGTTTCTCCCATGAGTAAAAACGACTTTATAAATATCAAATGTATAACTATAGATGTACCTCGAACCATATTATGTCTAATTATAGATGGTACTGAAAACCATAAAAAGTTATTTATAGATGCTCAAGGCCTTTAAACCCACGGTCTAAGCTTCTAAGAAGCATAATAATTATAGTACAACAACAAAAAACTATGAAGTGTAATAAAACGAACCTTAAGGTTTAATTTAATTAAGGTTAGCCTCAAATCAAATGACAACATGACCAGAAATTACGTCACTTAAATAATTACATTATTTAAGAAAAAGGAAATTGGTTAACAGATGCTTTTCCTCAGTAACAGAATATTTCAATTCTAAATAGGGTCATATGACAATATGTAATAATAATAATAAGACAAGACGTTGAATTTAGTCCATAATTTAGACTTGAAAATACTGCAAATGACATATTTGTATCGACACTCTTAAAACTGACTAAATTAATTAAATTATATTATTTGAATATACCTATAGTGTAAATTATGTTACAAATAATTAAATTACATATTATAGACATTCTATAAAAAATAACATCTATAAAAATAATATGCTTGTACAAAATTAATGAAAGTATAGTGATTAATTAATCTATGCGATAATTATTAATTGTAATTATGTGAAACAAATGTTATTGTACGCTCTCATCGGGCCAACTGTTGCTTCTTCGTTCTATTTACACCATCTTTATGTATACAGTTTAACAATAAAGAACTGTAAAGCAAAGTTTTCTTTTTAAAAGCTAAAACTATTTTAGAGTGATTAATTCAAACGATTTACATTAAGATAAATAATCTTGGAGCGACGTAGAATCAATTATTATTATAAACGTTCAATATTTAATTGAGCAGGTGTATTTATGTTTACAACATGATTTGAAATTAAGTATTCTGGCACGTCTTGTTTATGCGTTATAAGGTAACGTTGTGGATTTAAAAATGAGAAACTGAAATTGGTCATAAAACAAATATTAACTTGAATGGATATTTCTTTTTTCTTTCACCTGCTCACAATTATTTGGAGTCGGCACAATATATTTTTTCTTCCATATTCCTCTATTCTGACATACGTCCTCTGTCACACCACAAATCCTCATACCATCCTTCATACCATCCATCCACCTCTTTTTTGGTCTACCTTTACATTTATATCCATCGATCTTGCAGGTTAACATTATTTTAGTTACGTGTCTTTCATCACTCCTCATTACATGCATACCACCTCAGTCTTTCTTCTTCCTCTCAATTCTCCAGTCACGGGTGCAACTTTCAAAGATCCCCTTATATATTCATTTCTTACCTTATCTATTACTGTAAATCGCAAGATTCTCATTTACGCTGAGTAGAGTCGTTTGTGGTCTATCACTTTAGTGGCCCAACATTGGGACACCTATAACATGACCGGTCGTATGATAGATTTATATATCTGACCTTTTAGTTTCAGTGGCATTAGTTTACCACATAGCACACCTGACTGCATTGTAGCCAAGCTATATTTACTCTTCTCCTTACATCCTTCTCTATTGATTTAGATATGTACTTACAAAATGACAAACTGAATGCAAAGTTACCTCTTTATTATATATACTAGTGATTATTGCATAATAATAATTGTATATTTATATAGGCTCTGGCCATAAATGAAATTTAAGAAAACGGGCATAGACTCTCAAGTGTTTCGATTTTTTTCTCTTGTAACATTTTAACAACTATATATCGAAGCCGTTTGCTTTACAGCAGGTTACTTATGTTATAACCATTTTCTTAATGTGCCCTAGCTTATATTACTTCCTCGTTTACTTAAGTCGACTCACTACTCGTCTTATACCATTACCTACATGAACTACTTAAAGTTGGGGGCACAACTCTGATAAAATCGTTTACGATTTTATGGATATGGCAAATATGTATAATATGTTCACGCTATGAATAATGGTTTTTAGTTTCATTTTTATTCACATCCAGTTATCCTAGTTAAATATGAAAACCAATAGTTTTAGAACCGATCAATAGTTTTAAGAACACATACAAAACTCAACATATGTTTTAAGCTATGTAATAGATAATTATTAATATATATTTTTTTATTGCTAAAGCACAGCAGACAGACTAACGGCCCAAATGGGGTAGAAAGTGGTTACCGTCCCCTATGGACATTAGCAATGCCAGAGATGCTGCCAATCTGCTGCCGATCCTGAAAGAGAAAGTTATAATAAAGTTAAAATGCCCAAGGCCGAAAAGGCCGCCCGGCCGATTAGTATTCTTTTTCCGTTCCTGCACGGTGAAAATTATTAATATCTAAAATACAATACTTTAGACTTTTGTAATATTGAGAATCACTTTTAACAATTTTTCTAAAATGAATTATTTCATATAAATAACTCTTAATTACTTGTAATATTTCCTGTATTAAATTGGAATCATGAAAATTATACATACATACATACATAACTTCACGCCAGTTCCCTTGAGGGGTAGGCACGAACAACAGAGTGCCATTTAGGCTTATTCTTACACACCTCACTAATATAACTAAAATAAATTCGTTTTGTTTTATTAATTTAATAGTTGTTAAATCAAATTGTTTCTTTAAATTTGATGAATTTAAAAACAAGCAGATGAGAAGAAGCAAAGCAAATGAGCTACAAATTATGTCCCTTAAAACATATATGTATCAATAAGACTTTAATTTTGTTTACTGCTATAACTTCGCGTCACAAACAAAAATATAGTCATGCCCTTACAATCAAACCAGTTTCCACATTACATCAATGAACTAAAAACGACCCTAGAAGAACGTGCAATCGACCAAGGTCAATGTTAATAAATTAATATGTTTTAAGATGGCTTTTATTTCCTTATTTATATGTCTTCAGGCCCTATCACGTATCTTAACAAATAGTTGATCTATATGAAAGTGCTTTAACAGCTTTCTTATTATTTAATGATGGTATAATATATGTATATCAGGTTAGAAACTAAGATCATGGCGTGTTTTGAAATTTTATAGTCCGCATGTCATTAAAGATTTTTGACATAACATTTGAAATCAGTCGAAAGAGGATGTTCTGGTTTACCAGAATGTACATTTTATTTTTTTTAATTAGTTAATTTATATACATTTCTAGACCATTGAATTTTAATGTCAAATTGATAAAAAGAACATTTTCGAAATCTCCTTTTTTCTTTTTATTTAAAATTATGTAAAAGTGCATGATTATGCAATGATAGCACTGACGTGGAAACATGGGCACTAAAACCTCCTAAATAAATTAGATATAAAAGCTTTAAACTAAATTTAAAAAGTCCTGTATGTATACAACAAGTGTAGTATAATAAATCATTTTAAATGCAGCCTTTTAAATATAAACAGCTTTAGGCAATAGACATGTTGACATTTTAAAATATCTCTTCATCTGTTAACACAGTTATATATTACACTCGTGCATTATATTCTTTCCCACAAGCGTCTAACACAATCACATTCAGTGAAGCAAAAAGCGTTAACACAAACACCTTCATGTTAACGTTCATATTTTGACGTCTACTGTAAATAGAAATGCCCACTCATAAAAGACCTTTCAATTATGTGAAGCAACGGTGCGGAATCGGTGTGCTCGGTATACGTGGTACCGAGCGTTTCTTGGTTCGCTCGGTGTATGCCGTTCCCGCATCAGTATCGAGCGAATCAGGAATCGCTCTAAATATAAGTGCTTGGTAGACTCTCGGTATCATGTTACCGAGCATCCAGATTCCGTAAGGCTGCTGCACCGAGAAATCAAAAAGTGGCCCGAATGCGGTATGATTTCGTAGGACATAATTTAAATTTGAAGTTATATTTCTAAAGTTGTCTATTTTTTCGATTATTGGCGCTTAAATCAATTCTAGGGCAACACCAGCCAGTATCAGTAAGACCCAGTTGCAGTCGTCGAAAATTTCTTCCCTAAATTTTTACTGTTTATTACGGATGTATCCGTGTAACAAGCAGCCACCACTCATACAAAAATATTTACAACCACATTATTATCAACAAAAGTTAAGTAATTATTAGGAAAATATGACAGCCCAGTTTGAGCAATACTCATGTCAGTCATTCTTGACAACTTTAAATTTCTTGTTATTAACTTAGAACTAAATTATAGTCATATAATGAAAGACGTTTTACTACTATTTATTACCTCTGCACATTTATATCAACTCTATCGTAAGATTGCATTCGTCACAAAAACGACATTGACATGTTTTACTAGTTCTAGCACAAAGACAACAGTGTAATGTTAGGAGTTTCTCGCCTGATGAATAAATACAATGAAATATAGTTATACGATGTAGGTCAGTTCTCATAGTTCCTATGTGTATCACGCGGTATTGAGTTGTATACAATTAAAAAGTCAAAATTGTGTTTTAATCTGAACACGAAAGTTATTAATTTTAATTATTCAGGTATAACAAAGAAATTTGGAAAATAGATAAATATGATTGAATAAGGGCTGATTACTATTTATACTATAATTATAAAATTAATGTTTAATGCTGTGGGTATGTAATGAGGAGGGATGTAAGTCATATTTTGTTTTTTTATTGAATGAGTTCAACAGCTAGCCAGACGACCCACCTGGTGGAAAGCGGTTACCATCGCTTATGGACATTTGTAACATCAAAGGTGCTACAAATGCGCTAGTGCTCTCTAAGGGAGGCTGAAACCTCGTTATGGCGGCAATCTAAATCAGGGGCGGTAGCCATCCGAACGAGCAAATACCCGACCACCCGGCTGTGGGTTGTTTTGTCGCCTCTTGCGACAGGCCACCCAGCCGCAAGAAATTGTATTCTTTCTCCGTCCCTGCCTTCCTAACTACTTCCGTTCCTGCCTTTCTTCGTAAACAAGTGTGACAAAAACTAGACCAGAAAGAAATTAAAACATTGTGTGTGAAGTAGTATTTATGGTGTGACAATGGACGTAGACTAGAATAGACAATTATGGAGGAAAAAGACATATTTTGTCGACCCCAAATAATAGACAAAGTGAAATAAAAGAGAATAAGAACATTAATATATTTTGATATACTAAAATCAAGGTAACAAACTTCCACAGCAGACCCTTTTGAGAAATATTTTACGAGAACTGCCTGTTTGCTTGTTTCAGGCAATACAAAAGGTAATCTATTTCAGATATTCCAATTCTGCCTTGAGGCAGACTTTTCACTGATGGATGTCATAATCAACACTTACTACCATTTTATTTGTGCAGGAACGAAGAATGAATACAATTTCCTGCGGCCGGGCGGCCTGTCGTAAGAGGCGACAAAACAACCACAGCCAGATGGTAGATTATATGCCCGTCTGGATGATTACCACCCCTAGTCTAGACTATGCTGCCATAACAACCTTGAGTTGCGTTCCGACATTAGAGGCCGGGTTCCAGTCTCCCTTTAAAGAGCGGCAGTACATTGGTAACACTTTTAGTACTACAAATGTCCATAGATGATGGTAACCGCTTTCTATCACGTAGACTGTCTGCCCGTCTGCTGAAGTCATACAATAAAAAGAAAATAAAAAAAAACCATACTTCTGTTGAATTCGATGCAACTGTCACTCATCTTCCGCTATCGGATAGCATTCGACCATGCATGATCTACGAAAATCTATAAAAAAGCCGTATTCAATCGACCAACAACACTGCCTTCTAAGTTCGATAATGTTCGTTATATAACGTAGCATTAAGGTCAAAGTCATCATAAATTGGATTAATGTATTCTTTACTAAGATATGCTCGCGACTTCGTTGACGCTTGTCTTGAAATTCCCGCGGATTTCCCGGGATAAAAAGTAGCGCAGAGCTTAACTCTAAGAATTAGCTGTCGATCAGTGAAAACCGCTTCGAAATAGGCCCAGTGATTTTAAGTGAATCCCGAACAAACAGACAAAACGACAAACAGACAAGAAATCTAAAAAAAAATGCATTGTGTTCTCCATCGTTTATATATTCTATTCCAGTTGTTTTTTTCTTAACAGCTTCAATGTACAAACACGACGTGTTGAGCATTTTATAATGTCATGCCAGCATCATGATTTATTGCAGTAATTCTAGAGGTATAGGAATATATTACAAGGTAATAGATAATTTAATTAAAGTACGTCCCACATATTCTGGTAACGTATGTATACTTAAATACTTCATAGTATATACCTATGTTTATTATTTAAGCGGGAATTTCAAGTGTGGTTGCCAGACTAACACTTTCATACATTACATACTATGCTCTTCTTTCTCTGACTATAGTAATGTGTATATATATATGTCTATCTCCCTCCCCCCAAAACGGTGGACGCGCGAAATGCAGCGGCATCGGCGTTTTTGCGATACTTTTGTCACGAACCATGGTATTGTGAACTTAATGTGAACATATAAAAAAGGACAATATCAAATGCCGGCCCAATAAACTATTCTACTCATATTTATATGATTGTGTATGTGAATTGCTACCGGATGTAATATGGTCGACGTGTTATGTAAGTCATAAGTACTCCTATTTATTGTCTGTTTGAATACACCAACGGACGCAATCAAAGTCGAACTATTTGCTAAAAATCAACCAGCGGTTATTATTCGGATGCCCCGAAACATTCTTAAAGTATTCTTTAGAAATTCAGGCACATACAATATATTTACTACGAAGCTCTGCAATAGATATATATAAGCTTTTTTTAAAAGGTTTTTTAAATTGCCAGGTGGTAGGGCATTTGCCCGACTGGATGGCTACCACCCCTGGTCTAAGGTATGTCGCCATAACAACCTTGAGTTGTGTTCCGGCATTAGTGACCAGGTTCCAGTTTCCCTTAAGAGATCAGCAGCGCATTTGCAGCAACTTGGTGTTGCAAATGTCCATAGGCGATGGTAACCGCTTTCCATCAAGTGGGCCGTCTGCCTATCTGCTGATCTCCTGCGATAAAAAAAAAAATACAAGCTTTTGAGATCCTGAATATCATGTAGCAGCAGAGTGCTAGCCAAGACAAGTAAAACGAGCCCAAACACGACGGGGCTATATGTTTAGTACAGGAGTTCCTATGGCCACCTTTCGACTCCATCATCAGATCAGCTCCATAGTACCATATTATTGCATTGTCATGCGATATACATATGTGTGCAAAATTTCAGCTCAATCAGAAACTGGGAAGTTGGTTAAATTTAACTTGCAAGATTCCACCCGAACTTACATACATACACCCATTGCAAATTAAATAAAAGCTTGTAATTAGACTTCTGTCATTCAATTGAAGGTGCATCATGAGAGCTTTGCAAGACTATCATATTTTATAATTCGAAATAGGATTTATTAAGTGACAGTGATAAATAAATTCCTGATAATAAAAAGTTTTAATTATTTTGGGGTGTCATTAGAAGGATCTATTTGGGACAATAAAGGTTGTTCTAAAATACGTTCTGCATCTTATATGTATATCTTTGAAAATTATTATTATACTCGATTTATTAGTAGGTAAATATTAAATACTAGAGCTATTCATTTGGTTTCGCTTGCATGTATTTAGGATTCAAATGTCACGAAAACTATCCCATCTTCCAGGATAAATAGAATTGTACATTAGTTTTTGATATCCAAACAACGAGTCACACAAAACTTTACGTATTACAAAATAAAACGTATAGCATGATATATCGATAGTAATTGATCTAAGAGAGAGAAAGGTTAGGAATCTGTGTGTTAAGTAAAAAGCGTACCAAAACAGGTGAAGATATTTCGACAAATTTAACATATTCAAGGCAATTATGATAAGTTTAATTACGCAACAGCTATCAGTGAAAGAATAATTAAAGGTAAGTTGATAAGGTTGGAATGCGTTATTTTTAGGGTTTCATAAATATTTTTAAAAAACGGAAGCCTTATGTTCTGGACGTGTTCGTCCATCTTCAAACGTAACAGTTATTTTTCTCAGAAACTACTGAGTCTATCTGGATGAAATTTGACATAAATTGTAATTTACGTGGTGCCACACAATGATTTAGTTAGTGACACTATGAGTCAACTAAAAATTGGGGATGGCTGCCATATGTGTAAGTAAGAGGTTAAACAATGATTTAATGTATCTGTTTAATATGTCGCGTATCCGATTTCAAAAGTCATGGCTAGGCTCTTAAATTTCTATTTTATTTAAGTAAATAGGTGTAGAAATATTAGTAAGTTATTATACGCTGTGAAGCAGAATTTTTTGTGAAAATCTAAATAAAAATATTTTAGTCGAACATAAAAATACTGTCAAGGAAAATTGGTTTGAACAATATTCATTGAGAAATTTTTGAGATAATTATGTCGTATTTTCGATTACAGGTTTTTGAACGATTCCGAGGCAAATAACGACAACAATAGACGTTTGTAAACTCTACGGCACTCTTCATAGTTCTAGAATGTTGAGATATGGTTTATTTTCGAATAGATATTTTTATTCGATCTCGAAAGCAAATTATGAAAATATTAAACATTTGTCACCTCTACGGAACTCTTCATAGTTTTAGGTTGTAGTGTTGAGATATGGTTTATTTTTAATTAAATGTTTTTATACGGATCCGAAAATAAATAATGAAAACAGTAGATGTCTGTCACCTCTAAGGAAGTCTGTATAGTTCTAGGATTTTGAGATATGGTTTATTTTCGATAAAATATTTTTATACGATTCCGAAGCCAAGTAACGAAAACAATACATGTTTGTCACCTCTACGGGACTCTTCATAATTCTAGGATTGCCATGGCAAGTGTGCCCGATTTTTTTGCGAAAATAATGTGAATTATAATATAATCAATGTGCAAATTTTTGCTGAAATTAAAGAAATTTAATAAAACTACGTTTTAACGGTTTTAAGCGCGGTAATTTTATTTGATTTTGGTTTTTCCCACGTTTCGGCCACTTTTCAGTGGCCGTGATCACGGAAGACAAAGATGTCAAGATGTCATGACTTGACATCTTTGTCTTCCGTGATCACGGCCACTGAAAAGTGGCCGAAACGTGGGAAAAACCAAAATCAAATAAAATTACCGCGCT